>CM060907.1:805306212-807806212 GCA_030737815.1 Allium fistulosum | reverse complement strand
TTCACCTTACTTAATTGTTCTATCTGTAGTGATAATGAGAGGATTTGCGTTGTTTTTAGGAATACAAGCTTGGGGAATATTTTGTTCTTCAAAGTGGCTGGAACACTTGAATCTGTGAATACTGTTTACCAGGTACTTTTTGTATTGTTCTTTAACAAAAAATATAGAAAGAGCATAAACTGGCACTAAAGCATTAAAATTTCTTAAAACAAGTATTTCAAAAAGACATTTGAATGGACGAAGAAATTAAGAGTAAAAAGAGTGTTAATGCAGCTCACCTCCGAAATATCAGGAAGTTGTATTATCTGATGAAATGATTATTGTTATTCATTTGTAATTAGGAATAGAATTTCACAGGCACACTATCAGAATTGGTGATGTCTGGGTAGTTAAAAAATTTGGGTTTATTGCAGGCTCTTATACCGTTGCTGAGTTATACGTTAGAGGAATCTATAATATTTTGTTTTACTATTGTGGAATGCACAAATAAGTGTAGGAACCTCCAAGTATTTTTCTTCCTTAATACATATTTAAGACCGTGTCTGTTATCTTACCTTGATTTGATTTTTTAAATTTATAGTCTGTCAAAAGGTGTTCTAGTCAATAAAATTACAGTTGAGTAAGTAGTGCTAAATTTGTTATTGAAACCACAGTATGTGAAAAACATATCGGTTAATTCTGATTGTATATTTCCACTTGTGAATACCTGATTATTTGGCCAGGCCTGGTTGTCATAGACTGTTAAGCTTTTGTTAACTCTTTTCTTTTTACGGTTCCTTAGCCTTAGATAGTGCAACAAAATAAAGACAAAAGCTGACTATTTTATAAATTCTAAATTGATTAAATAAGTTAATATTATTCTAATCTTATACACCAACGTGATCAATCTAGAGACATGTTACCATCCATGGCTTATATCATTTGATAAATCTTAAAAAAGAAGTCATATATTCTTTAGGTCAAATCAATATAAAACAATTTACCTATCTTCATTATCATAGAAAGCATGGGTAGCATATTAAAAGCAATAATTATCTCTAACATTTAACGTTATAGAATTATAATTCGCATATCAAAAGCATATTATAAATTAGTTGTTGTAGTTTGTAATTTATTAAATGTTTTATAGTACTTTGTAAATTTTATTATAGCAGGCATTCTTAAACAATGGTTTATAGTATAAAGAAGGTATTTTTGTACTGTGGATTGCATGCTCTCTAGAGTTTCCTGGACAATATACATATCATATCCTTTTCTTCTTTTTTTTAATATGAAAAGATAAAGACAAAAGGAAACTAAAATAGTATTATTATATGATTCTAGATTGGTGTACAGATGCAAATACAGAACCACCTTTTAATTTGCATTACTCCATTTTCTTTCCTTTGTAAAGCTCCAACAATTGGAGTTGAAAGTTATGATAACTCCATTTTTTTAGCAGGAATAGTTAAACTATTTTTTAAAAGTGGATATTTCTTTGGAGGACAAGATAATTATTATCTTTATTTCGGGGACCATCGGACTTATAATATATACAACAACTAGGATGGAACCTGGACAAGATAATTATTATATTTATTTCTAGATTGGTGTATAGATACTATCACGGAGTCTAAGACTCTAAAATCACATTAGTGTTACAATGGATAACTGATAAAACAATACACATTGAATTATATACTGATCAAATACAAATGGTACAAGTTTATATTGTAACTGACCTTGCAATTAATAATAGCAAAAAACAAGTATAAAGAAAAGTTTCAAGCTCATTCTTTCACATGTTTGTTTTATAAAGCTTAAAATAACTTGAGAACTAGCTACTTAATGCTTCCATCTTTTAATCCTAATCAAGTACGTATAATAAAGAACTTTTCCTTTGCAGGTGGATAGATATATTTGATGGAAAAAAATAGTAATATACCGTAGCAAGTTAAGGATTCAAAAGTTACTTTTGATGCCATAACTACATTTTGGTTCGTATGCTTGTATGTATTACTACTTTTGGTCACTAGTTGCTGCTTGTTCCACATTGAAATATTATGAACTTATTATCTATTTTGATGTAAGAATATTGTGTATGTTTATTATGTAATGTTTCATGTTAATTGTAAGACGTGTGATTAATATAATATGTTGATTATAAAATGTGTGATTAATATAATATATGTTTGTTATGAAATATATGTGTTTATATAAACTGTGTTATACATAAATTATGGCTGCATATAGAATTGGAACCTGCTATATATTGGTTAGGAACCGAGCAAAATACGACAGCGTTTATAAAATACTATGAAAATATTTAACAGCGTTTCTAAATCGCTATAGAAAAGATTATAGCGTTTTTGAAACGCAATAGAAAGTTTTAACAGGGTTTTCGAAACGCTTTAGAAACGCTATAAAATAGGACCCAAGCATTTCAGAAAACCTGTAATAAACATCATGGCAACAAAAGAAACGCTATAAAAAGAAATCACAGCAACGAAAAGAACGCTATAAAAAGTTAACATAGCATATTATAATCACTATTGAATATATCAACAAAAACGCTGTAAAACGTATTAATGACATCAAAAAAACGCTACAGACACGTGGATTCTACAGCGTTTTCTGTCTTGCTATGGTATATGTCTGACCTATAATGGCATGTTAATATACAACGTAGTTAAAAATGCTGTTACAGGTTTTTATAGCGTTTTTAAAACACTATGATAAGTACATTTTATTGTAGTGCTTCCATTTCTAGAAGACTTTGGTGTTTGTCGTCAGTATTCTTGAGGCAGTGCAGTTCTAGCTTATACATATGCCGATTTATCGAGGCTTTCTTTGCAAGAGAGCACAAGCATTGGTGGTTTTGTGAGTCTAGTACAGGTATTTGCATTATTTACTTTCGCCGACAATTATTTCATATGCTCTTATTTATTTGAAAACATGTTTCTACTATTATTTGCAGCTTTGGTGTTGGACTTATCTACTTGTAGGTAGAATATACGTGAGGAGGACGATGATTGATTTATCATTGCCATACGGTGCCAGGTATAATTAGTACTGAAGTATAGTACGTATAGTTGTTCGGATTTGATAAGTTACATTTTTATATTGTTGCAAGTGGGTAGGACCTAAAAGCACTGTTAAATCACCGAGGCGTAATGTTACCTTCTACCATAATGAGTTAGATGTGCTAGATTATGATTATGTGACTTGGACCCATACGCAGATATGCTTGGAGATCTGCCTAACTTGTGTACCACTTCCATTCAACTATGGACTGCTCATGTTCCTCTCATTTGCTTTAATGACGTCGCGTTACATCTTCCCGACCGAGTGATGAGACAGTTTGGTATGGCATAGGATTTACCAGAACAACCACCACATTACAGGATAGATGTTGCAGCTGGAGAGTACGCTATGGCAATTGAGGCATGGAATGATCGCTATATGCACACGCACCAAGAATGCGACTTCACATTATCCAACGAAGAATATCTTTCTTGGTACTAGAACATCACGCGTCGATATGTCTCCGTGGTATGGAGCAACCTACAACGCCTCCCTTGTTACAAACCCTTACACTCCCAAAGCGCCCCTTAAAAGTAATGTGGTACGTCGTACGTCCATTCTTTATTCAAATATTCGAAATAAATACGTTGACTTGTAATTTATGTTATTATGGAAGGCGGACAGCATTTACCGTGCAATCAAGATTGTAAATGAGCTTGCAGAAGAGGTTCCTGGAAGGTCGCAAGGGAAATTCTTAGTGTTAAACGCATTTTAGAATCTATTTTGGGAAGGAACAAGTTAACAAGACTAAAACCGCCTCCACCGCCTCCTCCACCGGCGGTTATAGAACATGCCATAGAAGCCATCGATGTTCCTCGTACTACTCAGATATATCAGCGACAGAAACATCAAAAAGACACGTCTTCGTCTCAAGAAACACAAGTTGAAGTTGCTCCCGGCCCTTCACAGCCTACAGATCCTACGTAAGCAAGCGAAGAGAAGAGGAATCGCCGGACGAAATTCCATTGTCTAGGAGGAAAACAAGACGCACTCCACTCGAAGTTCATAGGTTGAAATTGGGAGGATGGTTTAAATTTATTGGTTTGTCCAGTTTTGTAATATATATGATGAATTTCTCTCTTTGGATGTTGAAATTTGATGAAATGTTGTGTCGAATGTTTTGTTGGATGTTGAAATTTGAATATATTGATGAACTTCTCTCTTTGGATTTTATTCTTGTTGAATCTTGTGTGTTTTTAATTTGGACAGCATTGTATTGATAAGTGATAGGTTGGAATGGTGTAGTGCAAGGTTTCTGTTTTGAAACCCTGCATTACTGGGGCGACTTTTCAAAAGTCCCCAGTTGACGAATTTTTCAAAAGTCGCCAACTGGTGACTTTTGAAAAGTCGCCCCAGTAATGCAGGGTTTCAAAACAGAAACCTTGCACTACACCATTCCAACATATTTATAAACACCAACTTTATCTATCTCTCCTCGTTTCTCACTTTACCAAATACCAAAAAGAAAACCCAAAACCTAAGCTAAATCTCTCTTCCATAATTTCAATAATTCCCAGAGAAATCGAATATCTTTTATAGTTTTGGAGACACAACAAGAAGGTAAGTTCCATTAGTACTACTAATTTTGTATAATCTTGTGCAAATGAGGCTAATTCCAACATTGCAATTTTCAATAAATAGGTTGTTGGAAATGGACAATTAGGAGATTGATGATGAAATGATGATGAAAATGTATGACGAATTTGAACAACGAGGCTTTGTGCCGGTTAATGAAGAAACTATTGAGGTTGATTTCATTCCGGAGATGCAAGTTGAAAATTTGCCCCCTTCAGTGGGTGGCGGAACATCGATAATAGCCGTGGCTAGCGGTAAACCAATAAAGCAATCACTACATGGAAAATTAATGGATGTGCTAGCTCGTCGTAATCCTAACAGTGCTAGTTCCAGCCTGCCACCACCTCGTGTACTTTGTTATTGTGGAGATGAATTTGAAGTAGTTGTGTGTAGGAATGAAAGGAATGCAGGCCGTCGATTTTACCGTTGCGAATCATACAACGATAATAAGGTACGGCCTAACCATGTTGAATGCTATAATCTTTTTAAGTGGAAAGATCCTAAAATGTGTTAAAGGGAAGTTGAATATGCCCTTGAGATGCAAGCAGAAAATGCTCGTTTGGAGAAGTTGAACCTACAATAATGCAACGCGCTGTTGAATAAGGGCGTAACATACGAAAAATTGTGGCATCGTAGATTGTGAGAGGAGAAGTAACTATGAATTTGAATGTCATTCGTATATTTGTTTAACTACCATATCTATATTCGGTTTATGTTCCTTTTATCATGTATAACGTCATCGGTTTATGTATCGTTTACCATGTATCATGTAATCGGTTTATGTATCATTTAGCATGTATCCTTTCATCTGTTTACGTATCGTTTATCATTTATCATTACTCAAATTACTTTCAGTGGAGTAATCCAATACCAACACATAACATTCATCGTCTCAAACAAACACAGCACATGGAATAAAAACACAAAATGTTCTAACATAAACAATAGATGGTTTAAAAACATCATACCAACAATAACACGCGTAATAAAACTAAGTAACTGAATTACAACGACTCCTTTTATGACCGTGCAGTCCACATTTACTGCATCTATTCGGCCTTGGTGGCTGCATCTCATCCATAGTGCCTATAAATCTAGTAGACTTAGGCTATTCTGGAGCTCGCCGACTGGGGGTGGAAGAACCATTGGTCCTTCGTGTGCAGCCTAATACCTTTTATCGCGTACGAGATGAAATTCTGCTGAGTAAGCTGCTATGTAGTTTTGTACGGAGTACCAATTTGATGCAAAATCATGATGAGCTATGTTTACACAATTGGCTACTGACGAACATGCAGCCATCACATAGGCACAGGGCAGATGCTGTAGTAACGGGATGTTGCATGTACATGAACATGTGTTACCATCGATTATAACTTTGAATTCATCTCCAAAGTAATGAATTACTTGCCATTCAATTTGACTAAGACGGACAATCCGACAATGTCTTGCTTCGCTTGCTCTCTTCGCTATTTTTGCTTCCCATTTTGGAGTAACACGAAGTGTGGAATTCTTAGCTAACTCTCTTCCTTGACAAAAGTAATCAACGGAAGGAAAGAAGGTACATGCAACAAGTGCTCTAATAGGCAAAGATCTTGCACTCCTAAGTACACCATTAAAACTTTCTGATGCATCAGTCGTCATAACATGAAAACGACCACCATCATCTTTACATAATGCCCAATTTTCCTCCTTTCCAGCCTCTCTCTATCTAGTTGTGTGCTCTAATACTAGTGGTTTTAATTTCTTCACGAATATTTAAATACTCAACCTCCTTAGAGGCACAGGTTGCAGCGTAGAATAAACCGGTCAATCGTTTGTCTCTGAAACCCGCTCGTTGAAAATTAGCTTTCAAATGTCTAGCACAATATCTATGTTTATGTGGGGCTCGCCATTTGCTCTTCAAAACTGTAGGTATTCCTTTCATTCTATCAGAAATGAAAGTAATACGGCTATTGTTCATACAGTGAATAAACCTTTGCATGCACGCAAAAAACCAACCCCAACTATCAGTTGATTCGGACTCAACAATGGCATATGCCAAAGGATAAAGCCGATCATTTGCATCAGATACGGTTGCAACAAGTAAGGTACCTTTGTATTTACCATATAGATGTTGATGCAGCCTACAGGATCACACAACTCACGAATTGATGAATTCGCGGACAATGAATCGATGAAACAAAATGAATCGATGAATTGAAGATACCCAAATGCCCAAATCCGTTGATCTCTCGAGATACCGGATTCTAGCTATCTTCAACACGTTGATCGTGCACGATACCGCGTTAGAAGATCTACGATTCTTTCGACGTTGATCTCGCGCACGAGATTCCGTGAATCAACTTCAAGTTCGTTGATTCGAGCGCACTCGAATATCCGAAGATGGAGAAAGGAGATAACACTCAACTTCCAATTTTAATGGTGGCACAAAGCACAAACCAAATTTTTATTCAAAGTTCAACTCCTTTTACAAATGACAACACACCCCTATTTATAGGAAATTACAACTCAACACACATTACAACACTTCACACGACTTAAGAAAAATACATCACAAACAATAAAAACGACTTACAAAAACACACAGTCGACTTAAAGAAATACAGACGACTTAACAAACTTTAGTGACATAAGAAAATAGCACAGCTTCAGGAACGACATAAGCAAACTCGTTCGTGACCTAAGGATTTCTGTATCTCGCGACTTAATGAAAGCGACATAAGGAATGGCGCGACCTAAAGCTTCTCGCGACATACAAATCTTCAGCGACAGAACAATCAACGACTTAAAGAATCTCGTTCGCGACTTAAGGAATTCGGCATCCAAGAGCGACTTAAAGAGGTGGCGACATAAGAACTTCGCGACTTAAGGAGGCAGTCTTGAGACCTAAGGAGTTCGCCGCGACTTAAGGAGGCTCGCGACCTAAGGAGTTTTGCTTCGCGACCTACTGCTTCATGACATAGGAAACTAGAGCGACCTAAGGCTTCGTCTTCGCCGCGACTTAGGGTAGCACGATTCAAGGTAAGCGCTGCATCATCCTTCCCTGGTTGAAAAGAATTCGACCTCGAATTCACGCTCTCCTCTTCTTCGACAAGCTTCTTCCCATAATATGGAATTAAGTGTTTGACATTGAAAACATCAGAAGTATGAACATTTTCCGACAACCTTAACTGATACGCATTATCATTGATCTTCTTCAAGATTTCTACAGGACCAATCTTTCGAGCTTTCAACTTGTTGTAAGTTCCAACTGGAAAACGATCTTTCGTCAATATTGCGTAAACAAAATCACCCTCTTTGAAGTCCACACTCCTTCGCTTCTTATCTGCCAATTGCTTATACTTCTCATTTGACTTAAGCAATCGTTCATGAACAATCCTGTGACACTCCTTCAACTCATTCACGAATTCACAAGCTCATTTAACAACCCCTTTCTGAAGTGGAACTGTCGACAATTCCAACGGTCCCTTCGGAATTGCTGAATATACCACTTGAAATGGACTGAATCCAGTACTTCGATTAACGGCATGATTATGTGCGAATTCCGCCTGACACAATTTCACATCCCAGCTCTTCAAATTATCCTTCACAAGACATCTCAACAAGTTTCCCAAAGATCTGTTCACCACTTCCGTTTGCCCATCCGTTTGTGGATGATAGGCGCTACTAAAATTCAGCTTAGTCCCAACCATCTTCCACAGACTCAACCAAAAATGACTTAGAAATCGAGTATTCCAGTCAAAAACAATAGACTCAGGTAGTCCATGTAGTCGATAAACCTCTTTAAAGAACAATTGAGCCACACGGACTGCATCGACGGTCTTCTTACAAGCTATGAAATGTGCCATCTTCGAAAATCTATCCACCACAACATATATAGAATCATTCCCTCGTTGAGTTCTTGGCAAACCCAAAACGAAATCCATGCTAACATCAACCCATGGTCTAGTAGGCACGGGCAATGGCATATACAATCCTGCATTCGTAGCTGTCCCTTTGGAAATTTGACATATGTGACATCTCTGCATAAATCTTTCAACTTCTTTCCTCATGGAAGGCCAAAAATATGATTGAGAAATCAACTGCAAGGTACGATCTCTTCCCACATGACCTTCTTCATGCAATTACTTCACAATCTTCATTCGCAAACTGCACTCTGGTATACATAACCGATTTTCCTTAAATAGAAAACCTTCTACCAACACATACTCATCCGTCCTCCCTTTCTCGACTTCATCTACAATCTTGGCAAAGTAAGGATCCTCAACAAACAAATCTTGAAATACATCAAACCCCGTCACTTCAACTCTCATCGTAGTCAACAAATGATTTCTTCTACTCAATGCGTCTGCCACACGATTTGTAACTCCCGACTTATGCTTTACAACAAATGTAAACTGTTGCAAGTATGCGATCCATGAAGCATGCCTGACTGCAATCTTATCCTGTCCCTGCAAATGTTTCAATGCTTCATGGTCAGTATACAACACAATCTCTTTATGAAACAAATAGTGTCTCCAATGCTTTATGGCTTGGACAATAGCATAGAACTCCAAGTCATAGATACTGTATCTTGTCTTGGCTCCAGAAAGTTTATCGCTAAAATAGACAATCGGACGACCCTTCTGACTCAACACTCCTCCAATTCCAATTTTGGACGCATCTGTATATAACTCAAATAGTAACTGAAAGTCCGAGTATCTAAGAATCGGTGTTGTAGTCAAGAGTGTCTTGATCTATTGGAAAGCAGAATCAGCCTCTTCAGTCCACACAAACTGCTTTCCTTTCATACAATCTGTCACTGGTGCCATCACGCTACTGAAATGTGGAATAAACCTTCGGTAGAATGATGCTAAACCATGGAAACTTCTCACTTCAGTTATAGTCCTGGGTTGTGGCCAATCCTTGATTGCTTCAACTTTACTTTGATCCTCCTGGATTCCTTCCTTGGACAATACATACCCCAAAAACAAAACACTGTTCGTCATGAACATGCACTTCTTTGTTGTCGCGTAAAATTGCTCCTGACGAAGTATCATCAACACTTCCCGCAAGTGTTGTAGATGCTCTTCTGTGCTTCCACTGTATATCAATATATCATCAAAGTATACCACCACGAACTTTCCAATAAACAGTCGAAAGATCTGATTCATCACTCGCATAAAAGTACTAGGTGCATTCGAAAGACTAAATGGCATGACCAGCCATTCATACAACCCCTCCCGTGTCTTGAAGGCTGTCTTCCATTCATCCCCTGGTCGAATTCGAATCTGATGATACCCACTTTTCAGATCAATCTTTGAAAAGATAGCAGCTCCACTCAACTGATCTAACAAGTCATCCAATCTTGGCATCGGGAATCTGTACCTCACTGTAATCTTGTTTAGTGCTCGACTATCTTGTACACATTCTCCAAGTTCCATCCTTCTTTGGCACTAACAAGGCTGGTACTGCACAAGGACTTAAACTTTCTTGTACGTGCCCTTGTTCAAGTAACTCTTCCACCTGCCTTCTCAACTCTTCGTGCTCCTTTGGACTCATTCTATAATGTGGTCTATGTGGTAACACAACTCCCGGAACAAGATCAATCTGGTGTTGTATGTCTCTCAACGGTGGTAACTCTTTTGGTAATTCTTCAGGAAACACATCTTCAAATTCCTTCAACACCGGCTTAACTTCCTCAGGAATTTCAACCGCTTCACTACTTTCACGTCCAATCAACAGAAATACTTCAGGGCTATCCTCTACTTCTTTGACAAATTCCTTCAAAGATAACAGAGTCTTTAGTTCCTCGATTTCCTCCAACTTGTTTTCACTTTGTTGTCACCTTTTAGGAACTAAAGTGATTCTAGTGCCATCGAACATGAAACTATAGCAGTTAGTCCTACCATCGTGTTGCACGACTCTATCGAACTGCCACGATCTTCCCAACAACAAATGACATACATCCATATCCACCACGTCACACCAAATTTCATCCTTATACTTCTTTCCGATGGAAAAAGTTACACAAGCTCTTCGACCAACCTTCACTTCCCCACCTTTCCTCAGCCAAGCCAATTTGTAGGGTTTGGGATGTTTCTCTGTCTTTAACGCCAACTTCTTTACGGCTTCTGTAGAGATGATGTTATTACAACTCCCTGCATCGATAACAAACTTACAAACTTTTCCCAAAATAGTGCATGTCGACTAAAAAATATTACTCCTCAACCAACTAGTCTCCTCTTCCTGCTTTGGCGTCAAGCAAGATCTCCTCATCATTAAAGAATATCCCTTGTCTCCCGTCAATAATTCTTCTTCCTCCTCAACCTGTGGTGAATTGGAACATTCTACTTCTACATCCTCATCCTCAACCTCAGCAACCATCGCTCGCTTCTTAGGCTTCGGGCATTCATTGCTCTTATGACCAAACTCCTGACAGTTATAACACTTGAAATTGTTGTTGACCTTGGTCTTAGCAGCTTCATTGACAACCGGTTTACTAACAGCCTTGGAAACATTAGTATTGCTACTAGCCCCCTTCACCTGATTGCTCGAACTTGTAAACGCACCACCTCCTCTTCTACCTTGCTTCTCCCAAGCTAGAGCCTTCTGGTGTGCTTCGGCAACGGATCTCGGATCAAACATATTTACCATATCCTGAATTTGCTTCTCCCAAACTTAACTCTACGATGCTTGGGTACTTCCTTGAAGTCAAAAATTTCTTCAACATTTGATATCCAATCCAGAAACTCTTCCACTAGCATTCCCCCTTTGAATTCTGGAATCTCTATTTTCATCCCCGACTCCCATCGACGATCATCTTCGGAATCTCTATTTCGATTTCGCTCTTGGCCACGGTTTCGACAAGAGCTACTACCTTCATCACTGGATTCCTCCAAATCTTACGTATGTCGATGTCGATTCTGACCATCAACATTTCTGCTACCACGCACGTCTCTTTCTCCCGAAACTGACGGTTCTCTTCTTTCCCGATCCGATGGTGGTGACATTCTTCTTCTCTCGGAATTTGACGGCGAAATTCTATGTCCACCTTGATTTGAACTTGGCGATGCTCTTTGTCGAGTTTGATTCATATCCATCATGAGCCTTTCCAATCTACCAATTCCCTCATCAAACTTCTCATTAAATTTATCACTAATTCGTTACTCCATTTGTTCAGCATCTTCTCTTCGATACACATCTGCAACATTCTGATGACGATTAACTCTTCTTGGAGGCATTGTCAAATCTTCAATAAATCCAAACACAAACTTCACATCCAACGAACTTGGAAAAGTTCGTCTCCTTGCTCTGATACCAAATGACGCAGCCTACAGGATCACACAACTCACGAATTGATGAATTTGCGGACAATGAATCAATGAAACAAGATGAATCGATGAATTGAAGATACCCAAGTGCCCAAATCCGTTGATCTCTCGAGATACCGGATTCTAGCTATCTTCAACACGTTGATCGCGCACGATACCGCGTTAGAAGATCTACGATTCTTTCGACGTTGATCTCGCGCACGAGATTCCGTGAATCGACTTCAAGTTCGTTGATTCGAGCGCACTCGAATATCCGAAGATGGAGAAAGGAGATAACACTCAACTTCCAATTTTAATGGTGGCACAAAGCACAAACCAAATTTTTATTCAAAGTTCAACTCCTTTTACAAATGACAACACACCCCTATTTATAGGAAATTAAAACTCAACACACATTACAACACTTCACACGACTAAAGAAAAATACATCACAAACAATACAAACGACTTACAAAAACACACAGTCGACCTAAAGAAATACAGACGACTTAACAAACTTTAGCGACATAAGAAAATAGCACAACTTCAGGAACGACATAAGCAAACTCGTTCGCGACCTAAGGATTTCTGTATCTCGCGACTTAATGAAAGCGACATAAGGAATGGTGCGACCTAAAGCTTCTCGCGACATACAAATCTTCAGCGATAGAACAATCAGCGACTTAAAGAATCTCTTTCGCGACTTAAGGAATTCGGCATCCAGGAGCGACTTAAAGAGGTGGCGACATAAGAACTTCGCGACTTAAGGAGGCAGTCTCGCGACCTAAGGAGTTCGCCGCGACTTAAGGAGGCTCGCGACCTAAGGAGTTTTGCTTCGCGACCTACTACTTCGCGACCTACTGCTTCGCGACATAGGAAACTGGAGCGACCTAGGGCTTCGTCTTCGCCGCGACTTAGGGTAGCGCGATTCAAGGTAAGCGCTGCATCAGATGTGTACCATCTATACAAAGCAAAGGTCGACAGTGGATAAATCCTTCGATACATGGCCCAAATGACCAGGATGCACGATCGAACACTCCATACTCATCAGTGGTCACATGTCCTACTGTCAAGCCTTTGAGTAACTACTTTGATACGAAATATAATTGGCATTGTCTCTTGAATGGTTTTGTAGCAAAATATGTCCCAGATTTGACTAGTAGAAGCATCTTACTACATTTAAATGTAGTTGTTGCTTATCAGTGATTGTAGTTAGTGGTAGGATTTTAACAGGTGTGGTCACCTCCATATGATTTGATTTTCCACTATTCATAAGATTTCTTCTTAGAAATATTAACTTGCGCTCTCGAAGGGAATTTTTTCATCAATATCACAACTAACCATACATCATTCACACAAAACTTGATCATTCGAAAAGAAACTGATATTTTAATTTTCCATTCACTTAATTGTTCAATGAGTATTTCTTTTGTTTCAAAAATCAATCTTACTTGAGGTCCTTTTTCAACTCATTCTCTTTCGACACTTCCACAAATAATTGAGCCCTCTTTATAATAGATGTAGTCATCATTGTTGCAGTAAATAAATCATCGGCAAATGGATCTACCACTATTAAGTTTTCATCATCATTTAGCTCCTCAAGGGGATGATTATCATCATATATGAATTTATTTATTAACCTTTATATTATCAATCCATATTCTATCTTCTTCCATCATACATGGGAGTTGCATATTATCCAATTGCACTACACTATTGTTTACGTTGTCAACTAAATCATCGACAACACTCATATGATATTTTGATGCCTCTCCAACTACATGCAAAGTAAAACTACAAAAATATATTGATGATAATATAGAATACAAGGTAAATCAAAATTAATACAAGTAAATATAAATTATACTCATCTAGTGGTCAATTGAGAATTAGTTGGAATAGTAACATTCAGATAAACAAAACTATGATCCAACACCACGAGCACTCATGTAAGAAGGATGTTCCAAACATTGTATCTTTTGAAAATGTGTATAGGTACCATTCTACCCTTGAATATTATGGCCCTTTGACATGCACAAATTTGATTTTTTAAATAAGTTCTGCCACTTTCATTCTAATTGAAAACATTCAATCTGTATCTTGATCATGCTCTACATTAATAGCTGATGAATCATTAACTCTAACCCGTTTTGTTACTAGCTTTATATTAAACTCACATGATTGATTTTTTTTCCTCATCATTAATGCTTTTCTTGAGCTCTTCAAACTTAAAATACTTCTTTATGTTCGATCCTTTCATTTTCCAGCAACATATTTGGGTCTATCGTCATCATCTATCACTAATTCTCTGTCACGGTAGTATATATTTTGAACCATTGACGTTATCTTCTTCTTATCTTTTTTTATACCTTTTTCAATGTTTTTTTATTTTTTTTGTCAATTACGCAAGATTCTTCTCGCTTTAGCCTCTTCATCCGCCTCGCTCATACTCCCTCCTTCATTCACTCTTCTTCCTCCTTCCTGTCCATGCCTTCTGTCGCTACCTGTGGTGGATTGCTGATGCCAGGTGCTGATAACCTGATTTCTTTATTTCTATCAACTGGTGCAGCTCAACTAGAGGCGTCTTGGGTGGATACTTCTATTGCCTTTGTGTTGGATCGTCGAAAGTGCAAGGGAGCAATTAATATCTATTGCAGTTTGGGCTCATTTCTCTTATATTCTTTCTGTTTTTTAACCTTCAATGGGGTTAAATTGGTTAGCTAGTATTGTTTGAAAGCTTAAGTGTTTTGATACTAATTGCAAGGGAAAGGCCAGCTTATACTAAAGCATTGATTGAAATTACTCCAGATAAGCCGCTTCCGAATAAGATTAGAGTCTAAACTGCTGTGGGGCACTTTGCGAATGTTTTTGTTCGTTACAGTTGGGTTTCGAATATAGGCACTTTCTGCAAATCTTTTGACCACGCTATGGAATTTTGTAAGCATGGTAATCCTATTGTTTCTTCGGCTGACGCCCTGCTTTCTATTCACGAGAAAGTTCCACTTCCTCGTCCCCTTTATAAGAAATGGGTCCAGAAGCCCTGACGTGCTTCTAGTCCCATGGTGCGGGATGTCATTGCCCCCCCATCTGGCTCTGCTATTGTTAGCTCCCCTGCTGATATATATGTCCTTCATGCTTGTAACATTGACGTTGGCGAATCAAATGTGCTTGCTTCCTCTTCCTCTGATGCCATTTTGTGGAATGCGAGTGAACAAGATTTTGACTCATGAAGATTCTAATAAGAGATACAATCCGAAGCATGCAACTTTTTATAAGTACATAGGTGAAGATGGTGAGAGGAGACGTCTCCATTATTAGGTGGTGGATGCAGACCTGTCACTTTTTGTTTTTGGTGAGCTTGGTGAAAGGAATATGACTGTTTTGGCGGATGATTCATGGGATAGGAAATATTTTTATTGCTCTGATTCGTATGTCTATGTTCCTTACTTAGTGTCGATGTTTGAGGATTATTTTCATGTTGAAGGGCCTGATTCTTCGGATGATGGCAGTGGATCCTCTTCTTTAGAGGGGGACTAATTTTTTTTCTCATGTTAGTAGTATTGGTATTTTGCCAATCTCCTGTGTTTATTTAGTTACCTTCAAATGTTCCGACGAATGTTCCGACGCATGTGCTGAATGTTGGATTAAAATCCCATTATGGACACACATATGTTTAAGTGTATGTTGCTATTATAATTAATATAAGGTAGAAAATAATAAAGTGTTATTTACAATTTGTTGAGGGGCCAAATTGTAAATATTACATAACTGATTTTTCTCCGTTAATAAAAAACAGTTGGGTCCCCGAGAAACAGTACGTACTTTTGTTTTCTCTTCTTCCCCGTCAGAGAGAAACGCAGACAAAAAGTAGAAACTGTATTCTTGGAAGATCTCAATCTTCATACAGATTGATTCAATGGATTCCGGTACACTTCCGCTAATCTCCGTTTATTTGTAGTTTTGATTTCTCCTGAATTGATTAGGGCTAAAATTCGGATCAGTTTAATTTCTACAATTGATATCAGAGCCAACCCTAAATTAATTCATGAGGATTTGATATTAATCCTGAAACCCATTTTATACTATACGATAGCATTGCTGGTTATCAGTTTTGATTGGAATCCTTGAAATATATTTTGTAGTGACTTGCGTTTTGGATCTGCACATTTTTTTAGGTTCGATTGAATACTCGTTCAATCTTGACTAAATGTTTTGGTACTGCCTTCTGCATGCGCATGTTTCCATTGTTCATTTAGTTATCTTTTATGCCAACATGTTATGAAATGTGGATTCCAACAATTAATGGATATGTACTGTCAGAGATTACTATGATGGGAATTCCATTTTTTATTATGTGTATGCATTTTGCACCAATATCAATGTTAGAAAAGTCAAACTAGTAACATGCTAAATGCCAACATAGGATCTTTGCCAATAATTTACTTACAGATACCAATATCTAGAAAGAATGATAGATTTTGGTCCCCTTGTTGGATAAAATGATTGAATATTACAGGGATTCCGAGACTTAATATACTATTTCAGAAAACGGAATCCATTCAGATTTATCATTAATCATTTAGTACACGTCGGTATTAGTGAAATTATACAATCAATGGATTCCAACCTGCTTTTCTGGAGGTTCATCATTTTTGGATCCAGCGACAGCATGTTGTTAAAGTGGAACAATATGACAGTTTAAGTGAATAGATTTGCTTCTTCAATTTAACGTGACAGTATTTTATTCCTAACAAATCACTCAGCATATTTCTACATGAATTGTATACACATTCATTTGAAATATTGCTTGTACTGTGCATTCATATATGTACATATTTATGTACTACAGTTGTTTCGGAATTTAAAAAAAAAAGAAGTTAAATTCAAATTTGGTTTTCATGGAAATTTGGTGTTTTAAATAGATTAATAGAAGCAAAATATCACCAAAGTGATCACTTTTGTGTAGACTAATCAAATTAAAATATCAAAATAATTGTGTGTATGTAATTCATGCATTTATTAACGAACCCAAAGGTGAATTAGTATTTGGTAGAATTTCATGCATACCTGTGGTGATAAATGTGTGACAATTATAAGGTGTTTTATGTAAGCAATGTGTTAGTCCAAAGACTGCATATTGTTTGACATAATTTATTGTCAACGTTTGATTGCAACAACAAGAGTACCGCTTACAGTTAATATTACTGTCCAAAGACTTGATATTAATGATGTGTTTGGTATCTTGAGATGTGATTAACCATTATTTGAATTTATTGTTTTATATGAAGTTGTTAAAGGCATGTAATTTATATAATTTTATTCGTTTTCTGTTTCAGCCATTGCTACTGTATCTGCTAACCTTAATTCAGTACCGGTCCTTAATGATAATAACTTTAAGGACTGGAAGGAGAACATATTAATTGTTCTTGGTTGCATGGATCTTGACCTTGCATTAAGGATGGATCGGCCCGCTTCTCTTACGGATGACAGTTCCTCCGAAGAAAGGAGAATTTTTGAGAAATGAGACCGTTCAAATCGCATGAGTCTTATGATCATTAAACGGGGCATACCTGAGGCTTTTAGGGGTGCGGTATCCGAAGAGATTACCGATGCCACAGATTTCCTTGCTGAAATTGAGAAACGCTTTGCCAAAAGCGATAAGGCGGAAACAAGTACTCTTTTGCAGAAACTTATTTCCATGAGGTTCAAAGGCAAGAAAAACATAAGAGAGTACATTATGGAAATGTCTCACATTGCTTCAAAATTAAAGGCACTAAAGCTTGAACTTTCGGATGACTCGCTTATGCATTTAGTGCTTATCTCGCTTCCTCCACGATTCAGTCAATTTAAGGTCAGTTACAACTGTCAAAAGGAGAAGTGGACTCTCAATGAGCTCATTTCATATTGTGTACAAGAGGAAGAAAGGCTGAAGCAAGATAAGACTGAGAGTGCTCATTTGGCAAGCACCTCTAAAGCAAAGGGAAAGAAAAGAAAATTTAAAAATGAAGCTGCTAAGGATCCGGATCAAAAGAAACAACAAAAGGAAAAGACGGTTGTTTCTTTTGTCACAAACCTGGACATATGAAGAAGGAATGTACCAAATATCATGCATGGCGTGAAAAGAAAGGTATGTTTGTTACTTTGGTCTGTTCTGAAGTTAATTTATCTTCAGTACCTAGAAACACTTGGTGGATAGATTCTGGTGCTACCACTCACATAAGTGTTTCTATGCAGGGTTGCCTGAGCTACCGAAAGCCAAGTGATGGTGAAAGACACATCTTTGTGGGCGATGGACAGTCGGTAGAAGTAGAAGCAATTGGACATTTTAGATTGTTATTAGGAACTGGTTTTTATTTGGATTTAAAAGACACTTTTGTTGTACCGTCATTTAGACGGAATTTGGTTTCTGTTTCTGTGTTGGACAAATTTGGATATTGTTGTTCATTTGGAAACAATCAGTTTACTTTTTCTTTGAATTCAAATGTTGTTGGAACTGGTTATTTAAATGCTTATGACAATCTTTATTTGTTGGAAACAGTTGCATCTTATAATGAAACCTTGCATATAGAATCACGTGGTACTAAATGTAAATTAAATAAAGAAAATTTAGCATCTTTATGGCATAAGCGCTTAGGTCATATCTCAAAAGGTAGAGTTAAGCGCTTAGTATCTGATGGTATTTTAGAATCTTTTGACTTCACAAACCTTGACGTTTGTGTAGATTGCATCAAGGGAAAACAGACCAAAACTAAGAGATTAGGTGCCAATAGAGCTACAGATGTCTTAGAATTGATTCATACAGACATTTGTGGGTCATTCCCTACGGCGTCTTGGAATGGTCAACAATATTTCATAACATTCATAGATGATTACTCACGTTATGGGTACCTATATCTCATTCATGAAAAATCACAGTCACTGGATGTGTTCAAAGCTTATAAAGCTGAAGTTGAGAATCAACTCAACAAAAGGATTAAAAATGTCAGATTTGATCGTGGTGGTGAGTACTACGGTCGATATGATGGCTCAGGTGAACAACGTCCAGGACCGTTCGCTAAATTCCTAGAGGAATGCGGTATTGTCCCACAGTACACCATGCCGGGATCACCTAGCATGAATGGTGTTGCTGAAAGACGAAACCGAACTCTTAAAGATATGGTAAGGAGTATGATTGCTCATTCCACCTTACCCGAGTCACTCTGAGGAGAAGCATTAAAGACAGCAGCTTATATTCTCAATAGAGTACCAACTAAAGCATCTGCAAAAACAACTTATGAGCTTTGGACGGGTCGAAAGCCTAGTCTAAAGCACTTTCACATTTAGGGATGTCCAGCTGAGGCGAGGCCTTATAGGCCACATGAAAAGAAGCTGGATTCCAAAACAGTGAGCGGCTACTTTATTGGTTATTCTGAGCGTTCTAGGGGCTATAAGTTTTATGATCCCATAGCTAAGAATATTTTTGAGATGGGAAATGCAGTATTCTTTGAGGATATTGAGTTTGGAGGGAGAAATAAAGTTAAAGACATTGCTTTTGAGGAGGAATTGGATTCAAATCCAGTTTCTACTATCACTTTTGACAATGTTCAGTTTCATACACCAATCATTGATCAAGAAGTGAATCCGGAACCTCAACAAGACAATGTTGATACAATTGTTCCAGAAGAACAAACTCAACAACCTCAAGAACCAGTGCCATTAAGGAGGTCCATGAGAGAGAGGAGAAGTGCTATTTCGGATGATTATATTGTATTTCTCCAAGAACAAGAGAATGACAATGGAATGATGGAAGATGATCCAATCAACTTTCATCATGCCATGAAAAGTTCTAACTCTCAAAAGTGAATGGATGCCATGAATGAGGAGTACAAGTCCATGCAAGACAATAAAGTTTGGGAACTTGTCCCATTACCAGAAGGTGCAAAACCAATGGTTGTAAATGGATATTTAAAACCACGAGGGATGCAAAGGGTAATGTGGAGAGGTATAAGGCACGTCTTGTAGCAAAAGGCTATACTCAAAAGGAAGGTATCGATTTTATAGAGACTTTCTCTCCAGTTTCATCGAAAGACTCTTTTAGAACAATTATGGCACTTGTTGCTCATTTTGACCTTGAGTTACATCAGATGGATGTTAAGACGGCGTTTCTTAATGGAGACATTGATGAGACAATTTATATGGTACAACCAGAAAACTTTGTGTCGGGAGATCCAAAGAATATGGTTTGCAAATTAACAAAATCCATCTATGGACTTAAGCAAGCTTCTCGTTAATGGTACCACAAATTCCATCAAGTAATCATCTCGTTCGGTTTTGAGATAAATACTGTTGATGATTGTGTGTATCACAAGTTTAGTGGGAGTAAACATATATTCCTAGTTCTATATGTCGATGACATTTTGCTTGCCACTAATGATATAGGTTTATTGCATGAAACCAAGAAATTTCTATCAAAACATTTTGAGATGAAAGATCTTGGTGATGCCTCTTTTGTATTAGGTATCCAAATACTTCGAGATTGTTCTCGGGGTATTCTTGGATTATCACAAAAGAGCTATATTGACAAAGTACTTAAACGGTTAGGCATGCAAGATTGTAGACCAGGAGATACCCCTGTTGTTAAAGGAGATAAATTCAGTCTTAGTCAGTGCCCTAAAAGCAATCTTGAAATTCAAGAAATGCAAAAGATTCCCTATGCTTCAGCTGTTGGGAGTCTAATGTATGCTCAAGTATGTACACGTCCAGATATTGCATAAATTGTTGGGATGTTAGGCAGATACTTAAGCAACCCTGGTATAGACCATTGGAAAGCAGCCAAGAGGGTTATGAGGTATCTTCAGAGAACAAAAGATTACATGCTCACTTATAGAAGATCAGATCATTTGGAGGTCGTAGGGTATTCTGATTCTGATTTTGCTGGATGCCAAGATAGCAGAAAGTCTACATCAAGCTATATTTATCTGTTGGCTGGAGGAGCTATATCCTGGAAAAGTGTTAAGCAAACACTTGTTACTGCTTCCACTATGGAAGCAGAATTTGTAGCATGTTATGAGGCATCAAATCATGGAATATGGCTACGCAACTGTCACTGGGCTGTGCATTTTGGAGAATGTAGAAAGACCACTGAAGTTATATTGTGATAATAAGTCAGCAGTGCTATATTCTAACAATAATAGAAGCTCAACCAAGTCAAAGCATATTGACATAAAATACTTAGTTGTGAAAGAAAGAGTGCAGAGTGGACATATATCTATAGAGCATATTGGAACAAACTTCATGATAGCGGATCCGCTCACAAAAAGGTTTACCACCCAAGGTCTTTCATGAGCACACTGCTCATATGGGTGTTGTATTGCTTGAGGATATTATGGTTTAGCGGGAATTTGTATTATATGTACTGTATATTTGCTTTAAGACATTTATGTGTTTGACTTTCTGATCAGAAGTAAAGTATTCAGTTCATTCACTCTGTTTTATTGTTTTGATTCTGACCTCACTTAAGTCTAAGGAGGACCATTTGAAAATAGATTAATCTATGTCATTTGACTATATATATATGTATGTGACCACTGATGGGTTTAGTCATGATTAATATGGCGAGACCACTGTGATCCTGTATAAATATGGTTGATGGACGAGATTGTTAAGAAATACCTTTATGTAATAGCAAATTTTGAGCTCACAAGGTTGTACATTTATAAGAAAACATATGTTGTCCAAGTGGAAGATTGTTGGATTAAAATCTCATTATGGACACACATATGTTTAAGTGTATGTTGCTATTATAATTAATATAAGGTAGAAAATAATAAAGTGTTATTTACAATTTGTTGAGGGGCCAAATTGTAAATATTACATAACTGATTTTTCTCCGTTAATAAAAAACAGTTGGGTCCCCGAGAAACAGTACGTACTTTTGTTTTCTCTTCTTACAGATTGATTCAATGGATTCCGGTACACTTCTGTTTATTTGTAGTTTTGATTTCTCCTGAATTGATTAGGGCTAAAATTCGGATCAGTTTAATTTCTACACTGAACACCTGTTAAAATTTCATTAATAAAAGTAAACGGTCCACTTAAAAGTCGGCTAGCCTTGCTAAAAAAATTATGGTAAAAATATATTAAATACATTACATTTGAGAAAATGATGTATTAGAACACAAGTAATTTGACATCAAAAAATTTAATAAAAGTAAATCCTAAAAATCATACCTTGAAGTTTTTTTTGATTAGATGATGACGTTGTTGCGCATTTAATCAAAATTTACAAGAGAAAAAAATGATATTTTATGTTGTAAATGGATATGGAAATATGGATATGAAATTCGAGATTTTGAGAAGAAAGAAGGTAGAAAGAGAATTGAGGAAAATCAAACATCAGCCGGATAAAACCCGACTTCCTACCTGTGCACTTTCAAAATGCACAATGCACAGCTTGGAAAATATAGTAAAAACAGAAAAATATAGCATGGGCATTTTAAAATGCAGCGTGTCAAGTTATTTTTTTGGGTGAAAGAGGTTTATTTTCGTAATAAACTTGAGCATGTCTACTTTTAGAATTAGTTTTTTCCGGCTGCCTTGACAAAAACAAAAAATTTGTTTCATAAATTTCAAGTATTCACTTTGAGGGTAACCCAAACTACACTAGTTAGTCAACTACTTTGTGCGATTGTAACTCAATAAGCAAAAACGTTGAGTTTTTTCACGTGGTCTAAACTCAATAAGCAAAAGTGCTGATTCTGGTTCAGGAAACTATAGCACGACAAGATTACAAGAAATACTATTTTACATTATGGTGATAGAACTAGTATATAATGCATGCACAATTAACATCATGCCACCAATTTAAAAGTAGAACCAAACTACAGCGTATAAATGCAGTTTCAATTCTTGATCTTCACCGGACGTACTTCATACCCACCACCAACCCTCTCAACAATATCATACGGCATGTGCGTCCCACAAATCTTGTCCCAGGAAATAAACAAAGGCTGCGCGTAATTAAACTTACTCCCTCTAAGCTGATGATGAACTTCATGAAAAGCACAGTTGTTATCAAACAGAAATTGAAGAGGATTCCACGGAAGCCACAGCGAACAATGCACATCAACCGCCTTAATAGTCACAAAAGAAAAGAAATATACACTGGTTCTAGGACTCATCCCTGACAAAAGAGATGCAAGTGACCCACCAATCGTATCAAGAATAAGCCCTTCAATAGGGTGGCCGTATAGGGCACCATAAGCATAGGGAACTAACAGTGTATGGTGCTTTGAATGCATGTGTTTGTACAAGAACTTGTTGATGTGCAGGTATCTGTGACCAAAGTACTGCCATGAGTCTAGAACCACCATTGCTATCAAAAACCGGCATGCTATTTGCAAGATTGATTGCTCTGGCTTTGGTGTCCCATTGTCGTCACTGATGAACTGCACATTTCCAAGAATGATAAGTGATATATATATATATATATATATATATATATATATATATATATATATATATATATATATATATATATATTAACCACACCTATTGAGAAGAAGTTAAGTTGCAGGAGTGTTTTGATTTATGTTTACCTTCAGAATGGAGAAGACTACGATGATTTGACCGAGTTGCTGGAGGAGGACGCTTTTCAGAACTTGACCTCTGGATGGGATGTTTTGCTCATTTTCTTCGCTCTTTGGATGAAGACGGGAACCTTCCATGTAGTATGCTAACAGCTCGTATATTCCTGATAATACCCAGTATACTACGATGGGTACAAAGGTGCTTAAAACTTCATCTGACAGCTCTATAGCCATTTGTTATGTGTTTGTTGTCGTATTGGAGAAAAATAGTTTAGCACGTTTGATACATATGGTTTCTATGGATGGACGTCTATTTATACTGATGAACTTTTGGTAGGTTTTAATTGCACTTGGTTTGATTCAATGGCTGGCCATATGACCACGTTATAGAATTGCATATTTGTGGTTGATTATGTTTCAATTGTGCGTACTATTCATATTTCATACTGTTCAAAATAATTTTCAAGCCATGTTTGGCTGCAGACTTGTTGTTTTCTTTTGGTTACAAATTCCTTACTTAATAGTTTAAATATTAATTTGAGTACAGTAGATTTTGCTAAAAGTCCGCTAAAGTATATTAAAATACTTTTGACGGACGATTTCATCAGTTTATCTGGGTACTAATAATAGTGATAGTAATTAAGAAATAGATAGTCAAGTCTACTTACGATTGCTTTTGCGCTTATTTTATGGTCAACATCAACTGAAAGTCAAAAACTAAGCAAGCAAGCATTCCCTTTTTAAATATAATTTTATGCCATTCCATTTTAATATCCCTGGATGCAACATGGAGGCTAATAAACAAAAGCATTCCCTTCCATATGGAGTGGACATTAGTGCATTAAAAAAGAACTGCTCTGAAGTTTTCACTGTTCTGGGTGTAATGTGTAATCTATATCTTGCAAATAACATAAACCTAAGAGCATCTCCAATAGCCCCAGAATTCTCAAATCCGCACCCAAATTCGTCCCCAACAGAACGCGAGAAAATATAATAGTACAGATTGGATGGCCTTCGGGCTGAGAATTGGAGATGCGTTGAGGCGCCTGTTGAACAGGCGCCTGATGTTCAGGCGCCTGTTCAACAGGCGCCTGGCAACAGGCGCCTGTTGCAAGTAGGCGCCTGTTAAACAGACGCCTACTATCTTCAACGGCCATTTCCCAACGGTCGTTTTCCCTCTTTAAATAACACTCCCCCCTCTTCTTTCATTTCAAACCAATTTTCATTTTTGCAATTTTTTTCTGCCACTGATCTCAACTGAAAATGTACTCCGATTTCGACGATGTAGCTGCAAGGGCCAGTTTTGAAGAATACGACTTGCAAGACGCTACGATTCCTATTGGGGGGAAGTAACTAATGCAAGTTGGAGCGCTGCGGAAGACTACGATCTTTGCTACATTTACTGTGCACTATCAGTCGATCCTATTCGAGGGACCGATCAAAGTGGTGAATCTTTTTGGAGCAAAATTACTAATTGCTACAATCGGAAGAACATTAATCGAAAAAGAACGCTATCTTCGGTCAAAGGTCATTATGGAAAAATAAATCGTCAAACGCAAACGTTCGATTCTCAAATGTTCAAATTGAAGCAAACGAATCCTAGTGGCTTTGGGAATGAAACGCATTTAGTAAGCTTCAATGTAATTTCATTGTATTTTTTTTATCTTAGTTCCTTAAGTTTACCAGTTTTTTTTTGAACAGAGAATGGCCGCAAACAAGTTGTTCAAACAAATCTATAAACCTGATAGTAAACAAGCACCACATTTTTATCAGTTCATGCACGTGTATGACATGTTGGTCGAGCATGTTAAATGGAAATCATCGCTTCAGAAGACCGTTCAACAAGTTCAATCAAACAGCGGTAGGGGTAAAACGCCTAGAGTTGGAGAAACCTCCAGTCCTATGGAATCCCAAGGAAGCTTCGGTTTAGGATCAGAAGAAGGTCCATCCCCAAATGAAGATCATTTTGTTAGGCCACAGGGAGCAAAAGCGGCCAAAAAGAAGCAGACTGCGGCAGCGGATCAAGATGAAATTAAAAAACTCATGCTTGAATCTGAGGAAAGATTTAACCGGGCAATGGACACTCGAGCACTGCAACACCAAGAAAAGTTATCAAGAATGGATCAACTTATTGCTGGAAACCGCCAAAGAGATGAAGATGCAATCATGTTTATGGATACGTCACATATGTCTGCAGAACAACTGCAGTATACGGAGCAAAGAAGGAGAGAAATTATGAGGCGTAGACTTGAAGAGGATCATTAAATGAATTACCGTTTCTACAACCATTGTATCTTTAAGTACCGTTATTTGTATTGTGTTCTTAATGCAAGCAATTAGTAATATAAGTTTTTCATTTAAATTGCATTACACTAAAAAATGATTTTAACAACCTTAGCTTAATTATACAGAAACAGATTACAATAACCTTAATACGAAACAACATAAACAGTAGTAGAAAACGTAAGAATAGAAATAGAGTTTCACTGATTTCCAGAAAACCCCCAAAGATGATCTATGAGATCATTTTGTAGTCTTCGATGAAGTTGAGCACTACGGTATGACATTTGACTTTGTACATGAAACTCGAGTTCAAGTGCGCTTCCAATCATATCGTTGCGCCAAACATGCGGTGGTGTAGGAGCACCCTCGTACACGTAATCTTCTTCCATGTCTTTTTCATCCTCTATAATCATATTATGTAAAATAATACAAGTGTATATTATTTTTGTCATTTTAACTGGTGACCAAAGTCTGCATGGATTACTGACTATGGCAAATCTAGACTGAAGAACCCCAAATGCTCTTTCAACATCCTTCCTCTGGCCTTCTTGCATCGCTGCAAACTTTGCTTGTTTATTGTTTTGTGGGTTAGAAATTGTCTTGACAATGGTACTCCATTTCGGATATATACCATCACCTAGATAATATCCATGATCGTACGTGTTACCTCCCAAAGTAAATGTACAAGGAGTAGATCTTCCGTTTGCAAAATCATTGAACAACGTAGATCGTTCGACTACGTTAAGATCATTGTTCGAACCTGGCATTCCAAAAAATGCATGCCATATCCTTAAGTTATAAGATGCTACAGCTTCAAGAATAATAGAGGACCTATGAGATTTACCCTGATAAGCTCCAGCATACGCCTTTGGAAAATTCTTCCACTCCCAATGCATGCAGTCTATACTGCCTAACATTCCGGGCCAACCTCTACTACCATGCATATTTAATAAGTTAATTATATCGGCCTTGTTCGGTCGGCGTAAGTATTGATCACCGTAAATGTCCACGATAGCTTGACAGAAATGTTCCAAACACTCTAATACCGTGCTTTCCGCCACTTTCAAATTTTCGTCAAGTGCGTCCGCCGGTCCTGCATATGCAAGCATTCTGAGTGCAGCTGTCATTTTTTGAATTTCTGTCAAACCCATTGTACGAGATGCATTGGGTTTGAAGATAAAGTATTTGTCATGCTGCTTGATACATTGGAGGATTCTAAGAAATAGAGGACGCCGCATGCGGAATCTTCTTCTAAATTCGGCATCTGTGTAAGTAGGATTCGGAACAAAGTAGTCTTCCATCAGTCTGTCGTTGTGCCATGAATGTCTACGATTTTTATACCGACGACTAACAACTGATCCACCGTGTTGCCTGCTCGATTGACCAACCTGTAGCGCAGCCATACTTAGTAGTTCCTTTTCGCGGCGAAAATGATCTTCCATCATTTCATCAAATTCGTCGTCGCTATCATCAAAAAATATATAATCTTCGGCCGCCAGTTGTTATATTTGAAATTGTATGAAATAAGACTGAGCAATAATACTTCTCAACATCTAGCAAGCCTTTTATAGCTTAATTCCCGGTACTGTTGCCATCCCATCATACAACTATAGCCATCCCAGCATACAACTGTAGCCATCCCATCATACAACTGTAGCCATCCCATGTTTAAGCAACTATTATATGTAGGAGCAGTGTTGAATGGTTCTTATCGTACAACTGTAGCAATATTACTTTATCTTATCATACAACTGTAGCCATCCCATCAAACAACTGTATCATCACATCATTCAACTGTAGCCATTTTCTTAACGCAATAATACAGAAAGAAACAAGCCAATGTTACTGAAACAGCCAACAGTAATACAACCAACAAAAAAATACCACTACAACCAACAAGTAACAAACTCAACGAGAATACACTCAACTTAAGGATATCCAAATCGTTCTAGCCAATTTTGACGTACGATATAAGCCTCATGTCCAGTGAATGTGCTGTGATATTTGAGAAAGTAACGACCTTCAAAGGTGGAACGGGTTGGTTCGAATACATTTTCAAATATAACTTCATTGATAACTGTACTGTACCGCGTACAGGCGTTGCAGAAGTTCCCATACGTAGTCCTCAACTCTACATTCGTACGTCTAGTTCTACACTCAACATTGTTATTGTATAGTTCAGCAATGGTGTCCCAAAACTGAGTTGCCATTATCTCTTCATCGTCGCACATCTGATCAGTTTGTATAAAAACATTTACTAACTGTTTCAATTCCGTAGCCGAAAATATTATGTTACTCATTGATTGAATTTACCGAACTTTTAAATGCTGTGACATAAGAGTACAAAACTTTCTCTTAAATAAACAAGTCGTGATCCGCGTACAATAAAATGAAGCATGAGATTAAAGACCACGTGTCAAACATCCATAAACTGTTTGACAAACAAACACAAATGTGTTTGTTACATCAAAATCTTCACAATTCTAGTACATATATGCTCAATAATAACCAAGCATAAATTAGCATCATCACCACCATATAGACAGTCACATAATAACACAGTCTAAAACATCTAAATGGAGCACATCAGTCTATGTGATCAGAACCGCTATCAATCTCCTCATCGTCGTCACTATCGTCGTTGACGTCATCAAAGTCTTGCGGCCGAGGTCCCGCATGGAGCTGCTCCTGAAGCTGCTGAATCTGGGTCTGTAATCCCTGTATCTGCGCATCATACTGAGTCTGCTGTTGTTGGACTGCGGTCTGGTAACTCTGATACATCATCCCTGTATAATCGAGCGTCATACGCTCAAATGCAGCAATCATCCGTCTATCATAATCCATGTACTGAGAAAACTGATATGCGCACAAGAAAAATTATACACAAGTGGATAATATAATGACAAGTAATATAATGACAAGTAAATTAAGGAAAATTAAAAACTAATATAGACCTGATGAGGCTGGTACAATCCGGCGGATGGTATACCCGTAATAGCGTCGTTTGTAGGATACTGCAAGGGATACTCCACAACCTGACCGTGTACATCATACGCTCTAAACGAATGAGGTGGTGGGTCGAAAGTAGGAGGTTGTGTGTACTGAGATGATGTAGGCTCAAAGGTGGCAGGCGGTAGTGGAACTCTACCAGTAGAGGTACGCGGCCCAATATGATCGGAGTTCAAACCCCGAATATAATCAGGTAAAGCGTAAGCACGTGGGGCTACTCGAGCCCAATATGAATCAAAGTCTCCCAAAACTGTAAATGGCTCACCATCCACCCAACCCGCACCCCTCATCGCATGAATATAAGCTGGTCCAACCCGAATATCACCATACATATCATCCCATGGTAGCGGATCTGATGGAATGCGAACTATACCATACAACTGTAGCCAACACCGATCCCCTAAATACCATATGAATGGACATGTAGCAACCTGAAAGCAAATCCTACGTCGCGACATGGATACATGAAAAGTGAGTGGATGGTCAGGACCGGGCTCTAGGAACTGTAAGTACTAATCCCATGGACGAATGATAATGTTACCACGCCGCCTCATATCCATCTGCTGTCTAGCCTCCATCAACTCATTGTGCACCCCTTGTGCAACACGGGACAAATGCATAGGAGGACCCCAACGATGCAATCTGGGAAAGTAAATATAAGGTGTGGCATTCGCCTCTACAATAAGTCGGGGGTGCATATTGGCAGTATACTCGTAGTACCAAAATGGAAGAATGTACCAAAAGCCATACATCTGTCTAGACTGCTGAAGCGCATATGTATCTAATGCTACGTACAAATAACCAATAATAGCAGTGCCATAATCATATATATGGAGTCCATCCACATCTACTAACCCAGCCAGAAAACCAAGTCTAATAGTACCCTTATTGTTACTAAAAAATGTAGACCCAAAAAGGTATAGTATGAATGCACGGATAACGGGAGTGTGCATATCCTCAACGGCCATGTACTCTACTATATAACGCTGCAAACAAGGTAGAGTAACAGCTCCTCCTCTAACCTCCTCATCGGCCATAGTCGGTAAATAAGCTGAATATGACTCGAACTTCTCAAATGAACTATCAAATGGAACAGGGAGACGGTCAGGTCGACCAACCTCTATGCCAGTGAGCATATAAAAATCTAGGGGAGTCAGTCCTAACTCAAAATCAGGAAAATGAAATGTGTGAGTGGTCGGCCACCATCTCTCGGTAAGGGCCTCTACTAGACAACGATCTACATGTGCAAATCTAGGTAAAGCAAGAAATTCACCAAAAGGTGATGCATGTAGCCTATCCAAAATCGGCTCCGGTAACTGATCAAAATATTCAGACATACACCTATACCAACTACCTCGCATCGCTACGTGACGAACCTAAATATATGATTATTTAATGTTAAAGTAAATAAGGAATTATTATACATTTATATTTACATGGTCGTTTATTAAGCAATAAATAAATAAACGTATACCTATGGCGTCGCTATAGCTGCAGTAAGTCGATGCGAAACAGTAGGAGGCAAGTCGTGCAAAGATCGAAGATCGGCTGGAGTCACGGTAGCATCGGGAGGGATATGAACAGGTCCGATATTGGCATCAGTCGTATATCGAACGGTGCGTCTACCAGTTTTGACCGGACGGGGCGGCATTTGGACGTGAAGTTGGTTGGAAAATGGGGGGTGGGAAGAGTGTGGAATGAGAGGGAACGTGGAAAATGCGCCTGATATAGGCGCATTAACCAGGCGCCTGTTGAACAGGCGCCTGGACATCAGGCGCCTGTTCAACAGGCGCCTGCCCTCATTTCTGTTGTAGAAATGAGGGCTCCAACATTTTGGAGTGCGGAAAATCGAATTTCCGCACTCCAAACTGTTGGAGATGCTCTAAGATCTAGAATTACATGATTATCACATATGTAATGGACAATAAAACATATCTCCAAACATCTTGTATATGAATCAACAATGGTTGTTGTCGAAAGCTATTTCAATGAAGAAAGGAAATGGTTTCTCTCTCTTTTCCTATATCTTTTTTTATGTATTTTTCTATATACTTTGTGATGGATAAAGGTTAATATTTATAGGTAGAGAGAACCAAATTTTCAGATTTGTAGACTTAGTTTTGATCGTCCATAAAGATCAAGATGAGAGAAATTAACGCTCTAGATTATAACTGTTTTATTGATTAACATATTAATAGGAAAACCCTTTAGATTCTATTGACCACAAAATGAGGAAGGAAACGTTTGAGTAAGAAAACAGTCAAATTTCCTTATAAAATAAGGAAGGAAAATCCATTAATGTTTTCGTATTAATTTCCTTACAAAACGGTCAAATTTTCTTACAAAAGGTCAAATTTCCTTACAGTCTCCCACTTGGTCAATAGTAAAATCCATTAATGTTTTCGTATTAAGGTCATAAGGCGCGCATGATATGCTAAACTTTTCTTTAATCAGTTATCATAAGTGTCTTGGCTAATCCAGTGGTCAATGGAAGTCATGACGTGTACATGCTATTTTGCAACATGCTTACTTCCATGTACTATGACATTGACAACTTTCATAACTAGACCGTAGATGAGTATAACTTAATGGTCACATAATGTCTTGAAGCAAAAGACTGTTTCTTTTATCATTTTTCTAAATATAAACGTGTACACATTATAAAACAGAAATAAAAGATGTCCAAATTATTAAGAGCTCAATAATTGTTATGTCTGGCTAAGTACAAAATAGATGACATAATAAGGAGATAATTATGAACTATCTGGAAGATCCATGCTATCAGTATGTCTCTGAAAGGTCTTTGGAGGTAGTCCTTTCGTGAATATGTCTACCACTTGTAAGTTTGTACTTATCGATTCAACAACAATTTTCTTTAGTTTAACATCTTGCTTCAGTAGTAGGTAGTTCAGGTCCATGTGTTTGGAACCTTTGGTATCCTATCATGCTTGGAGAAAAAGGTTGCTGCTTCATTGTCGCAGTATATAGTTAGTGGCTTAGAGATAAAACTCAAAGTGCCAAATTGTGAGACAAAATTACACAGCCATGTTCCTTGAATTGAAGCCTCAAAACATGCTACGTATTCAGCCATCATGGTGGATCCGAAAAGCATCTCAGATTTATGGCTGCTCCATGATATTGCACCTCCACATAAGAGGTACACATAGCCAAGAGTGCAGATCCTAGTGTCAGGACATCCAGCAAGGTCTGAATCAGAATAACCAGTTACTTGTAGGTAACTTGATTTTCTATAGATGAGCATTTAATTCCTTGTCCCCTTTAGGTATCTCAGTACCTTCTTTGCAGCTTTCCAATGAGCGATTCCTGGGTTACTTTGAAATCTACCCAGCATACCAACTGCATGACTGATATCAGGTCTTGTACAGACCTGTGAATACGTCAAACTCCCTACAAAATACGCATAAGGATATTTGGTCATTTCTTCTCGTTCCATATGAGTCTTTGGGCACTGCTCAAGAACAAGTTTGTCTTCTTTCTGTAGTGGGACATGACTAGAGGAACAATTCGTCATGCCAAATCTCTTAATAATTTTGTCAATATATGCTTTTTGAGACAATCCTAGAATTCCTTGTGATCTATCACGGAATATTTCTATTCCTATCACATAGGAAGCCTCACCCATATCTTTCATTTCAAAATTCGTTGAGAGATAATCCTTAGTTTCACATAATAAACCAAGGTCGCTGCTAGCTAATAATATGTCATCAACATACAAAATCAAAAATATGAACTTGCTCCCACTGAACTTGAGGTATATACAAGGGTCAACTATGTTTTCTGTGTAATCGAAAGTGTTAATGATTTCATGAAACTTTAGATACCATTGTCTAGAAGCTTGTTTCAGTCCATATATTGATTTCTTAAGTTTGCAGACCATGTCTTCCTGTCCTTCAATTATGAAGCCTTCAGGTTGATGCATGTAGACTTCTTCTTCCAAGTCTCCATTTAGAAAGGCTGTTTTCACATCCATTTGATGTAACTCGAGATCATAATGAGCTACTAATGCCATGATAATTCTAAGAGAATCTTTTCTGGAAACAGGAGCAAAAGTTTCATTATAGTCAATGCCTTCTTTCTGATTAAAACCTTTGAAAACAAGTCTGGCTTTATATCGTTCAATTTTACCATTGCATTCATGTTTGGTCTTGAAGACCCACTTACAACCGACTGCTTTATGTCCTTGCGGCAATTGAACGATTTCTCAAACTTGATTATTATCCATAGATTTCAGTTCATCTTTCATGGCATCAATCCATTTAAGAGAATTAACATTCTTAATGGCTTGTGAATAAGAAATTGGGTCCGTAGTTCCTTCAGATTCTATTAGATAAAGCATATAATCATCAGGAATAACTGATCTTCTTTGTCTTTGAGATCTTCTTAATACTAGTTCCTGTGGTACTTCATCAACATTATGATTTGTGATAATTTCATTATGGAGTTGTTGATCATTTATTTGGTTTTCCTCATTGTGAACAGGTTCAACAATAGGATGATTCCCAATATCTTTCGAAATAGAGGGTAAGATAATGGGTACCCTTATTTCATGAATGACTACTTCTTGTTGTTTTGTACTCCCACTGATTTCACCATTTTCATAGAATTTGGCATTGCCGGTTTCAACAATTCTTGTACTATGGTTAGGACAATAAAATCTATATCCTTTAGATTTTTCTAGGTAACCTATAAAGTAGCCACTGACAGTTTTAAAATCCAATTTCTTTTCATTTGGATTGTACAGTCTAGCTTCAGTTGGGCAACCCCAAATTTGAGATGTCTTAAACTAGGTTTCCATCCTTTCCAAAGTTCAAAAGGAGTCTTTGGAACGGCCTTACTTGGAACTCTATTTAAGATGTAGACAGCTGTTCGTAATGCATCCATCCATAATGATATAGGTAAATTTGCATGACTCATCATGGATCTAACCATTTCCATGTATGTACGATTTTGCCTTTCAGCTACACCATTCTGCCATGGAGATCCAGGCGTTGTGTATTATTCAACAATTCCAAGTTTTTGAAGAAGTCTAGCAAAAGGTCCAGGATGTTGTCCCATTTCATCATACCTTCCATAGAATTCACCAACCCTATCTGACCTAATGATTTTCACTTTTCTTTCTAATTGCCTTTCGACTACAGTAATGAACACTTGTACAACATCCACTGACTGAGATTTTTCATGCAACAGATAAAGATAGAAATAACGTGAAAAATCATCGATAAAAGTGATGAAATATTTCTCTCCTCCAAAAGTTGGAACATAAAAAAGTCCACAAATATCTGTATGTATTATTTCAAGAAGTTGTGTACTTCTTGTGGCTTCTTTCTTCGTGTTTTTTGTTGTTTTTCCTTTAATACAATCAACACATGCTGTAATGTTAGCGAAGTCTAGGTCCGGTAGGACATCATTTTTCACTAACCTCTTGATTCTTTCACAAGATATATGATCCAGTTTTTTATGCCACAAGAAGTAAGAATCATTCTTGGATGACTTTCCTTTAGTTTCTTTTCCATGCATGGTGAGTTGGATTTCAACATTTTTGTTTAAGATGAAGTTTATAAAGTCCATCAATTAATATTCCAGAACCAATAAGATTAGAATTTTTAAATAAACTAAAATTTCCATTTCCAACTTCAAAAGAATATCCAAATTTATCAAGTACACTTACAGAATCAAATTACGGGAAATAGACGGAACATAAAGAGTTTGACATAAATCTAACTGATAACCGCTATCTAAAATAAGACGAAAAGTTCCAATAGCTTCAACTGGAGCTTTATCTTTATTCCCCATGAAAATGAAATTCTCACTTGGGTTTGTGGTTTGGATCGTAATGAATCCCTGCATAGAATTCGAAACATGAACGTTAGCAGCAGTATCAATCCACCAAGTAGAAGAAGGTACATTAGTAATATTTGATTCAAAATGACTTACAAAACCCGATCTGGTTTCCCTCTTTTCTCTCTTGTTTTAGTTTTCGCTTCCGCGCTTAATTTCCTTATTTCCTCTGGTCTGATGCATATGCAGTCCCGTCCACATGCGGTTGTTGCTTGCACAATAACGAATGAAATATTAACGTTTATTCTAATAGTCATCATCAATATTATAGTAAAATTACAAACATCATATCATAGATCTATGCTAGTTTCGTTTATATATAGTGATGGATAATCATGAATTCTAAAACCTTGCTTTGATACCACATGTAATTTATATCTTGCAAATAACATAAACCCTAAGATCTAGAATTACATGATTATCACATATGTAATGAATCAATGAAACATACCTCCAGACATCTTGTATATGAATCAACAATGGTTGTTGTCGAAAGCTATTTCAATGAAGAAAGAAAATGGTTTCTCTCTCTTTTCCCATATCTTTCTTTATGTGTTTTTCTATATACTTTGTGATGAGCAAAGGTTAATATTTATAGGTAGAGAGAGGACCAAATTTCCAGATTTACAGACTTAGTCTTGATCGTCCATCAAGATCAAGATGAGGGAAATTAACGCTCTAGATTATAACCATTTTATTGATTAGCATATTAATAGGAAAACCCTTTAGATTCTATTGACTACAAAATGAGGAAGGAAACGTTTGAGAAAGGAAACGGTCAAATTTTCTTACAAAATAAGGAAGGAAAATCCATTAATGTTTTCGTATTAATTTCCTTACAAAACAGTCAAATTTTCTTACACAATGTATGCAAAGCGAAATGATAGGCAAACCTTTAGTCTGAAGTCATCTGAGTAAGAAGTGCACCAGCTAACACTTTCCACAACAACATATTCATTATCCTCCTTCATGCTAGCTTGGTTATCCCACGATCATTTCCATTATGGGGAGAAAAGTGTTATACAACTCTAAAAAATTACCTGTTGCAAGCTTAATTTTTTTTCGGACATTTTTTATGAATCCAACCATAGAATTAGATTAACACATTCCAAAGTATCAGTGATTCAGATTTAATCTCGTTTGAAGATCGTCTGGTTTTCAAACGAAGAGTTTTTAGTCTGAATGCCGATGAATGGCTACAAATTTAAAATTCAAGATCGACAACCTACCATTGTTTATTTTTTAGTATGCGAGTAAATGGAGCATATCGTACGCGTACGTAGAGTCAGGACGACTAAGTAAAATAAAAGGACATAACATATAATGGAAGACAATCGGCATAAACTAATGCTATGTACGCATAATTTACCAGCCATTCGAACATTGTTTTGACCCTCTCCTCATTACAACCCACAAGATAGCTTAGAGGGACAAATATTCGTACAAGGCGGTAATAGCAGAAGGACATATTTCTTTATGCATGCTCGACACTAACAAGGATACTTGTCACAGAAGTGTTTAACTTTGGCCAGTGATTATATGTTTATTATACTTTACCATAGCAGTGAGTTTATACTTATAGTTATCTGATATACATTTGTTATTTGTAGGATACCAAAACCAATAATCCGTATTTTGATGGACTTGGGTTTTCGAATTAGCAAAAATTCGAGCTTAGTAAGGTGCAGGTTGTCACAGTTTGCCCAGATCTAGTAGTTTGTTCTTATTTGGTATTTGGTCAGCTTTGACCATTGTGTTTTATCACCTGTATAACTTGGAGCTTACCTATGTGAGCTGACAAAGATTTATATTTCTGCGTTCCAATGTTCATATGCAATTATTGATTCTAGTTATGGATTCCAACTAAGGATTTTTTATTCTTCTTCCTATTATTTGATTCTGATTTTTTACCTTTTCAATATTCGTTTTCAATTTGGTATAAGGGAAGTATTAAGAATTTTTTGATGGTACAAGTGGTACTTTATTCAAGCAGAGTGCTCATTTTGATGTCTTCGAGATTTGAACGTATGACCTCTATAATCCATGCCTAGAGCGCCATGCAATTAATCAGTTAAGCTAATGGTGCTTGACAAAATATTAACAAAATTATATTTTTATTTAGTATTTTCCTTCTATATGCCTCACTTAGTCCATGGACAAAGGTTATTTATTAGGGTTTGTTTAATCAGTTTCTGCTATTTTTTCTTCTATTTCTTCTTCCCTCATTTATCTTTTTTGTTTTAATTTATTTTTCAATAATATCCAATGATATAAAAAACAAAACATTTGCATGCACATCCATAGTCCATAGTCCATCCCAAATTTATTTTTTGTTTTAATTGGGTTCGGGTTGGTTGTAAAAATAAAATTAACACGTCTTTTTTTAAATTGCACAATCGCATGCACATCCATAGTCCATCCCACAATCCACATCGTTAGTAGCCCGCCAACCGGCTTTTGCCACGTCACGTCATAAGCCCACATTCGCATCTCATGATCCGATTCCATCCAAGCCACAAGCTTCCATGCATCTCCATCTAACCATCCACTTCTCACGATCTGCATGCATAACAACCCACCAACCATCTTCTGCCGCGTTAAAATTACTTCCTCTCTTTTCCACTACTCACAAAATCACAAATCCCAAATTCACATTTCAGCGGTTCCACCGTCACTTTTCAACATCTAACTCTAAATCCCAAATTAATATGCTATGAAATAATGCCTACAGCTTAAACTAAATCCCTAACCTCTCATAATTCAACTCTTCTCTCGTTCATTTTCTAGAGTATAGAAATCCCTAATCCCCAAAACTTCCAAAGCCCTAAATAAGTGCTTGCTTAAATCAAGTTGTGATTCAATTTCTGGTCGCCTCTTCCTCACGAGATTCGATGGCGAGCTCGCGGATGGCGACTCATGGGTTGGTGCTCACGAATGTGGCTGGTGCGGTCGTGGTTCATGCGGACGAAGCTGCAAGTCAGAGCAGCGACGACTGGTTTCGTTCATTTGTAGTGTTTGGTTATGCTTTTAAGCGTAAATCAGACTGAAGTAGGGTTTCGATACTTGAAGTATTTGTTTTTATTGATTAAACAGAATTTGAACATCACTTCAGAAATTCGTTCAAGGCAGATTACAATTGATAATTTATATTTTAAATATGATGACTTGTCCCTAAATGATCCTCCTAGCGCTTTTAAACCCAATAACTCAAGCATTTCTGTTAAGGTAAGTTATTCGTTCGTATAATTTTGCTATTGCGGATGCCTATAATATGTATTTGATACTTTTAGCAATTGTTTAATCTTTTTATGTCTTGTTATTTGAAACTTGAGGCTGATTTGATTTTTGCATTATTATAAAATTATAGGCTTAATTTGTTTAATGCTTATTCAGATAAAACATTAAAATGACAGTGGATAGGGGTGATTGGTGAATTTGGTCTGAGAAGATTAGGGCTGTTATGTTAATGGTTACCATTACCATTTTGTAAATACCATTACCATACCGTTTTTACTGGTAAGCTAAAATTATTTACCGTTACCATTACCGATTGACTAGTATACCGATAATTGGTATACCGATAAACTGGTAACCGTTACACTGGTAATGGTAAATTACCATTTGTCTAGAAAAGTAATAAGTTGATATATTTTTACACTAAATGATGCTTCATTATATATCTCATTGGGTCACTTAATAAAGGACATAGAAAAGAAGTATATTTATCATCATTTGAGTTGAATTACTGAAATAAATTGAACTATTTTCTTGCTTCTAAATGCCCGTAATACAACATCTTACATGAATATGAATGTACTATGAATGAACTAGTAAATTATCGTTACCGTTGGTTTTGAAAAAATATTACCGATGTTTTATCGTAAAAAATGATAAATTTACCGTTACCGTACCAATTGTGCTGGTATACCGACTTTACTTTAAAATTGTAACTGATTGACTGGTAATGGTATGGTAATGGTAAATTTACCGTTACCATAACAGCCCTAGAGAAGATGGTGACGGGTTGTTCAAACTAGGTTTTTGTGAAGGGTAGGATAAATTGTTACTGTTGTTTGTACAGTGAATGAATGGATGTTTTAGGAAGTTTTGGTAATTGGGTGGTAGGTGATGGTGTTTGTTTTGCTGAGTGACTGAGATGGTCAGGATGGTGAAGTGCTGTAGTTTCAGGTAGGATGCTATATTTGCAGAGGAAGTGTTAATTCACTGTGATGGAGGAGTGGGTGTCGGTGTTGACGTGCAGTCAGGTGCGGTGGTGGTTGGAGTTGTGTACATGTCTCTAGTATAAATGAGCATGTATTGGTGTTGTAGTATATGTTGTAGACACGAAGGGTGGAGTGTTTGTAAGCTAGAAGGAGTCATATGCAAACATTTTGTGGCTTGTGTGTATATAGTAGCGATCACCAGGTGTTTTTGGAAATGGTCGTGAAGGCATGATATGTGTAGAGATGAAATTGGGTACAGAACCATTTTCAGTACATGATATGCTGCTATGGGGACGTGAACTGATCACATGATGTGCTGCTGTGGAGTGTTTGATGTTCAGAAAGTGGGAGAAGTGTGTGCGTTTGATGTTTAGGAATATGAGGTGCAACCTATAAGTATGAATGTTTTGTTGTGCGGAAATTGCACAAATGCGGAAAGACAATAAAAAGGATCTAGATTTGCCAATTTGAACACCACTTAATCTAGCAGCAGTTATTCTATTACTCCAAATAAATAGTAAATAACTATAAAGAAAAAGTAGACACAATATTTATACTGGTTCCACTATCATCTAGATAGTGTACGTCCAGTCCAAAGGAGAGAGATTTTATTCCACATGAGAGAATTACAAGAGATTACAAGATAAGAGTTTACATACCAAAGCCCCAATTAGGGATAAAAAAGAGACACTCTATCTGGAGATCACTGGCTGAATACCAGGATGGGTTTACAATGAAGTCTACCCTCAATATATAGCCAATATAAATTCATATGAGTCATCAATCAAATTACCAAAATATGGTAAGAAGATAATGGAGGCAAATTACAACGGTAACAAATCACGCAAACATAGCAAGTAATTCACTCGTTCCAAAGATGGAAGAAAATAATCCCAAAGCAATGCGATTACGAAGAAAGAAATAATATGCATATCTTTTGCATATATATTATTCCATAACGTGCACATGCATAAATTTCCTTGCCATCTCATTCAAATGCAATCCAATTATTAATGCATTTCCATAATGAACAAACGCGATTACTTTCCCTTTTGCATATTTGTTTCCTTCTATTTGTGATTTTGTATCACCAAAATTTAACACTCTACCTTGATGCAAAATCACATATTTCCAACACTCCACCTCGAGTCAAATTCTCTTCTCAACATAAAACTCTTCAAATCAAACTCTACCTTCAACCAAAATCTCTTAACGAGATACAGACCAAAAATGAATATTTACCCAATGGGTTCCGGCAAAGCCACCCCCCATCACATATTGCTAACGAGCTCAGACTATGTCCCCGCCCGCCAACAAAATGTTGCAAATATCCAAAATCAAAAGAAGGTAGATACCAAAATAATCTCAAAGCCACCAAGGCCAAAAAATTCTCTCAATCACCAATCAAATACAGAGCTAGAAAACAAAAGCCAATAGACAAGGCTAATCCAAATCTCTGTATACAAGACAAATCTCTCTCCTTCCACATACTTTATCTGCCAAACAATAATTTTTCCATGAAAATCAACATAAGACTCTCACATCAACATCGATCCATAAAGCAGATACAAGTTTCCAAATCCACTTATCTGCCAAACAAAAAATTTCCCATGGAAATCAACATAAGACTCTCACATCAACATCGAGCCATAAAGCAGATACAAGTTTCCAAATCCAGATGTCTCTTCAACACAGTAAACTCCTTATCATCAAATTTCCAAGACTGGAACACTCTTCTCTCTCAACATAATCTCCTCCACTCCATATTGCACAAATTCTCCCTTTTCCATCCAAATGAGTAATAGCATAATCACCACCAGATCTACCGCTCTTTCTAGAAGCCATTGATGCACAAATCTGAACAAATCGCCTAGCTCTGATACCAATCTGTTGTGCGGAAATTGCACAAATGCGGAAAGACAATAAAAAGGATCTAGATTTGCCAATTTGAACACCACTTAATCTAGCAGCAGTTATTCTATTACTCCAAATAAATAGTAAATAACTATAAAGAAAAAGTAGACACAATATTTATACTGGTTCCACTATCATCTAGATAGTGTACGTCCAGTCCAAAGGAGAGAGATTTTATTCCACATGAGAGAATTACAAGAGATTACAAGATAAGAGTTTACATACCAAAGCCCCAATTAGGGATAAAAAAGAGACACTCTATCTGGAGATCACTGGCTGAATACCAGGATGGGTTTACAATGAAGTCTACCCTCAATATATAGCCAATATAAATTCATATGAGTCATCAATCAAATTACCAAAATATGGTAAGAAGATAATGGAGGCAAATTACAACGGTAACAAATCACGCAAACATAGCAAGTAATTCACTCGTTCCAAAGATGGAAGAAAATAATCCCAAAGCAATGCGATTACGAAGAAAGAAATAATATGCATATCTTTTGCATATATATTATTCCATAACGTGCGCATGCATAAATTTCCTTGCTATCTCATTCAAATGCAATCCAATTATTAATGCATTTCCATAATGAACAAACGCGATTACTTTCCCTTTTGCATATTTGTTTCCTTCTATTTGTGATTTTGTATCACCAAAATTTAACATGTTTAACATTATGTATTACGTATTAAATTTGTACTATGAATATTATGTGTTTATACTATTGTTTGTCGTATATATAACCGTCTTTAACATTATTGAGTCTTATATAATGTGCTTAAAACAAACTAACATCACAAACTACAATTATAAAATTGATTACAATTATAACAAACCGATGTATATGATATTCAATAACATCATGTCTGATAGAATAAGCGATGTGTAGCTAATCCGACTTACATCGCTGATAAGATTAAAACTAATTTTGGATGTACGTATAGACATCGGCTATAAACCGATGTCCAAACTTTGGCTATTTTTAACATCACCCACTAACACATCGGTACATTTTTTCACAGAGATCGGTCCTGTCCCGATGTCCATGAACAAAATTCTAGCGGAGAATCTCCAAACAAATGCGCTACATCTATTCATTAGTTTATTAGATTCTCCACCACCATGACCACTCATGGAAGAAGGAGTTGCCAAACTTAGTATCTTTTGAAAATGTGTTAGAGGTATCCATTCTACCATTGAATATCATGGCTCTTTAACATGTACAAATTTGGATTTTTTTTCATAAACTTCTACCACTGTCAATTCCATCGAAAAAATCACAACCTTATCTTGATTATCCTCTACGCCAATAGCCGATGAATTATTAACTCTAGCCAACTCACAAGGATTGATTTTTCTCTTCATTAATGTTTTTTTTGGAGCTCTTCAAACTTACAATACTTTTTTATGTTTGATATTTTCAATTTCCCAGCAGCATACTTGAGTCTGTCATCATCATCGATCACTAATTCTTCGTTGTTTTAATGTATAATTTGAACCGTTGACATTATCTACAAAATTTTCATACATCAACTTTTAATAATAACAATATCAGTGGTAAAATGTATTAAATACACTACATTTATGAAAATGTTGTGCTAGAACACAACTAATTTGGCATAAAAAAATTGATAGACGTAAACTTTAAAAGTTATACATTGAACGTCCTTGTTTGATTAAATGACGACGTTATTACGAATTTAATCTAGAATTACAAGAAAAAAAAATGTTTTATATTAAATTGGATTTGGAAATATGGATCTGAAAAATAGTACGATAAACCCGACTTTCTACTTGTGCATTTCAAAATGTACGAGGAGAAGAACGTAAAAAAGGAAAATAGACATGTGCATTTTTTAAATGCAATGTTATGTTTTCAAGATTATTTCTATGTGAAAAGTGGTTTATTACTATAATAAGTTATAATACGTTTTGAGAGGGAGCTTATGTTGAATTTTCCGATGCAGTCTAGACTCAATACGACTAAAGTGCTAATTCTTGTTTAGGGAACTATATATAGCACAACAGGATTGTAAAAATTAATATTTTTACATTATTGTAACAGAATTAATAGATAATGCATGCTCAATAAACACTATGGCATGCAGCAATTTAAAAATAGAACCAAGCTAAGAACAAGTAATCCAGGTTCAATTTTTGATCTTCACAGGACGTACTTCATATCCACCACCAACCCTCTGGACCACATCATACGGCATGTACGTCCCAAAAATCTTATCCCAGAAAACAAAGAAAGGCTGCGCGTAATTAAACTTATTCCCTCTAAGCTGATGATGAACATCATGATAAGCACAGTTGTTATGAAACAGAAACTGAAGAGGATTCCACGGAAGCCACAGCGAGCAATGCACATCAACCGCCTTAATAGTCACAAAAGAAAAGAAATATATACTGGTTCTAGGACTCATCCCTGACAAAAGAAATGCAAGTGACGCACCAATCGTATCAAGAACAAGCCCATCAATGAGGTTGCCGTAAGAGGTACCATAAGCATAGGGAGCTAACAGTGCATGGTGCGCTGCATGGTGTTTGTACAAGAACCTGTTGATGTGCATGTATCTGTGACCAAAGTACTGCCATGAGTCTACAACCACCACTGCTATCAAGAACTGGTACGCTATTTCCAACATTGATGATTCTGGCCTTGGGGTCTCATTGTCGTCGCTGATGAACTGCACATTTTCAAAAATGACAAGTGATGTATTAACCACAGCTATTGATGAGAAGAAGTAAAGTACGTAGTAGTCGTGTTTTGATTTATGTTTACCTTTAGAATGGAGAAGACTACGATGATTTGAACGGCTTGCTGGAGGAGGACGTATTTGAGAACTTGACCTCTGGATGCGATGTTTTTCTCATCTTCCTCCCTCTTTGGATGAAGACGGGAACCTTCCATGCAGTATGCTAAGAGCTCGTATATTCCTGAAAATACCCAGTATACTACGATGGGTACAATGGTGCTTAAAACTTCATCTGACAGCTCTATAGCCATTTTTTATATATTTCTTGTTGTATTGGAGAAAATGGTGGTTCAGGACGTTTGATACATACTGTTTTCATGGATGGGCGTCTATTTATATTGATGAATTTCCCTGAGTTTCAACAGTGTTGTTAATGCGTGCTTTATGGGCACATGTTCCCCTATTAGCTAAAGAACAAAAATAATTATTTCAAATACCTACTTTATCCTTGTACAATTAAAATAAAATGAAATTCCGGAGAGGTTATATTGCTAATTTAATAACCTTATGTTAACAATTTTCGAGTTTTAATTATATTTGATTTTAGGCCAATCAGCGGATATTTTATAATACAAATAGTGTCATATTTGTATCTGTGTTCGAAATCATTTATTTTTGGATATCCACGGATTACTGATGGATGACGAATAATTATACTATCCGCTAACGATTGATAAATCAAGAAACATAAATGAAAAATTTTAGTTTAACTTAAAATATTTTTCAATCTCGTTGCAGAAAAAAAGTGTTAAAAATAAACAAATATGATAGCAATAAATAATTTTGAATAGTTAACATGCATTTAATGTGCAGTATAAACTTCTAGCTTAATAAAACAATAAATAAAAATCTTCCGTTATACTAAATACACATAATTTAAACTATAATTTAAAAAAAAAACCGAAGGTAATTTTTAAATGCGGATGTCTTCGTATGCGCATTCGCATCTGCATCCGTTTTTTTATATTGGATATTTATCCGCTTTAAGGATACAGATGCATACGGATTTCGAATTTTTCGTGTATCCATTTAAAGCGCTACTTGGTTTGATTTAATGGTTGGTTATACAACTACATTCTAGAATTGCATATTTGTAGGACTATCAATAGATACCCGAAAAATCTGAAATATGTCCCCATCCATATCCGAAAATCGGATAAATATCCGATATCCAGAAAAATGGATGCGGATACGAGGACATCCACATCTGAAAATTAACTGTTTGGTATTTTCAAAATTTTAGTTTAAATTATGTGTAACAATGAAAGATATTTATTTATTATTTTATTAAGTTGGAAGTTTATATTTTACGTACTTAAATGCATATTAACTGCACAAAACTATTTATTATCGTTATATTTGTTTATTTTTAACGCTTGAATAATCAATGGGATTGAAATAAGTTTATGTTAAAAATTTCATTTATATTTCTTGATTTATCGGTTGTTAGCGAATATGATAATTATTCGATATCCGTTCGTATTCACGGATGCAGATATCTGATATCTAAAACATGAAATTATTGTCAAGGACAAAATTTCTCAACATTTTAGCCTCAAGGACAGACCTTCAGTATTTTAGCCTGAAGGACAACTTTATTTAGGTATCAGTTTTTACAGTTTTTAGGTATCAGTTTGTAGTTATCGGTAGCAGTTTTTAGGTATCAGTTTTTAGTTCGGTATCAGTTTTGGAAGAATGTTTGTCCTTATGAATAATTTTGAAAAAATGTTTGTCCTTATGAATAATTTTTAGAAGAATGTTTGTTCTTATGGTTAAAATATTGAGGTCGTGTGCTTGAGGCTAAAAATATACAAATTTTTGTTCTTTAAATTAATTCCTCCTATCTAAAAATGATTTTATATGCAGATATGGATATGACACCATCCATATTCGAAAGTATCCGCTGAAAATCCAACGTATTTATGCTTGAATGTTTCAAATGTACATACTATTCATGTTTCATACTGTTCAAAATGACTTTGTACTTGATTGCTTGAACAGATTTTATCTTTGAACTATTATTTTGCACAAGGACAAAACATTGAAATTGTTACGTTTAGAGTAAAATAATGTTTAAGTCATGTTTGGCTGCAGACCTGTTATTTTCTTTTGGTTACAAATTCCTTACTTAATAATTTAAATATTAATTCTAGTACGGTAGATTTTGCTAAAGGTCCACTTACGTATATTAAAATACGTTTGACGGGCGATTTCATCAATTTATCTGCGTACTAATTATACTAGTATAATAGTAATTAAGAAGTAGATAGTCAAGGCTAATGACGATTGTTTTTGCAACCCACTTTTTAATCTCCATTTATCCTTGAGCCAAAAGGAAAGGAAACAATGCTTTTGCATTTATTTTATGGTCGACATCAAGTAATAGTCAAAAACTAAGCATTATTATTGTTTCGGTTAAGTAAATAAAACGCAGAAAAGCAAGGTGAAAGCCCACGGCCCACTAATGGCCCACTAACCCATTAGAAAAAGATCATTATGATATTCCAGCATTTTCTTATTACAGGACTTGTTGCACAGGGCGACCCGTTGATAGTATACAGTGAGGTCTTTGCATTCTCTGGAATTCCTGTTAGAGCACGCTTGTTACAGCTAATAAAATTACTTAACATCAGGCCGGGAGGGGTATGCCAGAATGAATGTGGACTTTTAATCAGTTGAGTACTTAAGTCGAGGAAGGATTTGTGGTCTTAACTTGAGAAGACTCCTCTACACCCAGCTGCATGATTGAGATAGGTCAATGCTCCGGAAGTTTCTGCTTTTGATTTCATATTTTGTAGTCCACTCAACCCATAAACTATCATGGTTGAAAGAAGAAGGTCAAGCGGTTGCAATATTCCAAGTAGATGCCACTACAAGAAAACTGCGGTTTGCCTACGCTAATATGACGTAAGCGGGACGTAGAAAAATACAGCAACTACGTAGCCCCTACGCCAATTCTAACATGGGTAAAACCTACGTAGGTAATAAAAAATCTACATCTTACCTACGCCATCCGTGGAGTTGTTTTCTACGCCTTTCCTACGCCATAATTTTTCTATGCCTTCCCGACACAGTATTGTTCCTACGATTTTGTTACGACATTTTTACTTCTTTAGCTACTAACGTCTTTCCTACGTCTTTCCTACGTTCAGTTTTTCTACGCTTTCCCTACGCCATTCTTACATATTACATTTCCTATGTCTTTTCTACGCCATTCATTTATCCACGGTTTACCTACGCTTGTGTTTTCAATGTTTTTCCTATGCCATGCACACGACTTTTTGCTGCACCAATATTCTATTTACCTACGTCTTTCCTACGTCTTTTCTGAAGCAATTTTGATTTAATACTATTGTATTTCATTTCACCACATTAAATAGAAACTAAAATCAACTTATTTTATATATATACACATTCCAACAAAAAGATTAACATCAAACCATTCATCTTTAATTCAAAAAACAAATATCTCATTCATATTACAAAGTCAAACAATATTAATCAAGTTCATATATGTCAAAATAATACGATAATATATTCATGATACATGACATCATACAGATACCATTAAGAAAGTTTTCAATACCCTCATCCCTCACGACGATCATTCGGCTCTCCATCAAATCACCGTCGAAGCATCTCGGTGAGTTGTTCATACTGCATCTTCAGCATTTGAATCTCCCCTTCTTGACGCTCCACCTTTTCCTCTAGTTTGGCTCTAGTCTGTGCGTCTCCCTTATTGATGCTATAAGTGGCGTCTTTGTATTTCTGCATTTTATCAAATATTGCATCAATTTCTACATTTTAAACTAAGTAAAATAATGTTTTGTTGAAAGTTTAAATACTTACTCCAGTGATATTGCCATAATATGGCCTACGATCCTTTCTTTTAGCTATAGCACCGGTAAGCATGTCGAATACTTCTTCCTCGACTTCACATGAAATTACTGTGCCTTGACTTTTCAATTCTTTGATTCTAGCTTGATATTGTACCTGTATTTGTAATTTCCAAATAAATTTTATTAGATATATGTATAAGTCAAGATGTGGTGTAGGACAGCTAAGTGCATACTTTAAATCTACATACTTCGTTTTGCACAGTATCTTAGATGTCAATGATAACTTAACATGGGAATACGTCCGATTAGATAGGTAATCAAATCAATTTTGGTATATCCAACACAAAACTAATTGACAATTTATAAATTTCATTGTTTGCAACATACAGGTATATGATTTATGCTCATGTATATGCTAAAGCATGATATGATCACATAAGTGCTGCCGATAACCTTTGATATATGCAAACTTTCTTAAACTTACAGTTGGCCTTGGAAAAAACCGATGATTATACAGACAAGCCTAAACTTTTAAGTATTGTATATAATGAAATAAATTATTTTTGATTTAAAAGACGACTTGCAGCTTCATTGTAAAGGATCAAAGCTGTGGGAGCCCTCATGAAGAGGAGGCGTTTAAAGCCGCATTTCGTTTTTGAAAGAACAAGTGTACTTTCAGTTAGCGAATCACGTTGGCAAAATGTGACACAAATCTAGGATACATATGCACAGTTACTTTTATGTGCGTGCGTGTGTGTGTATTCTTGTACAAGTACAAAAATCATACAAAGTCAACGGGGATGGATCTACCTACGATGTTTGATTGGCCAATTATTTTTTATAATAAGAGTGGTAAATCTGATTGAGTAATTACACTTGACTGTATTAATCCCCCAAATTTTGCAACTCAAACAAACTATATGTTCTATTGATATATAGGTTGGACATTCAAAATTATTCACCTTTGTTGTTATCATGGTGCAGTGATTTCAGTATCATAAACTCATAAGTTGTATACTTCTATTTTAAGATTGGTTTGCTAACTTTGCTGGCTAGATGTGTTCAACAAATTACCCTTTCATCTCCAATATATTGGATAGTTATAAGTGTTGTAATTAAGCTGTGCAATATAATTGACGGGGCTTACCAGAACATCTCTTCCGTTTGTCTGTTGAAAGTTGCTGACGTGCATAGTTAATACTCATTGTTTCTCTAGCAGCAATATTAACTATCTGATTTATCTAAATTTCTAAAGCTCTAATAGATAGATACTTTAGTTCTAAAGCTCTAATAGATAGATACTATCTGATTTAGCAATATTAACTCGCTACGAAATGAACTTAGTTCCTACAGTTCCTATCAACATTATTATCTCGAGATGAACTGCAAACCTTAGTATAAATTCAACCGTCAAGTATGATGATTGCTTAAAATGGTAGTTTATAACCTAAAAATATATTTTGCAGGGGAATAGACCAACGAAGATTGAAAACATTTTCCAGAAGTTAGTTGGAACTGCTGCTGTTTGAATTCCAGCCAATTAATTAGGAAATGAAAAATACTAGTACGTTCCTCACAGCAAGAAGAATAACTAAAAAAATTAAAACCTCCTATTCAACTACCATGTTGTCCTAGGTAGGACGGGTTTGATAACAAAATGTTGTACCATATCAATACTTGAATGAAAATGCGATACATATTTACTTGCTTACTCTAAACGAATTACACTTTAAATTCCAGACTTCACCAACCATATGTATCCAGTGAGAAAAGTAAAGCTCAAGCTGTGTTACCAACTACACTTTAAATTTCTAAAACTTGTTAATCTAATTGCCAACAATTAGTACATATCTAATTTAATATATATTAGGTGCCTGAGAAGGACTTGTATATTTAACCTTTCTTGTCTCGTCTTTAAAAATAAATTTCATATCTTCACAAATCTATTGCATATAATATATTAAGTGTCATTGCATAGGCCATTTCTCATAAAAGAAATTTTTCTACCTTAACCAATATACTTAGAAGTTTAACTAGCTGTGGAATCAAAATCATCAAACCAACTAATTATTGAGTCAAAAATTATGTGTACCCGACTTGCATTGTACTAGTAACCTGTTTAGGTGAATAACTTCATAAATCATAACGCACACTTTCCATAACTGGCAATAAATATTAATGAAACTTGATAACTCCGAATCTCCAATCTTTGTAAAAAAACAGACTTGATACTAATTAGTAGGAATTAGTTTAGGAACCTTAATACGTCATAAGTGGAACTGAATCTCTACTTTAGTTGAAAACCAATCGATGCATAAGTACACCCAATGTTTTGAGCCGTTAAATCTAAGATATAATGGCTTTGACCAACCGACACTATTTCTTTTAGGCTATTAGATTTTTGATCAAACAACCCATGTTCTTCTAGGCTATGAAATCTACATACTTCAAACTAATTAACTAAGTACATTTACTTTAGGTGTATGTTATACGCATATATTAAACTATTAACCAGTTATTAAAACCAAGCTATAAGAATCACTTACTGCAAATTACATCGATGCTTCATCAATCCATCCACTAGTGGTAGATCCGCTGTCTGAAGTGACCTTGTGAGTCCTATAATACACTTCCCAAGTAGTTGGCTCCCTATTAAGTTCATCGGTCTAGAAAATAAAGACAAAAATAGAGTAAAAATGTGATAAGCTGATGTAAATTAACGTTAAAACAAGATTTTAGAGATCAAACCAAATTGTTTCGATAAAAATATGATAAGCTGATGCACTAGGTTGTGTTGCGGCAGATGTGTTGTTGCCAGAAAGACGTAGAGTAGGTCGTTTCATGGAACGACGATGACGATCAGCTCGAGTAGACATGTCTGTTAAATGCAATTACTATAACATAGAGAAATACATATATGATTTGAAGAATTAAAGATACAACAAACCAATTAAAACAACATGAACTGAAGACTAAATACCCAAAGATAACTAAGCATACAAGAGTGATTTGAAGTAAAAATTCATACTAGTAGAAAAATCAAACAAGTATATTAATGAAAGCATGCTACCAATCAACATTATCATCATAACTTCCATTATTTACACTATCATATTCATCTTCACATTCATCAACTTCGACATCTTCATCAACTTCAATATCATTTTCATCAGCTTCGATATCATAATCAACTTCGACATCATCGTCAACCTCTACTCCATGATCTTCGCTTACGATCATGTTCGAATTGAATGACCATCCTGGCTTTGTTTTAACGACAGCCCACCAATCCGCTTTATTATTGTTCATAACAGGATAGGGTATATAATAAACTTGAGTCGCTTGCATCGATAACACAAATGGATCATAACCTTGGTATCGTCTTTGGTGATTTATTTCAACAAGTGGATAATCTTCATGTGCACGACGTATTCCTACATCTTTTCTATTGTCGAACCATTCACATTTGAACAAAAAAGTTTTAAGCTCTGGTGCCATCGAGTAAGTAAGCTCAATTATTTCCTGTAACATGCCATAATAATCTTCTAGATCATCATCCTCGTTGCCTCCTTTAACACACACCCCATTGTTGTAAGTTGTTTTATTTGCTCCAAATTCAGTTGTGTGAAATTTATAGCCATTAACGTACATAATTGGACATTTTCTATACTTCATCATAGGACCAAATGCAAGTTTTGCATAACAAACATCAGTGATTCCATTATCATCAACCTATTAAAATAAATTCGCATACATTATAATATTATATAGATTTACGGTATAAAACGCGATGAATATATAATAAATCATGCTCACATATTTCTTAAACCATTTCTCAAATCATTTACTGGGCTCAACATCAGGATTTGCTTCTTCAAATTGACTGTTGGACGATTAAAATTACCATGGAAAATTTATAATATAAAAAATAAATCATTTTAATTGATTGAAGTTGTGTTACATACCAAATAAGATTTGACAGCTCTTCACAATTGAGAAGCACGGTTGATTTAGCTAAAGTAAAATCTTTAATTGTCTGAAAACCTCCATCTTTCCATTTACCATATGGACGTCCCCGTTTTTGAAAGATGGATAGAGATATATCAGATGAATCATCCATATCATCCTCATTACGGTGGCCACTGTTAGAAATCTTGATATGGTCTTCAAAATAGTAATTGAAAAATGTGGATGCTTCTTCAGTAATGTATGCTTGGCAAATTGAACTTTCAACGCGTGCTTTTTGTTTCACCTTTTTTTAAGGCGACCAAGATACCTTAATATGAATACATGAAATATTAAATATAACATTCTCATAATGATATGATGAAATTATGAAAATAAAGTCCACCTTAGTTATATATACCTCTCAAAAGGGTACATCCATCCATATTGTACCGGTCCTCGCATTAAAGCTTCAGTTGGTAGATGTACATGTAGATGTTCCATGCTATTAAAAGCTCCAGGAGGAAATATTTTCTCCAATTTACACAATAACTTCGGTACATCCTTCTCTAGTTTCTCCAAATGAGCTTTAATAAGAGTAGTCGAACATAAATCTTTGTACATTAAGCTAAGCTCAGTTATGGGCATCCAAACCTTTTGTGGTAATAGCTCCTTGAAAACTATTGGAAATAGAGTCTCAAGAAATACATGACAATCGTGACTCTTCATTCCCGATGGTTGAAGGTCCTTCATGTCAACACATCGTTTCATATTAGAAGCAATTCCATCTGGTAACTTCAAATTTTCTACCCACTCTAATACTTTTGTACGACGAATATTTTCCAACTCATAACAAGCTAAACGTTTGAAATTTGGACGTTCACTATCAATTTTTAGTTCAGGACGATTACAGTAGAATGCAATATCCTTCCTTGACTTCAAATCATCTTTTGTTTTTCCCTTAACATTCATAATTGTGTTAAAGTAGTTCTCAAACACATTTTCTCATTATGCATTACGTCCAGATTGTGCCGAAGTTTCAGATTCTTCCAATATGGTAACTCCTAAAATATACTTTGTTTGCACCAATTATGAATTTGTCCTTTACCAGGGATTTTTGGCTCTTTTCCTATCTCATGTATTTTAGGATAATCTTGCACGATCTCATACACTTGTTCACTACTCAAAATGTCAGGCGGCTCTAAAGTAATAGTTGTATTTGCCCTGAAGTTTTTCTTATCAAATCTAAAATGATCATTTGGATGCAAAAAACGACAAAGACAATCCCACCAACACTATTTGCCGCCATATTTTAATCGAAAGGATTCTATCGAATCCATACAGATAGGACAAGCGAACTTGCCGCTAGTACTCCAGCCAGAAAGCATCCCATATGCTGGAAAATCACTTATTGTTCATAATAAAGAAGCAAACATTCTGAAATTTTTTTCCTTGACATGTCGTAAGTAACAAAGCCATCTATCCATAGTTTTTTCAGCTCATTAACTAAAGGTTGCAAATATACATCTATTCCGTTTTTGGGATTCTTTGGTCCAGGAACAATCACAGTTAAAAACATGTATGAATTCTTCATACACATCCACGGAGGTAAATTATAAGGTGTTACAATAACCGGCCATGTCGAATAAGGTTTTCCGAACGAAGTAAAAGGCGCGAAACCATCCGTACACAAACCAAGTCGGACATTTCGTGATTCTTTAGCAAAATCGGGATAAACTTTATCAAAATGTTTCCACACCTCGCCATCAGAAGGATGACATAAAATCCCTTCCCCTCGTTGTCGTTCATTGTGCCATCGCATGTGTTTTGCGGTAGCACAAGATGCATATAACCTTTGTAATCTGGGTGTAAGCAGAAAATAATGCATACGAGTGAAAGGTACACCTTTTCCATTGGTTTTTGTAGACTTATATCTTTTTTTATTGCAGAATTTATAATTCGTAAGGTTTTAATCTTCCTTCCAATATATCATGCATCCATCTGGGCATGTGTTAATTTTTTCATACGGCAAACCAAATGCAGATACTTCCTTTTCTAATGAATACCAATTACATGCCAACACATTGTCAGGTGGAAGCATTTCTTTACACAGACTTAAAATCGCATTCATCATGTTTTCCAACGCATTGTATTCAGATTTTATAGTGATTAACCTAGATGTAGCCGACAAGTGTGTCATTGTACAACCTTTATAAAGCGGTCGTTTCGATGCTTATAACAAATCAAAAAACATTTTAGCTTCCGAGTCAAGTTCTTCTGCATCAGGTTCATCAGTCCACATACTTGGACCAGCAGCATCATGAACCATTTCGGTCATTCTATCTCCCATACTATAGTCATCAAAATCAGCATCGATGGTTTCGGTTGCATCTTCAACTACGACTGTCGAATCATGCTTTGTCCCCAATTCACCGTGATATCTCCACACGTAATAATTTGGCATAAAACCATAATTATGCAAATGAAAAGTTATAGTTTCATAATCTTGAAGTTTCATGCAATGACATTTCTTACACGGACATCGAATTTCTTTCATCTTTGTTTTATTACAAGACGCCACTTTTAGAACTGCTTCCACGTCGTTTCTAAAATGCAATGATATTGATCCTCTTTTCCATCCAGGCTCATACATCCATGTTCGAACTTTCATATAATCCATCTTTTACTGTATAATTAAAAATAAATTAAATTATATTTAATTTTATACAGTAAATTAACTTAATGTTAATACAGTGTATTCAGTTGGTTTTTGATGGGCGATGGGAGGTCGTGGTTGGGTCATTTAATGATGCAAAGACCTCATATAAACGAAGTTGCAGTAGTTATTAATTTGTATCCATAGTTCGGTTCTGGTTTTAGTTTTTCTAAACTTATTATCTTGCACAAAGAAGCCCTTTGAGTGCAAATCTCCATCATTCATATATATGAAATCATTATACATTGAAAATTTATAAAGATGAATAATTTAATTAAGTAATGAGAAAAATTAGGTGATGGAAATGTTCCATATAAAGTAAATATTCATAAGGAACATGTTATAATTATAAATCACGCTAATATACGGTATATATGAAATTCGTTCATTCATTGTGAGAGATATTTAATTAAGGTATTCATTATTGTATTCTTATTTTGCTACATTAGAGACCGGATTCAACTTAGTTGATTTTAAATGCATTTCACATACATAATATTTAAATATATAAATGCATGGATATAAAAATATAAAATAAATTAATATGAATATATGTATTGAATACAATTAATGCGCGTGGGCTTATATATATTGCAGTAACTATATTACAATTATTAAAGAATCAAACTAACAGAAACAAGACCACTCACATATATATTCATAAGTTTTAGATGCAACTGGCCATTCACTATTTTCTCTTTAATACACACAATCAATTCTATGCTTGAAACAACAATGAACATAGGTTGCATATATTAAATGTTACATTTAATTTTGATGGCATGTAACATATACTTAGATTAAACATCAATAATTTAATGCCTAACCTCACTATTATAGTTACATGTAAAATGAATTAGGTACGTATGTGGCACCATTTTGAATTGCATATGCACACTGGATATCTCCTATGGGTCACTGATATGTCTCTAGATTATAACTAAATGTATCAGGATCGATCTCATTATAATCAATTAACCATGTTTAAAAAAAGAAGACCTCACAAGTACAGTATATACTCTTAATGAGCCAATGTTATCTCTCTAGATTGAGTATCAATTAGGGGGAATTAATTTAAAGGACAAAGATTTGTATATTTTTTGCCTCAAGGACACAACCTCAATATTTTTACCATAAGGACAAACATTCTTCTAAAAATTATTCATAAGGACAAATATTTTCCAAAATTATTCATAAGGACAACAAAACTGCTACCAAGCTAAAAACTGATACCTAAAAACTGCTACCGATAACTACAAACTGATACTATCAATGACTAAAAACTGATACCTAAATAAAGTTGTCCTTCAGGATAAAATATTGAAGGCCTGTCCTTGAGGCAAAAACGCTGAAATTTTTTGTCCTTGACAATAATTTCCTGTATCAATTAACCATGTTAAAAAGAAAATGAAAATTGTACAAGTACATTCAACAATTTTTGTTCATAGATAACAGACAAATACACATGAACTGACAAACATCCTTAAGAGCTTATGTATCGTGTTTGGTTTATCTGAATAATTAACAAAATACAACATAAATTAAGTTAACAATCTCACTATTGACTGGAATATTTAACCTTGATATGAAGTTAAGTTAAAACAATCTTACAGTTGAGGAGGTCGTAGGAGTTAGCTTTGATTGGTTCCAGTGTCTGTAGAATCCTTAGGGCCAGTGGTTGCATCTCTCCATTAAGGCGGAGTATGGAAACTTGAATTGCCTGGGGAGTTGCCAAGTGTCGTTAGAGATGAAGAGGTTTGCCCTACTCGAAGTTTCTGTAGAGTTGATAATTATCCGTCATGGCTGATATTGCCTTGAAGAATCTATTGCATATAATGCTTTTTAATAGTCATGATGTTCGATGTTGCTAATAAGCAGCTATAAAATAAATAAAAATCAATATTCCATACTTCATCATAATCATAGTGGAAAATAAACAATCAATAAAGAGTAGATCTCATAGAAGATTTAGTTTTATTTGCGTTCATTACTTTTTATAATGCAATTGTAATTGGTTGTCACAAAGCATTTTTGTAGTTTTTTGTTGTCTTGACTACCAGGATATGCCATATGTGGTAATTCGATGGTCCTTTTTGTTGTTTGCAAATCATATTTCTCAATGTTACGAGCATCGAAACGAATATCTATCTAGGACAAGCTGTAGATGAAAAATGAATGAGATAACGCACACTATCTTCTGTCTTCGATATATCATTGCTTCAAGTAGATCTCAGCCGTAGATATCAATGTGTCAATCAGAGCCACTCGTTTATTATTAGTCTTTGGGACGAACCAATTTAACCCATATGTAATGCTATATATAAATCTGATTGTAACTGCTATTGCATTATTCTGAAAAGAACTTTCTGTTTCATAGTAACTCAAATAAAATACAAAATCATTCTTCTCTTTCATTTAGCAATATATTCTCTGTTCACTTTTCTTTTATGGTATCAGAGCAAAGATCGGCTTAACAGCTTCTCACTATTTCAAGAAGGAAAGATCAGATAACTCTTCATCAGAGAATTTTCATCATTGAAGAATTTTCTAACCCATCAGTTAAGATATCATCATTTGGGTATCAACAGTTGCCTTGCCAAGTTTTTACACTGGCTGCAAACTGTTCTTTTGCAAACAAGTAGTTCAAGAAAAATTCAGAAAATAAACTCAAGAAGTCAGAAAACAAACTCAAGAAACCAGAAAGAAGAAATCTCATCAAATCAGAATTCAAGGCTAGTGTCGCGCCAAGATCTATCAGAAAAGTTTCCTCACCTAGACTTGGCTGCATCATACCTGTTATCTTCAATTTCTTGAAAGTTTTCTTTATTCCAGAATTTATCCTAAAATTTTCTTTTATCTTTTGAATCAAGAATCATCAACATGGCAGATGATCAGTCAGCAATCTCTGGAAATGCCAACAATGAGCAACAAGCTGATGCAACAGGAAAATTAATCAAAACTGTTACAAGTCCTCAAAGCCAACTGATCACTGTGCATTTAGACGAAAACAACTATTTGCTGTGGAAAATACAGGTTGAAACTGCAATTCAGGGATATGGTCTTGAAGGTTTTCTTCATGGGACAATACCAACTCCACCAAAGTGCATTACTGAGGGAGAAAACAGAATTGTTAGCAATGAAGATTATATCAAACATCACAGACATGATAGATTAATATGTTCATGGCTTCTATCATCAATCAACACAAATCTCCTATCACATGTTATAGGATGTAAATCTACAAGTGAAATATGGTCTATAATAGAAAAGGTGTTCAATACACAATCAGCAGCCAAGGTCATGTATCACAAGAGACAGTTACAAAGCATAAGGAAAGACAACTGTTTAATGAAACAATATCTATACAAGATCAAGACCATTTGTGATCTTCTTGAAGCTGTAGGGCACAAAGTGTCTGACTCAGAAAATTTTTGAACCATTCTAAATGGTTTAAGTGATGATTATGAAGCAGTGGTTGCTGTCATCTCCTCTAACAAAGTTTTACCATCTATTGATGATGTTCATTCTATTCTGCAGGCTCATGAGGTAAGAATAGATAACAAAAAGCCTCAAGAATCAGATTTTGCAATCAATTATACAGTTAATACTAAAAGCAAGAATCAGAGTAACAACAAAGGTGAAACATCATCACAAAGAGGAAACCATTCTAACAGATCAAGGGGAAGAGGCAGATGGAATAATAGCAACAGACCAAAATGTCAAATCTGCGAAAAAGTTGGACATACAACTGTGAAGTGTTACTTCAGATATGCTAATCAAAACAATAGCAATCAAAGAAGCAACAATTATAGTGCAAATGTGGCTCAGTCAAGTCTAAGTAATCATGTAGACAACAAGGATAACAATTCAAGTGAAAACACTCAACAAGAACATGTGCAAGATGACTGCTGGTATCCAGACTCAGGAGCTACAAATCATATAACTAATAATCTAGACAATCTGAATCTTGGCAACAGGGAGTATAGAGGTAAACAATCAATTTGCATGGGGAATGGTAAGTGCATCAAAATCTCTCATGTTGGTAATGCTTTTATTAAAGGGAAGAAACAATTATTCTTGCACAATTTATTAAGAGTACCAAAGATCAAGAAAAACCTTATAAGTGTGTCTCAATTTGCTAATGATAATAAGGTTTACTTTGAATTTTACCCTAAATATTTCCTTGTCAGAGACATACTAACTAAAGATATTTTATTGCAAGGTGATGCTAAAAAAGGCCTTTATAGGTTTAAATCTGTCAGCTATACAAGTCCCACAAAAAAGGAAAACTATTGTAATCAATGTGAAAAGAAAAACTGCAATAGAGTATTTGATCTTTGTCACTGCAAACTTGGTCATCCAAGTGTAAAAATTGTTAAACAAATTCTTACTGAAAATGTATATCTTATGATGATATTTCTCTTCCTTATGTATGACACACTGTCAAATGGGTAAGAGTCATAAATTGCCATTTAATGACTCCTTAACCAAATACTCTAAACTCCTTGAACTTATTGCTACTGACCTTTGGGGCCCAGCACCAATATGCACAGATTATGGATATAAATACTATATATCATTTGTTGATGCACACACAAGATACACTTGGATATATTTCTTAAAGAATAAATCTGAAACACACAGTGTTGTGATCAGATTTATCACTATGGTTTAAAAGCAACTAAATTCACATGTTAAAATCATTCAATCTGATGGTGGAACTGAATACAAAACCCTTAAGGACTATTTTGAAAAAAGGGGAATAATTCATAGGACCACATGTCCCTACACATCTGAGCAACATGGTCTAAGTGAAAGAAAACATAGACACATAGTTGATTCTGGGCTTAGTTTATTAGCTCATGCTAACTTACCTCTAAAATTCTGGCCTGAAGCATTTAACACTGCAGTCTATCTTATAAATAGACTGCCAACCAGAATCTTAGAAAACATAAGTCCCATTGAAAAACTACAAGGGGTAAAACCAGATTATTATAGTTTAAAAACTTTTGGATGTCTATGTTTTCCATACTTGAGACCATACAACAGTAATAAATTGAACTTTAGATCAAAACCATGTACTTTTCTTGGGTACACTACAAATCAAAAAGGATATAAATGTCTTGATGACAATGGAAGACTGTTTATTAGTAGACATGTTGTTTTCAATGAAAGTATTTTTCCCTTTAAAGATTCCAAAGTGAAAACAACAAATAAAGTTTACAATCCATATATTTCTATACCTGAGTTACCCATATATTATGAGAATGAGAATTCAGCAGAGGCAAGGAGGACTACTGATGATCACCAAAATCCCACAATGTCTGCTCAACAAAATCATGAGTGACAGATGATCTCAGTCATGCCAGTCACTCACCTACACAATCATCAAACACAGCAGATGAGAATGAGCAATGTCAGCAAGACAACTTAAGTGTCAACTCAAATCAAGACAGAACAGAAGACTTACCTCACACTGAAGTCTCTGTCAGACCAAGTCATCCTATGATAACTAGAGCCAAAAGTGGCATCTTCAAACCAAAAGTTTATATGGCCAACTCAAATGCAGACGAGCCAACCTCCTACGAGCAAGCTGCAAAGAACAACAACTGGAAGACAACAATGGATGAAGAGTATAATGCTCTTATAAAAAATAAAACATGGGATCTTGTATGTCCACCAGCAAACAAAAACGTAGTAGGTTATAGATGGACATACAGGATAAAATGAAATCCAGATGGCACCATAAATAAATACAAAGCCAGACTTGTGGCTAAAGGGTGTACACAACAGTATGGATTTGATTTTACAGAAACCTTTTCTCCAGTTATGAAGCCTACAACTATAAGGCTTATTCTTTCTATTGCTCTATATAAAGGCTGGGATATAAGGAAGTTAGATGTCAACAATGCATTCCTAAATGGAATATTAGAAGAGGAAATTTACATGAAACAACCACCTGGTTATGAACAGAATGAAAACCTTGTGTGTAAATTGAACAAGGCAATTTATGTTCTTAAACAAGCACCAAGAGTATGGTTTGATAGACTGAAATCAACCTTAATGGCAATAGGATACCAGTTTACCAAATCAGATACTTCTTTGTTCATAAAACTTACTCAATCATCAACTATTTATATATTAATCTATGTTGATGATCTAATTATTACAGGTGATAATCAGGATGAAATGGACAAAATCATTTGCTATCTGAACAAGCAATTTTCAATTAAAGATCTTGGACATCTCAGTTATTTTCTGGGAATTGAAGTAAACAAAGTATCAAAGTCAGAAATAATACCGGGTCAAAGAAAGTATATATCTGAACTACTTGCAAAGACAAACATGGATGGAGCTAATGCTATGTCTACTCCAATGATAAGCAATCAGAATTTATCAAAAAACAGGGGAGAAGCCATAGACAATATCAAACAATATAGAAGTGTTATAGGAGCATTACAATATGCTACTATAACACGACCAGATATTGCATTTAGTGTTAACAAACTCTCTCAATTTATGCAGAATCCACTGGATGAGCACTGGAAGGCAGCCAAGAGGATTCTCAGATATTTAAAAGGGACTATAAATCATGGTTTATCACTTAAAGCTTGCAACAACCTCAACATAACAGGATATGCAGACGCTGACTGGGCTACAGACCCAGATGACCGGAAATCTGTCACCGGGTACTGTATATTCATTGGAGAGAACTTAATATCATGGAGTTTAAAAAAACAGCCAACTATCTCAAGATCTAGTACAGAAGCAGAGTATAGGAGTGTAGCAAGTGCTGTTGCCGAAGTGATGTGGTTACAATCAATATTAAAAGAAATAAAGTTAGACTCAAATATCAAGACAACACTTTGGTGTGACAATCAAAGCACTGTCTATATGGAAGCAAATCCTATACTACACTCAAGGACCAAACACATTGAAATAGACTTACATTTCGTTCGAGATCAAGTGCTAAAAGGAAATTTGCAAGTTAACCACATACCTGCTGCCTATCAGAAGGCAGATACACTCACCAAATCACTGTCGAAGAAGAACTTCGTAAAGTTCAGATCTGAACTAGGAATCAAGGAAAACCACACCTCTCTTCAACTCAGATCATCAAACTCTCCACAAAGCAAAAATCTGAAGGAGAATCAGTCTCAAAGCTGCCACCTTACACTCAAATCAGATAATCGAGACAACTCAAGTTGTCGAGTAATACATCAGTATGATTCAAATCAGAAGAAAGGAAAGAAGACTGAAGCATAGAAGAATTTCATCAAATTGAATATCACTTGAAGTCATCTCTCAAACCCTAACCCTAGAAATTGGGCTAGGGTTCGAAGGGGGGAAAAATGAATGAGATAACGCACACTATCTTCTGTCTTCGATATATCATTGCTTCAAGTAGATCTCAGCCGTAGATATCAATGTGTCAATCAGAGCCACTCGTTTATTATTAGTCTTTGGGCCGAACCAATTTAGCCCATATGTAATGCTATATATAAATCTGATTGTAACTGCTATTGCATTATTCTGAAAAGAACTTTCTGTTTCATAGTAACTCAAATAAAATACAAAATCATTCTTCTCCTTCATTTAGCAATATATTCTCAGTTCACTTTTCTTTTATCATTCAGTAAATGAATAAAGAACAAAAAAACATTCCTAGGTTAATCATGTTTTAGGCTCACTGTATGTGTTGCTTTAAAGAATATTCTTAGAATAATCTCATATTGAGAAATTGATTTTGTGGTAGAGAAGTCATGTATTAAACGATAACATGTTAGAAATTATCTACATAGCATTATCGATCGTAGTACAGAAAACAAACCACCAGTGAAGAATATATTCCCTCTATGAAAGGTACAGGATTTCAAAACATTCTATAACATTCGAAATTATCATTCCTACAAAGAACTAGACTGGCAATGATGCATTTTTGAACTGGCAGATTGCATTAAAAACTTAATCCCAACTTTACTACTCTCTCCGATTACAAAATCAACTACCACCAAGACATCATCAGGCACACCATTTTCAGCTGCTATAATACACTCCTCTGAACCCAATTCAACCGTCGAAACTTCATCAACAACCACCCTACCTATCGTGCCATGAGAACCTGTCCTACCTTCCACCATACCTATCGGTTTCTTTCATAGTAACAGAGAATATTTTCAATTCAAAATTCTACACTGTTACAAAGTCAATCATTCAACGATCGTGTTTCATGCCAAATGCAATTGAAAAACTGATATATCATCATAAATATCATTAAGCGTCTGAAATCTATTCAAAACCCTAAATTGTTAGGGAAGAAAGAAGAAGAAACAACATAATAAGAGGGGAAAGGAGAAGATGATTATAACTTTAATCCAATCAAAACAAATAAAAGGAGGGGAAGATAATTTACCTGAAATTTCAGAGAACAAATTTCAGAGACAAAACGATCGACGATTGTAGAATTATGTTTTTTTTCGTTCTTCAATGGGTGAAAAACTGGGGTTAGGAGAATACGAAGAAAGGTTTGGAAATATAAGTTTGGAAATATACGGTGATTAAAGTAAAAATAAAAAAACTATTTTTGTCCTACTGCAGGTGTAGGGATGACGTGGGGAATTTTCTACGCCTTCCTTACGCTAGTTTGGATTTGTAGAAAATTAACAAAGACATGGAAATGACGTAGGAGATTATTTACATCTTTTCTACAGCATAATTTTGACGTAAGAAATTTCCTACGCCTTTCATACGCCGATCTGAAATTGTAGAAAATTAACAGAGACGTGAAAATGGCGTAGAGATTATCTATGTCTTTTCTACGGTATAATTTTGGTGCAGGGGATTTTCTACACCTTTCCTACGCCTCGATTTTTTTTCTACGTATTGAAGTTGACGTAGGAAAGGCGTAGGAAATTTTCTTACGCCTTCCCTACGCCTTTACCTTTTTCTACCTGTTTCCTATGTCTTCCCTACGCCCCGCCTTTTGGCGTAGGAAAGACGTCGGAAACTTTGCGTAGGAAATTGAAGTATTTTATAGTAGTGTAAGCTGGATACAACATCTTTGCTTCTTTGTATTTTCTTGAATAAGATGGGAGTCTTCTTGTTAGAGAAAGGGCTGCCTTGCATTAAAAAGTGATTTAAAGCAATGTTGATCATGCTAATGAGTTTATTGGGCAGCATGTAAGTCCTGGACCAGTATGTACAGGTAGAAGTTGCAATAGAGTTCACTATAGTTAACCTGGCAGCCCGAGAGAAGCATCTATTGGACCAGCTACTTTGTCCAGTATTAACAAAATTTCAGAGTGGGGTACAACGAGATTTATCATTCTTGAACTAATGAGAGGAATTCCAAGATAGATAGTATTTTCAGGAACTGGATTAAACCTGGACTGTTGAACGATAGAGTTTTCTTATGAGAAAGAAAGACCAGCAATAATTATGTGGGATTTTTGTAGGTTGATACTGATACCAGTTATGCTTTTAAAGGCATCAAGCACTTGAAAGGAACATGTTATAGAACGGGTATGAGGTTTAGCAAAGAAAACCAGATTATCAGCAAACATTGGGGTGGTGATGAGTGGAACTTTACATTTTGGGTAGATTTGCATGTACTTGAGCATACCTTGGGTAATAACATTAGGGTGATGATGAGAAATATGTAGACTGAGATTAGATCCTCTGTCTTGTACTCTGTGTACCAGCAAAGTACCCACGCGTGGAAACATCCAAAATAACAGAGTAGGCAGGAGAGGATATACACGTGTGGATCTAGGCTATAAAGCTAGAAGGAAAGTTCGTTCTGGAGAGGATAATAGAGATGGTATGCGATTGAATTGAATCAAAATCCTATTGTAAGTCTTTCCTTATCATACGAGAGACGTTCTTCCTTTTGTTACCGAGCATCAGCTCTTTAGTATGTATTATATTATCTTTAATTGATATCATTGGTAAGAAAGCAGCCTAGTTGGTGGATATTAAGTTGGCACTTGGCATAACATATTTAAGCCTAGTAGAGAGGATTTTAGGAATGCACTTGTAAGTGACGTTCCAACATGAGACAAGCCTGAATTTGACTAACTGAAGTTGGGTTTTCATTCTTAGTAATTCTTATACTCGTTTTTTTGCATCGAGGAAAATCAAACTGCCAATGACTAGTTTAAAGAATTACACGACTATCTTGAAATTCAATTAAGACGGTACTCAAAAACGATGAAGAGAACACTTAGAAGTTAAGGGAGTGTTTGGTTTAAAAACGAATTTTGTGTTTTCGGTTTTCAATATATGCATGTAAAATATGAAAAAAATGAAAGGACGACGGAGCGGATGAAAGAAAGACGGATGGGAGAACGAAGGGATAGAGGGACGACGGAAGAATAGATTGTTTCACGTGCTTGTGCAATTTTTCAAAACACGGAAAATAAAAAGAGTTGTTTTCTATTGTGTATGTTAACTTCGTTTTCTAAATTGATCGTTTTCGACAATATACACGCGCTGTGTGCATTTTTTGTATGGACGAAAATCCAAAACTAAAAATAACCAACCAAACGGTACCTAAGACTTTACAGTACTTGAGTCAATCTGAGTTTGATCTTGGTATTTTTGACACTGACCAATGTAGACTCCAAGCCTCCATGCGCTTAACGCGGAGTGATCCCCGAAGCATTCAAAAAAATCGACTCTTGGCACTCAAAGTTTAACTTGAAGCTCACTATGGAGCCGTAGCACTCGAATCAAGCCATTAACTGCCTGAAACAAGTACACGTGCTCGAGGTCGACCTCGGTCGTCAACTCCATTATTTTGCACATAAACTCCCTAGTTTCGATAGCAAAATTATGGTAACTCCTCTGCACTTAGTTGTAAAAGGAATATATAGGAGTGACTTCAGCAATAATTAGAAGAAGTGGATGCAGATATCTTGTTGGGCCAAACCAAAAAAACCACTATAAAAATGTTGTGGTTTTTTGTTACCTTTTTGTTATTTTTTCCTACTGATGTTGCACGCATGCAATCTAATTTATTCTGAATTTTTTATTGCACCTATATTGCTAAAATAGATAACCCAGACTCAAACGGACACAACTTATCAGAATGTTTAATAAGAAATCCCACACGTAGAAAATTAAATACGGTTTCTTATCAATACAAGAAAAATGTATTGTTAGAAATAATAAGCTCCTTAGTTGTTGACGGACCTTGAAAAATATACTCTTTCATATGGCGAAAAACTTTAAATCCAAAATGGATTCCAAATACATTGACAAAAGCCGATTTAGTAAACGTACCCAAAAGAATAAGGTCTATCAACTGCAACCGAGTCTTCGAGAAGAAGATCAATGTAGTTGGAATTGTATAATGCAATGTTGAAAGCAAATGACTCCCCTTGATAGTTTAAAATATTTCCGACTCAATGCGTCAAATAAACATCTAGAAGTTGATAAAGTATTTTGACACGGAAATCAAATAGTTTGTTTTAGTTAATATGCAGAGAAAACGTGTGTCTATAAGAAAGAAAATCAAATGTAATAAATAATTTCTAATATTATAAGTAAACAACATACTACTAATTGTTAACGATCTAATTATGTTAAAATCAGTTTTAATTTGGTTGTTTAATTCCCGATGAATGATTTGAAAGAGACATCTCTTAACTCGGTGTAAGAGAATGCTGAAATTATCCAAATCTACATACATAGACACCATATTAAAATGTTTAATATGAAACATATGATATAAATCCCTTATGCATCGACAATAGGGGTTAATATATATGCTATATTTTATGGTATATTATATTTAGCTTATACACTTAGAGTATTAAGAGAATATCAAATATGAGGTAAAATTACCGAATAGTCGGAAAGATTATTCTCAAATATTTACGAAATACTGGAGAATTATATATGAAAACAGCGAATTCCTAATGAAGGAGTATTTGGATCCAAACTTCATAAGTGACATCGAACATAATAAGTCAAGCGTGTTCATTTCCACCATTGATTAAGGAGCTTTAAGTTGGAAATATTTTAAATTGTAGGTTGTGGAAGACTCAACTACAGAGGTTAAGTACATTGCCTTAAGTAGTGTCGCAATGAAAGCAGTGTATGTGCGCAAATTTATAAAAGATCCAGGGGCAGTACCCACCATTGAAAATTCAATAATGTAATGTGATTACAATAATGCAATATAGATTGTTATAGGAACCGATAGCTTGAAAACAAGTCAAGAGATGCTCTCAGTAATGAACACGTGATAAAAGAGTATCTATAATGGCAAAACGTAATCGAGAAGTAGATACAAAACAATAATATCATAGATCCATTCACTATGCCATCTTCTCAGTCTAATTTAGGTAGACAGATCGAAGGAAACGGCATGAGGCACCATAATTGGCCCCAAGTGCAAAATGAGGATTGGTAGAATTAAAGTGTGCCTTGAGAGCGATTATATAATTTGTTACATAACTTAACTCTTATAAATGAACTTTGTTCGAAATGAAGTGTACTTTTGGTTTTATTTTCTTATATATATATATTGTCATACAAAGATATAAGTAATGTTAATTAATACATTAAACATATATAAGTAGAAAATACTTAGGAGAAGTACTTTTTCGATTGTCATTGAGAATGTATTCGTAGCCATGAGTATTGAATCAATACACACTGTAATGACCCGAATTTTTAACGTTTCGAATGAAAATATTTAATTTATTTAAATATTCAAGTTTGATTCAAATATAATAAATAATAAGAAAATCAATTATTACTTAAACGACTGGATTTTTAATGGCGTATTTTTATTTCAATTTATAGGATTTTTCTATAATATTTAATTTAGAAAAAAAATTAAATTATTGTTTGATGCATTTTGCGGCAAACGTTGATATTTTAGTAATTTCACAGAATAAGATAACCGGTGTATTTTATTGTTAATTTGTGATTGTGTCATATTATTGTGCGCGATCGTACTTTTATTTCTGTCATTCGCGGTTCATACGCGAACGAAATTCTATGTAGCGAAGTGCCGAAAATTAAATAATAAACTAAACTCCACACTTAGAATTTTTCTCCACTTTCATTTTCCCCTTTTCTTTTCATTCTCTATTTCTTGTAAACTCTAAACCTATCCGCCTCAAATAGAATTCAGAATCAAAATGTAACATCCCTTACTTGGAGGCACGACACTAACGGCTAAGGATGCTGCAGTTATCCATAGTTATTAATCATCGGCGACTAAATACGGTAATGTTAAATACATTGATACACACATACATACGAATATGAAAAAAATTTAAAGCATCAAACAAGTTCCACATTCCATTTCAAAACCTTTCAAATTCATTACACAATCCCACAATCGTTAACCACATTCAGAGAAAATATATTTATTACAACATACACCAAGAGCGGCATATGAAGATACCCCCTTGGATGATTAGAGTATACATATAGGTAATTTAAAAACTTTGCCTTTACATCAACAACACAACGGAATCAAAATAAAAAAGAACTTTAGATAGCTATCATGCCTCTTGCATGTCTCCGGAAGCTTATTCGTCTATTGAGGTACTTGAAAATCTCAACTCTCAAACTACTCAAAATCAATTGAGCACCCACAAGTTTAGGGGAAAACATAAACTTCGAGTCAGATATAAAGTCTGGTATGAATAATAATCTACCATCTCAAACCATTTAGATATCTAGTGAGACCACACCACTTAGAGGGACGAGTTATCCTCTCACTAGTATCCTAAAACTTTTATAAAACCATACAGTGTGCTCCTGCATCCACAATGGTTAAAATAATTCAAAACAATATGATGATATTGAAAACAAGTAAATCAATTCAGGATTACCCATCTGTAACACCCTATATTTTTAGTACTACTATTTAAGATATTTAATTAGCTAAATAAAATAAAATAATATGATGATTGGGGGATTTAAGATGAATCCGAAGTATTTTGCATGATTGTGCCATACTTTTGAATGATTGATTGTTTATATATGCTTGTTGATGATTTATGCTTAATCATATAGGTTTTATGATATGTTTTAATGTGAAAACCCTTTTTAATGACATCCAAATGCCTTGCGATTTTAGATTTAGATCAGAAATGATATTTTAGATATGAGTTTCAATTTTCATAATATTCTGAATTAATGTGGATTTTATATTAATTTTCTAGTGAAGAAAATGTTTATTTGGGTTTAAAATTATTTACGGCTAAATAATATATGTTAGAAAACATACTAAAGATGATTTTCTAGAATTTTTGTAGAATTAACCTAAGTGTTTTGATAGATATATAAAATTATTTAAGGTATGCGACTTAAATGTTTTATATATTTATAAAAGGAGAAGGGTTATTTTGTAAATAAAATAAATTGTTTATTATTGAAATATTGGCAGCATTTTTAGAAAAGAAAATTAGCAATCAATAATATTTTGACAAACAAGGCAGGTTAGTTGAAAAGAAATTATTTTTAAAGTAAAAATCAGTTTTTACATGCTTTTAGCATGTTTCACCACTTTCGGCACAGGGGTTCCGACCATGTACTGCCGCTTCCATTGCCATCGAAACCAATGCACATAGATCAATAACTTGGTACAGAGTGAATTGGACTAAGGCGAATGGTACTGGGTCGAGACCATAGGTTCATATGGGGTTGAAGTATGACTTTTTTTAATTTGAAAATGCGTCTGCTTTGCTTTCGAAGGAAGTGCTTTCGACTTGGTCAGCTTTCGGCATAGTCAATTGTTTAAAGGAATGGTTTTGAATGGGTCGTGCCTTCTGTTTTAAGTAAATGCTTTCGAATGGGGTCGAAACCCCTAGCTGCCGCTTTTCTACCTTTCGAAGTCAATGGTTTCGGAAGGTATACTTTGTTTTAAAACTTGGCCACTTCTCCAATGCTTTTGGAAGGGTTGGTTTTGACACCATCACTTCTTTACTTAGGAGTACTTTCGAAAGGAGTGCTTTCGACTTAAATGTTTAATGACACTTTTTCTCTATTGAAGGTAAAACCCAAAGGTTTCGAATGGTTTAGCTTTAAATGGTTTCGAAAGGCTGTTTCCACGTGTTTTAAATTGAACCCAAATGCTTTCGAAAGGTTTGAAGTTTATAAAGTTGTTTATGCTTCCAGAAGATTTTAAATGAAGGTTTCGAAGGGGTAGTTCCCCAATGGTTTCGAAAGGTTTGAAAGGAAATGTTTTCCAATGTTTTCGAAAGGCAAAGTTTAAATGTTTAAAGATAAGATGTCCAAGGTCTTATAGCTTTCGAAGGAAAGGTTTTTCAAGTGTTTTCGAGAGGAAGATTGAATGGTTTCGAAATGAACGTTTTGGCCTTTCGGCCTAGGTTATAAAGAAGGGTTTTACTTGGTTTCGAAAGGGGTACTTTCAATAGATTCGAAATGAATACTTTCAAAGGTCTAAATGTTTTCATCAATAATGATTTGAGTAAAGTGTATATAATATGGCAAGGTGATTTTGAGTAAAACATAGAGTATATATATTTTCCTTGTTTAAGTTTGATTTAAATATTTTAAATCAATTTGAGAAGAAGAGATTTTCAAGAAAAAATTAAGGGAAGATTATCCTAGGTAAAATGACTCAAATATTTGAATACCAGATGATGCTGGTATAGGGTGGCCCCCTATACATTAGCTATTAGCCCCAGTTAATTTAGTCCAAAATTCCAATGTGTAGGGCTTTGTCACAGGTAAGACTAAAATTATGATTACACACAAAAGGAAATATATATTTGTATACATACAGGTTATTGGTGAGCCCGCAAAACCATTAGGATCAAGTGAAACTAGGAGAAGATAAGTTAGGGATAGACCGTACAGAAGAGGAGTATCTAACAGATAAGTTAGGGACAGACCGTCCAGAAGAGGAGTGTCTAACAGATGTTAGATTATTTATTTATATTGTCTAGTAGGCCCGAGTCAGCCAAAGATTAGTAGTTAGCCAAACAAAACTATAGTGTTTGAAAAGATAGTTCATTTGTTACCTGATATGTATGTTTACATCATAATGCTTTATAGTTTTTAACCAGTTTTGGTTGTAGGAAATGATTTGCAAAAGATATGTTTTAAAAGGATATTAGTGAGGGGAAACCCGTTCCGCTAAGCGACGTGGTCTCACTTAATATCAAATAACTGAGATGTATAGTATTATTCACACTAAGCTTTATGTCCGACTCGAAGTTTACGTTTTCCCCCATAAACTCTCGGGTGCTCAAAATTGATTTGAGTAGGCTAAAGGTTAAGGTTTACAAGTTTTAGTAGGTTGGTGAATAAAGCTTCCGAAGACGAGCAAGTGGCTGAAGGATAGCTATTTAGGAGTTGATGTTTTATTTTATTCCGCTGTGTTGTATTAAGTCAGTTATGACTATATAGTACTCTGGTCAACCAAATGGGCATCTTCATATGTCGCTCTTGGCGTATTTATGTAATAATTATATTTTATCTGAATTTGGGAAACAATTGGGATTATGTAATTTGAATGTGAAACATATGTTTTGAAATGTAATCAGAGAAGTTATTTTTGTTTCATATTCATGTGCCTCTGATATTATGGATACCATTAACATTGCCATATTTGGTCACCAGAAGTTAATACTATGGATGACTGCAGCATCTGTAGCGCTTAGCTTAGGGCTCCAGATAGGGGATGTTAAAACTTGGTATCAGAGCATAGGTTTATGAAAAAATTTAAACTAAAATGATTTTTGAAACATAGTCCTAGGGAATTAGAGTTAAGATCGGGGTATGGGATAACGCTATAGTAACGTACTTGTATTTTCTATATATAAGTATACGCTATGTCTCTATTCTCCTACCTCTCTTAGGCTAATCTTCTATATCTCACGAAGCTTGAATACAGATATGGACGCTAGAAGTGGAAGAGTGAATCTCGAAGGAAGTACCACCACAAATGGAAATGCCATACCGAATACTAGAAGGAACCAAGGTCAGGCACAAGCAGAAAATGTTGGTGCTGGAGTCCCACAAGTGGATATGGAAGCTATGTATCAGTTTTTCATGAATATGGTGTTGGCGGGTGTTGCTGCTAGAGTGGTTGGAGGGAATGCTGGAGTAGGAGTTTAGGAAGCTCTGGTGGTCAAGAATTATGCTATATTGAGTAAAGACTATGTTAGGCTTAGAGGGAAGCCATTTATTGGAACTGAGGATGCTATTAAGGTGGAGAACTGGTTGCTGCATTGTGAGAGAATCTTTGCTGACTTGGGGCTTAATGATGAGTAGAAGAGGAGGCTTGCTTCGAGACAGCTTCAGGGAGCAGCTTTATTTTGGTGGAATATTGTGATGGCTGGAGTTAATGAAGAGGAGATGACATGGGTCGAGTTTAGAAGAAGGTTTCAGGAGAGGTTTATGTCTGTGATGGCGCAGTCTGCTTTGCTCAAAAAGTTTGCTGAGTTGGAGTAGGGGGAGATGACTGTGTTGGAGTATGCTAGAAGGTTTGAGGAGTTGGCTAGGTATGATATGCTATTGTGGATACTGTGTTGAAGAGGAATGAGAAGTTCATAAGGGGGTTGAAGCCTGAGTTGGCAAGGGCTACATTACCTCATATTAGGGACCCTTGTGATGTTGTAGTAGAGATGGCGTTGAGGCATGAGGAGATACTTGCTTCTCTGGAGAAGAATAAGGCAAAGGAGGTCCAGGTGGGGCAGAGTCAGAAAAGGAAGTTCTTCCATAAGAAGGGTGCTCAGAAAGGTGGAGCAGCAAAGAAAGGAAAGTCTGAGGTTGTTTGCTTCAAGTGTGATAAGAAGGGGCATTTTTCGAATGAATGTCGTACTAGAAAGGGGAAGGAAGTGATCGAGAAGAATAATATCAGATGCTTCAACTACGATCAGATTGGTCATTATAAGAATCAATGCAAAGAGCCTGCTAGGGATGGAAGGGGCAAAGTATTTGTATTGGAGCCAGCTACATCAAGACCAACAGTGCAGGAGAAAGGGAAGGCAGTGTTGGAAGGTACGCTTTAGATTCATTGTATGTCTGTTAGCGTTCTGTTTGATACGAGTGCATCACATTCTTTTATATCACATTGTTTGATAGATAAGCTTAACCTAGAACCCTCATATTTAGTTACTTCCTTAAAGGTTGCAAATTCGATAGGAGGGTATGCGACACTTGAGATGAAGTGTGACCACCTAGAGTTTGATTTGTTAGGTCATACCTTTGTTTGCAATTTGCATGTGTTTCACTTTGTAGGGTTCGGAATTATTTTGGGTATGGATTGGTTAAGTAAGTACGATGCTAGGATATTTTGCCATGATAGAAAAATATCACTTAGGCACCCTGACTGTAATGATCAGATTGTATATACCGTAGAAAGCCCTAGCTGTGAGGGGAATGCTTTGTTGGGTGTAGTGGAGTTGGAAGAGGAGTTGAATCATGTTTTCGTGGTTAGAGAATTCGCGGATGTTTTTGAGCCTGCAATAGAATTTCCACCGAAACGAGCCATTGAGTTTCAGATAGATTTGGTGCCTGGAGCAGAACCGGTGAGTAGACCGCCAAGCAGGATGAAACCTACAGAGATAAGGGAGTTAAAGGTGCAGTTGGTGGATTGAGTCAATTGTTTAAAGGAATTGTTTCGATTAGGTTGCACCTTTCGTTTTAAGTAAATGCTTTCGAATGGGGTCGAAACCCCTCGCTGCCGCTTCTCTACCTTTCGAAGTCAATGGTTTCAGATGGTATACTTTGTTTTAAAACTTGGCCGCTTCTTCAATGCTTTTGGAAGGGTTGGTTTTGACACCATCACTTCTTTACTTAGGATTACTTTCGAAAAAGTGCTTTCGACTTAAATGTTTAATGACCATTTTGCTCCGTTGAAGGTAAAAACCCAAAGGTTTCGAATGGTTTAGTTTTAAATGGTTTCGAAAGGTTGTTTCCACATGTTTTAAATTAAACCCAAATGGTTTCGAAAGGTTTGAAGTTTATAAAGGTGTTTATGCTTCCGAAAGGTTTTAAATGAAGATTTCGAAGGGGTGGTTCCCCAACGGTTTTGAAAGGTTTGAAAGGAAAAAAATTCTAATATTTTCGGAAGGCAAAGTTTAAATGTTTAAAGATAGGATGTCCAAGGTCTTATAGCTTTTAAAGGAAAGGTTTTTCAGGTGTTTTCGAAAGGAAGATTGAATGATTTCGAAATGAATGTTTTGGCCTTTCGGCCTAGGTTATAAAGAAGGGTTTTACTTGGTTTCGAAAGGGGCACTTTCAATGGATTCGAAAGGAGTAGTTTCAAAGGTTTAAATGTTTTCATCATCAAAGATTTGAGTAATGTATAACATGGCAAGGCGATTTTGAGTAAAGCATAGAATATATATATATATTTTCCTTGTTTAAGTTTGATTTAAAGATTTTAAATCAATTTGAGAAGAACAGGTTTTCAAGGAAAATTTAAGGGAAGATTGCCATAGGTAAAATGACTCAGATATTAGAATTCCAGATGGGACTGGTATAGGGTACCATCCTATACATGAGCTATTAGCCCCGGCTAATTTAGTTTAAAATTCTAGTGTGTAGGGCTTTGTCATAGGTAAGACTAAATTATGATTACACACATAAGAGAATATATATTTGTATACAGATAGGTTATTGGTGAGCCCACAAAACCATTAGGATCAGGTAACCCTGGGAGAAAATAAGTTAGGGACAGATCGTCCAAAAGAGGTGTATCTAACAGATAAGTTAGGGATAGACCGTCCAGAAGAGGAGTGTCTAACAGATGTTAGGTTATTTATTTATATTGTCTGATAGGCCCGAGTCAGCCAAAGGTTAGTAGTTAGCCAAACAAAACTATAGTGTTTGAACAGATAGTTCATTTGTTACCTTGTATGTATTTTTATATGATAATGCTTTACATTTTTTTAACCAGTTTTGGTTGCAGGAAATGATTTGCAAAAGATATGTTTTAAAAGGATATTAGTGAAGGGAAACCCATTCTGCTAAGCGGCGTGGTCTCACTTAATATCAAATAACCGAGATGTATAGTATTATTCACACCAGGCTTTATGTCCGACTCGAAGTTTATGTTTTTCCCTTAAACTCTCAGGTGTTCAAAATTGGTTTGAGTAGGCTGAGGGTTGAGGTTTACTAGTTTTTAGTCGGTTGGCGAATAAAGCTTCCAAAGACGAGCAGATGGCTGGCGGATAGCTATTTAGGAGTTGCTGTTTTATTTTTTCCGCTGTGTTGTACTAAGTCGGTTATGACTATATAATACTCTGGTCAACCAAGGAACATCTTCATAAGTCGCTCTTGGCGTATTTATGTAATAATTATATTTTATCTGAACCTGGAAAACGATTGGGATTATGTAATTCGAATGTGAAACATATGTTTTTAAATGTAAACAGAAAAGTTACTTTTGAAATCTGTGATTTTGTTTCATATTCATGTGTCTCTGATATTATAGATACCGTTAATATTACCGTATTTGGTCACTAGAAGTTAATACTAAGGATGACCGCAACAACTGTAGCGCTTAGCTTTGGGCTTTCAAATAGGGGATGTTACACCATCCCCATTCATTTTTGACTATCTGTCTCGGATATAGTTTCTAGGGTCACTATTAATCTATTAGTTTTCATGGGCTTACTAATAACATGTTTAATGTTTATGGACTCCCTGTCCAGTTTAATAGTTTTCATGGGATCACTAACAACCTATTGGTCCCTGCCAATATCTTTACTGATTCATGAGTTCTCCCTGAACCTATTGGTAACTCCAATATCTTTTCCCTTATCCTAGTTTTCATGGATTGACTAGGAACCTATTGACTTCTGTCAATATCTTAATCCGCATATAGTTTTTATGGGTTCACTACAAACCTATTGGCCCCTGCCAATATCAAATCATAGTTTTCATGGGCTAACAATGAACCTGTCTTCCCAACATCTTTTCCTATACACAGTTTTTATGGCTTACTGCGGAGATATTGGCCCCTGCCAATATCTTCTTTTAATATTTTAGCATCCTATACTCTTGTCTTCCTGACCTCCCGGATGAAATTCTACTCACTCGGGAGTTAACTAATTTATATTCACTATAGGATTAACCTAGCTGGTTATTCTACCCTTCCCCAGGTGCCGTTATGGGTTCATTATAATGTGAATATATTCAAATACATATATGAAGAAGCAAACATTATAATACCAACCCATATGGTTTAATATCCTTGAAACCATTTTATATAAAACCTGGTTACCGGTTAATCCCTTTAACCCATTAATCAAGGAAAACTTCTTCAAAAACTCCATTTCAAAACACTTTAATTATGCCATGGTTTTCTTTAAAAATGAGATTGGGTTATATGTTTTGAAAACTAAGGCTATCGAAACCTCAAAACATCACTTTCGAAACCCCTGGATAACCTCCTTCGGAAGTATAGAAAACTTCTTTTCAAAACATTACATATATACCTTTTGAAGCTCTTTAAATCATCTCTTTCGAAACCAATATACCTCTCGAAAGTATCAATACATTACTCAATAACCCATAGAAACATAGCTTCGGAACCAATGAAAGTACCCCTTTCGAAACCATTGGGTTTTGCTTTAAAAACATCTTTTGGATCAAAGTGAATATATATAAAAGTACCCCTTTTGAAACCTTTAATCATCATATAAAATTGTTTGGGTAAAGCTTGATAGCTTCGACACCATCCTTTCGATAGCTTCAAAACATTTAAGTAAAACATTGAAGGATAGCATCGAAACCCCCTTTCGAAGCCATTGCCTTCGAAACCCTTGAACCCTTTCGAAGCCATTGCCTTGGAAACCCTTGAACCCTTTCGAAAGCATTTAGGAAGTGGCTTAGTATAAGTTTAAAACAAGGGCTACCCTTCAAAAGCGTTGATGACTTCAATACACTCCAAAGGCAAAAGAATGGCAGCAGGGCTTCGACTAGGTCGGAACCACCATTTTTGAAAGCACTATTTTATAAACAAGGAACTCATTCAAAAGCTTATACTTTTAAAACATAAAATGGCAACCCCTTCGAAAGCTGTTAGAAAACCCCTTTCAAAAGAATATGTTTCAACTCCTTCGAAAACTTCAGTAAAACAAAGGCAGACGCTTAACATTTTAAAACAAAGCAAAGGTATCGACCCCATCGTAAGCAATGCTTTCGACACCATGCCTTTCGCTTTCTCCAATCCACTTCGTACCAATATCATTGATACCATGTGTATTTGTTTCAACCTAGGTGGGTTTCGAATGAGTTGAAGCAGAAGCATTATAGTCGAAAGGCACTTCTAAAAGAGGCGGAACCCATTTTTCTAGGTAAATCTGTTTTAATGCCAATTGAAACAAACACTTTCTAACTAACCTACCTACGTGTAAGCATATGATTGGTTGCCCCAACTTTTCAAATTCTTTATAAAAATAACTGCTGCTTAATTCTAGATCTAAACCAAGATTAATTTAACAAATAAGCCCTTCCATTAAGCAAAACCAATAATGCAAATAAGTCCTTCTTCTAAAATAATTTAATTTCCATAGCTCATCACTTAGGAAAAATCCCCAAAAATCACAGAAATTCATTTTCATCATGTTATCTAACATATCTAAATTTCAGACCCAAATTCTCAACATAATTTCTGAAATAAATTTGTAAACCCAATTAACCATATTTTCATTTGAAAATTTGTAATAATCTTTCCATAGCTTGGATAATTATCAAAATTAAAACCCAACTCCAAAATCATGTTTTACATAACATAATTTTTTTTCATGGCATTCAAGAATCAGTTTCAATCGGTTTTGCCCTAAAACCGCATAAATCCCCATTTAAACAATCTTATTTAAATCAAACAAATTATAATTCAAGCATATCTTCATCCAAAACATCATAAAAACGAATTTAATCTTAAATCCGGAAACATATGATCATAAACAAAATAGAGATGGTATAAATTATGATTCACCTTAATTAGGATAAGGAGATTGGATTGAGATTAAGATTTATTCCCCTTGCTTTATTCCTTAGCTTGATTTGAATTTTCTCTTCTTTTTCTTCCTAGTAATAGCCGGCTCCTCTTCTTATGTTTGCGTTTTATTTTTGTGAAAATGAGAAATGAACGTGAATGGCATAAGGAACGAAAATATATAAGGGTTATGATAATAGGGTGCGGCTATTTTTCGTTATGCCCTTGTGTAATTTAATTAGCTTACAAACCATTCTTAAGCCCATTTAGTTTATTAAGCATGACCTTTATGTATTTATTCAAACCTCAATCCCCTTATCTCTTAATATTTACATTATTCTATTTAATTTATCTAATTAAATCTCTTGAATAATGTTATAAAAAATTATGGGTGTTAAAGACTCTCCTCCTTAAAGAATTTCGTCCTCGAAATTCAGTAAGGACTATTTACTAAACATAGCAATCATCCATAACCACTCCTAACAACCATACTAGCCTATCTAACTAGCAATTATCTATATAAATCTAATATAGACATACCCTCAAAGCAGATCAGGATAAGTATCTCAAATCCTGTCTTCAGTCTTCAAAGTACAATCCTTCTCGTTGTTGCTCCATTTAACTTTCACCAACTTGACTGTCTTGTTCCTCAATCTTTTCTCATCTCTCGCTACAACCCGAACTGGTTGTCTAACAAAAGTCAAATTAGGCTCTACTATCAAATCTTCCAACCCTGTCGGAGGAATAGTAGTCTCTGGATCATGCACATCCTTGCGAAGATGAGACACATGAAATACATTATGGACACCTGCCATACTGCTCGGCAACTCTTTTCTGTATGCGAGCTTTCCAATCCTCTTTATAATCTGGAATGGACCAACATATCTCGGTGCCAGTTTCCCCGACTTCCCGAACCGTACCACACCCTTCATCGGTGGTACTTTAATGAAAACCTTATCTCCAACTGAGAACTTTAGGTCTTTACGCCTCTTATCTACATAACTTTTCTGCCTGGATTGAGCTTCCTTCATCCTTTCTCGGATCAACTCAATCTTCTCCGACGCCTCCCTAACCAAATCTGGACCTAAGACCAATCTGTCTCTAGTCTCCAACCAAAATGCTGGGGATTTGCATGGGATTCCATACAAAGCTTCAAAAGGTGTCATTCCTATACTAGTCTGATAACTATTATTATAGGAAAACTCAACTAATTGTAGGTGATCCTCCCAAGATCCACCAAAGTCCAATAAACAAGCTCTTAGTAAATCCTTGAGTACCTTATTGACTCTCTCTGTCTGCCCATCCGTCTGAGGGTGATATGCTGTACTCATCTTGAACTTAGTGCCTAACACATCCTGTAGACTCTTCCAGAATTCGCTAGTAAACAAAGCATCTCTGTCACTGACTATGCTACTAGGAATTCCATGAAGTCTAACTATGTACTTCATGAACAACTTAGCCAAAACAGATGCCGTTCTGGTTGACATAACTGGAATGAAATGGGCATTCTTGGTCAATCTATCCACTATAACCCATGTACTTTCATTTCCCCTATTTGACCTTGGCAACCCGTCTATAAAATCCATGGATATCGAATCCCATTTCCAAACTGGAATCTTTAGAGGTTTAAGCAATCCACTCGACTTCTGATGTTCGGCTTTCACTTGTTGACAGTTTGCACACTGCCTAACCCACAAGCCAACATCCCTCTTCATACCTTCCCAATAGAAGCTCCTCTTCATATCTTGATACATCTTAGTCCCTCCAGGATGAATCGTAAACTTGGATCAAAGACATTTTTCAAGAACTTCTTTCCTCAAGTTCTCAACATTCGAAACGCACAACCATCCCTTCTTTCTCAACCATCCTTTCTAGTCAAGACTAAAATCTTCGGATCATCGTTCTCAGTTCCAACCTCAAGCCTTCTAATCTTCTCGGCTAATAATGGATCCTCCTTCTGCTTAGAAGCAATTCTCTTGATCAACACTGGTCGAACTTCTAAACAGGACAACATGGCAGTACTCTAACTAGAACTAGCAGTCGATCTTAACTACACACTACAAGTAGTCAAAGCTTCTAAATCTTTCCACTCTGCCAACATAACTAACACCACATTCTAATGTCTTCTACTAAGAGCATCCGCTACTTTATTTCCTTTCCCAGGAGTATACTCTATACCATAATCATAAGCAACCAAAAACTCCAGCCACCTCAGTTGTCTCATATTCAACTCCTTCTGAGAGAATAAGTACCTTAAAGACTTATGATCTGTGCATAGATCAAATCTCTCTCCTAAGAGATAATGCCTCCAAATCTTCAATGCGAAGATCACCGCGGCCAACTCCAAATCATGAGTGGGATATCTCACTTCATGCGGTCTAAGCTGTCATGAAGCGTAGGCAATCACCTTACCCTTCTGCATCAACACAGCTCCCAATCCAGTTCCATATACATCGGTATACACCACCAACCCTTGGTTTCCGTCTGGAACTACTAACACGGGTGCATTGGTCAACAAATGCTTTAACTTAAGGAATGCTTCCTCACATTTGTCGAACCAAACAAACTTCACCTCCTTTTTGGTTAGCTTAGTCATAGGCACTGCTATCTGTGAGAAATCCTTGATGAATCTCCGGTAATAGCCAGCAAGTCCAAGAAAACTTCTAATCTCAGTCACCGTCTTTGGTCTTTTCCAATTATTAACAGCTTCGATCTTATCTGGATCAACCGACAAACCCTTCTCTGAAACCACGTGACCAAGAAACTTATCCTCTTTCTTCCAAAATGACACTTGGAGAACTTCGCTTTTAGCTGATGCTTCCTCAGCGTATTAAGCACAACACTAAGATGATCTTCATGCTCGTATACCAAAATGTCTTCTATAAACACTAACACGAATCTATCCAAATACTCTCGGAAGACTCGGTTCATCACATCCATGAAGAAAGTAGTTGCATTCGTTAACCCAAATGACATTACTAACCACTCATACGAACCATATCTAGTTTGAAATGCTGTCAAAGGAATACTTTCCTCTGCCACTCTTAACTGATGGAAACTTTTCGCCAAATCCAATTGGGAAAATTCTCTAGCTCCACACAACTGATCAAATAGATCATCAATTCTCGGCAAAGGATACTTATTCTTGACCGTCTTCTCGTTCAACTTACAATAGTTGATACACATCCTTAATGACCCATTTGGTTTCTTCACGGACACCGTGGCCGCTCCCCAAGGCAAACTGCTTGGTCTAATAAAATTCCTTCCTTCTAGATCCACTAGCTGCACCTTCAATTCCTTCATTTCAGTCGGTGTTATCCTACTAGGTGGTCTACTTACAGGTTCAGCTCCTGGCATAAGATCTATTCGAAATTCAACAGCTTGTTTCGGCGGTAGTCCTGTAACCAACTCAAAGACATCTGTAAACTCTCTTGCTACCCGAACCTGACTTAGCTCATCTCCTACTTCCATTGCTCTAAACAAAGCACAGCTACTTCGGTCAGAATTCTCTACTGAGAATATAATTCGGTTATGACTACATGGTGCCTTAGTGATATCTCCCCATCCTGGCAAAATATCATAGCCTCATACTTACTCAACCAATCCATACCCAAAATGATTCTGAAATCAACAAAATCGAAAACATACAGACTACATGCAAACTTATGACCAAACAAGTTAAGTTCTAACTGGTCACATCTCATCCTTAGAGTTGCATACCCTCCTAGTGGAGTCACAACCCTTAAGGAAGTAGCAAGGTATGTGGGTTTTAAGCATAACCAATCAACTAAACCCTAGGATATAAATGAATGTTATGTACCGGTATCAAATAGTATCCTAACTGGTATACTTTGAATAAAAAACGTACCTTCCATCACAATCTCCCCCTTTTTAACTACAGTTGGCTTAGCAGATGATGGTCCAACAGCAAAAATCTTCCCTTGTTCGCCCTAACCGGTTCTGGACACTGATTCTTATAATGCCCAACTTGATCACAGTTGAAGCACTTCACATTCTTCTTATCTACAGCCTTCTTCACCTTGCCGAACCAGCACTCATTTGCATAATGACTCTTCTTTTCACACTCAAAGCAAACTAAGTCAGCCTTTTCCTTCTTGGCAGCATCTCCCTTCTAGGATCCCTTCTTCTTAAAGAACTTTCTCTTCTTTCACTGAAAACCCTGGGTTTCAACTGGTTTCTCTCTAGCACAAACAACAAGCATCTCTTCATGGCATATTTCCATCTCCACAACCACATTACAAGGATCACGGATATGTGTTAGGGTCGCCCTAGCAAGCTCAGGCCTCAATCCCCGAATGAACCTCTCATTTCTCCTGATGTCAGTGTCTATGGTATTATATCCATAACGGGACAACTCATCAAACTTAGTAGCATACTCAACAACCGACATCTTTCCCTGCTCTAGATCCAAAAACTTCCTCAGCGGTGCTGATTTAGCAACCTCAGACATAAACCTTTGTTCAAATCTCCTTTGAAAATCAGCCCAACTCAATTCCTCCTTCGGAACCTCAACAGTAACACTATTCCACCAATGAAGTGTTAACCCTTGCAACTACCTAGAGGCCAACCTTCTCTTCTGCTCATTATCTAAACACAGATCATCAAATATTCTCTCATAATGCAATAGCCAATTCTCTACCTCTATGGCATTCTCTGTCTCCATAAATGGCTTCCCACCTAGACTAGTGTAATCTCTGCTCAGCATAGCATAATTATTCCCACCTAGAACCACAGGATTAGCTCCTCCAACATTTGCAGCAAATCCAGTAGCAACTCCTGCTTTCATTATATTGACGAAGAACTGATACATCGCCCCCATATCCACTGGTGGATTTCTGGCACCTACATTGGCATCAACATTTTGGTTAGCATTAGCCTGTCAACCTTGGTTTCTCCTAGTATTAGGTCGAACATTTCCATTGGTTGTGATGCTTCCTCCACCGATATTTCCTCTTCTGTTTCCTGCTTCCAAATCTTCTTTCTCGTGAATCTGCATATGAGCCTTAGTAAGATACGGAAAAAACGGTCTAAGAGAGAGGGAATACGTACTTATATATATATATATATCTATATATCAAATATAAGTACATTACTATAGCGTTGACCCGAACCACGATCTTATTTTCTGATTCATTGGATTATGTTTGAAAGTCTTTTAGGTTTAAATTTCTTTTAAGTTTCATAAACATATGCTCTGATACCAACTTGTAACATCCCCTACTTGGAGGTCCAAAACTAACGGCTACAAATGATGCAGTCATCCATAGTTATTAATCCTCGACAACCAAATACGGTAATATTAGATACATTGATACACAAATACATATGAATATGGAAAAGTTTTAAAGCATCAAACAAGTTCCACATTGCATGTCAAAACCTTTCAAATTCATTACAATCCCACAATCGTTAACCACGTTTAGAGAAAATATATTTATTAAAACATACGCCAAGAGCGACATATGAAGACGCCCCTTTGGATGAACATAGTATATACATATAGGCAATTTAACAACTTTGCATTTTCAACAACAACACAGCGGAATCACAATAAAAGAGAACTCTAGATAGCTATCATGCCTCCTGCACGTCTCCGGAAGCTTATTCGTCTAATGAGGTACCTGAAAACCTCAAATCTCAAACTACTCAAAATCAATTGAGCACCCGAGAGTTTAAGGGGAAAACATAAACTTCGAGTCAGATACAAAACCTAGTATGAATAATAATCTACCATCTCAAACCATTTAGATATCTAGTGAGACCACGCCGCTTAGCGGAACGGGTTTTCCCCTCACTAGTATCCTAAAACCTTTATAAATCCATATACTGTGCTCCTGCATCCATAATAGTTAAAACAATTCAAAACAATATGATGATATACAAAATAAGTAAATCAATTCAGGATTACCCATCCCCATTTATTTTTGACTATTTGTCTCAGTTTTAGTTTCTAGGGTCACTATTAACCTATTAGTTTTCATGGGCTTATTAATAACATGTTTATTGTTTATGGACTCCCTGTCCAGTTTCATAGTTTTCATGGAATCACTAAGAACCTATTGGCCCCTGCCAATATCTTTTCTATTTCATGGGTTTTCCCTGAACCTATTGGTAACTCCAATATATTTTCCCTTATCCTAGTTTTCATGGGTTGACTAGGAACCTATTGAATACCGTCAATACCTTAATCCGGATATAGTTTTTATGGGTTCGCTACAAACCTATTGGCCCCTGCAAATATCAAATCATACTTTTTATAGGCTAAGTATGAACTTTTCTTCCTGACATCTTCACTTATACATAGTTTTCATGGGCTTACTATGAACCTATTGGCCCCTGCCAATATCTTCTTTTAATATTTAGCATCCAGTACTCTGGTCTTCCTGACCTTTTATATGCAATTCTACTCATTCAAGAGTTAATTTAATTTATATTCACTATTGGGTCGACCTAGCTGGTTATTTTGCCCTTCCCCAAGGTGCCGTTAAGGGTTCATCACAATGTGAATATATTCAAATACATATATGAAGAAGCAAACATTATAATACCATCCCCTATGGTTTAATATCCTTGAAACCATTTTATATAAAACCTGGTTAATCCCTTTAACCCATTAATCAAGAAAAACTTCTTCAAAAACTCAATTTCAAAACACTTTATTTATGCCATGGTTTTCTTTAAAAATGAGATTGGGTTAGATGTTTTGAAAACTAAGGCTATCAAAACCTCAAAACATCAGTTTCGAAACTCCTGGATAACCTCCTTCGGAAGCATAGAAAACTTCTTTTCAAAACTTTACATATATACCTTTCAAAGCTCTTTAAATCATCTCTTTCGAGACCAAAATATACCTTTCGAAAGTATCAATACATTACTTAATAACCCTTAGAAACATAGCTTCGAAACCAATGAAAGTACCCCTTTCGAAACCATTGGGTTTTGCTTTAAAAACATATTTTGGGTCAAAGCGAATTTATGAAAGTACCCCTTTCAAAACCTTTAATCATCATATAAAATTGTTTGGGGAAAGCTTGATGGCGTTGGCACCATCCTTTCGAAAGCTTCAAAACCTTTAAGTAAAACATTGAAGGATAGGATCGAAAACCCATTTCGAAGCCATTTCCTTCGAAACCCATGAACCTTTCGAAAGAATTTAGGAAGTGGCTTAGTATGAGTTTAAAAGAAAAGCTACCCTTCGAAAGCATTGATGACTTCAATACACTCGAAAGGAAAAAGAGCGGCAGTAGGGCTTCGACTAGGTCGGAACTACCATTTTCGAAAGCACTGTTTTATAAACAAGGAACTCATTCGAAAGCTTATACTTTAAAAATATAAAATGGCAACCCCTTCAAAAGCTATTAGAAAACCGATTTCGAAAGTGTATGTTTCGACTCCTTCAAAAACTTTAGTAAAACAAAGGCAGGCGCTTAACATTTTAAAACAAAGCAAATATATCAACCCCACCGGAAGCAATGCTTTTAACACCATGCCTTCGCTTTCTCCAATCCACTTCGTACCAATATCATTGATACCATGTGTATTGGTTTTGGCCTAGGTGGGTTTCGATTGAGTTAAAGCGGAAGCATTGTAGTCGAAAGGCACTTCTGAAAGAGGCGGAACCCACTTTTCTGGGTAAATCTATTTTAATGCCAATTAAAGCAAACACTTTCTAACTAACCTGCTTACGTGTAAGCATATGATTGGTTGCCCCAACTTTCAAATTCTTTACAAAAATAACTGCTGTTAATTCCAGATCTAAATCAAGATTAATTTAACAAATAAGCCCTTACATTAAGCAACACCAATAATGCAAATAAGTTCTTCTTTTAAAATAATTTAATTTCCATAGCACATAACTTAGGAAAAATCCCCAATAGTCACAGAAATGCAATTTCATCATGTTATCTAACATATCTAAATTTCAAACCCAAATTCTCAATTTAATTTCTGAAATAAATTTTTAACCAAATTAACCATATTTTCATTTGAAAATTTCTAATAATCTTTCCATAGCTTGGAAAATTATCAAAATTAAAACCCAACTCCAAAATCATGTTTTACATAACATAAATTTTTTTCCATGGCTTTCAAGAATCAATTTCAGTTGGTTTTGCCCTAAAACCGCATAAATCCCCATTTAAACAATCTTGTTTAAATCAAACAAATTATAATTCAAACATATCATCATCCAAAACATCATAAAAATGAATTTAATCTTAAATCTGGAAACATATGATCATAAACAAAATAGAGATGGTATAAATTATTATTCACCTTGATTAGGATAAGGAGATTGGATTGAGATTAAGATTTATTCCCCTTGCTTTAATCCTTAGCTTGATTTGAATTTTCTCTTCTTTTTCTTCCTAGTAATAGCTGGCTCCTCTTCTTATGTTTGTGTTTTATTTTTGTGAAAATGAGAAATGAACGTGAATGGCATAAGGAACGAAAATATATAAGGGTTATGATAATAGGGTGCGACTATTTTTCGTTATGCCCTTGTGTAATTTAATTAGCTTACAAACCATTCTTAAGCCCATTTAGTTTATTAAGCACGACCATTATGTATTTATTCAAATCTCAATCCCCTTATCTTTTAATATTTACATTATTTTATTTTATTTATCTAATTAAATCTCATGAATAATGTTATCAAAAATTATAGGTGTTACACAAAATCAAAAGCCTCGGTCCACGGTAATTAAAACCATCGGATCCGTTGAACTCGGGGAATGAGAGCTTCGATCTATCGTGAGAAAGGGGTGTGCCGTGGTGGTTAATGGTGTTTGACTTGTTAGGGCATGGCTAAGGTTGGCGATTTCAAGCGATGGAGAGGGAGTTAGACGAGTAGGAGAGCGTGGTTGTATTTCTCTTGGCGGCATGCACCCGAAGACACCAATGACCGGAGCTCCAATATGGCGAGGCAAAAAGCGACTTTTGCCTTGTCATTTTCAACAGCAGCGGGTCGCAATGGAGGGGAAAGTGCCGAGCATGATACGGTGGGGTAGAACGCGGAGAGAGCGAGAAGAGAAGTTTGTCGGTGGCGTTGGTTTTGTGATTTCTTCGAGTGATGTTCGAGTTTGGGCTTGCATGCACGAGATGGAGGTGGGTTTGCATGTGTATGTGTACATGGCTTGGGAATGGAGGAGAAGGATGTAACGATCCAGGAATTTAAACGATTTTTATAACATAATTAACTAAAAATTTTCATGAAATAAACAATAAAATTGAGCAATGAAAATTTAATATTTGGAATACGTCTATTTTAACATAGCAATTGGCAGGTTTTTATCGAAAAATATGAAAGTTAGTTCTATTGTGTAATTTTCAATTTCAATTTAAAATCAGTTAAAATTTTCTTGAAATAATATCTTTGAAATTCGAATATTTTTATATAGTAAAAATGTTTATCATTTTCTGAGTGAGACGTCGTATTTCGTTTCGCCAAATTTGGATTGCTATAGCTCCGTTTATCTTATTTTCGGCGTTTTAGCAGCTGTTTTGGCAGCGAATATAGAGTTTTGATAGGATGGTCATATCGCTGATATCTGTGTAGCATTCTGTTCGTCTCGTCATGCTGATCTCAGCATTATATTCATTTGTGCAATTCGATGTCCGGTTCGTGACGAAATCGGTGGAATGATTTGCCGTATCGGTTCCGTATTTGAGCCTTTTGGTTTCCTTTGTCCTTTCATTATCCACCGTATAAATCAAATAGCCACTAGCTATTAATATTCCTCGAATTCAACGCACTGGCTTTTGTTATTCCTACCTATATAATATAATTTCTGATCCACTCTCTCTCTGTTCCATTTTTCTTCCTCTCTGCTCTCTCTCTTCTTTCTATACTATTGCTTTTTAGAAATAATATATATATATATATATATATATATATATATTACAAAGCTTTATATAAATCTGAGTTTGCTTATATATTGGATCTATATAATCTACTCGTCCATGTGAATCCGCTTCCACCTTAACGTAGCCGCATCCACCTTGTTCTGTGCATTTCTCTCCTCTCTGCCATTTTTTTCCTTCGAACCCACCATTTTCCTCAACGCTCGAACACCTCCCCTTCACTGACATCAACGCAACCACTGCCAGCCTCTCCAATACCCTACAACCCACCACCGTATGCTCGTCAACTTCATCCAACCACTGTAGCGCCATCTCTCCCACTGATCCACGCAAAGACTCTTCCTCTCCACCACGTCCAACCCCTCCGCATCCATCTCTCTTTCCACCGGCTGCCCCAGTCTCGCACAGGCAACTGCCGCCTTCATTTTTTTGGCCACGACCCACCACCTTCTCGAACAACCCCCAACCTTTGCCGCATGTCCCTTTCCATTACTCGATTACATCACGTGCCTCCATGTCCTACCTCGTTCCTCCGCAAGCCACTCCACATCGCCCACCAACGCAGCCTCGCTCACCCTCCACTTGTCAGCGCCACACCGTTCCCCACCTTTATCTTTGTCCACTGATCCACATGCCTCAGCCACCTCGGCAACTCAACTGCCATGCTGCCACTCTACTGTAGCCGAACACAGCAGCGTTTTCCCTATCCTCCACCCGACATGCCCTCCTTCATCATTTTTCCCTCCAAGGCAGTAACCACCAAGTCCTATAGCACTTAGCCACACCACGCCTTGTCAGCCATCGAACTCCTTGCTTCACCTTATCTCCAGTTCACCCATACAGCCTATCTTCCCTAGGTCGAGCAACCTTGCAGCTTTCTCTATATAAAAAAATAAAATAAAAAAAGAGATTTTTATCAAATATTATTTTAAAAATAATATATATATATTATTTATATATTGATTTCAATATATGTGTTTTATTAGATAATGATATATAATATGATGATATTTTGATTATAACATGTGTTTTAAATTGAATGTTGATTTAAAAGAAATATATAATATGAAGACTTTATATGAATAAATTTTAGATTTTAAAAATTATATATTTTGTTTTCATTGATTATCGAGTTCCAGCCTTGGTTTGCTTTGTTTGGTGTTTGCTGTCCAAAGAATCTCAACAGCAGTTGTCGCGTTCTCCGCTTTTCGTATGCTTGCATCTTATTCTTATTTTCTCTAGCCTCGAAAGATGAGCAATCACTCACGCTTAACATTCTTATATTTAGTAAATTTAATTCACATGAAATGACAATTGAAATATGTTGTTAAATTTTGAGTTAGTTAGAAATTTAATTGTTAAGTATGATATGTTATTATCTGCATTTGCTAACCTATATTAATTGACATATGACACTATAACATGTTGTATAAAGATTATATTTAAATTCGTTGATTATGATATGCTCATCATTGATATGTTATGTTATTTTATTATTATTCTATTGTTCTCACTCTGCAAGTTCCGTGTTAGTTTAGGAATTCCCTATGGGTTGAATTGATTCATATCCGAACGATATTATAGATTAGGGAAAATCATTATGGGTCGAAATGATAAACCCAAGCAATTTTATTGATTTTGAAATTTTGGGATTATGGGTTGAAATGATATGTACCCGTAAATATTTAATTATTGCGAATTAAAATGATAAATATCCGTATCACTTGATTATAGGATAGAAAATTATATACGGACACCGTTGGTCTATTTCGAAAAATGATTTCCAAAGTTTGAAAGAAATAGACGTGTTTTAATAAATATTGATTTTTTATATATAATATATAAATATTTATTTTTGTAATATTTAGATTTTTAAATTATATATTTTGAAAATTTTAAATTTATAAGTTAAGTTTGAAAATTTAAATTATAAAATTTTACTTAACTCTATTAATTTTAAAATATAAAAAAAGATTTAAAATAGATTTGATAATAATAAGATTTAATTTAATAATAATTAGTATAATAAAATTTAATAAGAATTTAATATAACTAATATATATAATATGTTTTAAATATTTATTTAAAATTTGTATTAATATTTTTAAATAGATTTTGTAATAACTTTAATAAATCAAGGTTGGAAAGATAAATTGAAATTGATTGAAATTAATTTGTTTAAGGATTGAATTTAAATAAGAATTGATTTGAAACTTATTGATTTTGAGATTTCAAAAGATATGGATTTCTAACTTGGTTTTGGATTAAAGGTGATTAAATGAATATTTTCAAATTAAATAAAATTGAATATTTAATTTTGATTTAAATTTGTAATTTGAGATTTTATTTAAATGCTTAGAAAAAGCGATTAGGTGAATATTTCAGAATTAAATATAATTGAAGTTATATATTTAATTATTGTTTTTTTAATTGGTACCTGAAGATTTTAGTTAAATGTTATTAAAAATGATTAAGTGAATGTTTTCAAAATTAAATAAAATTAAAGTTGAATTTTGAAATATATATGAAATTTATCAAATTGAGTTATTGTAAATGTTTGAATATTTAAACTCTGAAACCTATTGAATTTGAAGTAGTTTAAATTTGTAGTTCCAACCTGGATTTGAAATCAATATAAATTAAAATGGTTTTAATGATAATTTGAATTGAACGTTGAACCTTTAATTGAAATTATTGAACTGAGATTGATTTAAATTGAATTTTAACTAGAGCTGTTTTGAATTGATTTGTGAAATTGGAAGAAACAATTATAATTTGAAACTATTTTTAATATATAAACTATTTTTAATATATATATATACTATTTTTAATATATAAAACATTTTAATATACAAACCATTTTAATTTATAACTATTTTAATATATAATTTTTTTAATATATGTTCTATTTTTAATATATAAATCATTTTAATATATAACTATTTTAATATATAAACTATTGTGTGGTTATGATTTTTTTGGAAATGAAAACGATTTAAAGTGAATAATGATTTTGAAAGTGATATTATTTCGAAAGCGAATATGATTTCGAAAGTGATATGATTTTGAAATGAATATGATATTTTTATAATGAACTGTTTAAAATATAAAATGACCACGGTGTGACATAAGCGTTTGGTTGTTAAAGAGACCGGGATCGGATATTGTCATACTCTCTGCCAATACCGAAAACCACTTTAACAATTGTGCACATGGTGGAGATTCCAAAACGAAGTAGGATGGTTTGGCGACATCTGTATGAGGTATGAACGCAGCCCTGACTCCCACGAGTCAGCTTGATGTGGCTAAAACAGGATCTATACCGTGCCAAGTGAGGTCGCACCTTCGATCGAGCATGCTTCAATAATAACATTCTATTACTTTATGATTTGATTGGGTACACCTTTGATTTGGGAGTGTGTCTCGAGGTGGGCAGTAGTAGCTGCTATGCGTTACCACCAATCCGGTAGTGCAAAATGGTAGTATCCTACCATGGGCATTGCATCGCGTGCCTTGTCACATGCCTTATCATGCCTTCTACAAGTTTGGTTTGTACCGTACCTATGGAGTGCTCCCTGAGTAAACCATCGGTTTGGTGGAGCTTACAGTATCTGTATAGACTTGGGGAATATAAAAATGTGTTAAGGGGGATATGGGTAACGCCTTAACGCTATTTTAATAGTTTACTTTACTGTACACATTATTTATGTAGCGTATTATACAATGTATGTAGATAGTTTAATGGATCCTTAAAGGATGAGAATCCCAAGCATCCTTTAAGTTACTTGCATTTCACTAGGACATTTCACTTGATTTGATTTACTAGCATAAGAATGTTAATCCTGACTCGAGTATTTTGTGTTTTAGCTTTATGCTCGGGTCAGGCTGAGTGTCACAACATTTGAGACTCACCTTTAGAGGTTGGAGCTTTGATTGGTGATCTATCTTTTATCTGTTCAGTGATCAGTTATTTCTGTTATTTTCAGTTGTTTATGTTCAGACTTGTTGGTTGATTTTGTATTAGTGACTACTTTGTATTTGAGATTTCTATTGTATCTTGTTTTAGGCTTTGATGTTCTGTAGTAGCTTCATGAACTACTATTTATCTATTCTGCTGCTTATTATTGTAATACTCTACGTCTGTGATTCTGTGATTGATTTATTTACTGTATATGCTAAGTTTGCCAAATATAAATTAACAATCTGTTGTTTTGAGCAATTCAAGTCCGACATGTGTGGATGATTGTCGATTTGAATGGTTTGAAATGGCGGGGTCGTTAAAGTTGGTATCAGAGCCCTGGTTTAGGCAAAACTTAGCATATGGAGTAAAACCCATTAGAGATAGGGTAGTAATACCATAGAATGAGTAAAGTTAATTACAGAATCATCTTCGTTCGAGCTTGAAATTCTTTGTTAGAATCCTCTTTGATATGGATTTCTTTTGAATTTTGGAACTTTCCCTTTGTTTTGAAATCCATTCTTGTCCCACTCAGCATAGAGGCAAGACATCTGAAGTCTTTGCCAGGATCTCTTCTACTCCTCCTTCTCTTTGCATGATTTTCCTATTCATGTTCTTATTGATACTTGAGCATCCCACAGCTCTATTTCCGTTAATCTTTGTAACAAATTCGAGCATCTTATAACCTCAATTGGCAACTTCATCCTTGTGTGTGTGACTGATTCCATAGGCAGTCCTGCCGACCTTGGTATGATTTGTAAAGGGGTGAAACTCCTTTACAATAGGCATCAATTCACCAGAGATTTCTACATCCTTGATTTTGATGCTATTATTTCTTGCAAAGCCCGAACTGTTTCTCTAAAAGACGACCAGGGTAATTCTCCTGTGATCGAATGTCGATTGACTCAAGATTTTTGCAAGCAATTTTATCTTTCATTTGATTCTCAACCTAGTGATCTTGACTCCACCCGATAGTCAGGGATTATCCTGATGTTTTGGTAAAGTTATTTCTCTTCCTCCCAAGCAGGAAATTGAATTCCGCATCGATCTTATTCGTGGAGCTTGATCTTGCTATCGGTTTTCACCAGCTTAGTGTAGCCGAGGAGAGCATTTCCAAGATAGCTTTCCGAACGGCTGTAACAACCCGCATATTTCACGATTGTATATTTAAATGTTTTATTTAAATATAGCATCGTTAATCGGATTAAAGTCCGAAATGTTACTTTTTATAAACAATCGAATTGGGACTCGAGACCACTTCCATTGAGTCCAAAATGACGTTTACAACTTTTTTGAGTATAAGCATCGATATGTTTGGAGTTGAGTAGAAGTTTGACATTTTCACTTAGGGCTTTGGGCTTTGGTTTGGGTTTCAGCCCGCTAACCCAACTCATCTTATATCCTAACTCCACCCCTCTCCTCTTCATTCATTCTATCATTTCCTAACACTTCAAGCTTTAGAAAAATGGGGGAAGAGAAAAGGAATTAGAAATTCCTAAGCCCTAGATTCATTTGCAAACTCAAGTTCTAGCTCCAAAATCTAAGAGAAGCTTAGGTAAGCATCCTCTTCATCTTCTCCATCTCATTTCCTCTTCAATTTCAGAAATTTCCTAAACCCTAACTTAGGAAATGTTTTTCTTTTGAGCTTAGATTGAAGCTTCTTGGGTTATAATTGAAGAGTGATTGTTATTGCCTTGCTCTATAGCTTCTCTCTTGTGTTTTTGGGTTTAAAGGTGAGTTTTTGAAATCACATCTAAGCCTATAGCTTTTGTTGTGGTTGGGTAAGAATTCCTAATCTCTATTCATGTTCATTTGCTTTTGATTTGGATTGATTTGGTGAATTTTCCAATTTTGGTTTTTGAAGTCCAATTTTGTGAAAATCCTTTTATGAATGTTTGAACATGTTGTTTGGGGTGTATCGAAGAGCCTATAAGACTGGGTTATCACTTGGCGTAATCCCCTAGTCTTCGTTGCTCGTCCGATAGCTTCCCATTCGTTTTGGCCATCAAGGCCTAGGCAAATTGTTGCCCAGACCAAGTCTTCAGACGTCTGAAATGCAAGTTCAGACATCTGGTTTTAAACCTAGAACACAAAAATATACGGCAGAAATTTATAAAAATGGCAGAAAACAAAGTCAAACGTCTGAAACATTGTGTCAGACGTCTGAAACATTGTGTCAGACATCTGATACCACCTTTTAGACGTCTGATGCAACATGCCAGACGTCTGAAGCCACCCTCCAGACGTCTGGAAGGTTTCTGAAGTTCCAGTGAATAAATCCAGATGTCTGGATTCTAAATCAGACGTCTGGAACTACCTACTTTTGCCTATTTGCCTATTTTTGAGTGAACTTCCATTTTTATCGATTCTTGTCGATCCAATTAGTTGTTATCGCATTTTTTGACTTTGATGATTCTTTTTAGATTTCGTACACGGGTTTATTTTATAAAGTGATCTTTTTAAATTGTATTAAAAGCTCATTTCGCCAACTTATAATTTCTATATAAAACACATAATTTTGCACTTCGAGCGAAGATGGAGGAGAATTAAATGATTAAATAAAACGCGTGCTATGAACATGTGTGTTTATCTTTTCAGTTAATTCCTAATCTATTTGTTTGACCGTTTTGACCTTTGGGTCTGGTTTACCAATGAGATGAGGTGAACTTTGTATTGCTTTGAGTGTGAAATTGACTAACGGTTAGTAAACCATTTAGTGCGAACGTGTGGTATGGGACTCACGTTAACATTTTTCGGGTTCCTTTCTGAGAGTTGTGACACATTCTGCCAGTTAGTGGTGTCCAGTACTGGGTCTCCGGACCTTCGCCACTACGGTTTGTTGCCTTCGGGATTTGTTGCCTTCGGGCTTGAGCCTTCGGGGTTTGTTGCCCTCGGGGTTTGTTGTCTTCGGGCTTGAGCCTTCGGGGTTTGTTGCCTTCGGGTATGTTGCCTTCAGGCTTGTTGCCTTCAGGATTGTTGCCTTCGGGGTTTGTTGCCTTCGGGTTTGAGCCTTCGGGGTTTGTTGCCTTCGGGCTTGTACCTTCGGGTTTGTGCCTTCGGGCTTGTGGATCCTTGTTATACAGTACTGAGCTTGAGCATCTTTTGTTTCTTTGACATTTATATTTCCCTAGTGTATCGCCTTTCGGTGTAGGTCCTTTGAACCACACGATATATAGCGATTACCCTGTGGAAACTTGTGTTACCTTTATTGGTATTTGTTATTTGCCTTTTTGGCTTGTTTGGAGATATTCTTATCCTTTATTTATTTGAGTTGTCGATGATGTGAGGCTTGTTATGATTCATCTTTTGTTAGATGACCTGGTTATCTCTTTTGGAGATATTTGTGGTACTTTATGACCTTTTATGTTCATTATCATTTAGTTTATCTAACTGATTTGTTTAGCTAGACTGACCCGTGTATTTTATACTCGGGTCAGACCGAGATGTTTCAGGTTAGGTACATTGGACTTAGCCTATTTTGCTTCCGCATGGACTATTCTGCTAGCTCCTTTTTATTATAGATTTTTGTGTAGTCCTTTTTGGCTGTAACTCTGATATGTATTCTTTTGACTCGCCTGTATATTGTGGTTTGCTTTACCACTTGACATGTATCATTTTGTATACTCTGTAATGTATATGTATATGTGTAAATGTATGTGATGATCTACTATTCTATGATGTGTATTACATTTGAGTTGTTATATCTTCTGATAGATCCTTCAGCCACCTATGGCTTTGTATTAAGTATTTATTGGATATGTCGATCCACAAGAAGAAGAAAAAATGTATGGCAATTGTCGGCGTATTCAATAGATAATTAAGACAAGGCTATAGATGGTCGCTCCTATCCAGCTTTATTCTCCGTATTAGCAGACGGTGTTACCTACTAATACTCTTTGCTAACGTGGGTCTCGGAGTGGGGCATCACAGGAATGGTTTCTATGAATGGTTAGTCTTGCCCTTTGATTAACCAATGCTCTTGCCTTCTTCGTCGATATCATGAATCGCGTTTTCCGTGATGTTCTCAACTAGTTTGTCCTGGTTTCATTGATGATATTCTCGTCTTTTCTAAGTCTCGATTGACCCGGTTAAGGTCACCCGCGATTAATATAAGTCTATCTATCTTTTCTCTTTTATAATTTAATTATCCTACCTTCCTTTCGAGCATATCTTCTTAGTTAGAATTCTCTTTGATTTGGGTTCCTCTAAATTTGAATCTCTATCCATGTTCTAAAATCATCTTTCGAGGAGCGTATTTGTAATTGATATATAATGTTTTATATTGTATTGTTTGAGTTGTTAAGTTTGAATTTTGGGTTTTGATCGATTCATCTGGCCAACATTATCAATAGGAATTCCAAAACACTTGAACAAAGCAAACGAACACAATATTGTTTTCGAAATTGGTAAATGAAATAATTTTTGTATGGTTATATTTTATATATAAAAGTATAATTTTCTGAAATTAGATAGTTAAATAAATTGGTTGTTAGAAATGATAATACTAGATTATCATTTATTATTTTGTTAACATTCCTAAACAGTTAACTATTGTTGTATGTTATAAACTGATGAAATTTTATAAACATGGTTTATAAAGCTGATTTGAAAAAGAAATGAGTTTAAATTAAGAAATTGAGAATTAAATTTCCGGTACTTTTCAAAATTTGGTTTTTAAAATTTTGGAAAAATTATATTATTTGAATGTATTTTTGAATGGAAATTGTTTCCAAAAGATTTTAAAAGAAGTAAGTCAGTGCTCTTCTCTTTTGTCGCTGGAAAATAATTTCAATGATGACTGCAGCATCATCGACATTCATTTTCGAGTCTCAATGTGGTGAGACCACTTAGTAGCTTTGCTTCACTTTTGCTTTGGAAAATGGATTTGATTTGAATTTCTTGAGTATGATTTGATGTATAAAATATGTATATATGTATATTTATTTCAAAATGGTTTGAAGTGAAACCGGAAATTTAACTTTTAAGTTTTATGTTAAGTGATGGTGTTCAATTATTGAAATGAAGCAATTTTTTTGAATAATTGGAGTGTCTAAAATGAGAAATGAAATTGGAACAACTTGTAATAGTTGAACTAGGATAAATTTTTTCTATAATACTCAAATTGCATTCTAAGACATATATAACTTACCTGAAATATTTAAAAAATTAAAATGTTAATATGAATATGTAATTGAATAGTATACAATAAAAATGTAAGTAAAAAGATGTCCAAAAATGAAAATTATATGGTTTTGAATTAATTGTTGTATCTGGTACCATGTATTTCGAATCTACCTTTCCTTTCTGTTGCTTCTATTCTCTTATCTCGTTCCTTTTCGCGGACAAAAAGTTTTGAGTGGAGGAGAGTGTAATGATCCGGGAATTTTGACGATATATATAACGTAATTAACAAAAAAAATTCATGAAATAAACAATAAAATTGAGCAATGAAAATTTGATATTTGGAATACGTCTATTTTAACATAGCAATTGCAGGTTTTTATCGAAAAACATGAAAGTTAGTTCTGTTGTGTAATTTTCAATATCAATTTAAAATTAGTTAAAATTTGCTGGAAAAAATATCTTTGAAATCTGAATATTTTTATAATAATTTTTTTTATCATTTTCTGAGTGAGACGTCGTATTTCGTTTCGCCAAATTTGGACTGCTTTAGCTCCGTTTATCTTATTTTCGGCGTTTTAGCAGCAGTTTTGGCAGCGAATATCTAGTTTTGATAGGATGGTCATATAGCTGATATCTATGTACCATTCTGTTCGTCTCGTCATGTTGATCTCCGCAGTATATTCATTTGTGCAATTCGACGTCCGGTTCGCGACGAAATCGGTGGAACGATTTTCCATATCGGTTCCGTATTTGAGCCTTTTGGTTTCCTTTGTCCTTTCATTATCCACCATATAAATCAATTAGCCACTAGCTATTAATATTCCTTGAATTCAACGCACTGGCTTTTGTTATTCCTACCTATCCAATATAATTTCGGGTTCACTCTCTCTGTTCCATTTTTCTTCCTCTTTGCTCTCTCTCTTCTTTCTATACTATTGCTTTTCAGAAATAAATAAATAGATGTGTATATATATATATATTACAAAGCTTTATATAAATCTGAGTTTGCTTATATATTGGATCTATATAACCTGCTTGTCCACGTGAATCCGCTTCCACCTCCACCTTAATGTAGCTGCATCCACCTTGTTCTGTGCATTTCTCTCTCCTCCGCCTTTTTTCCCTTCGAACCCACCATTTTCCTCAACGCTCGAACACCTTCCCTTCACTGACATTAATTCCACCACTACCAGCCTCTCCAATACCTTATAACCCGCCACCGTATGCTCGTCAACTTCATCCCACCACTATAGCGCCATCTCTCCCACTGATCCACGCAAGACTCTTCCTCTCCACCGCATCCAACCCCTCCGCATCCATCTCTCTTTCCACCGACTGCCCCTATCTCCCACAAGCAACTGCTGTCTTCATTTTTCTGGCCACGATCCACCACCTTCTCGAACAACACCCCACCTTTGCCGCACGTCCCTTTCCATTACTCGACTACATCCCATGCCTCCGTGTCCTACCTCGTTCCTCCACAAACCACTCCACATCGCCCACCAGTGCAGCCTCGCTCACCCTCCACTTGTAGGCGCCACACCATTCCCCACCTTCATCTTTGTTCACCGATCCACACGCCTCAGCCGCCTAGGCAACTCAACCACCATGCTGCCACTCTCCCGTAGCCTGAACACAGCAGTCTTTTTCCCTATCCTCCACCTGACATGCCCTCCATCATCATTTTTACCTCTAAGGCAGTCACCACCAAGTCCTGCGGCACTTAGCCACACCACACCTTGTCAGCCATTGAACTCCTTGCTTCACCTTGTCTCCAGATTACCCATATAGCCCATCTTCCCTAGGTCGAGCAACCTTGCAGCTTTCTCTATATATAAAAAATAAAATAAAAAAGAGATTTTGATCTTTAAATATATATATATATATATGTATATATATATATATTGATTTCAATATATGAGATTTATTTGATATTGATATATAATATGATGATATTTTGATTTTAACATTTGTTTTAAATTGAATGTTGATTTAAAAGAAAAATATAATATGAAGACTTTATATGAGTAAATTTTAGATTTTAAAAATTATATATTTTGTTTTCATCGATAATCGAGTTCCAGCCTTGCTTTGCTTTGTTTGGTGTTTGCTGTCCGGAGTATCTCAACAGTAGTTGTCACGTTCTCCACTTTTCGCATGCTTGCATCCTATTCTTGTTTTCTCTAGCCATGAAAGGTAAGCGATCACTCACGATTAACGTTCTTATATTTAGTAAATTTAATTCACAGAAATGGCGATTGAAATATGTTGTTAAATTTTGAATTAGTTAGAAATTTAATTGTTAAGTATGATATGTTATTATCTGCATTTGTTAACCTATATTAATTTACATAAGACACCATAACATGTTGTATATAGATTATATTTAAATTCGTTGATTATGATATGCTCATCATTGATATGTTATCTTATTTTATTATTATTCTATTGTTCTCACTCTGCAAGTTCCCTGTTAGTTTAGGAATTCCCTATGGGTTGAAATGATTCATACCCGAATGATATTATAGATTAGGGAAAATCGTTATGGGTTGAAACGATAAAACCACGTGATTTTATTGATTTGAAATTTTGGGATTGTGGGTTGAAATGATATATACCCGTAAATATTTAATTATTGTGGATTGAAATGATGAATATCCGTATCACTTGACCATAGGATAGAAAATTATATACAGACACCATTGGTCTATTTTGAAAAATGATTTCCAAAGTTTGAAAGAAATAGATGGGTTTTAATAAATATTGATTTTTTTATATAATATAAAGATATTTATTTTTGTAATATTTAGATTTTTAAATTATATATTTTGAAAATTTTAAATTTATAAGTTAAGTTTGAAAATTTAAATTATAAAATTTTACTTATAACTCTATTATTTTTAAAATATAAAAAAAGATTTAAAATAGATTTGATAATAATAAGATTTAATTTAATAATAATTAGTATAATAAATTTAATAAGAATTTAATTTAACTAATATATATAATATGTTTTAAATATTTATTTAAAATTTATATTATAAATAGATTTTGTAATAACTTTAATAAATCAAGGTTGGAAAGATACATTGAAATTGATTGAAATTAATTTGTTTAAGGATTGAATTTAAATAAGAATTGATTTGAAACTTATTGATTTGAGATTTCAAAAGATATGGATTTATAACTTGGTTTTTGATTAAAGGTTATTTAATGAATATTTTCAAATTTAAATAAAATTGAATATTTATTTTGATTTAAATTTGTAATTTGAGATTTTATTTAAATGCTTGTAAAAAGTGATTAGGTGAATACTTCAGAATTAAATATAATTAAAGTTAGATATTTAATTATTGATTTTTTTAAATTGGTAATTGGAGATTTTATTTAAATGTTATTAAAAATGATTAAGAGAATGTTTTCAAATTTAAATAAAATTAAAGTTGAATATTGAAATATATATGAAATTTATCAAATTGAATTATTGTAAATGTTTGAATATTTAAACTTTGAAACCTATTGAATTTGAAGTAGTTTAAATTTGTAGTTCCAACCTGGATTTGAAATCGATATAAATTAAAATGGTTATAATGATAATTTGAATTGAACCTTTAACCTTTAATTGAAATTGTTGAACTGAGATTGATTTAAACTGAATTTTAACTAGAGTTGTTTTGAATTGATTTGTGAAATTGGAAGAAACAATTCTAATTTGAAACTATTTTTTTTAAAATACTATTTTTAATATATAAACCATTTTAATATATAACTATTTTAATATATAAACTATTTTAATATATATACTATTTTTAATATATAAACCATTTTAATATATAACTATTTTAATATATAAACTATTATGTGGTTATGATTTTTGGAAATGAAAATGATTTAAAGTGAATAATGAATTTGAAAGTGATATTATTTCGAAAGTGTATATGATTTTGAAAGTGATATGATTTTAAAATGAATATGATATTTTGATAATGAACTGTTTGAAATATAAAATGACCACGGTGACCGGGATCAGATATTGTCATACTCTCTGCCAATACCGAAAACCACTTTAACAACTGTGCACGTGGTGGAGATTCTAGTACAAAGTAGGATGGTTTGGCGACGTTTGTATGAGGTATGAATGCAGCCCTGACTCCCGCGAGTCAGCTTGATGTGGCTAAAACAGGAGCTATACCGGGCCAAGTGAGGTCGCACATTCGATCGAGCATGCTTCAATAATAACATTCTATTACTTTGTGATTTGATTGGGTGCACCTTTGATTTGGGAGTGTGTCTCGAGGTGGACGGTAGTAGCTGCTATGCGTTACCACCAGTCCGATAGTGCAAAATGGTAGTATCCTACCCTGGGCATTGCCTCACGTGCCTTGTCACATGCCTTATCACGCCTTCTACGAGTTTGGTTTGTACCGTACCTATGGAGTGCTCCTTGAGTAAACCATCGGTTTGGTGGAGCTCACAATATCTGTATAGACTAGGGGAATATAAAAATGTGTTAAGGGGGATATGGGTAACGCCTTAACACTATTTTAATAGTTTACTTTACTCTAGACATTATATATGTAGCGTATTGTACTGTGTATGTAGATAGTTTAACGGATCCTTAAAGGATGATAATTCCAAGCATCCTTTAAGTTACTTGCATTTCACTTGGACATTTCATTTGAGTTGATTTACTAGCATAAGAATGTTAATCCCGAGTCGAGTGTTTTGTGTTGTGCTTTTTTCTTGGGTCATACTGAGTGTCACAACATTTGAGACTCACCTTTGGAGCTTGGAGCTTTGATTAGAGATCTATCTTTTATCTGTTCAGCTATCAGTTATTTCTGTTATTTCCAATTTATGTTCAGACTTGTCAGTTGATTTTGTATTAGTGACTACTTTGTATTTGAGATTTCTATTGTATCTTGTTTCAGACTCTGATGTTCTATAGTAGCTTCATGAACTACTATTTATCTATTTCGCTGCTTATTGTTATAATACTCTGTGTTTGTGATTCAGTGATTGATTTATTTACTGTATATGCTATGTTGGCCAAATATAAATTAACAATCTGTTGTTCTGAGCAATTCAAGTCCGACATATGTGGATAATTGTCGATTTGAATTGTTCGTAATAGCGGGTCGTTAAAAAGGATTTGGGGGAGGGTTTAGTGTTGGTGAGGTGATTAAGTGTTTAATTGATTAACTAGTTAATTTAATTAATCTCTAATCTTATTAAAGCAATAACTTTTGCATATGAGGTCTAATCAAGATGCAGTCTTTTGCGTTGTGCTTGTAGGAGCGTTACCTACACACTGGAATTGATTTCGTGAAGTTTAGAGCAAGTGGAATTTTGAGCTAAAATCCAACACCGTTCGATATGAAATCGAACCGAAACGCATAATTGTCAGTTGGAATTTTGGTGAGTTAACTCACCTTCGATTGAACATTATATGATATATGATGGATATAAATTATTATTTCTATGCTTGAATGATTTATTGGTTTGGTTTGATTGAATTTCCGCTTTGGAAAGCGAATGACATATTAAATGAAATGCATGGAATTTTGTAGAAGGATCCAAATACCTCACCGTTGTGATTTTTAAATTTCAATTATATACTTGTTATATAAATTGTTGAGTGCTAAAAGTTTGGTAGTTGTCCATATTAGATATGACATTGATATATGTTAAAAGCTGAGCCTTTTTAGTGATAAAGGTAGTAATAACATTGGTTTAGTATATGGTAGTTATTGGCTTCATTATATTATTTAGACCTACTATGTTTTGCTATTTTACTTTGAAAATGGTTTTGATTTGGATGATAATATTAAAAGTGATTTTGGGAATTTTCTATGACATTTTATTTAGAAATGGTGGTTGAACTTATTTATTTTATTTCTACCTTTTTGTTAATCTTTTCTAATTTATATGGAAATATTTTAAAAGTACATCAAAAAGTATTTATTTTACTAAAAAGTTAATATAATAATGAATGTTTATTTTAAAGTAAAAAAGGGAATTTATCTTTTGTAATAAAGTAAATCTTTTTTAAAAGAAGATAGCGATATTTTAGAATAAATATTGGTGAAACATTTTATGTAAAATACTGTATAGAAAGAGAGATTTATAAATGGTATTTTATAAATAAAAAAGGGAAATATAAACATTATTTCATAAATAAAAGAATAGATTTATAAATGGTATTTTATAAATAAAAGAGAGATTTATAAACGGTATTTTATAAATAAAAGAATAGATTTATAAATGGTAGTTTATAAAAAGAAAATGATATCATTTTTATAATTTGGTATAATCAATCACATTTATGGATTTATAGTAATATATGGAATGATCGTTTTATGGAAAGTATTTCGTTCTATCTTGATGTTGAAGGTTTGTGATAAGTAATTGAGATTTATAAAAGGAGTTTTATATATAAATTTAGAGATTTATAAAAGGATTTTTATAAATAGATTTGGAGATTTATTAAAGGAATTTTATAATTAAATTTGGAGATTTATTATAGGATTTTTGTAATTAAATTTGGAGATTTATTAAAGGAGTTTTATAAATAAATGTGAGATTTATAAAAAGGAATTTCATAAATATAAAGATGATTTATAAATAAGAGTTTATTAAAAGGAATGAGATTTGATTTTTATAAATGATCATTTTAAATTATGGTGGTATGGAAAGTATTATTTCATACCTAACACAAAATTTTGAGGTAGAGAAACTTGTCCCTATCTTAAGAATTAAAAATGTATGTCGAGGCAAGGATAGTACACTAACTTGTCTGACATCATTGTTAATTGAGGGATAGCACAAGTTTTCAATCGGGAAGTGGGGGTAAGTATAATTGGTCTAATTTATATACGCTCCATTTACTTACACCAAAAGGAAAGTGTTTTGGGCTTATTGTTATCATTGTTTTAAAATTACATTTGTTTTTGCTCATTTAAATATGATTTTGAAAAAGGGAAATCTTTCTTAAGATTTGGAAATATACTTATAACGCCGATATAAATATATTGATAAGTTTTCTAAGTATTCAAAATGTAGTGTTGTGGGAATATATTTATACCGTTGATATAAGTATATGGAAAATTTTCTAAGTATTGAAAGTAAAATGTTTTGGAGTTTTACTTATACAGTTGAGATAAGTATATCGATATTTTTCAAGTATTGAAAAGTGTAGAGAGGGACTGTGAATATATCTTTTTCAAAGGTATTTTAATACAAATTTTTGAAAGGAGATTTTAATTAATGAAAAGATTAATTAAGAGGCTTAGTTGTTACTTATGTGCTTAACCATGCTTAGTTAAATCTCTAGTTTGATTGTTTGTTTATTTGATAGTTAAAAAATCAACTATCAAATGTTGGCCAGTATTGAAAACTATCGTTTGTCGATTTAGAGAGACCGGGATTGAATAAACATGAGTTATCTGAAATCCACTTCGAACCAGCATAAGCGTTCGGATTGGAGACACCTTGAAGACGATCGAAGATGAAGTTCTTTGAAGTGCAAGGGCTACTTGCTATTAATCCTTAGGATGATTTCAAAATGGATGTAGCAGGAGTAGTGCCTTCAGTTTATTCATATCCTGAACAACTAGTATGGATGAATGCTGGCATTGCTTTGTTGTTTGGAGGGCACTGTTAGCATTCCAATTAGGATTTGCTAAAAAAGTAAAACATAGCCTTAGACTTCGCACTCGGTAATGACTAAAACAGGGAAGTTGCCTCAAGGCTATGTGGTTCGTTACCATTAGGGTATGGTCATCACCCGATCTGGATCGATATTGACCAATTTATGTATGCTAGCGACTCGGTACGGTCGTTGCCTGGCAACCAGGGTGATGACATATTCGGTATTGTCCAGGATGTGGTAGGCTGGTCTTGCCATGCAGGGGCTCCATGTGAGGTCCTTGGTATATTTTTCTAGAGGTATACTATGACAGGCGGTACCCTAGTAGCCTTGTCATTGTATGGAATCCATTTTCCACTGCGTACTTTACAGACTTAGTTGTTCCCAAATATGTTGGAATGTGAGATGCAAGCATTTCAGCTATGTTATATATATAAATCCTAGACATTATTATAATATCACTGGATATTCTAATAAAATGGTTTTGTTATCGCAAGGTAAAATCTGTCTGTGTTTATGTACGCCGTGGTCTTATGGGATAGTTTATTTTTGAAAGGTTTTATGACATTAAAAATTCATATGATTTGTGTTTCTCACGTTGGTTTACCAGATTGATCTGAGCGTTATTTTCTTATAATGCTTGGGTCAGCCCAAGCCTATTTCCAAATTTAGTTAGGGATGCTTTGGAGCTTCAGGAGACGAGCTGGATGACTCTAAGAAGAATTCACGTATCTTTAGTTTCCATTGCATTGGTTGTCTTATACTTATCAACATTTGTAGGGATAGGTTGTTATAACTGCCCAAACTAATGATATGTTAGTTTACTCTGATTGATGTATGTATATTACAGTTTTCTTTTGTAAAGATTTTTTGTATATTATACATTACTCATCACGCTGTGAGATTCTACTCTGTCTTTTCTTTCTTTTATCCCAACAATCTGTCTTTTCGGCACTTGGATGCTCAGCACGTGAATACTGTGGATGTGTTAGTGTTAACTTTTGAGGGTCGAAAAGGCAGGTCGTTACAACATGGTCTCAGAGCTTAGGTTGAGCGAACACTTAGGCTTTAGTGGGGGTAAACTCATTAAAGATAGGGTTAGTCACACCCTAGAATGAGTTTGATTGTGTGTGTGTATATATGAGAGCGCATAATTGTTAGTGTTATAAAAATTGTTTTATATTATGTTGATTAATCTATTGGTGGTTTATGAATTTTGGTCAATACAAAAGGTATGATTGTTTCGATAGAGGTTTCTAAACCTTTGGTGAAGGAAAACTGATATAGTATTGTTTCTGAAATTTAGTAAATAAAATAATTTTTACTATAATTATATTTTATATGTAAAAGAATAATTTTCAAAAAATTAATAGAGTTATTTATGATGTGTTTGTTTGTTAGGAAATGATAATATTCGATTATTATTGTTTGATTAATTGTGCTCGACCAGTTTACGAGCAGATTAACCTTTTCATCATGAGTTGGGTAGACAGTACTTGTAAGAACATTGAAATGAACACCTAATGAATTAAGTTTCACAGTTTAATTATAAGGAGTTCGTGATAATGTTGGGTAAAATTTTAATTTTAATAATTTTTTTTATAATCTAAACAAAGATATACATTTTTTAAATGGTCTTATATAAGAAAGTGAAATTATATGACTATGGTTTATAAATAAAAATGATATAAAATTAAGAATTTGAAAACTTAAATCCTGGTGTTCTTGAAAATTATTTTTCAATGTTTTAAGGAAAATAATAATAGTATTATTTGAAAGTATTTATGAATAGAATTATTTTTAAAGGATTTTTAAAGAGACAAAAAGCATTGAACTCACTTCTCTCGATGGAAAATAATTCGAGTGATGACTGCAACATCATCTGCATTAATTTTCAAGTTTCAAAGTGGGAAATGCTACCATAGTAGTTTTTCTTCATCGTTGTTTTGGTAAAACTAATTTTAATTCAAATCCTAAAAGTATTATTTGATATACAAAAGGAGATATGTATATTATTATTTCAAAATGGTTTGAAATAAAATCTGGGTGTTTAGTTTTGAAGTTTTCAGTTAAGTTATTATATAGACTCATGTATCCTATGAAATAAGGTAGTTTGGGTTGTGCATCTCATTATGATATGTTGTTTGGTAGTTTTCATTTGTTGAAATGAAATGAAATTTTTGATGATTTTTGATAGTCGAAAAATTCCAAATTGATATAGAAATTGAAGCTAAGTGTTTTTGTGAAATTATAAAAGTAGAATTTTGTAACTCTAGAATGGAAAGATAGTAAGTTAAATGAGTTTTAAATTCGTTGTACATCCTGGTTAAGTAAAACAAATCTAGTATTGTTTATATACTCTTAGGATGTAGTGGAACATTATACGGATATGAACTTAAGTATTGAATGGCTTTTAAAATAAATATAGGTCTTTATGAAATGGTTATAAACTTAAGAAAAGCTTTATGAAATGGTTCATAATTGATTTTAGTATTAAAGGAAATATACTATAAGTAAAAGTGAATGTGATTTAAAGTAAAAATAATTGGTGTAGTTAAGAAACCAATGGAATAAATATGTAAGTTGTACGTAGATCATTTTATTAGCATAACCATTCTTGATCCAGATTCAAGTACAAGATTTCGAGGTGATTTACACCAGTCCGAACAAGGATTTTTCACTCGATTCTTGATAGTGAACACTTGATATGGATTTTGGATATGACTCTGAATTTTTTTATCATAGTATATGGGTATGTAAGGAGAACAAAGGTTTCTAATCAAGGAACCTGATCGAAGTCCGCACTAGGGAAGTCGTGTGAACGATATTAGTCCGAAAGAGAAGTTTATGTGATCGAGCAAGTGATTAGATTTGATATTGCATACAGATGACAAAAGTACATCGTACGGGCTCTAATATATTGTATTGTTTCATTTGTTGTATTTAATTCTCTTTTGGATTATGTAAGTGAGATTCGGGTATATAAAAGCAAAGGCTAGCTTGCTGCTTTTGGTTTCATGAGTAGAGTTTGTTTGCTTGACAATTGGTACATATTTATGATTAAAGGGTGTGTTTTCTATGTGACATACACACTCTATAAGGTATATCATAAGTATATATTGTTGTTGTGTTGTCCCCAGATATGGGAGGTCCAAGATATGTGCTTATCTTGACATTATGATATACTTTTTGGGAACTAGCCGTGAAAAGGAGGTGTTGTCGAAATTTTCCATAACATATAGGACTTTATAAGTTTAATAATACTTTTTAATTGAGAGATTTTATAAGTCTAAGGGTGTGGAGACATTTTCTTCCTTTGGGAATTTTGGAGATGAAACTATTTTAAGGAGGGAAAATGCAACGATTCAAAAAATTTAACGTTTCGAATGGGAATATTTAATTTATTTAAATATTCAAGTTTGATTCAAATATAATAAATAACAAAAAAAATCAATTGATAATAAAATGACTTGATTTTTAATGATGTGTTTGTATTTCAGTTTATAGGATTTTTCTATTATTTTTAATTTGGAAAAATTTAAATTATCGTTTGACGCATTTTGAAGAAAACGTTGGTATTATTGAAATTTCACGAAAAAAGAAAACCAGTTTATTTTATTATTTATTTGTGATCATGTTGAATTGTTGTGTGCGATCGCATTTTTATTTCTATCCTTCATGGTTCGTACGCGAACGAAATTCTATGTAGCGAAGTGTTGGAAATTAAATTATAAACTAAACTCCACACTTAGAATTTTTTTCCACTTTCATTTTCCCCTTTTCTTTTCATTCTCCATTTCCTATAAATCTAAACCTAGCCACGTCAAATAAAAATAAAAATCAAAAGCCTCGGTCCACGATAATTAAAACCGTCTGATCCGTTGAACTTAGAGGAATGAGAGCTTCGATCTATCGTGGAAAGGGCATGTGCGGTGGTGGTTGATGATGTTTGACATGTTAGGGCATGGCTAGGGTTGGTGATTTCAGGCGATGGAGAGGGAGTTAGACAAGGAGGAGAGCATGGTTGTATTTCTCTTGGCGGCACGCACCCGAAGACACTAACTACCGAAACTCCGATGTGGCGAGGCAAAAGGCGACATTTGCCTTATCGTTTTTTGCATTAGCATGTCGTGATGGAGTGGGAGGTGCCGAGCATGACATGAAGGGGTGGAATGCGAAAATAATGAGAAGAGAAGTTCGTCAGTGGTGTTGGTTTGTGATTTCGTCGAGTGACGGTCGAGTTTGGGCATGCATGCATGAAATGGAGGTGGGTTTATGCATGTATGTGTACATGGCCTGGGAATAGAGGAGAAGGATTAGGGGGAGGGATTAGTGTTAGTGATGTGATTAAGTGTTTAACTTTAATTAATTAATTTAATTAATCACGAATCTTATTGAACCAATAACTTTTGCATACGAGGTCCAATCGAGTGCGGTCTTTTGCGTTGCACTCGTAGAAGCGTTATATATGCACTAGAATTGATTTCATGAAGTTTAGGGCAAGTAGAATTTTAAGCTAAAATCGAACCGGAACGTGTAACCGTCAGTTGGAATTTTGGTGAGTTGACTTGCGTTCGATTGAACACTATATGATATTTGGTTGATATAAATTATTTTTTTGTGCTTGAATGATTTATTAGTTTGGTTTGGTTAAATTTTTCTGCTTTGAAAAGCGAATGACATATAAAATGAAATACAGAGAATTTTGTAGAGGGATCCGGATTTCTCACTATTGTGATTTTTAAATTTCAGTTATGTACTTGTTGTATAAATTGTTGAATGCTAAAAGTTTGGTAATTGGCCATATTAGATATGACATTGATATATGTTGTAGCAACCCGAAATTTAAGCTATAGTAATTAATTAAAGAATTAATTAAATGATAAAATAACTTAGTGAAATTATCAGAATTGTGTCCGTGGTAATTTTCTGGTCAATTTCCATATATAGAACATCAAAATCCGAGCTAAGACGAAGAAGTTACAGAATAAACAAGAAACGAGAATATATATATATATATATATATATAAGGAGCTAGGTCAACCCGCCTACCCCAAAATGCATTCTTTTAACGTTGCTTCGTCTAGAACGATTTTAACACGTCATTTTACAACTTCTGTCTAATCCTATGCGTTTGTGCTTCCATCCGACGGTTCCTATCGAGCCTATGATGTGGTTGCACCAGATTTATCTCCAAATCCAACGGTCCAAGATCCATAAGTGACACTATAAGTAAGACCCTAGGCCTAGCTATTTTTCTCATTCAGATTTTCTCCATCTGGGTTCGCTGCCTAAGGCTGGACCCTAAAAGGAATATTTTTCCGAGGAGATCTTTTTAAATTAAAATATTTTATACCCTTCAAGTGGATCCGGGAAGGCCAAGGGAAGATCTAAGGATCACATGTGAGTGTTTAGTAATTATTTTAGATTTTTAAGTAATTTAAAATAAAAGGGTTTCCAATAGTTGTAGTTTTTCTACAATTTTGGGGTAACTTTATGCAAGTTTATTTACAGTTTTAGACTTTTTTTTCAGTCTATTTTCTTTTAGCTATTCTATTTCAGTTATTTGCAATTATTTACTATTAATTTTAGTTTTCTCTAATTATTTACAATTATTTACGTTATTTACAGTTTTTTACGTTTTCTTTACATCTATTCTACGATTGAGATTTCTTCTGTAAATGTTGTTCCTTTTAATTTCCTTTTTACGCGAATGGAATAAATAGAATAGAATAAACCACGAATATGGACTAAATTATAAGAACACTGATTTTACAGAAAATGGGATGTTAAATAAGAAGAACTATAATAAATTTGACTTAGACTGAAATAGGCAAAGTTAAGCTATTTGCAAGCTTAGTTATAACATATAATTATAACTAAAAAGAGAGAATAGAAGAAGTAGCTTATTTTTTTAACTTAGTCCTTGGGTTAAGTTAATAAGAAAAGTTATAACACAAAGGTTATAATTAGAGACAGAACAGAAAAGACTTATTTTTAAGACTTAGAATAGGTGAATAAGCAAAGATAGCAAGGATAACAGTAGTAGGTGTCTATTGCGAAGGGACCAACAGGTCTAGTCCACAGTAGTAGGTTTCTATTGTGTAGAGACCAACAGGGTCTAGTCCGCATCTTTTGTGTAGGGACCAACATGGTCTAGTCCGCATCTTTTGCATTGCGACCAACAGGGTCTAGTCTGCATCTTTTGCGTAGGGACCAACAGGGTCTAGTCCACATCTTTTGCGTAGGGGCCAATGGGTCTAGTCCGCAGTAGGCACAGTAGAGATAGAAGGTCGATCAAAGGGTAGAATTAGGACTTCAGCCTAGGATTAGAGTTTCAGCCTAATCAAAGCAGTTATTTAAGAAAAGTGCAAACAATCTAATCGAACTATCTAGGCAAAGCAAGCAAATTAAATCGTATTTTATTCCAGCTTTATGTTTTCCTTTATTTCCTTTTTTACTAGAATTGTTGCAAATTCTATTACTTTTATCTTGTTTAAGAATACTAGTAATTACTTTCATTCACCAGACTTTTAGTCTGACCCACTCCTCTATTTCCCTTCCCCCCCATAGACCACCAGAGGCAGGGATAGTAGATTTCAGAGTTTCTTAGAGGTTCAACTGCAGAGACTTTCTTCACGTATTCTACTGCTTCTTTTTCAGTTTTTTATCGTTTGATGTACTGGTACTTTTTTTGAGAGGGATACTTATTTTATGTACTCTGATGTTATGACTGAGATAATGTTTTTCACTAGACATGGATATTTAGTATTTGGTTTAATGAAGTATTTATGAAGTTTGATTTTGAATAATGAGATTTCTATTTAAATGTTTCTACTGTTTTAATTATTTTGTCTTGTGAATCTTAGTCTCTGTAAGTTTTTAGCTATACCTATAACACACCATATTCCTTAATGTACTCTTTATTGGATATACGATGGGGTATGGGGTGTTACATTTAGTATCAAAGTGTAAGGTTACATGATTCCTAAAAATTTGTTTTAAAAAGTAAAGTATTTTTCAAAATAACTTATTTTAAAAGTATTTTTCAGAAAGAAACTCTTAGAATAGTTTTCAAGTATAAAAGGGTTTTTTTTATAGAAATCCCCTCAAAGTCCAGTTCAGTCTTCCTTCGATTCTTTTGAGCCTAAATTCTCTTTTTCTTTGCATAGAATGGCAGATGCCCCTAATCTTCCAAAGGGCGTCCAAGTCTCAGCCTGGTGTCATAGATACTTGCAAGCTACGACTCCAGAGGTGCAAGGGCAAGCGCCCAATCCGGTACCAGCGGGTGGGAATCCCATTAACCCACCTGCAGCAGCCAATTTCTGTAAGCTATGCAAGGATTTCGCCAATTTAGGAGGCAAGACATTTTCCGGTACGGAGAATTTTATGGAGGTGCGAGCTTGGTTAAGAAACATAGAGAGGATATTCGGGCTATTGGGACTGGAGGTTCAGCAGAGAGTTCAGCTTGCATCTTGGTAGCTAAAAGGAGAGGCTTCTTATTTGTGGGAGGTCGTTGAGTTGGAAGGAAGAAATGTTGGATGGTTTGGATTCCGAGAGAGGTTTGAGAGGAATTTTTTGTCACAAGCAGAAGAGAGTGTGCAGTTGGAACGGTTTATTGGCTTGAAGTAAGGTAGGCTTTCTATTAAGGAGTATATCAACCAATTTAATGAGTTGTCACGGTTTGGAATGGAGTTAGTGAATACACCGCACAAGAAGGCCTTGAAGTTCACAAAGGGATTGAATCAACCCCTTCAAGGATTGTTGTTGACTCACGTACCGACGGAAGCTACTTATGAGTCATTGGTGGAGATGGCGTTTATGTCTGATGCAGCTAAGGAGGTAGAGTCTAAGGAAGTCCCTAAGTCGGAAGGTTCTAAGAAGAAATGGTGGAAGAACAATAAAGATAAGAAGAAAGGGAAAGGCCCTCAGAAGCAGATAAAGAAAGGAGTAAAGTGCAATAACTGCGGATTGCTTGGTCATTTTGCGAAAGACTGCAAGAGAGAGAAGATGAAGGGAAAGTGTTATAATTGTAGACAGCCCGGTCACATTAGTAGAGTTTGCCCTCAGAAGATGGGGCAGGGAGTAGGTGCACCAGTAGCACAAATTCAGGCTTTGGATGCAGCACCTTCCAGCAGCGGACCTAAGAGAGGTAGGAAAGTCACCGTGGAAGGTTTGATTTCTATTTCTGATTTTCCCATTCGGGCTCTTTTCGATTCTGGAACATCACACTCTTTCATCTCTAGTTCTTTGGTAGATTGTTTGCACCTAGACATCTCTTTAGTAGTAGACCCGATTGTTGTTTCAAACCCCATAGGAGGATCAGCACACTTGTCTATGATTTGTAGGGGTTTTAAAAATTTTATCCTAGGCGTAGAGTTTGATTGCGACACCTATGTATTGAGAGTTAGGGATATGGGATGATTTTGGGGATGGATTGGCTATCCACATATGGGGCGGCATTAGACTGTGAGAGGAGAGTAGTTAGACTAGAGACATGCAGTGGTAGGACTCTTGAGATTTCTTGCGACCTATAGGGGTCAGTCATGTTGAGTTTACTTTATTCCCTCGATTCATCATCTGTAGAGTTAGATTCAATTTCAGTCATCAGAGATTTTCTGGACGTCTTTGAGGAGGTTAGGGGACTACCCCTTAAGAGAGAGATCGACTTCAGGATCTATTTGACCGACAATGCTAAGCCAGTAGCATTGCCCATGAGACACATGGCACCTAGGGAGAGGAAGGAGTTAAGCAAGCAAATTCGTGAGCTATTGGAGAAAGGCTTCATTAGGAGGAGCATATCTGAGTGGGGAGCGCCAGTCGTCTTCGCTACTAAGGCGGATGGTTCCCTTCGACTTTGCGTAGACTATAGAGAATTGAATAAGCTCACGAAGAAGAACCGTTATCCACTTCCTAGGATAGATGACCTTTTTGACCAGTTGGTTGGCTCTTCGATATTTTCTCAGCTTGATTTAGCCACTGGATTTCATCAGCTTAGAGTCGTTGACGATAGCATTGATAAGACGACATTTAGGACACCCGACGGATTCTTTGAGTGGTTGGTTATGCCTTTTGGGCTAACTAATGCTCCAGCTTATTTTGTAGATTTGATGAGCCTTGTTTTTAGAGATGTCCTAAATAAGTTCATAGTAGTGTTTGTGGATGACATTTTGGTGTTTTCCAAGAGTATGGAGGAGTATGCTGTTCATTTAGAGGAGGTTCTTCGTACACTTCGTGTTCATCAGTTGAGAGCAAAGTTCTCGAAGTGTCACTTTTGGCGAGTGGAGGTACGTTTCTTGGGGCACATAGTCTCAAGAGAGGGTTTGGCTGTTGACCCCGCTAAGGTAATTGCAGTGCAAGGTTGGAAGGCCCCCAAGAACGTTACCGAAGTTAGAAGCTTCCTAGGATTGGCTGGCTATAATAGGAAGTTCATCAGGGATTTTGCCAAGATTTCAGCTCCACTTACTCGCCTCACTAAGAAGAATAAAGCATTCGTGTGAGACGTGGATTGTGAGGATTCCTTCACGATGCTAAAGAGAGCCCTTATAAGTGCACCACTGTTAGTTTTAACCAATGGAGCTAAGCCTTTTACAGTATACACTAATGCATGTGGGACGGGTCTAGGAGTGGTGTTTATGCAAGAAGCGAGGGTAGTATGTTATGGAAGTAGACAGTTGAGGACTCATGAGAAGAACTACCATACCCATGATTTGGAGTTAGCTACTATAGTTTTCGCACTCAAGTCTTAGAGGCATTACTTGCTAGAGAGAGGTTCGAGCTTTTCACTGACCATAAGTCATTGAAATACCTATTCTCACAGAAGGATTTGAACTTGAGGCAGCAGCGATGGATGGAGTTTTTGGCATCTTACGACTTTGAGATAGCTTATACCCCTGGAAAAGGAAACGTGGTTGCAGATGCATTGAGTAGGAAGAAAGCAACCCTTAGTCCGATGTTTGTGGAGTGGAGGAACCTAGAGTTTATTTCCACTTTTGATTTTAAGCCCTCTATGGACATTACCCCAGGATTGTTAGCAGCACTTGAGGTGAGGCCTACCCTTATAGATCAGATTGGCTCGAGGCAGTAAGAGGATTCAGAGCTTATGGATATTATGGATAGGATTAGCAGCGGAGAGGTCTCTAGACATCTCCAACGCTATTCCATGGATAGTAAAAGGTGGCTAAGGAGAGATTAAAGACTTTGTGTCCCCCGCACTAGTGATTTGTTGAGAGCAGTTCTAGAGGAAGCACACCATTCTCGTATGACTATTCATCTGGGTGGTGATAAGATGTATAGGGACATGAAGAGGATGTTTTATTGGAGTGGCATGAAAAGGATGTGGTAGAGTTTGTGGCTAAGTGCCTTGTGTGCCAAAGGGTTAAGGTGAAGCAGCAGAAGCCCGGTGGATTACTTCAGCTATTAGATGTGCTCGAATGGAAGTGGGAGAGCGTTTTGATGGAATTTATAGATGGTTTACCCCGGTCCAGGAAAGGGAATACTAGAATTTGGGTGATTATAGATCGGTTGACCAAGAGTGCCCACTTCATTCCGATCAAGAGTAGAGGACAACATCTTATTTGGCATCCTTGTATGTTCGTGAGATAGTCCAACTTCATGGAGTTCCCTCTAGCATAGTGAGCGAGAGAGACCCTATTTTTACTAGCGAGTTTTGGAGAAGCTTGCAAGAAGCTTTAGGGACGCAGCTTAGATTGAGTACAAACTATCACCTTCAGATGGATGGCCAAATGGAGAGAGTTAATAGAATTCTTGAAGATTTGTTGAGGACGTGCATTCTAGATTTTGGAGGAACTTGGAAGGAGCATCTTCCTTTGGTGGAGTTCGTGTATAATAACAGCTTTCAAGCTAGCATTAGGATGGCACTATTTGAAGCTCTTTATGGGATACCTTGCAAGTCACCTTCTTGCTAGGTGGAGTCTACGGAGAGGTTGCTACTTGGTCCTCACATGGTTAGGGATTTATAGTAATATATGGAATGATCGTTTTATGGAAAGTATTTGGTTCTATCGTGAATTTTTTTTTGGAGATTTATAAAAGGAGTTTTATAAATAAATTTAGAGATTTATAAAGAAGTTTTATAAAGCGATTTAGAGATTTAGAAAAGAAGTTTTATAATTAAATTTGGAGATTTATAAAAGAAGTTTCATAAATAAATTTGGAGATTTATAAAAGAAGTTTTATAAATAGATTTAGAGATTTATAAAAGGAGTTTTAAAAATAAACTTGGAGATTTATTAAAGAAGTTTTATAATTAAATTTGGAGATTTATTAAAAGACGTTTTATAATTAAATTTGGAGAATTATTAAAGGAGTTTTATAAATAAATTTGGAGATTTATTAAAGGAGTTTTATAAATAGAAATGAGATTTATAAAAAGAAGTTTAATAAATATTAATAAGATTGATAAAAAGGAGTTTTATAAATATGAAGAAGATTTATAAAAAGGAGTTTATTTAAAGGAACGAGATTTGATTTCTATAAATGATCATTTTAAATTATGGTGGTATGGAAAGTATTATTTGATACCTAGTACCAAATTTCAAGGTAGGGAAACTCATCCCTATCCTGAGAATTAAGAATGTATGTCGAGACAAGAATAGCATGCTAACATGTCCGACTCATTGTTAATCGAGGGATAGCATAAGGTTGAAAATCGAGAAGTGGGGGTTAAGTATTTGGTCTACTTACATACGATCCATTTACTTACATCAAAAGGAAAGTCTTTTAGGTTTATTGTTACCAATATTTTTAAATGACATTTCTTTTGGCCCATTTAAATATTGTTTTGGAAAAATGGAAATCTTCCTTAAGATTGGGAAATATACTGTTACATTTGGTATAAGTATATGGATAGGTTTTCTAAGTATTGAAAATGTAGTGTTATGGGAATATACTTATACCGTTGATATAAGTATATGGAAAAGTTTCTAAGCATTGAAAGTGAAATGTTTTTGGGCTTTACTTATACAGGGACAAGCATATCTATATTTTTCAAGCACTAAAAAGAGTGGAGATGGTTTGTGAATATATCTTCTGTCAAAGGTATTTTAATATGAATTTTTAAAAGGAGATTTTAATTAATGAAAGGATTAATGAAGAGGCTTGGTGGTTGCTTATGTGCTTAACCATGCTTGGTTAAATCTCAGGCTTGATTGTTTGTTTATTTGATAGTTAAATAACCGTCAAATCTTGGCCAGTTTTGAAAACTATCGTTTTTCGGTTTGGAGAGACCGGGATCAGATAAGCATGAATTATCCGAAAACCACTTCGAACCGGCAAAAGCGTTCGAATTGGAGACATCTTGAAGATGATTGGTGACAGAGTTCTTTGAAGTGCATGGGCTACTTGCTACTAATTCTGATGATGATTTCAAAATGGATGTAGTAGGAATAGTGCCTTTGGTTTGTTCATATCTTGAACAACTAGTATCGATGAATGCTGGCATTGCATTATTGCCCAGAGGGAATTGTTAGTATTCCCAGTAGGATTTGCTAAAAACGTAAAATGTAGCCTCATACCTCACACTCGGTAATGACTAAAACACGGGATATGCCGCAAGGCTATGTGGTTCACTACCATTAGGGTATGGTCATCACCGATCTAGATCGTTATAGATCCATTTATGTATGCTAGTTACTCGGTACAGTTGTTGGCCGGCAACTAGAGTGATGACATATTCGGTACTGTCCAGGAAGGGGTAGGCCGGACTTGCCATGCAGGGGGTCCATATGAGGCCTTCGATACATTTTTCTAGAGGTGTACTATGACAGGCGGTACCCTTGTAGCCTTTTCATTGTATGGAATCCATTTTCCACTATGTTCTTTACGGGCTTATTTGTGCCCAAATATGCTGGAAAGTGAGATGCAAGCACTTCATCTATGTTATATATTTATTTTAAACCCTAGACATTATTATAATATCACTAGATTTTTTGATAAAATGTTTTAGTTATCTTTGTCCATATTTATGTGCGTCTTGGTCTTATGGGATACCTTTATTTTTGAAAGGTTTTATGACATTAAAAATCCATATGATTTGTGTTTATCATGCTGTTTATTAGACTAATCCTGGCGTTATTTTCTTATAATGCTCGGGTCAACCCGAGCATATTTTCATATTTAGTTGGGGATGCTTTGGAGCTACAGGAGACGAGCTGGATGACTTCAAGACTTATTCACATATCTTTAGTTTCCGTTGCATTTGCTATCGTATATTTATCAGCATTTGTGAGATAGGTTGTTATAATTGTCCAGGTTGATTATAGGTTAGTTTACTCTGATTGACATATGCATATTACAGTTTTCTTTTGTAAAGATCTGTTGTATAGTATATATTACTAGTCACAAAATGAGATATTATTTTGTTTTTTCTTTCTTTCACCCCAACAATCTATCTTTTCGGCACTTGGATGCTTGGCATATGAATAACATGGATGTATTATGTCAACTTTTGAGGGTCGAAAAGGCGGGTCGTTACACACACACATACTTACTTCTTAAATGTTCTTAGTCAAGATATCGAGAAGAGGATATCAATAAATCTGATAAGGCTAATGTATGTAACATTCTTCATATGATGAACAGTGAATTACTCATGACTGTTGGAGATGCCAAGGGGTTATGTACTTATGATTGTTTGGAATAATCACAGAACTGCTCAACGAGAGTCTTCTATAAGTTAATACAACTAAGTCAAATTAGATTATCTCATGGTATGTAATACCCCGAAAATTCAAGTAATACTTTTAATTAAAATTAATAATATGATTATATGAAAATTTGTGGAATTAATAAATATATTTGATAAATTAATAATAAGAAGGGGTGTATTAGACATTTTAAAATTTTTGGAAGATGATAAAACCAGAGATGCTGCGCCCGACTCATTTTTTGAGTTATGTAGTATTTTTGTTTGTTCCATTTAGAGTCTGTATGAAGAGTTACAAATGAATAGGTGGTCAGGTCGAAGGTGCGCCAATCGAATTAAATTTTAGATTTTAATTTGAAAAGTTGGTGGTATTTCCCTCCTTACTAAAAAATTTAAGTACGTAACTTTCTTCCACTCAGAAACTAACCCCGACATTCTTTCTTCTTCCTCCAACACTCTCTAAGAAGCTAGTGGATAGGGCTACGACATAGTAGTGAATTTGAGGCGAAAACTCGAAGGTAGGAAGAGCCGCAAGTCCAGACGGTGAGGGTACAGGCAGAAAGTGTAACTTTAATGAGTAATCTACACTCTATTCTTCCTATAATGCAATCTTAATATTATAGGATGATAGGTAGACTATATTTAGTGTAATAATTCATGTATATACACTTAATTTTGAATTTAAGATGGTTTCGGAGAGACTGGGTGAATAATGAACTAGAAACTAGGTTTCTAAGAAATTTTTGGAAACTTGAAAGGATAACCCTTAAATCATTGAAATAATTAACATATATGGACTTAATAATTTAAAACTAGGATCTAGGAATGTTCTTCGATAATATAAGGGAAAGTGATGACAGTCGAAAGTGAGAACGACGTCGAAAAACATAAAAACTCGATATTAGAAGACCCAAATGAATACGTACATTGGTGGACCGTTGGCCTTGACCGGTGCACTGGTGCATGTTTATTTTTAGCATCCTGAACCTCAGCCAAGTAGCCCAAAGTTTACATATAATATATAATTCGATTTGCGCTTTCTATTATATTTGAAAGATGATTTGAGTCATAACGTGGCAAGTGATGATACTACAAGATGAGGGGAGGTACGGAGCATGTGGTGATATGGAATGAAACGATGTATGTGGGTATGTGTGTTGGGATACAAGATTTTTATGCGATGATGAACATGGAAGGGAACGAGTCTAAGACGCAGCATAGACGCCCCAGAATGTGTATGCGATGTGAATACGGATTTGTAACACAAGTGGGTGTCCAGTCATTGTGCTATTTTCTCTTGAAGTCTTTGAAAGGATTAGGTGGATGTGAGTGGATGTTAAGCAAACCTGTCGGCTCGGACCAGGGCATGAGTCTAATTAGGTAGCACGAGGACAACAGGCTTTCCAATAGGCTATAGGCGGTTCGGGGAGTGAGTCCATTATATGATTACTTGACGACATACAATAGGCTTCATACAGGGCATGAGGCCAAACCATAGTGTGAATCTGTACAAACTTGATGCGATGTGACTAGATGTGTCTGACTGTTAGGTAGGATGTGGTGACAAAGCGTATGGTGATCAAACGACACGTCATGTTAGTATTAGTTTTGCAGTATATGTACTGTGGACTACAGTTCACTCGCCAGACTTATGTCTGACCCACTCCTGCCTTTATTTTTATACGAATATCCAGGTTAATGGAATACAGTGATGAGATGGTATCACTTGTGGAGATTTATTGATGTGTTGTGTATGTGGAGTTGTTTAGTATTGTATTTGGACTTTATTCTATATCTTTGGTACTAGGTTGTATCTATATTTTTCTAACATGTGTATTTGACAATTTCAGACATGTTATGATGATGTGACTATGATATTGATTGTGTATTATTTTTATTCATTCTGCTGTAAGACTCTAAAAGTAGCTAGTGTTAGCTAGAATTTATATTCGATATTTGATATCCATATATTATCTGTCTTAGTTTCTTATATTTAACCTTTCTAATAATGAATCATTTTTTATGTTCTCGGATGTTTGACGTTGGTTCGGGTGTCGGATCCGGGTCAAAAAAGTGGGTTGTTATATTTGGTCTCAGAGCATAGGTTAGGAACTAAGAAAAGAATTAGTAGCATATTGAGAAAGCGTATTTGTATTTTTCTATTAGATACGTGTGTGTGCATACATATGCACACACCCATTTACTGTTTCAGTTTTACTATCTATTGGGGAGTTGCTAATGAATCCTACTTTTCTTTTCAGATAGTTGAATATGAGTAATTCAACTAGAATAGAGACCAACTGTAATAACTCGTCTTTCGAAATACGCGAACACCATCATCTCATATCGGTGATTGACTTTCAAATATCACAAAAGACAGCTTGTCGGGGTAAAATTAGAACAAAACACTAAACTGGAACATCGATAGGATCTCAGAACGAAATGATAACATATAATATACCGAATATACATGAACTGAATAGGTTGGAAATATATAAGAGATCACACTAGCAGAACCAAATGATAAATAAATATTAATATAGAAAGTCAGAATACATCAAATCCCAACTACGAAGTTTAGAATAAATATATGATACAACAAGTCTAACATGCAAATAATAGGTCTGTCATGTACTAAATAAATATCAAGTATGCATATCCAAAATATCGATGCCACTCCTCCAAAATGCTCCTGTTGACATCCTGATAGCGTATCCCCAATAACACCTGACTCCCAAACCACTCAATCGAGTACCCGATAGTTGACATGACATAAACAGACAAATACAAAATGCGGTTTAGACTTAAAGTTTGGTGTGAGTGACACTATCTCAAAATACTGTATATCAAAGTTATATACAAATAGAATGGGAACTACTAGGGTACAGTCAGTCCTCTCCACAAACATGGTTCAAGGACAATCCAGATTGCTACTAATATAATGTGACTACTACGTGACAATATACAGTGATATAGGTAACCCAACAAGAAAAGGTAGGGTAATCACAATATAAGTCTACTACGAAGTACACAATAATAACAATAACAATAATAACATCAGCCAACTAAGAACACGCACAACATAGCAATGAGAGACAATTAAAGAACACAAATTGATACTCATCATTAATGATGGGTGAAGTTCACTACGGACGTCTATTGCGGTTCAATATTCCCTTCTAGGGTTCAATATAAATAAAGTCAGTACCTAAGTATACCGTAGACCCCGAGCGACATCCTCAGTGATGGGTCTCGTGTAGAATCTCACTGTACCCCTTTAATGATCTTTGGTGGTATATGATCTATTCTATATACTTGAAACCAAGTCCCATAATAAATAGAGTCAATACTTGAATGTACCTTAGACCACGAGCCGCATCCTTAGTGATTGGCCTTGTGTAAATCTCACTGTACCCCTTTAATAAGCTTTGTTGATATATGATCTACTCTAAATACCTAAGACCTTTACAGATCACCTCGTACCACTATTATGAGCTTTAATGATATATGATCCCATAGTAGATGATTGTTATCATCCCCCTAGGACGTTATGGATTTCTTAAAAAACTTATATAATGACTCTACAAAAGAGAACGATGAGCATATCCCGTATAATATGCCACTGGGACTGAGAAGGAACACCGATGTCGTATAGATATATTTATAAATCAAATATAACATCAAGCAATCAAATACGCTTATCACAAACAAAGGCCAATATCACAGCATCGTCTGTCTATAGTTATGGTCACTACTGAAAGACTAATAATACGCACGACCACTAATATAAGGTCAATACTATGTACGGTCATCAATATAGGACCATCCATCCAACTATACATATCTCGAGGTTAAATCCCGAAGGTATAGATTTAATCCATTCTATCGTACATGCTCATTGGACGTGGTCGTGATCAATCACCATGCTGATCCCGTGCCCAATCATTGTTGATCCTATATGAATCACTTAATATTTGCATCCGGATCCCGAGCTTTGCCTTGCATTTCGCCTCCCCGAGTAGCCCTTAGTCTTCCCCGAAGTTGCGCCAAAGCTCCGAAAGAATCCGTACCTGAAACAGGGAAAGAACCCTCGATAAAATAGCCACTAACCTGGGCTTTATTTCCTAGGTCAATGCACCACCGGTCCACCGGTGGTGGCCTGTCCTAGGCAGTAAAGCCCAGGCCAGTTGCTTTCGAGCCGCACCAACCACTGAAAATGAGCCTATCTTCTCTATTTCTTCGCCCGAAGAGTCGCCTAGCTTCCGTAGCCCGCCTCTATCGCATCGGACCTCATATGTAACCTATTGGATGATATTTTTGAAGTGGTTACTTAAGTGTTTGAAAACCAATTTTCACATAATATCTAGTCTTATCACGTGCTGAGTTCAACGGGCGATTTCAATGACCCGGTTTCCTCTAACATGCCAAAACAAACCCAGCTGGACCTCTTGCTTATGTGTTGCTCATACGTGTGTTGATACACCCACTTGTGCTTGGCTATGCACACATGTACACATAAACACACATTTGCTTCACAAATCACATTTTGAACATTACCGGAGCGATTACTACCCAGTGTTCTTTCCGTGCAACTTAGCGCACACGATGGTCGCTATGGCAACATGGGATGCTCGGAATGTGCTTGCACACAAATAGATATATTTATATATACATACATATTATAATTCACTTCTACGTGTAAGCACATCTGCATATAACACTTCCAGTTACAGTATAAGAATTGTCTTGATTATTAAATAACTTCAAATACACGTATACTTATACCCGCTCGTGCATGCATACGCATGCATATTTAGACCTGTCAACAGATACTTTTGGATGCGGATAGCGCCATATTCGTATCCGTATCTTATCCAAAATCATTTTTGAATATTGGATATCCGCATCCGCGAATACGGACGGATATTGGATAATTATCCAATCCACTAACGATCGATAAATAAATAAACATAAATGAAATTTTTTAGTTTAACTTAAACTTTTTTCAATCACATTAATTATTTAAGCATTAAAACTAAAAAAATATGATGATAATAAATAATTTTGGCTAGTTAATATACATTTAATGCATATAATATGAAGTTCTAACTTAATAAAGCAATAAATAAATATCTTTCATTGTACTAAAATACACATAATTTAAACTATAATCTTAAAAAAACCAAACAAATAATTTTCAAATGCGAATGTCTTCATATCCGCATCTTCGTTCATTTTTCTGGGTATCGGATATTTATCCATTTTTGGATACGGATGCGGACAAATTTCAGAATTTTCGGATATATATTGACAACTCTACATGTATTATAGTAAGTGATTTATTATTACTTAATCCAATCTTACTTTTATTTATTAAATCTTTCAATCAAAGTCTAATATGATTTCATACTATTTTATAAAACCTAACAACTATTTTATAAAATATATTATTAGCTTATAAATCAATTTTAAGCCTTTAAATACATAATTGCCTCATTAAAATTAAGTATACGTCATACTACTTATTTTGTAAAATTTTATTTCCATTTTATAAAATCTATAGTTCATTTATAAAATCATATAACCATTTCATAAATACTAATTAAACATCATTCATACTATTTTATAAAATAAGATTCATAAAATACCTCTTTTACTTATAAAATTATTTCTTTACTTAAATAATAGGGGCATTTCACTAGAAGGACAAACTTTGCAGTCCAATTAGTTTGAAGGACACACATCCACAGAAATTAATTTCAAGGCCAAAGTCAGTAGTCCAATTACTTTCAAGGACATAATTTCATAGGTTTTTAGGCCTTAGAAACTAATTATTTTGCATTTAGTCCTTAAAAGTAATTATTTCAGTTGTGTGTCCTAGAAACTAATTGCACTTGCTAAAAAGGCCCTTGTGGCTAATTTCCACTAAATAATATTTATAAGTAAACTATTCATTAATAAATAATATTCACAAGTGTTAATTAAGCTTCGTTAATTCTCTAATCACTTTAATAATAAGTGTTGAGTTCAAAACTCATTAATTAGCTTACTAACTTTTCCAAAACCTTTTAGATTAGTTTCCTTGTTACTAACTAATGACATGACTTAATTATCTCATGTAATTAGTCTCTACTCTAAGTCTCTATCACAACATCACATATAATCATTCAATTAATCCAAAATCAAATTCTTAGCTTACTAACTATTTCAAAAGTAGTAATTAATGTCTTAACCAAATAATGAGTTCATGTAATCATGTTTATAACATGAATACAAATCCAAATCAACCCAAACAATCCCAAACTCATTCATATAATTCTATTTTAATCAATGAAAAAATTGAAGATTAATACGTAAATATAGATGGTGAATCATTTCACTCACCTTCTCTTTCATCAAAAAACTCTAATTGCTAAAACCATTTCTAAGCTCTCTTGAAATCTTGGATGAAGCACCAAACTTCGAACCAAGCTTATTCCTTGATTAGTTATGTAAGAAATTGGATGAGATGAATTATGGTGATTTTATCAAGATTTACTGGAATTTATGTAGGCTTGGATTAAGAGATCTAGGGTTTAGGATTAAGGTGAGATCAGTAAAGTAATTAGGAGATGGAAAAAGAAATGAAATGTTGAATGAAGTGGAATAAAGAGCTTAGCTACATATAAGCTAAGTTAGGGCAAGCTAGTAGGCTTAGCCTAATTCAATTTTCATTCGTTTCTAGAAATCACTATTCATCCATGAAATTCATCAACTCCAAAAACATAGCCAAGTTTATACTTATTATTCTTGTGCCATAAAAGTGGTCTTAACTATGGGTGTCTCGAGACCTAATTCATCCGTCTTTAAAAAATCAAGTATAATGGTCGTTCCGTCAATTAACGTTAAATATTTAAGTTGATTATTTAAACATTCGATCATTAGAATAGCAAGGTGTTAAAATTCTCCCCTCCTTAAAGAATTTCGTCTTCGAAATTCTTATGAGTATGAGAAAGCAATAGGACTAACCAAAATTTTCAAATCTCAACTTTGGAAATTTTCAATAGTATTTTTCCCATATGCTATCAGCATTACAGAAACTCCTAAATTAGAATGCATCACACAACTAGGAAATATGCAATAACCTGCATTATCCTACATTTCCTAAAATTACATACCTCTTTTTAAGAAAGCTTCTCACCATTTAATGCAAATTAAAACAAATAAGCATTTAAATGTCCATGTTTCAACTCTCAAGTACCCAATTGTACTGTACCAAGAGAATTATGTACCAACACAACAACACATAATTCATACATGTATGACCTTAGCGTGTAAACCAATACTACCGTAATCATATATGACAATCTGTTGGAGAGTAATCTCATAAGTCAGTATCTAAACATTTATGGACTCGGAGTCACATCAAAATGCAACATACTCGTGTAAACCCCACCTCGACCCCACAATAGGAATGGATGATATGCGATCTATTTCAGACAGCTCTTGCTATCACTCTTCGAATATACTTTAATAATGAAATTAAACTACCATACAAGCAATCAAACACACAAAATAAGCAACAGTCTATTAATAACAATAAAAAACAATAAATAAGTAACCATCAAATAATAGCAAACAAAAAGCAATCAATAAGCAGTAATAAGCAACAAGCAACTATAACTAGCATACAAACTATCTAACATGCAAGCAAGCAACAAAAATTAGCAACAAGCCAAACCAACCAATGATAAAATCAAATAACAACAATGAACATTAAGTAGTAGCAAGCAAACATGAGAAATAGCAAACAACAACAACCATCGACAGTCAACAATAAACAATCGGCACATAATTAACATACAAACAACTAATCAACAAGCAATAACAAACATCAACAATAAATCAATCAAGCATAATAAATAATATAAGCAAAAATAATTAACATGGAAAAAGAGTGTATACCGACACGTAGGTTAACCAATCAATAGTCAAACACGCATGTCGAACCATAAACTTTTATGAGCCTGTTCGACTTCCAAGATGGACAAAATGCTTAATCGGTGTTACTCCATTCATGTATATTGTACAAAAAATACCATTAAACCTCTTTCTATGAAATGGAAAACTCATGTGATATGCGGGATCACCGATCCTCAAAACTCTCGAATAAACCCAGCAACCTAAATCTCAATTTTCTTTTTCCTTCTGAACATAACTCATTCACTAAAGGAGAAAACTCTACTAACTAAATCATCATTAAATGACGATCTACTAATGATTGGGTTTAAATTCATCTCATCCACACAATGTTAATAAGGATAATATCTAAGTACACTTTGATGCTCGCTTAGGGAAGTTTCATCTCTTCGCTTAGAAGTTTATTAGATATCGTCACAAAACTAATCGAGAAATCTTTTCCCGAACTATCCCAAGTAACCTTAGTTATACTATACTAAAATTTATAATAACTAAAGATCATCCGAAATGACATGATGTCCATTCCGACCTTTCGTTTGCTCGTACGATTTCATTGTTACACAAGGGTTAGCCACCCGACTCCTCTCATACGAACTCTGATCCAATTCCTTGGTCCGACCATCGAAATTTCCTTGCACAACTAGAGTCAAGCTTCAGAAATCCCTCAGTTACCACAACAATCCAAATCAAGTGCTAGCCTTTAAGAATCGAGTGAAAACCCTTTCCTAATTGGTTTAATTCACTTAGAAACCCTACACTCGAAAAATGATTAGGAATTGGTACGTGATGGACCAATCTTTTGAAAATATTCTTTCCAGGACATAGGATTACTCCCATTACCTTTGGTTTACTAACAGAAAGAAAATTAATTCTAACATGAACGACTCTAGATAAGCGCCTATAAGTCATCTGCTCGGTCTTTGCTCATTACTGAGACTCCATCAAACCCAACTTGGATACAAATCCAAGTCACACTTCAATGACCAACCCCACTCAAATTGAGAGCTCATGTATTAAGTTCGAACGGTAGTACTCTCGGTCGCTTCACCTCAGCTTTGCGACTAAGGTTACTTATACAAAGTTTATCTTTACTGAAGAATTTACCTACTATTAAAGGTGTCAAGTTTAGTCTATCTACTGTGTAACTAGAAATGGATAAATATATCGCTCAAGTATAAGAAGGAACATAAGTGAGTTTCCCAAAAATAGAGCATACCTCACTACATAAGCTCCTTCCGTTTTTCCTAAGCAGTAGGCCTATTGGGACCCGATTATACCTGCAAGGCATAAGTTACATCACTCACCCACCCCACTGAAGCATAGGACGATCTTTGTCAGGTGATCGAGGCAATCACAATCGAAGCACTCATGCTTTGCTTTAAATGGATGAAATCTCAGAGCGACATGCCCCCATGTGCCATGGGAGTGACATCTTAGGCCAGCTTCCATCTTCGCACAAACTCGATCTCCCCTTATATCTTGGTCTTTCCACTTCAGTTGGAGCTTCGGTTTTTATTTCAGTTTTGTCATCTCAAACAGTACCTTGCAGGTGCTCTTACTGTGGAGAACCATCCCAACAAGACTTTCAAAAGTAGCCCCTAAAAAGGATAAAACTAAGCAATGAATCCCAAACTGATGCTTTAAGGCCCGAGGAAAAATGCTTGCCCACTCCGATGGAGTACCGACCGTCTCAATCCCTAAATACAAAAGATTGAACTGGTCAACATACTCCTTCACTAACAAGCTGCCTACACAAGACAGATGGAATGCTCAAGCTACATTCCCTTCTCGATCTCAGTAATAAACTAAGAACCAAAGCAACGCCTGAATTCATTTCAAGTCATAGGCCTGCTCACCAACCACCTTTGACACTATATCTTACCCAGCTAAAGTTTCCCCTCTTCAAATGCTGAGAAGCAATCTTCCTTATGAGAACATTCTCTAGACCTATCTCCATGGAAGCCTCTCATGCACGTATCCAAGGCCATGTCTCAACAACAGCCTCGAGATTTAGATATGGCTTCCTATAAAGCTAAGGGAATCCTGGCACAGCTTCGAAGAGTCTAAAGCTGGTGGATCTAGAAATACTGGTGCCCCAAGGGCCACAATACCTCTGATGCCAACCACTTCTATGATAATTGTTTGTGAGCATTGGAATATCCCTTGTGGTAGTTAAATAGTCTCTGAATTAATCAAGCAACTCAGATTGCTTATCCGCAGTCGCTTGCATACTCTGTTTGCTCATACTGATAGCTTGACAAAACTACCTTAGCAACTAGCGATATAAACAAATTAATGTCCAGAAGGCAAGTGTTGTATACGGTATAATAAAGAAGAAAAATACAAGTACATTATCTCAATGCTTCTCGTTTTTCTAGATTGATTAACTTAAATGGGTCTACATGGTCCAAGTGTTGAGCCTAGGCTCCGATACTAAATATAATAACCCATCTTTTGGAATACCCAAAAACCATCATCTCATATCAATGATTGACTTTTGAATACCATAAAAGATAGATTACCATAGTCAAAATACTAAACCAAAACAACGACGGGATCTTACAATGGAATGATAACATATAATATATTGAATATACATGAACAGAATAGGATAACAATATATAAGAGACCACATTAGCAGAAGCAACTGATAAATAAATATCAATACAGAAAGTCAGAATATATTAACTCCTAATAACATGGAGTTTAGAATAAATATCTGATACAACAGGTCTCATATACAAATAACAGGTCTGTCATGTAGTACTTAAACATCAAGTATGCATATTCGAAATATCGATGCCACGCCTCCAAATGCTCCAGCTGCGCATCCTAATAGCGTATGCCTAAAAGCACCAGACTCCCAAACAACTTAATCGAGTACTCAAGAGTTGTCATAACATAAACAGACAAAGACAAAACGTGGGTTAGACTTAAAGCCTCGTGTGAGGGGAACTATCTCAAAACTGTATATTAAAATTATATATAAATAGAATAGGAACTACTAAGGTATAGCCAATCCTCTCCATAAACGTGGCTCAGGGACAATCCAAATAGTCCATAAACAAGTAAAGTAAACCTATCCAAAAGATAGGAAATCGTACCATAACCAGCTCTTCTCTTATAATCAATGAGTCAACACAACTAATATGATGTGACTACCATGTAACAATATACCATGATATAGATAACCCAACATGCAAAGGTAGGGTAATCACAATATAAGTCTATCATGAATTATATAATAAAAGTAGCAACAATAGTAACATCAGCCATCAGCCAACTATTAACATACACAACATAGTAATGAGAGACAATCAAAGAATACAAATTGATACTCATCATTAACGACGGATGAAGTCCACTACGGATGTCTATCACAATCCAATAATTTCCTTCAAGGGTTCAAGATAAATAAAAGCGGTACCTAATTTTATCATAGACCTCGAGTTACATCCTCAATGATGAGTCTCATCCATATCTCACTGTACCCCTACAATGAGCTTTGGTGATATGTGATCAACTCTATATACTTGAAACCTAGTCCTATAATAAATAGAGTCTGTACTAGAATGTACCTTAAATGCCAAGCCGCATCCTCAGTGCTAGGTCTTATGTAGATCTCACTATAATCCTATAATGAGCTTTGATGATGTATGATCTACTCTAAATACCCGAGATCTTTGCAGATCACACAGTACCACTATAATGAGATTTAGTGATATATGATCTTGCAGTCGATGATTGTTATCATCCCCCTAGGACATCATTGATATCTTAACAAACTCATATAACCTTTCTATACAAGAGAACGATGGGCATAGCCTGTATAATATTCCATCGGAACCACGAAGGAACACCGATGTCTTATATATATATATTTATAAATCAAATATAACATCATGAATCAAATATGCCTATCACAAATGAAGACCAATATCATGTCGTCATCTATCTATACATATAGTCACTAATGAAAGACCAGCATGACCACTAATATAAGGTTAATAATATGTACGGTCACTAATATAGGAATGATTCAATTCATCCAATAATACATACCCCAAGGACAAATCCTCAACGTACAGATTTATTCCATTCAATTACACACGCTCGTCGGACGTGATCGTGACCAATCACTGTGCCGATCTCACGCTCGATCGTTATTGACCTTATAGGAATCACTTGACATTCGCATACGGTTCGTGAGCTTCACCTTACATTCCACCTCCTCGAGTAGCGTATAGTCTTCTCTAAAGTTTCACCAAAGCTCCGCACGAACTTGCACCCGAATTAAGTGAAGAACCCTCGATAAAATAACACCTGACCTAAGCTTTACTGCCCAAGTTAGTGCACCATCAGTCCACTAGTTGTCTACCACCGATTGACCGGTGGTAGCTTATCCTAGGCAGTAAAGCCCAAGAAGGTTGCCCTCGAGCCGCATAGACCATTGAATATGAGCTCCATCCTCTCCGTTGCTTCGCCCGATGAGTCGCCTAGCTCCCGTAACCTACCTTTGCTGCATCAGACGTCATTTGGAGCCTGTTGGGTGATATTTTCGAATTAATTACTTAATTTTTTTGAAAATCGATACCGACACAAAATCCACTCTTTGCATGAATAGAGTTATAGGGGCTATTTCAATGACTCGGCTTCCTCTAACATGCCAAAAAAATCCAGCCGGACTTCTCACATTGTGCGTTGCTGTTACATGTGTCGATACACCTAGTCGTGCACGCCTATTTACTTGTGCACGCCTATGCACACACGTATATACAAATACACATTTGCTTCACAAATCAAGTTTCGAACATTGCCAGAGTGATTACTTGACCTGTATTCTTCCCATGCAGCTTACAGCACACGACGGTCGCTATGGCTACATGGAATGCTCGAAACATGCTTACACACAAATAGAGATATCCACACATGAACGCACATATACATACATACATACATACATACATACATACACACACACACACACATATATATATATATATATATATATGCACATTAACAAATGACACTTCTAGTTATAATACAAGAATTGTCTTGATTATTATATATCTTCAAATATACGTATACATATACCCGCTCGTGCATACATGCGTACATGTATTATAGTAAGTAATTCATTTACTACTTAATCAAATCTTACTTTTATTTACTAAATTTTTCAATAAAATTATAATATGGTTTCATACTATTTTACCAAAATTTACAACTATTTTATAAAATATATTATTAGCTTATAAGTCATTTATAAACCTTTAAATACTTAATTTCCTCATTAAAATTAAGTATATGTCATGTTACTTATTTTATAAAATCTCATTTCCATTTTATAAAATCTATGCTTAATTTATAAAATCATATAACTATTTTATAAATAATAATTAAGCTTCTGTAACGACCTGGGTTTAAGTAATAATTAATTAAAGTTGATAATAATAATTTAGTGATTAAATTAGAATTAGCCAACATAATTGATAATTGATTCAGAAATTATTTAATATAAGGATATAAATAGTGAAAATATGATATCTAAAATTTAAAATAATAAATGTGAAAATAATATTCTATAGAAGTGATGAAATCAGAATATAATATTAATTAGTGACAGAAGTGATTATAAATAGAAATTTATATTTATTTAAATTAAATGGAATTTAATTTTAAAAGTAAAAGAAAATACAAAAATATATATATTTATTTCCTTGGCCCAAACTTATGTAATCAAGCCCAACTCCTTTTCTAGAATTGTCTCCCCTTTACCATATTATTCACGCAAACTTCCCTCCTTCAATCTATATTCCTTTTGAAGCAAATTAGATTAACTCTCGCCATTTTAAAAATTAAAAATCAAATCATATAAATTATTGAAAATTCTCAAATTTAAGTATGTGGTTCACTATATCGTTTTGCATCTACGGTATGAGTTGAGTTTGTTGCGGTGTTGGGTGTGTGTGTGTGTGCAAACGAAAAGGATAAAGGAGGAGCTCACATACAGGTGAGTTTTCTGCTCACACACCTATACTCTAATCATATAATCATGATTTATACTTATTGTTTGAGTTGAGTTTGGATAAATATAAGGTGCATCAAGTTGGAAATGGAACAACCGAAGTAGGAAGGAGGAATTGCTGTTAACAGGCGAACGACCTCTTTAAAAATTACTTCAACTGGTCGACCCATTAGGGCCACCGATCGACCGGTGGGGGCGACCGACCAACCTACCTTTTTCTGATTTTGTGCATGCATACTTCTCTGTGTATGTGTTCATGTGTAAATGTGTGTGCGTGATTTTACATTTTAGTGTATGCTGCTTAGTTGTGTTAAAATTGCTGTATATATTCCTAAGTTAAAATCTCTATATATATATATATATACCAAAAGATGAAATAAATTAAAATAAATATACGTAATAAATATACTTAAACACTAATGTAAATATACTTATATATTATATGGTATAAATTAAAGTTTACTAAACAAACAAAATGAATTTGCAAATATTTAAATGGAATATATGGAATATTAACTATGTGATAATCTATAGTCCTTAAAGTATATTTATGAAATTTTAATATATATGTGTATGTCTATATATATATATCTGTAATTCAAGTTCTGAAATTGTATATATATTTGATTGAATATAATAAATTGATTTGGATGTTTTATAATAATAAATCGAAATTAGTTAATGATAATTGTGGAATAAAGGTTATGCACAATATTTGGTTTTACAATCTATTTTTGGGAGTTTTAAAAGAAGTATATGAGTTTCCAGAGTATATAAATGGTTATTAAAGTAATATTTGAATATATAAAGGTTAATATATTAATAAATTATAAAAAGGTAAATTTTGTATTTAATTTCAATTATTTATTTAAAGCTGATAAACTATAGAAAATTATGAGGAATTATTATATTAGCATTTTGGGTATTTTAAAGTGTATTTCCCTAATAATATAACTATTTATAAAATTACTAATGTGTGATATAAAAACATTGATGCATGGATTTCGAGTTTTCTGAATTTCTTATCTTCTCTATACAGATTTTTTTGTTACGAGAGATTCACCGTTGATATAGATTTTAATATGATACGATAATGACATCCTTCTATGAGATGTCATGAAATTTCTATTCCATGTGACGAGAAATCTAAATAAATGGAGTCATAATACCGATTGGTATTGGACTTTCGATAATATTTCTCCAATTATTATTAGGACTCGTTATACAGAATACCGTGTAGTTTATAAGTAGTGAATATACGTTTGAGTATCACTCAATGGTATGGGACACTATTGTGATATTTATTCGATTATTCATTATAAGTAGATGATACTCACGTGATGGGAATAGAGTAGATAGTGTGAGGTGATACACGTAGTGATGAGTATGGATCTAATCCTATATTCAGTGAGTATGGCTCTGTGGCTAACGATGACCAAGACTTCGTTTCTATATGTATTAGTTCTATATGCCACTATTATGATGTACTCCTATTATGTGTGTTGGAGAGGACCAAATTGATAGAATCCACCTTAGCAGCCTGATTGTGGGGTGACATCCCCGATCTATGACACTATATTATATAGCTTTATGCTACTCCTATGCACGCATTTTCCCTTGTGTCACCTAGGCCAGCGGTCTACTACCTATATGGGCGAGTGTAGTGTCATGACTGTCAGTCCTCGCGTTGACAAGAACATCGGTGGATATGTGTAATGATGACTATTGAAGTAACTACGCTTATAGAGACTTCGTGTCTCTTGAGCTTGCTTAGTGCTATTAGTCTTCCTTCTGGTACTAACAGAGTAGTAGATTGGCATATACTATTAATACACCTCATTTTAGTATAGGTATGGGCTATGTGACCCACATATTGTTATTTATATATATGGCTCTACTTAGGACTACATGTATATCGTACAGTCATATCCCACCACAATACTTTTTGATAGTATAGATATGAGAAGATGAGATTATAGCTAAGATATATGATCAGAGTATGGTGGATTCTCATTTATATTGATAGGCAGCCCATTCTATCTTATATATATATTGATGATGATATTTTATTAAGACTGAGAGATATTTGGGCAATGCTACGTGATGGCCTGATTATACTTGGTGATATCTCATTTATTGATATTTCCAGATTTGGTGTTGATTTTTAGATATGTATTATTCACCCATTTGTGTTGAATATGTGATTTCTAATTTGATATATTTCTATATGGGGGATGGCATCTTTTGATTTTAGAGCTGGCTATTTATATGGTTTTGAGTTATTTGTCAGATGTGATGCCCTAATGGTTATTTATGGTATTATATATATATATATTTCAAACATACATTACTATGTTTATATACATATATTGACATGTTGTTTGATAAGTTGAGTTTCTTAGGTTCAGTTATCATGTTATTATTCCATATTTACAATGTGTTACACTTATTTGGATTCTTGATTAGACATAGTCTGACCCGTGTGTTATTTATGTAATAATCGGGTCAGCCCGAGACATTTCATGTACAGGGACACTAGACCGGCATTTGTATTTGTGTGCTTAGAGGAGATTTTTGTTAGGATTGTAATATGATATTATATGACATTGATTCATATTATATATATATATATATATATTTGATACTGATTTGTATATTGATTATTCATAACTTTACTGTGAGATAGACATCACTTGAGATGTATTGTGCCCTTATGATATATTGTATCATATATTATATGTTATTGCTGTGATTCTGACTCTGTTTTCTCTGTAATTACTGCATATTATATATTGTTCTGTCCTGGAGGCACACGTGTTCATTGCTTTATACCTATACTGTGTACGAATAGGTGAGATTTATATTTGATGTTTTAATACGTACTAGCGTTAGTCTAAGGAAATATTTATGTGTGTACCCCATATAGCTTCATTCTCCGTATTATCTAAAAATATTACTTTGTATACTCATGGATAGTATCGGTATAGAGGTGGGTTGTTTTAGCTTCATTCATAATATTTTATAAAATACCTCTTTTACTTATAAAAATCATTTCTTTTCTTAAATAATATTTATAATTAAACCATTAATTGATTAATAAAGATCATTTCTTTATTTTTAAATGATATTCACATGTGCTAATTAAGCTTCGTTAATCCAATAATCACTTTAATAATAAACGTAGAGTTCAAAACTTACTTAATTAGCTTACTAACTTTTCCAAAACCATTTAAATCAGTTTCATTATTACTAACTAATGGCAGTCACTTAATTATCTCATGTAATTAGTCTCCAATCTATCACAACATCTCATATAATCATTTAGTTAACCCAAAATCAAATTCTAAGCTTACTAACTATTTAATATGTAGTAATTAAAGTCTTAACCAAATAATAAGTTAATGTAATCTTGTTTATAACATGAATACAAGTCTAAATCAACCCAAACTATCTCCAAACACTTCATTTAATTCCATTTTAATCAATAAATGAAAATATAAAGATTACACATAAACATAGATGGAGAATCATCCCACTCACCTTCTCTTTCACCAAAAAAAGCTCTAATCACCAAAACCCACTTCTAAGCTCTCTTGAAATCTTGGATGAAGCTCCAAACTTTGAATCAAGCTTATTTCTTGACGGGTTATGTGAGGAATTGAAGAAAGGAATTATAGTGATTTTATCGGGATTTACTGGAATTCATTTAGGCTTGGACTAAGAGATATAGGGTTTAGGTGTAATGTGAGATTAGGAGAGTATTTAGGAGATGGAAAAAAATGAAATGTTAAATGAAGTGGAATGAAGAGCTTAGCTACATATAAAATAAGTTAGGGAAAGCTAGTGGGCTTAGCCTAATTCAATTTTCATTCCTTTTTGGAAATCACTATTCATCCCCGAAATTCATCGACTCCAAACATAACCAAGTTTATACTCATTTTTCCAGTGTTGGAAAAGTGGTCTCAACTACATGTGACTCGAGATCCAATTCATCCATCTTTGAAAAATCGAGTATAATGGGTGTTTCGTCAATTAACGATTTAATATTTAAATTATTTATTTATATATTCGATCATTACAATTACGATATGTTACACTAACGCAGCCAATGCTGTTAGGATGGAAACCAGGGTGGGAACTTGCACCAGTGTAGATATGTTGGATATTCCCAGAGTTTATATTCTAGTATGGTTTAAACGCTACTTCTAGGTGACGAGCCATGCTAGTACCATCTCACCGAACCCGCAGCCACCAATATCACTACTAGTCAAGGTATGATTCTAGCACCAGCACCACCACCACCAACTGCTGAATTTCCTTAGTTGTGTAATGTGTCTCCAGCCTTTGCAGAAAACCATTTGATGAGACAGAACTGTACTCGGTGACTCAGGCTTGGCTTAATGATTGTGAGAAGATTTTCAACTTATTGGGACTTGGTGATGCGACAAAGAGACAATTAGCTATTTGGAATTTTGTAACACCCCACCTCTATATCGACGCTATCTACTACTACTAAGTAATATTATCGAATGATATGAAGAATTAAGTTATAGGAATACACACGTGAATATTCCCTTGGACTAACACGGGTATGTGTTTACACATCAAATAAATAACACACATATATGTATATAGTATCAGCACAAAGCAATAAACACATGTGCCTCTAAGAAAGAACAACACACACTATACGGTATATAACAAAGAACACAGTGTCTGAATCGTAGCGATATAATACAAAATGTACAATGTATGTCCAATATGCAGTACAAAAATCAACATACATGAAGCTATTTAAGTCTTAAAATAAATACAACAATATAGCATACTAGTCTTCTCTATGCCCAGAAAACACATAAGCTAGTTTCAACGCCCCTGAACCTGAAATGTCTCAGACTGACTCGAGTATCACGTAAATAACACAAGGGACAAACTATGTCTAAATCAAGAGTCAATATACATATATAGCTCAGTAGAGGTATGGTATAATATAATGATAACACCATCCAAATAAATCAAGACCATGTCCACAATGTCAATATATATGTACGTATGTATGTACATCAATCTATGCATGGTATATAATAATAAAATCATAAACAATCTCCAAAGTATTAACGTCAAATATCATAAAACCATGCATAAAGATGTCATCATCCTTATAAAATCACACCAATTAGAAATCACAGAATCATAATTAAATCGGTGAATCATCCACATCTAGAAATCATCAATAAATGAGATATCACCAAGTATAGTCAGGCTAGCATACAACATTGTCCACGTATATCTCTCAATCTCAATAATAAAATATCAGCATCAATATAAAATATAGAAATATAGATCATCTACCAAAGAATCATATATAATAATAGATATGAGAATCCACTATACTTCGTACACTTATCACATCATAGGTATAATCACATCTCCTCATATAGAAGTAAATAGTGACAGGAATTGACCGTATGGCGAAACAAGGTCCCAAGTAGAGTCATATCATAATGTATGGGTTACACTACCTAAATCTATACTTAAGAGAGATTATAGACAATATGTATTTTTCTACAACTTAGTGTAGAACCAAACGGGGGACTGATAGCTAATGCCTGCTCTAAGAGTCTAGGTCTACTCGCCTAGGTCTGCTCTTATAGTCTTCTGTTACCTCCCTGGTAATTATGACAATATCCACCTGATATGCTCGTTGATGCGAGGACTCCTAATCATGATCCCGGATCATGCCCCTACAGTAATAGACTGCTGGCCTAGGTGACAAAAAGAGGCTAGGGCTACTCGCCCTAAGAGCGAACCGCCCTCCATCAATCATCTAAATAAAAATATCATAGATCTAGAGCGCAACCCTGTGATTAAGCCGCCAAGGTAGACATTGGCCATCTATTTCCCATTAACTCCTAATAATATCTTGGAGCACTTCATGATAGATAAGTAGATAATATCTATAAATACACACACACACACATTTATGGGTACACCCCCATATCTCAATCATCTATAAGCTCGCTCTACCTGGGCATTACCTCATGTAAGTATAATCTCATAATACTATTCCCATCACGTGGGTGATGTCTTACGATAAATAACCAAATAAGTATCACATTGGCATCACATACCATTGCGTGATGCTTAATCGTTTATTCAATGCGCATAAATTAACTCAATCATCACAGTATTCTATATAATTAGTCCAAAGAATAAATAAAGAAATATTACCGAAAGTCTCATACCAGACGGTATTATAACTCCATTTATTCAGATTCCTCATCACATGAAATTAAAATCATCACAAACAAAAATGTCACAAAAATAGCAATATCATGAATTTGTACAGAAGGATGTCATCACCATACCATATCAAACCATAATTCAAATCAATATCAACGTGAATCATTCATTCATCAAAAATCAATATAAAAGAAAAGAGAAATCAAAAATGTATAATAAAATAAATTAATCATATATATATATATATTGTTCAATCAATACTTAATAATAAATCATTCGCCATTTACAATCTTGATATAATAAAATTAAAAACATGTAATAAGAATTCTAGAATTAAATTGAATATATTATTGGTCTATAAATCAATAAATACATGTTTTCTTTAATCATATATATAAATATAATATACTTCTAATTAAACTTATTAATCAGAAATTCTCTTTAACCTGCTTAAAATATTAATTAGAAAATATTTCTTATTTCACAGTATTTATATAAATCTTTAAATCATTCTTTTAAACCCAAATTGGATTTTTCTTTCACTAAATCAATACTGGTAAATATATCTAAGTACTGAATTTTTAGTTAAAACCTTTCTCATAAAATTATATATTTACTTTGTTTAATTTATCACATTTATTTTCAATGTAAATATAATTTAATTACTATTAAAATATATACTTACAAAAAAAGGGTAATGCATAACTCCAACCGAGGTAGGTTTGCTGAATGGAACAAGTCTTTACTACTATGCCACACATGCTTTTGTGCAGGCGAGAGTACCACCAGTCGACATGTAGCGGTCGAACGGTTGGAGCTTGAGGTCGACCGCTTGACCCAACCTCTATTGCTCATTCCACCGATCATTTTAATCGTTTTCTGACCTCTTCCTCCTCCTTCTTGCTGCTAATCACTTCCAACTCAATGCACACAAATAATATACATCCAAACATTAATCCAAACACATTGTCTAACTTGAAATATTAAATTTAAACATAGATTCATGAGTTCAAAGACTCTCCTAAAGCTTTTCTATTTATTGTTTCTTCTCTGTGCACATTCCAGAGTTCTACAACATCCCCAAAACTTTGATTTCTCCATTGCAATCGATATAAAGTGATGTCGACATGCTTAAATCTAAGTTTGGGAATTTTAGAGAATTTATTTGGATTTTACCTTGATTTTCAAAGTAGTGGAGTATGGTTAGGTTTTTTATTTTCCAAAGCTAATAAAGTAAACATGTAGGGTTTTATTTATATATGGAGATGAAGCATCCAGAGAAAGAAGGGTCTGGGGTTGGAAAAGTCTTTAAATATAGAATTTGGTTCGTTGGCTAAGAAAATGTTTGGGCTTTGCCAAATAACTAACCCATTTTCTTTCTTTTCTTACTTTAGTTCATGAAACAAATTACTATTTCAAGCCTACATACATAACCAATTATACTACACTAAATTTCTTACTAATGAATCATATTATTGACTATTTTATAAAATTATTTCCATAATTTATTATTTAATTTCATAATTTTATTTAAATTTATTTACTAATTAAATTCAAACTTCTTTAATAAAATACTTTCTGTCATCAAATAATTTCAAACTCACTAATTTCAATTATTGTTTACTATAAAATTTAACTTGTCATTTTATTCCAAATTAATTTACATTTCCATATTTCAAAATATCCAATCACTATTCCTTTTGTATCAAATCTTTGTCATTTAAATAAAACATTCTTCATCAAATTTCCCAACAATTCCCATAATTTCATATTTATTGTATCAAAAATCATTTAATTCATCAATTGTTATCATTGAATTATTACTTTATTGTTTCCCGACAAAGAGTTGTTACAGACTCCCCCTTAAGTAAATTGTGTTCTCATAATTTTTTCTTAGGAAAAATCTATAACGAGCTAGAAAATTTCTAGCTCATCTACACTATTTATGCAAAACAAATAGTCATTACAAAGTATTCATATTGCTCTATCTTTATTATTACAGGTTAGCACGTATCGTGATCTACATTGACCCGACAAGTATATAGAGCAACACAAAACTAACGATAAGGTAGCTTATCAAATATTTTATATGAATTTATGGAAACTAATTAATTTAAATAATATAAAAATATATAAAAAAATTTAAGGCCGAATGCTTTTCAGATATAAAGTATTGATATAAAATTTTAAGCACATTTTCTATAATATAATATTTGATATTTAAATTATGAGACCTATATGAATTAAATAATATATTAAATTAGTTTAAATAAAAAAGATTGTTTTTATGCCATGAGTAATAAGAAGCATACATACATACATATATATCTGTGTGTGTGTTTGTGTGTGCTAAAAAAAATTAATTACATAAGCATATACGCACACAACCATTCTAAATGGGACGATATACCGATATGTTTGATTCGACACCTATCAATCTAAACATCATATAATATATATAAATGATAGAGTATAAATATGTAACCATGGATCTGAAACATACCTTCATCAAAGCCTATTGAATACTCGTAGAAACGAGGAGATTCAATCCTTAAACTAGATTCCAATTCAGAAGGTGCTAGCTCCCGCACCGATGACCACCAACTATCAAACAACATTTTATTTTTATTTAATTTGAGCTTGGAAACGGTGGAGAGGATGGGGATAATTTTCAGCCAGAAATGGGATAGATCGAGGCTCCAAAAAATGGTGGAAAATTAAGGGTAACAATGCTTTTATAGAGGAGATATTAGAGAGAAAAAGTAGGATCAAGGTCCACTCTTTTCTCCTACTCATTCTCTATCTCTTATCCAATCAAAACCCTAGCCTATAGCCATCATATGGCCACCCTATTCCTGGTCTATTATAGCCGAAATACCTCTTGCCATGCGGACTTCAAATCCACTTTTAGCCCACATAACATTTACCGCATTTGATCCAATCTAAATGCATATCGATATTGTATAATTGACTAATATATTTATAAACAATGTTTGCAACCAAATTGGTCACAAGCATTCAAGAATAGATTTATGTAGAGAAGTAAATGAAGAAAGTAAAATTAAAACAGCGGAAAAGAATAAACTATCAAGAAAATCATTGTAATAATCAAGGACACAAGAATTTATAGTGGTTCGGCGTTGTATGCTTATGTCCACTTTGAAGATTATCTTTATTGATTCAGTAATAGTTTTGATTACAGCAGTAAACAACAAGAAGTAAGAAAAAACTTGATTACAATATAGACTAATGTAACCAGCGGCGTAAAGATCCTCAGAACGACCCCCTAGGCCAGTATTTATAGGTGAAGGTGACCACCAATCTCTCTGAAACTTCGGCTATAGGACCTTCTAATCCATATGGGCCCACTACAGGGGTTGCTAGGCCCAAATCCCAATGAAGAGGGATCAGTACCGATCCCTTCATTGGTCGATTCTTGGGCAGTGATCCCTATGGTGGCTTTTTCATGCTTAGATATGTTGGATCTTCAAATATCAAGTCATTTGGACTAGTGGAGCTCATGCTTTTTGACCAATCTTTGGGTCAACTTCCCTTCGGAAGTTATTTTCTGTCGAAACCCTCGAGTAGTCACATGCCGATCTCTCATTCCTTGGCCAATTGACATGCAACCCCTAAGGTCCATATAGCTCTATAACTTTCATTCGCTTTGGACTCCGAGATCTCAAGATATTGATCGTTAGAAGTAAGAGTGAAATTGGTTGCGGACATATGCTAATCCCTTGCTAATAACCAAACTCTGCCAATCCCTCTTATATGATATGCCGACCCATTCCTTACGAGTTGAAACATAACTTTCCAAACCAATAAACTATGTCGTTCCATGCAACTCTTTTTATGCCGAACTGTCGATTGCTTCATCCATGTCGATCCCTTGTTTAACTGACCATGTCGATCCCTATGGTACTACCATGCCATGCCGATCCCTTGCTTGTCCAAGCTAATATCCATATTTCAAGCATCCTGCGTCATTTATCTACCAATTCCGTTCAATTATGGTTTTATATAACCATCTGTACTTTACTTTCGGGTCCTACAGCCATTGCTCCGCGGTCATCGTTCTCGATATCAGTCGAATCTATCTTGTGCAATCAGTTCAATATAGCCGGGTCAGGACACCGGGTAACAACTATTATAAACATATTTAATATATTTTTTAATACATCAAATAAATTTTTAATTAATATTTCATAAATATTAATTGATTTAATTGATTTAAACAATTACAAATTAATTAAATTATTTGTCAAAGGAGTATTCATCGTTTCGGTTGTGTGACTCATTAGGTGTAAATTTAGTCAGCGATTAATATCGAATTACTCAAATATTAACCTTCATACGTCACTTAGTAGGTGGTGTGACATTTTGACAAAATGTATCACTTACTTGATTTCATAAAATCCAATTTTACCTTATTAAGCATCCCCAGTAGTGATGATTATTGCATCAATTCTCTTGGTCAAAACCGTATCCCTGTGGACTTATGGAATTTGGTAATGGTTAAAATTCCAATATCATCCATATTCAACTCTATAGTCCAACACAAAGTCCCTAGTTAAATAATAACAATTATTATTAACTGAAATACTCTGGCCAGGGATTTGACTTTGAGGTTACTTGAGTTGACTATGATACTATCCCCATATAACCAAGGAGACGAATTCTCTTTTGAATAGTGTTTCACTTCCAATTCTTCCGCTCAACCCAACTATAGTCACTCAATGGACATCGTGCCATGATTTGACTATAATCAAAGCGGATCTTTCATGTTGAGGATTTAATTAAATATATGGATTTTCTATAAAATATATTGACAGATTTTCTATTAATTATTTTATTTAAATATTTAGTTATTTATAACGCATTATAACAAATAAAGAAAGAAAAATACCTTTACTACGAATGAGAATTGATTGCAAAGTTAATTATTTTACAATAAAATTACAGAATTTTCCCTAGGACATACTCCTAACTCTGTCAATCCCTCACTTGCACTTGGGGCCAATTATGGAATCTCAATCCCATCGCTTTAGTCACCTTCTTGAGAACCGACCAAGCTAGACCCTTGGTGAATGAATCTGTTATGTTGTCCATGGTATATACCCTTCGTATCACGACCGCTTTCTTCTCAACTAATTATCTAATGAGGTGGAACTTTCGAAGAATATGTTGTGACTTCTTATGCGCTGTGGGCTCCTTTGCAGTTTGTATCGCCGCATTGTTATCATAGAAAAATGCTATTGGATTCTCGGTACCGGGAATTCACTTGATAGTCACTCAAAAAACTAGCGCCTCCAGACTGCATCTTTCGCTGCTTCATTGAGGGCGATCTGCTCGGCCTCCATCGTCGAATCAGCTACTATTTCTTGTTTGGAAGTTTTCCACCCGGTGGCTCCACCGTTAAGTGTAAACATATAACCATGCATTGGCTTAATATTATCAATATCACTTTGAAAGCTCGAATTCGTATACCCCTTCATGAAGAGGTCTCCATTTTCGTAAATAAGGGACAAGTCCCAAGAATTTCTTAGGTACTTAAGTATACAATGCATATGCCACATCTGGTCTAGTACATAGCATAGTGTACATTATGGATACTATGGCTGAAGAAAAGAAATCCTTTTCATACACTCTTTCTCCTCATTAGTATGAGGAGCACCCTTCTTAGAAAGGATGATTCCAAACTGCGTTGGAATGTTTTAATATTTCGAATTATCCAGACTGACCTCTTCAGTATGATATTTATGTATAGGGATTGGGACAATCCCAACAGCCATTTAGATCTATCTCTATAGATCTCTAGTATATAGGATGATTCTCCCAAACCCTTTATGGAAAACTCTTGGAAAGCTAAGCTTTCACTGATTGTTATAACGAAGTGTCACTGCCAATCAATAATAGATCGTCGGCATATAGCACTAAGAATATGATAGCATTGCCATGTTCTTTTCCGTATATGCACGCTTCCTCTATGTTCTGATAAAAACCAAACAATTTGATTACCTTATCAAAACACTTGTTCCAACTCCTTGAAGCTTGTTTAAGTCCATAAATTTTCTTTAACAACTTGCAAAATTTGCTCTCACTCCCACCGACCAAAAAATCCACGGGCTACGACATAGATAGTTTCTTATAAATCACCATTTAGAAAAGTCATCTTTGCATCCATTTGTCATATTTTATAGTCATATAATGTAGCAATGGATAACATAATCCAAATGGACTTAAGCATGACTACAGGCAAAAAGTTCTCGTCGTAATCAACACCTTGAATTTGACAAAATCGTTTCGCAACTAGCCTTGCCTTATACGTCTCTACTTCCCCATCTGCATTTATCTTTTTCTTAAAAATCCATTTGCTAGCGATGGGTTTTATCCTTTTAGTATTTCCAACAAAGTCCATACTTTGTTTGCGTATTCGTTCCTCTAAGCCATAATGCATTCTTTATTCTACAGTGCTTATTGGAAAGATGGAGCAGTGTCGTAATCTAAAACACAGTCCACCTTCTCCCCATCCAAGAGAAAACAATAGTATCTCTCTAATGCACGTTATTATCAACTAGACATTCTAATAGGTTGTGTGTTTTCATATATGGGTGGACTCGGTTCTTCCACTGGTTCGGCCTCAATGTTAACTTTTCGGATCTCACCCAAGCCTACAACTTCGCTACAAATTATCTTTGACAGAAATTATTTTTCTAAAAAGATAGCATGTTAAGAACAATAGCCTTTTATTCCTCAGTATTGTAGAAAGTATATCCAATTGAGTTTTTGGGATATCCTATAAATTTACACAGTACGGATCTTTCCTCTAGTTTATTCGGACCAACGTTCCTAACTTACTCCGGATAACCCCACAATTTCAAATAATTGAGTTGGGTTTCTATAGCACATCTCATATGATGTTTTAAGCATGGATTTAGTGGGCAACAAGTTCAACCTATGCTTTGCAGTATCTAATGCATATCAATAGGACAGAGGTAACTTGGCCTTACTCATCATGGAATGAACCATATGTAATAGGGGTCGGGTCCTTTGCTCCAACACACTATTTTGTTGCGAAGTATAGGGTGAAATAATCTAAGAGATGATCTCAATATTTTTTAAGTACTATTGGAATTCCTGTCCAACATACTCAGCTCCTCGATCAGATTGAAGAATCTTAATCTTATGGCCCGTTTGGTTTTCTACTACATTTTTATATTCAAGAAATTTATCATAGACATTGGATTTTTCTTCATAATATACACATATCCTATCTCAAGAAATCATCACTAAAGGTAACAAAGTAAGAACTATTATCTCTAGTGATTACAGGCATCGGGCCATGTATATCATCATGTACTAACCCTAAAAGTTCTTCAACTCTATCATTGCTCCCACTGAAGGGGTGCTTGGTCATTTACATTTGGGACATGACTCATAGTGTCAAATGATTCAGAATCAAGTGATGGGAGAAAACCTTCAATTTTCAGTTTAGCAAGCCGTTTCTCACTATATGACATAGCCTACAATGCCAAAGCTAACTATCATTTATATTGTTAGAAGATTTATTCATAGAACACACATAATTGGTATTGACCGCATAAATGCCATATTTTGAATCATAAATGTACCTAAATATATATTTCCATTCAAACTAATGTTCATAACATTATTTGCACAATTAAATATATATCTAAATTCAGATAACATAGAAACATAAAAAATCTAATAAATAAAGTCCGTTACAAAAGAGAAATTCTTTAAAATCAAAGCTAATCAACTAGGAAAAAACAAATGATAATATCCAAAGTTCGTTGCATCAATGGTAGATCCATCAACAACTTGGAGCCTCATCTCTTCTTTTTCCATGTGGTCCAGTTCCTAAGCACCTGCAATGAATTATATTTATGGGTTCCAGATCCAATATCTAATAACCAAGATGTTTTATTGATTACAAAACAATTTTGAATCATAAATGTACCTAATGGAGCTGTAGAACCATTTTTCTATCTTTAACAATCTTTAAGTAATTTGGACAGTTCCTTTTCCAGTTCTTTTTGCTTCTTCAAATCTTTCAAAGATGATTCACTATCCTTAACGGTAAGCACAACCCCTTGATCCTTAAATGTAGACTCGACCGTCCTTTACATATTGACGAGCTCCACAAGATTCATATTCAATCGGTTCATATTGTAGTTCAGTATGAATTGTTTATATTAAGGTGTAAGTGAACCAAAGATCAAATCAACTTGTAATTCATTTCTTATCTGTACATCCGATTGTGAAAGCATATCAATATAGCCCTTCATTATCAGTACATAATCGTCCACTTTCTATCCTTTAGACATTTTGGTATTGAATAGTTTCTTCATAAACTCGTACCTTATGAAATGTGACTATTTACCAAACAGGGCCTTGAGGCTATCAAATATCTCATCGACATACATGTTTTCATGATGCCTTTATAATGGCTTGCCTAACGTAGATAGCACGACAACTTAGGCGAACTCAAGGTCAGAAACCCATTTCTCATAAGCAAGTGTAAGTTTTGTTAAATCACATAGTTTTGATTCATGACAAAGCGACGCTAACGTATGCAAGACAATACTCAAGTATGGCATCATGCAATAAAAAGAGAGACAAGAACAATGGTGATATTGAACTCCTCATTTCTATGAGTGTTTATTTGTTTTTGAGTCTTAGAAATTTTGTAAAATCTATCCTCAAGAAAACACATCTCGATTCTTTGAAAAAACTGGTTCTGTATATGCTGCATATACATGCACATCTGTGCACGATTTTTTTTTCAAGAATTTACTTTTCAGTCGACTGACCATTTTCGACCAATCGACTGACCTGATTCAAACTGTCATATTTTCAACATACACTTCTTCTCTGCGAAGGGTTGCGATCGATTTCTGAACGGAAATAGTTGCTTCTCTTCGTCAGAACTCTTCATCAATGACAGCAACTCTCTATTTTCTATATATACTTGTTTCCAAACATTCTACAATCATCGAAATCATTCTAACTACTCTCTATTACTCTTGTGCTCTCATATTCTTGCATTCTAACAGCATTCAATGTCTAATTGCTTTGAATCTCTGAATTACTTAAATATTCCTTGATTCTAAGCAATATCTTCCTTTCTTATTCTCACATACATTTCAAATACTTGAGGATTTGATTACAGGAAGGGTGTACTTCAAGACATATCTGTGTTATCAAGAACATACTTGTCAACAAAGTTTTTCCTGTATCAAGTAGAAGTCCTGTTCGGTTGCTCAGGCAGAAAGTCCTCTTCGGCTGCTGAGGCGAAAATCCTGTTCGGCTACTAAGGTGTTTGTTTACCTATTCCTCCGGGTTAAGTGAGGGTTTTATAGTTAGAGTTAAATCCAAAGTGTATTCTAGGACTGGACGTAGAACGGGAAGTTCGAACCAGTATATAATTCCTGGTGTGCTTATTTTTATTTTCATTTACTTTACTACTATCTTTGTATCAGTTCGTACTTTTCTGCACTCTTAGTTTCGTATTACACAATCCACCACATATACAGTCTTTTCATTTGGTATCGGAGCATTAGGTCATCCTATAACCGTCACACGGTTATTTGATATCTCAGTAATATGGATAGTAACACTAACACCAGTTTTATTGAAGGTCAATCCACTGAACGACCTCCATTGTTTAATGGCATGAATTATAACTATTGGGCTACGAATGCGTATATATATGCAAGCAAATAGTTTTGATTCATGGAATATTACTCAGAAAGAATACACTATTCCTACTGGGGAGTATTCTACTTGGACAAATACCCAGAAACTAGATGTCACAGCAAATGAAAAAGCCATGAATATATTGTTTTGTGCCTTAGATAAAAATGAGTGTAATTGTGTTAGTATGTGCAACACTGCCTATGAAATATGGAGAACACTAAAAGTCACTTATGAAGGTACTAACAAGGTTAAACAAAGTAAAATATCTATGCTTAAGAATCAATTTCAAAATTTTAGGATGAAGCAAGATGAATCTATAAATGATATGTACTCCAGGTTTCAAGATATTCATCATTCTTTATTAGGACTAGGAGAGATATATTCCGACTTTGATATTGTTTCAAAAATCCTTAACTCTTTAACAAACGAATGGGAAAGAAAAGTCTTAGCTATTGAAGAAGCTAATGATCTCTCTACCATGAAACCAGAAGAGTTAATAGGACATCTAATGTCCTATGAAGTAAATTTGCAGGTTAAAAGAGTACAAGCACAAGACAAGAAGAACTTAGCTTTTCATGCTGAAGAAGAATACTCAGATTCAGATGAGGAAGATCTAGCATTTATTTCCAAAAACTTTAAAAAAATTTTTGAAATATAGGAAAAGGAACAAGAGTAATGGAAAACGAAGCTTCAACAACAATTCCAACAAACCATCAAGCTCAGCAATAGAATGTTTCAATTGCCACAAAAAGGGACACATACAAAAAGATTGTCCAGAACAGAAGAAAGCATACAATAACAAGAATAAGAAGGATAAGTTCAAGAGAAAAGCTTTTTCAGTAACATAGGATGACTTAGATTCTTCATCTTCTGAAAGCGAAAGCGATAGTGATAATGAACAAGCAAATGTATGCTTCATGGCAAAAGATAATGAGGTTAATGATCTAACTTTTGATGATATGATAGAAATAAATTCAGAACTTCTAGACACTTTAAAAAGTCTCAAAAGAAAATATAAAGAAGCTTTGGAAAATCAGAGAAGAGCAGAATTCGAAAGAGATATGCTTAAAGACGAAAAGAAAATATTAGAAGAAGAACTTGAGAAAATTCAAGATTCACTCCCTAACAATTCTCAACTCGCTCTTTTAAGTCAAAAAATAGAAGCTCAAAAAGAAAAAAAATGATGCTCTAGCTTCTGAGAATCAAGAGCTAAAAACAAAAATCAAAATTGTTGAGTTAGAAAACACTAGTCTCAAAACAAAGCTAGATGACATTACTAAAAACATTTCCAATGTTAATAAAGGAAGAGAAAATTTATCAAGTATTATTGAAAATTCTCAACCTGCTTCAAACAAAAAGGGATTAGGTTATGTTAAGAAATCAAAAGATCCACCTAAAAATGAAAACAAAAGGAGAAATGATTATAAACCTTGGACTATAAAGAACCTTTAAAAAGAAATTCCAATATGAAAACTATAAAAATATGGATTCCTAAAACAAACAATAGTTTGATTAGGAAGAAATATATAAATTCTTTTTTTGAATCTGTTCATAAAAATAAGGATTATATTTTCAAAGGGGATATTGAACCCTCTTGGGTTTGGTTTCCTAAGACCTAGCTCTTAGGACCCTATTAAAAGGTGGGTACCAATGTTATTCTTTATTTTCTTGTAGGTTCCACTTAAAAAGAGAGGAAAATGGATACTCGACAACGGTTGCTCAAAACATATAACGGGTGACAAAGATATGCTATCAAACATTACTTACTCAGATGGAGGCTCTGTCACTTTTGGAGACAATTCTAAAGGATATATCATCGGAAAAGGCGACGTCAGCAATGTCGGTACATCTAATTTACCTCTTATTTCCAATGTTTTGTTAGTTAAAAATTTAAAACACAATTTACTTAGTATCAGCCAATTGTGTGATAAAGGATTCAAAATCACTTTTTCTGAAAATAAGTGTAGCATTTTTGATCAATATAATAATCTTATTTTTGAAGGTTTTAGAGATAAAAATATTTATGTTTTGAATATGCATATAAATTATAATACAAATATGTGCTTATTAGTCAAAGAAAATGATCCTTGGTTATGGCATAAAAGGTTTTGTCATATAAATTTTAGAGCTATTTCAAAATTATCTAAAAATGATTTAGTAAAAGGGTTACCAAAAATGAATTTTAAGGTAGACCATATTTGTGATGCATGTTAGACAGGAAAATTAACTAAGTCATCTTTTAAATCTAAAAAGGTTATTTCAACACTGCAACCACTCGAATTACTACACATGGATCTATTGGAACAACACAAGTACAATCCATAAATCATAGTAAATATGTATTTGTAATTGTTGATGACTTTTCTAGATATAAAAGTTTAAAAGTTAAAAATATTAGGAGTGATCATGGAGGTGAATTCAAAAACGAAGTTTTTGAACATTTTTGTAAGAAGAAAGGAATAATCCATAATTTTTCGTTTCCAAGAACTCCTCAACAAAATGGAGTAGTGGAACGGAAAAATAAAACCTTACAAGAATGTGCAAGGACTTTGTTAAATGGAAGCACATTGCCAAAACACTTCTGGGCAGAAGCTGTTGCTACCGCTTGTTATGTCTTGAATCGTGTTTCTATTCGACCACTAACTAAGAATACTCCTTATGAATTATTTAATGAAAGAAAACCAAACATTTCATATTTTAAAGTTTTTGGTTCAAAATGTTTTGTTTTAAATACAAAAGATCAGCTTGGCAAATTCGATCCAAAATCCGATGAAGGAATCTTTATAGGATACTCGGAACGAAGCAAAGCTTATCGAATTTTTAATAAAAGAACAAATATCATCGAAGAAGCACTTCATGTATCGTTCGATGAAAATTTTAAACAAATTCCAAGTATTAAAGATGATGAAGAAAATATCACAAATACGGAATCTACAATTTTTCAAAATGATGAAAACACTGTTCACAATAATAATGAATTAAGATGTAATCCTAGGATATTAAGAAATCACCCCGTAGAAAATTCAATAGGAGAAATTAATTCAAATGTAAGAACTAGAAATCAGTTAAATCAAATGGGCCATGTAGCTTTCCTTTCTAATATAGAACCTAAAAATATAAAGGAAGCCTCAACTGATGATTATTGGATTATCGCTATGCAAGAAGAACTAAACCAATTCGAAAGAAATGACGTTTGGGATTTAGTTCCAAGGCCTAGTAACCAATCAGTCATTGGTACAAAATGGGTTTTCAAAAATAAATCAGATGAACAAGGTAATATAACTAGAAATAAAGCTAGATTAGTAGCACAAGGATATAATCAAGAAGAAGGAATTGACTATGAAGAAACGTTTGCTCCAGTCGCTGGATTAGAAGCAATACGTATCTTACTGGCCTATGCATGTTTTCATAATTTTAAATTATATCAAATAGATGTAAAAAGTGCTTTTCTAAATGGTTTTATAAAAGAAAATGTTTATGTTGAACAACCTCCTTTATTTATTCATGAACAATTTCCAGACCATGTCTATAAATTAAAGAAAGTTTTGTACGGTCTTAAACAAGCACCACGTGCTTGGTACGATCGTCTCAAAAGATATCTAATAAATTCTGGTTTTGAAATTGGAAAGGTTGATCATACTCTTTTTATTAAAAGAAACAAACAAGATATTTTAATTGTTCAAATTTATGTTGATTATATTATTTTTGGTTCTATAAATGAAAAATTATGTCAGGAATTTTCAAAAATAATGACTAAAGAATTTGAAATGTCACATATGGGAGAATTAAATTATTTTCTTGGTTTACAAATTAAACAAATGGAAAATGGTATTTTTATAAATCAAGAAAAATATTGTAACAATCTACTTAAACACTTTGGTATGGAAAATACTTATACCAAACCTACTCCTATGAGTACATCTATACATCTTGATAAAGATGAAAATGGTAAAAGTGTTGACCAAAAATTATATCGAAGTATGATTGGATCGTTACTTTATTTGACTGCTAGCAGACCTGACATAATGATGAGTGTTTGTTTGTGTGCACGATTTCAAGCAGATCCCAAAGAATCACATATGCGAGCAGTAAAACGCATACTACGGTACCTTGGTAAAACCAAGGACTTTGGACTATTTTATTCGAAAGAATGTCCTTTTGAATTAGTATCATATAGTGATGCTGATTTTAGAGGAAATCGAACGGATAGAAAAAGTACAAGTGGGACTTGTCACTTTATTGGACGATCTCTTATATCTTGGTTTAGTAAGAAACAAAATTGCGTCTCACTTTCGACATGTGAAACAGAATATATACCTGTGGCCTTGGCATGTGCTCAAGTCATCTATATGCAACAAACACTTCAAGATTTTGGTTTTAATCTAAAAAAATCAACAATTTATTATGATAACTCAAGTGCTATAAACTTATCTAAAAATCCAATCAATCATTCACGAACAAAACATATCGACATTCGTCACCATTTTCTTCGTGATTGTATTGAAAAAGATTTAATAAATCTTGAATTTGTATCCTCTGAAAATAAATTGGCCGATATATTTACAAAACCTTTAATAGAAAATACTTTTATAAAATTAAGACGAGAACTTGGAATCGTCTCTTCTAAAGATTTATAATTTTTATACTTATGTTTCATAAATTTTATGACCAAAATTTTATAATGTTTTCATTGTTATTGAAGATTTTTGGCCAAAAATAAAAATTTCTGTTTTCATCACACTACTAAGACTTGAACTCATCATCTCTTACTACACTTACAATTTCGAAATTTAATATATATATATATAGTTTAGCTGCTAGGAATTGATCTCAGGTCTCATGGCTGGTAAGTGCATGCTTTACCAGTTGTGCTATATAGTGATTACTGCTTAGTTCCATAGTTAGCTTCATATTTTTTCGCATCATCCCTTAACCATCCATTTCTAAAATTTCCTCAACCATTCTATTATTTCCTGGTCAATATCAACTTTATATTTCTGACCATCAATTCTTTAGGGTCTCTACAGTTTAAATAGACCTCTCATGCACATTTTTTTTGCTCATTCAATCTCAAGTTTCAAACAACATTCTTGCTTTTATGGCTTCTCAAGAATCAATCAACTCCAACACTTCTAGGCTTTCATATGCCACACCATCATCTTCCACAAGCTCTACACCATCTCTACCAACCCCTACTCCGGTACATGAACCTATTCATGCTTTTGGTCGATATCACTCAGGATATACTCCCGAAAGCAAAAAGGCCAAGAACGCTCTTTTTATCTCACCAAATACAAAGGAAAAAATTGATGATATACATCACTACCAACGGGAAACAATGGAATTACAGCGCGAACTTTATTATGAACAAAAAGTTAATTCAAAACATTTAAACTATTTGGAACAAGTCGCATTGAAATTCTATGGTTCTTCCTCTAAAAACACTGTTCATCAACCGTCTCCTGCTCATCATCACAATTCTTGGGAACCATCTCCACAACGTCCACCAATATCTCCAAATTCTTGGGAACGCGACAATAGATGGTCACCGCTTCGACCATATCAAGAGAACACAAAATTAGAACCAGACGAATCCAAGTCAAGTGATTCGCACTAGCTTATTTTATGTGTTTTTTTAATGTTTTTGTATCTTTATTTCATTTGTTTTTTCATCATTTGTTTGTTTGATTCTGAATAAAATTGCATTTTTATATCACACAAATTCACTACCAGATTTTCCTACATCCAGTCGACTGGCTATATCGATCAGTCGACTGATTACAGGCCAAGAAAACTCTTGGGTTACTGATCAGTCGATTGACCCTATTCGACCAATCGACTGACTTGCACCTGCAAGGCCAAATAACCCTCTTTTCACCCTGTTTATTTATTTTTTTACTCTCCATTCATTCTTACTTCTCACTTTTTACCGAATTTAACAAAACCCTAGCCCCCAATTTTCAATTTTTTCACCCAAATTCTCCTAAATTATGGCTCCTCCCAAATCAAAAAGAGCTAAGCAAGGTTCCACTTCTGATCCTATTGATTCTCAAGTTGGTCAATGGCTATACGACTCAACAGCTCTCAAGTGATGGAACTCCATGATGAAATCTCGATTTTTCAAAGGTTCATTTATGATATACTCTGATTTTGCTGCGTACGGTCTTCAGGAACTAGCAAGGAGAAGTGGTTTAGAATCTTTACTTGACTATAATTTGAATCAACAAAAAATTAATCATGTTATGGTCAAGTTGTTCTATGCTAACCTCAATTTAGGACATCAAAATCCCGCTAATAGAGAAGATTGTGTTTGGAGTTTAGTTTGTGGAACACCACTTTTTCTTTCACTAGCTCGTATTTCACACATTTTACAAACTCCGACACATGGAACTATTTTGGATGATGTTCAATGTGACACTAGAAGGAGAGATAGAGTGAGTCATATGTTTATGGGAGATGATATGACAAAATTGAAGTCAAAATTTCTACGACCAAAGGCTCGGATTTTTCACAAAACCTTAATGCGAACTATACTTCCCCACACCGGTTCTTATGAGCTTATTTACCCTGAAAACTTCAAAGCCTTATATGCTATCTGGAGCGGTATTCACGTCAATTGGCCTCGTCGTATTTAGATGAATTTCTCAGCTTCAATAACGGTAACATGAATATCATATATTTTGGCGAATATATCATGCAGCTTATTTTAGATATTGGTGTTTGCCAACCTAACTCGGAATTCTCTACGGTGGGTTTGATCAATATTCGAACTCTCAGCCTTATGAAATTACCGGCTCGACCTCCTCATTTTGATTCCTTCGAAGACTAGCAAAGACAACAAGGTCGCCGCCAAGCCGGAAGTTCTTTTATTCCCGAACCTGAAGAGGAAATTCGTCTTCCATCCTCATCTCATAGCACCCGAGAGTCTATCGACATTCTTTCCAGAAATCAACTTATCTTAGACCTACGTCTTAAAATGGTTAACAAAAAATTGGACAAAATCAAAGGCTTTTTTAATTCTTTATGGAATGCTATATCACGTTCCTCTTCGGCAACTACTACTGCATCTGCACCTGGCAAACGTCCTGCTCCTCATTTTAGATGGTCTACTTCAGAGGAACACACTAGCACAGATACAAGTGCTGCAGGAAGCGGAGGACAATGCATGGGCAGTTCAAGACCCGAAAAGCAACCCGTCGATGAGGAAGAATTCGATTGGGATGTAAAATATTCTTGACATAGTTGGTATGGTAAGTAGTTTGGTAAGTTACATGTTGTTGGCTACTTTTTGCAATGAATATTCGGTATTTTAAGAGACATGTAATAATTAGTATCTTATTTCTAAATTTGCAAATTTCATTGTCTGTATTTCCTTTTGACTATATTACCTTCTTAACAATCATTGGCTATATTTTCCTTTTTGTTGATGACAAAGGGGGAGAAAGTTTGAACTAACCATTTATTGCAGGAACTAAAGATGTCACATATTCAGGGGGAGATCATAAATCTTCATATATATTTATCTTATATCTTACAGGTTGTCATCAATCAAAAAGGGGGAGAATGTTAAATCACATAGTTTTGATTCATGACAAGGCGACGCTAACATATGCAAGACAATACTCAAGTATGGCATCATGCGACAAAAAGAGAGACAAGAACAATGGTGATATTGAACTCCTCGTTTCTATGAGTGTTTATTTGTTTTTGAGTCTTAGAAATTTTGTAAAATCTATCCTCAAGAAAACACATCTCGATTCTTTGAAAACACTGGTTCTGTATATGCTGCACATACATGCACATCTGTGCACGAATTTTTTTTCAAGAATTTACTTTTCAGTCGACTGACCATTTTTGACCAATCGACTGACCTGATTCAAACAGTCATATTTTCAACAGACACTTCTTCTCTGCGAAGGGTTGCGATCAATTTCTGAACGGAAATAGTTGCTTCTCTTCGTCAGAACTCTTCATCAATGGCAGCAACTCTCTATTTTCTATATATACTTGTTTCCGAACATTCTACAATCATCGAAATCATTCTAACTACTCTCTATTACTCTTGTGCTCTCATATTCTTGCATTCTAACAACATTCAATATCTAATTGCTTTGAATCTCTGAATTACTTAAATATTCCTTGATTCTAAGCAATATCTTCCTTTCTTATTATCACATACATTTCAAATACTTGAGGATTTGATTATAGGAAGGGTGTACTTCAAGACATATCTGTGTTATCCAGAACATACTTGTCAATAAAGTTTTTTCTGTATCAAGTAGAAGTCCTGTTCGGTTGCTCAGGCAGAAAGTCCTCTTCGGCTGCTGAGGCGAAAATCTTGTTCGGCTGCTCAGGTGTTTGTGTACCTATTCCTCCGGGTTAAGTAAGGGTTTTATAGTTAGAGTTAAATCCGGAGTGTATTCTGGGATTGGACATAGAACGGGAAGTTCGAACCAGTAAAAAATTCCTGTTGTGCTTATTTTTATTTTTCATTTACTTTACTACTATATTTGTATCAGTTCGTACTTTTCCGCACTCTTAGATTCATATTACACGATCCACCACATATACAGTCTTTTCAAGTTTGGGGTCTGCATCATCAGTGGAGTGTTCTTCAGGTTCACATGTAATAGCCGACCAAAGACGCTCGTAAGGCAATGTTATCTTAATATCTCTTGTCCAATGGTATAGTTAGGTCTAGTTAGCTTTTTATTGTTAGAAAGTTGTTTTGGAGTTTACATTTTCTTCAAGTTTTAATTGGTAGATTATTAAGACAATATCATAGTAGATCTTTTTATAATATTAGTAAGGTTAAACTTTATGTTTTATTTTATTAATAAGTTCCCATTAGTCTTTTATGTTTCACCAAACCCTAAGTCAAAATTTTGAATTTTTTTAACTTCACTAGTAAGTGTTAGGACTCGTCCGTCTTGGAATTCTAACCTTGAGTTTGCTCAAAAAGTCATAGCTCCGCGGATGATGGATAATTTCTTATCAGTTGTATCTTATACAACTCCTAACCCTTGGTACCTTATCCTAATTTCACTTCGACCTTGATTTTGCTCAACAAATTGAAATGAAATTATTCACTCATACCTACCATATTGCGATGGCCTAAGTGTAGTAAATATACCTTGAGTTTTTCTCAAACAAATACATATATTTATCTTACCTCGTTTGTTCAATGTATTAATAATACTACACAAAATATCCCTAGCTTGAGTTTGCTCAACAACTAAGGAGTACATAAGTAATTTATTAATATGTATGTTGTAGAGGACAACTTTATATTATGGATTTATAATCTTTAATATATTATATCGAGTCATATTGACTTAAGGAATAATATATTTCTTATGAAATACCCTTGTGATACAAACACATCGAAAATCATGGTATACATACATTTACGTATGTATTTATTCCATAAGTCTATTTCAGGTTACTTAATGTTCCACCTTTAATATACACATTTATGTATGTATTTATTCTGTCTTTTCTATTAGGATCAACATTTGGGCTCATATATTTGTTCGGGTTTGGATGGTAGCTAGGTAGTGCAGATTACTTGATTACCCAAACTCAATCCTTCAACGCTACCTTTATAAATACCCTAATATCTAGGCTGTGAGCTTAATTAGTTAAACCTAACATGACTAATTTAGACCACATAGGCTATAGGACTATGATACCATTGTTGGAATTTGGCCAGCTCATAATGGAAGAAATGAGTAAATTTCAAACAAATACTGTTTTAGATCTTTATTGGGCTTATGAAGTCTAATTCATTTAGAACATTTCTAACTTTCTTTTTAAATAAAATCAATATTTCATTTAAATTTATAATATAGTTATATTTTATGCAGTTAATATTATACACTCATATATATATATATATATATATATATATATATATATATATACGAACACATGCATCATATACACATATATGTGTGTGCATGTGTAACATAACAATCCAAGCAAGGTTTGACATGCCAATGTATAAGTGTTGGGATTTACACTACAGCGGATATGTTAGCCCCTCTAGTATACAAACATATCATCCAAATGTATGCATACGTGCTTACACACACACACACTAAACATTGCATGTATATATTTATAAATTTATATTTAGTTTAAATAATTGATATATATATATATATATATATATGAAATTTATAAATGTATATATATGAATATATGTGTATGTATGTGTGTATGAATGTATATAAATGTAAAATCATTTAAAAATACATAATTATTTAATTATTTATCATAAACTCCAAAAATAATATTGATTTTTTTATTTAAGTAAACGTATAATATATATATATATATGTGCTTATAAATGATTTAATAATATATATGTATATGTAATATATATATATAATTACATATATATATATCTAATAATTCTCATGGCGAAAAAAAATTTGTTTAATAAATTAAATTTTGGTTCGAAAATTTATTTAAATTATATAAAAATTAGTTTTGAAAAAATAATTTTGAATTTTAATATTTTATAATAAATTAGATTGATATTAATATACATTTTATAATTTAAAAATTAATTTTAAATTCGATCATTGATTTTGCAAGTATATAAATATTAATTTATATTTGAAAAAATATTTTTGTTGCCGAAAGCATATAAATTATAAATTTTATAACATATTTTATATGTATATATTTTGATGTTATGAATTTATAAAACTTAACTAATTTAAATAACATTTAAATATATAAAAAATTTAAAGTCGAATCCCTTTAGATATAAAAGTATTTACATAAAATATTAAACATATTTTATATAGTATAATATTTAATATTTAAATTATGAGACCTATATGAATTAAATAATATGTTAAATCAATTTTAAATAAAAAATCACATTTTTTATGCCGTAAGTAATAAGAAACACAAACACACATATGTATATGTTAACAAAATTAATTACATAAGCATATAAGCATACAACCATTCTGAATGTGATGATATACCAATGTGCTAGATTCGTTACATATCAATCTAAACATCATATAATATATATTAATGATAGAACATAAATATGTAATCATAGATCTGAAACATACCTTCACCAAAGCCTATTGAACACATATAGAAACAAAGTGATTGACCCTCTGAACTAGATTCCAATTTACAAAGGTGCTAGTTCCTGAACTGAAGACAGCCGGCTATCAAATAGCATTTGTTTTTATTTGATTTGAGCTTGGAAATTAAGGAGAGAAGGGGATAATTTGTGGCCAGAAATGGTGTTGATAGAGGCTCCAAAAAATGGTGGGAAAAGTGAGGGTAAATGCTTTTATAGAGTAGATACTAGAGAGACAAAGTAGGACAATATCCACTCTTTTCTCTTACTTATTCTCTATCTCTTATCCTATCGAAACCTTAGCCTATAGAAATTATTTGGCCACTTTTATTCTCGGTCTATTATGGACGAAATGCCTCTTGCCCCGTATGAGCTTCAAAATCCATTTTTAGCCTGCACCAAATTTACCGCATTTAAATCCAATTTAAATATGTATCGATATCATATATCGATTAATATATTTACAACTATTATAAATGTATTTAATAATAATGTTTAACGCATTAAATAAAATTTTATAACTAATATTTCATAAATACTAATTGATTTAAAATTATTATAAATTAATTAAATTATTTTGTCAAAGGAGTATTCAATGTTTTGGTTGTGTGACTCGTGAGGAGTAAATTTGATCAACGGTTAATATTGAACTATTCGAATATTAATGTTCACACGTAACTTAGCAGGTGGTGTACATTTCGATCAAATTTATCGCTTACTTGGTTTCGATAAAATCCATTTTACTTTGTCAAGCATTAGACGACGGTGATGATTATTTATAGCATTATTAAAATTATATCACATTGAAGTTATGGAATTTGGTAACGGTCAAAATTCCAATATCTTCCATATTCAACTCTATAGTCCAAACACAAAGACCTTGGCCTAATAAAAACAATCATTATTAACTGAACTACTCTGGCAAGAGATTTTGACTTTGGGTTGACTTGAGTTGACCATGATACTAATCCCATATAACTTAGGAGACAAATCCTCTCTTGAATAATGTTTCACTTCCAATACTTCCACTCGACCCAAATATAGTCACTCGATAGATGTTGTGCCATGATTTGTCAATAATCAAAATGGAGCTTTCATATTGAAGATCGACAGTATTCTCAAGTCAAGAGAACTGTGTAAATCAATCACTTCATTTTTTTCTGTTTGACCTTAGTTGTATTAACCAATAGAAAACTATCGAATGATTCATTCCATAGTTATCCAATAACTATCAGCATGTAACCCATTTTTGCCCCCTGACAGTCATGAGAAATACATTGCCCAACATTTGGAGAGCATTACATACTCTAGTCTCACCGGATGCATTGATATCCCGTCTCGGTGCATCTTGACTGGGAATATTTAAAATGATGTGTTTGTTATATTGTGACACAATACTCATGATTACAACCATTTATATTTACTATCATGAACGCATCATTTATGGATTTTCTGTTAAATATATTTTAATTAAATATTTAATTATCTATAACAAATATATAACAGAAAGAAAAATAACTTTATTACGAACGAGAATTGTTTACAGAGTTAATTATTTTATAATAAAATTACAGAATTACCGCTAAAGCATACCCCTAATTCTACCAGAAATATTTCCCAGCTTCAAAGGGAAAAGTTCAGATTGTTAAGGCATATGATTTGGATGTCGTTCCAACTTCCAGTAAGGCAACACTGTCAGCACAGGGGACAGGAAAGCAAATTGTGATGGAAGGTGTGTTGATTTTGTCTGATTTTTATGTTCGTACATTGATTGATACTAGTGCATGCCATTCATTCATATTAAGTGCATTAGTCAATAGTTTTACTCTTAAACCTGACATCATGAATGAATCCATTATAGTGCCAATTCCTATTAGAGGATTGACCCATCTATCGATGTAGTGTCATAATCTAAAGTTGGTCATTGAGGTGTGGACTTCCTTTGTGATGCATATGTACTGAACTTTTCGGGGTATGGATTAATTTTGAGAATGGACTAGATGCCTCGCTATAGGGTAGATTTGGATTGTGATAGGAGGATGGTTTGATAAGGAAATCTGATGGGTTTGATTTGATCTTATGTTATGAGCTTGATGTTTTGGGTATAGGGACTTATTTGTATTCACTCGACCTTTCACAGGTAGAGCTATCGTTTATGCTCATAGTCCCGATGTATTCGAAGAAGTTTCCAATCTTCCACGTCGAAGAGAAATTAAATTTTGAATTGACCACGAGAAAGATGCTAGATCAGTTGTAATGCCTCTCAGGCATATTGCTTCGTAGGAAAGACAAGGGTTGGATAAGCATGTGTTTGAATTATTGTAAAAGGGATTTATTTAAAGGAGTATTTGGAAATGTGGAGCGCCTTTCATTTTTTCTACAAAGGCAAACGGTTCCCTGATGTTATGCAGCGATTATCGAGAATTGAACAAGCCAATAAAGAAAAATTGCTATTCATTGCCTTGTATTTATGACCTTTTCGATCAGTTAGTCTGAACAAAGGTTTTCTTGCAACTTGACTTAGAAATCAGAATTCACCAATTGAGGGTGGCAGAAGATATTATCTAGAAGACCGCTTTTCGTACGCCTGATGGATTGTTTAAGTGGTTTGTTATGCCTGTTGGGTTGACAAATGCTCCAACTTATTTTGTAGATTTGATAAGTAGAGTATTTCGGGAGTAGTTGAAAAGGTTTGTACGATCTTCATGAGTGATCCCTTATTTATTCTATAAATGAAGAGGAGCATGAAGTGTAGAGAAATGATGGATGTTTTGAGGAGGAATCGGTTAAAGGCTAAATTTTCAAAATATCATTTCTGAAGAGATGTAGTTTATTTCCTTAGTCGTGTAGTATCAGTGAGTGAATTGGCTGTAGACCCAGAGAAAGTAGCTACAACTAGAGATTACAAGACGCCAAAGAACACTTCAGAGATCCATAGCATTTTTGGTTTAGTTGGATTTTATCGGAAATTTATTAAGGATTTTGCGAAGGAATTGGCACCCTTGATCCGTTTGACGAAGTATAATCTAATTTATACTTGGAGCTCTAAATATGAAGAAGTATTTAGTTGATTGAAGGAGTTATTTATGAGTGATCCTGTTCTAGTTACCCCAGATGGTACCAAACTATTTACGGCATATACTGATGCATGTGGTCCTGGTCTTGGTGTGGTCTTGGTGTTGTTTTTATCCAAAAAGGAAGGGTCATATCTTATGTGAGTCAAGGGTTGAAAAACCATGAAAAGAATTATCCGGCACACGACTTGGAGTTAGTGGCTATTGTATTCGCACTGAAGTCTTGGAGGCATTATTTGTTGGGTAAGAAATTTGAGTTATTTACAGTTCATAAATCTCTCAAATACTTATTCTCGTGGAAGGATCTAATCTAAGGCAGCAACAGTGGATGGAATTCTTATCATTCTATGCTTTCAGTATTTCTTTTACTCCTGGGAAAGGAAATGTAGCTGCAGATGCTTTGAGTAGGAAACATGTGAAGGTGAATACTATATTAGTAGAATGGAAAAGTTTGGAGTTTATATCATAATTTAATTTCAAACCTAGGTCAGAATATGCGCCTGGATTGTTAACAACAATTAAGGTTCGATCTGCATGCTGATGGACCATGTTGGAGCAAGTCAAGGGCAGGATGTGTCTTTGGTTGGTATTATAGGACTATTAGGATGGGGTGAATGATTGAGTCATTTGGATCGTTACTCAAAAGATCAAAATGGTTATTTGAGGAGAGATGGAATGCTATGTGTACCATATGTTAAGGAATTGATAGAAGAGGTTTTGGGTGAATGTCATCATTCTAGAATGACTATTCATCTAGCAGGGGATAAGATGTACAGAGATGTAAAGAAAGTATTCTGCTGGTGGGGAATGAAAAGACGGGTAGCTGTGCACGTAGTTAAGTGCATGATTTACCAAAGGGTGAAGGCAGAACAAAAAATGCCAAGTGGACTATTACTTACATTAGATGTGCCACAGTGGAAGTGGGTGTGCATACCTATGGAATTTTTAGAAGGACTACCCCGGAGTAGAAGAGGAAATGATAGTATATGGGAAATGGTAGATCATCTTACAAAGAGTTCTCATTTTATTCCAGTAAAGAGTAAAAGGTCCACAATAACTTTGGCGACTCAGTATATTAGGGAAGTGGTTAGGCTGCATAGGATTCTAGCTAGTATTGTGAGCAAATGAGATCCACTTTTTACAAGCAAATTTTGGAGGAGTCTACATGAAGCTTTAGGGATAGAGTTGAATCTAAGTACTGCATACCACCCACAGACCGACGAACTAATGGAAGGAGTAAAACAGTATACGAGGATCTATTGGAAGCTTGTGTAATGGATTTCAGAGGATCTTGGGAAGAGCATTTACCCTTGGTGGAGTTTGCATATAATAATGACTACTAAGCTAGTATAGGTATGGCAGCGGTTGGAGCTTTATACGGAAGGCCATGTAAGCCACCATCTTGTTGGTGGGAGTCCACAGACAAGATTATTTTGGGTTTAGAAATTGTTAGGGATACTGCAGAGAAAGTAGAACTCATAGGAATAGGATGAAGACGGCATAGGGCCGAAAGAAATCTTATGAAGGTGGAAAGAAGAAAGGATCTGGAGTTTGAAGTGGGAATTTTAGTTTTTGTTAAAGTTTCTTCATTGAAGAGAGTAGTAAGGATTGGAAATTTAGGAAAGCAACACCTAGATTTGTCATCCCATTCCCAGTTTTTGAGAGAATAGGAAAATTGGCATATAGAGTGGAGTTACCAGAGAAAATGGAAGGAGTTCATAATGTCTTTCACATGTCACATTTGCGGAAATATGTACACGATCCAACGATGGTGATAGCACCTAGCCATCTTGAAGAGATAGAGTTGGATCCTGAGCCAGGTTCATCCCGTGGTCCAAACCATATTATGGAACGTGGGGTGATACGACATAGAAATAAGACGTTGAAATTGTTTAGAGTGTAGTGGAAAAATGACCCAGCAGAGAATGCGTGGGAGCCAGAAGAGAAGATGAGGGCTACACATCCTTTTCTCTTTTCTGGTATGTTCCTCGATACATGTTTAATTTCCTTAGATTATATTTTCCTAGGACCATGATTTGGATTCTTTAAATGATTTATGGTTGAATTTATATGTGTATGATTGATTTGCATTCACACACACACAGATATATATATATATATATTATACTACGATGTTATGCATCATGCCTTATATGCCATATTATCACATCATATCAGATGCATTAGTTGCATTTATGCATCTTAGATGTAGAAACTACAAGTTGATGACATGCTTACGTCCATATACTCATATCATGATATATTGTTTTGTTGCTTTAATTTGGATGTTATAACTTGGTTGATATATGTTGACGAATGAACGCTTAATTATATTCTTTGTTCCTTAGGAGTTTCAGGGACGAAATTCTTTTATATGGGGAGAATGTAATACCCTGAAAATTCAAGTATCAATTTTCAAAAATGATTATAAAAATTTGTGGAATTAATAAATGTATTTGATAAATTAATAATAAGGAGTGGCAAATTAGTAATTTTTAGAATTTTGGAATTTGACAACGAAATCTATGCCCTTACGACTGTCTTGTTTTTCTTAGTCGTGTAGTATTTTTATTTGTTAAGTTTCTAGTCCGTATAGAGGAGTTACATACGAAAAGTGGTTGGGTCGAATGGCCGTCAAGCGAATTGAATTTGAAATTTATATTTGAACGGATGGTGGTATTTCTCTCCTTACTTAAAAATTGAAGTATGTAACTTCCTTCCTCTCAGAAATTAACCCCGACGCGTTCTTTCTTTTTCCTCGAGCCCTGTTTAAGATATTACTTCCACCAAAATCAACTTAACTTCTCATTCCTCAACCAAATTTAATGAAAAAAAGAAAATTGAAGCTAGTAGATGGGGGGACGACCTAGTGGTAAATTTGAGGCAAAAACTCAAAGGTAGGAAGAGCAGGAATTTCGAACATCGGGGGTACAGTCAGAAAGTGTAACTTTGGTGAGTGGTCTAAACTCTATTCTTCCAACAATGCAATCATAATATTACAAGATGATCTGTAGACTATGTTTAGAGTAATATTTCATGTATATACACTTAATTTCAAATTTAAGATGATTTGGGAGGGATTTGGGGGAATAATGAACTAGAAAATAGGTTTTTAAGCAATTTCTGTAAACTTGAAAGTATAACCCTTGAATCATTGAAATAATTGACAAATTTGGACTTAAGAATCTCAAACTAGGATGTAGGTACGTTCTTTGATAATCTAAGGTGAAACAATGGCGGCCGAAAGCGAGAACGATGTCAGAAAACTTAATAACTCAAAACCATAAAACCTGAATAAATACATACACCAGGGGACCTATGGCCTTGACCGGTGCACTGGTGCACGTTGTTTTTGGCAGCATGAACATACGCCCAATGACTCAAAGTTAATATATAATACATAATTCGATTCATGCTTTCTCTTATATTCCGAAAGATGATCTGAGTCGTAATGAGGCGAGTAATGATGCTACGAGATGAGGGGAGGTATAGAGCATGGTGGTGATATGGATAGAACGGATGTATGGAATGTGATGATCTTATGAAATGAATCAATATTGAATGGTTTAGTTGTTATGTAAAAAGAATATAAATATGTATATATATATGTGTTGTGATACAAGATTTTGATGCGATGATGAACAAAGATGGGAATGAGTTTGAGGGGCAAGGTAGACACCCGGAATGTGTATGCGATGTGAATAAAGACCTATGACATAAGTAGATGTCCAAGCATTGTGCTATTTCCCCCGAAAGCTTTAGGAGGACCAAGTGGATGTAAGTGGATGTTAAGCAACCTTGTATGCTGAGGGTGGACCAGGAAGTGAGTCCAATTAGGTAGCACAAGAATATTAGGCTTTATTGTAGGGTACGGATAGTCCAGGGAAGTGAGTTCTATGTATGATTGCATGATGACAGACAATAGGCTCCCTATTAGGCATGGGGCCGGACCAAGGTGTGAGTCTATACAAACTTGATGCGATGTGACTAGATGTGTGTCTATTAAGTACAATGTGTTGATGGAACATATAGCGGCCAGACGATAGAGTCATATCATGTTATAGTATTAATTTTGTAGTATATGTAGAGTGGATTATAGTTCACTAACCAGACTTATGTTTGACCCACTCCTACTTTAATTTTATACATATATCCACGATGACGGAGTATGGTGATGAGATGGTATTAGAAGTGGAGATTTATTGATGTGTTGTATATGTTGAGTTTTTTAGTATTGTATTTGGAGTGGATTATGTATTTTTAGTATCGGGTCGTATCTATATTTGTTAAACATGTGTATTTGACAGTTTCAGACATGTTATGGTGACGTGATTATGATATTGATTATGTATTATCTTTTATTCATTCCGCTGTGATACTCTGAAAGTAGCTAGTGTTAGTTAGAATTTATATTCAGTATCGGATAACCATCTATATCTATCTTAGTTGCCTATATTATAGCTTTCTACCAACGACTCATCTTTTCGGTTCTCGGATGTTTATCGTCGGATCTAAGGTAAAAATAGTGGGTTGTTACATAGTAACAACATACAATACTCTTCATACTTGAGGGTAATGTCGTAGCTAGGTTGTACTTTGATTATGGTTAAATACATTGCATGACGATCGAGTTACGACTGTAGTCGAGTATACGTTGAACTACTTGAAGTGAAACACTACCTAGAGATGATTCATCTCCTTCTTTATTGAAGGTTAGTATCATCATAATAGGTAGTCAAGTTAAACTCAAAATCTATGGTCAAAGTAAATCAGTTATTGAAAAATATTACTAGATTGAACTAAGGACTTTAAAATGGTATACACAATTAAATACATATATTAATAGAATTTCTCTCAAAAACCAAACTTTAGATTTCTAAGTAATACAGTGATGATAAAAAGAATACGAGTACATAATTTCATTATTATCTTAACACAGATTAGAAATTGGATTTTGCCTAAATATTGGTAAGTGATTTAACTAGTGCCTAATAGTGTATTTCAATAACGTTCGTACAGACTTTAATATTTAAAATGTTTAAATATTGACTAAGGATCGGGTTCACACCAGAGAGTCAACACGATCAAGTTATTAGACATTTCAAAGTTCGAATGTAAAATTAATTTGTAAATGTTATAATTTCATAATAAAATTAAATACAAATGTTGTATTAAATTTTAATTTGATTTTTAATTTTTTGTTTAAATCTTGAAAATTATTTAAATCGACTTATAAAATGTGCACGTTGATCTAATTGGTGAAGGGATTTGGAAAAATTAATTAAATAAATGATTTATAGTGTTGATTTATTTTTGCCAGTTGTTTGAAAGCCCAAACCACTATATCATGGCCGGCCATAACATATATGCAAGAAAGGGGACATCATCTTCAAGGGTTTGAGAGAAAAGTGGTGATAAGTGTGATCTAGTTGGCTATAAATAGTCACCTCCCTCTCATTATCTCTACGCATAGAAAAAGGCCTAACCTTAGCCACCAGAGAGAACATTGGTGAAGCCATGGAGACAATGTTGCATCCCATAGCCAAAGGGATAGAACAAAGTGTTCAAGGAAGGAAATAACCAATAACCAAGGTGTTTGACAGTCGATAGGACCAATAGAAGGAGGTAATCCTTTTATTTTAAATATATATACATACATAGATAGACACATACACACACACACACACTTTCGTATATGCTTGTTGTTGTCATTATGTAATTTAGCCATGAAAAAAATTTGGAAATAAAAATAATAATTTAATAATAAGATAAAAAATTAAATTATATAATATATATACAAAATATTTTTCGAGTTAAATAAAATTTATATGTACTTTCATATTTGGACACACACACATGTATATATATTATAAAATAAATGTATTAATGATTTAAACCTTTAAAATGTTCCTTGGATTTTAATATTAAAAATTCATATTGCAGTCGGTTGTAAAAAAAATTAAAAAATTATATATATTTGTGTGTGTGTGTGTTATGTATGTATGTATGTATAATTGTGCACGATAATTTTATTTCAGAAAATTATATATGTATGTATGTATATAAATGTGCATGACAATTTTATTTAAACCTTTCTACACTTCGCTTCAACTAATAATTTTTTTTAATCTTATTTAGTAAGTCAAACAATGTAAAATTTAAAAGTTTGAAATCTTTAAAGTTAAAAATCCGCATGAATTTAAATTACATAAAAAAATTCCTCGGGTTTTGATGTTTAAAAAATTATTTTGAAAATTTCAAACTATATCAAACTTTAAATTTTGAATTATAACTTAATCTATATGTTGATTATTAAATTATATATATATACACATATATAGACACACACATACGTATATGTATGTAAAATTATATATATATATATATATATATATATATAAACAATAATTTTTAGATATATATATATAATTTTAAAATAACATTGTTGATATATATATATATAAGTTAAAAACAACACTGTTGATATGTATATATATATAAGTTTAAAATAACATTGTTGATATATATATAATATTTATATATTAAAACTAACGACCAAAAAAGTTATTTTATATTAGTATAGATATAATAATTACTTTTGTGTTGATACACATATGACATCATTATTAAACCATAATAAACCTACTTATTAACCTTAAGTCACAACGATTAATTATACATATATGATACATGTTCTCATAGTACGTTTAGGTTAGACTAAAATATTAAAACTAAAGGAAAATCAAATTATATTAATAAATTACAATTAAGTTACTAAAAAATATATTATAATTAAACAATAATAAGTAGATAAATATTTTATATATAAATTAAATAAATTAGAAAATATAAATATACCTCGGACTCTTTTATTAATAACATTAAATATGATTTAGTATAAAATTATTATTCATATAAACACAAAATAGGATACTGTGTAAAACAATAAAATGATATTTTTTAAATATACCATTTTAACACCGTTGCCAGTGCACTTGATCCAATACATGTTTCTTCTAGTGTTGTTGGTCATCTACTTATGCTAAAGAGAGTTCGGTTCAAGGTGGGTTCAAAGTTGAAATGGTTCAAGCTGAAGCGAAAAGGAGCTTAGGCGATGCAATTGCAAAACGGGTAGGTCGTCACACTATAAGGCCACTATGAGGTATGCTAGTGGGAATTATCTTAGTTTTGATGATCATTTGTGTTTGAAATGGGCTAGCCTATAGCGAAAGTAATAAGTGAATTTCAAAAAAAAGTATCATTTTGGATCATTATTTGGCCTATGAAGTCTAACTTATTAAGAACATTTCTAAATTTCTTTTAAATAAAATCATTTTTTATTTAAATTTATAATATAGCTTTATATTATGTAATGAACTTTATATTATATATATACGTGTATCATACACACACACAGATATATATATATATATCTGTGTGTATGCATGTGTAACATAGCAATCCTTGCAAGCTATAACATGCCCGTACATAATTGCTGGGATTTACACTGCAACGAACATATTAGCTCATCTAATATACAAATATGTTCTCCAACTATATGTTTATATATTTTAATTCATGTCTACAAAATATAGAAATATATAAATATATATATATTTATATATATATATATATTATTTTGAAATTATTTTATTAAAATATAGACATACACATACAAAACTTATAATATATGTATGTATGTATGTATGTATATTAAAATTCATTTAAATTATATAAAAAAATTATTTAAATATATAACTAGAAATTCGAAATCAAAATCTAAAATAATTCCTTTTTTCATTTAGATAGAAAAATATATACATGTATTAATATCTTATAAAATTGATAATAAATATATATAAATCTTTTTTCTTATATAAAACATATGTATATACAATATATGAAATAAATATATGTGTATGTCAATTATATTACTCACGGTAAATAATACAACAACAACAACTAAACCATTATTCTCAAGCAAGTTGGGGTAGGCTGGAGATGGAACCCAAAACTAGATGGTAAAGTCAATTTAAAAGTCATAATAATAATAATAATATAAAGTCAAATAAGTAAACAAATAATAATAATAACAACTAAGTAAAATAAAAATAAAAATAAATACAAAAAATATATATATATATATATATAAACCATGATGATGATGATGATGATACTAATAGTAGTAATGGTACTAATAGTAATATTGACCGAAGACCAAACACTACGTCTTAGGCTCCTATTCACTATTGCTATAATCTAAAACTTATAACACTACACCTAAAACAACCCTAAGCAAAAAAACTCCGAGCTCATTGTTCTGGTACGTGGATCGCTAGCTTCCACGCACTCTTGTTCGACACCAGCTCTTCGGATATATTTCAATCCATCAAGTCACTTTTTACTACTTCTTCACATGTCAATTTTGGTCGACCTCTATCTCTCTTTGAAAAATCGATGCGGCCTATAATTGCAATGCTCACGGTAAACAATGTTTTCGTTTTTTTAATTTAAATACATAAATAGATATTTCCATGTATAAATTTTGTATAAATTAATAAAAAAATATTTTTTAAGATAATTTTAAATTTAAATATTTCAGCATAAAAATTTGGAAGATATCACGATATTTAAATATCATATATATTTTTTATAATTAAAATTAATTTGAAAATCAATTTAATAATTTTAGCTATTAATTAAATTATATAAAAAAATTATTTAATTTTCGAAAGTGATATTAAATGTAAATTTAATTTTAGGAATTCATATATATGTGTTAATATTATTTATTTATAGAATTAAATGATTTAAATAGTATTTAAATAATAAATATAAAAATAATAATTAATTTATTTCTATTGAAAATGTTTTATGTATAATTCTACTTATATAAAATTTTAAAACCATATTTTATGCAATATAAGATTTAATATTTGAATTATAAAGCATATATAAATTAAACAATGAATATGAAATTATTTTTAAATTAAAAAAATTTCCACAAGCATTATATACATGATAATGACATAAAAAAATTATTTTAAATCATATAAACATACAACCAATCTGATTTTGATGATATATTCATATAATAGAATTGTCACCTAACTAACACAACAATATAGAAGATATAAATATTATCTACACATTAATATTTATTGATAGATTAGAAAATTTACCTTGTTCCAATGCCTATAAGTACACCTTGAAATGATGAGATCTACTCCTTGAACTAGTTTCCAATCCATTAGAGTGCTAGTCCCTAAATCGATGACCAACAGCAATTGAATAGTATTTATTTCACTTTGATCTGTGTTTGGAAATGGAGGGATAAAAAGGTTTAATTTTTGGCCAGAGGTAAGAGAGAGATTAGAGACAAGTTAGGATCTATATCCTCTTTTATCTCTTACCAATTCTCTTTTCCTTATCCGTACAAAACAAACCCACCTAGCCATCATATGGTTGCACCCCTCCATGTCCTCATCATGGCCAAAACACACCATGCCTATATGGGCTACAAACCCATTTAAAGCCCGAATAAACTGTTTTGCATTTCAATCCAATTTAAACGCATATCGATATCATAAATCGATTAATATATTTATAACTATCATATTAATAATACTGCCCAACAAATCAAAATAAAATTTTATAATTAATATTTCAGAAATATTAATTAATTTATAATAAATACAAATAAATTAAATCGTTTGGTCAAAGGAGTATTCAACATTTTGGTTGTGTGACCCGTTAGGTGTAAATTTGGTCAACGATTAATATCAAAGTATTCGAATATTAACGTTCACAAGTCACTTAGCAGGTGGTGTGACATTTTGGCCAAATTTATCGTCTACTTAGTTTCAGTAAAAATCCAATTTCATTTAGTTAAGCTTACCCAGTTGTGAGTATTATTTATGCCAATTCTCTTTGTCAAAACTATATCATTTAGGACCTATGGAATTTGGTTATGGTCAAAATTCTAATATCGTTCATATTCAACTCTATAATTCAAACACAAAGTCCTTTGTTCAATAATAACAATTATTACTAATCGAACTACTCTGGCTAGAGATTTTGACATTGAGTTGACCATGATACTAACCCCATATAAATAAGGAGACGAATCCTCTCTTGAATAGTGTTAAACTTTCAATACTTCCACTCAACCCTACTATAGTTACTCGATGGACATTGTGCCATGATTTGACTATAATAAAAATGGAGATTTCATATTAAAGATCACCAATATTCTCAAGTTGAGAGAACTGTGTAAATTAGTCACATCGATATTTTCTGTTTGACCTTAGTTATATTAACCAACAGAAAACTATCAAGTGAGTCGTTCCATAGTTATCCAATAACTATCAATACGTAACTCCTTGGTGCCCTAGCAATCATGAGTAATACACTACCCAACATTTTGAGAGCGTTATGCACTCTAGTCTCAATGGTGCATCGATATCCACTCTCGATGCATCTTGACGAGGAATATTTAGAATGATGCGTTTATTATATTGTGATACAATACTCATGATTACAACTATTTGTAATTACTATCATAAACACACCATTTATGGATTTTCTATTCAATATTGTAACGACCTGTAATTTTCGATAATTAAAAATATTAATTTAAATAAGATTTTGATATTTAATATTGGAAGAAATTAAAAATGTATGATTTGTTGATGAGAAGAACAAGTAGAATGAAATTTAATGATGTTAATTTAAAGTAATTGACGACTACTCTATTACAATTTCAATTAATTGAAATGATTGTAAATTTAAAATTGGTTATAATTTGTAAATAAGTAAATAAACCAAATGTTGATTTAAATGGTTAAATTACACGTAGTTAAGTGGAATTGGTTAATATAGAATAATAAACCAATATGTGAACTTATTTGTTTTGTTTGTCAACAATAAACACAGAAATATGTTTGAATTAGTAGGTTGTAACAATGGTTTAATTTTAAATTCACTATTTAATTCATTAAAATAAAAAGGAAATAAATTGCAATCAATCTACTTAAATAATGCAGTTAATGTAAATTAAAGGGATAACTGTAGAGGATTGATGTAATAAAATGTAAAAAAATGTAAACAAATGTTAAGTATAGCCATGAAGTAATGATTGATGGAATAAAAAGGTATAAATCAAAATAAATGGATTTAATTGAATTTAAATTATAATTAATGAATTTATTGCAATTGAAATTAAACACTGTAATTAGTGTAATATTTAACATTGCTTTTGACATGGAAATTTATTTTTAAAGATTTTAAATTACTAGTTAACCAAAAATGATAAAAATTTGTTAGTTATTAAATTTGAATTTAAAAAGTGATTTAATCAATTTAATAATAATTTATTTAAATAGCGTGAAATTAGCCATTTTGGCCACTGTCTTGGATTTCAACAAAGCCAGTTTCATCGGACCCGTAATAGTGAATTATTGTTGGATTTCAAGTTTCGTAGCGATCGGACTTGTCGTTTGATCGTGCGGGCTCGAAACGCGTAGAAATCAATTTATTGAAATCAATTTAAATAAGCTGATTACTTCTTCATACAATGGAATTAGGACTTGAAACCTTTCCCATTGAGTTTAAAATTATCGAAAACATCTATTTTGATATATTTGATGACCCACTTTCATTTCGAAAGCGGAACGGGCTTTTCGGGTCGTTATTGTCGTTCGTACCAATTCAATGTGTGTTCATTTTTCTTATCGGGCTTTGTTCATATAAATAGTTTTGTTCTAACCCTAGCAGCCTTTTTATTTCTCATTTCTGTACGTACTGAAATTTCTGTCGTTTCTCTCTTCTCAATGGCTGAAAACCTAAATCCCCAAATCCAAGTTCAAATCAAAAACCAATTTCGAAATTCAAACTCTAAAACCCTATCATATTATATACCATTTTGAAGCTCTCAAAGAGCGTAATCTAGATCTGCAGTTCGTTTTTCGAATTGGGTCTCTGTGTGTCTAGAATTTGATGGATAAACCTCGACCGTCCATATGTGGTTGTCGGATTCGACGGTAGATCGTCGATTGTTCGACGAACAGAGGGCACCTAAAGGTAGACGGGGTCATGCGGGTCCGAGATCTAGCCTTTGTTCATCACTTGGAGCCGTGGTTTCACCAGAAATTGATCACCTTCGAGCGGCGGCCCTGGCGTGTATAGGCGGTCGGAGGTGGCCGCGACTCAGCCAGAGGGTCGACCAAGAGAGGGGAGTGCGATGGCAGGCTCGGATCTGGACATACCAGGCTATAGGCGGCGATGTGGTTAGGGTTAGGTGGCTGCGTAGGGTTGAAATCGAGAGTTACGTGTTCGATGCTATGATAGTGCTTGCGTGGCACATGGGGTGACATGGTACGTTTTCTCTTTATTTTATTTAATTTAAATTAAAAATCTTAAATCTTCTAATGATCATAATTTCTGCATACAAGCTTGGATTCATGTGCGGTTTGCGCCGCTACGATCGTATTGGAGTTTCAGACATTTTGGAACTAGTTTGGACGAATTCTGAAACTGTTGAATTTTGGGTCTTTATTTGGATTTCAAATCAATTTGAAATCAAAGGTGAGTGTTTTAACCCACTCACAACTACTAAATTATCTTATGTTAGTTAAATTAAATTTATGATGTGATTAGAGATTGATTGGTCGATGTTTGGTATATTTAAATTTACATCTGAGTTAAATATGACTTTTATTGAATTTAATCGCATTTTAATTTAATATTTAATTTTAAAATTTCCAGTTAATACCTGTTATTGATAATCGGTAAATTTTTGTTATTTATTGGTAGATTCGGATGATGATTGTGATGGATGTTTGATTTTTGATATTGGATGACTGGATTTTATATTTTTATATTGTTATAACACTGCAAGTTCCCTATGGGTTGAAATGATACATACCCAAACGATCTGATAGATTAGGGAGAAATCGTTATGGTTGAAATGATAGACTCGAGTGATTTCAAGGATTTGAAATTAAATTTGGGATTGTGGGTTAAAATGATATATACCCGTAAAAATTTAAATATGTGCGGATTGAAATGATAAATATTCGTATCACTTGACCATAGGGTAGAAAATTATATACGGACACCGGATTGGTTAAATTAAATGATTTTAAAATCCTTAAATTTTGAATTCAATTAAGTGATATCTTGAAATAAAATTTAATTTATATAAACTGAATTATTTTCGAAAATCCAAGTTTTGACTATTGAAATTGGAGTTGGTTTAATGTATTGTTTTAAGAATAAAATGAAAATTTCAAAGTTGAAATCGGAAATATAAATGGAATTTATCGAAATTGAAATGTTTGAATAATTAAACTTTGAAATCTATGAAATTGAAGTGCACTAAAATTATAGTCAAACATGAGTTTGAAACCGATATAAATTGAAATGATTTGGGAATTTGAATTGAAATAAAATTTAATTTTGCTGAAGTCTAGATATAGTCCAGATTGTTGAAATGAAAGAAATAGTTTAAATTTGATATAAGTTTCAAATTTATTATTTAATATAAACCGTTTAAGAATATATCATTTTAAAAATCCTGGTTATTAAGATTTTCAAACTATTAAACTAATTTAATCTATTTTAACCTATTTTAAACCAAGTAACTCATTTTAATCTATTTTAAATCTAATTAATATATTTTAAATCTATTTAATTTATTTTAAATCTATTTAATCTATCTTAAATCTATTTAATCTATTTTAAATCTATTTAATCTATTTTAAATCTATTTAAACTTTTTAAATCTATTTAAACTATCTTAAATCTATTTAAAACTATTTTAATCCATTTTTAAACTATTTTAAAGTATTTCAACTATTTAAAAATTTATTTTTAAACTATGCTAATTATTTAACTATTTATAACTATCTAAACTATTTTCTAAATTTCAAACCGTGTAAAGTGGAAGTGTTTATATTTAAATTCTTAATTTAAAAGCGAATATGGTTAAATGATGTTATAACCTAGGTTGGGATTTAAATCATATTTTCTAGTGAAATGACATATTTGATTGAATATGATGATTTTGAAATGAGATTTAACCTATTTTGTCGATATGATTTTGAAAGTAAATATGATTTCAAAAGTGATATGTTTGAATTGAATATGATATTTTGATATCAATTATGAATTGACTTTTGAAATGTAAAGAACCATCCGGTGTGAAATAAGCGTTTGGTTGTTAAAGAGACCGAGATAGGATATTGTCATACTCTCTGCCAATATCGAAAACCACTTTAACAACTGTGTACGTGGTGGAGATTCTAGAATGAAGTAGGATGGTTTAGCAAACGATTATGTATGAGGTATTTACGTAGCCCTGACTCCTGTGAGTCAGCTTGATGTGGCTAAAACATGAGCTATACCGGGCCAAGTGAGGTTGCACCTTCGATCGGACATGCTTCTTTGATACCATATTATGACTTTGTGATTGATTTGGTGGCCACCCCTTGATTTTGATTATGGGAGTATGTTCCAAGGTGGGCGGTAGTAGCTGCTATGCGTTACCACCAGTCCGAGAGTGCAAACGGTAGAATCCTGCCCTGGCATTGCCTCGCGTGCCTTGTCACATGCCTTATCGCGCATTCTACGAGTTTGGTTTGTGTCGTACCTATGGAGTGCTCCCTGATAGCCCACCAGTTTACGGTGGAGTTTACAGTACTATATAGACTACGACATTATATAAAATGTGTTAAGGGGGATATGGGTAATGCCTTAACGCTATCTAATACTTTACTTTACTATAGACACTATTATAATAGCGTATTGTACTATGTATGTAGATAGTTTAACGGATCCTTAGGAGATGGAATACTGAACATCTCTTAAGTTATTGCACTCACGTTAGACACTGTATAGGAGATGTCAATTCCGTAAAAATCTCCAACGCCGTTACACTCATATTTATTTACTGTTGATTTAACTTACATAAGATCTTTAGTTCTAACTCGAGTGTTTTGTCATTTTAATTCGCTCGGGTCAGTCTGAGTTTTTCAGTGTATCGAAGACTGCTTTTGGAGGACGAAGACGAAGATTTAGTATTATTATTTATTATATTATTTCCACTGCATCATGTTGTTCCACTGCATTTATTTATTTATTTATTCCTGTTGTATGTAACTCTGATCTGTATTGTAAAAGTATGATCAAATGTTATTGGTAAAACAGCTTCATGAACTGTTTATTTGATTATTATATTTTGTCGTTCCGCTGTGAGATTCTGTGTTTGTTTTCTTTCTTTCTCTGCTTTTTCTTATTTACCCTATAAGAATCTTCCATTTTGAATGGTTTGAGTCTGACATGTATGGTTTATCATCGATTTAAACTATTCAAAAAGGTAGGTTGTTACAAATATATTTTAATTATTTATAGCACATCATAACAAAATATATAACAGAAAGAAAAACACCTTTTTTACGAACGAGAATTGATTGCAGAGTTAATTAATTTATAATAAATTACAGAATTTCCCCTAGGCATACCCCTAACTCTATCAATCCCTCACTCGCACTTGGGACCAAATACTGGATCTCAATCCCATCCCTTCAATCACCTTCTCGAGAGCTGACCAAACTAGACCCTTAATGGATATGCTATGTTGTCCTTGATATCAATCCTTTGTATCACAACCTCTTTCTTCTCAACAAATTCACTAATGAGGTTGAACTTCCAAAGAATATGTCGTGACTTCTTGTGTGCTCTGGGCTCCTTTGTGATATGTATTGCCGCATTGTTATCATAAAACAATGCCATTGGATTCTCTGTATCAGGAATTACTTTGAGCTCACTCAAAACTTGCACACCTAGAACGCCTCTTTAGCTGCTTCATTGAGGACGATATACTCGGCCTCCATCGTTGAATCAGCTCCTATCTCTTATTTGGAACTTTTTCAATTGATGGCTTCGGCGTTAAGTGCACTAACTTTCTATCATCTATATCACTTTGAAAGCTAGAATCCATATACCCCTTAATAAGGAGGTCTCCATTCCCGTATATGGGGAATATGTCCTTAGTATTTCTTAAATATTTCAGTATACATTTTATACTCATCCAATGTTTTTCTATGTATTAGACTAGTATCGACTTATGCATCCTAATGCATATGCCACATCCGGTCTTCTATATAGCATACCTTATATTATGGATCATATGGCTGAAGCATTAGGGATCTTCTTCATATGCTCTTTCTTCCCATCGGTATAAGGACCGTCCTTCTTAAAAAGGATGATTCCAGACTGTGTTGGAACTTTTCCACATTTGGAATTCTCCATACTTCCATTTTAGTATGGTATCTATGTATAAGGATTAGGACAATCCCAATAGCCTCTTAGATCCATCTCTATAGATCCTTATACATAGTATATAGGCAGCTTCTCCCAAATCCTTCATTGAGAGGTTCTTGGAAAGCCAAGCTTTTACTAATTGCAACAACAAAATATCATTGCCAATCAATAATATATTGTTGACATATAGCACTAAGAATATGATAGGGTTGCCATATTCCTTTCTATATACGCACGCTTCATCCATGTTATGATATAATCCAAACTACTTGATTAACTTATCAAAATACTTGTTCCAATTCCTTGAAGCTTGTCTAAGTCCATAAATGGACTTTTACAACTTGCAAGCCTTGCCCTCATTCCCACCGACCACAAAACCCTCACACCGTGACAAATAAAAGGTTTATTCTAAATCACCATTTATAAATGCCATCTTTACATCCATTTGCCATACTTTGTTATCATAGAATGCAACAATTGCTAGCATAATTCAAACAGACTTAAGCATAACTACGAGCGAAAAGGTCTCATCATAATCAATACCTTGAATTTGACGAAATCCTTTTGCAACTAGCCTTGCTTTATAAGTCTCTACTTCCCCATCTGCATTTAGCTTTTTCTTAAAAATCCATTTGCAACCGATGGGTTTTATCCTTTTGGTACGTCTGACGAAGTTCGTACTTTTTTTTCATACATGGAATCCATCTCGGATTTCATTGCTCCAAGCCAGAGTTCAGAGTCTTTACTTTGCAGTGCTTGTTGGAAAGACAGAGGAGTGTCATCATCTAAGACACGGTCCTCCATCTCACTCTCCATGAAAAAACTATAGTATCTCTCTGGGCATGAGATTCCCTACTAGACTATCTAATAGCTTGCTTATTTTGGTATATGGACTAACTTGTTTTCCTATTGGTTCGGTCGGAGTGTTAACTTCTTAGATCTTATCCAAGTCTACAACTTCATTGTTAATTTACTTTGACAGAAATACCTTTTCTATAAAGATAGCATGTCGAGAAGCAATAACATATTGTTTCTTTGTATTGAAGAAAGTATATCTCATCATGTTTTCAGGATATCCTACAAATTTACACGATACCGATATTGCCATGAGTTTGTTCGGACAAACGTTCTTAACTTACGTCGAACAGCCCCACACCTTCAAATACATGAGTTGGGGTTTTTACCATACCACATCGTATATGGTGTTTTAGGCATAGTTTTAGTGGGCAACAAGTTTAACATATGCACTACAGTTCTTAGTGCATATCCCCAATAGGACAGAGGTAACTCAACCTTACTCATCATGGAACGAACAATATCTAATAGGGTTCAGTTCTTTCGTTTCGACACACCATTTTTTATGGAGGATAGGGTGGTGTAATCTGGGAGATAATCCTATTATCTTTTAAGTAATGTTGGAATTTCTGTCCAACCCTCCTCGGTCTGATCGAAGAGTCTTAACCTTAAGGCACATTTGGTTTTCTACAACATTTTTATATTCACCAAATTTATTATAGACGTTGGATTAGTTCTTCATAAGATACACATATCCTAGTCCCGAGAAATCATCAATGAAGGTAACAAAGTAAGAATTATTATCTGTGACGATTATAGGCATTGGGCCACATACATCACTATGTACAAACCCTAAGAGTTCATTAACTCTTTCATTGCTCCCACTGAAGGGGTGCTTGATCATTTTACCTTTGAAACATGACGCACATGTGTTAAATGATTCAGAATCAAGTGACATGAGAAAACCTTTAATTTTCAGTTTATGTAGTTGTTTCTCACTAGTATGAGCTAACTTACAATGCCAAAGATAACTATCATTTATATTGTTAGAAGAATTATTCACAGAACAAACATAATTAGTATTGATCACATAAATGCCATTGTAACGCCCCACCTCTATACCCACGCTAACCAAGAACACTACGATGTAGTGCTGTCAATTAGCACGGAGGATAAGGCTGTGGAGGAGCGACCATCCATGTAACTTCTTTGTGCGAGCACCGATACGTCAGATAGAATAGAATGCATATCTTTTAAGGAGGAAATCCGACATACCGATACAAACACAAAGCTATCACACGGTGGCTATATATAATCTTCGGAAACAATCATAGAAATAATCATAACATAAATCAGTCACAGACATCCATATCACAAAGGCGGAAGAAGATATGAATAAATATATATAACACATGAAAGTGTACATCAGAGTAGTGGTCAGAAAGATCCACGATAATACAAAAGAATAGCATCACGTGCTATACAAAAGAATAAGTACACAACATAGAGTCTATATCTCAAAGGTGTACATCCAAAAACTACTAATCTAAGTAGTTAGCCAAAAGTCAGAGTAATCCAGAAGAGAAGTCAAGCAGAAGCACCTGTAACATCTCGGTCTGACCCGAGTATTATTTATAAGAAAATAATAAACGGATCAGTCTAACTATAAATATCAGATGACATGATATAGGATAAGGGGTATGGCATAAACATATAATAACCATGATGGCATACTACTATAAGTATGTAAATGATAATCAACTAGGGATTAATCAATGTCACAAGAATCTTCTCAAAGATTCAAACACATAAAAAGGGTAACGACACACAAATTCACCAATACACAAAAACTGATATCATATCAGTGAAAACCACAAAAGTTGGTGAAGCACTAAATCCAGAAATCAACACACGAAATCCAGAACAAATCCCAGAAATCAACACACGAAATCCAGAAATCACTAAAAGGGGGAAATCCGAACACACGGACGAGAAGCTATCTCATGGAAGCTATCCATTTGAATTTTCCGAACACACGGATGGCCCGAAGGCAAGTCCGACACACGGACGAAGAGACATCGCACAATCGCTAGTCTAAATCACAAAAATGATCGTCATGATCATAAGGAAGTGTCAATCACACCAAGCTAGTAAATATATGAGTTTAGCTTCATGTCCCATAACCACTTGCTTAACTTAAATATTTACGAACAAGCTGTAAATCTTCACTAGGAAATTGTCACAAAAAGGGTTCAATCGAACAAGTCCAAGAGCTAACCGACGAAGTGAACGCAAGCGTTTCATACCACCCGTTTTACTAAGTCATTTAAGTCGATTTCTCGTTCGAGTGAAGTAAAGGCTTGTATATACTAGTAGATTGAAAATCGGTTTGAGAAAACGAACTTTTGATATTTAAAATAGTGTTGAAATCGCTTTGATGAAAGAGTTTTGATATTTACTATTAGTATTGAAACCTTCATATATCTTTAAAGTGACAAGTCATAAAACGATTGTAGAAACAAATCAATTCACGTTCGAAGACGTGAGTAAAGTCCAAAGAAGTCAATCCCAAAACCATCAAAGTAGAAATTCTGATAAATGTTTTTCAGACGAGATTGCCTACGCAGAGTAATACGGGGTTCGACCTAAGGAAAAGTAGGTCATACGACCTAAGGAGAAGTAGGTCATACGACCTAAGGAGAAGTAGGTCATACGACCTAAGGGAGGACTGCCGTGCAACCTAGCAGAAGAACATGTTAAACGATCAAGTACTAACTCGCGAGCGACCTAACGAAGTGCGCGACCTAACAGTGAGGCGCGACCTAAGTGTTCACGACCTAAGAAAATGCGCGACCTAACAGGGTTCGCGACCTAAGATAGGCGAACGACCTAACTGTCTGAAGTGTCGAGCGACCTAAGGGTTAACTCGCGAGCGACCTAACAGAGGTATTCGACCTAAAACTCGCGACCTAAGGAGGGTGCGCGACCTAACTGGTTCGCGACCTAAGGATGGTGCGACCTAACTGGTTCGCGACCTAAGGTCTTGCGACCTAAGAAAAAAAAAGTCTTACGACTTAACAGTTAACAGGTCCTACGACCTAACTGGGGAACAAGACCATGCGACCTAAAGTGAACGACCTAACGAGGTCCAGGGGAAGCGACCTAAAATGCTTCGACCTAAAGGTGCACGACCTAAGGTCTATACGACCTAACGACCTAAGGTCGATACGACCTAACGATTAAGGCCGAATACGACCTACGACCTATGGATGAGCGACCTAACTCCGAGCGAGCTAAAAATGGCCAGAACGACCTAAGTGCTAACTCGCGAACGACCTAAGTCCTTAACTCGTGAGCGACCTAACACTTAACTCGTGAGCGACCTAGCACCAGAACGAAAATCTGCAGACAGAGGCTTTGAGGCAGTACGACCTATAGCCCAGATTTTGCCAAAAATGCTGAAAAATTAGGTTTCTCGCCAATTCAATCCAAACCAAAAGCGAATATGCATGCTAAAGCGATGGGGAATCATTCCCAACAACCCAATGACAATACAGGCAAGATGTGAGATTAAAAATCTCACCTTTTCACGGAATTTGATGAAGATGGAGATTTGAGAGCAAAGCAAGAACACCAACAAGCTTGAATCAATGGTCTTCACGTGAATTTGATGTTGAATCTCGGATTTGCAATAGAATTTGTGTTTGGGGTTTTAATTTCCACTTCCCACCACCATTTTTGACAAAGCTTGAAGTGTTTTGATAGAGTGAGGAAGATGGTTGGGCTGAACTAAAGGGGTGCAGTCCAAACCAAAGTCAAAGGCGGGAAAAAGTGTTGAAAATTTCACTATCTCCAAACATATCGAAGTTTACACTCAAAAAGATCGCAAACGTCATTTTGAACTCAATGGGGGTGGTCTCGAGTCCTAATTTGACCGTATGCAAAAAGTAGCTTTTCGGACTAACATCCGACTAACGATAAAATATTTAAACAAAATATTTAAATATAGAATCGATAGATATGCGGGTTGTTACAGCCATTTTCAAGCATACCATCATAGACTTTATTTTCATTCAAACTTTATTTTCATTCAAACTTTATTTTCATTCAATTTAGAAATAGAAATAATCCCATAAATAAAGTCTTTTACAAAATAGGACTTATTTATTATCAAAACTACTCCACTAGGAAAACATAAATGATAATCTCCTACTATCATAGCATCTACGATAGATCCATCAAGAACTTGGAGCCTTATCTCTCCTTTTGCTACATGGTGACAATTCTTAAGCCCCTGTAATAAATTACATATATTAGTTCCAGATCTAGTTAGTAAAACCTAAGACATTTTACTAGTAATAAAACATTTTTGAATCGTAAATGAGCATGATGGAGTTGCAGAACCATTCTATTTTCTTTTTCTAACAATCTTCTAGTAATCAGGACAATTCCTTTTCTTGTGACCTTTCTTATGGCAATGGTGACATTCACACTTATCATCGGTCTTCTAACTATTCTTGTTTTTCTTACCTTCTCTTTTCCGCTTCTTCGAACCTGTAATGACCCAAATTTTGATTAACATTATTTAGAACATTTAATTAGATAAAATAAATGAAATAATGTAGATAGTTAAGGGATTGAGATTTGTTAATTTAGAAGGATTCGTGCCTTAATGAATGTGTTAGCAATAGAGAATTGAAAATAAGTAAGTAGGAGGAATATGGTAAGGGTTAAATGGGAACATACTTCATTCTAATACCCTAAACCCTTCTATCCTTCACTCCTTATTCATTTTAACATTCACAAACAAAACTAAAAACCCTATTAAGCTCGGCCTGCCACCATTAAGGAGATTCAAGAAGAAGAAAATCTAGGATTCAAATAGAAAGCTTAAGCAAATCAATATAAGGGAAAATCTCAACCTTCTTAACACAAAGTCAAGGTGAATAATTAACATACATCTCACTTTTTGATATTAATTTCAGTTTCAAGTTAGATCCAAATTAATTTTGCAAGTTACATGCTATGTTATGTTTGTTTAAATGGATATATGCTTGTTGATGATTTATATTGTTTCGTATAGATTTTATAATAAGTTAAGATTGGAAAACCTATTAAATGACATCGACATGATTTTTGTTTTTGATATATGATCAAAAAAATTATTTTAGAAGTGGGTTTCAAGTTTCATAATTTTCTAAGTAATTGTGGATTTATTATGAATTTTCTATGAGAGAAAATAGTTAATATTGGGTTTAAATTATTTAAGGCAATCATATAATGATTTCGGATCTAAAATTTATATATGTTAGAAAACATACTAAAAGTGAATTAGTAAGAATTTTGGGAATTTTCCTAAGTATTTTACTAGGGTTATAAAATTATTTAAGTTAAGGGACTTAAATGTTTTACATGTTTTGTTAAGGAGAAGGGCTTAATTGATAAAATGTTTTTAATTGTAAATTTTGAATTCGGTAGCCTTTTTAGAAAAGTATTTTGATAAAGAGTGGGCAACCAATCATATTTTGACAAATTGGGCAAGTTAGGTAAAAAGGAATTACTTTGAAAGGCAATAAACATGTTTTGTTTTGAATTACAGCTTCACCGCTACCTTAGCTTGCTTCCATCACGATGCCCAGTTAGACCTTTTGCACTTATTCAAAACCAATGCACATGCTACCAAGCAATTGATATGTAGTGTATTGGAGAAAGGCGGACGAAATGATGGTGTCGAAGGCATGCTTCCGAAGTGGCTGAAGCCACTCTAACTAGCTTTCGAAGCAATCGACTTACCTTTGTTTAAAAAGAGGCTTTCGAAGAAGTTGCCGCTTGCCTTTATTTTAGAAAAGAGCTTTCAAAAGAATTGCCGCTTACTATTGTTTTAAAAGAAGCTTTTGAATAGATAGTCGCTTTTGAACCTATTCGATACCCATGTTGCTACATTCATAACTTTCGAATTAGTTAAGGCCGCTTTTCTTTATCGCCTTAAAATAATGTATTTGAAAGGGGTAATTTCACCTTTTAACTTTGAAGTCGCCTTCTCAATCCTTTCGAAAGGGTCGTAGCCGCTTTCAAATGGTTTCAGATGCAATGGTTTCGAAAGTATAGGTTTCAAAACTTTCCTCTTTCTATTATTTGGGATTAATTTTTTCAAAAATAATGCTTTCGACTCTATTCTTTATGACCCTTTAGTTATCAAAGGTTAAACCCAATGGTTTTGAAAGGAATAATTTTAAATGGTTTTGAAGCAATGTTAAACTCTTACTTGAACTTAATGCTTTCGAAAGGTATGTTATAAGCGTTTCAAAGGGGAAGTCCTCAATGCTTTCGAAAGACAAGTTTAAATGGTTTCGAATGGGGATGTCTAAGGTTTTATATAATGGTTTCGAAAGGGACGGTTTTAATTATTTTGAAAGGGATTTTTTAATGGTTTTAAGCAATGGTTTCGAAGGTATTGTTTTGGTCTTATAGCCTAAATTTTTCTAAGTTAAAAAGAAGCATTAACTTATTTTGAAGAGATAGGTAATCTCATTGATTATATTTCATCAACATTGTTCTGTGTAAAGCATATATCATGGAATAAGTATTTTAAGTAAAGCAAAGAGCATGATTTCCTTGTTTTATAAAGATATGATTTCAAGGGTAAATCATTTGTAAAGATTGTTTACAAGGAAATGAAATTTGAATAGGGTAGTTAACCCAAAGTTTATGACTTAGATATTAGAAGACCGGATGGGACTGGTATGGGGTTGTGCCCTATACTTTAGCTAATAGCCCCTAAGTAATATAAGTCCAAAATTCCAGTGTGTAGGGCTTTGTCACAGAAGGGAATAAAATAATGTTACACACAGAAGGGAATATACAGAGTAAAGATAGGTTATTGGTGAGCCCGCAAAACCATTAGGATTAGTTGACCCTAGAAGAAGATAGTTAAGGGCAAATAGCCAAGTATTGTGTCTAATAGAAGTTAGAATGTTTATTATATCAGGTAGGCTCGAGTCACCAGTTGTTAACATTTAGCCAGATAAAACTATAGTATGGACAGATAGTCCATTGATTACTTGATTTATATGCATATATGTTATTACTATTATTGTTATAATCGGTTTGATTGTAGGTTTTTGATTTGCAAGAGATATGATTTTAAAAGGATGTTAGTGAGGGGAAACCTATTCCGCTAAGCGACATGGTCTCACTTAATATCAAAAAACCAAGATGTAATAGAATTATGCACACCAGGCTTTATGTCTAACTCGAAGTTTATGTTTTCTCCTTAAACTCTTGGGTGCTCAAAAATAAAATTTGAGTGGATTGGGAGTTAAGGACTTTTTAGGTTCAGTAGGTTGGACGAATAAGCTTCCGAAGACGTGCATGAGGCAAAGATAGCTATGTAGGAGCTATTTAGTATTATTTCCACTATGATGTATTTATGACTAATATGTCTATCTAGTACTCTGATCATCCAAGGGGCATCTTCATATGTCGCTCTTGGTGTAATTTGTAATAATTATATTTGATCAAAACTTGGGAATTGTTTTGGGATTATGTAATTGAATATAAAATATTGACTTGAAATGTAATCAAAAAAGATGTTTTGAAATCTGTGTTTGGTTTTATTTCATATTCATGTGCTTCTGATATTATGGATGCCTTTAACATTACCGTATTTTGTCACCGGAAGTTAATACTATAGATGACTGTCGCATCTGTAGCACATAGCTTTGGGCTTAAAAGTAGGGGATGTTACAACTTGGTATCGGAGCATAGGTTTATGAAAACTTAAAAGAAAATTTAAACTTAAATTGACTTTTGAAACATAATTCTAAGAAATTAAAGAAATGATTGGGTATGGGATAACGCTACAGTAACGTACTTGTATTTGCTATATATAAGTATACACTTAATCTTTATTTCTCCCATCTCTCTTAAGTTATTCTTCTGTATCTTACAAAGGCTCGAATGTAGATTTTAAGGAAGTAAGATATGGATGCTAGTAATGGAAGAGTTATCATTGATGGAGGAAGCATCACAACCAATGGAAATGTCGAACCAAACACTAGAAGAAATCCAGGTCGAGCAAAAATTGCTAATGTGCACGCTAGAGTACTGCAAGTTGATATGGGAGCTATGAATCAGTTCTTCGTTAACATGATGCAAGCTGGAGCTACTACGAGCTTAGTTGGAGGAAATGTTGGAGAAGGAAATCAAGGAGCTTCGGTGGTCAATAACTATGTGGTACTAAGTAGAGATTATGCTAGGCTTGGAGGAACGCTGTTTATCGAGACCGAGGACACATTAAAGTGGAGAATTGGTTGCTTCATTGCGAAAGGATCTTTGTTGATTTGGGACTCAACAATGAGCAGAAAAGAAGATTGGCATCCAGACAGTTGCAAGGAGCAACATTGTACTGGTGGAACAGTGTTACTGTGGGAGTAAATGAAGAGACCATGACTTGGGCAGATTCAGAAGGAGATTTGAGAAAAGATTCATGTCGGAGATTGCCAAGTCAACTCTACTCAGGAAGTTTACTGAGTTGGTGCAAGGAGACATGATAGTGCTAGAGTATGCTACCAAATTTGAGGAGCTATCGAGATATGGATATGGCGATATGCTATGGTTGATACGGTTATCAAAAGGAATGAGAATGTAACGACCCGTAATTTTCGATAATTAAAGTTATTAATTAAATAAGTTTTGGAATTTAATGTTGTGAAAAATTAAAATTTTAAGATTTATTAAGGAGAAGAATTACTAGAATGAAATATAATAATGTTAATTTAAGGTAATTGATAACTATTCTAACGTAATTCCAATTAATTGAAATGATTGAAAAGTTATAAATGGTTATAAATTGTAAATAAGGAAATAAATTAAATGTTATATTAATTGGTGAAATAATATGTAATTAATTGTAATTGGATAAAATCAGTGTTGTGTAAGTAGTTATAACATTTGTTTGTAGATAATAAACTTATAAATGTTATTAAATTAAGTAAAAGGTAACAATTGTTATTTATCACCTATTCATTTAGTCTGTTGAAATTAATTTGGGAAATTGATAAAAATTTAGTATAATAGAAATATTGTAATTAATATGGAAAAAAGATGGTAACGGTAGACCATTGATGTAATAAGATGTAAACTTATGTTAATTACATTCATAAGTAATAATTGGTTAAATAATAAGAGAAAAATCAAAATAAATGAATTTAATGGAATTTTGAAATTATAATTTAATGAATAGATTACAGTTATAATTGAACACTGTAATTTGTGCAACGTTTAAATATTGAATTTGACATGGGACACTTGTTTTGAAAGGCTATTAATTTCTGTGTAATTAGAAAGGATAAAAATTGTTAGTTATTAAATTTGAATTTGAAAAGTAATTTAATTAATTTAATAATAATTTATTTAATTGGCGTGAAAATAGCCATTTTGGCCACTGTCTCGGATTTCGACGAAACTAGTTTCATCGGATCCGTAACGGTGAATTATTGTAGTATTTCAAGTATCGTAGCGATTGGACATGTCGTTTGATCGTGCAGGCTCGAAACGCGTAGAAATAAATTTAATGAAATAAATTTGAAATAAGCTGATTTTAAAAGCTAACTTCTTCATGCGATGGAATTAGGACTTGAAACCTATTCCATTGAGTTTAAAAATATCGAAAACATCTGTTTTGATATGGGATGACCTACTTTCGTTTCGAAAGCAGAACGGGCTTTTCGGGTAGCTATGGTTGTTTCGAACCAATTCGATATGTTAATTCATTTTATCGGGCCCTGTTCACATAAATAGACCTTGCTTCTCAACCGTAGCAGTCTTTCAGTCTATTTTGTACGTATAACAACTTCTGTATGTTCCTTTCTTTAATGGCAGAAACCAATTCCAATTAAAAACCCTAATTCAATTTCAAATTCAAATCGAAAATCAAACTCCTCAAAACTATGTCGAATTATATATCATTGGAAAGCTCACGACGAGCGTAATCCACTACAGCAATTTTTTTTTAATTTGGTTGCATCGTTGTTCAGAAATCGTGGATGAACCTCGGCCGTTGAAATTAGGTTTTCACGATCCAACAGTGTATCTTCATCCGATCGACGATCGGGAAGCGGCGTTGGGAAGGGGGTGGAGATCAGGTCGTGGGGTAGTTGTCGCTCATCATAACTCGGTCAGGATTCAATAGAAATCGAAGATGAGTGGCCGATTTTCGTCCTCGGCCTGGAGGTTGGTGGCGGCATCATGGGGGACCGATCGGAGGTCATAGGGGCGGCGTTGCATGGCCTTCGAGGTGGCATGCTCAGACCTTGGTTGAAGTGTCTCAAGTGGCGGCAAAATGGAACGACCGGCGGCGCCTATATGGGTTCGATCGCGACTCTGTAGCCTGTAGGTTTGCCGTGTTAACGTGAACGAGGTATGTGACATGTCTTGTATTATTTTGTTTTAAATTATTATAAATTTTAAATTCAATCATTCTAACACGCGTATCTGTTACATATGAGTTCGGATTCACGCGCGGTTTGTTTCGTTAGGATCGTATTGAAATTCCAGACATTATGGAACTGGTTTGGAAAATTTTTGAGACTGTTCAATTTTGGGCCTTTATTTGGATTTCAAATCGATTTGAAATCAAAAGTGAGTGTTTTAGCCCACTCACAACTACTAAATTATCTGATGTTACTTAAATTGAATTTATGGTGTGATCAAAAATTTGATCGGTTGATGTTTGGTATATTTAAATTTCCATTCCAGTTAAAATTGACTTTTATTGAATTTAATCGCCATTAATTAAATTTTAAATTGCCAGTTAATACCTGTTATTGATAATCAGTCACTTGTTATTGTTTATTGATTGGTTTGAATGATGATTGTGATGGATGGTTAATTGTTGATATTGGATGACTGGATGTTATATTTATATTGTTATAACACTGCATGTTCCCTTAGTTTATTGTTATAAAATCCCTATGGGTTGAAATGATACATACCCGAACAATTTATAGACTAGGGAAAAATCGTTTTGGGTTGAAATGATGAACCCGAGTGATTTTATGGATTTTGAATTTATTTTGGGATTGCGGGTGGAAATGATATATATCTGTATCACTTGACCATAAGGTAGAAAAATTATATACAAACATCGGATTGGTTAAATTAAATGATTTTTAATCCTTTAATTTTGAATTCAGTTAAATGGTATTTTGAAATAGAATTTGATTTATATAAACTGAATTATTTTCGAAAATCCAGGCTTTAAATGTTGAAAATTGGAATTGGTTTAAATGAATTGTTTAAAGAATTTAAATTGAAATTTTAAAGTTGGATTTGAAGTATGAATGAAATTTATGGAAATTGAGTTATTGAAATATTTGAATATTTAAACTCTGAAATCTACTAAATTTGAAAGGGGTAATTTCAGCAACGAACAATTGATCAACAGAGCAACGCGAAAATATCATTTGATTGATCAACTAAAGTCGGCAGCTTCAAATTCTCCAAAGCCCTAATTTCACCAAAGAGGAACGAGCGAATAAAGGAACGAGGCCGCCATTTTTACAGAGCAAAGTAGAGCAAAGAAATAAAAGGGCCGACCTTGTTTTATTTTAATAAAGGCTTTAGTTAATTAGGGTTTTAAAATTTTAATTATTTTAAAATTGCTTTTAAACTTTGTATTTCTCTTGTGAAGTCTAGTCTTGTGACTAGGGGACGAACTACGGTGGTGTAGTTTGAGAATTCGCAACTCAGTGGCTGAGTTGTGGCAGGGTTTTGAGCATAGATTTAGGTTAGTCGATGCGGGTGTCGCGAGTTTACGGTTGTAAGTGTCTGACTACTTAATTTCTAGTAGAAACCTTGGGGGCAGCACGTAGGCAGGGTTTTTCCGAAGCTGCGTAAATCTGTGTGTTCTATTTTCTATTCTGCTATTATCTGTGCTGCTATAATTCTGCTATATCTGTGTTGAAATAATTTTATTTTATACTTCCGCATTAAATTTTTAGAATTAATAGTATCACCCTATTCACCCCCCCCTTTAGGGTGAAATCGATCCTACAAGTGGTATCAGAGCTAGGAACAGAAGTCAATTTTTGTTTTAAAAATCTGATTTTTCAAAAACCAAATTTTTTTTTAAAAAAAAATTGAATTTTATAATGGCTTCTTTTAATCATGCTTTTGCTGAGGGTCGGTCCATAGTTAGACGACCAATGTTCAATGGTGAATATTCTTACTGGAAAAATAGAATGAACATTTTTCTGAAAACCATTGATGCTTGGAATAATGTTGAGACAGGTTATAAAGTGCCAACGATAGTGGTAGATAAACAAGAAATAGAAAAACCGATGGATCAATGGATGGATCTAGAAAATAAACTACAGAATACTAATGCTAAAGCTATGAATTCTATTATCTGTTCATTGGATCAAATTGAATTTAATCGTGTCTCACATTGTCTAACTGCGCAGGAAATCTGGCACGCACTAGAAGTGACTCACGAAGGAACATCTCAAGTCAAAGAATCTTGCCTTGCCATGCTGAGTAGTGAATACGAGAATTTCACAATGGCCAAGGAAGAAAATGTTAAAGAGATTTACGGATGACTTTCCAATATTACATACAAATCAAAAGCTCTCGGGAAATCATACATAGAATTGGAAATATTCCAAAAAATCCTCAGAGTCCTTCCACAAAGCTTTGAAACAAAAGTCACAGCTATTCAAGAATCAAAAGATTTGAAACAAATCAAAGTCGAAGAACTCATCGAAAATCTCACCACTTATGAGCTAGAAATGAAATTCAAGGAAGAGCGCGAAGGAGGTGATACTCGAAAGAAATCAATAGCTCTCAAAGGAACAACAGAAAGTGATGATGATGATGATGATGGAGTAGCTGAGCTGGCACTAATAATAAAGAAATTCAAAAGGTGGAATCGTAGATATGGAAATCCAGCTCTAAATAAAAAACTGAAAAGCAGAATAGCCAAAGCACTAGACAACTCAGACGAGCAAGAGATCATCTGCCACAAGTGCAATAAACCTGGCCACATCAAGCCCAATTGTCCTCAGAATCGACACGGCCAAGAAAAGAAATCGAAAAGGAGAAGTTTTGCAGCCACGTGGAATAAAAGTGTTGATGATAAAAGCACTAGCAGTGAGAGTGAAAATGCAGATCTGTGCCTTCGAGGTGATATAACTGATAGCGATGATGACGAGCCAAGCGAGGTATCAAAACTTACTCACTCTGAATTACTTATATATTTCCATGAAGTAAATGGTTGTTTTGAACGACTTAGGGAGAAATACGCTAAACTTGAATCACAAAGAGATACTTTGATAGATTTAAATAAACAGCTTGATCAATTGGTTAAAAACTATCAAAGCAAGAGCCCTAAGTGTAATAAGTGTCCATCATTTGAAGAAAAAAATTAAAAAATCAGAAATTAAAATCAAATCACATGAAAATGAAATTCTGATTTTCGAAGAAAGTGAAAATACTAGGAGAGAGAACTCTATTAAATAGTGCACATAATTATTGAAGGAAAATGAATCTCTCAAAACATAAGTCCAACATTTGTCTACAACTTTAGGAAAATTTTCCAATAGAGAAAGAACGTTAAATATGCTGTTAGGGAAACAAACCGTTAATACAGTTAGACAAGGACTTGGGTATAATCACTCTGAACGTATTAGAAGTGAAATTAAACAAGTAAATTCCATGTGCACAATTTGTAGAAAATTTGGACATAATCAGAATATTTGCTGGTATAGACCCAAAAATGTAAAAACCATTCCAATTTGGGTTCCAAAAGGCACGAATACAAAAGGGGCATTTCACCATAAGGACAAATTTTGCAGTCCAATTAGTTTCTAGGACACACATTCAAAGAAATTACTTTCAAGGCCAAAATCGGCAGAATAATTACTTTCAAAGACAAAGTCAGCAATCCAATTACTTTCAAGGACATAATTTCATAGATTTTTAGGCCTTAGAAACTAATTATTTTACGTTTTGTCCTTGAAAGTAATTATTTCAGTTGTGTGTCCTAGAAACTAATTCCACTTGCTAAAGAGACCCTTGTGGCTAATTTCCACAATACAAATTCCTCAAAGTCAAACAAATCTGGGTGCCAAAAGGAACATATATAAATAGTTTTGGGTCTCCACAAACATATTTTTCAAAATATTTTGCCACTAACAATCATGGACCTATAAAAACAAATAGGTCATAACAATCTTTTATCGTGTAGGTATGGTGGAAGGCTAAGGAACAACAACAGTGTTATCTGGATTCTGGCTGTTCCAGGTACACAAAGGGCAAAAAATCAAAGTTTCTTAGCCTAGTATAAAGGTGACAGAATCACAATGAGCAACAACCAAAAATTATCGTAAAGGAAAAACAGGTAATGGTATATTTATTTTGAACGATATATTAAATGTGATATTCTGCACCATAATCTGATTTAAATCAGCCAGTTATGTGATGATAAAATAAATGTTGATTTGGATTCTGACTTATTCTTATTTGATATATTCTTATTTGACTTATTCTTATTTTTGGTTTTGATTTGAGCAAAAATGTATACTAATCATTTTTCATCTTTGAACTAGTTCATAAATTTGTTTGGTCTAATGATGTTGTTTTATTGATTGATGATTACTTATGAAAATATTTGATTATTCTAGACTTGACATTTTGTTCACTGTTTGCACGGCTTCAATTCAATTTCATTTAAATGTTGTATGATTTTAAGGGTATTTTTTGCAACATCACGGTCTGGTCTATAGCATCCAACTAATGATAATCTCTAGTGAAAAGAAAATTCAAATGCATATTACATTGGTAATCTAATTGATAGAAAAATTACTAGTGGAACGTGATTTATGTTGAGACATTTAGTAATTGCATCGTTTTTCAAAGAAAATATCTGCATATTTTTCACTTGAAATAATTTTCAAATAGCAAACATTTTTCTAAAATCCCTTCTAGAAAATCATTGTTGACCTTGTTTCAGATTAGTCTTTTTTTTTGAAAATTTGATTTTATAATTATTTTTGAATTTGATTTTAAAATGACTACATTAACTAATCTGACTCCCTACTGATTATCGAAAAGATAAATAGTGATTGAAAAAGTGACGATTGTTGATATTAATCATATATTTTAACTTGAGATGGTATATTTAGTCAATTTCTTTAGAAATTTAAACAAGAATTATAAAAACTTTCTTTTGGTAAAAATTCCATGACCATTTTTATTTCTATCATATTTCTATCGACCATCACTCATCAAAATCCAATATAGTATGTCAATATGTGGTATTTTAAACGTGAAATTATTCGTTCTTCATTTTATTATATTTTTAGCAATAATTACATCCAAAGTATTCACTCTCGTGCTCATTTAAAAGTCCTCACGGTTATGCATGTGTGAATTACTTGGAATTTTTTATTATGTGCTTCCATGCTCATTTAAAAGTCCTCACGGTTATGCATGTATAGAACGCATATCAAAATTGATTGATTAAATAGACAAGTTGATTCTAATCCCATTTAAAAGTCCTCACGGTTATGCATGGTTAGAAGATACTTGAATTCATTTTTTAACAAAAATTTGGAATACTACTAATCTCATTTAAAAGTCCTAACTATTATGCATGGTTAGTAGATATTCAAATTCCTGATATAAATATACCACAAATAGACACAACTATATGGTTTTATATGATGACATCATCCATATCATTCTAAAGTGGAATATGCGTCAAACATAGTATTTATGATTTTTGTTTGATTCTTTATTGAAATTTAATATTTATACCCGATTGAGTATTAATGTTGTATTAATGTCTATCACTTTATCTCTATTTTTCTAACACTATTACTCTTTTACTGATAACAAAAAGGGGAGAGAAAAGTTAAGATTTTGGCAAAAAAAGGTCAAATATTTTCTATTTGCATCTAGGCTCATTTGCATATTTTTTTATTTACATGCATATATGAAGGGGGAGCTTGTGTAGAGAGGAAACATTCAAATAGGGGGAGCAAATTGAATGATCAAATACATTTAATAAATTCAAAATCTTAAATATATGTTTGTTATCATCAAAAGGGGGATATTGTTGAATATGCTAGTATATGATTTTTGTTTGATGATAATAAACATATATATATATATATATATATATATATTCATTTAAATGTATTTGTTAATGTACTATTTTATTTTTCACATAATTAAATAAATATTTTCTGAATAAAATAAATAACACATAATTTAAATTCAAACAGATATTTTATTCAAACAAATATTTATTACAATTTTGAATAGTACAAATATGAACTCTCACTATATATACACAATTTCAATTACAATACAAATTCGATTACATCACGATTTATCATTTACATTAGCACCTCACTACATATCACACATTCACTCGTATTTTATCTTCAACTCTATTCCAAATTGAATCCAACATCTGAGTTATCTGCAAAAATATACACTGACGTAGTAAAATTGAAAAAGAAATATTTGTGCAGTGTAAAATAAAATGTATTTTGAAAATATTATTTGCCTTAGTTATTTGGGTTGTTCGTCATCATTTAATTTTGAATTCATCATACACGAACAACTTGTGACATGTACAGTGTATCACTGTACATGCCACAAGGCCGTGCACACCAATGTACACTTGATAAAATTGCAGGGACAGGTGAGCACAAGGTCAAACCCAAATCAAAAGCCGGGTTCAACTCAAGTGAAATACAAATAAAGTCACAATATTAGCACAAGGTCAAACCCGAGCTATTAGCTGGATTCAACACAGGTGCAGTCCAAAAATACAAGTATAAAATGGTCAAAACGACTAAAATGGCAACTGTCAACAAGTTAATCAAGTACACAAATGAATGGAAACAACATCAAAATTCAATGTCGACCAAGACTGCATCAAGAATCAAATACCAGATTCAAGAATACTGTTTAAACTTAAATCTGATCGAAATGATGCATCAGTGAAATAGTGGATAGAGCTCAATGCAACTCATCACATAATCAAATGGCCGAATTCAACTTGTAGATGAATACGATGAACTGGTTCAACTAAACCAACATATATAAAAATGTACAACAACTACCAGAAAAACAAAACAAGCAGACTCAAGTACTACCAGAGTCCATCACTACAACCTGAACCAGATACAAGATAAATGAACATATTCAAATGCATTGAAACCACACAGCAAGTACAACCTGACTACACAATGAATAACACATCTAACAATGGACTGATACAAGTGACTCAAAACATGAGCATGCACAAGTTCATATGCATATCAAAGTGCAAACATGATGAAGCCAGTGATACCAGATCACAATAGGAACTCAATAATGACCAAACTTATATGCATGCACACAACTCAGCAGTTCAATGTCCAACCAAGTCTAACCAAACAGTGAACCATAATATCACAATGAGACAGTAGTTAAGGCCAAATTCTGTCAGAGGTAAAACACATCAGTGAAACCAGAAGTGATCGATCAAGCGGGAATTTTCAAAAATGACCGAAGTCAAATGTAATAGCAGCTTTGAACAAAGACAGAGGAAGCAGTTTCAAAATAAACAGTTTGAACAAACCCAATTCAAAGCCAGATGATAATATGAATGAACGTCAAGATAAATCTAGTCAAAAACAATATGAATACATATGCAGTTCAAAATCAAGTCAGAACCGTGATGACCAAGGAAGTCAAAACCAAAGCCGTGACAAGCAAGTAAATAGAATATACGATTTTGAACAAGTCACTAAACATCAACAGCATCGAAGCAACATCGAATGGCCGTGCAAAATTATTGACGAATTCAAATGAATTTATATGAACGAAAATATAGGAATTCGAATCCTATAAAACCCAATCATAATCGGCCTAAATTAATCATTCGAGTTCAAACAACAACAGAGCAAACTTTATATCAATAACTCGAATCATTAATCGAGTTCAAAGAAAATCAACCAGGAAAGCAAAAAGGGAAAATCACGTACAAATTCAAGTGAACTCGAGAAGGTGCCGTGTGCGAAGCAACTAACAATCGATCAATAGAGCAACACGAAAATATCATTTGTTTGATCAACTAAAGTCGTTAGCTTCAAATTCTCCAAAGCCCTAATTTCAGCAAAGAGGAACGAGCGAATAAAGGAACGAGGCCTCCATTTTTACAGAGAAAAGTAGAGCAAAGAAATAAAAGGGTCGGCCTTGTTTTATTTTAATAAAGGCTTTAGTTAATTAGGGTTTTAAATTTTTAATTGTTTTTAAAATGCTTTTAATTTTGTATTTCTCTTATGAAGTCTAGTCGTGTGACTAGGGGACGAACTACGATGGTGTAGTTCGAGAATTCACAACTCAGTGGCTGAGTTGTGGCAGGGTTTTCAGTGTAGAGTTAGGTTAGTCGATGGCGGGTGTTGCGAGTTTACGTGTGTAAGCGTCTGACTAATTAATTTCTAGTGGAAACCTTGAGGGCAGCATGTAGGCAGGGTTTTGCCGAAGCTGGGTAAATCTGTGTGTTCTATTTTCTATTCTGCTATTATCTATGATGTGTAATTATGCTATATTTGTGTTGAAATAATTTTATTTTATACTTCCTATTAAATTATTAGAATTAATAGTATCACCCTATTCACCTCCCTTCTAGGGTGAAATCAATCCTACAATATGGTTTGAATTGTATATAATATTTTGATATCAATTATGAATCGGTTTTGAAAATGTCAAAGAACCATCCGGTGTGAAATAAGTGTTTGGTTGTTAAAGAGACTGGGATCGGATATTGTCATACTCTCTGCCAATACCGAAAACCACTTTAACCACTGTGTATGTGGTGGAGATTCCAAAATGAAGTAGGATGGTTTGGTGAACGTTTCTATATAAGGTATTTACGTAGCCCCAACTCCCGTGAGTCAGCTTGATGTGGCTAAAATAAGAGCTATACCGGGCCAAGTAAGGTTGCTCCTCTGATCGGGCACATTTCTTCCGCACCATATTATGACTTTGTGATTGATTTGGTAGCCACCCCTCGATTTGATTACGGGAGTGTGTTCCGAGGTGAGTGGTAGTAGCTGCTATGCGTTACCACCAGTCCGAGAGTGCAATGGTAGAATCCTACCCTGGCATTGCGACGCGTGCCTTGTCACATGCCTTATCGCACGCACTGTAAGTTGGTTTTGTACCGTACCTATGGAGTGCTCCCTGAGTATCCCATCAGTTTGGCGGGGCTTATAGTTTCTGTATAGACTACGGGAATATATAAAAATGTGTTAAGGGGAAAATGGGTAATGCCTTAACACTATTTAAATACTTTACTTTACTGTAGACACTATTATAATAGCGTATTGTACTATGTATGTATATAGTTTAACGGATCCTTAGGATATGGCAATCCCGAACATCTCTTAAGTTATTGCACTCACGTTAGACACTAGATAGGAGGTGTCAGACCCCGTAAACATCCCTGACGCCGTTACACTCATATTTATTTACTGTTGACTTAACTTACATAAGATCTTTTAGTTCTGACTCGAGTGTTTTGTCTTTTCATTACGCTCGGGTCAGTCTGAGCTTTTTAGTGGATTGAAGACCTTATTTCTGGAGGATGAAGACGAATATTTTGTACTTTTATTATTTATTATATTTATCCATTGCATCTTGTTGTTTCGCTGCATTATTTATTTATTCTTGTTGTATGTACTCTGATTTTGTATTGTAAAAGTGTAATCAAATGTTATTTGTAAAACAGCTTCATGAACTGTTTATTTGATTATTATATTTTGTCATTCCGCTGTGAGATTCTGTGTTTTGTTTTTCTTTCTTTTCTTTCATTTTCTTATTTACCCCATAACAATCCTCCCTTTTGAATGGTTTGAGTCTGACATGTGTGGTTTATTGTCGATTTAAACCATCCAAAAAGGTGGGTCGTTACATTTGGTATCAGAGATTTGGTATAGCAATAACTTTAGCTTTGTGAGGTCTGACTCATTAGAGATAGGGTAGTAATACCCTAGAATGAGTCGTTTGAGTGTACATACATGAGAGAGAGCGTACTTGTTAGTATTATAAAATGTTTTATATTATGTTAATTTGTTCTGTTTAATATTTATAAATTCTAGTCGGTACATAGGACGTTATCGCATCGATAGGGATTTCTAAACACTGAATAGAGCAAACCGATACAATATTGTTTTTGAAACATAGGTAATGAAATAATTTTACCTAGTATTATATTTTGTATATAAAAGAATAATTTTATAACCGGATATAGTTGGATGTGATATGTTGTTTGTTAGGTAATGAAAATTTATAAATATTGGTTGCAAAATAGTATTTACAAATAAATTTAAATTAAAAATTTTGAGAACTTAATTTCTGGGATTTCGAAATTTGGTTTCAAAAGATTTTGGAATATAATATTAGTATTATTTGGAAGTATTTGCAGATAAAAATATTTCAAAATGATTTAGAAGAAGAATTTTAAAGGAAATAAGTTCTACACTCCCCTCTCCGTCGCTGGAAAATAATTTCGGTGATGAGTGCATGCATCATCGACGTTCATTTTCAAGTTTCAAAGTGGGAAGACTGCTGTAGTAGTTTTACTGCACATTTGTTTTGATAAACAAATCTTAATTTTAGTTTTCCAAATATGATTGGATATATATATATATATTAGTTATGATAATATATATATATATATATATATATATATTATTTAAAATGATTTGAAAGGGAACCCGGTATTCAGTTCTTAAGTTTCTGTAAATTAGAAATTTTAATTATTATAATGAATGACATTTTAACTATTTTAATAATTGGAAACTTCTAAAAAGTGAAAATAAGAAGTGGATGCTAAGTGATTAATGGAATATATAAGAAATTGAAAATTTGAAACTTGTAGATATAAAAATTAAGAAGATGTAATTATTGAATATTTTGTTAACTAAAGTGAATGAGATAAACTTGTGTAACATTTGATTGCATTCTAAAAGACATATATATATAACTTACCAAAATGTTAAAAGTTGAAATGTTAATAGAAATATGTAATGGAATATTATACAAGTAAAACTTAAGTAATGAAAGTGTTCAATGAAATTACTTCTATAAATAAGAATTTAAATGTACAATGAATGTTACAAGCATAAGTTAATGTTTTGAAATGCTAATAATTAGATTTAATAGCAAGGGCGAACATCACTTAAGTTGAATGATTCATTAAATTAAAGTCAAATTCTATAAACAATGAATGTGAATAAAAGGTAGAGAAACTTAAGTAGGAATTTGTTCATAATGAATATGTATATCACATGGAAATCAAGTTATATAAGTAAATAATGAATGTGAATAAATGAATGTAAACCAATAAGAGACAATCTTGTATGAATGAATTAAAAATAAATGAAATGTATGTAATACTTTAACAATATATTCAATGATGGTTTCAAGCATTGAATGGGGATTATATTATGTAAATAACTTATGCAAGTAAATGAATATTGACACAAAAGGAAAATTAACGTAAATAACAATGGTGAATTAAGTTTGCAAAGAGACTTACATAATATTTTAAGAACTGATTATGGATGATCTAAAAAAATTGAATGGAAATAACTTATGTAAGCAAATGATGTAAATTAATGGAAAATTGCATTGTATAAATGAATGGGAAATGAATTTTGTAAGTGATGAATGTAAATTAATGAAAATAAACATTGTATAAATGAATGAAACTGAAGAATAATAAATAATGTGAAAGGAGATTAATAAGTATAACTTAAACGATATTTGAAATTATTGTTTGTTTTGGCTTATGGGATGGTTGAGAAAGGATACTTCTAACTGTATAAGGATGTATAAATAATCTATTAAGTTTTACCTAAGACTGTTGAGTGTATGGTATACTTTGTAGTTTATTTATCATTTTATACGATTAAAAGTTTCTGAACCCGAACAAACCATATGTTTTGGTTACTATGGATGGATGGTTGATTACTTTGATTGCATGTGATGATTGTAATGTTTTGTTTGCAAGTGGCTATTGTTATGTTGTGCTGATTTGTTTTGTTATTAATTGAAATAACTTAAATGTCTCCCTTATACATAATTATCACTATTTTGGATTTTATAAGTGAAATACAGGTTTATGGAAGCAATAGTTACTGCTTTTGGTTTCATAAATAAGCATTGTTTGCCGGACAAATAGGTATGTTTTCGGATTACGGTTTTATAGCGATATTATATTGTTTTCTCGTGGTTTGGGATATTTTATTTTTGAAATATGATATATATGGTATTATTGACATTATTATTTCTCCCGGACCTCTCCATACAAAGGAGATTGCTGAAATTTTCCATGAATTTTGGACTTAGAAATTTTTTGTGAAAGTGGAAATGCTTTTCAAAATTTTATTGAAATTGAATATGAAAGGATTTAATTGCTTATAAATTGATATATTTTATTTAAATTATTTAATTATGTAAGTTAATTATTTATAAATTTAATACTTTGAATAAGGTATATTAATTCCTTCATTTCCCTTTTCGAGGACAAAAAGTTTTGAGTGGGGGAGAGTGTAACGACCCGTAGTTTTCGATAATTAAATTTATTAATTAAATAAGTTTTGGAATTTAATGTTGTGAAAAATTTAAGATTTATTAAGGAGAATAATTACTAGAATGAAATATAATAATGTTAATTTAAGGTAATTGATAACTATTTTAATGTAATTCCAATTAATTGAAATGATTGAAAAGTTATAATTGGTTATAAATTGTAAATAAGGAAATAAATTAAATGTTATATTAATTGGTGAAATAATATGTAATTAATTGTAATTGGATAAAATCAGTGTTGTGTAAGTAGTTATAATATTTGTTTGTAGATAATAAACTTATAAATGTTATTAAATTAAATAAAAGGTAACAATTGTTATTTATCACCTATTTATTTAGTCTGTTGAAATTAATTTGGGATATTGATAAAATTTTAGTATAATTGAAATATTGTAATTAATATGGAAAAAAGATGGTAATTGTAGACCATTGATGTAATAAGATGTAAACTTATGTTAGTTACATTCATAATTAATAATTGATTAAATAATAAGAGCAAAATCAAAATAAATGAATTTAAATGAATTTTTAAATTATAATTTAATGAACAGATTACAATTATAATTGAACACTGTAATTTGTGCAACATTTAAATATTGAATTTGACATGGGAATTTTTTTTTGAAAGGCTATTAATTTATGTGTAATTAGAAAGGATAAAATTGTTAGTTATTAAATTTGAAAAGTGATTTAATTAATTTAATAATAATTTATTTAATTGGCGTGAAAATAGCCATTTTGGCCACTGTCTTGGATTTCGACGAAACCAGCTTTCAACTGATCTGTAATGGTGAATTATTAAAGGATTTCATGTTTAGTAGCGATCGAACTTGTCGTTTGATCGTGCAGGCTCGAAACGCGTAGAAATCGATTTAATGAAATCAATTTCAAATAAGCTGATTTTAAAAGCTAACTTCTTCATGCGATGGAATTAGGACTTAAAACTTGTTCCATTGAATTTAAAAATATCAAAAACATCTATTTTGATATGAGATGACCTACTTTCGTTTCGAAAGTAGAACGGGCTTTTCGGGTAGCTATGGTCGTTTCGAACCAATTCAGTATGTTAATTCATTTTATCGGGCCTTGTTCACATAAATAGACTTTGTTTTTCAACCCTAGCAGTCTTTCAGTCTATTCTATACGTACATCAACTTCTGTATGTTCCTTTCTTCAATGGTAGAAACCAATTCTAATTCAAAACCCTAATTCAATTTCAAATTCAAATCGAAAATCAAACTGCTCAAAACTATATCGAATATATATCATTGGAAAGCTCGCGATGAGCGTAAACCCCTGTAGCAATTCGTTTTTCAATTGGATGCATCGTTTGATCAGAAATTGAGGATGAACCTCGGCCCTTGAAATTAGGTTTTCGCGATCCAACGGTGGATCCTCATACGATCGATGATCGGGAAGCGGCGTTGGGAAGAGAGTGGAGAGCAGGTCGTGGGGTAGTTGTCATTCGTCGTAACTCGGTCAGGATTCGCCGAAAATCGATGATGAGTGGCCGATTTTCATCCTCGGCCTGGAGGTTGGTGGCGGCGTCATGGGGGAGCGGTCGGAGATCATAGGGGCGGCATTGCATGGCCTTCGAGGTGGCATGCTCAAATCTTGGTAGAAGTGCCTCAAGCGGTGGAGAAATGGAACATACGGTGGCGGCTATATGGGTTCGATCGCGACTCTGTAGCCTGTAGGTTTGCCGAGTGAACGTGAATGAGGTATGTGACGTGTCTTGTATTTTTTTTGTTTTTAATTATTATAAATTTTAAATTCAATTGTTCTAACACGTGTATCTGTTACATACGAGCTTGGATTCATGCATGGTTTGTTTCGTTGGGATCGTATCGAAATTCCGGACATTATGGAACTGGTTTGGACGAATTCTGAGACTGTTCAATTTGCGCCTTTATTTGGATTTCAAATCGATTTGAAATCAAAAGTGAGTGTTTTAACCCACTCACAACTACTAAATTATCTGATGTTAGTTATATTGAATTTATGATGTGATCAGAAATTTGATTGGTTAATGTTTGATATATTTAAATTGTCATTCAAGTTAAATCTGACTTTTATTGAATTGAATCGCCATTAGTTTAATATTAAATTTTAAATTGCTAGTTAATACCTGTTATTGATAATCAGTCACTTGTTATTGTTTATTGATTGGTTTGAATGATGATTGTGATGGATGGTTAATTGTTGATATTGGATGATTGGATGTTATATTTATATTGTTATAACACTGTAAGTTCCCTTAGTTTATTGTTAGAAAATCCCTATGGGTTGAAATGATACATACCCGAACTATCTAGAGATTAGGGAAAAATCGTTATGGGTTGAAATGATGAACTCGAGTGATTTTATGGATTTTGAATTTATTTTGGGATTGCGGGTTGAAATGATATATACCCGTAAAATTTAAATTTATTGCGGGTTGAAATGATATATATCAGTATCACTTGACCATAGGGTAGAAAAATTATATGCAGACACTGGATTGGTTAAATTAAATAATTTTTAATCCTTTAATTATGAATTTAGTTAAATGATATTTTGAAATAAAATTTAATTTACATAAACTGAATTATTTTCGAAAATCCAAGCTTTAAATGTTGAAAATTGGAATTGGTTTAAATGAATTGTTTAAAGAATTTAAATTGAAATTTTAAAGTTGGATTTGAAGTATAAATGAAATTTATCGAAATTGAGTTATTGAAATATTTGAATATTTAAATTTTGAAATCTACCAAATTTGAAATAGTTTAAATTTATAGTTCGAACATGGATTTGAAATTGATATTGATTAAATTGTTTTAAATGAAAATTTGAATTGAAGGACAAAATTTAGTTTTTTGATTTGAAAGCTGGACATGGTCCAGATGTGTTGAAATGAAAGAAATAGTTTAATTTGATATTAATTTAAAATTTATTATTTCAATATAAACTGTTTAAAAATATATTATTTTAAAAATCCCGATTATTAAGATTTCAAACTATTAAACTATTTTAATCTATTTTAAACTATTTAATCAGTTAAAACTATTTTAATTTATTTTAATCTATTAATTCTATTTTAACCTATTTTAAACTAATTAACCCATTTTAATTTATTTTAAATCTATTTAAACTATTTTAAATCTATTTAAACTATTTTAAATCTATTTAAACTATCTTAAATCTATTTAAAACTATTTTTAATCTATTTTTAAACTTTTTTAAACTATTTAAAAATTTATTTTAAACTATGCTACTATTTAAACTATTTATAACTATCTAAACTATTTTCTAAATTTTAGTCTGTGTAAAGTAGAAATGTTTATATTTAAATCCTTGACTTAAAAGTGAATATGGTTAAAAGATGTTATAACCTAAAGTGGGATTTGAAATAATGTTTTCTAGTGAAATGTCATAGTTGAGTAAATATGATGATTTTGAAATGAGGATTTAACCTATTTTGTCGATATGATTTCAAAAGTGAATATGATTTCGAAAGTAAATATGATTTCGAAAGTCAATATGATTTCAAAAGTGATATGGTTTGAATTGAATGGATATTTTGATATTCATTATGAATCGGTTTTGGAAATGTAAAAGAACCATGCGGTGTGAAATAAGCGTTTGGTTGTTCAAGATACCGGGATCGGATATTGTCATACTCTTTACCAATACCGAAAACCACTTTAACTACTGTGTACGTGGTGGCGATTCCAGAATGAAGTAGGATGGTTTATCGAACGATTCTATATGAGGTATTTTTGTAGCCCTGGCTCCCGCGAGTCGGCTTGATGTGGCTAAAACAGGAGCTATACCGGGCCAAGTGAGGTCGCTCCTCCGATCGGGCACATTTCTTCGATAACATATTATGACTTTGTGATTGATTTGGTGGCCACCCCTCGATTTGATTATGGGAGTGTGTTTCGAGGTGGACGGTAGTAGTTGCTATGCATTACCACCAGTCCGGGAGTGCAAATGATAGAATCCTACCCTGACATTGCCTCGCGTGCCTTGTAACATGCCTTATCACGCCCACTACGAGTTTGTTTTGTACCATACCTATGGAGTGCTCCCTGAGTATCCCATCAGTTTGGTGGGGCTTTCAATGTCTGTATAGACTATAAGAATATATAAAAATGCGTTAAGGGGGATATGGGTAATGCCTTAACGCTATTTTAATACTTTACTCTATTGTAGACACTATTATAATAGCATATTATATTATGTATGTAAATAGTTTAATGGATACTTAGGAGATCGCAATCCTGAACATCTCTTAAGTTATTGCACTCATGTTAGACACTGGATAGGAGATGTCAAACCCCATAAACATCTCTGACGCCGTTACACTCATATTTATTTACTGTTGATTTAACTTACATAAGATCTTTTAGTTCTGACTCGAGTGTTTTGTCTTTTCATTACGCTCGGGTCAGTCTGAGCTTTTCAGTGTATTGAAGACCTTATTTCTGGAGGATGAAGATGAAGATTTTATACTATTATTATTTATTATAATTATCCACTACATCTTGTTGTTCCACTGCATTATTTATTTATTCCTGCTGTATGTACTCTGATTTTGTATTGTAAAAGTGTAATCAAATGTTACTTGTAAAACAGCTTCATGAACTGTTTATTTGATTATTATATTTTGTCATTCCGCTGTGAGATTATGTATTTTGTTTTTCTTTCTTTTCTTTCATTTTCTTATTTAACCCATAACAATCCTCCCCTGTGAATGGTTTGAGTCCGATATGTGTGGTTTATTATCGATTTAAACCATCCAAAAAGGTGGGTCATTATAGAGAAGTTCATCCGGGGATTGAGATCCGAGCTTACTAAAGAAACTTTACCACATATTAGGAATCTGTTCGATGTAGTTGTTGAGATGGCTTTGAGGCATGGGGAGAAGCTTGCTCTCTTTGATGATAACAAAGCAGTGGAAACCCAAGGTAGGAAAACCGGAAGAGAAAATTTCTCCATAAGAAAGGCGCTCGGAAAGGAGGAGCAACCAAGAAACGGAAGGCCAATGTAGCCTGCTACAAGTGTGATAAGAAGGGACACCATGCTTACGAATGTCAGACAGGAAAAGCAAAGAAAGCTGCTGATAAGAAAGGAGTAAAATTCTTCAGCTGTGATCAGATTAGACATTATAAGAACCAATGCAAGGAACCAGCCAAGGATGGAAAGGGCAAAGTGTTTCCATTGGAACCAGCTACCTCAAGGCCAACAACATAAGAGAAAGGAAAAGCTATGTTGGGAGGTACGCTTTTGATTTGTGGTGTGTCAGTTAGAGTTCTATTTGATACTAGTGCATCGCATTCTTTTATATCTCATAGTTTGGTAGAAAAGATTAACCTAGAACCATCATACTTGTTACTTCCTTAAGGGTTGCGAATCTAATAGGATGATATGCGACTCTTGGGATGAGATGTGACCACTTAGAGTTTGAGTTGTTAGGTTATATATTTTCTTGCAGTTTGCATGTATTTTATTTCGTAAGGTTTGGAATTATTTTGGGTATGGATTGGTTAAGTAAGTATGATGCTAGGATATTTTGCTATGATAGGAAAACATCATTTAGGCACCCTAGTTGTAGTGATCGGATTATATACTCCATAGAAAACCCTAGTTTTGACGTTAATGCTTTGTTGGCTGTTATGGAGACAGAAGACGAGTTGAACCGAGTTTTTGTTGTTAGAGAACTCACAGACGTCTTTGAGCCCGTGATAGGACTACCGTCGAAACGAGCCATTAAGTTTCAGATAGATTTAGTACCATGAGCAGAGCATGTGAGTAGACCACCAAGAAGAATGACACCTACCGAGATGAAGGAGTTAAAGGTGCAGTTGGGGGATCTAGAAGGTAAGAATCTTACCAGACCAAGCAGTTCACCTTGGGGAGCAGCCGTAGTGTTTGCAAGGAAACCGGATGGATCGTTATGGTTGTGTATCGATTATCGTAAGCTAAATGAGAAGACGATAAAGAATCGATACCCGTTACCTAGGATTGACGATTTGTTCAATCAGTTGAGTGTAGCCAAAGTATTTTCTCAGGTGGATTTGGCAACAGGGTTCCATCAGCTTAGAGTAGCAGAGGATAGTATTCCTTTGATGGCGTTTACGGCAAGATATGGACCGTACGAATGGTTAGTGATGTCGTTCAGGTTAACTATTGCCCCAGCATTTTCATGGACTTGATGAACAGAATCTTTCGGGAATATCTGGATAGATTTGTATTAGTATTCATAGACGACATTTTGGTATACCCTAAGGATGAAAGAGAACATGAAATTCATCTTAGAGTGGTGCTCGAGACGCTGAGGCAGCATCAACTGAAAACAAAATTTCGAAGTGTCACTTTTAGAAGAAGGAAGTGAAATTTCTTGGTCTTGTGGTCTTAGAGAGAGGGTTGTCAATAGATCCGGCTAAGATCGAGGCAGTTAATAATTGGAAGAGAACCGAGACAGTGACTAAGATAAAGAGTTTTCTTGGATTAGCTGGTTATTATCGGAGATCCATCAAGGATTTTTCGCGGATAGCCGCACCGATGACCAAGCTAACTCGGAAAGATGTGAAGTTCGTTTGGACTGATAAGTGTGAGGAGGAATTCCGGAAAATGAAACATTTATTGGCTAATGCACCTCTGTTAGTTATTCCAAAGGGGAATCAGGACTTAGTTGTGTACACTGACGCATGTGGAATATGATTAGGAGCTGTGTTAATGCAGAGGGGTAAAGTGATTGTCTATGCTTCTCGACAGCTCAGACCGCATGAGATTAGATATCCAACTCATGATTTGGAATTAGCTGTGGCAATTTTCGCATTGAAGATGTGGAGACATTACCTGTTGGGAGAAAGATTCTAGTTGTTTACGGATCATAAGTCACTGAGATATTTATTCTCTCAGAAGGAGTTGAACATGAGACAGCAGAGGTGGTTAGAGTTTTTAGCCGCTTATGACTTTGGTATTGAATACGCACCGGGAAGAGGGAATGAGGTTGTAGATGCACTTAGAAAAAAATATCAGAATGTTGTATTGGCAATGATAGCTGATTGGAAAGACTTAGAACCATTGACTACATATGGAGTACAATGAAGATCTAAGGCTAGTTATAGTTGAGGAACTTCCATGTTATCATGTTTAGAAGTTCGATCGATGATGATTGAAAAGAAGCTTCTAAAAAAAGGGAGGATCCATTATTAGCTGAATGGATTAGAAAGTTAAGGAATGGAACAGAGAGCGATGACTTGAAAGATTTCAGTCTTGACCAGAAGAGGTGGTTTAGGAAGAAAGGACGACTATGTGTTCCGAATGTGGGAAACATTAGGAATGAAGTTTTTAGAGAATGCCATCGTTCAAAGTTCACTATTCATCCAGGAAAACCTAAGATGTATCATGATATAAAAAGGAGTTTCTTCGGGGAAGGTATGAAGAGAGTTGTAAGCTTATGGGTGAGGCAGTGTTTAAACTGTTAACAAGTAAAAGCTGAACATCAGAAATCGAGCGGGTTACTTCGGCCTTTAGATTTTCCAGTCTGGAAATGGGATTTTATCTCAATGGTTTTCATAGATGGGTTGCCAAGGTCGAATAGAGGAAATGAGAGTATATGGGTTATAGTAGACAGATTGACTAAGAGTGCACACTTTATACCCATAAAGTCGACTAGGACAGCACTAGATTTTAGTTATTCATGAAGAATATAGTTAGACAGCATGGAATTCCTAGTAGTATAGTAAGTGATAGAGATTCCTTATTTACTAGCGAGTTCTGGAAGAGTCTGAGGAGACTTTAGGTACCAAGCTCAAGACGAGTACCGCTTACCATCCGTAGATAGATGGCAAACAGAGAGAGTTAACAAAGTCATAGAGGATTTGTTAAGAGCTTGTGTGCTAGATTTTGGAGGATCATGGGAAGACCACCAACACTTAGTCGAGATTTCATATAACAACAGTTATCAAACTAGTATAGGGATGGCACTGTTTGAAGCATTGTATGGAAGGCCATGCAAATCTCCCGTTTGTTGGTTAGAGACCAAGGATAGATTTATTGGTCTGGACTTGGTTAAAGAAGCTGCAGCAAAGATTGAGTTAATTCGAGCTAGAATAAAAGAAGCTCAGTCTAAGCAGAAGAGTTATGTTGATAAAAGACGGAAAGACTTAGAGTTCTCAGTCGGAGACCATATTTTCGTCAAGGTTCACTAATGAAAGTTGTAATAAGATTTGGAAAATCATAAAAAAGTGGCAATAAGATTGGTTGGACCATTTCCTATTATAGAAAGGATCGGGAAACTCGCATATAGAGTAGAGTTACCGAATAGTTTGGCAGGAGTCCATAATGTTTTTAATATTTCTCATCTAAGGAAGTGTATTCGAGATCCAGAGACTACTATTACACCGACCATGTTAGATGATCTAGTAGTGGAACAAGATATGACTATAGTTAGAAAACTAATTCATATAGTTTCGAGAGATGAGAAGAGACTAAGGAACAAGACAGTCAGATTAGTCAAAGTCCAATGGAGAGACGATGCGAGAGACTGTACTTTGGGAAACTAAGAGCAGGATTAGATATACTTATCCTGAATTGTTTCATGGTATGTTTTACCTTTATGTTTGACTATTGTGAGCACTTATCGTAATTTCAAGGATTAAATTCTTTAAGGAGGGGAGTCTGTAACGACCCTAATTTTGACTAACATTATTTATAACATATAATTAGATAAATTAAATGAAATAATGTAGATAGTTAAGGGATTGGTATTTAGTATTAAGAAGGAGTTGTGCCTTGATGAATGTATTGGCAAAAGAGAATTGAAAATAAGTAAGTAGGAGGAATATGATAAGGGTAAAATTGGAACATCCTTCATTCTAATACCTAAACCCTTATATCCTTTATTCCTTATTCATTTTAACATTTTCAAACAAAACTAAAAACCCTATTGAGCTCAACCGACCACCATTAAGGAGATTTAGGAAGAAGAAAAGCTTGGATTCAAGTAGAAAGCTTAAGCAAATCAATCTAAGGGAAAATCTCAACCTTCTTAACAAAATGCCAAGGTGAATAATTAACTTACATCTCACTTTTTGATGTTGATTTCGGTTTCAAGTTAGATCCGAATTAATTTTGCAAGTTACATGTCATGTTATGTTTTATTAAATGGATATATATGCTTGTTGATGATTTATATTGTTTCCTACAGATTTTATGACAAGTTAAAGTTGGAAAACCTATTAAATTACATCCATATGATTTTCGTTTTTGATATATGATCAAAAACATTATTTTAGAAGTGGGTTTCAAGTTTCATAATTTTCTAATTAACTGTGGATTTATTATGAATTTTCTATGAGAGAAAATAGTTAATATTAGGTTTAAATTATTTAAGGCAATCCTATAATGATTTCGGGTTTGAAATCTATATATGATAGAAAACATATTAAAAGTGAATTACTATGATTTTTGGGGAATTTTCCTAAGTATTTTACTATGGTTATAAAATTATTTAAGTTAAGGGACTTAAATATTTTACATGTTTTGTTAAAGATGAGGGCTTAATTGTTAAAATGTTATTAATTGTAAATTTTTAATTCGGTAGCCTTTTTGGAAAAGAATTTTGATAAAGAGTGGGCAACCAATCATATTTTGACAAATTGGGCAAGTTGGGTAAAAAGAAATTACTTTGAAAGGCAATAAACCAGTTTTGTTTTGAATTACAACTTTGCCACTACCTTAGCTTGCTTCCGTCACCATGCCCAGTTAGACCTTTCATACCTATTTGAAACCAATGCACATGATATCAAGCAATTGGTATGTATTGTATTGGAGAAAGGCAGAAGAAATGATGGTGTCGAAGGCATGCTTTCGAAGGGGCTGAAGAATCTCTAACTAGCTTTCGAAGCAATCAACTTACCTTTGTTTAAAAAGAGGCTTTCGAACAAGTTGCCGCTTGCCTCTGATTTAGAAAGGAGCTTTCGAAAGAGTTGCCGCTTACTTTTGTTTTAAAAGAAGCTTTTGAATAGATATCCGCTTTTGAACTTATTTGATGTGCATGTAAATGTGCATATTTTTACCACCATATTTATTCTATTTAAATTAAATAAATTATCATATTGGGTATTTTAACTTATTTTAACCAAAATCCATATTAATTCCAAATTGTAACATATCCATCTTCATATAGGGGCAAAAAGGTCATTTGTGTGCATATATTTCTTTGAGAAAAATTAATTGGAAATTTATATATATTTGGATAGGAATCAGATCTCAAATAGGAGTGGTTTCATAAAGACACATGCATGCACAAAATGAATACAAAGGAATGAAGATGGAAATAATTCAAAGTGAAGAACATGGAGGACCCCACCCACTTACCTTGATTTTCAATTAGGAACTATGCACATGATAAAAGGACATTAAAGCTTCATGTACATTTAAGTAGGGGATTAGTGGATGTTAATGATTACTTGGCCACCACACTACCTCAAGGGCAATTTGGGCATTCCCCAAAAATATGAATTAGGGTTTAACACATGTATAAATACCCCTTATGTTTCATGTAACCCTCTCTTCCTTAAGTCTCTCTTAGTTTAGTTTAGGCTGAAAATAAAAGACAAGTTCTCTTTCTCTTTTCATGACTACTTAGCCATTTTTATTTCATGTAATTTTTCTTTTCTTTTTATGCAATTTTAAATACATGCTCTTTTCTTCTCTTGTTTATTTCCTTTCGTGTTAGTATAGATTTCTTTTCCATGCAAGTAGAATAGTTTTAATTCTTGTTAATTAGCTCTCTTTTTCATTAAGCTTTCATATTCCTTTCATTTTGCTTTCATGTTGTTAGCTACATTTGTTAATCAAATGAAAAATATGAGAGGCTAAACCCCTTCAATTTAGGGGTAATAAACCTCTCTAATTATGTAGCTTCAACTATTTGTTAATTCATACTCTCCTTTTGTGCTTAATGATGATGATAGAAATGGTTTACTAGTTGTTTTTGCTTTAATTTGATAGCCTATATTGGTGACACCAAATAGGCTATGCTTAAACAATCACTAACACTAATTGCCTCTTCATCTAAATATGATTATGGAAAAAGAAAGTGATTTGAAATTAAAATTTGATGGTCTACATTTCTAATCCATAGTTAATAGGCCATACTTAAAATAGATTTCATTTTCATTATCATTGTCAAGTTTCTTGAAAGTTAGTAAGTGGTTTAAGGGGTGTGTTATAGTTTGATGACATATGTTGGCTAATCAATAGCACAAATATGCCATACTTATGATAAGCACATCAATTAAAGCACTAATGACCATAAAAGAGAGATCATGATTTCATATGTGTTGAACTACATGATCTAGAGAGTGGATTTATTCTAAATTGTCACTTAACTCTTATATTTGCTTCTCTTTTCTTTTAGTTAGTTAGTTAATTCTCTAATTCTCTAGCTTAACTTTCACTTGAAATTGGTTTAATTTGATAGAATAGATTTTTAAAATCATCAATTCCCTGTGGATCGACCCGTATTCGCCACATACTACAAGTGTACGCCGTGCGCTTGCGGTAAATTTTATTTCGAAATTTTTCGACGGTTTTCTAACTCGATAGAGATTCCGTCGATTAACAAGTTTTTGGCGCCGTTGCCGGGGAGTTGAATTGATTTTGATTTTCTATTCTTCGAATTATTTTTGTTTAGCTTTTGTGTGTGTTTGCGTTTAAAAAATTTTTTGTTGTGTTGCATGATTGTTGTTTGACTCTTGCTTTCATTTGTTTGTGGTTGTTTGTTTGCATTTCATTTAAAAAAAATTCCATTTCAATTTTACTTTTACAAATTTCATTTTACATGTTTCAAGTGCAATACATTGTAGAAATTCCTATGCACTTTTGTGCATACAAAACCTTTCACTGACTTCAGCATTCCATACTTCTTTCAACCTGCATATACATCCTTCTCTGACTACATCAACCAACCATCATTCCCCCTCTGTCCTTTGCCAGGACTGTTGCCTATACCACTCAAACACCAATTCAACCACATCTAACTGCACTTCTTTCAACGGCCTTCATCAACTGTACATGTCATCACACTCACTTAACCACTACTGTCAAAAGCTACTCCAAATAACTCCTATCATCTTCAACCCAGTGCAACAGTAGTCCAGTGCAACAGTAGTCCATCACGTTACTATCAAAACTTCTCAACCCCATATGACTTGCCACTGCCAACAACAGTCCACTCTCATCTACATCCAATAACCATTCAACTCCTCCTACATCACCTACAACCCACCGCAGCATACATACCCAACTACTTGCACAACTACCACATCACTATTCACCATAACCTGCACATTTCAATTCACATCCATTTCCATCTATTCACTACAAACTTCAGTGCCTCTGCCTGCACACAGTGTGTCTGCTACACATAGTGCACTCAAAACTGCTCCACCACTTTAACCCTTTCACACAGCAAAATCAATTTTTTGTCCTCTGTCAACCAAGCAACTGCTAAACCATTTCTTGCTAATCTACACAACCACCATAGTTTATTGCTGCAAAAACCACCATCTCACCATCAAACTTCCTTCGACCATAGTGCCATCATCATACATCCACCAACATAACTTACTTCCCACTTCACTGCAGTGCCATCTGACTTCCTGCCTCCTCAAAATCTTCAAGCAACCATCCCACCACTTCATTGCACTGAGCCACTTCATTGCTGTCATGAGATAGTGAACCACTCTGGCTGCTCCCATTCAACAACCCACCACGATCCTCAGCTCCACAGCCTTCAATTCAACTGCCAGCAAGTGCACCACCCCACCAAACAAAAAAAGAAGAAGCAAAAAAGAAAAACTGACCATCTACTTGTCGTGACAACTACAGTGAATAGCAACCCACGACTTAAAGTATTCAACAACCCAGTTCCACAATACCACTGACATCACTCGAGAAACCACTACTTACATTTCTTCACATTCAATCAAACCAAAGCACCTCAGCCCATCATCATCATCATTTCAACAAATAGGTCACTCCCCAAGCATTAACAACTAAACTGTTGACACAATTTTTGCAATTCTCAGACCATACCTGACCATACCATTTCTTCACCTGCACCACTGCAATACCCTGATTACCCAAACAATCAAATTTGTACACAAACAAAATCACTTCTTCACAACACAGTCCACCATCAGACCAAACGCTACAATCATCACTGCAAATCACCACAAATAACAAATGCGACAATCACCATCTCACTCGCAACCATTAGACTGTCCACCCGCGAACAACCCAAAGACGAATCCATCCCCAACCAAACTCAAATTTGAACTCTTCAACAATCACGAACTCCTACCACCCTGTACAATACCCCCACCAAACCATATATCATTCCATCAAACCCAATACCCAAGTCTTCCTTGCCAAGTCGCCACGACCACCACAGCCTCGACCGCCACCTCGATCATCACGGCCAGCAATCGAACTCCATACCAACCTCCTCGAACCCAGAAACCATCTCCACCTCCTTCCACTTCGACTAACAGTACAATCCGAAATCACGAGCACGAGCTCCAATTCTGTAATGACCCGGAAATCGGCCTTTGAAAATCGGCACCGGTACTTCGCATGTACTCAAAATGCCGCAGATTCAAACGCCGAATCTGGTTCACCGGAGCTTATAACACCATTAAGTATAACAATACAGCGGAAGAAAGAGATAAATGATATCATATACAACTCCAATGAATACAATATCCAGAATGATATACAACAATGATATCAATATGATACAACAATATCAGAGATAAATAATGATACAGCGGAAATAACAACAATGGAAGAGATCACTCCAAATGATCTACGAAAGAGAATGACTTCAACAATTCCAGCATCAGCTCGAAACACCAACACGATGCACCAAGATAAGCAGGTGCAGTCATCAACTCCGATGAAGTGAACTAGCTCTAGATAATCTACTAAACCTGAATATCTGAAAACCCTAACTCTAGACTGCCCGTATGGAAAATTGTGGGCACCCGGAGTTTAGGAAGGGAACAATAAACTCCGGATCAGTCATGGGACTGGTATGAGCAAACAAAAACAGTTTATCTTTAAACAAACAACAAAAGAAGTTTAACATTGAAATCCGCAATGCTTTTGGAAAATGAAACTACCATAAGACCTCCCACCACACACACAATGCAAACGCAGAATTGGAGGAGATTTCTTCTTATGATAGTCAAACATGCTTACTACGCAAAAGAAAACTCTTTTGATATTATTACTAGTGCATAGTGGAAAACATTTCGAAAGTATAATATCAATCTTAGCCAGCATACAACCATTATTGTATGCCTACTATAGCTACCATCTAAACAGTGGTGACCACCATAAGTAAATGGCAGGTTCTACAAATAAAACCGTACTGGATTCATATTGTTTTTTTGGATTTCCAACAAATGGTCAGGCAAAGGAACTTCCTTACACCGAAATAGAAACGCCTCTGGAAAGACGCCCCGGATCCTAACCGGATCTCTGCAAACACAAGGCCGATGCTACCTCACGCTGTACAGCTGTAACTAGGTAACTAACACACTGACGCTACCTCACGCTGTACAGCTGTAACTAGGTAACTAACACACGAGCTATGTCATCCCCCGGTCGTCACCGACCTTTATTCGAGGATCCTCAATCACAAAGCAACAACCACAAAGTATAATCAACATAGGTAAAATATCTGGTCTCCATACCATGATATTACCTTTTATCTAGAAGGAAATGACATACCCTAGGGGCGCTACCCCTAAAAACCTTTGCCGCAACATTCCTGTTTCGACCATTACCGGGTTGTGAGGCTCGACGAAGTCTCGTCCACAAAGCTATGCTTTTTCACAAAGCCACGCTTTTCCACAAAGCCACGCTTTTCCACAAAGCCACGCTTTTCCACAAAGCCACGCTTTTTCACAAAGCAACGCTTTGATCAACAAATGATCAACAGCACTTCGTGTGCCATATTACCAAATTGGGAATGTATCACTAGTAACCATCAACAACATAACCTCTGAGCTCGTACGTCTCAGAGAAGGGTGTTAAGCTAAGAGAATAAATTCTCCGCCACCAACAGAAATGTATTTGATAGAAACCAGCTTTACATCTCAAAGTGTAATGTCAGACACACATCCATACAAGTCCTTTCCGGGATCGAACGAAACCGAAGGCACTTCCAAAGAAGCCCTTGCAAATCCGGATAATTTCTAATCACGTCCGGACTTCCCATCACAAAGGGTGATAAAAATCTCTATACCGGGGATCAGCCGATGCAGAGACAATCAATGGTAATCCTTTCGTTTTCGAAAGTATCCGGTCTTCACCACCGGTCTTCAAATGCTATCCATATACGTCGTATCATTATTCGGAATGGTTTATATGACACAAAGGTCCTTTCCCGGCTAAACCGAATAACGAGCGCAATTAAAAATCATATGGATACTGGGGTCTTAGTTAAATCATAGCTTAAAGCTCAAAACTTTTCATTCGAATGGTTAAAACAAATTACCATTTCCAATCTTTTAAACAAAAAGATTCATTTCAAAAACCTTCAATGGTTTAAACAATTTCCACACTTTAATCTTTTAAACAAAAGATTTAATTCACAAAGTTCACCCCGTTCACAAAGATCCATTCATGGATTTCAAAACAATTTCCATTTTAATAGGTTTACTCGTTAAATCTTTAAATCTTTAAATCAAGATTTAACTTATAGCTTTCAAAACAATTTCATTTCAAGTTGGATTAACTCATTTGGTCTTTGAATCAAAGACTCATTTCATAGCTTTCAAAACATTTCAATTCCATTTCAAACTTGAAACCTTTCAACACAATTTAGAAATCCTTTCTTAAAATGAAAGCTATTATTATTTGAAAACAAATAGTTTTCGTTTCGGAAAAATCCAGTTATATTTACACGAGTTAAAACCCTTGAATTAAATTCAAATTCCCAAATCAATACCTTTAAAATGGTTTAACCCATATATAACTTGTACAACATCTTTAATCCCTAGTTTCAAATCATAGAATTCAATTTCAATTTGAATTCAAATCTAAATCAAATTATTTAAATTTCAAGATATCCAAAATATCTTTAAAACTCCTTTCAAAAGCTTTTCATATTAAACCCCAATTTCCAATTTCAAAATCAATTGAAATTAAAATTTCAATTTCAAAAACATTAAATTTAAATCATCTGTGACTTAACTGATTTCCACGTGAAATCCATATTTGTGAGTGTATGGTGTAGTCCAGGGGTTTCACACACAATAGTGCAACAACATTCAATCATCATAGATCAAATACAGAAATATAATTGATAAGCGGTATTAACTATAACGATTATCGTACATTCACAGATCATAGATATATATCGTAGATAATCAATTACATTCATCCCAGATAAATAAATTATAGATCACAATACAAATCAGGATGTATCACAAAGCATCATATATCAGGGATATCAAACAATTCAACATTCAATAGAATCTAATCATCCATAAGTAAGATCAATCAATATCTGATTAAAATTAATTTATACCAGATTAATTACTTATGAATAAACTACAAATCTTGGTTAATCAATCATTAATTAATTATAAACCATTTTAATTAATTAACCTTTAATCAATTAATTATCCTTTAATTAATTTTCCCTAATTAATTATATTAATTAATTAATTCTCAATTAATTATCATTCCTTAACCACCTTCATTAATTAACCTTCAATTAATTAATCATCCTCAAATTAATTACCATAATTAATTTACCTTTTAACTAATTACATCATTTCATTACATTTGAAACAACCAAGAATTTAGTTACAAAATTAAACCAACATATTATTACATACTCAAAACAATATTTAAACATTACCTTTAAAATTTAATCTTTAAAATTTGTCAAAAACTTGTTAACACTTTGCTTTGAAACTTGTTTATATATTTTGTTATTAAAACTTTATTTTTTCCAAAACCTGGTTACAAAAGTTCTACACATTATTAAAACTTGAGAACAAAACGACTACCCGAGCCAACACTCCAGATTCCCGAGCCCAGCTTCGAGTTCTTCCCGGAGTTTCCCCCGAGCACATCCCTTTCTTCTTCTTTTCTTTCTTTTTTTTTCTTTTTTTGTTTTTATTTAAATTTTAAAAACTTGTTTCGAAACCCATTCGAATCACTCTAAGTCCAACTCGACTTCTTACCAAGCTAACCAAATTCAACCCCACTCGATCGAATCTCGAATTCAACCCCAAGTAAAACATCCTTCTTCCCAAAGAAATCAACACAGCGATAACAGTGGACATGGGTTGATCCATGTGCACGTGCACAAGTCGCCGCAGGTGCTTCGGCCACCACTACCATCGCCGATGAGCCATCGATGACTGGCCTCTCCAATCTCGACCACAAAATTTATGGTTCGAACTCGAAAACAATTTCGAGCTAAGTGAATCCAACCTGGAACTATATTCTCGACAATCTCTCCTTGCCAACGACCACTCCATCCACTATCATCCAGGCCACCCAGGCCCTAGCTTTATCTGACCATCATTTGGCCTTTCCCCCACAACCGATCACGCCCGATCAAATATCGACGCCTCATTTGTCACGAGAACAACCCCATCCAAAACCTAAGTCTGAACCCTAATTTGACCAAACGCCGCCGCCACGGTGATAAATAAATTCACCTGGCATTTTTCCCGAGTTCCTCGGCCCACGAGCATGCTCCAGCCACATCCCCGAGGCCACTGAACTTCGCGACCACCAGAAATCGATACAAACCCCATTTTCGTTCATCTTTCAATTCCTCTCAAAATACTAACTTAAAAATCCTGATTTTACTTTTAAAAATCATAGTTTTTAAGCATGAATTAGACTATATATGTGAAGCTTGCAATTATGAAAATCAAGATGTCTGATATATTTGTTCTCACTGAATAACTCAATTTCCTCAGAGAAATATTTAATTATTTCATTTGAAATTATTTTTAAACATTGTATTACATTCATACAAACATATTCTCTTAAGACATCATAACCTATACTGTCTTAAACAAAGATAAATTGATTTTTTTTTCTTTAGGGGAGATGAGCCTGTAAAACTAAACAGAGATATGTTGCCTGGAACACAGACATGCATATACTCATTTGTGTATATATACACAGACATACATGTATTTTTAACAGCCATATAAACATCTTAATAGCATACTTTAAGTGACAATCCAAACATCACAATATAATAACAGGTTCAAGAGGTTTGCTCATAGTTATTTTTAAAAATTAGATTGTATGGTTATCATCATTTTTCTTTTCAAAGTTCTTAGCCTAATATTGATTTCACAAAGATAGTTTGAATTTTAGACTTAAATTTGAAACTCTGAAACCCAAAAACAGGGACCTGAACATGTATATTCATGCATGCAAATTCAACTCTTGCATATATACAAACATATTTGCATCCATTCAAACATTTCACCATCACACAGTCGAACATAAATCACAACATCACAACGTATCAACGAAACTAAGCTTTAAAGAGATTGTTTGCTCACTGTGATTTATTTGAAGAAGAACAGAGCTTGATAATGTTGAACAACTTTGAAATTTGCAAGTTGGAGTCTTTTCTTGATTCTTTGATTCACTTCTCTGGTTTGAGTTGTATGATTGTTTAAATTGAAATTTTGTTTTAGTTTAAAGATGATGTTAACTTCAGTTTTCTCGGCTAGAATGGAATGAGGATGAAAATGATGGAGATTGATATATGCAAAGTGAACGAATTACAGGGTAAGTTGTTTTTGTACAGGGTGATGTGTATTTTAATTAGTTTGTACAAGTTTCTAGCAGTGATATTTTCTTGCTTGTGGCTGATATACGTGCAATGTGATGGCTTGCATTTATGAGTTTGTACCACATACATTTTATTTTTCTTCGGCTGTACATATATTTGAAATGGTGGTGGCTGGTATGATCTTGTTGTGGTATCATATTAATTGCCTTGTACTTAGTTCATTTGTTTGTACAAAGATATTTAGATTTTTCTTCTTGTTGTCTAAGCCTACAGACTTATCTTTTTTTTTGCTTGTTTTTATTGTCTTCTTTCATTTGTATACTTGAATACATTTTATTTGTTTTGGTCTTGTTACTTTGAAATATAAATGAATTTATGTTGTTATATTTTATCTATGTGTTTGCTTTATATTGTTACCTTATACACATCGGTTTCTATTTATTTCTAACTTTAATTTTTATTATTAATTTATTTTTATTTCTAACATAACCCATCAATTTCAAATCTAAATCATTTATTTATTTTCTTGTGTCAATGTATATACTTTTATATTTATTTTCAAACCATTTATATTTAAGATTTTAAATTCAATTATCAATATATATATATATAATTTCAAATTTATTCATATATGCTCAAACATATACACATTCACATATGTACATATATATACAATATTTAACTTTAAATGATTTATCACATTTTTATTTGATCTCGGGGAAACTCGCATCCATTTATCAATTAACTATAAAAAATTTAATTCAAAAATTCATTTAATTATTAATTTAAATTTAATTAAAATCCGGGGTCGTTACAGACTTCCCCCCTTAAGAAATTTCGTCCTCGAAATTGCCAAGGAGACACAAAGATTGATGAAGAATATTTCATCAACTCAAACTGAACATCTATTCTGCATTTGGCTTACCAAATCAGAATATCAATAACAGATACAAGAACGAATCTGTTTAACACTTCACAAAATACTTGGGTTATCCAGATCTACGAAATATACAGTGGCATCGGTTAGTTCAAAGGGATAACTAACCATTCGTAGAACATATCGGGACCCAAAGAATAGATAGATATATGGATACAATTTCAAAACTTTCAGTTTAGAACTAAAATATACCTATCAACCATAGCAAACAAAGCAAACAATTCATCCAAACAACAATTTTGGCCTATTTGGAGTTTATGTCCCATATTAATATATCGAATCTCCTTCCTGGATCTACGAGGAATTATCAAAGAATTGAGAAGAGATGTTGAACAAAAGAGATTGATAGAGAAAAGATTGTTTCCTTGTTGTTTCAGAGTATTGACCATTTATAGTCGTATTCCCCTGTCCCCTATCTCATCCTCTTCTTTCACTCATACTCACTATCAGTGGATAGCAAGAGAATTTACTGAGGCATTCGAACGAATATCTAAGGAATACTCATTCTAGGGTATACTTCACCCTATCTCTAATGAGCTACTTAATGTGTTATACTCCTAAGCTAAAGTTCAACCTTCAGCTCTGATACCAAATGTAATGACCCGGAAATCGACCTTCGAAAATCGACACCCGTACTTTGCTTGTACTCAAAATGCCGCGGATTCAAACGCCGAATCTGGTTCACCGGAGCTTATAACACCATTAAGTATAACAATACAGCGGAAGAAAGAGATAAATGATATCATATACAACTCCAATGAATACAATATCCAGAATGATATACAACAATGATATCAATATGATACAACAATATCAGAGATAAATAATGATACAGCGGAAATAACAACAATGGAAGAGATCACTCCAAATGATCCACAAAAGAGAATGACTTCAACAATTTCAGCATCAGCTCGAAACACCAACACGATGCACCAAGATAAGCAGGTGCAGTCATCAACTCCAATGAAGTGAACTAGCTCCAGATAATCTACTAAACCTGAATATCTGAAAACCCTAACTCTAGACTGCCCGTGTGGAAAATTATGGGCACCCAGAGTTTAGGAAGGGAACAGTAAACTCCGGATCAGTCATGGGACTGGTATGAGCAAACAAAAACAGTTTACCTTTAAAAAAACAACAAAAGAAGTTTAACATTAAATCCGCAATGCTTTTGGAAAATGAAACTACCATAAGACCTCCCACCACACACACAATGCAAACGCAGAATTGGAGGAGATTTCTTCTTATGACAGTAGAACATGCTTACTACGCAAAAGAAAACTCTTTTGATATTATTACTAGTGCATAGTGGAAAACATTTTGAAAGTATAATATCAATCTTAGCCAGCATACAACCATTATTGTATGCCTACTATAGCTACCATTTAAACAGTGGTGACCACCATAAGTAAATGGCAGGTTCTACAAATAAAACCGTACTGGATTCGTATTGTTTTTTTGGATTTCCAACAAATGGTCAGGCAAAGGAACTTCCTTACACCGAAATAGAAATGCCTCTAGAATGACGCCCCGGATCCTAACCGGATCTCTGCAAACACAAGGTCGACGCTACCTCATGCTATACAGCTATAACTAGGTAACTAACACACTGACGCTACCTCACGCTGTACAGTTGTAACTAGGTAACTAACACACGAGCTATGTCATCCCCCAGTCATCACCGACCTTTATTCGAGGATCCTCAATCACAAAGCAACAACCATAAAGTATAATCAACATAGGTAAAATATCTGGGCTCCATACCATGATATCACCTTTTATCCAGAAGGAAATGACATACCCTAGAGGCACTACCCCTAAAAACCTTTGCCGCAACATTCCTGTTTTGACCATTATCGGGTTGTGAGGCTCGACGAAGTCCCGTCCACAAAGCTACGCTTTTTCACAAACCCACGCTTTTCCACAAAGCCATGCTTTTTCACAAAGCCACGCTTTTTCACAAAGCAACGCTTTGATCAACAAATGATCAACAACACTTCGTGTGCCACATTACCAAATTGGGAATGTATCACTAGTAACCATCAACTACATAACCTCTGAGCTCGTACGTCTCAGAGAAGGGTGTTAAGCTAAGAGAATAAATTCTCCACCACCAACAGAAATGTATTTGATAGAAACCAGCTTTACATCTCAAAGTGTAATGTCAAACACACATCCATACAAGTCCGTTCCGAGATCGAACGGAACCGAAGGCACTTCCAAAGAAGACCTTGCAAATCCGGATAATTTCTAATCACGTCCGGACTTCCCATCACAAAGGGTGATAAAAATCTCTATACCGGGGATCAGCCGATGCAGAGACAATCAATGGTAATCCTTTCATTTTCGAAAGTATCCGGTCTTCACCACCGGTCTTCAAATGCTATCCATATACGTCGTATCATTATTCGGAATGGTTTATATGACACAAAGGTCCTTTCCCGGCTAAACCGAATAACGAGAACAATTAAAAATCATATGGATACTGGGGTCTTAGTTAAATCATAGCTTAAAGCTCAAAACTTTTCATTCGAATGGTTAAAACAAATTACCATTTCCAATCTTTTAAACAAAAAGATTCATTTCAAAAACCTTCAATGGTTTAAACAATTTCCACACTTTAATCTTTTAAACAAAAGATTTAATTCACAAAGTTCACCCCGTTCACAAAGATCCATTCATGGATTTCAGAACAATTTCCATTTTAATAGGTTTACTCGTTAAATCTTTAAATCTTTAAATCAAGATTTAACTTATAGCTTTCAAAACAATTTCATTTCAAGTTGGATTAACTCATTCGGTCTTTGAATCAAAGACTCATTTCATAGCTTTCAAAACATTTCAATTCCATTTCAAACTTGAAACCTTTCAACACAATTTAGAAATCCTTTCTTAAAATGAAAGCTATTATTATTTGAAAACAAATAGTTTTTGTTTCGGAAAAATCCAGTTATATTTACACGAGTTAAAACCCTTGAATTAAATTCAAATTCCCAAATCAATACCTTTAAAATGGTTTAACCCATATATAACTTGTACAACATCTTTAATCCCTAGTTTCAAATCATAGAATTCAATTTCAACTTGAATTCAAATCTAAATCAAATTATTTAAATTTCAAGATATCCAAAATATCTTTAAAACTCCTTTCAAAAGCTTTTCATATTAAACCCCAATTTCCAATTTCAAAATCAATTGAAATTAAAATTTCAATTTCAAAAACATTAAATTTAAATCATCTGTGACTTAACCGATTTCCACGTGAAATCCATATTTGTGTGTGTATGGTGTAGTCCAGGGGTTTCACACATGTAACAACCCTAGATTTTGGCCTATAGTTTAAATTTTGACTTTATTTTTATTTTGAAATTATTTTTAAACTTTTTTCATTTAAAACATTTCATTTTTAAATATAAATGTTGATTATTATGTGAGTTATAGTTTCAAACTGATATAAATTGAATATTTTACTGAAAAGTGAAATTCTGGTTGAACTGTTCAATCTTTGACTTTTAAAATTCAAATTTAAATTACATAAAATCTTAAATTTTATCTTTTATTATGAAAATAGATGTAATAAATTGAACACTGCCTTTTGTTTCATTGAAAACGGAGTTAAACTGTAAAAGTTATGTATATTTCAATATTGAGTGCAATTTGTTTTATTCTGCAATTTTGTTATTTTAAATTGTATAAATTATATTTTCTTTGTCATATTTTATTTTAATATGTGTTAATATGTTATTTTATGTATATTTTTGTCTTTTAATAATTTTAAAGTGATAGTATAATTTTTCTAAAGTTTAATTGAATTTATTTCAATTTATGAAACCTAGTTTCCATTTCTTTGCTATTTTCTTAATTTAGTTATATAATTAAAATTTATTTATTTATTTCATGCATTCACTTTTATTTTCTGTGTTTTACTTTATTTATATTCATTTTACATGTATTTAAATTAAAATAGGTTTTTCCAAAGTGTATTGAAGTTATTTCCAAATTTTAAAGCCTACTTTACATTTTTAAGCTATTTTCCTTATTTAATTATATTTAATTAAAATATATTTATTTATTTTATATATTTATTTTATTTTCTGAGTTTTTATCTTTATTTATTAGTTTTATATGTATTTACAAATTACAAAATAAATAAAAGGAAATTTGAAGAGTTTATGTCTCTTTAGTTGCTTAAGGTCCTTTAATCTTCCGACCTTTCATTTCCTCAACCTCCACCTTAATGATTTTTTTTGCCATGCTTTTCTTTTCTTTTCCAGCCACATCTTCCTCATTTTTCACGTACTCTAACATTTCTCTAACCACAAAAATTCATACGGCCATCATTGATCTTGAGATACGTAAATTTCTTCTTTCTTTTTCTTACTTTTCCTATTGTTCTATTGGATTTTGCACCTAGTTCTTCACTTTGTTGGATCGGCTACCTCCTCCTCCAGCCCTTGGCTGACCTCCACCACAACATATTCCATTCACCTACCTCCCTAGTCAAACACCATGGCCAGGCCGAGCCAAAGTAGGCAAGCTTCATCACTAAAATCCACTAAACCATCACCAAACATTGCAAACCGAGCCACTTTTGTCACCACCACCTACAACCACTTTTAGCCGCCACTTCCTCCACCACCACCAGCTCTGACCTGACCTCCACCCTCTGCCACATCACCCAACACCTTCTGGCCACCTGGCCATGCCCATAGGACCTAGGGCTGAACCCTATTGTGGCCTAGAAAAGGTATATGGCCTTGTAGTTGTAGTTGTGTGCACCTATATCTCTATGCACCTTTAAACCCAAGCTAGGCCGACATGTTTGGACCCTAACCCTGCCTTAGTCCCTGCCTTAGCTGAGCCTATTACATCACTAACTGATCCATGTGAAGTTGAGAACAAGTGCAATGCATTTGTTTTAGTTTTGGATAATGATTTCTCTTGTTATCTAGTGTAAATTTGTGTTGAAACTTATATATTGTTTTATTGTTTTGTTCAAATGTATCCAAGGAGATTCATCTTTGGCTCTCCAACTCAAATCATATTCGTGTTGTCGTGCCTTCGAAGATTCTGTGTTGTGTGTTTGGTCGTCATCTCCAGCTTAAACAAGTGAGTAAATCTCACCAGACAATATGTACTTATATAACTGATAAACCGACATCATTTGAATCTGTAATGTATATCATCATGTTATATATACTTATATTATTATCATATGATGTTCACACATGCTTATACACCTTTTATCTCTTATGTTACTATTATATCATGCTATTCTGTTATATATATCAGTTTATCACACTACAAGTTCCCTGTAGATTAGAATCACTATGGGTTGAAATGGTACATACCCGAACGGACTTTAGAATAAGGGAAAATCGTTATGGGCTGAAATGATAGGCCTGAGCGGTTTTCAAATTCATTTATTTTACTTGGGATTGCGGGTTTGAAATGATAGAATCCAGTTTTTCTTTGTAAACTCCGGATTGAAATGATACATATCCGTATCACTTGACCTAGGCTTGAAAATTATATACAGACCCGTGGTTTATATATCTTTCTGAAATTTTTAAAAATATTTTAAAAATGTAAATATTATGATATTTTGATTTAAATTTTATTAAAATGATTTCTGTAAAATATTTGTGATTTTCTACAAATTAAATAAGAGAATTAAGTAAATGGTGAAGTAGAATTTGAAATATAAGTTAATTTTGGAATTTATGATTTTGTTTATAAATGGAATTTATGTAAAGTAAGAAAATATGACAAATTTGATTTAAAAGATAAATTTAATGATTTTATTAAGTAATAATAATTTTTAAAAGTGTTAATGATTTTGTATAAATTAAAATATGAAATAAATGAATATTTAAGCTGAATTTGGAAATATAACTTAAATTGAATTTTGTGAAATTTGTTTAAAAGTGAATTTTTAATTAAGTAAAACAAATGAAAATAAGTTATATTTTGGAAATTTAAAATTAAATGTTAAGTTAAATTTTTAAATAAAGAAATGAAAATTTAATTGTTATTTAATTTGATTTTTATATGGAAATTTGACTTTATAAAATCATAGAAATAAAGGTATTTAAATGATTGTTTTTAAATATGAAAATATATGATTTTATAAGTTAAAATGATTTATATTAAAGTTAATTATGTGTGAAATTGTAAATAAAACTCTGAATTTGATTTGACAACATTTTTTGAAATGTAATGTAAAGATATTACAGCATTGGAAAATGCTGTAGTTGTTTTAAATGAACCAAATAGCAAATTTGAACTAAGGGTTATTATAGCACTTTGTTAGTGCAATAGTTGTTCAATTTAACTAAAATTTTAATTGAAACTAAATTAAGATTTTACAGCATTTTAAATGCCGTCTTTTGTTAATGAACTGTTTTTAAATATAACATTTCGTAGCATTTTCCAAGTGCTGCGAAAGTTGAATTTTCTTTGTTTAATAAATTCAAATGGATAAATGATCTTTGAAAAAGATTAAATTTTGGAAATTAAATATTTAGTTATTAAGTATCATGAATTGACTTTAAATGATTTAAATGGAATAATTGATTTGGGAAATACAACTATTTTGAAATATGTTTAAATGGTATTTAAATTTAAATTATATAGATGATATTTTGAAATGATATTTTGATATTTTGAAGTGAATTTGAAACGATATTAAATCTTGGAATGAATAATTGAAGTTTATATTAGTATGAAAAAATATTTGGTTTACTTGTAATTTGAATCTATTTAAAAGATATTGGACTTATGAAATATAGGATAATAAGGCTTTGGAATTTATTTTATAATTTGAATAGTTATTTTGTGGATTAAATCTATATTTGAAATTTATAAGATTTGAAATGGTCTATGGAAATTTAATTGAAATAAATGATTGAATTGAATTGAAACTTTGGAAATTTTAATACTTGATTTGAAAGTTTAATAATTACACTTTTAAATGGTAAATGAATTATTTTGATTGAAATATAAACTATTTAAAAGGTGACTTGAAATGATAATAAATGAATGATATCTTTAAATTTAAAAAGTATTTAAAGTTGAATATTTAGATTTGAACTCAAATGATATTTTGGTATATTAAAATGATTTGAAATGAAGTTTGAAAGGATATGATATTTTGATATATTAAAATGATTTGAAATGAAGTTTTGGAAAGATTTGATATTTTGATATATTAAAATGATTTGAAATGAAGTTTTGGAATGATATGATATTTTAAATATATTGAAATGGTTTGGAATTGATTTAATCTTTATTTTGATAAAGATTTGGATTTGAAATGATATTCTATTTTGAAGTATAAACTGTTTTAAAATTATAACCACGGGTTATAATAACGATTGGTTGTTAAAGAGACCGGGATCGGATATGGACATACTCTCTATCGATACCGAAAACCACTTTGACAACTGTGTACGCGGTGGAGTTTACAGAATGAAGTAGGATGGTGGCGACGATCCTAAGGTATATACGTGGACCTAACTCCCGTGAGTTGGCATAAGGTGGTTAAAACAGGAGCGATCGACGGGCAAAGGAGGTAGCACCTCTTATCGGACACACTTCTTCGATAAAATTCTATTACTTGTGATTGATTTGGTGCGCACCCTTGATTTGGGAGTGTTGTTCGAGGTGGGCGGTAGTGGCTGCTATGCGTCACCACCAGTCCGGATGCGTAATTGGTATATCTACCCTGGCATTGCCTTGTGTGCTGTGTCACCTACCATATCGAGCTTTACTACGATTTGTGATTTCTCCCGTAGCCTGTGGAGTATCGAGGGTAGCCCCCATTTTGGGAGTATGCTAATACTGGATAGACTACTGGGACTATTACGTGTTAAGGTGGAAAATGTAAAGCCTTAATGCTATTTAAAAGTATGTTTAATTTATATTAGACATTATTATAATAGCGAATATTACTACATAGTAGATAGTTTAACGGATCCTTAAAGAATGGGCGATCCCAACCATTCTTTAAGTTACTTGTACCTTTATTACAGTTCACTTGAGTTGGTTTACATTATATAAGTATATATTGTCCTGACTCGAGTTTTTTGTGTCTTGCTTTACGCTCGGGTTAGCCTGAGTTATTCACAGATTTGGATTTCCGCTCTCTTGGAGATTTGAATCGCTGGAGATTATCTGCTTGTCTTGTCCTATCTATTTCAGTTCTGTTGTTCTGTTCAGCTTGTACTTGGTTATCATATTGAGACTTCTGTTGTAATCTGTTGTATCTTATTTAACTCTGATATATTTACATAGTAGCTTCATGAACTACTATTTCTTTTACTTCCGCTGCATTATTTTACTCTGTGTCTGTGATCTGTGATTATTTATTTACTGTATATTCTAAGATTCGCCAAGTTTTATTTACAACGTGGTATTTTGAGCAATTCAAGTCCGACATATGCGGATGCGAATGGTTGAAAATATCAGGTCGTTACAACACACAATAGTGCAACAACATTCAATCATCATAGATCAAATACAGAAATATAATTGATAAGCGGTATTAGCTATAACACTTATCGTTCATTCATAGATCACAGATATATTTATCGTGGATAATCAATTACATTCATCCCAGATAAATAAATTATAGATCACAATACAAATCAGGATGTATCACAAAGCATCATATATCAGGGATATCAAACAATTCAACATTCAATAGAATCCAAACATCCATAAGTAAGATCAATCAATATCTGATTAAAATTAATTTATACCAGATTAATTACTTATGAATAAACTACAAATCTTGGTTAATTAATCATTAATTAATTATAAACCATTTTAATTAATTAACCTTTAATCAATTAATTATCCTTTAATTAATTTTCCCTAATTAATTAATTAATTAATTAATTCTCAATTAATTATCATTCCTTAACCACCTTCATTAACTAACCTTCAATTAATTAATCATCCTCAAATTAATTACCATAATTAATTTACCTTTTAACTAATTACATCATTTCATTACATTTGAAACACCCAAGAATTTAGTTACAAAATTAAACCAGCATATTATTACATACTTGAAACAATATTTAAACATTACCTTTAAAATTTAATCTTTAAAATTTGTCAAAAACTTGTTAACACTTTGCTTTGAAACTTGTTTATATATTTTGTTATTAAAACTTTATTTTTTCCAAAACCTGGTTACAAAAGTTCTACACATTATTAAAACTTGAGAACAAAACGACTACCCGAGCCAACACTCCAGATTCCCGAGCCCAGCTTCGAGTTCTTCCCGGAGTTTCCCCCGAGCACTTCCCTTTCTTCTTCTTTTCTTTCTTTTTTTTCTTTTTCTGTTTTTATTTAAATTTTAAAAACTTGTTTCGAAACACATTCGAATCACTCTAAGTCCAACTCGACTTCTTCCCAAGCCAACCAAATTCAACCCCACTCGATCGAATCTCGAATTCAACCCTGAGTAAAACATCCTTCTTCCCGAAGAAATCAACACAGTGATAACAGCGAACATGGATTGATCCATGTGCACGTGCACAAGTCACCGCAGGTGCTTCGACCACCAGTACCATCGCCGCTGAGCCATCGATGACTGGCCTCTCCAATCTCGACCACAAAATTTATGGTTCGAACTCGAAAACAATTTCGAGCTAAGTGAATCCAGCCTGGAACTATCTTCCTCGACAATCTCTCCTTGCCAACGACCACTCTGTCCACTATCATCCAGGCCACCCAGACACTAGCTTCATCTGACCATGATCTGGCCTTTCCCCCACAACCGATCATGCCCGATCAAATATCGACGCCTCATTTGTCACGAGAACAACCCCATCCAAAACCTAAGTCTGAACCCTAATTTGACCAAACGCCGCCACCACGGTGATAAATAAATTCACCTGGCATTTTTCCCGAGTTCCTCGGCCCACGAGCATGCTCCAGCCACATCCCCGAGGCCACTGAACTTCGCGACCACCAGAAATCGATACAAACCCCATTTTCATTCATCTTTCAATTCCTCTCAAAATACTAACTTAAAAATCCTGATTTTACTTTTAAAAATCATAGTTTTTAAGCATGAATCAGACTATATATGTGAAGCTTGCAATTATGAAAATCAAGATGTCTGATATATTTGTTCTCACTGAATAACTCAATTTCCTCAGAGAAATATTTAATTATTTCATTTGAAATTATTTTTAAAAATTGTATTACATTCATACAAACATATTCTCTTAAGACATCATAACCTATACTGTCTTAAACAAAGATAAATTGATTTTTTTTTTCTTTAGGGGAGATGAGCCTGTAAAACTAAACAGAGATATGTTGCCTGGAACACAGACATGCATATACTCATTTGTGTATATATACACAGACATACATGTATTTTTAACAGCCATACAAACATCTTCATAGCATACTTTAAGTGACAATCCAAACATCACAATATAATAACAGGTTCAAGAGGTTTGCTCACAGTTATTTTTAAAAATGAGATTGTATGGTTATCATCATTTTTCTTTTCAAAGTTCTTAGCCTAATATTGATTTCACAAAGATAGTTTGAATTTTAGACTTAAATTTGAAACTCTGAAACCCAAAAACAGGGACCTGAACATGTATATTCATGCATGCAAATTCAACTCTTGCATATATACAAACATATTTCCATCCATTCAAACATTTCACCATCACACAATCGAACATAAATCACAACATCACAACGTATCAACGAAACTAAGCTTTAAAGAGATGGACAGAGCTTGATAATGTTGAACAGCTTTGAAATTTGCAAGCTGGAGTCTTTTCTTGATTCTTTCATTCACTTCTCTGGTTTGAGTTGTATGATTGTTTAAATTGAAATTTTGTTTTAGTTTAAAGATGATGTTAACTTCAGTTTTCTCAGCTAGAATGGAACGAGGATGAAAATGATGGAGATTGATATATGCAAAGTGAACGAATTACAGGGTAAGTTGTTTTTGTACAGGGTGATGTGTATTTTAATTAGTTTGTACAAGTTTCTAGTAGTGATATTTTCTTGCTTGTGGCTGATATACGTGCAACGTGATGGCTTGCATTTATGAGTTTGTACCACATACATTTTATTTTTCTTCGGCTGTACATATATTTGAAATGGTGGTGGCTGGTATGATCTTGTTGTGGTGTCATATTAATTGCCTTGTACTTAGTTCATTTGTTTGTACAAAGATATTTAGATTTTTCTTCTTGTTGTCTAAGCCTACAGACTTTTCTTTTTTTTTTTTTGCTTGTTTTTACTATCTTCTTTCATTTGTATACTTGAATACATTTTATTTGTTTTGGTCTTGTTACTTTGAAATATAAATGAATTTATGTTGTTATATTTTATCTATGTGTTTGCTTTATATTGTTACCTTATACACATCGATTTCTATTTATTTCTAACTTAAATTTTTATTATTAATTTATTTTTATTTCTAACATAACCCATCAATTTCAAACCTAAATCATTTATTTATTTTCTTGTGTCAATGTATATACTTTTATATTTATTTTCAAACCATTTATATTTAAGATTTTAAATTCAATTATCAATATATATATATATATATATATAATTTCAAATTTATTCATATATTCTCAAATATATACACATTCACATATGTACATATATATACAATATTTAACTTTAAATGATTTAACACATTTTTATTTGATCTCGGGGAAACTCGCATCCATTTATCAATTAACTATACAATTTTTAATTCAAAAATTCATTTAATTATCAATTTAAATTTAATTAAAATCCGGGATCGTTACAAATTCGCAACCCCTAGTTGCGATTTTGAAGGATAAATTCGATTTCGAAAAAATTCGATTTTGGGAATTAAGCTGTTTGGGAATATACGAGAAGTGGGTTAAGTTTATCTTATTGTATTGATAAAATAGGATAGAACAGTGGTTTGGGTATTGGACTTTGTAACTGGGCCCGGGCTTGTTATGATTTAAAAAAAATTGTGTGTTTGAAAAACAAAAAAAAATTCGAAAAACCAAAAAAAAAGAAAAGAATTTCTGTTTTTTTTAGTTTCTTTCCCCAAAAAAACAAGTTGTTTTGTTTTGTTCACTTCATAATAAAAAAAACAAATGGGCTTGTTTTCTTGGTTCATTTCAAATTGGTTTGATTTTGAGTTGTTTTGAGTATTTGTTTTGTTTTGATTTTCCATTTGTTTAGTCTTCCTTCTTAAAAAAAATTGTGTATATCTCTTGTTTATAATTTCAGGTTGCCAAAGCAAAAATTCAGCAGAAGAAGACTTGCTTTGCTTGCTTTAAAAAAAATATTTGCTGCTTTGAAATAATTGTTCCACACTCTAGTATTGTGCTTTCATCTCCTTTTTTTCCTTGCATTGTAGTTTGCTTGCATTTAAAAAAAAATCAGAAACCAGAAACAAAAACAAAAAATTCATTTGTAGTTGCAATACCCGTTTAATTTCTTCTTTGCATTTCATTTTAGAATTTTGATTAATAATAATGATAGCTCTTAATTGTATATTGACAATTTGTCTTCTTTGAACAATTTAATTTCTCGGTGTCTAGGCTATGGCAGAGCAATAATCAGTTATAAATTGTAACGACCCGTATTTTACGGATCGAAAAGTTTGTCAAAATCTGGGATTTTCAGCATTTTCTAGTTGTTTCAGATTTTGGTTGAAATTGCCTAAGTCCTAGGTCGTACGCGACCTAAATGTTGTTGGCAACTTAGGAGATAAGTCGTGAGCGACTTAGAGAAGATCTGCGACCTAAGGGGGTAGGCAAGTTAAGGGATAAGTCTGGGTCGAGTTGCCGACTTAAGGTAGTGACCGACCTAAGTGATGAGTCGTGACCGACTTAAGAGGTTTAGGCGACCTAAGGAAGAGGAGTAGGCGACCTAAGTATTCTGGGGTTAGGTCGTGGGGTAGAGTTAGGTCGGTAACGACCTAAGGAGTTAGCTTGTTAGCGACCTAAGGAGTTAGCTTGTTAGCGACCTAAGGAGTTAGCTTGTTAGCGACCTAAGGAGTTAGCTTGTTAGCGACCTAAGGAGTTAGCTTGTTAGCGACCTAAGGAGATAGGTCGCATAAGTGTTAGGTCGTAGCACTGATAGGTCGTGTGGGTCTAAGTGTTAGGTCGTAACATCGTTAGGTCGTCTAGACGACTTAGGAGTGGTTGAGTATCTGTGGTTGGTTAAGCCGGAGGTTCTGCTAAGTCGTAGGTCGAAAGTAAGCGCATTGCTTTAGGTCGTCATGTGTTAGGTCGCTGAGGAGTTAAGTCGTGCATCTGTTAGGTCGGAGAGGCTTAGGTCGGAAGCGACTTAGGGAGATGGCCAGATTTCGACTTAAGGGCAGTTTTCAGCTATAAATAGGAGGGGTTGTTCTCACTTTTTGGGATCCGGATTTTGAAGCAACGAAGTGCTGCCATTTTGAGAGCTTGACTTCTACACTTCTTCACTTCTTTTCTCCACTCTAATCTGGTGCTTCCATCCATCCAAATCGAAGATCAAGATTGAAGATTCAAGAGCTTAGATTGAAGATCTTCATCTTTTCAAGAGAGATTTCTTCGTTTGAAGCGGATTCGTGATAGATCAAGCTTGATCCTTCGCTGTCCAGATCTGAAGCGTGTTGTTTTGGGTTTGTTTAGGTGATTTGGTGAGTGGTGATTATCTCTCACACGGATCCAAAGGAGTATATCGGATTGTTGGCTCGTTTTGGTGTTAAAATAGTGATTTCCATGCATTTTCTTCATCCTAAGTGTAGATCCATATAGATCCATTGTTCATGATGATGTTACATCCATTTTATCATATGTTAACCTATGCAAGTTCATTCATCAAGTTTGTAGAGATATAATCCATGTTTTCATGCTTATTGGACTTTCAACTCTTTAATTACGAAAATGCCATTATTGTTATAATTGTCTACTTAGATCATATTTGAATGCTTGATTGTTTGGATTGATGTTTGATTTGATTGATTGTTATGAACTAGATGATTGATGACTAGATTTAGATCGAAGGTGATTCAAAAGCTAAGGGAAAGGCTCTTGAATTGGGAAAGCTGCTCGAGGCATATGTAGCGGGATGATGAAGCTCTTATGCATAGATTTGACGATGTGATGATGAGATGAGGCTTTGCGAGGATGTAATGAAGCGAGGCAATCATGTGATGAAGACTTGGTCTAATCCAGACGGGATCATTCCAAGCATGTTGATAACTCGGTGATATGATTCGAGTTGAGGATAATGAATGGATATGAGAATAGTCGTCGAGGAGGATGACTAGGAGGCTTGGATAGCATCGTTGTTGAAGGTTCTAGCATGCTCTAAGCAAGAGTACGTTTGGGCAGATTCGATAGTCCCAACGGCCAACTGTTGATGGTCGAGTACTCTGGGCAGATTCGATAGTCCTAGGCACGGGCTGCGACGACGTGCGGGAGTTATGTCTAGAACCGGGGTTTCCATTAGCCCTTGACGGACGGCTGAAAGAATGTGCCGGTCATTCAATTAACGGTGATATCGAAACAATGATAACAGTGATAGCCAGAGTCATGGATGTTTGGTTGTATCGTCATTCGGACTCAAGAGCGGTATTTTCTGGGTGCTTATCTGATTTAGGCCTTGGTACTTGGAAAACATCGCCCTTGACTCGAGTGATAGTAGTTTTTACTTTAAATTGTATGCTCTGCTATGTTTGCTTCTGCTTAGTGTGTGTCTGGGAGCTATCACTGTAGAATGAGGTTGGAGTGGGAGGGTTGTATTCCTATTCCTTTTCCTTTATGCTCTTTTGGTATGTTGTTAGTTAATTTATTGCTCACTAAGACTGTTGTCTGACTCAAGGCTTTATGTTTTAATTCTTATTGCCTTGGGCTGTTCGTCCATTTTGGGACGGGCAGACTAGGTAGCAGGTGACAGGTGCTATTCTTTTCTCACGATGCTGATATCGAAGACGAGCTAGAGGGTTGCATATTATCTTCTTATATGTACTGGATATTTCGCTGTTTTTTTTGTATTCTCTGAGAGATATGTAGTGAGGCTGGATGTATTGACTATGTGGATGCTTGTATTCAACTATTATGGAGTTTTATATGATGTCATTTTGTTCTGTAAAGCTTCACTATACATATATTCTATTGTATTTTGTCCATGCGCTGTGAGTAATACGATAGATTCTGTTGTTTTAAATCTTACCTTGACAATCGTCCATGGTCGCCTGGCACACTTTACAGCGCTCTGTCTCTAGATTCGGTGCAGGGGTCATGGGCGGTCGTCACATTTGGTATCAGAGCATTGGTTAATCGATTTTACCCAACGCTTGCTGTCGTAACTACGTATGAGAGACGTAATTGTATTTTGATGGATGATTACTATATATAATATAGTAGCTTAGCAGAGTTTGAGTCCTTTATGCAGTTGTTTCTCTAGATGTTCTAATCATTCCTTTTTATAGATATTGAGAATGAGTCGAAGAGGGAGACCAGCTGCTAGGGAAGGCCGTGCTACTGAAGAGACTGCTGATTATGCAGCCATGTTCGAAGCTATGATGACTTCGATCATGAGAAGGATACCAGTTCCGGGGGCAGCAGTTGATGTTGGAGTTCAAGTTCAAACTCCGAAACCAGTGGATTTTGCTAAGTTGTGCAAGGATTATACTGCTCTTGGAGGAAAGGTTTTCTTGGGAACAGAATCAACTATCGAAGTCCAGAGATGGATAGATGCTTGTAGAAGGATCTTTGGTGATTTGGGAATTGATGATGCAACTAAGAGGAAGTTGGCATCGAGGCAGCTTCAAGGGAGAGCCTCTGATTGGTGGAACTCTATTACCATCAATACTGCGGAGGAAGAGATTACTTGGGAGCAATTCCAAGCTAGATTTGAAGCTAAGTTCATTTCTACAGCTCAGAAATCTGTTCTGTTCAAGAAGTTTGTGGAGCTCAAGCAAGGTGGAAGATCTGTTCTTGAGTATGTTTCTGAGTTTGAAGCTTTGTCCAAATATGCCCGGTCATATATTGAGTCTGCTTATCAGAAGAATGAGAAGTTTGTGACCGGCTTGGATAGTTATCTTGGGAGACAGTTGGTGGATCATTTGGACGATTCATTTGAGAAGCTTGTGGAGAAAGCTCTTAGGCATGAGAGTCTGTTTCCTAAGGAAGGATCTGTTGTTGCTGTGACTAGGGAAGAGTCTAAACCCCAGCAGGGTGGAAACAAGAAGAGGAAGCAGCAGCAGCAGAAGGGTAAGGATGGCCAGAAGAAGCCGAAAGGCGAGGTGACTTGCTACAACTGTCAGCAGAAGGGCCATTTCTCGAAGGATTGTAAGAATCCTAAGGTGCCGATGAAGTGTCATAACTGTGACAAGCCGGGGCATTTCAGGAAGAATTGTCCAGAACCAAGGAAGGACAGGCAGATTGTGCAGGCCTATGCTTTAGGAGCTGTTCCGTCGTCTTCAAAAGCTCCTACTGCTGAAGAGAAGGGAAAGAGTGTGGTTGTTCAAGGTACTCTTTTCCTATGTGGTGTTCCAGTTAGAGTTCTGTTTGATACTGGAGCGTCGCATTCATTTGTTTGTAATGAACTAGTAGGCCGGTTAGGTTTGGAACCGGATATTGTTGATAGGCCATTGGTTGTGACTAATCCAGTTGGGAGTTCGTCTTGTTTGTGTATGTTATGCCGTGATCTAGTTGTGTCGAGTCATGGTTGCTCTTTTGTTTGTGATTGCTTTGTTCTGAACTTTGCGGGGTTCGGAATTATCTTGGGTATGGACTGGCTTAGGAAGTATGCGGCTAAGGTTGATTGTGAGAGGCTGGAGGTGACAGTCGAGAATGTGGAGGGGCGAAAGATTGTGATACGATGTAAGCATGAAGAAGGCGTCTTCATGAGCTTCATGTATTCGCTAGTTGTTCCACGGGATGGACTGTCATCAGTGCCGATCGCTAATGGATTCGAGGATGTCTTTGACGAAGTCAAAGGGTTGCCGCCGCATAGAGAGATCGAGTTTCGTATAGATCTAGTTGAAGGAGCCAGACCTGTTGTGATGCCTCTAAGGCGGATGGCGCCTAGGGAACAGCAAGAGTTGAGGGTGCAAGTTGATGACCTTTTACAGAAAGGATTCATTCGGCGTAGTGTGTCCGAGTGGGGTGCACCAGTTGTGTTTGCAACCAAGGCAGATGGGTCGTTGAGATTGTGTGTGGATTATCGTGAGCTGAATAAGGTGACTAAGAAGAACAAGTATCCATTGCCGAGAATAGATGACTTGTTTGATCAGCTTCACGAAGCTAAGGTGTTTTCTCAGATGGATTTGGCAACGGGATTTCACCAGTTGAGAGTAGCGAAGGATAGTGTGCCGAAGACTGCTTTTAGGACACCATCTGGTTTCTTTGAGTGGCTGGTAATGCCGTTTGGATTGACTAATGCGCCAGCATATTTTGTGGATCTTATGAATAGAGTGTTCAGAGATCAGCTGAACAAGTTCGTACTTGTGTTCGTGGATGATATTCTGATTTATTCCAGAACTGAAGAAGAGCACAAGACGCACTTGCGGATTGTTTTGGAAATCTTACGGAAACATCAGCTGAAGGCTAAGTTTTCGAAGTGTCACTTCTGGAAGAGTGAAGTGAGGTTCTTAGGCCATGTGATTTCTGGAAGTGGAATAGCGGTTGATCCCGCTAAGGTGGCAGCAATCCAGGATTGGGTTAGACCTAAGAATGCATCTGATGTGAGAAGTTTTCTTGGATTAGCAGGATATTATCGACGGTTTATCAAAGACTTCTCCAAGATAGCTGCACCATTAACAGGATTGACGAAAAAGAACCAAGTGTTCAGTTGGGATGCTAAGTGTGAGCAAGCTTTCGGAATCCTGAAAGAGCGATTGACGAGTGCTCCTGTTTTGACTATTCCTAGTGGGAATGATGAGATGGTGGTTTACACCGACGCATGTGGTACTGGACTTGGAGCAGTGCTGATGCAAAAGGATAAAGTTGTTGCGTATGCCAGTCGACAACTGAAGCCGCATGAAAGGAATTACCCAACTCATGATTTGGAGTTAGCGGCGATTGTATTTGCTCTGAAGATGTGGAGACATTATCTATTGGGAGTTCGATTTGAGTTGTTTACAGATCATAAGTCGTTGAAGTATCTTTTCTCCCAAAAGGATTTGAATCTTCGGCAGCAACGTTGGCTAGAGTTTTTAGCATCATATGATTTTGGTATAGCCTATACTCCGGGAAAAGGTAACGCAGTGGCAGATGCGTTAAGTCGGAGACATGCAGGATTAGGAGCCATGTTTTCAGAATGGAAGAGTCTCGAGTATTTAGCTGGATTTGACTTCAGGCCTAGATATGAATTGGAACCTGAGATGTTGGCAAACTTATCGATAAGACCCACTCTTGTGGAAAGGATTGGTGAGAGCCAAAAGCGAGATGGTAAGCTTGTCAGGATTATCCGTGATTTGGAATCTGGAGTGGATCCAGAAAAGGATAAAGGATTCGAGGTCGATCGAGAGGGTTGGCTTCGGAAGCAAGGACGACTAGTTGTTCCTGATATAGATGAATTGAGGAGTGAAGTTCTGAAGGAAAGTCATCACTCGAAGTTGACAATTCATCCAGGTGGAAATAAGATGTATCGGGATATGAAGAGAACCTACTACTGGGAAGGTATGAAGAAGGATGTTGGAAATTTTATTTCCAAATGTATGAACTGCCAGTTGGTAAAAGCCGAACAGAAGAAGCCAAGTGGATTGCTTCAGCCATTAGAAGTTCCTACCTGGAAGTGGGAACAAGTGTCGATGGATTTTATCGATGGATTGCCTAGAACCAGAACGGGAAATGAAGGGATTTGGGTCATTGTAGATCGTTTGACCAAGAGTGCAAGATTCATTCCTGTTCGATCGACTAGGACTGCATCAAAGTTAGCTGAGTTGTATGTTAAGTGGATAGTTCGATTCCATGGTATTCCGAAGAGTATAGTGAGCGATCGAGACCCATTGTTCACTAGTGGATTTTGGAAGAGCTTCCAGGAAGTCTTGGGAACCGAGTTGTGTTTGAGTACAGCTTATCATCCCCAAACAGATGGTCAGACCGAGAGAGTCAACCGAGTTTTGGAAGATCTTCTTAGAGCTTGTGTTTTGGATTTCGAAGGATCATGGGAAGATCACCTTCATTTGGTAGAGTTTGCGTACAACAACAGTTACCAGTCAAGCATTGGTATGGCACCGTATGAGGCGTTGTATGGAAGACCATGTAACTCTCCGACATGTTGGTTGGAAACTGGAGAAAAGCTGATGCTTGGGCCAGAGATGATTCGCCAGACCTCAGACTGTATAGAGATCATTCGGCAACGAATGAAGGCAGCCCAAGACCGTCAGAAGAGTTATGCCGATAAGCGTCGAAAGGATTTGGAATTCGACGTTGGAGATATGGTTTTTGTGAAGATTTCTCCACTGAAGAATGTTATTCGATTCGGGAAGAAAGGAAAATTGACTCCGAGATTTGTTGGACCATTCCCGATTATCGAGCGAATTGGAAAGCTCGCTTACAGATTAGAGTTACCAGAGAAGATGTCGAGTGTGCACAATGTTTTTCATGTATCATATCTACGGAAGTATGTGCACGACTCGAATACCGTGGTTTCTGCTGATAGCTGTGAAGATTTCGAAGTTGATCTAGTTGATAGAAGACCTCGTAAGCCGCTTCGTGTTGTTGAAACTGACACGAAACAGCTTAGGAGGAAGGTAGTTAAGTTGCTCAAGATACAATGGAGTGATGATGATAACGACTGTACGTGGGAGGTGGAAGAGAGGATGAAGGCAGCTCATCCTGAACTCTTCAAGGTATGGCCCTAAGGTGTCGTCTCATCTCGCGATATTGTAACTTGTTCTAAGTCTTAGAATTCTGTACGCTAAGCTAGAATTGGATGCATGGTTTGTTGATTGCTATGGATGATAGGCGTACAGAATAGTCTTTGATTGCTATGATTGCTTGGAATTTCGGGGGCGAAATTCCTAAGGGGGAGAGAATGTAACGACCCGTATTTTACGGATCGAAAAGTTTGTCAAATTCTGGGATTTTCAGCATTTTCTAGTTGTTTCAGATTTTGGTTGAAATTGCCTAAGTCCTAGGTCGTACGCGACCTAAATGTTGTTGGCAACTTAGGAGATAAGTCGTGAGCGACTTAGAGAAGATCTGCGACCTAAGGGGGTAGGCAAGTTAAGGGATAAGTCTGGGTCGAGTTGCCGACTTAAGGTAGTGACCGACCTAAGTGATGAGTCGTGACCGACTTAAGAGGTTTAGGCGACCTAAGGAAGAGGAGTAGGCGACCTAAGTATTCTGGGGTTAGGTCGTGGGGTAGAGTTAGCTTGTTAGCGACCTAAGGAGTTAGCTTGTTAGCGACCTAAGGAGTTAGCTTGTTAGCGACCTAAGGAGTTAGCTTGTTAGCGACCTAAGGAGTTAGCTTGTTAGCGACCTAAGGAGTTAGCTTGTTAGCGACCTAAGGAGTTAGCTTGTTAGCGACCTAAGGAGATAGGTCGCATAAGTGTTAGGTCGTAGCACTGATAGGTCGTGTGGGTCTAAGTGTTAGGTCGTAACATCGTTAGGTCGTCTAGACGACTTAGGAGTGGTTGAGTATCTGTGGTTGGTTAAGCCGGAGGTTCTGCTAAGTCGTAGGTCGAAAGTAAGCGCATTGCTTTAGGTCGTCATGTGTTAGGTCGCTGAGGAGTTAAGTCGTGCATCTGTTAGGTCGGAGAGGCTTAGGTCGGAGAGGCTTAGGTCGGAAGCGACTTAGGGAGATGGCCAGATTTCGACTTAAGGGCAGTTTTCAGCTATAAATAGGAGGGGTTGTTCTCACTTTTTGGGATCCGGATTTTGAAGCAACGAAGTGCTGCCATTTTGAGAGCTCGACTTCTACACTTCTTCACTTCTTTTCTCCACTCTAATCTGGTGCTTCCATCCATCCAAATCGAAGATCAAGATTGAAGATTCAAGAGCTTAGATTGAAGATCTTCATCTTTTCAAGAGAGATTTCTTCGTTTGAAGCGGATTCGTGATAGATCAAGCTTGATCCTTCGCTGTCCAGATCTGAAGCGTGTTGTTTTGGGTTTGTTTAGATGATTTGGTGAGTGGTGATTATCTCTCACACGGATCCAAAGGAGTATATCGGATTGTTGGCTCGTTTTGGTGTTAAAATAGTGATTTCCATGCATTTTCTTCATCCTAAGTGTAGATCCATATAGATCCATTGTTCATGATGATGTTACATCCATTTTATCATATGTTAACCTATGCAAGTTCATTCATCAAGTTTGTAGAGATATAATCCATGTTTTCATGCTTATTGGACTTTCAACTCTTTAATTACGAAAATGCCATTATTGTTATAATTGTCTACTTAGATCATATTTGAATGCTTGATTGTTTGGATTGATGTTTGATTTGATTGATTGTTATGAACTAGATGATTGATGACTAGATTTAGATCGAAGGTGATTCAAAAGCTAAGGGAAAGGCTCTTGAATTGGGAAAGCTGCTCGAGGCATATGTAGCGGGATGATGAAGCTCTTATGCATAGATTTGATGATGTGATGATGAGATGAGGCTTTGCGAGGATGTAATGAAGCGAGGCAATCATGTGATGAAGACTTGGTCTAATCCAGACGGGATCATTCCAAGCATGTTGATAACTCGGTGATATGATTCGAGTTGAGGATAATGAATGGATATGAGAATAGTCGTCGAGGAGGATGACTAGGAGGCTTGGATAGCATCGTTGTTGAAGGTTCTAGCATGCTCTAAGCAAGAGTACGTTTGGGCAGATTCGATAGTCCCAACGGCCAACTGTTGATGGTCGAGTACTCTGGGCAGATTCGATAGTCCTAGGCACGGGCTGCGACGACGTGCGGGAGTTATGTCTAGAACCGGGGTTTCCATTAGCCCTTGACGGACGGCTGAAAGAATGTGCCGGTCATTCAATTAACGGTGATATCGAAGCAATGATAACAGTGATAGCCAGAGTCATGGATGTTTGGTTGTATCGTCATTCGGACTCAAGAGCGGTATTTTCTGGGTGCTTATCTGATTTAGGCCTTGGTACTTGGAAAACATCGCCCTTGACTCGAGTGATAGTAGTTTTTACTTTAAATTGTATGCTCTGCTATGTTTGCTTCTGCTTAGTGTGTGTCTGGGGGCTATCACTGTAGAATGAGGTTGGAGTGGGAGGGTTGTATTCCTATTCCTTTTCCTTTATGCTCTTTTGGTATGTTGTTAGTTAATTTATTGCTCACTAAGACTGTTGTCTGACTCAAGGCTTTATGTTTTAATTCTTATTGCCTTGGGCTGTTCGTCCATTTTGGGACGGGCAGACTAGGTAGTAGGTGACAGGTGCTGTTCTTTTCTCACGATGCTGATATCGAAGACGAGCTAGAGGGTTGCATATTATCTTCTTATATGTACTGGATATTCCGCTGTTTTTTTTTTGTATTCTCTGAGAGATATGTAGTGAGGCTGGATGTATTGACTATGTGGATGCTTGTATTCAACTATTATGGAGTTTTATATGATGTCATTTTGTTCTGTAAAGCTTCACTATACATATATTCTATTGTATTTTGTCCATGCGCTGTGAGTAATACGATAGATTCTGTTGTTTTAAATCTTACCTTGACAATCGTCCATGGTCGCCTGGCACACTTTACAGCGCTCTGTCTCTAGATTCGGTGCAGGGGTCATGGGCGGTCGTCACATAAATATTGCGGTGATTCGTAAATATTATAGTGGTTGTTCCTCTGAAGGTACTTAAACCTTCGGCTGCATTGCTATGGTGATTCGTGGTGCACCGATAAATCCTGCCTGTTACCTGGCTGAGAACTATCTTGTTGATTTAAGACAAAGTGTGATTATACAATTTTGGGTTAACTTAGGATAAATAATTTATAATTAGACCCTTGCATTCATTTAGTTGCATTAGTTCATGCATATTATTTTAAAAAAAAAACTTCAAAAATCCAAAACTAAAAAAATTGTAAATATTTCTTTTCTTTTCCTTTGAAATTCTTAAATCCTTTTCCTTTGAAATTTCAAAAAAAATTCAAAGAATTTCACAAAAATAAAAAGAAAATCTTTTCAAAACAAACAAAAATTTTGAAAAACCAAAATACAAAAAAAATTGAATTTTCCATTTTGAAAAATAAATTCTATTTGTAAATATTTTTCCTTTAAAAAAATTTTCTGGAAATGTCCGAGTTTCCCTTTCCTTACTCACTTGAATTTAGTTGTGTAAATCAATATAATCCATAACATATCACTCCAAATTCGTATGGATATTTTAACAACAACTATTGTTCAAACGATTCGGATTTTGCACCACAAAGTTTTCAAAATAACGAGCAACCCTCAAATCTTGAAAATAGCATTTCGTCTTTACTTGAAATCTCTACACAACAAAATCAAATGATAAATGATTTGTGTAATTCGTATTTGTGCGATAACTCGAGTCAAAGTTTTCTAGGATTTCAAAATTTGAATTCAATTCAAAATTCAAACGATTTCGATGATAACCCCTGCCAATTCAATTTCGAACTCCAAGATAAATTTCAAACTCAAAATGAAAATGGAAACAATTTTTCAAACGAATTTGGCAATGGGAATAATCTTAACCACGTTACGATTGGAAAAAAAAATCTCAACAAATCCAAATCGAAAATTCTCAAGTTAGTAACTATAAATTGGATTTTGTTGAACAAATGAACGAAATCTACAATGATCATATGGATTTGTTGTTCGAAACATATATGAAACAACATGATAAACAAAATCAAATCCCAACATACGACGAGTCAAATGATAATCCATCTTTTACCCAAATCGACGATTTTCAAACAACTTTTGAAAATGAAAATGATGATGTTGATCTTAATGAAGTTGTTGAAAAAATGGTAATTGGGTTGGATTTCAATTCTTTTGAGGGTGTTAAACTTGATTTAAAATTCGATCTTCCTTTTCTCGATTTCGAAAATTTGAATACAACAACTTTGGATATTGAACTTGAGATACGCAGTGAAGTTGTTGATAATCCAATAAAGGAAGACGAATTTAACGAACACGATTTCTTTGGACTTTTCAAAAATGAGTTGTCGAATTCCGAAGGGAAAGATTTAAATCACCATTTTGTTTTTGAAATCAACAATTTTGAAGAACTTTTCAATGACAAATTTGAATTTCACTTTGGTGAAAATAAACTTGAACTTCAATCAATCGTTTTATCAACCCCGAAAATCATCGAAAAGGAAACAACTCATAAGATTTTTAATAAAATGACATTCGTTTTTCCAAATCAACATTCAACTCCGAAATCATTTATGGTTTGGTTTTTGGAAGTCCCTTTCATTTACGCTTTGACGATATACTTTCTGATCTCGTGTAAATACCGTTCACCTTCATGTAAATATAGGTCATTTTTATTTTATTTTTCTTCTTTCACTTGGGTTGACTGTGAGGACACAGTCAAAATCAAGTGTGGGGGAAGACTCATCTTTATTTTTATTTTTCTCTAAAAAAAATCTCAAAAACAAAAGACAATTTTTTTAAGCATTTTGATTTATTTCTAAAAGAAACACTATAAGATAAATATATGGTTTTGGTTAATTAAATTGAAATTTTTACAAATTTATTCGTCTTAACAAAAATAAAAATTAAGTTTGATTACAAATAACAATGGTTTAACTAGTATATAGGAAGATTCATACGTGTTAATTATGAAATACATCCTAATTGAAAATCTTTGTTTTAAAAGGTGGTTGATTTAAAGTAATGATATAACATTTTTTTGTCTTCTAATTTAAACGGTGCTAAGATGATTTTGCAAAACTCTCTCTTCAAAAAAAACAAAATAATAATAATAATAATATTTCTTGTATATATGTATATATTTTTAATAAACACCTAGAGTCATGTGTTCACACTCGTGTGTTCACTCGCCATGCTCTTTACCCTTCTCATGTAAGCCCAAAAGGCAGTGCACGATCGGTATATCTGGCCTCAGTTTATCTGAGTTAGGTGTGTGTATATAAAAATTATTTTACTAATAACGCCTACAGTCAATAAGTGTTCACACTTGTGTGTTCACTCGCCACGCTCTGTATTCCCCTCACATCAGTCCGTAAGGCAGTGCATGGGTAATATATCTGGCCTCAGTTTATCTGAGTTAGGCATACGTAAATATTGTTAATATTAATAAAATTTTCAAAAGAAAAAATGGATAGAGTAAGAAAATGAAATCCAAGCACTATGTTAACTTATTTGATTTGACTTGTTTTTGAAAAGAAATGAAAATACCACTTTGATAAACTTTGATAATCAATTAAGGAACCATTTCATAGTTACACTTTGTTATCAACCGAAACAACGAGTTAAACTATAGTCTATTTGTTATGATAACTTCATTTTTATTGGAAACTTTGACAAGTAAATGACTTAAATTTGAAGATATTGACCAAAATTTATATTTAACTTATTTGTGTCGAATTAAAAGTAAATCATTCATTGTAAATATATATTTTTTAAAAAACTCACATTCACATATTTCTAAATAAATCTTGCATTTTGTAAATATTTTCATCCTGCATTTGGATTTTGTGGGTAGTATCCGCTGAAAACCCTCACGAGACAACACTCGTCCTACTGGGGACACCCAGAGGTTTAACGGCTTGTTGCATACGCTCAATGCAATCGTGCTCCCTACGAAAACAGATTTATCTTAGTTTTTTCCCTTTATTCGAAGACAAATAAAAAGATAAATGTGGGGGTATTTAATGTGTACGTAAATGTGCATATTTTTACCACCATATTTATTTTATTTAAATTAAATAAATGATCGAATTGGGTATTTTAACTTGTTTTAACCAAAATCCATATTAATTCCAAATTGTCACATATCCATCTTCATATAGGGGCAAAACGGTCATTTGTGTGCATATATTTCTTTGAGAAAAATTAATTGGAAATTTATATATATTTGTGTAGGAATTTGATCTCAAATAGGAGTGGTTTCATGAAGACACATGCATGCACAAAATGAATACAATGGAATGAAGATGGAAATAATTCAAAGTGAAGAACATGGAGGACCCCACCCACTTACCTTGATTTTCAATTAGGAACTATGCACATGATAAAAGGACATTAAAGCTTCATGTACATTTAAGTGGGGGATTAGTGGATGTTAATGATTACTTGGCCACCACACTACCTCAAGGGCAATTTGGGCATTCCCCAAAAATAGGAATTAGGGTTTAACACATGTATAAATACTCCTTATGTTTCATGTAACCCTCTCTTCCTTAAGTCTTTCTTAGTTTAGTTTAGGCTTAAAATAAAAGACAAGTTCTCTTTCTCTTTTCATGGCTACTTAGCCATCTTTATTTCATGTAATTTTTCTTTTCCTTTTTATGCAATTTTAAATACATGCTCTTTTCTTCTCTTGTTTATTCCTTTCATGTTAGTATAGATTTCTTTTCCATGCAAGTAGAATAGTTTTAATTCTTGTTAATTAGCTCTCTTTTTCATTAAGCTTTCATATTCCTTTCATTTTGCTTTCATGTTGTTAGCTACATTTGTTAATCAAATGACAAATATGAGAGGCTATGCCCCTTCAATCTAGGGGTACTGAAGCTCTCTAATTATGTAGCTTCAACTATTTGTTAATTCATGCTCTCTTTTTGTGCTTAATGATGATGATATAAATGGTTTACTAGTTGTTTTTGCTTTGAATTTGATAGCCTATATTGTTGACACCAAATAGGCTATGCTTAAACAATCACTAACACTAATTGCCTCTTCATCAAAATATGATTATGGCAAAAGAAAGTGATCTGAAATTAAAATTTGATGGTCTATATTTCTAATCAATAGTTAATAGGCCATACTTAAAATAGATTTCATTTTCATTTTTATTGTCAAGTTTCATGAAAGTTAGTAAGTGGTTTAAGGGGTGTGTTATAGTTTGATGGCTTATGCTGGCTAATCAATAGCATAAATATGCCATACTTATGATAAGCACATCAATTAAAGCACTAATGACCATAAAAGAGAGATCATGATTTCATATGTGTTGAACTACATGATCTAGAGAGTGGATTTATTCTCGAAATTGTCACTTAACTCTTATATTTGCTTCTCTTTTCTTTTAGTTAGTTAATTCTCTAATTCTCTAGCTTAACTTTCACTTGAAATTGGTTTAATTTGATTGAATAGATTTTTAAAATCATAAATTCCTGTGGATCGACCCGTATTCGCCACGTACTACAAGTGTACGCCGTGTGCTTGTGGTAAATTTTATTTTGAAATTTGTCGACGGTTTTCTAACTCGATAGAGATTCCGTCGATTAACACTATTCGATACCCGTGTTGTTGCATACCTTTCAAATTAGTTAAGGCCTCTTTTCTTTATAGCCTTAAAACAATGTATTCGAAAGGGGTGCTTTTGCCTTTTAACTTTGAAGCCGCTTTCTCAATCCTTTCGAAAGGGTCGTATAGCCGATTTCAAATGGTTTCGGAGGCAATGGTTTCGAAAGGGTGGGTTTTGAAACTATCCTCTTTCTTTTATTTGGGATTAATGTTTTCGAAAGAAATGCTTCCGACTTTGTTCTTTATGACCCTTTAGTTATATCAAAGGTTAAACGCAATGGTTTTGAAAGAAATAATTTTAAATGGTTTCGAAGCAATGGTTCCACAAACCCTTACTTGAACTCAATGCTTTCAAAATGTATGTTGTAAGTGTTTCGAAGGGGAAGTCCCCAACGCTTTCGAAAGACAAGTATAAATGGTTTTGAAAGGGGATGTCTAAGGTTTTATATAATGGTTTCGAAAGGGACGCTTTCAATTATTTTGAAAGGGATTGTTTAAAGGTTTTAAGAAAAGGTTTCGAAGGTATTGTTTTGGCCTTATAGCCTAAAGTTTTTTAAGTTAAAAAGAGTCTTTAAATTATTTTGAAGGGATAAGTAATCCCATTGATTAGATTTCATCAACATTGTTTTGTGTAAAGCATATATCATGGCATAAGTATTTTGAGAAAAGCAAAGAGATGATTTCCTTGTTTTATAAAGATATGATTTCAAAGGTAAATCATTTGTAAAGATTGTTTATAAGGAAAGGAAATTTGAATAAGGTAGTTAACCCTAAGTTTATGACTCAGATATTAGAAGACTAGATGGGACTTGTAATGGGGTCGCGTCCTATACTTTATTTAATTGCCCCTAGCTAATATAAGTCCAAAATTCCAACGTGTAGGGCTTTGTCACAGATGGGACTAAAATAATGTTACACACATAAGGGAATATACAGAGTAAAGATATGTTATTGGTGAGCCCGCAAAACCATTAGGATCAGTTGACCCTAGAAGAAGATAGTTAAAGGTAGATAGCCCGATATTGTGCCTAACAGAAGTTAGAATGTTTATTATGTCAGGTAGGCCCGAGTCAGCCAGTGGTTAATGGTTAGCCAGATAAAACTATAGTGTGGGCAGATAATCTATTGATTACATGATTTATATGCATATATGTTACTATTATTATTATAATCAGTTTGATTGCAGGTTTTTGATTTACAAAAGATATGATTTTAAAAGGATGTTAGTGAGGGGAAACCTATTCCGCTAAGCGTTGTGGTCTCACTTAATATTAGAAAACCGAGATGTAATAGAATTATTCACACCAGGTTTTATGTCTGACTCGAAGTTTATGTTTTCTCCTTAAACTCTCGGGTGCTCAAAATTAAATTTGAGTAGATTGAGGTTAAGGACTTTTTAGGTTTAGTTAGTTGGACGAATAAGCTTCCGAAGACGTGCAGGAGGCAAAGCTATCAATGTATGTGCTATTTAGTATTATTTCCGCTATGATGTATTTATGACTGTTATGTCTATCTAGTACTCTGATCATCTAAGGGCGCATCTTTATATTTCGCTTTTGGCGTAATTTGTACTAATTATATCTGATCAAAACCTGGGAATTGTTTTGAGATTATGTAATTGAATATGAAATATTGATTTGAAATGCAATCAGAAAAGCTGTTTTGAAATCTGTGTTGGTTTTATTTCATATTCACATGCTTATGGTATTATGGACACCTTTAATATTATTGTATTTTATCACCGGAAGTTAATACTATAGATCAATGCAACATTTGTAGCGCTTAGCTTCGGGCCTCAAAGTAGGGGATATTACAGAACCTTTCGAAGATGACGCACCACCCTTTACAGCAAGTGCGGCCACTTGATCCTTAGATACAAACTCACCGACCTTAACATATTGAGAAGCTCCATAAGATTCACATTTAATTGGTTAATATTATAATTCAGTACGAACAATTCATACTAAGGAGTAAGAGAACCAATGATCAAATCAACTTTCCATTTACTGTTTATATGTACATTCAATTATGAAAGCCTAATAATATAACCCTTCAGCATAGGCACCTAATCATCCATTTTCTGTCCTTTGGTAATTTTGGTATTGAACGGCATCTTTGTAAGCTCGTGCCTTGCAAAACATGACTGTTCACCTAACAGGGTCTTGAGACTATAAAATATCTCATGGAAAAACATATTTTAGTGTTGCTTTTGCAACGGCTTATCTAAGGTAGAAAGCATGAAAACTTAGGCGATCTCTAGGTTCATAAGCAAGTCCTAGTTTGAGGTCCGCATCATCGTTGTGAAAATGTATAGGATCTTATATGATGCAACTTATATACTAATGTGAGAGTATGTACTAATAATTATACTAAGTATAGTAAATTAACAGAGTGTAAATAAGATATATAATAAAAGCGAGCACACCGGATATTTTAAACTGGTTCGGACCTCCCGTCCTACGTCCAGTCTCGAAGCTCCCCTTCGATATTTCCTTTGACCAAATAACCCTCACTTCGTCCGGAGGAATAGGCTAATACAAAAGTATTTCTCTGACAATCATGTGTTCCAAATAACACGGATTTTAACTAATAGTACAATTCTTCCTATGTTCTCCTTTGAGTATGTCTATGTGAATACTTTGAGTTGAAGGAAATAGTTTAACCAAAATGGTATTTTGATTGTGATAGATTGAGACTATGTAAGCAAGAGATGCACTAATTTTTAAATAGAAAGTTAATAAGAAATCAAGAGAATAAATTATCTATAATTCTCAATCTTTGAAGTATTTATGGGTTTAAAGAGATGCATATGAGGAGTTGTTACTGTTAAAAAAACTCTATTTGTTTTAATGGCTGCAACTGTTGAAGAAGAGATGCTATTATTCAATATGAAATGAAACATCCTTTCAAATTAGAGCAGTTGCCAGATTATAGACGTCTGCAGATTTTCCACAGACGTCTGTGGCTTTAGGAAAGAATTTCCCGAAACTATTCGCAAACGTCTGTGGATGGCATTTTCTAATTATAAAAGTTTTTTAATGCCAATTTTAAGTATATGAATTTTTGTGTGCATATATACTCAAGGAGACCTTACGATGTTTTTCTATGACTCTTAATTCACTAGTATAACCCTACTAATCATAGCATGGTCCATAAGTCTTTGTTTGTCTTTGAGTACCAATTTCTTTGAGCATGATGATCTCTTGTAGTATATACTTATAACCTTGATAAGATATATAATATATGTAATTGTATAGTTGTTGTCATTGAAACCATAATATGGAGGTTCTAACATTCTCATACTTTTTGATGATGACAACTATACAATCGTTAGTTATAAATAATAACTCCCCTTTAATTTTTTCTCCCCCTATGTATATGCATATATTTCTCCCCATTTGTCACTATCAAAAAAGAAGAAAAGAAATTATTTGCGCATAAAATAGATATATAAATAGAGACATGTCAAATAAAAAATTATAACATTAGATAAGTTAAGGAGAACAAACATAAGTTTTAACAAGAGACAGAAGTAATACAAAACGAAATAAAAGTTTGATAGCATAGTTCAAAAAAAATAGCAAATGAACGAAGCTAGTTATACTGGTTTGAAGAATAGGACAATCCACCATAATTTTCATAATATTCCCAGTATGCGGATGGATCTTGTTTGTATTCGATTGGCCATTGAGTTTGATCGTTATATTCTTCATTTTCTTGAATTGAAAGCCCTTGGAAAGCCATGTAATGTTGATGGTGAGGTTGGCGAGGGTCGTACAAGGACATATCATCACTATCTTATTTCTCCTCTCCAGGTTGTTCTTGATAAATATTCTTGCCTTTTTCTTGAGAAGTTCCTTCGTGAGAGGTATGAGCATGATAGATTGGTTTTTGTGTTCGAGGAGGTTGTATAGGTAAAGGAGAAGACGATGATAGAGAAGATGATTTGCCACGTACTTTGCTCATCACTTTTCCTAAAGTGGAGACGGATTTTTCTAAAGTTTTTTCCATCTTAGTCATTCTTGTTGAAAAAGATCGTTCCAAACCAATCATTTTATTGTTCAAAACCCTCTGGTTGACCATGATTAATTTTTGATTTCTAAGCATTAAATCACGGATGGATTCATTTTGTATTGGTTCAATGCAAGCTTCTTGAATTTCCGAATCAGAATAATATTTGGTAGTATGACTAGAGGAGCCAGGTTGCGGTGAAGGACGAGCTGAATGAGGTTGTTGAGGAGCAGGAAGAGGTTGAGGACCCGGATACATTTATTATTACTATTGCATGGTCCACTGTGCCAGCGATATGATTGGAGGTGGTCTTTCGGGAAGGTGCCTGTGACGCCCCACCCCAAGACCCACATTAACAAAGAGAATTACTGGGTAATTTTGTCTGTTAATGCGGAGAATAGGGCTGGTTAGGAGCGACCATCTATAATCTTGTCTTAAATATCTACTACATACGTCGATAAATGCTCCATAATTTTTTTTCTATTTCAAGTGGATCGACATATCCAATAAATTTTTAATACAAAACTATAGGTGGCTAATGGATCTACTAGAACAAAGTACAATAACAGAATGTATATCACATCACAGAACAGTAATCATCATATATATAAATACATATACACAGATACATCCCAGTATGATACAAACTAATATACAAAAGTGGTACAGAGACCACACTATATACATCTAATCAAATACATATCAGAGTCAAATGGAAAGAAATATAAACTACACAAATGTGCTAGGCTGATATCCAAGCAGATGCATCAAAGCTAAGTCCCGTAACTGATTGCTAACCTGAAACAACTCGGTTTGACCCGAGTATAAAATACGCGGGTCAGTCTAGCTAAAACGATCAGTTTATAAGGATAGAAGATAATATGAAGCATAAGATACAATGTGATAATTCTTCTCAAATGAGAAGAGGCAATAGAAAGAACACATACTCATGACTTAAGTGAAACAATGTCATTTAAGTATACAAAGGCCTCAAAAGAGGTAAACTCTACAATACACTCAAATAACATAAACAACCGCCGATGATAATCTCCAAATAAAAACTTATGAAACTCAATAAGAGTTTATAATTCCCATATCGAAATCACCATAAAACAACATATATATATAAGCCTTTCTCTAACTCAAGGCTATAGGTAAACTCATCATTTCAAAAGAGGTGAAATCGAAATCAAAAACTCATACAAATTCCCCGGATTGGCCAAATCCCATTTACATGCCGAAGCGATGCTGCACGTGCCATTCTTAAACGGCCGAAGCCTTTGACAAGGTCGCTAACACCTCCCTAAGCAATTCGTCCTCATGACAAGGTCGCTAACACCTCTCCAAGCCATTTTGTCAACCCTAACAAGGTCGCTAACACCTCCCAAAGCAGTTCATCCTCATGACTAGGTCGCTAACACCTCTCAAAGCAGTTCTGTTAGGTAAACATCGTGAATGTGTCACAAACTCATGGATAGGAACCCAAAAAGTGTTAACATGTGTCCCATACCACACGTTCACACTTTACGGTTTACTAACTACTAGTCGATGCCACACTAGGAACATCATAAAACTCAAAAAATCATATCTCTCCTCATCTCATTGGCGAGTGATAAAGAGACACCATACTTGTCTCATCTCATCGACAAGTATTAAATGGCATCGTAACTCGTCTCATCTCATCGAAAAGTGAAAACATCATGATGGTTCTTCATAAACCATAAATCTCAAAGTAGGAATTTCAAATAATAAAACTCGCCAAATATTGGCCTTCCTAGATAATTCCTAAATATAGGAATTATAATCTCAAAAACTCGACATAAATTGGCTAAGTAACTAAGAAATCATAACCCAGATAGTTTCGATCGTACAAGTCCGGAATTAACCGAAATAGTAAACGCACATGTCCCATACCACGTGTTTTACTAAATCGTTTAATTCTCTTTCTCATACATTCGAATAGTGCAAAAGTGTGTGTTTTATATTTAAAATTGTTTATTAGAGAAAACAGGCTTTTAAAACTTTTCCCCGAAAAGATTAATAAATCCAGTATTTGAAATTCCTTTATTATAGAAAATAAATAGATTTTATGTTAGAAAAATAATTTTAAAATACTACATAATAGCAATAATTTGAAATTTCTATTTATTTCAAAAAATCACTTCAAAATTGTTAAGTGAAAACTGTGCTCGAAAACAATGAAAAACAAGAAAGATAACTCAAGACGGATAACTTGAATTCAATACAAATTCAATTCAAATTTAATCCAAAATCAATTCAATTCTATTTAAATTTGGATTTCAAATTCTCTAGATATAGCTAGCTTATTTATAAGCATCATATCTCTCAAAACATCTCAAAAACAACATCAAAAATGAACAAGAATGAGAGCAAAATAAGCTAATAAAATTCTCAGGTCAATGATTGTTATTGCTATCGTTTTGCACTCAGGACAGCAACATACAACATAATTTCGACTAAGCAAACTTCAAAACTTTAGAAAACTCAAAACATAAAACTTTTAGCATATGATATAAGCATTCCAGAACATCTAAAATTATTGAAATTGGTTTCGAAACGAAAGAGTTATGCTTAATTTATTTTCAGATTCAACAATAGAGCAAATAATAGTTTTGCTCTCGGGATTGCAATAGAAACACTCAGATTTGAAATAGATAACTTCAAAATTCTGAAAAATAGAAAATATGAAACTTGTAGTATATGATCTAAGATTTCCAAAACATCTAAAATTTTTAAATTTGGTTAAGAAACGAAATAGTTATGATTAATTTAGTTTCAGATTCAACAACAGAGCAAATAATAGTTTTGCTCTCGGGATTGCAATAGAAACACTCAGATTTGAAATAGATAACTTCAAAATTATGGAAAACTCAAAACTCAAAACTTTTAGCACTATGTCTTGGCTTTCCAGAACATCCAAAATTATTAAATTTGGATAAGAAATGTGTAACTTATGGCCAAAACAAATTTCAGGCCTGTGAACGTTGTTGCTGTTGATTTGCTCTTGGGACAGCAACATGTAAGCATGATTTTGATCAAGTAAACATCAAAATTTTAGAAAACTCAAAACATAAAACTTGTAGCACAATGTCTAAGCTTTCAGGAACATTAAGAATCATCAAATTCGGACATTAAACCAGAAAGATATACTTAAATTACCAATAACACTTAGCACAGAAAGTCACGGTTTTACAGTGACAGGGCATCGAGTTTGATTTGAGCTTTTCGACCACATATGCTCATAATTTTCAAAAGTGCTTAACATGAAAGTTGTCACATTCTTTTCAGGATTTCCAGAACATCAAAGAAAATCGAATTCCGATTTAAAACGAAAGAGATATGCACAATTTACTGACAGTGATTCACAAATGAAATGCAATAAACGAAATTGAGATTTCTACCTTGAAATCTCAATCAAAGCTAGAAAATTGTGAGTTTTGATACTCACCTTGCTGTAGAGAAAATATAACTCGAATGTGTGTTGAATTAGACAAGCTTTAAGAAGGAGGAAGCTTCAATTAACCTGTATAAACTTGAAACAATGACATGCAAGAAGAACAAGTACTGTTAACAGAGAAACACTTTCAAAACTTGATTTTTGATGAATAAATGGTTTTAGATTTTGATTACCTGTTGATTTAGCTCCAATTTGATTTAAAAAACACAAGATTTGAGTTTGATTTGATGATTTTTGGCTAGGGTTTGCAAGAGAGATTGAGTTTCTCAGGTTTCTCACTATCTGAACTGTACGTAGAAGGAAGATGAGATATACCTCATTTCTTTCTACAGACTAGTGACTAGATGGGCTTAAGACCCATTAATAAAAGAAATAGCCTAAGTTAATTCATTTTTCACTTAATACACTAGTGAACTCTTATGTTTTTAAACAAACATCAAATGTTTCAAAGTTTTCACATGATAAAATTATGAAACCTTGTTTACATGTTAATTAAAGTATTTTGTACTTAATAAAAGGATAAATTTGGTTATGAAAATATTTCTATTATTAAAAATCCTTATTTTTAAATAAGTAGCCAATTATACTTATAATTACAAAAATCACTATTTTTAATCCCAAAAATTACACAAAAATAATCTTCTTGTGTAATAAAATGTAACCAATCATTTTAACTCAATTTTATGACCAAATCATATTTTTTAACCTAATTTCACCTTTTTATTTAATATAACACTCTTTAAGAAAAAAACCAAATACTCCTTTTAAAAAAAATTTATTAAAAGAAGCAAATCACAATAATTAATAAAATTATTGAACTATCACCAAATAAAAACCATCTTCCACTTATTATTAACTCAAACCACTATAATAAAGTTCCAGAACGTTATTTTCTCTTTTTATTCCCAAAATTCATTGTTCATTCAAAATAAACAATTTAAATTCTCAAAATTATTTTTGATTCTCAATATTAAATTATAACTACCGTTATAATTTAATACTTACAGGTAATCACTAAAACCAGGGTTGTTACAGACCTCCCCCCTTATAAAAATTGCGTCCCCGCAATTTTCTAGAAAAGTGCTGTATTTAACTTAACTATTTCATCAAGTAAAAGAAGATTGACAGGCTCAAGCTTAAAATTTCTCACCTTCATAACAAGATGATAGAAAACCAAGATAAGATTGCTTGATTAATTCTATGGTTTCCAAAGCGCTAATATCGAGACTAGCAAACCATTGAATTTTTCGAGCAACACATAAAATTTTGAAGGCATCTCACCTTCAAAATAGAAACTCAACAAGTTTCTACATATATAAGATTACTTAAATGAAATTGATTTCTCAAAAGCACCTTGAGTAGAGTTGGAATTTAGCACAACTCCAACCCGAACTCTAACCAACAAAATGATTATCGATATGATCTTTTCGTATGACACCATGGAGGGAACAACACTAATACAAGATAGACAAAAAAAGAGGCAAGATAGTTCAACCAAAAGGTGGTTTCAAACTCGAACGACCGCATAAATGCACGTCGTTAGAAAATAGCACAAGAGTAAGATACTCATAAGGAACTAAAATATATGTATATACTCTCAATCAAAAATTCTTAGAGTTCCAAAAGATCAATACTTTATAGTTATAACCACAATTTTCAACACTTGAAATTTTTTCAAAACTTCTTACTTAGACTTTAGATTTATTACTCTTGACTAGTGTAAATAAAGTTTAAGTTGTTATTCTCTAATTCTTCCACAGGTACACTCTAGTTTGCAACATATTATTTTTCAATTTGTTTCTCAATTTTTCAAGTGTTAGAAATTTTCAAAAAAATCGGCGGAGCCTCCTTTGTACGGAGGGCCGTACACAATATTATAAAATGATGTATATGATATACATCGACCATTAGGTCGGAAACACAATATATATCATCATTTAACACTTTAAAATTTAATCCGAAAACATAACTTTCTTTTTAGCATTTTAAAGCAAGTCTGCATAATCTTATATATAATCTTTTTGGCTCAAAATATAGCCCAACCATCCTTTTTCACTGTACTTAACTCAAATAGATGATATTAGTTCATGATCATAAATAAGAAATGCTACACTTAACTATTGAGGGGAAATAAATCAATTTTAGTTCAGACCTGCTGTAAATAAGACCTGTTTTGACAAAGAAAACGACAAAATATGAAGAAGTTTATAAAGTGAAAGTTGTTCTACTCAGTCTAAGCTTTCCAGCAATATAAAGATCATCAAAATCGGATTTACGGTTTGAAAGTTATGTTAAATTTACTTTCAGCTTAATTTTAGAAAATTTTGTAATAAGGCAGAACTGTCTATCCACACTCAAACCCATTTAGACTCAGTAAAACGCAAAATATTTTAAAGTGGTACAAAGTAACTTTATAGCTTACTAAAAGCTCTTTCTTTTGCAAAAAGATTGAGCTTATTTGGAATTATAAGTCTCTAGTTATCACTGTTTTAGTACAGCACTTTTCTATATGAAATTTCAGCTTTTAAAATCAATTTGAAATTTGAAATTCTCCCAAACCATTTTAATTTCAAACTACAAATTTCAAACAAGATTTTTTTTTCTAAATCATTTATTAAATGATCCTCTTTTTCCCCTGAAAGCTAAGACATATAAAATTATGATCAACTTTATGTAATCACCACAAAACATTTTATTAAGTGGAAATATTTTCATTACTTTACAAAATCTAGCTTTAAAAACAATTCATTATGAAAACTCATTTTCGAAGAGATAACTAATTTCTTGCATTATAAAGAGATGATTATTGATTATCCACCAAAATAAATTTTTATAGTCATCATTAATAACTTGTACTAAAATATTCAATTAATAATTTAATTTTCAAACCAATGTATTCTTTTACCTTAAATACATAATTGTATCAATCAAAACATCAAATGATATTTTCTTCTAATTAAGACATCCCCTTAATTAGAATTATTCAATTTACTTACTCAAATTACCATATTCAATTTCTCAAATTTCACATAATATAAAGGTATTGCCTCACCATTGATTTATAGTGAACGACCCCATCGATTGGCTGCAGAGTTGATCAAACGATCAAAACTGCCTCGCCATTCGTCCAACACTCACTATGGTTCAATGGTTTTATTAAAAAATTAAATAAAATTAATACTCCACAATATTAATTATTCTCAAACTTTACTAATTAAAACTCAATTTACCCTGTCTGAGTGTCTCATCACAACGTTTAGGAAATCCCTATTGATAACGTTGGCCAAACGCATCAACCAGAATTCTTAAAGCACTAGACGGACAACCCAACACAAAAATTCTTTTTTTTAAAAAAATAAATACCTCATATATAATACTTAAAATATATTTTTTTCCCAAAAATATAAACCAATTCCTCTTAGAAACATATCTTAAGTTATTTTTTTTTAGAAATTTGAAAACATAACTTATTACTTATTCTCAAAATCAAAAACACAAGAAGAACTCACGAGTTATTCCCAGAATACTCGATCCTCAAGATTGATGGAATAGACTGGAGTGTTCATTATTCCGAATGGTATAATGAACCACTCACAAGACTCACAACGAGTGTGGAACGCACTAAGAGTAACGCTATCCTCCACGACTTGTAGCTCGTGAAAAATTGGTGTAACGTCAAGCCGAGGAATGACCTTAGCACCGCTCAATAGATTAAAAGAAATCTATGAGATATAAGAGTAATGACAAGATATCTTCTCGAACGAGAAGAAGAGCATAAACAACACATCATTACTTCAAGTGAAGTAATACCACACAGTATATCAACAATTGAGTATCCAAGAAGGATATCTGAAAAGGGATCAGAATGGCAATATCAAATAAATTCAATGAATCACCTCATTTCCATAGGGGACATCCTTATGTGAGGACGACTGAACGGCCAAGAACCGAGAATGAAGTCAATACAATATTCGATTGCCCGATTGAGTGTCATACTCAAAACGGACTCACAGAAATCAACAGAGTCACAATGACAGGAATTTGAGATATATCATCAACATCTCGAAACTCAAGAGTGAATACAAATACATCAAAATCGTTAATAACATTCCAAAGAGCAGGAAACATCAAATCAGCTACAATTAGGTTACCTAATTTTAGCTTCCTTCGGATTATAGAATGCAACTAGAAAATACCCAAGCTACCCCAACTCAAATCATTCCAAACTCTAGATAGAAAAAACATGCTAATTCACTTGAAAACATAAGCTATAAGGAAAAATCTCAAAATACTTAACATCAAACCAAATATTGCAGATCCCCTCAATAGGATTCGCAATCCTCAAGGAAATCACAAAATAAGAACGTCAAAGATCATCAACAAACTTCTTTGATACGGATGGGTGTCAAGCATCCGTATTAAAGAGGACTTGAATAAAACAATCACGATTAGGATTACTCCTAAGATAAGATGTCATCAATTAAATTTGGGAATATTACAGAATAAAAATATTCCCAGACATATCCCAAATTATCTACTCCAAAAGACACGATAAGGTAAAGGACACAACGATTAAGGGATTCATAACACTCGTATCACACTTAGATGTACCGCAATATGTGTTTCGGTTCTGTGTTTATCATACTTTGTTCTGAACTCAGCTCTGATACCAAGCTGTGACGCCCCACCCCAAGACCCACATTAACAAAGAGAATTACTGGGTAATTTTGTCTGTTAATGCGGAGAATAGGGCTGGTTAGGAGCGACCATCTATAATCTTGTCTTAAATATCTACTGCATACGTCGATAAATGCTCCATAATTTTTTTTTCTATTTCAAGTGGATCGACATATCCAATAAATGTTTAATACAAAACTATAGGTGGCTAATGGATCTACTAGAACAAAGTACAATAACAGAATGCATATCACATCACAGAACAGTAATCATCATATATATAAATACATATACACAGATACATCCCAGTATGATACAAACTAATATACAAAAGTGGTACAGAGACCACACTATATACATCTAATCAAATACATATCAGAGTCAAATGGAAAGAAATATAAACTACACAAATGTGCTAGGCTGATATCCAAGCAGATGCATCAAAGCTAAGTCCCGTAACTGATTGCTAACCTGAAACAACTCGGTCTGACCCGAGTATAAAATACGCGGGTCAGTCTAGCTAAAACGATCAGTTTATAAGGATAGAAGATAATATGAAGCATAAGATACAAGGTGATAATTCTTCTCAAATGAGAAGAAGCAATAGAAAGAACACATACTCATGACTTAAGTGAAACAATGTCATTTAAGTATACAAAGGCCTCAAAAGAGGTAAACTCTACAATACACTCAAATAACATAAACAATCGCTGATGATAATCTCCAAATAAAAACTTATGAAACTCAATAAGAGTTTATAATCCCCATATCGAAATCACCATAAAACAACATATATATATAAGCCTTTCTCTAACTCAAGGTTATAGGTAAACTCATCATTTCAAAAGAGGTGAAATCAAAATCAAAAACTCATAAAAATTCCCCGGATTGGCCAAATCCCATTTGCATGCCGAAGTGATGCTGCACGTGCCATTCTCAAACGGCCGAAGCCTTTGACAAGGTCGCTAACACCTCCCTAAGCAATTCGTCCTCATGACAAGGTCGCTAACACCTCTCCAAGCCATTTTGTCAACCCTAACAAGGTCGCTAACACCTCCCAAAGCAGTTCATCCTCATGACTAGGTCGCTAACACCTCTCAAAGCAGTTCTGTTAGGTAAACATCGTGAATGTGTCACAAACTCATGGAGAGGAACCCAAAAATTGTTAACATGTGTCCCATACCACACGTTCACACTTTACGGTTTACTAACTGCTAGTCGATGCCACACTAGGAACATCATAAAACTCAAAAAATCATATCTCTCCTCATCTCATTGGCGAGTGATAAAGAGACACCATACTTGTCTCATCTCATCGACAAGTATTAAATGGCATCGTAACTCGTCTCATCTCATCGAAAAGTGAAAACATCATGATGGTTCTTCATAAACCATAAATCTCAAAGTAGGAATTTCAAATAATAAAACTCGCCAAATATTGGCCTTCCTAGATAATTCCTAAATATAGGAATTATAATCTCAAAAACTCGACATAAATTGGCTAAGTAACTAAGAAATCATAACCCAGATAGTTTCGATCGTATAAGTCCGAAATTAACCGAAATAGTAAACGCACATGTCCCATACCACGTGTTTTACTAAATCGTTTAATTCTCTTTCTCATACATTCGAATAGTGCAAAAGTGTGTGTTTTATATTTAAAATTGTTTATTAGAGAAAACAGGCTTTTAAAACTTTTCCCCGAAAAGATTAATAAATCCAGTATTTGAAATTCCTTTATTATAGAAAATAAATAGATTTTATGTTAGAAAAATAATTTTAAAATACTACATAATAGCAATAATTTGAAATTTCTATTTATTTCAAAAAATCACTTCAAAATTGTTAAGTGAAAACTGTGCTCGAAAACAATGAAAAACAAGAAAGATAACTCAAGACGGATAACTTGAATTCAATACAAATTCAATTCAAATTTAATCCAAAATCAATTCAATTCTATTTAAATTTGGATTTCAAATTCTTTAGATATAGCTAGCTTATTTATAAGCATCATAGCTCTCAAAACATCTCAAAAACAACATCAAAAACGAACAAGAATGAGAGCAAAATAAGCTAATAAAATTCTCAGGTCAATGATTGTTATTGCTGTCGTTTTGCACTCAGGACAGCAACATACAACGTAATTTCGACTAAGCAAACTTCAAAACTTTAGAAAACTCAAAACATAAAACTTGTAGCATATGATATAAGCATTCCAGAACATCTAAAATTATTTAAATTGGTTTAGAAACGAAAGAGTTATGCTTAATTTATTTTCAGATTCAACAATAGAGCAAATAATAGTTTTGCTCTCGGTATTGCAATAGAAACACTCAGATTTGAAATAGATAACTTCAAAATTCTGAAAAACAGAAAATATGAAACTTGTAGTATATGATCTACGATTTCCAAAACATCTAAAATTTTTAAATTTGGTTAAGAAACGAAATAGAGATTCAACAACAGAGCAAATAATAGTTTTGCTCTCGGGATTGCAATAGAAACACTCAGATTTGAAATAGATAACTTCAAAATTATGGAAAACTCAAAACACAAAACTTTTAGCACTATGTCTTGGCTTTCCATAACATCCAAAATTATTAAATTTGGATAATAAATGTGTAACTTATGGCCAAAACAAATTTCAGGCCTGTGAACATTGTTGCTGTTGATTTGCTCTTGGGACAGCAACATGTAAGCATGATTTTGATCAAGTAAACATCAAAATTTTAGAAAACTCAAAACATAAAACTTGTAGCACAATATCTAAGCTTTCAGGAACATTAAGAATCATCAAATTCGGACATTAAACCAGAAAGATATACTTAAATTACCAATAACACTTAGCACAGAAAGTCACGGTTTTACAATGACAGGGCAGCGAGTTTGATTTGAGCTTTTCGATCTTATATGCTCATAATTTTCAAAAGTGCTTAACATCAAAGTTGTCACATTCTTTTCAGGCTTTCCAGAACATCAAAGAAAATTGAATTCTGATTTAAAACGAAAGAGATATGCACAATTTACTGACAGTGATTCACAAATGAAATGCAATAAACGAAATTGAGATTTCTACCTTGAAATCTCAATCAAAGCTAGAAAATTGTGAGTTTTGATACTCACCTTGCTGTAGAGAAAATATAACTCGAATGTGTGTTGAATTAGACAAGCTTTAAGAAGGAGGAAGCTTCAATTAACCTGTATAAACTTGAAACAATGACATGCAAGAAGAACAAGTACTGTTAACAGAGAAACACTTTCAAAACTTGATTTTTGATGAATAAATAGTTTTAGATTTTGATTACCTGTTGATTTAGCTCCAATTTGATTTAAAAAACACAAGATTTGAGTTTGATTTGATGATTTTTGGCTAGGGTTTGCAAGAGAGATTGAGTTTCTCAGGTTTCTCACTATCTGAACTGTACGTAGAAGGAAGATGAGATATACCTCATTTCTTTCTACAGACTAGTGACTAGATGGGCTTAAGAACCATTAATAAAAGAAATAGCCTAAGTTAATTCATTTTTCACTTAATACACTAGTGAACTCTTATGTTTTTAAACAAACATCAAATGTTTCAAAGTTTTCACATGATAAAATTATGAAACCTTGTTTACATGTTAATTAAAGTATTTTGTACTTAATAAAAGGATAAATTTGGTTATGAAAATATTTCTATTATTAAAAATCCTTATTTTTAATTAAGTAGCCAATTATACTTATAATTACAAAAATCACTATTTTTAATCCCAAAAATTACACAAAAATAATCTTCTTGTGTAATAAAATGTAACCAATCATTTTAACTCAATTTTATGACCAAATCATATTTTTTAACCTAATTTCACCTTTTTATTTAATATAACACTCTTTAAGAAAAAAACCAAATACTCCTTTTAAAAAAAAATTATTAAAAGAAGCAAATCACAATAATTAATAAAATTATTGAACTATCACCAAATAAAAACCATCTTCCACTTATTATTAACTCAAACCACTATAATAAAGTTCCAGAACGTTATTTTCTCTTTTTATTCCCAAAATTCATTGTTCATTCAAAATAAACAATTTAAATTCTCAAAATTATTTTTGATTCTCAATATTAAATTATAACTACCGTTATAATTTAATACTTACAGGTAATCACTAAAACCAGGGTTGTTATAGTGCATTAACGATAAAAATCTTATACCACTCACTTTGACACGAATTTCTTCAAAATGAAAAATATAAGAAGGTACCCCAAGACTATGTAAGAGACACATAATATATGGTGCATATATAATTGTGTGTCGATGGTGAGACCAAAAGCTTTTAATTTCGTCATGAATAAACTTAGCCCAATTTACTTGTATTCCACCAAACATAACATAGAGGGCTTTGTGATCATTTTTGTATAATTGTTCATGACTTCCTAAACGGGGAATTATTGTATTGATTATCATACGATTTAATAACCTAGTTGTTTGCTGTAAATAAACGAATTTCCATTGTAGCATTCTATCCTTCCAAATTTGATGTGTTATTTCATCACATGGAAAATTTCTCTGATCGGGAATTTTTTCTAAATCGAGTCCAGTAGAGGAACAATCTAGTATACGACCAATTGTGTTTACACTAATTTTCAAAACGCGACTATAAACACTTATCCATAACCAACCGTCCTCATTCTCAAGTGTCCAAAATCATTACTACATATGTTGGCGTAAAAAAGGAAGATGGTCAATTGATCAATTGGTACCTCGTTTTAGTCAAAATTGATTAATCTCGACAGCTGGAGGCGATGGTTAGTTCTTGAATTCCGTATTCTCCAAACTTACATAATCTGTAGAATGGACCGGAATGAAGCTTTTTTGTTTTATCTCTTCAAATCTCCTGTTTGCAACCATGCTATTTTGAAGCCACTCTTGAATGTGGGCATCGGTGACAAGGGGCGTTTGAGAGGATGAAGATTGACCTTTCTTCGTTCTTTTACTAACGGGAATTTTTTCCTTGGGAGCCATTTTTGAGTAATTAGAATTTTAGAAATTAGGTTTTTAGTTTAGATTTGAAGATAGTTTGGTGAATAGTTGAAAGAGGGTAAATTATGAATATATAAGGGTTGTTGCAGGTTGAACCCGAGGCAGATGACAGACGTCTATGGGGTTATCACAGACGTCTGTGGTTTCAGGAAAAAATTTCCCGAAACCAGTGATAGACGTCTGTAGGTTTATCACAGACGTCTGTGGTTTTAGAAAATATTTTCCCGAATTCGATGACAAACATGTGTGATTTTGTCCACAGACGTCTGTGGCTTGTGTTTGCAGAATATACTTGGTTTTAAATAAAAAAAATAACTTTTATTTAAAAAAAATCATACAATAATATATATATATATACACACATATATAATTACAATATCAAGTAAATATTTTAGACGAAATGCTATCATAATCTTATTTTTTGTTAGAGGGGTCGGACTTTCTAATTTATAATACAGTTATATATTATGTAATTAATTTAATATTATATATATGTATATATATGTGTGTGTTTCATACACACACATATATATATATATATATATGTTTGTATATATGTGTATGTGTGTGTAACATAGCAATCTGTGCAAGGTATAACATGCTCGTGTATAAATGCTGGGATTTACACTGCAACAGACATAGTAGCTCATCTAATATACAAACATATTATCAAAATGTAAGTTCATATACTTTAATTCATGTACACAAAATATTGCAATATATATACATATACATATACATATATATATATATATATATATTATTTTGAAATTATTTTATTAACACACACATACATATATGAACTTATAAAACATAGATATATGTATATTAAATAAAATTTGAATTATATTAAAATTCATTTATATATTTTACTAGAAACTCCAAATCAAAATCTGAAATAATTCCTTTTTTATTTATATATAAAAAAATATATGTACTAATATCTTATAACATTAATAATATATATATATATATATATATATATCAATTTTCTTATATAAAACACATATATATAATATATGTATGCCAATTATTTTACTTACGCCAAATAATGTTTTTTTTTAATTTTAAATGTATAAATAGATATTTCCGTATGAAAATTTAGTATACATTAATAAAAATATTTGTTTTAAGATAATTTCAAATTTATGTATTTTACCATAAAAATCTAGAAGATATTATGATATTTAAATAAATATATATATATATACTTTGTAATTCAAAATTAATTTTAAAATTAATTTATTAAACTCGACCATTGATTAAATTATATAAAAATTTAATTTTTTTTGAAAGTGATATTAGATGTAAATTTAATTTTATGAAATTTAAAACATATTATATAATATATATATGTATTAGTATTATTTATTTATAGGATTAAATTATTTAAATAATATTTAAATAATAAATATAAATATAAAAATTATTTTTATTCTATCAAAAATGTTTTATATACAATATTACTTATATAAAATTTTAAAACCATATTTTATGCAATGTAAGATTTAATATTTGAATTATAAAGCTTATATAAATTAAACAATGAATATTAAATTAAATATAAATTAATTTTTTTTATCGTAAGCATTAATACATGGTAAGGGCATAAATTTTCATTTTTATTTTAAAATATATAAACGTATAACCAATCTGATTGCTATAATATATTGATATAATATAATCGTCACCTAACTAACACAGCAATATACAAGATATAAATGTTGCCTACACATTAATATTTATTAATAGATTTGAAAATTTACCTTATTACCAATGTCTACTAGTACACCTTGAAATGATGAGATCTACTCCTTGAACTAGTTTCCAATCCAGTAGAGTGCTTGTCCCTAAATCGATGACCACTAGCTATCGAATAGTATTTGCTTTACTTTGATTTGTATTTGGAAATGGAGGGATATGAAGTTTAATTTTCCACCATAGGGGATTAGGAGGCTTTAAAAAATTCTAAAATAGGTATGGGTTGAGATGCTTTTATAGGGGAGAGATTAGAGACAACTTGGCATTTAGATCATCTTTTATCTCTTATAACCAATTCTCTTTTCCTTATACATACAAAACAAACCCACCTAGCCATCATATGGTCGCATCCCTTCATGTCTTTATCATGGCCGAAACACACCGGCCCTATATGGGCTTCAAACCCATTTAAAGCCCGAACAAACTATTTTGCATCTAAATCCAATTTAAACGCGTATTGAAATCGTATATCGATTAATATATTTATTACTATTATAAATATATTCAATAATATTGTTCAATAAATCAAAATAAAATTTTATAATTAATATTTTATAAATATTAATTAATTTATAACAAATACAAATCAATTAAATCGTTTGGTCGAAGGAGTATTTAGCGTTTCGGTTGTGTGACCCGTTAGGTGTAAATTTGGTCAGCAATTAATATTGAACTATTCGAATATTAATGTTCACACATCACTTAGCAGGTGACATGATATTTTGGCTAAATTTATCGCTTACTTAGTTTTTGTAAAATCTAATTTTACTTTGTTAAGCAGTACCCAGTTGTGACTATTATTTACACGAATTATCTTCATCAAAACTATATCACTTTGGAATTATGAAATTTGGTAATGGTCAAAATTCCAATATCATCCATGGTCAACTCTATAGTCTAAACATAAAGTCTTTGGTTCAATAATAACAACTATTATTAATCGAACCACTATGGCTAAAGATTTTGACTTTGAGTTGACCGTGATACTAACCTCATATACATGAGGAGACAAATTCTCTTTTGAATAGTTTTCACTTCCAATGCTTCATTCGACCCAACTACAGTCACTCGATGGACGTCAAGCCATGATTTGATTATAATCAAAACGGAGCCTTCATATTGAAGATCATTGGTATTCTCAATCTGAGAGAACTGTGTAAATTAGTCACATTAATATTTTATATCTGACCTTAGTTATATTAGCCAACAGAAAACTATCGAGTGAGTCATTCCTTAGTTATCCAATAACTATCAATATGTAACCCTTGGTACCCCTAGTAGTCATAAGTAATAAAGTGCCCAATATTTGGAGAGCTTTACGTACTCTAGCCTTAACGGATATATTGATATCCAATCTCGATGCATCTCGACTAGGAATATTCAAAATGGTGTGTTTGTAATATTGTGATACAATACTCATGATTACAACTATTTGTAATTATAATCGAAAAAAAATCATTTATGGATTTTCTATTAAATATATTTTAGTTAAATATTTAAATATTTATAACACATTATAAAAAAAATTATATCAGAAAGAAAAACACCTTTATTACAAACAAGAATTAATTACAGAGTTAATTAATTTATATTAGATTACATAATTTCCCCTACGGCATGCGTCTAACTCTAGATATTTGGACTATGCTCTTCTTGTAGTCCATGAACCGATGGACCTGGATGACATTATGAAATCGAGTGATAATTGGAAATGAATTTGTCCCATGAAGGAAGAGATGCAATCTTTGTATAAGAATGAAATTTGGGATCTATTTCCACTTCCTATAGAAAATCATGCTATTGGGTGAAATGGGTATACAAGGTGAAATATGATGGGAGGTTAAAAGCTAAATTGGTTACTAAGAGGTACGCACAACAAAAGAAAAAAGGGAATGATGAGACTTTTGCACCGATGGTGCACCATACTTCAATCTGGATCTTATTAGCTATAGTTGCAATTCAAGACTTAGAGTTAGAGAAATAGATATGAAAATTGCTTTCTTGCATGGATATGGAGACATTTACATGGAGTAAATAGAAAGGTTTGTTGTAGATGGGAAGTCAAATTTGGTGTGCAAGTTAAAGAAATTAGTGTATGATTTGAAGTAATCGCCTAGAAAATGGTACAAGAGATTTGGTAATTATATGTTTGGCATTGGTTTTGATAGAAGCAACAAGGATGCTTGTTGTTTGTTTCAAACATTTGGAAAATGGTTGTTAGATGTATTTACTCTTGTATGCGGATGATATGCTCATAGCTTCAGTAGACAAAGATGAAATCACCAACTTGGAATCCTACCGAAAATCAAAATTTGATATGAAGGATCTAAGCGAAGTAAAGAGAATATTAGACATGGAAATTGTTAGAGATCGAAAGCGATGTTGTTAGAATCTCTCCTGTTGGATTTTAATGACAACAACTATACAGTCGTATCAAAAAATCTCTAAGCTAACATGCAGGTTCTTGATGATCAAAAAGAAATAATGAATGATCACATTTGAAAACACAAAGACAATGGAGGCTTGATAAGCTAAAATGAAGTATGAACAATGTTCTCGACATAAAGACAAACTAATGTAAGAGCCATATATCCTATGTCAATGACTTAGATGAACATGTACAATCTCCCACGAGTGATATGAGCTAACACGTTTGCATCGAAAAGCTTTTATTCACTCAAACAAAGTTTTTTTAACTAAGTTTTAAAATTTGTAGGAACTCATACGTCTGGCAGCATCAATTAGACGTCTAAGTAGCCAAAATTCAAACTATATCTTTTCTGGTTTGATTTTCACACAAAATTCAGACGTTTGAGGTCACAAGTCAAATGTCTAAAAACATGGTTTTTTGAACTATATATTTTCTAGAAAAATATTCTTCAAAGTCAGACATCTGATTATTTCTTCCAAACGTCTGAGCTTCTGTAACAGCTATATTTTGAAAAGACACGTCTATTCTCTTCCACCAGTTGCACCTCTTCTTTCAATGGTTTTCTCTGATAAGTTACAGCTCTTGAAGAAGTCTTTTTGATACCTATAAATACTTGGTTATGGCTAAAGTTTTAGTATCAAATGCTTGTTTTGATGTATATTCTTTCGTGCTCTCTAAACTCTAGTGCTTTCAAAATTCTAAATTTTCAACATCACCAATAACTACATTTCTATATTCCTTGGCAATCTACTTCCACAAAATCACATGCTTTCATTCATTTAACTCAAGTGGAGATTATAGGAAGGTTGTATGTCAATTAACTATATAAGAGATTCATAGAACTCATTATAAGTCAGAGAAATTTTTTCTCAAAAGTAAAAGTCCTATTAAAGGTCAGGCAAAGGTATTGAGGTCCTATTATGGAGTTTTTTAGGTGGAGTCATTATAAGCCTATTCATACGGACGTAAGTAAGGGTCGCTTAGTTAATTCCAAAAGGAGTCTGGTACTGAACGTAGGACGAGAGATCCGAACCAGTATGAAAACTCTGGTGTAATTGTTTCTTATTTAACTTTACTATTTCCTTTATTACATAGCTTGATATTGCATATACACTTGTATACATAAGTTAGCCATATTACTATAAATCCTTGTGCACTTTCATTTGGTATCGGAGCAGGAACTTTCAATAACCTTAACAAATATTTTGAAAATTTTAAGAATATGGCAAGCACTTTTCTATAATGTCAATCAACTACACATTCTCCACTTTCCACGGAGTCAAATTATGCATATTGGTCCATAGACGTGAGAATTTTTATGGAAGCTAACGATCTTGAGATTTAGCAAGCTACTCAAAGTAAGTATGAAGCTCCTTCTACAAAAATGAGTACTTGGTTGAATGCTCAAAAAACCACGGCAACCAACAATGCAAAAGCCATAAATATTTATTTGTTTACTTGACAAAAAATAATTTTCTAGAGTTATGCTTTGCAAAATCACATATGATATTTGGCGTACACTTCAAATCACACATGAAGGAACAAAGTCAAACAAGCTAAAAAAATTATTCTATAAAATTAATTTTCATCATTCAAAATGAAAATAAATGATTCTATTGTAGATATGTAAACCAAGATTCTAAACTATATAGCATGATCTCATGGCATTTGGAGTTACTTTCACTGATTTTGATCTTATTACATGAATATTAAATTCTTTTGACTATTGAATGGGAAAGAAAGGTTCCAGCAATAGAAGAAGCAAACGATCTTTCCTAACCCAAAGTAGAAGAATTAATTAGAAATTGATGTCGTATGAAACTAATATGCAGCCTAGCAAGGAACAAACCCAAGAGAAGAAGAGTATCGCATTTCATGCAAACAATTAGGATTCAGATTTAGATGAGGACGAGATTGTATTCATTGCCAAAATCTACAACAAGTTCAAAAAATTCAATAAGATGAAGGCATGAAGTTTTTAAAATTCAACCTCAATCGGATACTTTAAATGTGACAAATTCGGTCATATAAAGAATGATTGTCTGCAACTTAATAGAGATAAGAAGAAAGATAGATAAATATTAAAATATTAAAAAGAAAAGAAAAGCATTTAAAGTCACTTGAAATGATTCAGACTCCTCTTCATTAGAGAGTGACAGTGATACGTAATAAACTAAGTTTGTTTCATGGCCAGTAGTAAGGTAAATTCTGATCTCTCCTATAATGATCTTCTTGAAATTTGCATAGAACTTGATGGTAAATTTAGAGATTTAAAGAAGTTATATAAAGAAAATATAGGCAAGTTGAATAGGGCTGAGTTAGAAATTGGAATGCTAAAAGATGGAAAAACGTATTTTAGAAGAAGATTTAGAAAACTCACAAAACTCTTGTGAAAATTTTACCTCTCAAAATATGGTTTTAGTTAAAGAAATAAAAAGATTTAATACTGAGAATATTAAACTTGAAAAAGAATTTTGTGAGCACAAATCTAACTTAGATTCTACTAAAAAGGAAGCTTTTGAGTTAAAACAAAAGTTAAAACAAATCACTAACGATGTTTCAAAATTCAATAAGGGAAAAGAAAATCTATCAACCTTGATAAATTCTTTGAAACCTAGTTTAAATAAGAATGGACTTGGATTTAAAAGTATTGCTAAAAAGTAACCTAATTAGGTTTCTAGGACTAGAACTTTTACATAACCAAAACTAGAAAACATTAAAGTTTGGATTCCTAAGTGTAATAACACTTTAATGTGAAAGGAGCATATATAAGATTTTCTATCTAAAGTACACTATAATATAAACTATATTTACAAAGGTAGTACCATACCCGCATGGGTATGGTTTCCTAAGAATTAGGAACCTTTTATATATAGGGTATCATGCACTATCATTTCTAGTATTTTGATACCCTAGACAATATTTATTTTATTATTTAATAACGGTTTTTCATAGCATATCAACATAGGATTTCGTATAGAAACACAATAAATTGATCCTGAAAAGTATTTTCTACAGCACTTTATTATAGCATTTTTATTTAAAACTGCTTTTCTTTATCAACTTGTAAAGTAGAGTACATTTCTACAGCACTTGTGTGTACTTAAGTAATTTACATAGCAATCTCTTAAACCTTTAGTTGAAGCTATTTTTTAAGTTAATGGATTTAGGAGTTTAAAATTGCCTATAATTTAGATACATTATTCTGTTTCTTTTTTATAATAAAAAAGGGGGAGAAATATATCTACATATTGATAGAGAGATGTTATATTTAGGAGAGCTGTTCATAATATTTTGAGTAAAATAATTATACAAGATTTATGGTTGTCATCACCAAAAATAGGGAGAATATTAGAACCTCTCTTGTTAGATTTTAGTGACAACAACTATACAATCATATCGAAGAATCTCTAAGCTAACATGCAGGTTATTGATGATCAGAAAGAGACAATGAATTATCACATTTGGAAACACAAAGACAATAGAGACTCGATAAGCTGAAATAAAGTATCAACAAAGAGCTCGTCATGAAGATAAACTATTATAAGAGTCATATATCCAATGTCAATGTCTTAGATGAACATGTACAATCTCCTACGAGTTATATGAGTTAACACATTTGCATCAAAAAGTTTTTATTCACTCAAACAAAGGTTTTGAATAAGTTTTAAAATTTCTAGGAACCTAGACGTCTGACAACATCAATTAGACATCTAAGGTAACCAAAATTCAAAGTATATATTTCTAGTCTTATTTTTACACAATTTTGATGTCTGAAAACATGGTTTTTTGAGCCATATATTTTTTGGAAAAATATTCTTCAATGTCAGTTGACTTATTATTTCTTCCAAACGTCTGAGCTTATGTAACAGCTATATTTTTAAATGACATGTCTCTCCTCTTCTACCGATTGCACCTCTTCTTTCAATGGTTTTCTCTGATACGTTGCAACTCTTGAAGAAGGCTTTTTGACACCTATAAGTATTTGGCTACGGGTAGAGTTTTAGAATCAAATTCTTGTTTCGATATATATTCTTTCTTGTTCTCTAAACTCCAGTGCTTTCAACATTCTAAACTGTCAACATCACCAAGAACTACATTTTTGTATTCCTTGGTGATCTACTTCCACAAACTCATATGCTTTCACTTATTTAACTCAAGTGGAGATTACAAGAAGTTTGTATGTCAATTGACTATATCAAAGTTTCATAGAACTCATTAGACGTCAGAGAATCGTTTTCTCAAGGGTAAAAGTTCAGTTAAAGGTTAGATAAAGGTATTAAATCATGTTCGAGAGTTGTTCAGGCGGAGTTGTTGTAAGCCTATTCCTTCGGGCATTAGTGAGGGTTGTTTAGTTAATTCTAGAAGGAGTCTGGGACTAGACGCAGGACGAGAGATCCAAATTGGTATAAAAACTCCGGTGCGATTGCTTCTTATTTTACTTTACTATTTCATTTATTATATAGCTTGATGTTGCATATACATATACATACACACACACACACACACATAAGTTAGTCATATTACTATAGGTCCATGTGCACATTCAGACGTGACTTGAAATTTACTCAAAAGGTATATATTTAGAAGGTGATATATCAGTTTATCATAGAGTAGACAAAATATTTATACATCATTGCCTTTTTATATGAAGCTTTCATCAAATGACTCACCAATTTTAGAGAAGGAGAAGGCCTACATGGTAAGGATGCCAGATGCAAGTGTGGTTGATAGTTTAATGTCTGCAATGGTGTTTACAAGGTTCGATATTGCAAATGCCATCGGGACGGGACAGTTAGTCGCTATATAGCTAATCCAGGTAAATCACATTGGGAAGCCATAAAAGTTATTTTGAGATATCGTTGGTGGAATTCTAGTCATGATGTTGTATTTGGTAGTAGTGATGATATGAATTGCAAGTTGGTTGGTTATTGTGATTCAGACTACGCCAAGAATAAAGATTGGAGAAAATCAACTTCTAATTATGTATTTACTTTTGGTGGCATAGTCATCAGTTGGAGATCGAGATTGCAAATCGTAGTTGTTTTATCAACCATGGAGGTGGAGTTGATTGTTGCAGTTGAAACAGCAAAGGAGGAACTTTACGCAGAGGTTTGTTTGTGACTTGGGTTTTATGCATGATAGAGTAGGGTGGTCAATGGATACTCGAAAAATCCAAAATCAGTCCCATCCTTATTCAAAAGGCGATTAAATATTCAACATCCAGAAAAGCGGATGCGGATACGAAGACATCCGAAACCAAAAATTATTCGTTCGATTTTTGTCAAGATTATAGTTTATTTTATGTGTATTTTCGTACAACAGTAGGCATGTCTTTATTGTTTTATTAAGTTAGTAGTTTATATTATATGAATTTAATGTGTACTAAGTGCTCAAAAGTATTTACTATCATCATATTTTTTATTTTGAATATTTTTATAATCAACGAGATTAATAAATAATTGAGTTAAACCAATTTTTTTATTTATATTCCTTGATTTGTCGATCGTTGGCGGATAGGATAATTATCCAATATATGTCTGTATTTGTTAATGCGAATATTAAATATTCGAAAATGGTTTCAGATGCGGATGGGGTTATGACACTATCTGTATTTGAAAGTATGCATTTACATGCCTATGACAGTGATGAATCTGTTGATGTGCATTGGATAGCCAAAGTTCTATTCATTTGGTGGAAAACATGGTGTTACACTCTTGGACGAATTACGTTGAAGTAAGAGGGTCTTTTCCAGTTGCCATAGGTGACGATAAGCTTGTTTATCTTCGATAAGTACATGCAAAAAGTAATGTGGCAGATATGTTGACTAAGGCATTGATGGTTGGGAAATTCGAGCACCGCTCAAACTTGGTTCGCTTAATGAAGTATTTGGTGCTACTTGGTGGAACAATTTAGAGTGTTGAAGCTTGTATTTGCTGAAGAGTAGATGTGTGATAACCCTGATTTTATGAACAAGTTTTATAATTTAATTTAGTATACTTGTTTGAAATTTTGGTTGCCTAGGAAAAATATATATGATAAGTTGACCATAAATGCATTGAGTAAATATTGATATGTATGCAAGATAATATAATATATATGTACAAACTTCTCTGAAAAAAAAGAAGCAAAAATTCATTTGTAAGCTAGAGAAAACTATAGACACATGAACATAACATAATTATTACAGATATGAATGTGTCATTGAAACAAAGTCTAGAATAAGAAAAATAAAGGTTTAGGCAAGGATAGAAATATAGATATTGTACAAGCATTTTAAACAAAGGCTGGCTAAAAGAAAATTATTAGAAATTGCATGAAAATAGTATGAGTTGTTGGAAAAAATACTTTATCCACTTTTAGCAATTTTCTTAGCTTTTATAGATATCATGCAAATATGGTGACTGAGGTAATAAAGTGTAAATTTCTGTTAATAGAACCAGGGACCATTTACCCATTTGCTCTTAAAAAATAGAAAGAGAGGCTGATCATAAGTGGTAGGGTAAAATTGACATTGGGTAAATCTTAAAACCCTAGAGGCAGCCAAGGTCTTGTATAAAAGAGGGTTAAGGGTGAAAGGATCTGTCAGCATTTTCTTTAAAAATAAATATACAGAAATATAGACAGTTAGCAAAAGAGAAAAACTGAGAAGCACTGGCCTTTAGAGACAAGTAGGAGATAGCAGATCAAAAGAAAAGGATTAAGGTGAGTAATCTCACTGAAAATTGGCATTAAGTCCTGAATATTGAGGCAGCCTAAATGGTTTTATATTTTTAATTAATCTGTGCTTATTTTATGATATTGATGTGTTGATGATCTGTTCAAATATTATGTGTTAATATATCCAGAAAATATATTGATGGCTTTCATGTTTGAATAATTATTGTGTTATGAATTATCTTTGAGATGAGATGCTTTCTTTATGTGACTGCTGCATATAAATTAATTCATGGAAACTCCAGGAATATATGATTTAAATCTATGGTCTAAAAATGAGAAAAATAAATGGGGCTGTAGCATAAAGTGGTTGCTGCTTATGTCTCAAGAATAACATGGTAACATAGAAGTGCAATGTCATACTTGTGCTGAGCTTCTATGATTACTAATAAATCCAAATAAGAATAAAAGCTTGTGGTTTAGTCAGATCTTGTGAATCTGTGAGTATTTGATTAAGCCAGAGGTAGATGGATGCATCAAAGCAAACTATATATGACCATATATTTATAGGCATGATTCCCCAAAATCCATGATTTAAATAATATGTACACTGAGAAATCAAACTAGCTTGTATAAATAAATCTATGATTATGAAAGGATGATCTGTTATTCTTTGAACATATGCATGATGGTTGAGTTATTTATTTCCTCTGATAAATTTATGAGATGCAGAAGGGATTAGCATAAATGGGGGAAAAAGGGGAAGACAAGCACTTAGTAATTTAACTAAGGATTTGGATCTTAGGGCTATAAAGTATGGCTTGGCAAGGGAAATATTGCAAGCTCACACATGGTATGATTATACCCAGGGGCCTGAGTGTGCTGGGTTAACAGTGAATATGCCCCAGACAACGTGTGTTTAATAGAAAGAAAGTAGCTAAAGTCCATCATAAAATACCTGAGATTGAATTTTGAGAATAGTTCACAGGTAGGTTTGAGTAAAAGAAAATCCCTGATAGCCAGAAAGATTATAAATAAGGAAAATGATTAAAATGATAATCATGTTGGTTGGTTTAAAGTATTCTGTTGAGAATTATATGTTTGTGCTCTCTGAAATAATCCATTAAATCATGTATGTCTATGTTATGCATTAATAAATATGCACAGGTGGTAGAGGAATGTATACAAGAGAAACATTGCTTACCCTATCTGTTTTAAAATGTTATTTAAATTTTCAGTAAGATTATTCATACCAGACAATTTAGTCTGACCCTTTGTGTGTTTGTATACCATTGGGTGTCTCATCTTTATATGAGGCAGCTCGTGGTGATTGTGCAGGTAAATAGGCAATTTCTTGATCAAGAATTGGATGAATTAGCTGCTAAGGAATTGGATATAATAGTTACAGACTCAAGGATATTAAAATAGATGTTAAATTGAACTTGTGTTATGAAATGTTAGTTAAGTTGTTTGGGAAGAAACTGATGTAATGTTATTTTCTATTTGCAAGTATTGAACTACTCATGAAATCTCTGTTAAAAGTTGTGAGTTGCTTTTGAGGATGTTTTATTAAGTGATACAATTTATAGTATTAACTCCCTGAATGCTTAGCATAAGTGTGCAACAATAAGAAAAATCTGAAATGATCTTTAAATTAAAAATTAAAGGAGTAACCTGAGATCTGTTGTAAGTGTCAATGGAAAGAAAAGGTAGGATAGGAACCCAAATTAATTTGTAAGAGATATGTGTAAAGTAGCAGATGAATTCAGGCTAACTTGACCAACTTTGTCAAGCCTGGGTTCAACCAGTCAAATACCCTAAGCTATTTGGTTAAGAAAGGTAACAAATAAAGCAAACCAGTAAACCAGGATTTATATATTGGGAAAATAGGTTACCTGAAATGACACAGATACACACATGCACACAGAACATAGATACACACATGCACACAGAACACAGATGCACACATGCACACAGCATACATGTAACGACCCAGAATTTTGAACAAATTTAATTGAGAATATTTAATTAATTTTAAATATATGAACGATGATTTAATTTGAATCCCGGATATAACTTTGAAACTGACGATTAAATTATAAAATTTAATCGATTGAATGCTGAATAAAAATTTGAATCTTCAATTTAAAGATGAAGAAAAATATTTCAAAAAGCTTGTAAAATTTATATTGATAATACTGAAGACAATGGAAGCTTTAGAAATTGATTTGGAAACAATCTGTTCAGTTTTGAAATTAAATCGTTTGAATTGAATTTGAAAAATAGCGTTCCGTGGCGCAGTCTCGGAATTCGACGAAACCAGTTCCATTGGGTCCGTAATATTGAATTATTATCGGATTTCAGTTTTCGTATTTTTTGATGTTAATATGTGACCATACGATATGCAAACGTGTTGAAAATAAAATCAAATTCAATTTAAATTTAAATTGAAACTGGTCAACATCAAAACCCTGTAGCGCCTTAAATCGTTCCCTTTGTTTCAGCCTAAAAACACGAGAGAAATCGTGAAACCCATACCTCTCTGCAAAATCACGTAATGTGGTTCCCTCTGTTATTTCTTTTTAAATTATACCCATCTCGTTCAAATTCGAGAGAAAAACAAATAAAATGGCCGAACCAAATTTCTTACGTTCTTCCCAAAATCTTTTCTTCGTTCATTCGAAAGCAAAAGAACGAAGCTCTCCTTCATTCCAAATTGAAATCGAGGCGAAGCTCGCGAGGCGTGTTCGCAGGAGGGAGCGGTGACGACGTTCGCGAGTAGGAAGTGACAGTCGCGATGAATCTCAGCGACGTCAAGTGGAATTAGGGGATGTCGCGATTTGTCGTAGAGGGTTTCGCGATGGGATGCTCGCGAATCTGGACGACATGGCGAATCGAAGGCAGCGAAGGTGGTAGCATCTCGTGGAAGCTGAAGTCGATGTGAGCAAACAAGGCGGCGGCGGCAGCGATGTGATGACGAGGGAGTGGCCGATATGGGGTTTCGCGTGGTTCTCGATGTTAGAGGGGGTAGCTCGAATTCGCATAGGTGGCGAGGTGGCATTTGCGACATCTGGTGGTTTGGGTTGCTATTTTTGCAGAGGTGATTTCAATAGGGGATTGCCGCGAGGGTTTCTATCGGAGTCATGATCGAGGTTGGAGGCACTGCGAGGCAGCAGGGGGGAAGGCTTCTTCGCTGTTGCCGGTGAATGGAAGCTAGGTGGCAGTGGTGTTCGGCGAGGTATCAATTTTTGATTTCAATAATTTAGTAAATTCAAATTTTAAATTACAGGAAAACAGGTTTTAACATGTATAAGAATATATACATTTTAAGTATACTTGTTATTTTAAATTTATTTTACAAGGTCAAGATTTTGGAGATTGATTGTTAATAAAACTTAAGCAATGATTTTTGTTGTTAGAAATAAATTATTTGTAAAAGAAAATTAGTTAGAGATTTAATTTATTAGATAAAATGACTTATCAAAAGAAATATTATTTATTATTCGAAAATAATAAGTTAAGAATAAATTATTAGTTTAAACCCAAATCATTAGCCAAATTTAATAAAATCTATTAAACGGAAATTTAATTGTTCGATCATCTCGGATATTAATATATTTTATAAATTACTTATACAAGGTTAAAGTCGAGAAAACAAAAGAAGGATTGGATTGGATGGCAAATTAAAAAGCTAAGGTGAGATTTTTCTCACTCAAAATATATTTTGTATTGCAGTTATTTATTGACTGATTGATTGCTATTGGTTGTGATATTAGATATAGTAGGATATATCTATATATATAGCAATATATACATATTGGCATATGTATATATTGGATTGATTGATTTCCCGCCTCGTATAGCGGATGAGACCCTATTGCGCCGTTAGTAAGCGGATTATTTTTATAAAACCCATATACCACGATATTCCACCTCGAAGTGGAATTGGTATTGTGCTAACATCTGTGGATGCAGGGAAACAGGTTGGAGGGATCCAACTGGATTCCTCAACAGTATTTATTTATTTACAGATATTGATGTATATTCTGTTATCATGTTGATATATGATATTGAATGTTGTGATTGACTAATTGGTGATGTTGCATCATCGGATTCAAAATTTTGAAGTTTAAAAATAACGATTTTAACTTTAAAAGAGATTTTTAAGTATACGTTTTATTTGAAATTTTGAATTGATTTACTTTAAATAAGTAAATGTTATAAATTTAAAGTTATGGAGATTATAATGTTAGTGGAATATAACCAAAGTGTCATTTTTGAAATAAAAATCGATTTATTTATAAAATGGTTTAAGTTGGGATTTTTGAATAACTATAAACGATTTGTATAAAAAGATTTATACAAATTGATATTTATAAATCAAATGTTGGAATTATAAAACGAGTTTTTTTATAAGTGTTAAAATGAAGTATAAATTGGATTTCGGCATTTTAATTGAGATTTTTGAACAAGTATGAATCGTTAATAGATGAGATTTATAAATAGTATAAAAGTAGTTCGGTTATGGTTGAAAATAAGGTTATAAATGAAATCTTATAAGTAATAAGATTTAAAATCTGTGAAGTTTAAAAGAACGATGTCTTTTAAAATAAATGAATTGTAAGTTATTAACTTATAAGATGGACCTTTGGTATATACATTGAGTATAAATTGAATAGGTCATTAAAGAAGGTTTATAAATCGAATTGTTAATAAAGGAGATTTATTAAATTGAAGTTGTTAGAAAATAGAAATAGAATTTATAAACGTTGTTTTATAAATTTGAGATCAATTGAATTTGATAAATTAAATATAGAAGGTTGTTAAAGGAGATATATTCGCGATTTTGGATAGCGAATTATTATTGAAATAAAACGTGTAGAAAATAGTGAAATGTAATTAGTGAAGTATATTCACGATTTTGGACAGTGAATATATTGTTAAGTAAAATGGATATGGTTTTGGAAAAGTGATAATTGAAATGAAGTAATTGTTTTGAAAGATGTTTTAAAACAGGTTGAATATCGAAATCATAGATTTCAACATTTATTGTTGAAATAGACATTTTCGAGAAATATAAGGAAATTGTGGACTATAACATTGTTGTTATAGTAAATGATTTCCGAAAGGAAATGTTTTGATGTAGTATTGGGATTTATATATCTATCAAAATCCGAATTCCTATACTAGTGATTTTGAGTCGTCGTAACGATGTTTTACGTAACATTCGTTTTGACTCAAATAAATGTTGTTATAGTAAATGGTTTCCTTAAAGAACGAAATATATACTTAATATTGATTTAAGTATATCGAATATTTTCAAACGTTGAAAATAAATGATTTGAGAAACACTTATTTTTAAATAAGTATGGAAATGCTTTCCAAATGAAATGAAATGTTTTTGAGAATTTATCTTCTTAAAGATAAATTGAAATTGAATATTGAAATCGATTTGAAAATCGTATATCAGTAGATATTTTTGAAATATAAATTCACTATGGAATTTATGAAGGAAAGGGAAACTGTTTAGAAAAATAAACGTTGATTTATTTTTGAAGTGTGGAAATTTTATATCTAGTAAAGATATTTTGGAAAAGAAATAATTTGGAAAATTATTTGGAATCTGATGATGTCGCGCATCTTTATTGATAGTTAAATAACCGACTATCAATAATTACCTTGAATGGTATTTGTTGTGAATTGGATGAATTTGAATGCCACACTTATTTTTGAATAAGCGCTCACTATTCGGGTTAGCCGGGAAAGGACCATGGGGTCGTATAACCCATTCCGAATATGTGATACGTCGATATGAATTGCATTCGAAGACCGGTGTTGAAGACCGGATATTTTTGAAAACGGAAGGATTACCGTCGAGTTACTCTACATCGACTGATCTCCGGTTTAGAGGTTTTTATCACCCTTAGTGACGGGAAGTCCGGACGTGATTAGAAATTTATCCGGATATGCAAGGGCTTCGTGAGAAGTGCCTTCGGTTCTGTTCGATCCCGGAACAGACTTGTATGGATTGTGTGTCTGACGTTACAATTTGAGATATAAAGCTGATTTCTTTCAAATACATTTCTGTTGGTGGCGGAGAATTTATTCTCTTAGCTTAACACCCTTCTCTGAGACGTACGAGCTCAGAGGTTATGTAGTTGAAATTTATCAGCGATATACTCCCAATTTGGTAACGTGGCATACTAAGTGTTGCTGTGAAATGATCAGTGTTTGATCATTTGCGATATGATCATTTGTTTGATCTTATATCTTTGTGATCATAGGTTGATCATTTGTTTGACCCGAAGCATGGCTTTGTAGAAAGCGTAGCTTTGTGGACGAGACTTCGTCGAGCCTCACACCCCGGAAATGGTCAAAACAGGAAGGATGCGGCAAGGTTCTAGGGAGTAGCGCCCCTTAGTGTATGTCATTCCTTCTGGATAGAGGTGGTATCATGGTATGGAGCCCAGATACTTAACCTATGTGGTTGCTGCATTATTATTTTGATGTGGTTTGTTGGAAATCGGGGATCCTCGGGAAGATCGGTTACGATCGGGGGATGGCATACGCGTGTTAGTAGTTACCTATTTTTGCAGAGGTAACCCGGCCTTGTGTTGGCAGAGATCTAACCGTAATGTTAGGTTATTTCTCGGGTCGTCTATTCCAGGGACGTACCCATCGTGGAAAAGGAAGTTCCTTAGGCTGACCATTTGTTGGAAATCCAAAGAAACAATACGTGACCTGTACGGTTTTAGTTGTATTACCTGCTATGGTCTCTTTCTTTCTTTTTCTTCTTTCTCTTCTTCTTCTACTCTTTTCTTCTTCTTCTACCTTTTTCTTCTTCTTCTACTTTTTCTTCTTTTTAAAACCATAACTTTTCGGGTTTCCGGCATTCGATGGCTCGGCAGTCGATAAAGTGAGTATCGATATCGAATTTTCGAAAGTCGAAAATTCTGGGATGTTACATTTGGTATCAGAGCATATGGTTAAGCGACAACCCTGCTCTGTTGGGTGTTACTCATTAGAGATAGAGTCAGTAGTACTCTAGAATGAGTTGAGTGTAATAATAGATACGAGCGCGTATTTGTTAGTGAATATAAAATTGTTTTATATTGTGATGATTGGTTTGTTGAGTGGTATATGGATTCTGGTCGGTATTGTCCGTACAACTCTATCGATAGGGATCTCTAAACACTTATATAGAACAATTCGGCACAGTATTGTTTTAAATTGGGTAAATGGAATAATTTTACCTTGATTATATTTTGTATATAAAAGAAATGATTTTTCTGTAAATTATTACAGTATATGGTTGCATGGTTGTTAGAAGTGATAATATTAAACTATTATCATTGAAATTAAATGAGAAATTGGAATTATAAACTCCAAAGTTAAGAAATAAATTCACACATACAAATGAAATTTAAAGAATGTAAATTATAAATGTGAATTGTAATTTAAAATGGGATTCCAGAGAAGTTTTTGAAAATGTTTTGAAAAGAATCTGAAAATTTTGGAGATTTGGAAGTTTAAATCATTTTTGATTTGAAAATGAATTTCAAAGGATTTTGGAAAAATGTTTTGAAGGAATGAAAAGCTCTAAACTCTTTTCGGTCGCTGGAAAATAACTTTGATGATGACCGCGGCATCGTTGGTGTTCATTTTCGGGTTTCCAAAAGAGAAATTGCTGCCAAATTGTTTTAAATGGAAGTTGTTTGAAAATTTTGGTTTTTGTTTTTGAAATTCAAAGGAAAAATTTGAATTGTTTTCAAAATGGTTTTGAAAAGGTTGAAAAAACTCTGGAATGCTATATGAAAATGTTTATGAAATATTATTAAGTTGATAGCTTATACAATTTGAATTTTGATAAAATAAATTTAACTTAAAGAATGAAGTTAAATCAAAGTAAGTATAAGTGAATCAATTAAATAAAGTGAAAAGATTTCTTAAAGAAAATTTATTAAGTTGAAGATAAATTTGGAGTAGTAACAAATAAATTGGAATGTAAATAAGTCGAAGACTTATAAATATTTGAAAATTTGATGTATGAGATGCAAATTGAAAATGAATGAATTTGTGAACGAATAAATAAATTTGCAAGTGCAAGAAAATGGAATTGAAATGTTAAAATTCATTTTGAATTTGTAAGTAAGTAAGACTGAATTGAATTCAGATTTGTTGAAAACAAAGTGAACTATTAAACTAAAATTAGTAAGTGAAGCTAATAGAATCCAAATTTAATTAAAATTGTGAATTGAATTCAAATGAATGTGAACTGTAAAATTAAATGAAAATGGTTATCTAACTCCAATAGTGAATTAGAGATAGTATAAGAAGCAGTTTACATTGAAAATTTTGTAATAGATGTGCAAAATGGTTTGAATATGTAACTAGATATTATGGCTAGTAGGACGTACAGGAAAAAGGAATTGGATTTGAGTTTCAAAGATAAATTTGAATTGCTCGACAAAAGGTACGTATTTGAATTTCAATATGAGATTTGATGATTTTCTTGTCTAGCCGCTTGGCTTTTTCTTTTTCTTTTTGAAATCCGAGAGTCCGTAGGGACGTTTTGTAGTCGTACCGTATTAGCCGCGCAAAGGAGACGCTGGCGAAATTTTTCGAAAATTTCGAGTGTTAGAAAATTTTTGAGAAAATTTGGAAGTTTAAAATTTGAATTTAAATTTAAATTTGAATTGTTAAGTAAACAAAGTTGTTTGAAACTTATAATTGAAGTTAGAAATTTAGTTGAATTAATAACGAATCTTTAGTAGGAAGATTTGTTTTGATAAATTGATAAAACTATTGAATGTTGAAAAATAGTAGACGAGTTAAGGACTTTTTTTTCCTGACTTGTAATTTCGGGACGAAATTCTTTTAAGGAGGGAAGTTTGTAACGACCCAGAATTTTGAACAAATTTAATTGAGAATATTTAATTAATTTTAAATATATGAACGATGATTTAATTTGAATCCCGGATATAACTTTGAAACTGACGATTAAATTATAAAATTTAATCGATTGAATGCTGAATAAAAATTTGAATCTTCAATTTAAAGATGAAGAAAAATATTTCAAAAAGCTTGTAAAATTTATATTGATAATACTGAAGACAATGGAAGCTTCAGAAATTGATTTGGAAACAATCTGTTCAGTTTTGAAATTAAATCGTTTGAATTAAATTTGAAAAATAGCGTTCCGTGGCGCAGTCTCGGAATTCGACGAAACCAGTTCCATTGGGTCCATAATATTGAATTATTATCGGATTTCAGTTTTCGTATTTTTTGGTGTTAATATGTGACCATACGATATGCAAACGTGTTGAAAATAAAATCAAATTCAATTTAAATTTAAATTGAAACTGGTCAAAATCAAAACCCTGTAGCGCCTTAAATCGTTCCCTTTGTTTCAGCCTAAAAACACGAGAGAAATCGTGAAACCCATACCTCTCTGCAAAATCACGTAATATGGTTCCCTCTGTTATTTCTTTTTAAATTATACTCATCTCGTTCAAATTCGAGAGAAAAACAAATAAAATGGCCGAACCAAATTTCTTACGTTCTTCCCAAAATCTTTTCTTCGTTCATTCGAAAGCAAAAGAACGAAGCTCTCCTTCGTTCCAAATTGAAATCGAGGCGAAGCTCGCGAGGCGTGTTCGCAGGAGGGAGCGGCGACGACGTTCGCGAGTAGGAAGTGACAGTCGTGATGAATCTCAGCGACGTCAAGTGGAATTAGGGGATGTCGCGATTTGTCGTAGAGGGTTTCGCGATGGGATGCTCGCGAATCTGGACGACATGGCGAATCAAAGGCAGCGAAGGTGGTAGCATCTCGTGGAAGCTGAAGTCGATGTGAGCAAACAAGGCGGCGGCGGCAGCGATGCGATGACGAGGGAGTGGCCGATATGGGGTTTCGTGTGGTTCTCGATGTTAGAGGGGGTAGCTCGAATTCGCATAGGTGGCGAGGTGGCGTTCGCGACATCTGGTGGTTTGGGTTGCTATTTTTGTAGAGGTGATTTCAATAGGGGATTGCCGCGAGGGTTTCTATCGGAGTCATGATCGAGGTTGGAGGCACTGCGAGGCAGCAGGGGGGAAGGCTTCTTCGCTGTTGCCGGTGAATGGAAGCTAGGTGGCAGTGGTGTTCGGCGAGGTATCGATTTTTGATTTCAATAATTTAGTAAATTCAAAATTTAAATTACAGGAAAACAGGTTTTAACATGTATAAGAATATATACATTTTAAGTATACTTGTTATTTTAAATTTATTTTACAAGGTCAAGATTTTGGAGATTGATTGTTAATAAAACTTAAGCAATGATTTTTGTTGTTAGAAATAAATTATTTGTAAAAGAAAATTAGTTAGAGATTTAATTTATTAGATAAAATGACTTATCAAAAGAAATATTATTTATTATTCGAAAATAATAAGTTAAGAATAAATTATTATTTTAAACCCAAATCATTAGCCAAATTTAATAAAATCTATTAAACGGAAATTTAATTGTTCGATCATCTCGGATATTAATAGATTTTATAAATTACTTATACAAGGTTAAAGTCGAGAAAACAAAAGAAGGATTGGATTGGATGGCAAATTAAAAAGCTAAGGTGAGATTTTTCTCACTCAAAATATATTTTGTATTGCAGTTATTTATTGACTGATTGATTGCTATTGGTTGTGATATTAGATATAGTAGGATATATCTATATATATAGCAATATATACATATTGGCATATGTATATATTGGATTGATTGATTTCCCGCCTCGTATAGCGGATGAGACCCTATTGCGCCGTTAGTAAGCGGATTATTTTTATAAAACCCATATACCGCGATATTCCACCTCGAAGTGGAATTGGTATTGTGCTAACATCTGTGGATGCAGGGAAACAGGTTGGAGGGATCCAACTGGATTCCTCAAAAGTTTTTATTTATTTACAGATATTGATGTATATTCTGTTATCATGTTGATATATGATATTGAATGTTGTGATTGACTAATTGGTGCTGTTGCATCATCGGATTCAAAATTTTGAAGTTTAAAAATAACGATTTTAACTTTAAAAGAGATTTTTAAGTATACGTTTTATTTGAAATTTTGAATTGATTTACTTTAAATAAGTAAATGTTATAAATTTAAAGTTATGGAGATTATAATGTTAGTGGAATATAACCAAAGTGTCATTTTTGAAATAAAAATCGATTTATTTATAAAATGGTTTAAGTTGGGATTTTTGAATAACTATAAACGATTTGTATAAAAAGATTTATACAAATTGATATTTATAAATCAAATGTTGGAATTATAAAACGAGTTTTTTATAAGTGTTAAAATGAAGTATAAATTGGATTTCGGCATTTTAATTGAGATTTTTGAACAAGTATGAATGGTTAATAGATGAGATTTATAAATAGTATAAAAGTAGTTCGGTTATGGTTGAAAATAAGGTTATAAATGAAATCTTATAAGTAATAAGATTTAAAATCTGTGAAGTTTAAAAGAACGATGTCTTTTAAAATAAATGAATTGTAAGTTATTAACTTATAAGATGGACCTTTGGTATATACATTGAGTATAAATTGAATAGGTCATTAAAGAAGGTTTATAAATCGAATTGTTAATAAAGGAGATTTATTAAATTGAAGTTGTTAGAAAATAGAAATAGAATTTATAAACGTTGTTTTATAAATTTGAGATCAATTGAATTTGATAAATTAAATATAGAAGGTTGTTAAAGGAGATATATTCGCGATTTTGGATAGCGAATTATTATTGAAATAAAACGTGTAGAAAATAGTGAAATGTAATTAGTGAAGTATATTCACGATTTTGGACAGTGAATATATTGTTAAGTAAAATGGATATGGTTTTGGAAAAGTGATAATTGAAATGAAGTAATTGTTTTGAAAGATGTTTTAAAACAGGTTGAATATCGAAATCATAGATTTCAACATTTATTGTTGAAATAGACGTTTTCGAGAAATATAAGGAAATTGTGGACTATAACATTGTTGTTATAGTAAATGATTTCCGAAAGGAAATGTTTTGATGTAGTATTGGGATTTATATATCTATCAAAATCCGAATTCCTATACTAGTGATTTTGAGTCGTCGTAACGATGTTTTACGTAACATTCGTTTTGACTCAAATAAATGTTGTTATAGTAAATGGTTTCCTTAAAGAACGAAATATATACTTAATATTGATTTAAGTATATCGAATATTTTCAAACGTTGAAAATAAATGATTTGAGAAACACTTATTTTTAAATAAGTATGGAAATGCTTTCCAAATGAAATGAAATGTTTTTGAGAATTTATCTTCTTAAAGATAAATTGAAATTGAATATTGAAATCTATTTGAAAATCGTATATCAGTAGATATTTTTGAAATATAAATTCACTATGGAATTTATGAAGGAAAGGGAAACTGTTTAGAAAAATAAACGTTGATTTATTTTTGAAGTGTGGAAATTTTATATCTAGTAAAGATATTTTGGAAAAGAAATAATTTGGAAAATTATTTGGAATCTGATGATGTCGCGCATCTTTATTGATAGTTAAATAACCGACTATCAATAATTACCTTGAATGGTATTTGTTGTGAATTGGATGAATTTGAATGCCACACTTATTTTTGAATAAGCGCTCACTATTCGGGTTAGCCGGGAAAGGACCATGGGGTCGTATAACCCATTCCGAATATGTGATACGTCGATATGAATTGCATTCGAAGACCGGTGTTGAAGACCGGATATTTTTGAAAACGGAAGGATTACCGTCGAGTTACTCTACATCGGCTGATCTCCGGTTTAGAGGTTTTTATCACCCTTAGTGACGGGAAGTCCGGACGTGATTAGAAATTTATCCGGATATGCAAGGGCTTCGTGAGAAGTGCCTTCGGTTCTGTTCGATCCCGGAACAGACTTGTATGGATTGTGTGTCTGACGTTACAATTTGAGATATAAAGCTGATTTCTTTCAAATACATTTCTGTTGGTGGCGGAGAATTTATTCTCTTAGCTTAACACCCTTCTCTGAGACGTACGAGCTCAGAGGTTATGTAGTTGAAATTTATCAGCGATATACTCCCAATTTGGTAACGTGGCATACTAAGTGTTGCTGTGAAATGATCAGTGTTTGATCATTTGCGATATGATCATTTGTTTGATCTTATATCTTTGTGATCATAGGTTGATCATTTGTTTGACCCGAAGCATGGCTTTGTAGAAAGCGTAGCTTTGTGGACGAGACTTCGTCGAGCCTCACACCTCGGAAATGGTCAAAACAGGAAGGATGCGGCAAGGTTCTAGGGAGTAGCGCCCCTTAGTGTATGTCATTCCTTCTGGATAGAGGTGGTATCATGGTATGGAGCCCAGATACTTAACCTATGTGGTTGCTGCATTATTATTTTGATGTGGTTTGTTGGAAATCGGGGATCCTCGGGAAGATCGGTTACGATCGGGGGATGGCATACGCGTGTCAGTAGTTAACTATTTTTGCAGAGGTTACCCGGGCTTGTGTTGGCAGAGATCTAACCGTAATGTTAGGTTATTTCTCGGGTCTTCTATTCCAGGGACATACCCATCGTGGAAAAGGAAGTTCCTTAGCCTGACCATTTGTTGGAAATCCAAAGAAACAATACGTGACCTATACGGTTTTAGTTGTATTACCTGCTATGGAATGTGGCGGTAACCTGCTATTGAACATAGTAGCTATAGTAGGCATAAGTGCGGAATGCCTATGCTGGCTAAGATTAATATTATACTTTCGAAATGTTTTCCACTATGCACTAATAATAATATCCAAAATGATTTGATTTTGCGTAGTAAGCATCTTTGACTATCATAAGAAGAAATCTCCTCCAAGTCTGCGTTTGCATTGTGTGTGTGGTGGGAGGTCTTATGGTAGTTTCATTTTCCAAAAGCATTGCGAAATTTATTTTAAAATTATCTTGTCGTTGTTTTAAAGATAAACTGTTTTACGATCTCACACCAGTCTCCATGACTGACTCGGAGTTTATTGTTTCCCTTCTAAACTCTGGGTGCCCACCAATTTCCACACGGGCAGCCTAGAGTTATGTTATCAGGATATTCTGGAGCTTTGGAAGCAAGCTGGATGGCGTAACGTATCATTCGTATTTGTTTATTTATTCCGCTGTGTATTCTGTATGAGGACAAGTTATATAACTGCCCATTGTTGTATATTGACTCTAATGATTGATGTATGTATAAACTGATATAGTTCTTTGTTTTAAAAGACTAGTAATTATCTATTGTATATTGTTCCGCTGCGAATGTGAGATTCTGATATTGTTCTGTTTCTGTTTCTGTTCTAATGTTGTTTCTGTTGTTCTCTTTCTTTCTTTTTCTTCTTTCTCTTCTTCTTCTACTCTTTTCTTCTTCTTCTACCTTTTTCTTCTTCTTCTACTTTTTCTTCTTTTTAAAACCATAACTTTTCGGGTTTCCGGCATTCGATGGCTCGGCAGTCGATAAAGTGAGTATCGATGTCGAATTTTCGAAAGTCGAAAATTCCGGGATGTTACAATACATATACACACACTTGCACAAGGGATAATTAAGTGTTCAGTAGATCTAAATTCATGGAAATCTAAACTAACTCTAAAACTAGAAAAATAACATCTAGAATTTGCCAAAAATTAAGTAAGACAGAAAAGCTTTCTGGAAATTATTTTTGCTATGAGAAATTATATAGAAAATTCCAAAATAAATTCTCTGCATTCAAAACTCCTTTACTCTGATTAAAAAGAAAGAGGAAACCTTAAAGTATCATTTATACATGGTTTCTTGTATGTAAGTTAGGTGATTTGATTACAACAATATTTTTATATTGGTTGAAAGATCCTGGATAGTAGAGAAAGGATGTTCTCTTGAATAGATGATCACTAAAAAAAATCATTTGTGAAAAGTGGGTCATCTCAATTTGGTATCAGAGCTATGTTGTTAAATAACATAGTAAAAATCTTGAATGAACTTGGTTGTTTTGGATATATGAAAGTATTGACTGTCTTGGATGCCTTATCTTTATATACTTATATTAATAATATCTGTTATAATTGAATGATAATAAGTTGGATAAGGTTAACTTATGAAAGATTAGATAAAATGGACTAACTCAAGTGTTGTATCCATAGAACTATGGTAAGACCCAGACAACAAGGGGTAGGACCAAGTGAACCACCCATGGTGAATATGCAAGATTTCATGAGAGCCATAAGGGATGGGGTAGGCAATAGGCAAGAAAATCCACATGAGGAGCTTGCTAAACTACTCAAGACTTTTACCAATCTTGGAGGCAAGACTTTTGATGGAACAGAAGGAATAATGGGAATTCAAAATTGGCTCAGAATTTTGGATAGAATCTTTGCTGATATGCAAGTGGAAGACCAAAAGAAGAGGCTAATAGCATCTAGACAATTGAGAGGAGCAGCTTTGGACTGGTGGGAAGTCATTATAGCTGGAAGACCTGAAGGAGAGGTGACATGGAACCAGTTTAAAGAAATGTTGGAAGGAAGGTTTGTACCTGCATCAGCTAAAGAGTCCTTGCTGGAAGAATTCATTAAATTAAGACAGGGAACTATGAGTGTTACTGAGTATACCCAGAAGTTTGAATCTCTAGCAAAGTATGGTGCAGTGCTCATCACAACTAAGGAAGCTAAAAATGGTAGATACATCCAAGGATTGAATGCCAGTCTCAGTAGAGCCATGCTGCCGTATAAGGATAGGACCTTTGATCAAGTTTTAGATCTGACTTTGAGCCTTGAACAACATGATAAAGCCAGAGAAAATTTCAGAGCATTTAAAAATAACCAAAACAAGAAAGGAAAGGGTAAGTTTCACCCTTATGATAAAAAGAAAATTGATGTAGCTTCCACCAAGTAATCAGAAGAAGTCAAAACTGCTGAGGTTAAAAAGAAGATCACTTGCTGTAATTGTGGACAAGAGGGACACATGAAGAATAGGTGTACAAATCCCAAACCAGCATCTTTCAAATGTCATCTGTGTGGGAAAGAAGGGCACATAAGAAGGAACTGTCCAGAGTTGAGGCAAGGAAAGATAGGAATGTTGGAAGGGAAAAGCAAAATAACTGGAAGTCCCAATGTTGAAAATCATGGTCAAGTTGAAGGTACTTTGCTTATTCACTCAATACCTTTTGCAGTAGTGTATGATACTGGGGCTACACACTCATTAATTTCCCATGACATTGTACAACAGCTAAAATTAAATTGTATGCTTGTAGATAAGCCCTTGCTTATTAAAAGTCCTTTAGGTAGTTCCTGTGTATTGGGTATAATATGTAAACAATTAGGACTGAATATGGGGGGCATATGTTTGGTGCAGATCTATATGTGTTGCAATATCCAGGCATGGGAGTTATTTTAGGAGTTGATTAGTTAAAAAGATAGTTATAAATATGGAGACCTCCACCTTATCATTGAAAACTTCTGATAGAAAAAGGGTAGTTGTTCTTTGTGAAGCAGATAAGAACAGAAGTATAGCCACCCTTGATAATTTAACTGGTGAAAAGCACATGCCTGCATTAGAGGAAATCCCTATAGTAAATCAGTATGCTGATGTATTTGGTGAGGTTAAGGGAATTGTTAACCATAGACCAGTAGAATTTTCTATCAAACTAATTCCAGGGGCTAACCCAGTGGTTAAGAGGCCAACTAGAATGGGGCCTAAGGAATTAACAGAACTGAAAAAGCAATTAGTTGAACTAGAGGAAAAAGGATTCATCAGACCTAGTAGCTCATCATGGGGAGCACCAGTGGTTTTTGTTAAGAAGCAAGATGGATCTCTCAGATTATGTATTGATTATAGAGAGTTAAATAAAATCACCATTAAAAATAAATACCCCTTGCCAAGAATTGATGATCTTTTTGATCAATTAAATGGTGCAAAAATATTTTCTAGACTTGATTTAGCTTCAGGATTTCATCAAATGAAAGTAGAAGAGGAGAGCATCAAGTATACTGCTTTTAATACTAGGTATGGGCTTTATGAATTTTTGGTGATGCCCTTTGGCTTGACTAATGCCCCCTCTTACTTTGTTGATTTGATGAATAGAATTTTTAGAAAATATTTAGATAAATTTGTATTGATATTTATTGATGATATACTAATTTATTCTAAAACAATTGTAGAACATGAGAATCATTTGCATATAGTACTGCAGAAATTAAGGCAAGAAAATTTGAAGGCAAAATTTTCAAAGTGTACTTTTTGGCAAAATGAGGTAAAATTCTTAGGTCATGTAGTATCAGAAAAAGGCCTATCTGTAGATCCCAATAAGGTGATGGCAATTCAAACATGGAAAAGGCCTACCAGTGTTATAGAAGTTAGGTCATTTATGGGAATGGCTGGTTATTATAGAAGGTTTATAAAGGATTTTGCAAAAATTTCAATTCCATTAACTAAATTGACTAGAAAGAATCAGGCTTTTGTTTGGACTGAGGAGTGTGGGAAAGCCTTTGATAGATTAAAAGAAGCATTGATACAAGCTCCAATACTAAAGGTGCCTGAAGGGAATGAGAACTTGGTGATATATACTAATGCTAGTGGACAGGGACTTGGGGCAGTGTTGATGCAACAGCAGCAAGTAATAGCTTATGCCTCTAGACAGTTGAAGCCCAGTGGGTAAAGTATGCTACACATGATCTTGAATTGTCTTCTATAGTGTATGCTCTTAAGTTATGGAGACATTATTTTTTAGGGGCTAAATTTGAAGTTTATACAGATCATAAGTCCCTCAAATATTTGTTTTCACAAAAAGAATTGAACATGAGGCAGCAAAGATGGATTGAACTCTTAGCCTCATATGATTTTGAAATACTATATACACCTGGCAAAGCTAATAAAGTGGCAGATGCTCTAAGTAGACAGCATGCCAAGATAGCTAGATTGATGATAGAGGAGTTTAATACTTTATCATTACTGATTGACTCAGAAGTGAAAAGGGACAGTGAAGAAAATATGAGCATATGCAGTGAGAAGGAAGAAATAGGGAAGTTGAGTTTTGTTACTTTGGGATCAGAATTGAAAAATAAAATTGTAAAGTTACAAGACCAAGATCCATTTTTACTTGAAAAGAAAGTTCAAATATTAAATGGTGAGGTAGTGGAAGGATTTCAATTGAATAAACAAGGTCATTTGGAGAAGGGAAAGAGAATATGTGTTCCTACCATTGAAGAATTGAAGCAAGAAATTTTGGATGCTTATCACAGAAGCAAGTATACCATACACCCAGGAAGTACCAGAATGTATCACAACCTAAAAAGAGATTATTGGTGGAGTGGGATGAAGAGTGCAGTGGCATTATATGTGTCTAAGTGCATGGTTGTCAACAGGTAAAGGCTGAATATCAAAGACCCTCAGGAATGCTGCAACCTTTACAAATACCACAATGGAAATGGGAAGACATATCAATGGACTTCATTGATGGTTTGCCAAAGACTAGGAAGGGAAATGATAGTATTTGGGTTGTAGTTGATAGGTTAACCAAAACAGCTCATTTTATACCTGTAAAATCAGATAGGAATGCATGCACCTTAGCTCAGTTATTTATTAAAGAAGTAGTTAGATTGCATGGAATACCAAAGACTATAGTAAGTGATAGAGATACCATCTTCACTTCAAAATTCTGGCAAAGTTTCCACAAGGCAATGGGGACTGATTTGTGCTTGAGCACAGCATATCACCCTCAATCAGATGGCCAGACAGAAATTGTGAACAAATTACTTGAAGACATGTTGAGGGCATGTATATTGGATTGGGGAGGAAGTTGGGAAGATCACATATTTCTGGCAGAATTTGCATATAACAACAGCCATCACAGTAGCATAGGAATGGCACCCTTTGAAGCACTTTATGGTAGACCCTGTTTATCACCTTTAAGTTGGATTGAGTCTGGGGAGAAAGTGGTCTTAGGACCAAAAAATGTAAAAGAGACCTCTGAGAAGATAGCCTTGATTAGGAAAAGGATTGCTTCTGCTCAAGATAGGCAAAAGAAATATGCTAATCAAAAGAGGAAAGAAGTGCAGTATGATGTGGGGAATTATGTATTTATTAAAATATCACCCATGAAAAAGATTTTGAGATTTGGAAAACAAGGAAAGTTGATTCCAAGGTATATAGGACCATATAAAATTCTAGAAAGAATTGGAAATGTAGCCTATAAGTTAGAATTGCCAGAGGAGATGAGAGCAATGCATGATGTTTTTCATGTATCCCAGTTAAGGAGATGGGTTCATGATGAAGAAACAATTTTAAAATCCCCTGAGAAAGTGCAGATTGATCCCAGAATGGTGTATGAGAAGAAGCCTGTAGGCATAGTTGCAAAGGAAATTAAGAAACTGAGAAACAAAGAAATAAAATTAGTAAAAGTGCAATGGAGTCTTGACCCAAATGATTGCACATGGGAGGTGGAAGATAAAATCAGAAGTGATTATCCACAGCTAATTGATTGAATCAGAAGGTAAATATATATATATATATATATATATATATATACATAAATATACTAATGAATGATTTGATTGAATACTTTGTTATGCATAGGAGTTTAATTAATGATTGAACTGAGAGTAATTGATTGCTGAATTGAAAATGTCTGAATTAAATATGGAAGAATTGTGAGACACAATTCCTAAAAGGAAGGGTATATGTGATAACCCTGATTTTATGTACAAGTTTTATAATTTAATTTAGTATACTTGTTTGAAATTTTGGTTGCCTAGGAAAAATATATATGATAAGTTGACCATAAATGCATTGAGTAAATATTGATATGTATGCAAGATAATATAATATATATGTACAAACTTCTCTGAAAAAAAAGAAGCAGAAATTCATTTGTAAGCTAGAGAAAACTATAGATACATGAACATAACATAATTATTACAGATATGAATGTGTCATTGAAACAAAGTCTAGAATAAGAAAAATAAAGGTTTAGGCAAGGATAGAAATATAGATATTGTACAGGCATTTTAAACAAAGGCTGGCTAAAAGAAAATTATTAGAAATTGCATGAAAATAGTATGAGTTGTTGGAAAAAATACTTTATCCACTTTTAGCAATTTTCTTAGCTTTTATAGATATCATGCAAATATGGTGACTGAGGTAATAAAGTGTAAATTTTTGTTAATAGAACCAGGGACCATTTACCCATTTTCTCTTAAAAAATAGAAAGAGAGGCTAATCATAAGTGGTAGGGTAAAATTGACATTGGGTAAATCTTAAAACCCTAGAGGCAGCCAAGGTCTTGTATAAAAGAGGGTTAAGGGTGAAAGGATCTGTCACCATTTTCTTTAAAAATAAATATACAGAAATATAGTCAGTTAGAAAAAGAGAAAAACTGAGAAGCACTGGCCTTTAGAGACAAGTAGGAGATAGCAGATCAAAAGAAAAGGATTAAGGTGAGTAATCTCACTGAAAATTGGCATTAAGTCTTGAATATTGAGGCAGCCTAAATGGTTTTATATTTTTAATTAATCTATGCTTATTTTATGATATTGATGTGTTGATGATCTGTTCAAATATTATGTGTTAATATATCTAGAAAATATATTGATGGCTTTCATGTTTGAATAATTATTGTGTCATGAATTATCTTTGAGATGAGATGCTTTCTTTATGTGACTGCTGCATATAAATTAATTCATGGAAACTCCAGGAATATATGATTTAAATCTATGGTCTAAAAATGAGAAAAATAAATGGGGCTGTAGCATAAAGTGGTTGCTGCTTATGTCTCAAGAATAACATGGTAACATAGAAGTGCAATGTCATACTTGTGCTGAGCTTCTATGATTACTAATAAATCCAAATAAGAATAAAAGCTTGTGGTTTAGTCAGATCTTGTGAATCTGTGAGTATTTGATTAAGCCAGAGGTAGATGGATACATCAAAGCAAACTATATATGACCATATATTTATAGGCATGATTCCCCAAAATCCATGATTTAAATAATATGTACACTGAGAAATCAAACTAGCTTGTATAAATAAATCTATGATTATGAAAGGATGATCTGTTATTCTTTGAACATATGCATGATGGTTGAGTTATTTATTTCCTCTGATAAATTTATGAGATGCAGAAGGGATTAGCATAAATGGGGGAAAAAAAGGGGAAGACAAGCACTTAGTAATTTAACTAAGGATTTGGATCTTAGGGCTATAAAGTATGGCTTGGCAAGGGAAATATTGCAAGCTCACACATGGTATGATTATACCCAGGGGCCTGAGTGTGCTAGGTTAACAGTGGATATGCCCCAGAAAATGTGTGTTTAATAGAAAGAAAGTAGCTAAAGTCCATCATAAAATACCTGAGATTGAATTTTGAGAATAGTTCACAGGTAGGTTTGAGTAAAAGAAAATCCCTGATAGCCAGAAAGATTATAAATAAGGAAAATGATTAAAATGATAATCATGTTGGTTGGTTTAAAGTATTCTGTTGAGAATTATATGTTTGTGCTCTCTGAAATAATCCATTAAATCATGTATGTCTATGTTATGCATTAATAAATATGCACAGGTGGTAGAGGAATGTATACAAGAGAAACATTGCTTACCCTATCTGTTTTAAAAAGTTATTTAAATTTTCAGTAAGATTATTCATACCAGACAATTTAGTCTGACCCTTTGTGTGTTTGTATACCATTGGGTGTCTCATCTTTATATGAGGCAGCTCGTGGTGATTGTGCAGGTAAATAGGCAATTTCTTGATCAAGAATTGGATGAATTAGCTGCTAAGGAATTGGATATAATAGTTACAGACTCAAGGATATTAAAATAGATGTTAAATTGAACTTGTGTTATGAAATGTTAGTTAAGTTGTTTGGGAAGAAACTGATGTAATGTTATTTTCTATTTGCAAGTATTGAACTACTCATGAAATCTCTGTTAAAAGTTGTGAGTTGCTTTTGAGGATGTTTTATTAAGTGATACAATTTATAGTATTAACTCCCTGAATGCTTAGCATAAGTGTGCAACAATAAGAAAAATCTGAAATGATCTGTAAATTAAAAATTAAAGGAGTAACCTGAGATCTGTTGTAAGTGTCAATGGAAAGAAAAGGTAGGATAGGAACCCAAATTAATTTGTAAGAGATATGTGTAAAGTAGCAGATGAATTCAGGCTAACTTGACCAACTTAGTCAAGCCTGGGTTCAACCAGTCAAATACCCTAAGCTATTTGGTTAAGAAAGGTAACAAATAAAGCAAACCAGTAAACCAGGATTTATATATTGGGAAAATAGGTTACCTGAAATGACACAGATACACACATGCACACAGAACATAGATACACACATGCACACAGAACACAGATGCACACATGCACACAGAATACATATACACACACTTGCACAAGGGATAATTAAGTGTTCAGTAGATCTAAATTCATGGAAATCTAAACTAACTCTAAAACTAGAAAAATAACATCTAGAATTTGCCAAAAATTAAGTAAGACAGAAAAGCTTTCTGGAAATTATTTTTGCCATGAGAAATTATATAGAAAATTCCAAAATAAATTCTCTGCATTCAAAACTCCTTTACTCTGATTAAAAAGAAAGAGGAAACCTTAAAGTATCATTTATACATGGTTTCTTGTATGTAAGTTAGGTGATTTGATTACAACAATATTTTTATATTGGTTGAAAGATCCTGGATAGTAGAGAAAGGATGTTCTCTTGAATAGATGATCACTAAAAAAAAATCATTTGTGAAAAGTGGGTCATCTCAAGATGTGAGATAGTGGTTGTGTAACACTGCAAAAATTTAACCAAAAATTTAAATAAAAGAATTGAATTTTAATAATAAGGGCAACAATGGAATTTTCATAAATGTCCGAATTTGGCTAGGAAACTTGCACCATTAGGTTTATATCTATTTTCCAAATAATTTTCATATATATATATATATATTAATTTGAAATCGAGCTAGTATAAAAAAGGTATTAACGTTTGAAAATTTAGAACCGAAATTTGTTAAATAAATAATTAAGGAAAGAAATATTATAAATATAGAAAGCTCCACCTGTCCACACTATGGCCTTAATCGGCCGACCCCTAGCGGCCGATCAAAGCCAAGTGGTTGAGTGGTCATGTTTATCGGGTATGGGTTTGGGTAAGCCAATGACCTGGATTTAAACAAGTATTAATCAACGGTTGATGTTAGTTTGTGCCGCTATAAATATGACCCTAAGCTAAACACTAATTCACTAATCAAAAGTAGTACGTCCAAACTCTGTCAAAAATTTATTTCTCCTCGAATAAAATTTCTTCAAACCAAATTAAGAATTGAAGTAGAGACACTAAAGAAGAGATTAAATCAAAGCAAATCTAGAGGAGATCTACACTAAGTGAGGACAATTCTGCTCAAATCAAAGAGGGATAGCTTTCTAGAGATGATTAGGTTCATTAATATTGATGATTTACATGTAATTAATTTTATTATACCCTATTTGATCTAGAATTATTTTGAATTGAATTGGAAACACTGTTTATTTAGGTTAGGAATTTAACAGCGATTATAACTTATATGAATATGATCCCTAATTTTAGTCTAGATCTAGTTAATATAATTCAATTAGATAATAACTGATTCAAGTTGAATATATTTTCTACCAAACTGAATATGATTTGAAAACCCTATTGACGCTAAACCTTGGTTAAAATGACTTATTAAAATTGAATATAATATATATGAAGTTCGGGTGATTATGAATTGTAAATCTATAAGTTTAAGTTAACTGTAATAAGGGTTATTATATGCCAGATTGAATTTAAAGTTTAGTGTAGTCGAGCCGATAATGATGATGATTAATAAACAAATAATATATAATAATCAACAATTAAATATATAGTACAACGATGACCGGTCGACAGCAAGCGATCGACCGCTCTAGTGACCAGCGGTCAACCGATTAACGAATTTTAGGCATGGCTTAAGGCCCAAGTTATAAACAAAATTGTAGTGTGTGTGTGTATATAATATATATATATATATATATGGATGTTTGTATAAGTAGGGAAATTAGTTCCCTATGTTAGCGACGTTAAGACGTTACGCGACTGGATAAATGCTATTTATTCAGCAGGATCGATATTCGATCGGGATGATTTTATCACAAATTGCACTCCCAAGATATTCAACAGTGGATGCGCAACGCTAACGATGATGCCTCGGTTAAATTCTTGTAATTGCAATTAGGAAGCATTTAACACTTTAGGATTGTATTCCCTTTTGGTGTTCGGTGGGAGCGATATATCCTTAAGGGAATATAGTTCAAGTTTTCCAGTGATATCCATAACAAGTGAGATTTACTAGCTTCTAGTAAACACTTGAATTTCACCAAGCGGTATGAGACATTTTGATTAAATTATAGTGATTACTGAAAGTGATAGTATTTGGCACTTTAGAGTATATTTTCTTTTGGTGTTCAACCAGGGGGCCGATAGATCCTTAAGAGGTATACTTTAGATAGGCTTCGAAAGACCAGTATAATCTAAGTATAAACACATAAGTGTAAATCCTTAAATATCTAAATCAGCAAAAGCTAAAGAGAAGCATGATTATTTTATTTAATATCAATTGGAAACAAATTATGAATGCTTAAGCTTAGGTTAAATGATATGTGAGTTAAGATGATATCTCTAATTGTATTTGAAATAACAATTTGAGGAAATGACTTTGTGGATTTAATTATCTCTTGGATATTAATTAAAATATTAAGAGGAAATTGAATACACTCCTAAGAAGAGGTTAGTGAATTGAATCCGTAGGATATATAAGTATTGTGTGTATATGTATACACACACAAACATGTATATTGATTCAACCTTAAATTAGGTAGTGTTTAAAGTTTTAAACTTGCACTAAGGAAAGGATTTATTTCAAAAGTAAAAATAATTTGGGATTTGGAAATAATTTTGGGAATTTCAAAATATGAGAAATTGTAAATGATTTTTGAATGGGGAAATGAATTTTTGGAGACTTGGTTGTTATAATAATTCCTAGGAAGCTAATTCTTTTATTTTATCAATAAAAGAAAATGGAAAGCTTAATTGATAAATTTTTGAATAGGATAAGATCTAACTAGAGGATCCTATTAATTTAGATACATGTTATACAATAAAGGTGAAGTGCCTAGGTAAAAGATAATGGTTGAACTTTAAGTACTTTAACCATAAAAACCTCTTTTGGAAAAATGTTCAAGTTTTCAGAACTTCACTAAGTTTGGAAATATTTAGAGGAGGTTTCTTTATTTGGGAAATAAATATTTAGCAAATAAAAATAATTTGGATTTCTTTGGTAATAAATAATCTTCATTTTGAAATGAAATTTTTAGTGTAAGACTATAAAGGAAACTTAATTAAATAACATGAATACTTTAGAATGGGTCATATAAACTGAGTCTTTCAAATTAAAAACCAATTATAGTTTATTCAATATAGAGATGAGTGGGATGAAAAAAAAATTAAAAAAACCCTTTGGGAAAAATTTCATGATGAGATAAATTTATATTAAGAATCTTGAAATTTAAATGAGGAGAAATTCTAGAATTATTCTCCAACTCTTAAATATGGTTAATTTTGCAAGTCTATTAGAACATTAAGAATGTTAAGTATTTTTGAATAGAGAAAATGATTTTAATAAAATTGAGATGTGAAAACTAAGTTCAAAACTTATTATGAAATTTTCAACTAAGAATTTCTTTTGGGTTATAACCTCTATTTGATTAAATGAGATTGAAAGTTGAAAATTTTAATACTTTGAACATATTATAGGAGTAATCTATTATAGGATCTAAGAATAAGATAATTAAGAAATTTCTAAAAGTAAAAGCTTATAAAAAAATTTAAAGAACTCAAAGCAATTATTTGAGTTTATCCCAAATAAGTAATAAACAGAAGCTGAATTTTGATGTTGATAATGTCTTAGAAATCTATCGCATGCTTGTAGTTTTAACTCTGGTAGGAGCTAGGAAGATTATATCTACCTGGATTGAACATTTCCTAGTGTTGATACTCTAACTCAACATCGGTATTGTTCCTTCCCAGACTTTGTTGGGAGACCATATCGATCACTCTCTTGTTAGCTTGAGTCAAGGGAAGGAATTGATCTTAAGTCCCAACTCTATTTTTGAATCTTTAAGAATGATCTTGGAAATTTTTGTTGAAAACCAAATCTTTATTCGTGTTTCTTCCTTGTTGGGTAACTGGTATTTCAGTCAATTTGAGATAATGGCTCTTTGATATTTGGGACCTTACCTAACCATTGAGCGTAGTGGCCCTGTCGCTTATCGAGTTCCTTACCAGTCCATTTTTTTGGCAGTTGTGGTGTCCATCATGTGTTTCAGTTGTAGAAACATTTTATAAATTATGATTCTATTCTTAGGCATAAAATCCATGTTGCACTTGGGATCTCTTAAAATCTAGAATATGAGCAGAACTCTATTCATGTTGTTGCATTGGAGATTAAACACCTTCAAAATAAAGACGTTCCACTCATCTAAGTCCTACGGCTCGATAATCCTAGGGACTATTCTTGTAGAGATTGAGAGTTCATCGAGCGAATGCTTCATGTATATTTTTTTGAGTTCATTTGTGATGAGTCTCTTGTTTAGAGTTATCCTTCATTCATTGCTCAAATTCCATTATACGATATGTTCTTTGTAACCTGTTATAGACTTTTCCCTTAAGAAATTTCGGGGACGCAATTTTTATAAGGGGGGTTTGTAACAACCCTGGTCAAGATTACCTGGTATTAAATCTGGAAATTATGATTTAAATTATCTTAATAAATTATAGGATGAATTTGGCGAAATATTAATTGTTAATTTTCAAATTGAGAATTTATAGAAGCAACAAATTATGTAGTTTTGTTCTTATAAATAATAATATAAGGGTAATTTTGAGAAAATGAGTGAATAAAATAGAGGGAAATAATTTGGTAATTTAAAATGTGAATTTTTTCAAGGTTTATTCACTTATTTATTTTAAATGGAGATTTATTATAATATTTATCATTTCTTACAACAAATGTTGTAAATCTAATAAAATGTAATCTTGAGATTTATTGTTTAAAATAAGATTTTAATAATTAATAGTTTATTTTACTAAAAATAACGAGAATAGCTTTTAATTTCAAAAGTTATATTTAATTTTACAAAATATCTCAATATTAATAGAAATGGGAATTTTTGATATGTTGGAGCTTTGGTAAAATTTGAGGAAAATTAATCTATGCTTCCATAAACATAGTTTGAGTATTAATTGGTTTTTTATGAGAGTAAATACTAGAAATTAGTATACATTTTCTTATTGGGTTATAGGATACCCATTAGGCCCATGTGGAGGGTGAATAAAAACCACATACTCTTGTTTTCCTTCTCACTTTCTCATTTCAGCCAAGATCAAAAATCTAAAAATAAACTAACCTTATTTGCAAACCTTAGAAACTAGATTAAATCGTCAAATAAAGCTTAAGTCAAAGGGCTTTTGATTATTAGTTGAAGATGTAAAGCTAATATAATCTCCACCATCATATCTTACATCTATCGGGTCTTTAATCTCAGCTTTGATCATGATTATAATTCTTTTTTTTCAGTTGTCCAAAATCAAACCTAGGTTATAGCTGAAAGCTGTTGGCTAAGCGGAATCCGGGTACTAATCATCCATTCAAGTTCAATTCTGTGAGTTAATCCCACACTTCTAGCCTGTAGATGAATTCTTATTGTTGTTGTTGTTGTTATGGGTGAATTTGGTGTTGAATTGATCTCAATTTTGTGTTGATTTTCTTGTCATATGAAACTTGATTTTCTGTTTGATAAAAACCCACCTTATATGATAATGAATTGCATCCAATTGTAGTTGTTTTTATGCTCGCATGTTAGCTAATTCAGTTTATTAGAGGTCAAGGCGAAAATCAGCAAAGAACCACTGCTAATGGGCAATCGGAGCACCACCGGACATGTCTGGGCCTCAACCCAGGCATGTCAACCGATGCACCAATCATGATGACCGGTGGACAGGTCATGACCTGGGTTGAGACCCAGGTCACTCCGTTTCGGGCTCCGTTTGTTCCCGTTTGCTCTTCAATTTTCCCGTGTGATCGCTTGAACCTATTTGCTTGATTTTGGTGCTATTTTTTATGTTGATTTCAATGCTATTTCCGAGTTTTAACTTAGGAATTTGTGAATTCATCTTGGATTTTATTATACCACAGAATTGCTCTATGGGTTCACGACACAACACGCAATTTCCGTCGCACGTTTTCAACTTGAGTTTTTAAAAGAATGATTTTCAATCCAAACCGTTTTCTCAAATCATTTTAAGTATGAATATATTTTCTATAAAATATATTTGGAATATATATATATATATATAATAATGTCTTTAAAGTTGATTTGGAACAACAGATTAAAATTGTACATACATACATACATACATATATATACATACATATATACATACATATATATATACACACATATATATATATACATATATATATATATACATATATATATATACATATATCAGCAAGGGCTTTCCAACACACACGCACATATACATACATACACATATATTCTAGTTTATAACAATATTTTCGAGAAGGATTTCAAAATAAGTTATTTTATAAAATTGCACGACATTGATTGAATGAGGAATCGATTCAAATAGATTAATAAAACGAGTGGTATGAAATGCTTACGTTTATTTTTCCGATTAATTCCCGGACTTGTTCAATTGAGCCATTTATACACATGAGTGGAGTTTACCTATAGTAAACATTTAAATAAACCCATGTGGTAAGGGACACACAGTTTTTATTTATTCGGTTACTATTCAGGGGTATATGACACTTATAGACGAGTTTATGACTTGCTCTTGGAGTGTTATAGGTTTATACCTATCTTGTAGTCTACTGGTCTCGTACATGTATTGATGTTTACAGGACTTATTTCTATCTTTATATTTATAGGTCTCGTACCTATCTTAATGTTTATAGGTCTTGTACCTATTTTGGAGATTATTGAACTTGTTCCTATCTTGATGTTTATAGGTCTCGTACCTATCTTGATGTTTATAAACTTATACGTCTATCTTAGAGTTACATGCATGTAAGTGAAGTTAGTTCACCAATCTTGGAGTTTAGCGCCTTCCCCTTTTTTGAGATTTTTGGATTTCTATTTGTAAGATTTCTAAATTTGATGTTATTTGAATTATCACCAAATCATTACGGGGATTTTTGCTTTTAATAGGCTATCTTGAGTTTTAATATTTGGTGATTTGAAGTTATTGATGCATGTTCGATATTTGTCAATATATGACTATATTTAAAGTCTAGTTCACTTTATCTATCATTTGTCTTGCTAACACATTCGTTATAGACCAACCCATTTATTATTTTATAATACTCGGGTCAGACCGAGATATTTCAGGTGCTCCAGTTTGATAGTTCTAAATGGAATTCACTCCAGTTGTTTAGTTATCATTCATCTTACCCCCATTTTGTACATGTATACATATTCATGTAGTGTTGTATCTTATATCATGTTTAAAAATATTTTGTGTACATATTCATTCATGAGATGTAGCACTAATGTACTGTATGGATCGTTTTGACCACAGTCTTGTATTTGATATTATGTATCTATTCGATTTAATTGGCTTGTATCCATTTGTATTCTGCTTTATATATTTTGTGATTTGTATTTATCATATATTGTTCTAGAATATTATTTTAGCCACCATAGTTTTGTTTTAACCTGGATCACATACGTTGATTCCACTTGAGATAGAAAAAAAATATAGCATATTAATCAACGTATCAATGTTCCCTTAAAGAAAAATTCACGGATGGTCACTCCTGGCAGATAGTATTACTAAGTAATACCCTTTGTTAGTGTGGGTCTCGAGGTGGGGCGGCACAATATACGTAGATCAAATATGCTTTAAAGGATTTGTATAAATATAATCTAAAGATGCTTTCCTTATTCTTGCTAATACTATCTATGGGCAAGTTGTTAATAAGTTCCTAACTCATATATATATATATATATATACACCAGTACGTATGGCACGTCCGTTGGACGTGCGCAAAGAAAAACGTGTATTGACTCATTTTTTGTGCAATTAAATATGTGATCCAACTTTTCTCCATTGGAAAATTATAACAACACATAAGAAATTGTTTTATATTTTGGTGCATCAACCAAGAACTTAAGAACTCATGATTATTTTGGCATATAAGTACAGTTATCGTACACACTAAAAAATAATGAGATGCCTAATTTGTAAAAAAAGAAATTCTTTAAATTTAGAGAATATCTAGAGTAGCATTACTTTCAAGTATTTATTATCTTGGGTTTAGTAAAATATTTATTGATATAGTTTTGTGATTCCCAAAGCTTCAAAACTAATAACATTACAAATTCAAAAGTTTAAATATCATCAACAACAACTTATATAAGTCAATCAATAAATACATTAAAGTATAGAAGCCTTGTGTGTAAACATAATCAAACATATTATAATATAGAACAACCAACAAAGTATTCAGCTTACAAATCTATTAAAACTAACTATAAGTACAGTTAACAATAATAAAGTATATTATGATTCTTTCTCTTCTTCTTAACAGATTTCAAAGTGAAGGCATCATCAAGCAATGATTTTAGACGAAGGACATCAATGATTCCAAAGGTTGCAAAAAGAACCAAAACATATTAGTAAGTTAGGAATTGAAAGTAACATATTAGTGGATTGCATCTTCTTGATCATGGCTTGCCAAAGTCAAAAAATGCATGTATAAATTTTGAAGTATATGTAAAATGAGAATGTTGTTCAGTCTAGAATCATGTTAAAGAAGAGCTGAAGGCCAAAGACATACTCGCATATATGGTTATTTTTCCGCTGCATTCATTGTTGTATTTATCTGTAATTGTAAGGACACGTTATAACTGTCCAGGCTGGAATATGTTAGTATACGCTGATTGATTTTTGTGTGTGTGTGTGACTATATATATATGTATATATATATATATATTAAGGTTAGCTTTTGCGTAAAGATTTGTTGTATACTATAGATTATTCGTTCCGTTGTGAGATTCTGTGTTGTTTAATTTTTCTCATATGTTCTTCTTTCTTTCCTCTAACTATCTGTCTTTCCGTTCAATTTGAGTGGATCATGTGTGGTTAATTGTCTGTTTAAACTATTCGAAAAAGCGGATTGTTACATACAGTATGAAGGCACATCTGTTGGACATCTGAAAAATGAATTTTAAATTGATAGGCGTAAAATAATAAAAGTACGCACATATGTAATAAGTGCCCTTCATATTAATTAAGAACATTGAGATATTATTCATCCATTTTCTTTCACTCAATTCTTTCTTCATCAAGCAACACCCCTAGTTCCCTCTTTGAGGATAAGCAAAATATGAAATTACTGCAACGTAAAGCAACAAATATCCCAAAATATATATCCAAGAAAATCATGTTTACAGTAAATAAATTCAATTTTCCATATACACAAATTTTTACAAACATTCATTTCCTCAAAAAAGAAATAAAAACCATGACAACATATATATACTTCTAACTATCAATAAAAAAAACTAAATGCAGTCATCTTAGCACGTAGATATACATGTAGCTATGGATAAAAAACCAATCTAGTGCGGTCATTTTAGCAAGAAAATTAAAGCATGCGGTAATGCTATGGTAAGCAGCAATAAAATCAAAGCATGCAGCAATGACATTGTATTCATGATTTCAAGTAAAAAAGCTTCTGATATATTAGTGATAGTCCGTATTTTATACACACTTTAGTTATATTCAAGGATGCATGCACAAATTCTAGAAGCAATTTTCTAATAACATACGAGTATATATGCACGCCCACGTGGGCTGCATCTAATCATAATGTGCATGCATTAATTCAACAATGTGGATTATTCTATTTGGCAGATATAGCCAAGTTTTCCTGTATCAAGCATTTTATAGGAAGAGTCAAGAAAATTCTTATTTTCGTTAAAATGCTTCATGTAGAAATGAAAAACATTTCCAAATGTGTTGGATATAAGCTGCTTTTTCAGGTTGTGGATGTTAACAAAAGAACACGAAAGTATGAACCGGTTGTTTTTTGGAGAAAGATAAACGTCGAATGTCATTTGCAACACGTTGGACCAAGGACAGTATTTTGATACATTATGTCATAATTTGTGCATTAATTGGACATAATAACTGATAGTCGAATTGACCTAGTGGTTCAATCCCTTTTGAAAGTATTATTATTACTATTGAAAAAAATATTTTCAAAAGAAATGTGAGTTTGTTTGCAAGGCAGACAACATTTAAAGGTTTAAAGGTTTAAATATGATTTTTTATCATATAATCGCTTAAAGGTTTAAATGTACTTTCATACATAACCTAAGAAAATAAGTAATTTATTATATAATCGCTTAAAGGTTTAAAGGTGTACATTTCACCTTTTTGGTTTATCTATGTTTTTAGTCTACTCGTCCCGATTTGTTGAGAATGCTACAATCGTGCCTTCTTTGTTTAATCACTACCAATATGGTTTAGGCCTTTTTAACGAATATATAATTTTATTATCTCTAGGTGTTCGAGAATTATTTCAATGGGGAAGATCCTCTTCTTTTATCAACCATTTTCAGTAAGACATTTAAGTACAATGCATAACTTATAGTATTTCTTTAATCGATGATATTTTTTTCTCATAGAAGCTTACATTTTTCTACACTAAGTTATTAGCACTTTAATTTAGATAGAATTTCAAGCGTATTGCATAGTGTAAACAATCATAACATTGATATTATGAGGATTATTACTATAATAATGAATTAAATTAATACTCCTACTACTTGAGCATACTTCTGCTCACTTCCTCATGCTTAGCATTTAAGCACAGAGAAATCACAACTATATATTTGAATGGATACAAAGCACTGGATCATACAGGGTGTTAGACCAATTTTTTAGCTAATAAATGTGAATAAATAGTAGCAGGTAATATTTGTTATTATGGTACAAATTTAACAAAGTGTTATGGTCTATGAATCTGGCATAAAGTATTGATATTTTGGTCCAAAGTTGTATTGTCACTTACAATAATGGATGCGATATAATCTCAAAATGCATGTTACCATTTTTATACTTTTTTATAAAAACGTTTCTTCTTTTGCAGTATAAATAAAATATAAGAATATAGTAAATAAAAATGCAAGTCTATAATATATAATGCAGGTCAGTGTACAGTGAAGTGATATGAACAGTTATAAAAAAGAATAAAAGTATAATATCAATATCAATACAAACAAAAGACATATAACATATAACCTACCACTTGAAAATAACAATAGACATACAGATTTGAATAACAAAAGGTAATATAACCATTTACTTTAAAATCAATATTACAAATCAACATAAAAATTGCAAATTAACTGGGTTGATCTTTGTGATAATATTTCTCTAAGCAATCAGAGGTTGAATATCTTTAGCGTTCTAACTACAAACTAAAATAACAAATAAAACACACAGCTTATGTACATTAGCAGAACTGTACATGCACACTCCCATTGATTCTTTTCTTCTTAACGCTTCTTTATCCCCAGTTTTCTTAGCTAATTTTGACCATCAGCTTGTCATTTAAAAGCACTGAAGGATTGAAATTTGGTTCTTTGCGTTCTTCTTCTTGCAATCCTCTTTTCTGACTTTCTTTCTCTTTATTGACTTTGTATTTTGTAAGTTTCTTGGAGGCTCGAGTAGCAGGACATGGTAATGGAATGCTCAAAACATTTCATTGCCTGTTAAATAAATAAATTTAATTTAATAGGCCTAACTGAAGCCAAGACTTATCATCATATGCAGCTTGTTTTGAAGAATAGGGTGCACTATTAGAACTAATCCTATCTTTTCTCATCTGAGGAAAATGTTTAATAGCTGGTGCAACTAAAATTGCATAACACACAAATTACAAACATGTGATATATGCTTTAGGCTGGACTTTTGAGTCCTTGCGTAAAGGAGTCTTTAGTGCTGGAGCTTTGTTTATTTTGTCCACTATGGTCCGTAACATCTACTATATTTATTTTGCAACTCTCATAAATAATAAATTAATATTGCTTAACATAAATTAATATTTAAAGCTTCAGCTTCAACTTGACTCAACTAAGCATGATTCAACAGTTCAACCTGATTTCAACCTAAAAGCTAGTAATGCAAAGATCAGCATCAAAGTAGAAAAATACCCAGTTTTTTAGGTAGCTTGATGTTACTTGTGAATATGGAATTGTATTACTGATATAATATAATAATAATAATAATAATTTTATCAAAACAACAAAGCATCTTCCAGATATATACGTCAAAGACACTACATTGTTAATAAAGATTACTCAACAAACGTCGTATTGCACAATCCAATGAAGTTAATGTACGTTTGTTTTGATAAAATACATGTTGATCCCATGGCTGTTTAGTTTGGAAACCGCACCATGTTCCCAAGTACTCATGCTTCATTGAACATTCACGCAACATCTGATATATAATTTAATTTATCTTAGCAATATTTTGAACGCAACAAAAGCAATTTTCAATGTGATACCATAAAATTGGACAATAAAAATTCGATGAAATTTTTTAAACCTATAACAAAAATAATTATTTTACAAACCGAATCCAAATTGATTTAGTTTTAAAACGGAATTGAACCGACCGAGATAAAGCAGTTCGATCGATTAATCTGGTTCTAACTGAAAATTTCATGCGTATTGCATGTGTGTATCCATTTCAGATTCTTCCTGTAGCTGATGAAAATAAAACATGCAGGGTAGTTTTATACTTTCAGAAAAACAGACCGCAATTTTTTTTGGAAATCAAATTGTTTACGGACGGCTAAGTTACACTCAAATCAAGCTACCCAAAAAACCCAATCAAGAATCCACACACACTTCCACTACCAATACCAACAACTGCCTAAACATTTACAACATCACTACCTAAACATTTCAACCAACAACTACCCACTCATCAGTAAACCGCCTCCCCAATCCTGAAGACAACACACTGCGATTGAAACCAAATTTCAATCGTGCAACATCAAAATCCCTACTCCTCAAACACCACTATTGTCTCACTAAATTCAAAGCAAACTGAACACAATCAGTGCTCTTTTTTAATTATTACTGTTATTTCAATAATCATTACCAACCTTAGCTATTCTATTTTTGAAATAAACAAACTGGACACAATCAGCCATAGTAATGAATATTGGTGCTCATTTTTTAATTATTAGTGCTATTTCAGTAATCATTACCAATCTTGTATTTTCTTACTTGTAAATGACATTGAATGTTGCTCATGCAATGGAACTCTGTTTTATTATATGATTATCATAATTCAAGTGATCTACTATTTGTAAGATTTCACATTCGGTACATGTAATGTTACCCATTCATTGTCTTTCAATTCAAATTTTGAAGCATTACAACATGTTTAACAGGTAATTTCCATATATTTCAATTTAAGCACAAAATAGGTATCAAGTTAAAGCTTTTGTTTTCTTGTGTACCATTAACTAAGCTATTACATGTATTTGGACAGAAACAGCTAACACTATAACTGATACCAAACTGATACCAAATATATTGCAGACCTATGATCGACATTTCATTCAAGAATGGCTAAACTCAGGCAATCACACATGTCCAAAATCCCATCAGGTCCTCACAACTCCCACTTTAATTCCAAATCTCTTAATAAGCAACATTCAATGTCATGAACAATAAATGACGAACTGTTCTTGTGAATCGTTGAGGAATCTGATTATTACTCAAAATCAGGTACTACTGAATGAGATTCAACTGTGATGGATATTTGATTATGATGAGTATCAGATACTACCGAAAATCATAAGCAAATCGTGCTTAATCGTAAATCGCCATTGCAGACTGTAATTGATAATCGCAGTAATCAAAATTAAAGGAGTTAATGAAAATCGACAAATTATTACCTGAGGCTGAAGTTTGATGATATCGGTTGGGGATGCATGGGCTTAACTGTTTACGTGGTGGTCGATAATCGCTGGTCTAGGGTTTTTGATAATCGCCGATCTAGGATGGTCGATAATCGCCGGTCTATGATGGTCGATAATCGCCGATCTAGGATGGTCGATGATCGCCGATGTAGGATGTTGAATAAGCAAAAGGGAAATGGTTTTCAATAACTGTGTTCGATCATTCGCCAGTGGACATTAGAGCGTGGATGTATTTATTTTCTGTGTGGAAGGGAGAGGGAGCATCGCGTTCAGAAGAACGTGTTGAAAAGAGCGTGGAACAGAAGGGTAGTTTGGTCATATCATAAAGACACGGTTGATGCTTATTGGACGAAGTATCATTATTAGTAGTAAAGATATGCCATTATCAAATATCAGACAATTGTTGAACATATGGTCAAGATTATGAAATTACTAAAGGTGTGTTACGGATAAATACAGATCTAAATTACTATTTTGCATCAGTCAAGAGATCACAAAGTGCATTAGTAGTTAGGACTATGCATGACAACCTTGAAATTTTATGCAAGCAATTGTCAATTAGCCGAGATGAAGTAGTGCGATAAATGATCAATTAACGTCTCATGTAGAATTCATATTCAAATTTCACTTTTATTTAAAAGGAGAGTATACACCATTACCCTTGAACAACATCAGGCTTGCAACACAATAATAATATGTCTTAGTACAATAGCCTAATTGGTGATAAAAGAAAATTTGCACTATTTGGTACAAAGAACTTATATGATTGCATTACCAATATGATACCATTTAGCTTCCATAATATAATAATAATATTGTAACTTCAAAGCACTGAACATCACACAGGAAAAATATACGTAAACATTGTTAGCATCAATATCAAGTCCAATTAAATAGATTTTAGTATGCCAAATTCTTAGAAGCAGGCACTTTATTATTCTCACCCCATAATTTCTTTAATTTCTTTACACCCAATTTCAAATTCAAGTGTCTAATTATAGCTGTAAAATTCTACTGCAATCTAATTATTCAGCTGTAATTTTATCTTGAGCATCTATATATGGTGAAGAATATGATTATAGTAATAAAATTCAAATGTCAAGATTTATTATTTCTATACTACAAATCGAAACTACATAAAACATGAATTACACTTTAGGACCTAGAAAATAAGAGGATAAAACCTGACCTTTGGGCCAACAACAAAATTGATTCCTAATCTAACTAAGATAGTTCGATAAAATTTACTTGCTTGAGGTTGGATGTTGATGTTAGAGCTATTCTGAAATTCGCTGAATCGACGTTGTGCTATTCAGTGATTTGATTAGTTGATCCTATAACGACTGTTCACTTAAAGTGATTGGGAAATTTGCCGCCACTAGTGAGCACAATTATTAGCTTTTAGATAATCAAAACCGAAAAATCATGTAACTTTTGAAAAACAAAAAATACTTTGATCTCTTGAAGAAGGAAGAAGGAGCTTTGGTTTATTTTATTAAATAAAATGTGGCTAATTGTGGAGAACGTGTTAATGGCTGGTAGGGTTGGAGCATATGTACGTTAGAAGTGCAAATGACCAAAACACCCTTATCCTATAAAGGAATTGTAAAGGTTCTTTTTGACATTTAAAAAGCTTCAAAGGGAGGTATCCTCATTATATATAGATATATAAAGTATGAGCTATCCTGCTTGTAACCACCTACAGGTTAATGAGTTCGAATTTAGAAAAAATCAAAACCTTTTCCATTATGGTACGGATCGTTGGTTTTGGTAACTTGTAATAAACATAACTATATTGGAGAGCGATTAATATAAACTCACAGCAGATTAGAAAAATATAATTGAACATACGCACTGACTAAGGATACAACCTTGGAATTAATATTATTCCTTGAGTATTTGTTTACCTTGCTAACATCGAGCATGAATGAGAAGACTTCACCATCCACCGTTCCTGCCTTGCACCAGTAACATGACCCTCTAAATCTATCATGTGGGTTGTAATGAGGAGGGGGTCGGAATAATATTTCGGTGACTGGAAAATTACATACTTTAACCACAACACTAATTTATGCCGATTGAGTTCCATTTAAATGTTATGTCTATTAATCACGACTAATCTGTTAAATCCTATATGCACATACGATATTGCTAACCTCCTCCGAGGTATAACTATATATATGCCTATATACGTATATATCTAAACGTTGTACTAACCAAAAAAACCTTACTATTTCTTAAATAGGGAGGAGGTAGACCCAACGGCCATTTAATAACTCAACCTCGAAGTGGGCCCTCCATAATGTAAACGTTGGTCAATCGATCTTAGCTGTAGAGACTAAAAACTGATTGATACGACTTTATAATTTAATTATTATATTACTAACGCACCTCAAAGACCCACTAATCATTAACTAGCCCACCTCTACAAAATAAACAACAAACAAACAATTAAATAAAACTTCAAGGTCTTTGTGTATCACATACGGATTTTATACTAGTAGAAAGTGAAATCCATCAAGGCATAACTCGATTCTTTGCTAACGACCATGCAGAACCGCTGGCAGTCAAAGCTATATGCCAGTCCAACTACTAAATACCAGTCCAACAACAACAATAACATAGTTCATCGACCTCCCACGACCGAAATCCCATTTAGACCAGACTAATGTAAGTCAAGGAAAATTCTTATTTTAGTTACTTAATACCTCTTGTTAGAAATGAAGTAGACCCCATTTTCCTATTAGGTACCGTCATAGATTATTTAAGACTACTTATATAGGGAGGAGGCAGACCCAATAACTATTTAATACCTTAACCTTGAAGTAAATCCCTTGACATCTAAAGGAACTGAGCCATTTAATACTTCAAATACGAGGCAAACCCTTGGTAAATTTTCCCACATCTATACGCAAATGCATATCCCTTCTGCATGGGTTCTATGGTTGGAAATGCCCCACATCGGTAGTAAGTATACGCAACTGCCAGTAGCTCTAGGCGAAGAGCATATTTCTATAGTGTAACTCTACTGACCTCGCATCCTAACCCACTAAACAAAACCAATCATCATAAGCCTAAGTGTTGGGCTAGACCCACTAATTCACGCTCATTTGAAACATATAATTAAGGTTGTATAATTTCCTATTATGAAAATTATATTGTCTTCTACGTGTATTTAATAGTATTAACACTTACTTGTTCGCTGCATAATTATTCCTATTTTGTACTCTTATTTCATATATCCCTCATTTCCTTCTTATATCTAATAAATATCAATTGTCCATAATAATGGTCATTAATATCAAAATTGGACAATCTCTATCGACATTTATTTACTCGTTCTAATTTAATCCTATTATTCCTATTTTATTTACCCATAAATATCACATTAACTCCTTTAACTAGTCCTATTAAACACGTTTATGCCTCTTTTTAATTCAGATAACTACATATTAACTACACATTTATTTCTCTTTTTAATTCATATAACTACATATTAACTACACATTTATTTCTCTTTTAATTTTGGAGTCACTATCTGCTTTCCATATACACCTCCTAATTATATAATTTACTATGCTATTTATACTAGACATCCTAATTATAACTAATATGAATATCAATGTATATTGTGCTACATACATACATACATATATATATGTGTGTGTGTGTGTATCGGAAGATGCGTTTGTATGTATTTTTATACACACACACATACATAACACACTCAGATATATATATTCTTATTCCTAACATATTAATTCCTATGCTTAGGAATTTCATAATATTAATTTCTACATTTTAAATTATTAGAGTTATTCTTCCTAAAATATATTACCATTAATTTTTTCATAAATTATCAAAAATGCGACTTTGGCTTCGTTTGAAATTACAAAGAATTATCTCTTTTCTTTTATTGAAATAGATAGTGCAAACTACAAAGAAGAATATTCATACTTCACACATCTTTCCTTCTTGTTATATTCCTTATTATTTCAAATGATGCACTTTTTAGATATTTGTGGAATTAGATAATTTATGGAAATTACACGGAAATAGATACAACTAAATTGTACCCCAATCCCAATAAATCAAAACATAGAAATTCACATTCCAAGTCAAATTAGGGCAATCTATATGTAACACCCCCACCTCTATACCCATACTACCCAAGTGTATTATATAATAATACTGTCGGATTATACAGAGAATGAGGCGATATGAGGTACACACGTGGATATTCTCTTGAACTAACACTGATACATATTTAATTTTTTTGATAAATAACTCAAATATGCGTACACGGTCTCAATATAAAGCAATAAACACATATGCCTCCAGGGCAAAATAATACGTAATATACAGTACATGAATAGAGAATACAGAGTCAGAATCGCAACGATAACATATAATATAATACAATAATGTTTTTAAGAATATAATATAACTCAAATGTCAATTATATATATCCAATAAATCAATGTCATACAAGTTTTAAGTAATAATCCTAATATAATATTCCTCTAAGCCTAAATAAACATGTTGGTCGTATCGTCCCTGTACCTACAATGTCTCGGACTGACCCAAGTATATAAATAACACACAGGTCAGACTCTGTCTAAATCACAGGGTCAAAAAATATAGGTGAAACAATATATACTAGGATATTAATAGGATAACATAGTATAACACTCATGTCAAAGATTACAATGTAATGTAGCCTATATAAAGAGGAAGGTGTAAGCATAGTGTATATATACAACATCCTAAAAGATCACTGAATCGTCTCATAACATGGATATTACCAAACCCATGAATAAAGATTTCATCATCCATATAAAACAAATCAATAGAAATAAAGAATACGATATCCAACGGGTGAATCATTCATACAACACAATATTATCATTGAAAATGAAATCGTCAAGTGAATTGGGCTAACAGACAACATTGCCCTAATATGAAATCATAAAATCATATAACCAATAGATAATGTGAGATAGCCTGTCAAATCTCCTAAACAATATCCAATATTGTACAAATCACAAAGATAATCTATCACAATCAATAAACAAATGCTATCTTAAAAATAACGAATCATCAAATAGTATGGATATAATGAGGGCTGACTACACTTTAGACTCATTCATTCTCTAGTATAGACACCTCATGTGATAGTGAATAATATATGTCGATCCATAACATACATATAACCCCGAACCTAAAAGGGAGACTGATAGTACAACATGCTCCAGGAACCTAGGACTACTCGCCTCCTGCAGAGTACCGTCTATTCCTATAGTCTTTAGTTACCTTGACGGATATCGTGAACCCATCCACCATTGGTTAGTCTACACGTAGCCCCAGTCATGACCTTGCTTTGCCCCTAATAGTAACAGACTGCTGGCCTATGCGACACAAGGGGCTATGGGCACCTACTCATCTACTACAATGCACATCCGATAATATATAACAACGGTGTCATGAATCTAGGACGCGACCCCATGATCAGGTCGCCAGGGTAGATACTGGCTAATCTGGTTCATTCCTGAAACATAAAGGGAGCTAGACACAAGTGGATGACATATAGTACTCATATCTCTATATACACATAGCTGTAGACGAAAGCCAACACATGGTTCTATACTCATCGCAATGAGTATTATCATACACATAATAATCCCAATTTGAGTGATATTACTTACAAAGAATAATCAAACAAATAACACAGCGATGTCCCATACCACCGCATGTTATTCGAATAATTAGTCAATGTCCATAAACTACACTCGATCCATACTAGATATCTCTATATGACAAGTTCGATGAATAATCGAAAAAGATATACTAAAAGTCTATCCAAGCGGTATCATTAAACCATTTATTCAAATTTCTCGTCACATAGAAATGAAATCTCATAAGTCAAATAGAAGAATGTCATCACCATGTCATATCAAATCAGTAATCAAAACTACATCAACGGTGAATCACTCATATTATTGGAATCAATATAGAAAAGACAAGAAATATGAAAACTTAGTAAAACTAATATAAGATAGAATATTCTAAAATATTAAATATAACTAAACAAATCAATACTTAATAATAAATTCTACGTAACATATAATTTTATATAGCAAAATTAATACATAGTATTAGCTAATAAATAATATACATACATATTTATATATTTATATATTCTAGAATTAAATAAATAGTTTACTAAACAAAAATATAATATACTCTATATCAATAATAACAAATTTCTTAACCTTTTATAAAAATTAGACACTTAGTAAATATCCATCAATAATATTGGAAAACTCGCTTTCAATTCTCAAGATAGTTTATAAAGCTACATGTTACATATAGAAATTATTTCTTAATTTACTATAATTATTACCATTTCAAATATTTATAAAACATCTAAATTAATTTAATATATTAATAATTAATTAAACAAAATTTCAAAAATTGAAATATATATATGTATGTATGTATGTATATAATTACACACTTCTATGAAGTAATAATTATAGACCATGTAAATAATTTAATTAATTTCACCTTATTAATTTTATATTCACAATCATGCATATAAATAACATCTAATAAGTGTATATAAAAGTAAGTATATTTCAATTATCATATTTTAAATGTAAAAATATATTTTAGTTATAAGCTACTGAAACTTATACATATATATGGTTACTTACACTCACACAAAAAGTGATAATACAATATATAAGTGTTCACATCAAAAATAGTTGAACTAATATGGTCAAAAGTTGGGAAATATACACGGACAGGCACATACATGGAGTATCAAACATGAACAACATAGCAATATGTAATTATCTAACAGCCAACCTAATGATTTAAGGATATGAAAACACACACAGGCATATACATGGACACACTCACATATTGTAACGACCCACCTTTGTAGATAGTTTAAATCGACAACAAACCACACATGTCTAATTCAAACCATTCAAAAGGGAGGATTGTTAATGGGGTAAATAAGAAAATAAAAGAAAAGAAGGAAACAAAAACACAGAATCTCGCAGTGGAATGATAAAATATAATAATCAAATAAACAGTTCATGAAGCTGTTTACAAAATAACATTTGATTACACTTTACAATTTAAATAAGAGTTATACATACATCAGAAATAAACAAATAATGCAGCGAAACACAATATGCAGTGGGACAATATTAATAAATAGCAACAAATACTGAATCTTCGTCTTCGTCCTCTAGAAAGTAGTCTTCAATAAACTGAAAAGCTCAGACTGACTCAAGCATAATGAAAAGACAAAACACTCGAGTCAGAAGTAAAAGATCTTATGTAAGTCAAATCAAAATAGGTAAAATAGAAATATTAGTCCAATGGCTTCGGAGATGTTATAGGATTTTCCATCTCCTATCAAGCGTACAACATGAATATAATTATTTAAAAGATTTCAAATAATTCAAAATATCAATCTTAATCATTTAATTAAAAAAAGATCGTAAGTTTGAATTAACTTAAACCCTTCAAATTATTCAATTCCAAATAAAAATCCAAATTCAAGAAATTATATGGGTATATGTCATTTCAACCAGTATCAAAAATCAACATTTCCAAATCAATGAAAACCGCTCGGGTTTATCATTTTAACCCATAACAATTTCCCCCTAATCATAAGATCATTCGGATATATATCATTTCAACCCATAGGGATAACAAAGATATTGATATAAATAAACATCCAATCATCCAAAATGTCAACCAAAAACACCCATCCAATCAACCAAATATCAACAATTGAACATACAGCACAATCATCATTCAAATCAACCAATAACTAACAATAATTTACTGGTTATCTTAACAGGTGTTTAACTGGTAGTTTATATTCAATATTAATTAAATGACAGCTAAATTCAATAAAAGTCAGATTTAACTGGTATGACAAATTAAAATATACAAAACAACAATCAATCAATTTCTTATTACATCATTAATTAAATTTAACTAACATAAGATAATTTAGTATTCGTGAGTAGGTTAAAACACTCACCTTTGATTTCTAGTCGATTTAAAATCCAAATAAAGGCCTGAAATTCAATAGTCTTAGAATTCATCCAAACCTTTTTCATAATGTCCGGAATTTCGATACGATCCCAGCGGAACAAACCGTGCATCAATCCGAGCTCATATGGAAAAGATATATAAGTTAGAACGATTGAATTTGAAATTTAAATAAAATAAAATAAAATAAAAAAGAATTACCACACAAGCAAAAGCCACGTCAGCACGACTATTCAGAAATCCTACGTGCACGAGATCGACATCGCATTCGAAACCAACTCCAGCCGCCTCGTTCACATGCTCATACGTCGCTAAAACGCCGCCACCCACCAGATCCAATAACTCGGCCGAGTCCCCCATACCAAGACGCATTACCGCCCGCCTGTTCGATCACCTCCGGCCACCTATCAGAGCCACACCGCCATTGATATATATTGGCAAATTCTGGCGATTTGATGTTACATGGGGATGAACTAACAATAGATCCAAGGCCTGCTCGACACCAGCTTCCCAACGCCACCTTTCGATCGTTGATCGGATGAAGATCCACTGTTGGATCACGAAAACCTAATACGGACGGTTGAGGTACAACCTCGATTTCTATATAAACGATGAACCAAATTGAAAAACGAATCACTACAGTGGATTACGCTCGTCGAAAGCTTTCCAATGATATAAAATATGTCATAGGGAGTTTGATTTTTGAAATTGGATTTGAAATTGGATTAAGGTTTGTATTTTGCAGCCGTTAGAAGAAGGAAGAAGCTGATAGATGGAATAGAAAGATATGTTCAGTAATAAGAAATAAAAAGGCTGCTAGGGTTAGGACAAAATCTATTTATATGGACAAGGTCCGATAAGAAAGAATGAATGTATCTAATTGGTTCGAAACGACAATAACGACCCGAAAAGCCCGTTCTGCCTTCAGAACGAAAGTAGGTCATCCCATATATCAAAAAAGATGTTTTCGATATTTTTGGATTCAATGGAATAGGTTTCAAGTCCTAATTCCATTGTGTGAAGAAGTTAGCTTTTAAAATCAGCTTATTTCAATTTGATTTCATTAAATTGATTTCTATGTGTTTCAAGCCCGCACGATCAAACAACAAGTCCAATCGCTACGAAACTTGAAATCCTACAATAATTTACCATTACGGATCCGTTTAAACTGGTTTCATCGAAATCCGAGACAGTGGCCAAAATGGCTATTTTAATGTTCATTAAATAAATTATTATTAAATTGGTTTGTTCACTTTTCAAATTCAGTAATTATTTACAATTTTCATCTTTTTTTATCACATATAAATTTAAAATCTTTTTATATAAAATTTCCATGTTTATTACGATATATATGTTGTTATCCCGCCTTTTGACAAGGCCGTGACACCGAGAAGTTGACTGGAAACCAAAGACAGTTCGTCCTGGAAATCGGTTATACATAGGTTCACTATAGATACCGACAAATTTTGTCCGAGTTCGGATCGAGCTACAATTGATATGGCACGACAAGCAAAGCTATGAAAGCCAATATTCCAAATTTCAAGTCAATCGGAGTTCATATCCATCCAATTTCGTATCCATTCCCCAAGAGAGATTCAGTTCGTATCCATCGCCTACTAACTTCCTTCGTATCCATAAAATGAAGCTACTTCATATCCATCATGTTAACAACACTTCGTATTCATCAACAAATGCCCATTTCGTATCGGCTCCCTCCATCCTTCTCATATCAATCTCCCACCATCGATACGAACAGCAACAACCACCGATCGATACGAAGAAAGCAACATGAAGCATCGATACGAAGGCGGCCTCCAACCAATGACACGAAGTAGCATGCAAGCATCGATACGAATAGAGCCACGCATGACCGATGCGAAATAGTATCGATACGAAGTCGACAACACACTAAGAATCCAAACATGCATCGATCATAACTCAAAATCTACAAGTCCAAATGCCACCAAATTTTCACAGGAGCTTGCCTACAACATCAAGAATGTACCGGATAAATTTCATCCAAAAAGAATCAATTCTTGATTAATACAAATTCCATTCTTAACGCTCCCAGATCGAGTCGAAACCACCTGATCTCGATCCCGTGGGCCTACCCACGTGAGAGAAGAAGTCCTCCGTGATCTGGCCGAGATATTTGTTGCCTACGCCTATAAATAGTGACCCTGGACCTACAGAAAATGGACTTTTGGCCTCTCTATGCTGATAATCTGCCGGAATCACCATTAAATTTCAGTTGTACTGCTGTAACCGTTTGTAATCAGCGAGTAAAGTTCAATGAACATCAGTCATTTCATAGTGGATGTAGGCAATTCGCCGAACCACTCTAAATCTGTGTGTTTCTGTGCATTTTCTTATCTGTTTATTGGTGTGTTTGTTAGATCTACTTCATTTTACATTTATTTTCTTCATTTTATCTCTTCAAACACATCCGAAGAGTGTTGTGCCCAATTTTGGTACAAACACTTTGGTTCTTTCATTGAGAAAACTCAGCTTTTCTCCTGCTTTGTGGATCTACTACCGTCGTTGGATTGCAAAATTCTAAGGAGGAGATCCAGACCTATCATCAAGTGGTAACTTCTATTCTATTCAGATTGCTCCAGATCTAAGAGGAACTGCATTCATCGAGATTTTTGTATCCATATTTCTGTATCCATGAAAATATGGTGATTTTCATATCCATGTTTTCGTATATAGAAAATATGGTGATTTTCGTACCCATGTTTTCGTATCTAGAAAATATGGTGATTTTCGTATCCATATTTTCGTATCCATGAAAATATGGTGATTTTCGTATCCATGTTTTCGTATCCAAAAAATATGGTGATTTTCGTATCCATGAAAATATGGTGATTTTTGTATCCATGTTTTCATATCCAGAAAATATGGTGATTTTCATACCCATGTTTTCGTATCCATAAAATATGATGATTTTCGTACCCATGTTTTCGTATCCAGAAAATATGGTGATTTTCGTATCCAGAAAATATGGTGATTTTCATATCCATATTTTTGCGTACAGAAAATATGACAACATTTGTATCGATCGAATTTCGTACCGATCAGTTTTCGTATCGATCGAATTTCGTATCGATCAGGTTTCGTATCGATCGGATTTTGTATCGATCTGTTTTCGTATCGATCAGCTTCCGTATCGATCAAATTTCGTACCAATCAACATTCGTATCAATCAACATTCGTATCGATCGAATTTCATACCGATCAGTTTTCGTATCAATCGAATTTCGTATCGATCATTTTTCGTATCGATCGAATTTCGTATCGATCAGTTTTCGTATCAATCACTTTTCGTATCGATCGGTTTTCATATCGATCAACTTCCATATCGATCGCACTTCGTATCGATCCAGCCGCGTCCAATTCATATCGATCCTCGGATACGCTTCGTATCGATCCAGCCGCGTCCAATTCATATCGATCCTCGGATACGCTTTGTATCGATCCAGCCGCGTCCAATTCGTATCGATCCTCAGATACGCTTTGTATCGATCCAGCCGTGTCCAATTCGTATCGATCCTTAGATATGCTTCGTATCGATCCAGCCGCGTCCAATTCATATCCATCCTCAGATACACTTTGTATCGATCCAAACACGTCCAATTCGTATCGATCCTCAGTTACACCTCGCATCGATCCAGCTGTGTGCTTTTCGTATCGATCCAAGTGTCTATTTTGTGGATCGTTCAATTTCACCAACATTTGTATCGTTCAAACATTGCTGAGAACAATACAAAACTTCAAAAAAAAATCGAGTACGACCCAAATTTCCAAAAAAAGAGGCTAAACTTAATGAAGGAACATTCCATCCATGCTCCTGATCGTTCCATGACTGAACGGGACATAGGGGATTACAACAGCAAATGCTACTGAAAATACTACTCAACCGGTGCTCCGGAGGCTGGAGAACCTAGCTAATACGCTAAGAACTAGAGTTGGTTAATATATTATGCTACCAAGGTGGACTGCAACTTCCCCCAATTGACCAGCTTTTAAACTCTTGAATAGACAACTATGGTACGATGGCTAATATGACGACTGCCCTACACTGTCTACTCTGCCAACTCAAAACAAAGTTGGTCACCGCTGAACCATCTTCAAATGCCCGGATCTTAATCATACCGTGTCCATATGACTAGAAGCATGACATACAACCTTAAGGAGACTTCCTTACTACCTTATATGGGCCTCCTACCTAGGTGAAAATTAGAAATAATCACCAATCTATGAGCCCATCTTAACCAACTCACCATCCAATCGGCATTACCAACCACTCGAACGTTGGGCAATCATGCACACATCATTCACCAATATTACAAGACCCTGTAGCCATAAAATGGACTTTATAATGTTGATAGAAGTATCTTTCCCAGTCGAGACCTATTTATTGAAACCATCCTACATGCAGATTTTCCAGCGAAAATTCAACATGCTGACTACGTCAGTGAACTTTGGAAATATAACCCCCGACACTACCTCATGAAGTGAGAATTGCGCATGGCTTCCACCAAGGTGGTGACTGCCATCAACTGCAGATGTCTTCCCCCATTCCTTAAAGAACACTGTCAATCGTGGTTAGACATACCAGTTCTACTTCTCATATTGTTGAAGGGAATGAAGAAGCTGGCAGCCAATGAGTTTATCCAAAGCCCACAGCCAGTTGCTGCCAATACCCATAAATGAATTCATCACCAGAGTTTATTTCTAGACTTTGATAAAAGAATTGGTGGATAGCCGTCGAGGACTACACCAACATGTCCAGGGCAATATTGAGTTGATGAATCAGATGAAGGATCAACATGGCGAGATAAGGAGGGAACCTACTCCATACTCTAGATCGGAAAACTCCTCTTCTTTAGATGGCTACCGTGGACGCCAACGCCATAAGGCTGCTCCGGAAAGGACAGCTCCGACAATATGTGCAAGCCCATAAAACGAAGGACCAGGAACACCCGACCCCTATCGATCAAGAACTTTGATCAAATTGAACCATTTGCGTTAGACTTCCAACTATGAAGGGATGGATCGAATTGTAATAGCGAGCATACGACACCGCTTCACTTATCAATGAGATTTAATTCGATCTCTTTGAATTATTTCTATTTCAATTTCGTTTATGTTGCAAAATATGACCGACTTGAATTAAACTACTTGCAAATGATGCAGGTAATCGGGTACTTAAGGTTGGGTGCAAAACAACCTCTGCGGACAATGATCAAATCATTGAGGTATCATCATGACGAGCATGATTCAACCACTCATCGGCTACTATATGCCCCTGACTGGGGGCAAGGCATCAAAGCAGAAGAGACCGACAAGGTCAGGACTCTAGTACAAAGTGGATGCAACCGACCATCCACTCATCTGCTTATGAAATTTAATTGGAGATCTGGGAAAGACTTGGAATGATGTGTCCTAACAATGTACTCTCCATCTCGTACTTGAAGCTCGCCAAAATACTTATGCTTCTTCTGATGCCCAGTAAAATTGGAACCACACCAAGGGTGGATGTGACATGACCGTCTATGCATCCAATCCTATATTAGAACTTGGGGTAATTTGAGAACATATGTTTAAAGTGGATATGATTTGACCATTCACTCTCCAGCTTGCGTCTATGATTCGACAAAAACAATCATGCCTTAAACCAACTTCGTCAGGGCCCAAGCCTCAACTTAAAGTCATCAACGACTAACTGCCTACTCGCTAACCATCATGAGCCATCATTTCGACTCTCTTCCTTAACTCGACCGGAAGAGTGCAAAGCATAAAGTGGACGTGATTCGACCGTCTGCTCTCCAACTCTTGCCCCTAACTTAAGGGAAAATACACAGCTCAAAGTGGATGTAGTTCGACCATCCTCTCCTCTGCTCGAAATCAAAGCTTGCCAGAACACTAATATTACACCTTAGGCTTAGCAAAAGTGGAATCCAAATGAACATGGACGTGATTCGACCGTCCATCAACTAAATCTTATCCTTCGTTGAGGGCGGATAAGTGGAAAGTGATCGAGATCCGACCAATCACTTATTAAGTGAAACCCGAGCTCGAGGGCCGACACACTTAAATCAAAAGGGATTGAAACACGAAAATCCTCAAACAAACTTTAGTTCCCAGAGTGCGAGGTGGAGTACAAAATTCCAAATCCAAACTCGAGGGGGATGGATCCGTCCATCTAGGACTTCGCTTGCCAAATCAAGGTGGATGTGATCCGACCATCCACAACCTTAATCGACCTCCTGTTCCTAGAGTGCGAATGGGATCCAAATGACCAAACAGATATGACTGACCATCTGTCGACCAACTCCAGATTCCTAGAGCGTGAACTGGAGTATAAACATCAACTAACTCTAAGCCCCAGAGCGCGCACTGGAGTATAAACACTGAAATGGGTGTGACTGACCACCCATCAACTAACTCCAGATTCCCAGAGTACGAATTGGAGTATAAACATTAAATAACTCTAAGTCCCCAGAGCGCGGACTGGAGTATAAACATAAATGGGTGTGACTGACCGCCCATTAACTAACTCTGATCCCGAGAGCGCGGGTCGGAGTGTAAACGCCAAATGGGTGTGATTGACTACCCATCAACCAACTCCAGATTCCCAGAGCGTGAACCGGAGTATAAAACACCGACTCACTCTAGTCCTGAGAGCACGGACTGGAGCACAAATGCCAAATAGGTGTGACTAACCACCCATCAACTAACTCCAGATTCCCAAAGTGGGAACTGGAGTATAAACATAACCTAACTCCAGATTCCTAAAGTGTGAACTGGAGTATAAACAACAACTAACTCCAGATTTCCAGAGTGCAAACTAAAGTATAAGCATCAACTAACTCTGGTCCCGAGAGCGCCGACTGGAGTATAAAGACCAAATGGGTGTGACAGACCACCTATCAACCAACTCCAGTCCTCTATCAACTATGATTCCTCAGCTATGATTCCAGAAGGGATGTGATTCGACTGTCCATCTATCAACTATGATTCCTTAGCAAGTCCTGTAGTATAAAAAGTGGATGTGGTTCAACCATCCGCTTTCCAACTCTACCCTCACTTGGGGGCACACTTATCACACAAAATCGGATGTGATCCGGCCATCCAGCATTAAGCGGGCATGACATGACCGTCCATGCATTAACTCTTGTCCTCGGCATGGGACCCATAACATAAATTTATAGGGATGCACTCCAACCCTACAAGACAAAATTTCTTCCTTTATTCGACAGGGAGACGCAGATTCGCAAAACGGACCTAGCTGGATGTCTTATTCTGAATTGATATTACTACCATCCAACCGCAAATGAACGTGGCATGACCGTTCATCTGCTAACTCTCGCATGTGATCCGACGGATTGTGCGTGCAACATGGAAGGGTGTGACCCAACCACCCACCAATCAATTCCTTCCTACAATTTAGTAGGAGAAACATCAAATTAATGTTGTCGTAATGTGACCGACCACACTTCGACTTTCGCCATTGACTAGTGCTAAAGGAATTAATCGAGGAAAATGCAGTCCGACCATTATATGCTAAAACTCTTAGTCCCTAGAGTGCGGACAGGGGTATAAACATCAAATAGGTGTGATTAATGGCCCTTCCACTTACTATGATCCCCAAGGTGCGGCTACAAGCATAGATAACCGAATAAATGTGACTCGACCATTCATTCACCTACTCTGACCTAAACTCGGCATGAGGAGTATAAACTCACTACAGGTGCAATTAGACCATCCACGAACTAACTCTGATAACCCAAGACGGGGGAAGAAGTACAAATCACCGAAAGAAGAGAAAGGTTACTCGCTACATCTCGAGCTTAGCGTTCCTTACAACTGAAGGCAACGACTATAAGAAGATCCTAATGCTAACCAATTTGAATGATGCCTGAAGTTCTAGGCAACCAATTATATCGTACCGCCGGATCGATGGGAAATATCGATCTGCACCTTTCATATCATACCATTGGATCGGCAGGAAATGAGGTCGAGCATTCTACAACGTACCGTTGAATCTACTATCAATATCGATCTTTTTCGACTACAAATCGATGTGACCCGAATGTCCATCGAATACCTTTGACCAACAGAGCATGGATAGAAGAATAAACCATAAACGAGTGTGACTTGATCATTCATCCTCCATCGCCTTTCTTATATCCGTCAGGAAGAGCATGAGACCGGATGAGCATGACATGACTGCATTTGAGCTGACTTTATCCCAAGATCTAATGGGAAAACGTAAATCAAAATGGATGTGGTTGATCGCCCAACTCCAAAAGAATGCAATGCAACCATTCATTCTTTGACTCTTACCACGATCCGACTAAAAGAGCAATTCAAAACAAGAGCAACCTAAACATCTGCACACCAGTTCTTCCCCTAGATTCGGCAAGGGAAGCATCAATCCCGCATTGGATCCGACTGGACGATTCACTCTTCAGTTTCTGCCCAAAGTATGGAGACATAAGCAGTGAAGTGAATGTCATTGACCGTCCAGAACTTAGCTCATGTTTGAATGTCGGTGAGGCAACGAAGTATTCTGCCAAGAGGAAAGAAATAGGACAAAATGCAGGATAAGGCACAACTCAGCCTTCCATCGGTTAACTCGATCCCATGATTCAACGGGATAGAATGCAAAATTAAAGCATACATTATCTACCTTTTCACTTATCGAGATATTCCCCAGACTTAGGGGCACGCACGAGAAATAAGATGAATGTAATTTGATCGTTCATCAAACAACTCTGGTTCTTTCAGCTTGGACTACAGTATAAACACAATAGAAGCTAGGCTCGATCATTCGCACAATACGTCCATCAAACCAAGATTGGGGGCACGAGTCTGATCATCCAAGAGCAGGATACGACTGCTCAATCCTATAGCTCGTGCCTAGTATTTATGACAACTTGAAGTTATGACCGAGAGGATGCTTAGAGATAGAATCATTAGATCGACGCCCGGACTTATAGGCAACTGATCATCATTCTGACCCTTCCGATGAGCAATGGATCGCAGGTACATTGAATGGAAAGTGTATTGCTCGGAAACACAAGTAGATACAAACTCATAGCTGGAGCCATCTATGCTGCAGCACGTGATACAAGGCTAAACTCTACTAAGCCTTTGATTCAACATCCCTACAAGCCTGATCATTTACCATTGCAAATAAGCACATAAAGCGCCTACAACCCATCACGAGTACTAAAGATTAGATCACAACTCAGCGCAATGATGACGAAAGAGTAAATTGCGTTGCTCTGGCTGAATCTTGATGTGTTCACTTGGACTTAACCTCATATGTACATATGGACTCTCGCCAGCTATTGAGAACCCTGTGTTAAATGTCCCGAGGCATGTCTTGGTGAACAAAAACGATATGATGTGGATCCGGAGAGATCAGTTGCACTTAAAGAGGAGGTGAATTTACTCAAAACCGATGGGTTCCTCTACCCAAAATGAGTATCTAATCCTTTACTTATGAGAGAAACTAACAGAGAGTGACGGACGTATGCCGACTACACAAATTTGCTTGAGGCATGGCAAAGCACAGCTTTCCACTTCCAATGATCAACCAACCGATGGACTCAACCATCAGACATGAATTACTCTCATCCATGGACGCAAACTCCAGATACAATCGGATATTGAAGCATGTCCCAGACCAAGAATACAGCAAATTCGTTACTGAACCGGGCCTATAGTGCTATGCTGCAATCCCTGGATTCAAACTTGAGAACGCTTATGCTACTTACCAAAGGACGATTAACAGATCATTCAAAAATCAGATGGGCCGACCGATGAAAGTAGATGTGGTTAATATGCTCGTGAGATCACGACTATCAAACGACCACATCGATGACTTGGCAGAGATATTCAGTGCTCTCCAAAATTGCAAGATGAAACTCGATCCTTTGAAATGCTCTTTCACCATTACATCAGAAAGATTCTTTGTTTTCATCATCAATTCTCGTGGAACCAAGGCTAATTTCCAGAAAATTTCGACAGTTAGAGACACCCATGTACCGAGGACAACCAAGCAGGTATGAAGCCTAAGTCGGAAGATTACCATCCTAAGTTGATTCAACTCTAGGACCATCTACAAGTGAATTCTCTTCTTCAACCTGACCAAGAGAGGGAAGAGAACTTTTGAATGAACTAACAAATGCGTTGATGAAATTCCAGCTCTGATGGATCGCTTAAAGAGACCTTCCATTTTACCCAAACCTTTGGATCGCGAAGATTTATACATCAATTGGGTCGTGTGAACACACGCCATAAGCATCGCAATGCTATGTGAAGAGAAACGAATCCAAAGATCGGAATATAACGAAAGCTAGCTATTGACAGGCTCACCTTGTTAGGTCTATATCGACCAGTCTCGATAGGTCCTATAGAAACCTTAAATGTTTGGAAGGTTACTCAATTAGAATATCAACCTAAGCCATTGTGATATCACTTATTTCCCTCAGAGAGCTATCCATGGTCAATCATTAGCATACTTCATATCCGAATTCACTACATTATATGACTATCCGAAGAGCAGTAGAGAATCGTCCAACCGATGGAGAACCTATACAGATGGAACTTCCAATAATTGGCTTTCTAACAGTTGCGTTAATGACTCCAGAAGAGCGATCGATCTGCTATGCCTTGGAACTCAACTTCTCTGTAACAAATAACGAAGCTAAGTATGAAGCCTTAGACGCCACGCTCAAACTTGCAAGAAAACTAGGAGTGGAAACTTTGCATGTCTTATGTGATTACTGGTTAGTAGTACGCCAAGTCAGGGAAGATTATCTAACTAGGGGGAAACGTCTTGCTCCTTATCTCAACCGGGTCCAAAAGCTACTATCCAACTTCGACTATTACATCACTACACAAATCCTCAGAGAACAAAATGAAAAGGCCGAATCACTGGCCCAGCTAGCCAGTTCTAGGGATGCGCGACAAACAGACTTTGTCCCAGTTGAAATACTTATTATTTCAAGTATTGATAGATGAAGATCGACTAGATCTTAGAGATGGAGCCAGGAAAGGGGTCATGGATGACTCCTATCAAAGATTATCTACAATAAGGCATCCCTCTTGAACAGAGGAATGAGGCATGGCATATCCTCCGTGAAGCATCACTGCATGATTATGTCTGGATTGTTCAAATCCATCGATACAAAGCATTACTTTTGTATCCACCAATCCGAGACCCAATATTACGTATCCATCGATGCGAAGCACACCTTATTTGAGTCCATCTCGTATCGATAACCATCGATACGAAGTCTACCTTAATGCATGCTAGATCGATCCAGGAGAGGATCGATGTGAAGGAATGAATCAAAACGACCATCAAGCACTTTTACAACTTGAATTTCATGTCAATCCAGGAGAGGATCAATACGAAACTCGATACAAAAAACTTGACAATGACTCGTGAACGTGCAAACGTTAATGGGAGTCAGGTTAACATACATGCATGTATGACGAACTAATATTCAATTTTCAAAATTCACAGGAGTTGGATGCTCACCAAGTGACGATTACAATAGTGAACAACAAATCGCTAGCGCTCAACACTCAGTTACAACAAAACACCGCATGATCATTGACAATCAACAGTTCATTATTTGTATTACTGAATATCAATCAAAGGTTACATCTTTTGACGAGAAGACAACAACCGGTCAACAAGTCAGATAGAACTTTTTAGAGTGAAGGTGTTAGCTTTTCAAAGCACGTTATGTCCTCACAAGACGTACTTTGGGGGGCAAATGTAATCCCGCCTTTTGGCAAGGCCGTGACACCGAGAAGTTGACTGGAAACCAAAGATAGTTCGTCCTCGAGATCGGTTATATAGGTTCATTATGGATACCAACAAATTTTGTTCGAGTCCAGATCGAGCTACAATTGATATGGCACGACAAGCAAAGCTATGAAAGTCAACGTTCCAAATTTCAAGTCAATCGGAGTTCGTATGCTCAAGATATTGATCGATCACGATTGAGAAATCAAACTCTATTCGTATCCATCCAATTTCGTATCCATTCCCCAAGAGAGATTCAGTTCGTATCCATCGCCTACTAACTTCCTTCGTATCCATAAAATGAAGCTACTTCGTATCCATCATGTTAACAACACTTTGTATCCATCAGCAAATGCCCATTTCATATCGGTCTCCCTCCATCCATCTCGTATCGATCTCTCACCATCGATATAAACAGCAACAACCACCAATCGATATGAAGAAAGCAACATGAAACATCGATATGAAGGCGGCCTCTAACCATCGACACGAAGTAGCATGCAAGCATCGATACGAAAAGAGCCACGCATGACCGATGCGAAATAGTATCGATACGAAGTCGACAGCACACTGAGAATCTAAACTTGCATCGATCATAACTCAAAATCTACAAGTTCAAATGCCACCAAATTTTCACAGGAGCTTGCCTACAACGTCAAGAATGTACCGGATAAATTTCAGCCAAAAAGGATCAATTCTTGATCGATATGAATTCCATTCGTATCGCTCCTAGATCGAGTCGAAACCACCTAAGCTCGATCCCGTGGGCCTACCCACATGAGAGGAGAAGTCCTCCAAGATCTGGGCGAGATATTTGCTGCCTACGCCTATAAATAGTGACCCTGAACCTACAGAAAATGGACTTTTGGCCTCTCTACGCTGATACTCTGCCGTAATCACCATTAAATTACAATTGTACTGTTGTAACCTTTTGTTATCGGCGAGTAAAGTTCAATAAACATCAGTCATTTCATAGTGGACGTAGGAAATTCGCCGAACCACTCTATTTCTGTACATTTTCTTATCTGTTTATTGGTGTGTTTGTTAGATCTGCTACATTTTATAATTATTTTCTTCATTTTATCTCTTCAAACACATCCGAAGAGTGTTATGCCCAATTTTGGTACAAACATATGTTTTTCACAATTTCAGCGTTCAATTGCAATTTAACAAATTTTCAGTTAATTATAATTTGAATTCCAATAAGTTCATTTATTTTTTATTTCACTCTTATAATTGAATCAACAATTATCTTATGAATATAATAAACATTGGTTTACATTTTATTAAATCAATATTCTATAGTTACCCTCTTTTTAACATATTATTTGCAATATTTCATTTATATACAATTTTATCGATTTCTAAATTAATTTAAATGGATTAAATAACAAAGTGATAACTTAAAGCAATTATTATACATTAATGAATCAAACACATTTCCAAGTCAAATGTTTATGAACAAACCCCAATAATTTATGTACAAATAAATTGATTTCCAAATTCATAAAAATCCTATTTCAATTAACACCATATGATTCCAACATTCCATAAATTATCCATTCAATATACAAATGGACAAATAAATGAGAAGATAATTAAACAATCATTTGCAATAATAATTCATATCCATTATCTTATTATTTACAACCAAGGGTTATAAATTGCTTACCAAAATGATTTTATACTCTATATTAACCTATATATCAATCAATTACATATAATCTTAACATTAAATACATCATTTAATTTATTTCATTATTTACAATTATAACCAAATTAACCTAAAATTTATTTCAAATAATTGTGTTTACATTAAAATAGTTATCAATGGCATTCAAACAACATCACTGATTTCATATTCAATATTAGCCAATTCTAATTGATTACATATAATGTCAACATTAATTTCAACATTCAATGTATTTCCTTATTTACAGTTTATAACCAATTATTATTGTACAATCATTTCAATTAATCGGAATTGCATTAAAATAGTTAGCAATTACCTTAAATTAACATTACTAACATTACATTCTAGCTATTCCTCTCATTATTAAATCACAAATTTTAGTTTTCTTTCAATATTAAATTCTAAAATCTTATTCCATTAATATTTTATTTATCGGAAAAATACGGGTCGTTACACTCTCCCATACTCAAAACTTTTTGTCCTCGAAAAGGGAAAATGGAGGAATTAAGGAATTAATATATTTTATTCAAAGTATTCAATTTATAAACAATTAATTTACATAATTAAGTGTTTTAAATAAAATGTACTAATTAATAAAAAATTGAATCTTCATATACAAGTTAATAAGAGTTTGAAAATATTTTCACTTTTCATAAAATTTTCTAAGTCTTAAATTCACGAAAAATTTCGGCAGAGTCTTCTTTGTACGAAGAGATCTAGAAGAAATAATAATATCAATAATAACCACATATATATATCATATTTCAAAATAAAAAATCCCAAACCATGAGAAACCAATAAAAAATTATTGCAAAACCGTAATCCAAGAACGTACCTATTGGTCGGGCAAACAACGCTTATTTATGAAACCAAAAGCAGTGGCTATTGCTTCCATAAACCTGTATTTCGCTTATACAATCCAAAATAGTGAGAATTATGTATAAGAGAGATATTTAAGTTGTTTCGATTTGCAACAAAAGCTAATCAATATAAAACATAATCAAACAAACAATACAACCATTTATGCAACCAAAGAAATCAACCATCCATCCATAGCAACCAAAACCAATGGTCTGTTTAGTTTAGAAACCTTTAATTGTGCAAGGTGATAAATAAACTATCAAGTGTACCCAACGCTCAACAGCCTTGGATAATTACTTAATAGATTATCCATACAACCTTAACCAATTAGAAGAATCCTTTCCAAACATCCCATAAGCCAAAACAACCAATAATTCCAAATATTATTTAAGTTTATTCATTTTAATTTCCTTTTACATCATTTGCTGTTTGTTATTTTTCATTCATTCATTATTTCACATTATTCTTACGTTTATAACATTTCTTGTACATCAAAATTCTCATTTATAGAATAATTCCACTGAACACTTCCATTACTTAAGTTTGACTTGTATAATATTCCATTACATATTCTATTAACATTTCAACTTGTAACACTTTGGTGAGTTATATATATATATATATATATATTTTATAGAATGTAATTGAATGTTACACAAATTTATCTTATTCACTACAGTTAACAAAATGTTCAATAATTATATCTTCTAAATTTTCCATATTTACAAGTTACAAATTCCATTTTCTTATATATTTCATTAATCACTTAGCATCTAATTCTTATTTTTCATTTTAGAAACTTCTATATTTTAATATAGTCAAGATTTCATTCATTAAAATAATTGAAATCTCTAATTTAAAGAGACTTACAACTAAATGTCGGGTTCATTTCAAATCATATAAAATAATATATATACACCCATAGCTTTATATATCACATCATATTTAGAAATACAAAATCGTGATTTTTTTCAAAATCTATTATGCAGTAAAACTACTACAGCGACCTTCCCACTTTGAAAATCGAAAATGAACGTAGATGATGCATGCACTCATCACCGAAATTATTTTCCAGCGATGAAAGAGGGAAGTATAGAACTTATTTCCTTTTACAGATTCCTTCAAAACATTTTTTCCAAATCACATTTGAGAATATTTATCCAAAATACTTCCAAGTAATACTAGTATTATATTCCAATAATCACTAGAAAACAATTTTCAACCCTGGAACTTAAGTTCTCAAATTTCCAATTAAATTCATTTTATTTATAAATTTTATTTGCAATTAATATTTATAAAATTTCACTTCCTATCAAACAAATATATCACATACAGCTATTAGTACTTTGAAATCAAGTAAATATTTCAAAACATATTTCAAAAATAGCAATTCCAATTTATTTTTCAAGCATATTACATAATAAATTTCCCAAATCATTTATTATCTTTAAAATTATACATTCAAAGAAACTTACAAAAATTTTACTTGAAATATTCATTTGAAAACTTCATTTGCAAATCAATCTTCTTTAATACTTTAATACTTTACAAAATTCATCCATAAAATTTCTTGCTTCATTTATAAATACCATTTAAGATCTTAAATAACACCTTTATAAATATATGTAAACTATTTGAAAATAATTATTTACATCATTACTTATATTTAAAAGGGAGTTATTGAAAACCTTAAATCCATTATTTATAAATTTATTAGTTTTAAATCTCAAAATACTTTTCAAACATCTTTAATAAATCAATAATCATTAACTTAAAAATATCTATATATAATAGGAATACCCTCAAATGAAGCTTTTGATATTACACAATTAACCCTGTAACGTTCAGCTAGGACGAAGGGATATTTTGGTCAAATTCATGTACCTCTCACCCACGTTTCCCATTATTACCGATAACTCCATTTTTTTACTTCCCTATCATATGCGTTTTCGTCTACTAAGAGATTGAATGCAGATGCTCCTCTTTTTGTTGCTTCAATGGATCACTATAATATTTATTATGGTAGCATGGATTCCGGGTACGATGTTTCTGGAAATCCTGAGAATTATAAGAGGGTAAATTGATTTATATTTGTAGAAGTTTGATTGATTTTGGGATTCTAGGTTTTCTTTCTTTATTGATTTTTATGAATATTGGGTCAAAATGTAAGCTTGGACTGATTTGCGAATTTTCCAGAGGAGAAATGGGTACAATCAAGGGCGGAGAAGAATGAATGAAAGAATGAGAAGAGCTGAGAGAGAAGATAGTATAAGAAGAACCGTTTATGTTTCAGATATAGATCACTTTGTATGTTGCATTTAATTTTAGGTTGCATAATTATTAATGTTATTTCATATTATAAATTTCTGATTAATTATGATGATGAATTTCAGTTTACAAAGGAGCATCTTGCTGATATGTTTGCGGTTTGTGGGCAAGTAAGTACCCCTTTTTTGTGGCTGTATGCTCATGTAGACGCTAATGCTGGAATTTACATTCACATAGTGCGAACTCATTTTTTTTGTACTTCAAATTGCCTGACTTGGTTCGCAATAGTAGTTGATACTGTGATTAAATGAGACTGGGATGTGATATTATGCCCTTAAAATTTGGTTTTTGGCTTGGAGTATTTCGTGGGTGTTTGACAACTTAGGGGAGTTAAGGGGCTACTTTTTATGGTATTGGCATTTTAGCATCAACTAGATTATGGTTTGTTTTCGTAAGATTACCCAAAGTTTCCATTCTATATTTCTGCATTTATATCAATAATGTGGATTAGTTTTTTCATTCGGCACTTTTTGAATTATTTAATGGCTATTGTTTAGACCGGGTGATTGAAAACCGCTGTCTAAATAGAACACTGGAAAGCCACCATTGTAATTGTTACATAAGGACTATGTTAGCATCTAGCTGTTAATTTAAATATATATTAGTTAGTTCCAACTATCAGTGGATATTGCATAAGGCCTGAGTTTTTATTTGATAATAAGTTCTGCATGAATCATTTAGGAATATGCTATGTTGGGTTATCAAAGCTGATCATTTTTTGTTTTATTTCAGTTTCAGTTGCAGTACTTATACTCGAGAAGAGGATAATTTGTGAAAGCTTTGTTTTTGACGGCTAGATCTTATTCAACAAGTACACTTGGTAAGAAATTAATTTGTGAAAGTTTTATTTCTTGCAAGGTGTTTGCTAGAGCTCATGAGAGAATACTGTAAGAAAAAAATACATACTCACATTGCATTCATATATTGTGCCTACTCTATTATAAACTCTGTGCTTTTATGTAATGTATGCATTTAAATCAGCAAGACATTAGGGTAGAAACACCAAATGCTATAAATATTCAGTTCAATACTGTACGAAAAAACTACGTACTCACAGTGCATTCATATATTTCGTTGATGTTTGACAACTTGGGGGAGTTAAGGGGCTACTTTTTATGTTATTGGCATTTTAGCATCAAGTAGATTATGGTTTGTTTTCATAAGATTACCCAAAGTTTCCATTCTATATTTCTACACTAACTATAAAATTCCAACATCATCAGCTATTTACTTTAAGCTAGATGCAGATTGCTTCATCATGCATCTATATTAGAAAGGCTTATGCTGTAGGAGGCTTGGTTACCCAACGTAATCATGTTCTTTTAATATGATTTGCAATTCATAAACAAGTTAATCAATAATCTTGGGGTATTATGTTTGGAAAGAGTGTGTTACTGATGAGTAAATTTGGAGAACTATAGTTTATCATTTGTAAACAGTTATCAGCCTCCACATTCCATGGTTGCAATGACGTCTAGCACAAGATACCTGCATTGTTTGCATTGGTGAAAGGATAGTGTAGTTTGGGTCTTTCTACATGCATATCACACCTTTCTATTTACCATATGAGATTTTGTATTTGTGAAGTTTTTAACCAACATGTCTTACTGATCAACGATGAACACTTCAAAAATATTAAAGTTGTCATAGATTCATAGTTGGTACATAACATGGACACAAGTGTTGATATTAGTAAATAAAATATGCAATTTTGTACTAAATATTTTTTTCCACAATTCAAATTTGACAAAATTTCTTATATTTATCATGTTCTAAAATCCTTTATGACAAGTATAACCAGAAAAGACGTGTTTAAAGTTTCATTTTTAGCAGGAATTCAGAACATGCAAGTTTCATAGTATGTGAATTTATATTATTATTCATCAAGTACGTTTTTTATATAATTATTGCATGAAATGTGCTGTGATTGAAATCTGAGCTTGATTTTTTTTTCTCTATCAAAAGTAGCATTGTCCTATTTCTTACCAAAATGACATCTTCTCATGTAGGCAATGCTACAAAGGATGTAATATCTGTATGATTAAAGCATGAGTAGTGTTGGAAGCCCTATTGAACCTATCAATCCATGGCATAAAAAAATTCTACATATGAGGCCACTAAGACAATAACAATTAAGCAAAGAAGAGCTTCATGTTGCTGCATGCTATGAAAGATCAGTTCCAAATGCATAAAAGTATAGTTCCAAATGTAATTGAGTTAAATTAGCCGCATGTAATTTTATTATATCAAAGTCTTCTACCTCATTTTTTATAACGATGCACACATTTAATTGAATTGAATGGTTGGTTGGTATTCCTACTGTAATTTCTGTTTGATTAGCAGCCTATTTACCATTTATCTTTTTTCTCATATGTGAAATATTTACATTAGTATTGGATTTCCATGCCGTTACATTTATGTGAATATTCTTCTGTTTTAGCTCATTATTGTAGCTATTATATCAAATTTTCAGTATATCTTGCACACAACATATGCGACACGAAGTTCTCATGCAAGTACTTCCATCGTAAATTAAGGTAAATTTTAATGTTGGAAGCATTTTAATGGCTTCATGGCTTCGTATAATCTGGCATTCATAGTTATGCATGAAAACTTCTGAACTAATCTAGAATTTGCTAAATTTTTCCTATGCACACTTCCATAGAACGTGTCGTATTTGAAGCTTTTGAAATTATTTAAACACCCTCTTTATCATTCTATGCTAACCTATGGGTATATTTAAACTAATTACAATTAAGAGTATCTTTTCCACCAAACTTTTTTAATATACATTATTCATTTTCAAAATATCACTAAGTAATGTCATTCTACATTTACCAAAGAAACTTCATTATTTCACTTATATATCAGTTACTTTTCTTACCCATGTATTAATTTATGCGCAAATTTGAAACTTTCGTTTACATCAAATATATAACAACAATAATTTTAAATTTTTATGATCATTATAAAAACATGTATCACATAAACTAATCCCTAAAAAAATATTTTTAACTCCGTCATCACCTATTACTTACTGATGCCGGTCTCAAGCCCGGATAAAGAAGGAGAGAAAACATTTTACAAACAAAGGGGCAATAATATAGTCATGCAGGAATAGCAACAAAATAATAGTATGAGCATGCAATCTGAACCAGTAAGCTGATGCAGCTGTATGACAAGACATGTTTTGTATGTACTATTTTACATTAAAAAAAAAGTTAACTCACGGTTGTCTTCGCACACGTCCAACGGACGTGCCATACATACTGTTATTTATAAAATACTTTATCAAAATATTTTTATAACTCAATGTTTTAACAAGTTTATCCTCGTTCTTGCAGACTCTAGCCATGCGTTGATCAGGCGCAAGGCTAGACTTTTCCAAGTACTTAGTAGACATATTTCAACACCCAGTGAAAATACTTAAAAATATAAAAAAAATAGATATGGAAAGTACATTCCCCATGGATCGCAGTTATGCAATGGTTACGTCATTATCCCAACAGAATCACTTGTAGTTGTAGGTATACCGCCCCTCGATTTACGCTATCCAACAATATCAAATGAATATAATAAGTGACCCACTAAAGGGATCCGATAAATGATTCACCAAAGGGATCCGATAAATGACCCACCAAAAGGATCCGATAAATGATCCACTAAAGGGATCCGATAAATGACCCACCAAAGGGATCCGATAAATGATCCACCAAACGGATCCGATAAATGACCCACCAAAAGGGTGCGATGGAAGGTACTTCCCATATCATTTACTTCAAAACATATCATACCACATATAGTACCCTTTCAAAATCATAGCTTCAAATATCACACTTATATAAATTCCATTATATATAGGATATCATTTTCATATAAAGTACTTTCCAAAATCAATAGTCTCGAATATATCAAATCATTCTTATATAAATTCTGTTATATATAAGATTTATCTCTTCAGATCCAATACCTTCCAAAATCAACAGTTTTAAAATCACCTTATACTTATATAAAGTCTGTCTTATACAAGAATCAAAAAATTTCCAAAATCAATTACGCTGCATGAAGAGAGCCATATGGGATTGAACATCTTTGCTTTATAAAAGATTTTGAATTTAGAATAGTTTGGTATGTAAAATCATTTTATGAAATAGTTTTGTATATAAAATAGTTTTGTAAAATGGTTTGTAAATAAAATAGTTTGTAAAATAGTTTTGTATATAAAATAAAATATTTATATATGAAAAATAAAAGAAAATAGTTTTGTAAAATGGGTTTAAATTAATAGTAGTTTTGCATAAAAGAAAATTTCCAATTTAAATTACAAGATATCCAACCCAACAACTTTCAATTTCAACGTCAAAGCATATCAATAATATTAGAACATAAGATGCACATATGTCATCATCACGCAAAGTCACATTTGATCGCTTGCTCGATCACACAAGTTCGCTTTCGAACTAGTATTTTTCATTCGACTTCCCTAATGCGGACTTCGATAAGGTTTCTTGATTAGAAACCATCATTCTCCTTGCATAGCCATACACTATGATAGAGAAATTCTAGAATCAAGCCAAAATCCATATCAAATATTCGCCATCAAGAATCGAATGAAAAATCCTAACACAAAATGTAGTTCACCTCAAACTTGTGTACTCAAATCCGAATCAAATTAATTATGCGAATAAAACAATATACGTACAACTTACGTATTTAATCCAATTTGTTTCATCACAATTACATTTCAATTTAAATTCATTATTAATCTCATTGATTAACACAAATATCACTTCATACTTTAATATTTGTTTCACAGAATTTCTCCATTTAATATAAAACATTAATCATTTATAAACATTGCTTATATTTCAATTCATTTTAAATTACATTCATTTCCACATGTAATATTTCTCATTTAATACTGCATCTATTTGCGAATCATTTCATAAGAAATTTCCTTTAGTTTATAACCACTTTATAAAACCTTAACTTCTTTATAAGACATTATTCGACTTTAAGGTTATCACAAATTTAATTATAACCATTTATTGCAACATCCATTTATTTCATAAACAATTTACAAGTCGTGACTTTATTTATAATCATTTCACTTTTAATTCATATTTGTTTATCCAATTTGTTTTCACTTTTACTTTTCAAATTTATTTATGACACATTTCACAAATTTTAATTAAGTTTACAATTTCAGCATTTCTTTAATCACAATTTCAATTTAAAATATTCCAAGGCTTAAAGTTTACATTTGTATATTATTACATTACATGCCAATAATGTATACAACAATTCTATTCATTTACTAAATATAGATATAACAAATTAAACTTTGTTTCACTTGCTTTCAAATTAAGGTATCAAATTCAACTGTATAATTCAACACGATTACTAAGATAAAACTCATATATTAGTTCAGAAGTTTTTGATTATCCAAAATATCCAAATATTCCACTTTATTTCAATAGTTGAAACTACCAACCAATAAACAACAATATTCACAACCAATCATTTCAATTTTATAACCAAATATCCTAATTATTCACTTTATTCTCTTTAATACACCATTATTAAACTAGTGTTCATTCCATAAATTCAATCAACAATAGTTAGCCAATGCTTATAAACTGACTAATACAACAAATCAATAATAAATGATAATAATTAAACATTACCATTTTATGAAACAAACACATTACGAATAACTATATTAGTTATAAGAAATTTCCTTTATATATAAAATATAATATTAGGAAAATTTATTTCATTTCAAAACTTATATAAAACATTTTATAACACTAACAAATATGTGCTCTCGTATATACACTCAGACAACTCATTCTAGGGTATTACTACCCTATCTCTAATGAGTTAATCCCAACAGGCTAAGGTATGTCTAAGCCAAAGCTTTGATACCAACTGTAACGACCCACCTTTTTGGATAGTTTAAATCGACAATAAACCACACGTATCTAATTCAAACCATTCAAAAGGGAGGATTGTTAATGGGGTAAATAAGAAAATAAAAGAAAAGAAGGAAACAAAAAAACATAATCTCGCAGCGGAATACAAAATATAATAATCAAATAAATAGTTCATGAAGCTGTTTACAAAATAACATTTGATTACACTTTACAATTTAAATCAGAGTTACATACATCAGAAATAAACAAATAATGCAGCGGAACACAATATGCAGTAGGATAATATTAATAAATAGCAATAATATACTGAATCTTGATCTTCATCCTCTAGAAAATAGTCTTTAATACACTGAAAAGTTCAGACTGACCCGAGCATAATGAAAAGACAAAACACTCGAGTCAGAACTAAAAGATCTTATGTAAGTCAAATCAAAATAGGTAAATAGAAATATTAGTGAAATGGCTTCGGAGATGTTACGGGATTTTCCATCTCCTATCAAGTGTACAACATGAATATAATTATTTAAAAGATTTCAAATAATTCGAAATATCAATCTTAATCATTTAATTAAAAAAGATCCGAAGTTTGAATTAACTTAAACCCTTCAATAATTCAATTCCAAATAAAAATCCAAATTCAAGAAATTATATGGGTGTATGTCATTTCAACCAGTACCAAAAATCAACATTTCCAAATCAATGAAAACCGCTCGAATTTATCATTTCAACCCATAACGATTTCCCCCTAATCTATAAGATCGTTCAGGTATATATCATTTCAACCCATAGGGATAACAGAGATATTGATATAAATAATCATTCAATCATCTAAAATGTCAACCAACAACACACATCCAATCATCCAAATATCAACAATTAAACATACAGCATAATCATCATTCAAATCAACCAATAACTAACAACAATTTACTGGTTATCATTAACAGGTGTTTAACTGGTAGTTTATATTCAATATTAATTAAATGACAATTAAATTCAATAAAAGCCAGATTTAACTGGTATGATAATTTAAAATATACCAAATAGCAACCAAATAATTTCTAATCACATCATTAATTAAATTTAAATAACATAAGATAATTTAATATTCGTGAGTGGGTTAAAACACTCTATCATGGCCCGTTTTTCCATACCCTTTGAATCGACAATAAACCACATATGTCCAACTCAAATTGCACGAAAATACGGAACATGAAGGGTAATAAAGAAAATAAGACAGAACAGAATCTCACACAAATGGAATAACATATAATATTGAACAAGTATCTTTACAGCGGAAAACTTTCAAATACATATATCAGAGTCTAACCTAAATTCAGCTTGGACAGTTATAAACATCTTTCCTTACAATTGCTGACAAACATCAAACTAAAACTAACTAAGTACAGTGGATAATAGAATATGTCCATATGTAGATGAATATCTCCAGCTCTCCTCTGGAAAACTCCAGTCGTCTTCGACTAAACCTGAAACTACTCAGATCTGGCCCGAGTATTGAAAATACCCGAATCAGGCTTGACAAACCAGCGTGAGAAAAACTCAATAATAGATGACAGTGTCATATATCAGCCTTTAAATAAAATCCTTTTTAAAGAAAGAGTATCTCATAAGACCACGCCCACACATAAACACGGACGGGTTTTTACCTTATGATAACTAAAACACTTTTGATATTATTTCTAATGACATCTCTTTGAAAACATTTGCAAATAAACTTATTAATCTTAGCTGAAATTATTACCATTATTAAATTCCAGCATACTAGGCTCTACAAACAAAACCGTAGGTTCTTATTGGAGAATGGATTTCCATACAAATGACCAGGTGAAAGATCTACCTTTCGAAATGGGTACACCTCTAGATGGATGTACCGAGGCACAGAACATCTGCCCTTTACCAACACAAGACCGGCCTACCTCTTTAACTAGATAGTACCGAATATGTCATCCCTCGGTCGTTACCGACCTTTAACCGAGCGCTCGTTTCCATACACCACATTAATTTACATCCCGACGTCATAGCGGGAAGAAATATATCTAGAAGGGGATGATCATACCCTAATTGAGAATGACCCACTTAGCCTTGCCGCATCTAATCCTGTTTCGGTCATTTCCGGTTTGATGAGGCTTGAGGTAACGATTACCTTTTCACATAGCACATATAACATCTTTGAATGCCACATTGCCATTTCCATTAACTACTAATTGCCTTCCACAAAAATACAACCCTTGAGCTCGTACGTCTCAAGGAGGGTGTTAAGCTAAGAGAAGTTGCCTTATCTGCCACCACTGATGTACGTTTGTAAAAACCAATGTATGTAATCTTTGAAAATGCAATGTCAAACAAAAGTCCATACAAGTTGTCCAGGAACAGGACAAACTGAAGGCACTCTCCTACTACCACTAGTAGCGAGTAGTCCTTGCAATTCGAAAAATCTCCACAACGAGGAGACCACTGCTATAAATAACTCTATAATGGAAGCTACCCAGAGTATGTTCAACAAGCAGTCCTCATGCTATGAAGATCCACACTCTTCAATAATCATCATCTTCAACATGTCTTCACGTTCGAACGTATACATTAGTTCGAAGTGGTTTTCGGATAGGAATCACCCAAATCTGACCCCGGTTCCTTCGAAATCCAATTATCGATAAAAAGTGAATATGAGTATACAGGATTTATTAAGTCTGTTTTCACTTTAACTCTTTTTGGATGATTTTCGAAATCTCTTTCTTTCGACTTAGAATAATTCTAAGAAATTCATTCTTTTGCTTTGGATAATATTTTCAAATTTCCTTACTTAACTCTTGATTCAAATTCCTTAACTTTTAGGCAGGTCAAAAACAATGTTATTTAAGACATCGTTTTCGATAAACCCAAAAATAAATCTTAGTAAACATTTTTGAGTAAATAAGATAATAGAAATCATTCATTTTGGAGATTGCTTAAATTTTGGATAATACCAATCTTCTTTTACTTTGGAAAACTTAACAGAATCTTTTTATTCAAGAGCATCCGGGCTTTCCTTTCGATCCGTTCCACCCCTCGCCTAAGAAAAGAAAACATAGGCCAGGTAAGTTCAGGGCACTGGTTGCTCCATCCCTAAACTTAGTTAAACACCTTGTTTTATCTTCCCAGATCTCACAGGCAGGACAAATGTACCAGTCGTTTCCGCATACTCGAATTTTCAACTTTATTTTGGAATTGCTTATAAACATTCCAATTTATCTTTCAAAACACTTAATCTTCCTTTTTAAAAACATTCACAAATGATTCTAGGAAAAATCATTACATTTAAACTTGTATTCAACTATGTAGTTAATGCCCCGCTATTACCCCGCTATGTCTCATAGCGGATTTCTGCCGCTACGATGTTTCCATATAGCCCCAAAATATAGCCTTTCCGCTTTAAGCCCCGCTATTTCCGCTATATCCCGTTTTTCTCGCTATATTCCGCTATTTCCGCTATATCTTCTTTAATAAAATGAATTGAAAAATTGAATTTATACATTATAAAAATTATGAAACTAATTTATTTGATTTAATTTTTAATATATTTTCAGAAATGAACATACTCTAATATTCTACTAAATTTAATTATGTTATATAACAGTTTTACGTTTATTTAAAGTATATTCGCATATGTTTTATTTAAAATTATTTATGTATTAATTATAATTCAATTGAATGATAATTTTTTATTTAATTACCATTTATATATTTTTTTAAACATTAATTACAAGTTTTATATGTTATTTTAGAGCCATCCGCTATATCCCGCTATATCCTCGCTGTATCCTCGCTATGACTTTTTGCACCTCCACCGCTTTGAATCTGCTGAGCGCTTTAATTGCACAGGTATTCAAAAAGTTACACCATTCGCAGCATAAAAGTGCCGCGGAAAGTGCTATATAAGCTTATTTGATTCAAACAACTTTTAAACATTTGAAAATTTATATATTCCAATCCAAATATATTTTAAATCATTTAAATAGATTTATCAAATTATTCCATATTTTTCCAATATTAAAAACGTTCATTTAAACAGATTTCCTATTATGGTCACTTAACTGCATTAGCGCGATTTTTCTAGAAAATTGATTTGGACTTAATTCAAAACCTACTCAACGAAACTTTGATTTTCTTTCTTCGTTTATAAAATATGAATATAATAGTCCAGAATTTTCTTATCTCGAAGAATTCCGAGCTATATTCCACTCTACGCATTCATTTGAAACTTTCGGCGCGAAATCGCGAATTACCGTTGTGCGACGCACCTAGTTTTAACTTATTTTTCAATATTTGAAATAATTTGTTCAAATTGAATTATATTACTTATAAAATCATTTTAAATCAATATTTCCAATTTTTAAAGCTTTTAAAATGTATTTTCACTATTTCCATATTATAATATTATTATATTCCCATTATTTTAATATTAAATTTTAAATTCCAATTTCAAATCAATTTCAATTCTAACTTCAAATTAAACTTATTTAAAACTTAGATTTCAAATCTAATTTCAATTTAAACTTCAATTTAATCTCAACTAAACTTCACTTTTTCAAAATCGATTTTAATTTCAATTTCACTATTCATCTCAATTTCAATTTCAAATTAACTATTCTTTTTAAATCCGTTTCACTTCAAATTTCAAATTCTCTTTTATTTTTACTTTAATTTCACTTCTAATTGAAAAGAGACTTATTTTCCTAAAATATCTCATACCACTAAAATTTGGTCTTTCTTAACAAAGGGATTATTAAATCAAAATGAACATAACCAATATCCACATTTATCACTAACATAACATCCATTCAACCAACCACATAACATATGATTTCAAATCCAACATTCACCATTAATACAATAAAGGAATATAATATCACAATTCAATAATCTAACCAACTATCAAATCATCCATATTAACAATCAATAAACATTCATATGTTATAAGAGTATAAATGTGATTGTTTTAACATAACCAAAATATAAATTCAAAAGCGATGAGAATTTCTCACCTTTAACCAAAGTCGTTTCACTTCCTACCAACATTCTTATCCAAAAAACACTTCACTAAACATTTCTAAACCTTATCATAACCATGCTTCCAAGTGCTCGACCATCTCCACCACTACTTGCTTTGCTCACGGCCATAACACTCCTCCACCACCTTGCTCTCAGCCTAAGACCTTAAACACCTTCATCCTCATGGCCCATGGCGATTTTTAAGAAGAGAAGAAGAAGAAGTGAATTAAGAAGAGGTTAGAGAGTAACAAGTAGATTAATGCTTAAGCACTCCACTATTTTTAATCCTCCTACCTCTATTAAAGAGAGAAGCCATTAAAATAGCTTAAAGGAGGACGAAGAAGAAGAGAATGATTTGTGTGAAAATGGAAGAGGTATGCATGACTATTTATAGAAAAAAATTTGGAATAAAATATTATTATGTAAAATGACCAAAATATCTTTTACTTACTTTTTAAGAAACCTTACTTTTTTCAACACTTAACATCACATTTCAAATCATGCTTTATGTCACTTTCACTTAAGAAGTAAGAAAAGTAAAGTAATAATTATGTTTGGTAATTGATTTCACATGTTTTGTCCTTTTGTGTTTACTATTGTTAATTTTTTTCTAAACTTGTTTAGTAAAAGTAAACTTGATTAGTGATTTAATTAATACTTATACTATTTAAATATATGTTCATATATAAGAAAATAAAGGTGCAACAACGTTGCGATAAATTTTAATCGACAAAACGTTGTTTTTCGACAAAATGTTTTACGGTCACATTTTGACGTTTTAGTTACACTATTCATTTTTGTAAACCAAATTTAAATTGAAATTTTTTCCTTCTTTTAAATAAATTAAAACATGTCTCTTTATATTTTAAAATCATATTTAATTAATATCAAAATCTCTAATTTTACAGTGTATGTAAAACTGAAAAATGCGATAAATTTTGGTTATTTTTGTAAAACGATTATTAACATAATTTTAGATATCTTAATATACTTTTATTATCTTTATTAGATGTTTTAAATAAGATTTATATTTTTAAATAAGTATTTAAACCTATTTATTTAAGCCTTCATTTATTATTAACAAAACTTAACTTTTGTCGATTTGTTCTAAAATACAAATTTTTAATTTTTAATTTATTAACTATAAGTATAGATAATTATTTATTATATATAACATATTTATTTAAGATTTAAATTCCTTTTAATTTTAAAATGAATGAAATCTCTCATTTCCGAAGTAGCGAAATTACGGGTCGTTACACACTCACCTTTAATTTCCAGTCGATTTAAAATCCAAATAAAGGCCAGAAATTCAATAGTCTCAAAATTCATCCAAACTAGTTTCATAACATCCGAAATTTCAATACAATCCTAGCGGAACAAACAGTGCATGAATCCGAACTCGTATGCAAAAGATATACAAGTTAGAACAATTGAATTTGAAATTTAAATAAAATAAAAAAGAATTACCTCACACACAAAGGCCATGTCAGCACGACTATTCAGAAACCCTACGCGCACGAGATCGACATCGCATTCGAAACCAACTCCAGCCGCCTCATTCACATGCTCGTATGTCGCGAAAACGCCGCCACCCACTAGATCCAATCGCTTAGCCGAGTCCCCCAAATCAAGACGCACCACCGCCCGCCTGTTCGATCACCTCCGGCCACCTATCAGAGCCGCGCCGTCGTCGACAGATATTGGCCAATTCTGGTGATTTGACATGACTTGGGGATGAACTAACAATATATCTGAGGCCTGCTCAACACCAGCTTCCCAACACCCCCTTCCGATCGTCGATCGGATGAAGATCCACCGTTGGATCGCGAAAACCTAATATGGACGGCTGATGTTTAACCTCAATTTCTGGCCAAACGGTGAACCAAATTGAAAAACGAATCACTGCAGTGGATTACGCTCGTCGAGAGCTTTCCAACGATATATAATATGTCATAGTTTTGAGGAGTTTGATTTTTGAAATTGGATTAGGGTTTGGATTTTGCAGCCATTAGAAGAAGGAAGAAGCTGATAGATGGAATAGACAGATACGTTCAGTAATAAAAAATAAAAAGGCTGCTAGGGTTAGGACAAAATCTATTTATATGGACAAGGCCCGATAAGAAAGAATGGACGTGTCTAATTGGTTCGAAATGACAATAACGACCCAAAAAGCGCGTTCTGCCTCCGGAACGAAAGTAGGTCATCCCATATATCAAAATAAATGTTTTCGATATTTTTGGATTCAATGGAACATGTTTCAAGTCCTAATTCCATTTTATGAAGAAGTTAGCTTTTAAAATTAGCTTATCTCAAATTGATTTCATTAAAGCGTTTCAAGCCCGCACGATCAAACGACAAGTCTAATCGCTACGAAACTTGAAATCCTAAAATAATTTACCATTATGGATCCGATGAAACTGGTTTCGTCGAAATCCGAGAGAGTGGCCAAAATGGCTATTTTCACGTTAATTAAATAAATTATTATTAAATTGGTTTATTCACTTTTTCAAATTCAAAGTAATTATTTACAATTTTCATCATTATTTATCACATATAAATTTGAAATCTTTTTATATAAACTTTCCATGTTAATTACAATATATATGTATTGCACAATTTTAGCGTTCAATTGCAATTGCAATAAATTTTCAGTTAATTATAATTTAAATTCCAATAAATTCATTTATTTTTTATTTCACTCTTATAATTGAACCAACTATTATCTTATGAATATAATTAACATTGGTTTACATTTTATTACATCAATATTCTATAGTTCCCTCTTTTTAACATATTATTTGCAATATTTCAATTATATACAATTTTATCGATTTCTAAATTAATTTAAACGGATTAAATAACAAAGTGATAATTTAAAGCAATTATTATACATTAATAAATCAAACACATTTCCAAGTCTAATGTTTACGAACAAACCCCAATAATTTATTTACAAATAAATTGATTTCCAAATTCATAAAAATCCTATTTCAATTAACAACATATGATTCCAACATTACATCCAACATTAAATTGTCTTAATTCCATAAATTACCCATTGAATATACAAACGGACAAATAAATGAGAAGATAATTAAACAATCGTTTACAATAATAATTCATATCCATTATCTTATTATTTACAACCAAGGGTTATAAATTGCTTACCAAAATGATTTTATACCCTATATTAACCTATATCAATCAAATACATACAATCTTAACATTAAATACATCATTTAATTTATTTTATTATTTACAATTATAACCAAATTAACCTAAAATTTATTTCAATTAATTGTGATTGCATTAAAATAATTATCAATAGCATTCAAACAACATCACTGATTTCATATTCAATATTAGCCAATTCTAATTGATTACATATAATGTTAACATTAATTTCAACATTCAGTGTATTTCCTAATTTACAGTTTATAACCAATTATAACTGTACAATCATTTCAATTAATCGGAATTACATTAAAATATTTAGCAATTACCTTAAATTAACATTACCAACATTACATTCTAGCTATTCCTCTCATTATTAAATCACAAATTTTAGTTTTCTTTCAAAATTAAATTCTAAAATCTTATTCAATTAATATTTTATTTATCGAAAAAATACGGATCATTACACATATCTTCACTCACACTCATGCCCCATGAGCTACTACTTATAACTATAAGCACACACATCTGCAACTCACACAAACTAATATACACAACAAACACGCACCTGCATATGCATAGGACTCCACCATGTATACATTCATACAACATAGATATGCAGGCATCATTATTAAACACAGACCTACTTTTCTTCTATTTCCAGTTTTGCCTTCATGGAAAACACACACACTTAGTGGAAAATATACATGTATACTTGTAATTTTATAATAGTGTGTGTATATATTTATTTTACTTATATTTTATATTTATAAATATGGATTCCAGTTAACTTATACGTAACTATCATTTGCATTCATTCATACTTTTGGGTTTCTTACCAGATTCACTCCTCCTACTCATACAAATGCAATAATATATATATATATATATATATTCATTCTTTCACACATTCATCATCACACTACTCATGCATAAGTAGGAACTCACGTAAGTGCACACCTATGCATGTACAACCATGCTTATTTGAACACACATGGCTGTGTACTTCAGAAAACATCATTCACGAACCCAACCCGCTTCTTCCCCTTTCTCCATTGGTGTACCGATCGACTATGATTGGTGACCGATAGGAGGTAGTTTGGGGATCACCCATGCTTCAGTGATGGGTTAGTCACTGGGTTTCTATCCTAATGTCGCTTTTTTCCTCCTCCAACTCGGCCATTGATTCATATCCTAGATTTTCTTCCCTATGTGCTACTACGGGATCAAATTCAATATGTGAAAGAGAATATAGGAATGATCAATGAAGATATAGAGTATATCCAGGCAATGCCACCTAAAATGAAACATAGCTGTAAGCAATCTACTTATCGTAAATGAAGAGCTTCACTACTCTTCAATGCTCCACCCACTACTCTTCCTTTTGCTCTTCTCTGTAAACACTTCTTTCTACGAATTGATGAGTAACACATGCTTACTTGATCCCGTATTGGTATAGAGCAATTGAGAAGTTATAGTAGAGAGCTATTTTAATTTATAGGATTCAATTTTCTTTTACTTGAATTAATTAGGAGGTAGGGTTCGGGGGATGGAGACATATTCTCTAAAGTCATTTAACGTTCAAGCTTAGGATTTATTTATACTTGTAGTGGAAGCATCAGGAGAGTGGAAATATCTGGGTAATGAAACATCAGGAAATGAAGAAGTTTTAAATTTAAAATTCTCAGGACACAAGGTATTAGAGCATCTCCAACAGATCAAACATTCTCGCATCCGCACCCAGAATTAACCCCAACAGAGTGCGAGAATATACGATAGTGCAGAAAGGGGGGCCTTCGGGCTGAGAATTTGGTATTGGGTGAGGCGCATGTTCAACAGGCGCCTGGCAACGGAATGGCCCCATTTAAAATGCACGGGCGCCTGTTCAACAGGCGCCTGGCCCCATTTCTGTTGTGGAAATGAGGCCTCCAACATTTCGGAGTGCGGAAAATCCAATTTCCGCACTCTGAACTATTGGAGTTGCTCTTAGAGTTTGGTTTAGGATTTGAGTTATTGGGCTACACTTGTTTTCTTCTCTTTTCCTTTTTGTTTACCTTTTGGAATAAAATATACAAGCCCAATCAAAAATCATTTCTTTCACAAAATTTACTTTCAATAAATTACAACTTTATTTATCCAATAAAAAAATTTCTATGTTTGACTAATTAACTCATTTTAAACCTGATATTAAACAATTCCCAAATTAATTTTTTCTTAATTCTTAAACAAACATTTATTCTCAAAAAATATAATTTCATCGGTAATTATCTTGTTATAAAAGTATGATTTCTAAAATAAATTCAAATTCCAAAATCATTTTTAATTAACTAAATATTTATTATTATTTACCAGTAAAAGCTGGGTTATTACACTATACTAATACTAATATTTTACAACCCAACTATAAATCTTGAATAAACTTTACAAATTTATCAATATTCAACTTTAACAAATTTAAGGATTGATTTCCAAATTTCCAGATTATGATCTAAATACAATTCCTATTTCAATTACCTAACTTTCAGAATATGTAGGCAAGATTTCATCTTCCTAAAACTATAACTCCACGGGCCTTGCATGGGCATAATAGTTAAATAAAACCCAACGATATAAATTTCATATCATAAATAAATCATATAATTTCCCACTCACCTTTCAAGATTTCCAAATCCCCTAAATCCGAATTCATCCCATTACACTACAAGACACACAGTGCATTCCAACGGCGGCCAGACGTTGACGGCCGTTGGAAAGCCATTGATGGACGTTGGAAAAGCCGTTGATATACATTTCAACGGCGTCCAACGTCTACCAACGGACCCAACGCCCATATACCAACGTCTTCCAACGTTCAGGTTGTCCACGTGGAAGAAGATGTTGACCAAATAGACGTTGGAAAGACGTTGGAAGACGTTGGAAGATCCGATGGAGGACGTTGTAAGACATTGGAATAAATGTGCCAGTAAATCGTTGGTAGACGTTGGAAGACATTGGAAATCTGGGTGTTTTTTTTACAGAACCAACAATGCATGCTTCCAACCACCTCCAACATCGTATATCTCATAAAAGCTCAATTTCGAGCACATATACAATACCATATCTCACATATAATCAATCATAATAGTAAATCCAAGTAATAAGCATATATACTAATCAATATACACAATACAAATCAATATAAATAACATAAACCATCCAACATCAACATCCAACAAAACGTCCAATCCAACAATATCCAAACTACTACGTCAACATCTCAAAAATCACATCCAAACCAACATCCAAAACATCAGAATGTATCAAATCCTCACACTCTCCAAATATACATGTCCATAGCAAAACAAATCAAATCATACTTGAAATCACACTCCTCCAGAACCACCAGAAGACGGAAACCGGCTGTATTGCTCCATAAACTCCGTAAGACGCCTATTCAGCTCCTCCGTCTTGGCTTCGGTGCGGATACTGCGTTCCTCGAGCGCGGTGACCTGGGCTCTGAGATGTGCAATCTCCTCCTTATCTTGACCCCTCTGATACTCAATCTGAGCCGTCTTAGCCTATAAATAAAATTTAAATTATCAGTGTTTAATAATTGTAATTCGTGTTTACTATAATCCATCACAATGTGCAACAGTTAGTTCAGAATAATTATTTTAAAATTTAAGTTAAAGTTATTACCGATTGATTCCCAAAACCATAGCGTTTTCCATGTGCTGCTGGATCCATGACAGACTCAAAAATCGCGTCCTCCTCGTCGGCGGTCAACTCGTCGCGCCCAGAGCCCTCGAGAATGGAAGTCCGTGCTTGCTGAAACTTTTGCTGTTATGCAAAATAAGTTGAATTTAGATAACATTATTTTAATTAACTTATATAAGTGTTAAGTAAATATGTTACTTACATATGCGGACTACGCTTTGGCATCGTGATCCCAGGAGTATGAAACGGTGCCTGCTTCGTCGACCTGGCTCAACGCATGAGTATGCATGAAAACATCCCAGTAACTCACAGAAGCACCACCATGTTGTCTCTCCTGAAATATGTCCATATACATATATATTATATATATATTTTTACATTATCTACAACTTAGAACTTAAAATCTTTAAATTATTATCGTAAGTAATAAATATACCAAGTCCTCTCGGTGATGCTGAAATGACTTGGAACCACCACGATGTGTGACAGGGTTCTTGCTCCTATTGGCTGAGTTCCTCTCCGACTGCCTTTGTAAATTTAATTTAAAAACAAAAATTGTTTAACATTTCTAGTTAGTATTTGCGTAGAAGAATTTAAATTAAACATGTGATAAATTTACCTGAAACTCCTCGTTTCCCCACCATGTCACAAAATCATCCCACACAGCTGCGCTCATCCACTGAGGCTTCTTTCCCGCTGTTTTTAAGCTGTTTACTGTTTCCCGGTAGTTCTTTGCGACTTTGCTGCACCAGTGGCGATATACGATGTAAATATCAGCGACCTGAAGGTCCACTTCCGCCTGCACGTTTGACAAAATAAGAGTTATACAGATTTTGTAAATAATGTAAACATAAATTGATATAACATGTTCCTAGTATATAAAGTGACATACCAAAAAATCCTGCCAAATAGTCTCTTTAACATTATCTGGAATCAATGTCCACTTAGGCCAACATTCGGTCATACGACCCATGTACGCCCGTCGAGATATGGATAGAACTACTTGAGTCGGCTTCAAAGAGAAACCACTGTGTTTAAACAGAGAAAAAACATTTAATATTTCATGACTATTATATATTTTCAGAGTAGATTGTACGGAAATGAAATTTAATTTTGAAATTTAATACTTACCTTTGATCTGCTTTTGGCTTTAGCCACACCACAGGACGTCGTAGCTCCTGTGATGGACCACTGCCATCACCACCGTCCGGACGAGCATGCCCTCTTTGTGAGGAAGAGGGAGACCCAGAATGTCTACCGGTACGTCTACGTGACGACATACCTATATAATACATGTTACAAACAAACATTATAACAGAAAATAAAATGACTATATGTAAAACATACAATATGGCGTAACATAAAAACGAGATATGATACATATGCATATATTAGCATACTTTTTCATTTTTAATGAAAACAGGATAATTTTAAAAAAATATAAATTTACCTTCTCAAAATGTAGATAGTTGATCAGTCCTCGTCATTTTCGGATTCAGACTCTGTTTCGCACTCTATATTTTGTTCCTCTGTACTCTCAAATGCTTCAATTAATGCATTTGATTCATCGTTTAGAGGTCCAAAATCTTTTTGATCATCGGTTATTATTATTCCTCTATTTTCCTCGATATCTGCTTGGTAAGCTTGTTCTTCGGGAATATTCCATCCATCAAATGTAAACCTTGCCTTTGTTTTAAAAACGGACGACCAATCTATTTTATCTCTTCTTAGAGATGGGTAAGAAGCATAATAAACTTGAAGAGCTTGTTTGGCAAGTACAAAAGGATTGTATTTATAATAACGCGAAGTATGTTTTATTTCTATAAGATTATATTTTGGGTGCACGTTGATTCCAGAACCTGGAACGTTGCTGAACCAGTTGCATTTAAACAAAAATACTTCTTCTGCGGGTCGTGTGAAATACGTCAATTGCAAAACCTGGGTTAGCACGCCATAAAAATCATGTATATGATCATTTGGATCATCACTACCTTTAACAAATACACCAGTATTGTTAGTTAATTTTTTGGCACCGTATTCTTTGGTATTAAATTTATATCCATTGATAAAGAATATTGGATAGGTCTTCACTTTCCTTTTTGGTCCCATAGCTAAATGTTTCAATCCTTCGTCTACAACACTATTTGTTGTATCAAAAACGTACTTAGAAAACCAAGAAGCGAATTCTTTGCCGATATCGCCGTTAGGATGTTGTGATTCGTAAATATTGCAATTATATAACAAATGTTGCATTATGATTAAGATACACGTGTGTGCATATATTTGTGTATACATACGTGTTGATGATATAAATATATATATATATATATAAGTAAATTACCTAACAAACGGTGCAACTTCGGCACAGTTGAGAAGAACATATGTGTGTGCAACATGATAATCTCTATCATCCAACCATACTTCCACACAAGCACCAGCAGGCCGACCTTGTTTTTTTAAAATTGATAAGGTCGTTTGACAATCATCTTGATCAATGCCTTCATCATTACGCGTAGCACTTTCAAATGATATGTTCACATGGTCACTAAAATAATGAGAGAAAAAAATGAAGCTTCTTCTTCGATGTATGATTTGCAAATCGAACCTTCAACTCGAGCTTTCTGTCTCACTTTTTTTTAGATGATTTAAATACCTTTCAAATGGATACATCCATCCATATTGCATAGGCCCTCGAAGACGTGCTTCTAATGGAAGATGAATAGGTAAATGTTCCATAACATTGAAAAAACCTGGAGGAAATACTTTATCCATTTTGCAGAGCAATATCGGGATTTCTTCCTCAAGTTTACGTAGACGGTCAACTTTTAATGTAGTAGAACAAATCTCTTTATAAAAAAGACTAAGTTCTGTTATAACAGTCCAAACTTTTACGGGCAACAGTTCTTTAAAAGCGATGGGTAATAAATTTTCCATCATAACATGACAATCATGACTTTTCATCCCACTAAGTTTATTGTTCTTATAGTCGACACATCTACGAATATTAGAAGATATACCATCCGGGAATCTTAGTCCTTCCACCCATTTTAAAGTACTTTAACTTGATTATTTTCTAGCTCATAGCAAGCTTTTGGCTTTTTTGTGTCATTTGGCTTTATATGAAGCTCAGGACGATTACATATTACTTCGATATCACGTCTTGATTTCAAATCATCTTTCTTCTTCTCCTTGACATTCAAAATTGTGTTAAAAACATTATCAAACACATTTTTCTCATTATGCATCACGTCAATATTACGACGAATCAGGAGATTTTTCCAATAAGGCAACTTCCAAAATATGCTTTGTTTGCACCAGTTATGAATCAATGATTTACCTTGAATTTCAATTTGTTCTCCGGTTTCATGTATCTTTGGATAATCCTTTACAAGTTCATAAATATCTTCGCTTGACCAAACCGTAGGTGGTCTCAAAGTTTCATGTCTATTAGCTGTAAAGTTTTTCTTATCTCTTCTAAAAGGATGATTAATATGAAGAAAACATCGATGACAGTCAAACCATGAGATTTTCTTTCCATGAGGTAAAGAAAATGCTCATGTATCTTCCACGCAGTACGGACAAGCAAGACGACCAGCCGTACTCCAACCTGAAAGCATTGCATAAGCAGGAAAATCGCAGATTGTCCACATCAAAGAAGCATACATGCGAAAGTTTTTTTTTCGAAATATCATATGTTTCTACTCCTTCGTACCATAGTGTTTTTAATTCTTCAATCAAAGGTTGTAAATAAACATCGATTGCTTGTGTCGAATCATTAGGACCAGGGACGACAACTGTGAGAAACATATATGGAGTTTTCATACACATCCATTGAGATAAATTATAAGGTGCGACAATTATAGGCCATGACGAATATTTAGAACTAAATTAGAAAATGGTGAAAATCCATCCGTACATAAACCAAGTCGAACATTACGACTCTCGGATGCAAAATTAGGATATTTGTGGTCAAAATGCTTCCATGCTTCCCCATCAGCTGGGTGTGATAACGTACCTTCTTCCCGTGTTCTAACACTATGCCATCTCATATGTTGTGCGGTTATAGAAGATGCATATAACCTTTGAAGTCTAGGAGTAATTGGTAAATAATGCATACGTTTATACGGGACTTCCTTTCCTTTTTTCTTTCTTGATTTGTACCTTTCCTGATTACATATTTTACAATTTCTAAGGTTGATATCTTCTTTCCAAAATAGCATGCAACCGTTTAGACATGTATCTATTTTATGATACGGTAAACCAAAAGCTGACATCATTTTTTTTACTTCATAATGATTTTCGCACATTAAATTATTGGGAGGCATATGTCGTTTTGCAGCTTGTACAACAGCTGTAAATCCAGCTTCTGTGAAGTTGTATTTAGATTTCATCGCAATGTATTCAGCAGTTACTGATAATTGGGTTCCGCTTGTGCAGCCTTCCCAAAGGGGTTTCTTTGCGGCATCTAATAAATCATATTATTTTTTTGCCCCAATATTTGGTTCTTCTTCAGCATTACCATCATCATCAATTAGTTGAGGAACAGGAAACATTGACCGTGCAGCATCTTCAACCATATTTTCTACGAGATTCGTCGTATCAATTTCAGTACATACTACCTCCTCAGCTTGTACATGATTAGATGCTAACGGTTCTCCATGACGATCCCAAACCAAATAGTTCGGCACGAAACCGTATTGACGCAAATGAACTCTAACCATTTCTGGTATCAAATGCTTTAACATTTTGCATTTAGTACATGGACAACGGATTTCTTCGTCGTTTCTGTTATTACTTAAAGCGAAATCAATAAATACGCGAACACCGTTATTAAACTGTTCACTTATTGAGCCTCCATTTTCGACCCTTCTTTTTTTGTACATCCAACTTCGATCAGTAAAATAATTTTCCATTTACCTACGTATATAATTAAAAAGTACGATATAAATTTAAAAAATTGACATTTTATTAAAACAATATTATTGGTGAATTTTATATTAATAGATCATTGATACTTTGTCGATGGGTCATCCTACCTCCCATTACAAATACAATAACGTAATTAAATCGCGTAAATCATTTCAATTTAAACGATTCGACAAAATTTCAGCAGCACTTTGCTTTAGTTCCCTAAACAGTACACATTTGCGTGTACACTGGGAACATAAAGGAAGCGCTGTTGAAATTCTATGAACCATTTAAAATGAAATGTTTTACGAGATTTAATTACGTTATTGTGTTCATAACTTGTCCAATATAGGGACAAATCCAACAAATATTGTATACGATGAATATAGATGTCCGTTCTGTTAAAAAACGAATATCCACATAACGATCATATACAATACTTATCAGACAGGGCCGAAAGACACTCTAAGGGTTTCATGAATATAAAATATCGTTTTTGAAATTTTCTAAAATACATAAACTAATTGTATGCTCACTAACAACTAACGTTTCCAAACAAACCTAAAACTAATTGTATGCACATTATTCTATTATTAACACAAACTTAAATGTATATAATCTTGCAATACATAAGTTAATAACATAAATTATGCCTCAATAAACTAGATTATACATATAATAAGGCAACACAAACATTTATACACTAATTTAACAAATTTAATTAAATATAGGGATTAGGGTTTATACCTTTTCTTGAGAGATTAGGGAGTTAGAGAGGACGAGAGGGAGGCTTGGAGTCGGAAGAGGAGCCATTGATCGTCGGAGCAACGGGGGGGGGGGTCGGAATTGGAGCAAATTTGGGAATTAGGGGGGGGGGAAGGTTTCAACCGAATGGGGAAGAAGAAGTCGGGCTTCTGTTTTGCTCGCGGATTTCCAACGTCATTCAATGGCCGCCAACGTCTACCAACGTCCTACTGTTTTTACCTAATAAAATATACGAGAAAACACTGGATGTTGGAAGACGTTGGTCAATGATGTTGGAGGCCGTTGGAAGGCTCCGTTGGAATACACTGTGTGTCTTGTAGTGTTACTTGACTCCATTTCCTTTCCAATCCGAAAGAATATGTATAACAAGTATGTACATACTATTAGAATTACAGATCTGAGAAGAGACTTGAGGTTAAAGAGAATATAGATTTATAATTATTAAAATTACCTTTTTCTTTTGCAATGTTTATTTACTTCTTCTCTTTTATTTTTTGCCCTTGCCCAATATATATATATATATAATATACTCTTATAATTTATGGAAATTGTGAAGAAGGGAAAATGGCAGAGTTCGGTGCTTTGAATAGAAAATATGAGAAGAAAAGTGAAGTTCTATGTATGTATTTATAAGTGCTCGAATCAATCGTATCTGTTAGATTAAAATAACTAAATTTGAGCCATTCAACCAAGGCTCAACTCTAGCCGCTACCACCTCCCCCTCCCCTCCCTCGGGCTCGTCGACCACTAGCGGTCAATCGGCCCAAGTAAAGGGATCGAACGGTGGGGTCCCACATTTATTATTATTTATTTCTTTTTCTTATTTTTAATTATTTTCGCTCTAAAACCTTTAAACGCTGATAGCTTCGTTGTTTAAACTCTGATTACAAAACTCCAAATAAAAAAGTTGCTCAGAAAATTACCACGAACACAGTGGTGCAAGTTTCACGGTCAAATTTTGATGTTTCTCAAATTCCATTTTTAAGCCTTATTAATTATTTATTAATTACCGTTTATTTTATGGGGTGTTACACTGCTAGTGCGGCTTTAGTGTGCATGTGAGATTTCGGGCATGAATGTCTCAATTTAGTTTCGTCGATATCTACAAGCAAGAGGACAAGCCGCGCTTAACCCTAATAGAGGACACGTAGAGCAGGCACTATGTATAGTTCTAGCCTGTCCATCTGTCACTAATTTTGCCAAGCTATGTAAGGACTTTAACAATCTATGAGGAAAGCCATATATGGAGACCGAGTCATATGTGGACTCGAAGGCATGGATCTGCACTTGTGAGAGGGTTTTTGAACTGATGGGTCTTGGAGATGATGTTAGGAGGCAGCTTTCTACTTGGCATTTACAGGTAGAGGCCCTGAATTAGTAGGATGTAGTAGTGGAAGAGACTAATAAAGGAGAGATGATATGGGGAGAGTCTAGAAGATGTTTCGAGATAAAGTTTCTCTCCATGGCGGAGTAGGGAGTATAGGTGGAGAAGTTCATATATTTGCATCAAGGAGAGATGTCGGTAAAGGAGTATGTGAATCGGTTTAATAAGTTGGCAAGGTTTGGGAAGGAGCTGGTAAATACCCCTCTCTGGGAGGCTTTAAAGTTTGCTAAAGGGCTGAATTTATCACTTCAAGGCTTGGCTCTTAGTCATATTCTCATTGGTGCGACTTATGAAGGATTGATGGAGATGGCCTTGTTGAATACCGTCTCCATAGAGGAAGGTAAGGATGAGCCCAAGAAGTCAAGAGGAAAGACACTACAACAGAATCAATGCAAAGGGTGGAAAAGGACCCAAAGGGAAGATTAAGTAGCGGGAGATGTAGTATATGAGATGTGGTAAGAAGGAGTATTTTGCTAAGGTGTGCAAGAGAGCCATCTCGAAGATCAAGTGTTATAACTACAACTAATTCAGGCATATGAGGAGGGAATGTCAAGAACCAAAGAAGACCTCTACCTACGTAGTTTTAGCCAACGCACTGTATGGTGTTCATAGCTTGAGTGTGCCTCCAGTAGAGGATAAGCTGAAGAAGGTCCTTATCGAAGGTGTGTTAAGTTTATCTGATTTATCTGTTCATACCTTCGTTGATACTTGGGCATCACACTCTTTTATTTTGAGTAGATTTGTGGATGAGCTGCACTTTGATACTAGCATAGTTACTGACCCTGTGGTTGTATCAAACCCTAGTAGAGGATAAGCTTATTTATCTATGATATGTATGGGTTTTAAATTGCTTATTTTAGGGGTTGTGTTCGATTGCGATGCTTTTGTCCTAGGATTTTCTGTGTTTGGTTCGATTTTGGGCATGGATTAGATAATGATATATGGGGTGATCCTAGATAGTGATAGGAAGGTAGTTGCGTTGGGTACTTATAGTGGACGCAGACTAGAGGTTTACTATGATCCCAAAGGTTCAGTTATGCTGAGTTAACTGTATTCATTAGACCTCACATAATGAATTAAATTCAGCGCTTATAGTTAGATACTATCCAGTTGTCTTTTTCAAGGTTACAGGTCACCCACCCTAGGGAGAGATTGAGTTCTAGATTTACCTAAAGGAGAATGCCAGACATGTTGCCTTACTCTTGAGGCACATGGCTCCTTAAGAGAGATGTAGGCTGAATAAGTAAGTGAATGAGTTGTTTAAGAAGGGCTTCATTAGGAGGAGCATTTCAAAGTAAAGAGCACAAGTTGCTTTTTCCATTAAAGCAAATGGTTCCCTAAGGCATTGCATCAATTATCGTGAGTTGAATAAACTGACAAAGAAGAATCATTACCTATTGCCCCATATAGAAGTTCTCTTTGATCAGTTGGTTAGAGCAAAGGTGTTCTCACAGCTTAAATTGACTACCGGATTCCATCAATTGCATGTAACCGAGGACAGTATAAAAGACTGCTTTTAGTACACTTGTCGGACTTTATGAGTGGTTAGTTATGTCGTTTGGACTTAACCAACACACCCACCAACTTTGTTGATTTGACAAGCCAAGTTTTTTTAGGGTTTCTTAATAAGTTCATGTTGGTATTTTTGGACGACATTTTAGTTTATTCGAAGAGCGACGAGGATCATAGGATGCATCTATAAAAAGTGCTCAATACACTCCATGAGCATAAGTTGAAGGCAAAGTTTTCCAAATGGCACTTTTGGTGCAAGGAGGTATTCCTTTTTAGACATGTTGTCCCTGAGAGTGGACTGACGGTCGGTCGTAGTAAAGTAGCTACAATACACGATTGGCATGCGCCGAAGAATGCCATGGAAGTGAGGAGTTTCCTTGGTTTGGTGGGCTACTATAGGAAGTTCATTAAGGACTTCGTTAAAATCTCTGCCCCTTTAACCTGCCTTACCAAAAAGAATTTGGTTTTCTCACGGGCTACGAAGTGTAAGGACGCTTTTATTAAGCTGAATGAGGTGTTGACTAGTGCACCTATTCTAGCACTACCCAGTGCTATTAAGGAATTCATAGCATATATTGCTGCTTGCAATATGGGATTAGGCATGATGTTGATGCAGGAGAAGAGAGTGATGAGCTGTGCTAGTCGACAAATGAAAGTCCACGAGTGAAACTATCATATCCATGATCTTGAGTTGACAGCCATAGTTGGAGACACTACCTATTTGGAGAACGGGTTGAGCAGCATACAGATCATAAGTCTCTGAAGTATTTATTCTCCCAAAATGATTTGAATTTAAGGTAGCGAAGATGGATTGAGTTTTTGCATCGTATGACTTCGATATATCCTTTACTTCAAGAAAGGGCAATGTTGTAGCCGATCCCTTGAGTATTAAGCATGCGGTGTTGAGTCATTTGTACTTTGAGTGGAAGTACTTGGAGTTCATTTCTACATTTGATTTTCGACCATCATCAGACATCACTCTAGGATTGTTAGCAGCTTTGGATGTGTAGCGTACACTCATTGGCCACATTGGGTCAAGTCAGAAGCATGATAATGAGCTACTGGAAATTTTCGAGAAGCTTAGTAGAGGACAACAATCGAGTCATTTGAGGCATTATACTATTAACTCGAAAGGGTGGTTATAGAGGGATGGTAGATTTTGTGTTCCTCTCGTTATGGAATTGATTGACATGGTACCAGTCGAGTTTCATCGTTCTAGAATGATCATTCATCCTGATGGAGAGAAAACGTACCATGATATAAAGAGAGTCTTTTATCAGCCTTGTATGAAGAAGCATATGGCAGAGTATGTGGCCCGATGTATGACTTGCCAAAGGATAAAGGAGGAGTAGAAGATGCCAGGAGGATCGTTGCAGCCGTTAAATATTCCACGACAAAAGTGGAAGAGTATTTCTATGGATTTTATTGATGCACTACCTTGGAATAGGATGAGAAATAAGAGTATTTGGGTCATAGTTGACCGACTGACCAAATGCGCTTATTTTGTTTTGGTTAGGAGTACAAGAACTACTGCGTCTTTGATAACACTATACGTGAGGGAAATAGTAAGATTACTTGGAGTCCCTTCTACCATCGTGAGCGACCAAGTTCCACTTTTCACAAGCAACTTTTGGAGGAGTCTTCAGGAGGCATTAGGTATTGAGTTGAGTTTGAGTATTTCTTATCACCTATAGATGGATGGACGGACTGAGAGGGTGAACAGGGTGTTAGAGGACTAGCTTTGGATGTGTATCTTAGATTTCGAATGCACTTGGGGGGATCATTTTCCACTTGTGGAATTTACTTATAATAACAGCTATTAGACATGTATTAGGATGGAACCATTTGAGACGTTATACGGAAGGCCTTGCAGATTACTGTCTTGTTAGTGGAACACTACAGATAAGATTATTCTGGATTGGATATGGTGAGGGAGACATCAAAGAAGGTAAACTTGATCCGTAGAAGGATAAAAATAGTGCAGGATAGGCAGAGTTCTTATGCTGACAAGATACGTATGGAGTTGGAGTTCGCAATGGATGACATGGTTTTTTGTGAAGGTCTCACTGCTTAGGCATGTCATGATTTTTGGTAGTCTGGAAAAGTTAGCACCAAGGTTTGTAGGCCTTTTCCAATCATTGGTAGAGTTGGAAGTTAGCTTATAGAGTGAAATTTCCTGAGAAGTTAGCAGGAGTACACAATGTTTTCCATGTGTCACACTTGCGAAAGGGTCTACACGATGCAGCCATTGTAGTTCAGCCAAGTCAGCTAGAGGAAGTAGAGATGGAGAGGGAGTCACTTCTTTGTCGCGCACCCACACGCATTCTTTAGCTGGTTAAAAGTGACTCTGCAATAAAGTTATCAAGCTTGTTAAAGTCCAGTGGGGAGGCGATCCGACGAAGAATACATGGGAGCCTGAGAAGAAGATCGGAGCTACCCTTCTAGAACTCTTTTCTTGTATGTTTTCATTTTAGTTAAATAAGTATAAACTACTTAGGTGTTTAGGTTCTAACATACCATACCCTATAGGTAAGACAATTGGATGCCAGAAATGTTTGCAAACGTGTCATTAGGAGATGTTCTGGATGATGGGTGCTAATGGATGTTTTTGTTTAATTGATCTTTGCATATGTAGAAAATTATATTCTCGAGTTAGCATACACACACTAGCACTTGTTTAATTTTACTAAGTTACATGCATATGACCGTTGCATATGGATTAAATGGTTGCTCATACATGTAGAATTTCCAGTATATTTCCGTGGAACGTTGCATGCATTTTGGATACATGGCATAAGCACGTGCATCAAATGAGGTCGATTAGATTAGGAGACTGCCTAATCTTTGCATTAGTATAGGTTCATATGCATTACATACCTACATGTACATGCTGCATTAGAGTTCAAACAAAAGGGCAATGATTGTCAGTAGTTGATGGATAAGTAGATATTTGTAATTATTAATTTCCTTACGTACGAGTTTCGTTATTTTTCCATCCTTAGAAATTTCAGGGATGAAATCCTTTTAAGGGGAAAGAATGAAGCATCCTGAAAATTTAACCAAAAAATTAAATAAAAGAATTGGATTTAAATATAATAAGGGAAAAAATTGAAATTTCACAAACATCCGAATCTAGCAACGAAACTTGAACCGTTAAGTTTGTAGTGATTTTTGAACAATTTTCATAGATAATGTTTTAAAATCGGAGCTAATATGAAAAAGTTATTAATGGTTGAAAATTTAGAATCGAAATCAATTAAATAAATAATTAAGGAAAGAAATATTATAAATATAAAGAGCTTCACCGGTCGACACTATGGCTTTGACCGGTCGACCCTTAGTGATTGACCATTCCGAGCCAAGCAGTCGATCGGTCATGCGTATCGGGCAAGGGTTTGGGTAGGCCAATGACTCATATTTAATTAAGTATTAATCAATGACAATGTAAGTTTGTGCTGTTATAATATATCCCTAACCTGAACCCTAATTCATTAATTAGAAGCGGTACGTCCAAACTTTGTTAAATTTTTCTTTCTTCTCAAATCAAATTTCTTCATACCAAATTAAGAATTGAATAAGAGAAATTGAAGAGGAGATTAAATCAAAGCAAATAAAGAGGAGATCTACACCAAGCGGGGATGATTCTACGCAAATCAAAGAGGGATAGCTTTTATAAGGTGTGTATGTTCATGATTGGTAAGATAATTTAATGTAACTAATTTTATTATACCTTTTTTGACCTAGAATTTTTTAAAATTGAATTAGAAACATTGTTTATTTAGATTGGGATTTTAACAATGATTACAACAAAAATACCCTATCACAACGTCATTTTTACAATGGACATTGGCTGCCCATTGTAATAGAAGGCTATTACAACAGTCCATTCAGGACCGTTGTAATAGATGCCCTATACAATGCCCTTTTTACAACGGGCAATAACTACCCGTTGTAATAGAATGATATTACATCGGTCCTTTCATGCCCGTTGTAATAGATGCCAATTTTACAACGTTCACAAAATGCCCGTTGTAATAGATGCTAATTTTACAATGGTCACAAAATGCCCATTGTAAGAGGTGCCAATTTTACAACGCTCAAAATGCCCGTTGTAATAGGTGCCAATTTTACAACGGGCTAAAAATGCCCGTTGTAATAGGTGCCAATTTTACAACGGTCATAAAATGCCCGTTTTAACCGATGCCAATTTTACGTTAATTAATATTTTATATTAAAAGTTACTATTAAATAATTTGTAATTAATATTAAAAGTTACTATTAAATAATTAATATTAAAAGTTACTATTAAATAATTTATAATTTATAATTAACTTTTAATAATTAATACTTAATAATCAAAGTTTAATATTTTATATTTAATCAATTTATAATTTTAATAATTATTACTTAATAATTTACTATAGTTTAATAATTAATAATCAATAATTATTGATTAATTTACTATTTAGTAATATATTAGTAATTAATAATTACTATTACTAATTAATAATATATACATGATAACTAGTATTTAGCTAGTTATTTAAAATTTTCTAAAATAAATTTAAATATAGTGAAAATAAGGGATACATCTCTAGAATCAAACTTAATACACAAAACATCCTCCCCAAAAAATAGATATAAATTACATACCTATTTTCAAACACTGCAATTTTCTTTCCTAAAATACCCCTCTACTCCTTTGTTGAACGTTGATTCTTCGTATATGGATGTAATTCTCACATCAATAATTAAATTTTGCACCCCATTAGTTATCAATCTTTAAAACGCAATAACTTTTTGTAGAAACGACGGATTAACAAACCGTTTCCACCAATAAATTCAAAAATAAAAATTTATAATAAAAATTTAATATTGTCATACGCATCTAGATATTTTCTTTTACATAAATGGTTTTTTTCTGTTTAACTAATTTTTTGGCTCGGCTCTTTGAATTTTTTGGCTCCGCTCCTTAAAATTTTTGGCTTCGTTCCTCTAAATTTTGGCTCCAATCCGAATTGCTCCATTCCATTATTTTATATGCCTCTTCCCCTATTTTCGTCTTTACCATCTCCTCACCCATTCACTATTCCTTCGCCAGATCCACTTTCCCCAAATCGTCCATTACCCATTCTCTATTCCCACTTGCCTATTTTATATTCCACTTCCCCCAAATCGTCCACCACCAGATCCACTTCCCCCAAATCCAGGTTTCAACGATGGCTCCGAACATCCCAGCAATGTACGAAATGCTATTCGCCGTGTCAATTTGCTCATAATATGTTAGGCTCCTTGGTTTTTTGTTGGTTTGGGATCGAATACTGGTCATGGTGGAATGGCTTGTAATGGAGTTTGTGGTGATTGGATGGGTTCAGGTGTGGACAAATTGCAAAGAAGAAGGAGATGAATATCAGGAAATAAAAGAAGATGGAAAACCAGAAGAGTAGTAGTAATAAGAAGAAGAACACACAGGTAGAAAGAAAAGCCTGATTATCTTTTTATTAATTCTCATATATCCCTTTACATGCTTTTATCTTCATATATATTATATATACATTAATCATAAAGGCTTAATCTGACTAGCATTACTAGTGACAACTCATCAAAATATAACAGATTAGCTCCAAATTATATACGATCAAAAGCAACCATCTTTTCTAAGCTCTCCTAATCCTTCTCCTGTATTCCAGATGGTCGAGGTGGATTGGGAAGTTCGTTGTTCACATTTGTTCGAGGAAATGACGCTTCAGCTTGATGCCGATCAAATGTTTGCTGCAATGTTTGGACGTAACATAATCTGACGTTTGCAGAGTTCTAGATCCAAAAATAATTCGGATCTTTAGAAATGTTTAATTTTGCCACTTTAGTTCTGCAACCATTTAAATCTGCATATGCTTGTAAAGCCGAAATGAAATCAAACCCGAGAGTCAATTATTTGAAACCAATCACATCTGACAATTAAAGCATTTCTTCCCTATATCACTTTTCAGGAATTCCATTTTTGACGACCTGATGTATTGCACGTTTGCGCTAACATCCTTTTATGTCTACGGCAATTGCCAAGTAGAAACTCAACTAATTCATTGACACACTATCCTACTCTCTTGCCTTAAATGCTATCAGGCTCTTTCCGAAAACCAAAGCCCCACCCGAACTTATCTAAATTGAAGACACATACGAACCCACATCCCATTCTCCTACTGATCCATTGACTTATGAACAGATGATTGAATTTGGCGACTAAACCTTCAAGTGGATCAGACCCAAAAACGAATGGGACCCAATGGTGCTGAACTAAACGTTGGGCACAACGTACATAGGTATAGTTATTTACGCATTTATCTTGTTTGAGAAAATGTCTGCAAGAAAAGAATAGTTTTTTTAATACTAAATGATGGTAATAAAGTATGTAGTGTATGTTATGCATTAGCAGCCTCCATCATTTGGATTCAGTTCACTGTCTTTTACCTAAAATAGCTGCAAATAAGCTTAAATTTAACCGCTTGAGATGTTGATAGGTTCTTAGATGGAAAAATGGAAGGCATGGAGTTGCGGGTTTATGCAATGGTAGTGGTAGTGCTTCTGCTCTTGTATTAGAGCTTGTTTAATTTTCAAAGCTTCAACTGTTTTATCATGATATTGTAAGTATATTTCTTTCATATACTTACATGCATATAGACACAAGCCTAGAACATCCCATATTTTTAGTTTCCTAGCTTAAATAATAACTCTTTTAGAGGACATTTAAGTAACTATGAACATTTTACAATAAATATATTTCATAGTATATTATTTTATGACCTTGGTTGCATATTATGCCTGTATGATATTTTAGCTTCCATTTAGGCAACTTAGTTAGTTAAGTTATCATATTGCATGATTGTTTCAAAGTGAAACATCATCAGGTTTTGGGATGAACTTGTTTGTTATTTGTAATACAATATTTTTATAACTTGATCCTTTAGTATGGTTTCTTTGTGTGGTATTGTTAGACTTTAAACTTATTGGTGGAGCATACATATGATCCTTCATAATTGTATGAGTTATATAATAAGGCCTTTTGGTTACATTGAGTTCATGACAATGAACTAGTCCATTTAAGCAGTAGCCGATTGTCGTTTGAAGTTGCTTGTATGACATTATTGCGATCGTTTTAGTTCACAACATACCTTTTGAATGTAAGATGATAAATAATGAGTGGGTTGCATGTGTGCAGGACCTTCGTGTGGAGCTAATGAATGTAAGACGATAGTCGTTTGAAGTTTTTGGTTTTCCACTTTTAGTCTTAATGATGTGCGTTAGAAAAGAGGTAAGTTACTACATTTACATTCTTTAGTTTTATTTTCCAAATGAAAAGAAGTCATTATAGATATAGAGAATATATATACACACAAACACACAGACACACATTATGAGGATCATACTTGTTGTTGGGTATGTTTCCACCACTGCCGAACTGGATTCACAACCATGGAAAACCGAACCAACTCATTTCCAAAGCCTAACCGAGCCAAGGTAAACACTACCGAACTAATCCTCTACTACCAGTCCAGACCTCAACAAACAAACCAGAAGCATGCTACCGGACCAGGCCTCAGCTCCACTCATTACTGGACCAAAGTCCTGCCGAACCAACCCGGCTCCATTCGCTACCGGACCAAAGTCCTATCGAACCAACCCAGCTCCATTCACTACCGGACCAAAGTCTCAAGTCCTACCATCTACCACCGGACTGAAGCACTACCGAACCAAGGCGTTGCCGAACCAACGTTGCCAGGCCGGATTGCATCAGCCCAGGCCCACTAGCAGCTATATACATCTAGAACCTCTGCTCCCAGCCTCACTCTATAAATAGAGGGGCAGGGGTGCAACAATGGGGGACAAGTTTGAAGAGCTCAAGCACGGATAGAACTTTCAAACAACTTTCATTTACTTGTATAAAAACTTTGTACTTGTAATCTGAACAAGAAAGGAGAAATAATATATAAAGTGGACGTAGGCACATTCTGGCTGAACCACTCTAAATCTGTGTGTCTTTTACAGTTTAGTCCCTGCTTTTTACATATTTGCGTTAATCACCCAGATCACTAAAAACAACATAAAGTCAACTAAATCATACAACTTGGAGGTGTTTGCCCATTTTTCGTGCAACGACTGAGATTACTCAAATGACCAGATGACTGCTAAGATTCCACGGCTACCAACGACTGAGATTACTCAAATGACCAGCCCTTGGCCCATTGCAGTATGGGGAATTGACTTGATTGGAGAACTGCCAATGGGCCGAGGCAGGGCCAAATATGCTATAGTGGCAGTCGACTATTTCACCAAATGGGTGGAAGCAGAACCCCTAAACAAAGTATCTTCAGCAAAAGTTATTAACTTCTTGATCAAAAATGTTCTATGCAGGTACGGAGTCCCATTCAAAATCATATCGGATAATGGACTTCAGTTTGATAGCGAGGAGTTCGCCACCTGGTGCCAAGAGCACGGAATTCACCAAAGCTTCTCATCTATCCCTTATCCCTAGGCAAACGGACAAGTCGAAGCCGTCAACAAAATTCTCAAAACTCTAATAAAAAAGAAACTCGAAAAGTCAAAAGGCGCTTGGGTGGATGAACTTCCTACGGCACTGTGGGCCTATCGCACATCTTTCAGAACATCAACGGGGCATACTCCTTTCTCTTTGGCATACGGATTGGAGGCTATGCTCCCAGTTGAAACTATGGTGCCTTCCCACCATAGGATCCACTATAACCCGGAAGAGAACGAAGAGCTCCTCCACATGTCTTTGGATCTAATTGAGGAAAGAAGAAATGACGCAGCCCTCAAAGCAGCAGCTCATAAGCAAAAAGTGGCAATGCAATACAACTCCAAAGTCAAGCATCGTAGCTTACAAGAAGGAGATCTTGTCCTTAAGCGAATCTTCCCGCGCCCTGGAGCGCTAGATCCAATCTGGGACGGACCATATGTAATTCATAAAGATCTCCGCAATGGAGCTTATATTTTGTCAACAGTGGACGGGGAGGTGTTCCAGAGGACATGGAACATCCAACACCTTCGTCGATACTTTTCTTAACTTGTACTGCCCATATGAAGTGAATTAACAAAGAGAATCAGTGGACGTAGGCATTTTCGTGCCGAACCACTTTAAAAAACTTGTCTCTTTTTAACTTGTTCCTTTATATCTTGGCTGCTTGTTAACTTTATCCTTTTCTGTTGAAAAAAATCCTGTGTAATGACATTTTCATTCAAAACACATCGCGGCATGACTCCACCCGGACAAGACCTAATAGGTACTATACGAATCTATGCCCTCGCCAATGAGACACTTTTGCTCCGGCATCCCTCTGCTGCGGGTTAACTCATTGCCCGCGACGGCCCTCAAAGCCAACTGTAATAAGCCGATTATAAGCCATCAAGAAGGCCGACTATAGCCAAGGCAGCTCATTACGGCGTTCGGCCGCCGGCAACTGTGAACCTACTTTAAGCCCCAACATAAGGTGTGGCCAGCCAGGGGTATTTCACGGTTGACGATCGGCACCCACGCTAGCCGGCCACAGTAAATCGAATAATACCCACGATTACGGGCCATAATGGCCCGGGTAGTTACTGTGCGCGATCTCGGCTCCGATGTGTCTTAAGTACGGCTTTGGTAAAAAAGATAAACTCCCCACAGAGGCGTAAGATGGGCGAAAAATGTCTCCAAGACCCACAGCTAGGGAAAGTGACTACAAAACCCGTTTACCACGAACTTAAGCACATCGAATGCCTTCCGTGATCGGAAGTTTTACTTTTTCTCATATTTCAATTCTATTTAAAGAACTTTTCTCCTGTCCTCTATAACAATCCCTAAAGTACAGGATACAGAGTAGGAGATACTCGCCAATGGGAGTAGGAACTCACAATTGGATGGCAGGGCATTCAACTACATTCCATACTCGGTCATACAAGATATTCAAAACTGCCGTCTACAATTAGAACATGAAAGGCGGTATTTTCTTCTTTTGTGTACAAATACATAGCTATAATTTATGCATACATCACACTAGCATTGCAAGGCATGAAATTATGTTTTAAGCAAGAACTTGACATCAAACACAATTGAATTACAAGCACACGCACAGCTGTATTTCTCATACAAACGTGTCAAAATAGCAAAAACATTCAAAAACGACAGAATCAGCTTAAGTTAAAAAATTACACGTCGAGAATAATGTTGTTTATTACAAGCAACATAATTACAACCTACAAGTTACGTTACTGTTTTGAGACTAACATATACAACAATGTCAAGTCAATAAAAAGATATCCAGGTCAAGTCAAGGAGCCGGCTGCATTGAAGCTTTACCCTTGTCATGTTGCCCACCTGTCCGGTCAAAGAAAGAATTCATTAGTGATAAGCAACCAAGTTAACGGAAAGACTAGAAGGGAAGACTTACCAGCGCCTGCTTCCTGACCATCCTGATCATCATCCTCTACTTGCACACCTGCCTCCTCAGCGGCAAGCAACCGCATACCCTCCTTCACCGCTACCTTCTCCTCCTTGGTAAACTGGGCAGTGACCACATCCATTCTAAAGACTGCGCCACCCTCTTTATCCGCATCGCCCCTAGCCTCCTCCAGAGCCCTGAGATAAATCCTGGCCATAACTCGAGGGTAATCATCCATCCAGGATAAGTTACCCTATTTCCAAGTGCGGAAATACATATCCTGGAGCATCTCATCCATCATCCCCTCGTTTTCCTCAAGCTCCCTCATTCGAGCCTCAGAAGCACGCAGCTTTGCAACGGCAGCATCCCTCTCCGATCGATATCGTGAGCGGTCAACCTGAAGGGATATCCTCATCGCCTCCATCTCCTCCTTCAACCTGGACTGAGCAAGCTCCGCGGCCTCGAGTCTCCCCGATAATTCCTGTACCCGCTCGAGGTCCGCTTGTCGAACCTCATCCACCGTCACAATGGCCATGTCAATCCGCTCCTTGCAGGCGGCCTCCATTTTTCGCAACTTTGCCCTGCTGGCCTCTTCCATAGTCTTCTTCAGTTGCCTGGATGCGGCCTCGTGCTGAGAAATTTGAATGGCTTGATCGGCAAGTTTCTTAGCCTGGTCGGAAACCATTAACCGTAACCGAATGTTCGCACTCCCAATTTCCTCCCCGGCCTTGACTAGTCGGGCATGATGCCTCATCAATTTCCTGGTCTCCTCGGCAACCCGGTCGATGTTCACCTTAGCTTCATCCCCCAGAGTTACAACCTGGGTGGTAAGAAAATCAAGGTCCAGGGACTTAGCTTCATCAAGCACCTGTACCATAGGATTGCAAGGAAGAAGGTGCTCACCAGTAGCCTCATCGAAGGAGATGTCATGAGAGGTCGGGTCCAGGTCTGGATGACCCGCAAACGGATTACGAACCAAGCCAGGGTGATCTATCGGGGTGACGGTTGGATTCTTAGACGGATGTGGGGAAGGCATAAACTCAGTATCCTCCTCCGTAATATCGTGAATAGGCTGGAGTGGGCCGGAGGGCCAGAAGGAGATCCAAACGAAGATCGACTCCTCTTCCTCTTTTGTATATCTTCTTCAATAACCCCAAGAAGAGGACGATAGCCGACTACGTCTCCAGGGCGGTTAGTAGGAAGCTTCGGTTTGGCAGAAGCTTTGAGAAGTCTGTATTGTTCAAGCCTGTGCCGAAGATCTGAGGTCTTGGCCATTCTTCTCGCTCCTGAAATGAAAACCAAGTGTCACCAGCATGCATTGAGTCATCATTCAAGAACTAAAAAGAATAAAGAGAAATTCACCTTGAATCGTAGAAGTTTCCTCCGTAAAAGCACTCCCGGAAGATAAATCGGCGCCAGTCCCGGCCTTACCAGCTTTCTTGGGCTTCTCTGCCAGGGCCGGTCCTTCCTCCAACTCTTCGAAGGCTTGGCGGAGAGCATCATCCGTCCACTCTTGGATCACGCCTGCCTGCCCAGGAGGCAAAGCCCCAGTGCCATCACCGCCCTGTCCTTCGCCACCATTATTGCCATGACGATCACTGTCACCTTCTCTACCACTTCCACTCTCTGCCTCACCTCCTTCATCCTCCCCTCTTTCCCCCTTCACATTTTCCTCCTCTTGAACATCTGGATGTGTGCTGGGAGAGGGTCCATCGGACTTCTTGAGTTTCTTCCCCCAGGCGACTGGATGTATCGAGAAGGGTCTCCTTTTGTTGCTCTTCGCCATGGCCCCTCCTGTAGCTTTGGCAGCCCTCTCCTCCGCCGTGTCTCTCTGCTTGACCATGGACTGATGTGGTAGAATAAGGTTGTGCCCCAGAAGTGTAGCGTTCTTGATCAGGTAAGAAGCCGACCTATCCCTTCCCGTAATGGCTTCTATTTCCACAGCCATCTGAACCAGGCGATCGTTCTCCACGACCGCAAAACCACCTGTCGCTAGCAAGAAATAAAAGCACATAAGAAGAAGCATTGCAGTCAGAACGGAAATCATAAATAAGCTTCAACTTACAGCCAGAGGTGAAGCGACAAATAGAGACAGAGTCATCCTTGATGAAAAACCATTCTTTCTTGAACATACCGAACTTCGAATATAAGTCCAGGACCGGCTTGAAAGATACGGCTGATTCCAAGCTGATGTATGGAGACCCCTTCTTATAGCCTCTCAAATTGTACAAATACCAGATCTCCCGGTTGGAGGGAGGACGCCCGTATCTCCTCTGGAAAATGACAAACAGGCTCACCAGGATGGCGTAGGAGTTGGGCTGAAGCTGAAATGGAGCCACCTTCAAGTAGGTGATGAAGCTGAGTATCCAAGCATTGATCGGGGGAATGGCCCCACACATACAATGGTACCTACTATAGGCGAAATATCCTTCGGGGGGATTATATGGCATCACTCCTTCCCCCGGCAATAGCATACGCGCTCTGTCAATCCCAAAGGAGCAAGAAATAACGTCAAGCTGCTCGCCTTTGAGAGAGCTAGGGAAATAGTCAAGAGGTGAGTTCAGAAGCTCCTGAGGGCCATACCCATCTACTAGTGACCTCGGGGTGGGTCCATGATGTCCCAGTCCTGACTGAGCTGGGGGCACTGCGGAAGGATCTTCTCTGTCCTGGGATTTCTTCTTTTCTGATCGGGTTTCAACTTTATGAGACATTATCTGCAACACGAGAAAACACATTGTTAGAATAAAGATATAGAGATATAAACGAACGAGTGTATGTTGTCTAGAGTTTCACTAATAAACACATAAACTCATTCGGTATAACAAGGTTCAAGTTTCGTTCGGCACTCAAGCCCATTCGATAGTTCAAGGTGCGAAGTTTCATTCGGCACTCAAGCCCATTCGGTAGTTCAAGGCGCGAAGTTTCATTCGGCACTCAAGCCCATTGGTAGTTCGAAACACGAAAGTCATTCGGCAATCACCTGATTCGGTAGTCAAGCGTGATCCGGCAAATCTGATTCGGCTATCTTACTTGGTAGGGAATAACGAAAGACATGAAGCCCATATTTATAGGCAAACAAAGATGATCGAACCAACTGGTTCGGCACGTAGGACCGAATGGGAACATCCAAGCTGAAACAAAGCACGACATATGCTGGCATATGCCCCACTTTGGGGGGCAAATGTTGGGTATGTTTCCACCACTGCCGAACCGGATTCACAACCATGGAAAACCGAACCAACTCATTTCCAAAGCCTAACCGAGCCAAGGTAAACACTACCGAACCAATCCTCTACTACCGGTCCAGACCTCAACAAACAAACCAGAAGCATGCTATCGGACCAGGCCTCAGCTCCACTCATTACCGGACCAAAGTCCTGCGGAACCAACCCGGCTCCATTCGCTACCGGACCAAAGTCCTGCCGAACCAACCCAGCTCCATTCACTACCGGACCAAAGTCTCAACTCCTACCATCTACCACCGGACCGAAGCACTACCGAACCAACGTTACCAGGCCGGATTGCATCAGCCCAGGCCCACCAGCAGCTATATACATCTAGAACCCCTGCTCCCAGCCTCACTCTATAAATAGAGGGGCAGGGGTGCAACAATGGGGGACAAGTTTGAAGAGCTCAAGCACGGATAGAACTTTCAAACAACTTTCATTTACTTGTATAAAAACTTTGTACTTGTAATCTGAACAAGAAAGGAAAAATAATATATAAAGTGGACGTAGGCACATTCTGGCTGAACCACTCTAAATCTGTGTGTCTTTTACAGTTTAGTCCCTGCTTTTTACATATTTGCGTTAATCACCCAGATCAATAAAAACAACATAAAGTCAACTAAATCATACGACTTGGAGGTGTTTGCCCATTTTTCGTGCAAACACTTGTTAGTACACACATCTAGACACACATACATATACATCTCATTGCTCCAGCACTTGCTAAAGACCCATAGAAAATTATCTTCCTATATTAAGCTTATTAATCCCTGACTAAACCAAAAAATAACGCACAAAAGTATTTTTGGGTCTTAATTACTAACTTAATGTTCAGCGGTACTGTTTCATCACATTAAACAAAATTCTCCAAAGTATCGTTTTATCCCAATTTCTGTTTTTTCTTTTATGAAACTAACGATGAATTCATTTGTGATGTTTAATACCTTTTTTAGGTATCTCAAGAAGAGTTTTTATGAGTGTTGTTGCTCGTGTATCTCAAGAAACGTGTATCAAACTTGAATATGAGGTTTGCTTAAAGACAAGAAAACAAGACAATTATCATTGTATAGTTGTTATAATGCAGTTGTGTTGTATTATTTTAAGCATGAAATACGTTGATTTGTAATTATGTTAATACTTTATGAATGATGTGAATATATGATTCGTTTTAGCCTTTTAGAGTGTGAATCTATCATGTTATTTTTAATGAATATGAATGATTTTAATTTATTGTTAGTACAGTATTGGTTTCAATTGTGAAATGATATTAAATCTATAGGTGCATGTCATAGCAATGCAATTTTTTTTTAATTTGCATTTTTAACAACGGGCAAAATGTGTTGTGAATGATGCTATTGCAACGGCTAGGGACCGTTGTAAAAAAGTCTACTACAATAGGATTTTACAATGGGCGTTGCCCGTTGTAAAATCTTCTAAATCTATTACAACATCACCTAATAAGACGGGCGCTGGCCCGTTGCGAAACCACTATTACAACGGGCATTGCCCGTTGTAAAAGGGTATTTTTGTTGTAGTGTATAACATATATGAATATGATCCCTTTCTTTTAATCTAGATCTTATTAATGTAAATCTGTTAGATAATAATTGATTCAAATTGAATATATTCTTTTTGTCAAACTAAATATGAATTGATAACCATGTTGATGCTAAACCTAGGCTAAATTGACTTACTGCAATTAAATATACTGTATATGATGTTTGGGTGATTATGAATTGCAAATCTATAAATTTAGGTTAATTGTAATTAGGGTTACTATATGCCTATTGAATTTAAAGTTTAGTGTAATCGAGTTGAGAATGATGATGATTAATAAAAAAACAAATGATAATAATCGGCAATAAAATATACAGTACAACGATGACCAGTCGACAGGCTCACTGGAGCCGGTCTACAGCAAGCGACGACCGCTTCAGTGACTAGCGGTCAATCGGTTAACGAATTTTAGGCTTGGCCTATACCTTGGCCTAAGGCCCAAGTTATAAATAAATTGTAGTGTATATATACATACATATATATATATATAATATATATTATATACATGAATGTTAGTATAAGTAGGGAAATTATTTCCCTATGTTGGTGACACTAGAAGGTTACGCGACTAAATAAATGATATTTATTTAGTAGGGTCAATATTCGACTAGGGTGATTCTATCGCAAATTGCACTCGCAAGAGGTTCTACGGTGGATGAGCAACACTGACAATGATGTATGGAGAAGTGTGTGGCCCGACACTAATGGAAGTTCCCTACTATTCGCGGATGCGGCGTGATATTGTGTTTTTGATGGATCCCAACGTTGTGCGATAAGATGCGTTATGTTACCATTGAGAGGTGGATACAGATGCAACAGACGTCGTTGGCGCGAGTCGGCGATACTGCACCCCCTCAATGCGTAAATATAATACATGTAGCCGTAATTTGGGAAACATAATCCCAAGGTTGAAATTGTAGGTAATCCTATGTTGAGATAGTTCCAGTAGTTATTGGTCAATCCTTAGTTGGTTTCGGGCTCAATTCACTGTTTAACCTTAAGTATAAGCCTTCGCAAGTTGTTAGTGTATGTGTGTTTAAAACTATATCCCTTACATAAATGAAATTAGTAATTCACGAATACTTGTAGGATATCATAGGTCATATAGATTATTAATGAAGTCAATTGCATGTGATCACCATACGTTAATAATGTAATTCATTCACTAGACTTTTGTTCGATCCACTCCTTTCTTTTTCCCTCCACCATTGTAGGATAGGGCAGCATGTGATAGGCCTAAAGATTAGTACATGGAGAGGTGAGCTTGGCATTGGAGTTGTTTTTTATTTTCAGTTACTCTCCATGTAATTATTTATCATACTTAGTACTTATCAAATTTTATAATGTTTTTTGTGTACTCTGGATATGAGTACATGCTGTTTTAAGAATATGTTTTCTAAGATATTTTTTAAGATGGATATTATTTACATTTTTTTGCCTTCCGCTGTGAGATCCGTAAGTGTAGAATGTCTTAGATTTTATTTGCATATACTTAGTCTCTATAGTGCTTAAAAACCTCGATAGCTCGTACTTCTTAGCACTGACGCAAGTCTGATAGTCACCCTAAGTTTTGGATCGGTGTATCGGAAGGTGCGGGTTGTCACAGGTTGTCTTTTGGTGATACGGTTGTTGAATGAACGTGGAGATTGATACGATGACATGGTATCATTTGGTGTATTAAATTGAGGTGGGGATTGGATATAGTATCGAGATAGAGTGTTGAACTTTGGCGATATTATATATGAAAAATGGGGAGGATTGTATGAGTTTTCTAAAGGTTCAAATAGTTGGGGATTTGGAGCTCGAATGGAAGAATTACAGTGGTTCAAAGGAAAATGGTGCTTGCAACGTCCTGGAAAAAGATTGCTACAAGTAATCAGACGCTGATAGGCATCCGAAGGTCAACTGATTGAAGGAAAAACCCTGTAGCATTATCCCAAGAGTTTTTTAGTGAACTCGGTCGACTATTTTGAAGGCAAATATTTAACTAGTTAAAGGAGTCAGTCGACTATTTACCCCCAAACAATCAACTGTTTAGCAAATGGTGAAATTAGCTGAAATAAATTAGTCGATTGTTTCACCCTGATTAACCGACTGGTTGGCTGATGTGGGATTTTTCAGGATAAATCTGAAGTGAAGTTTTCCATGGGTTTTTTCATCAAATTCTTTTGTAATTCTCTTGTACCATAAAAGAGAATTTGAGAATAGAATTGTGGCATCTCTCAAAGGTTAGGATTTGTTCTATTGTTCAATGGTTTTCACTGTTACTATTTTCTTCATCTCTTATCTCCAGAAAATCAATTCTCGACAAAAATTATTATAATCAATTTCACTCTCCTTGTTATTAATAAAAGCTCTCGCCAAAGTGGATGTCCACTAAAACGATGTTAATGGAACCACTATGAGTCTCGTGTTACTTGTTTTATTACTTTATTATTGTTTTCTCTATCATTGTGGTTGTTGATGCGTTGAATTGAGAAATTGTTCGATTGATTGTTTTGCATCGTATGTGTCGCTCCGTTTAAGATTTCGCTGGGTTTAGTTTTGGTGTTTGTTGTGTTTGGAGACAGGTTTAATTATCTATTGATTAAATCTATATTTTCCTACACAGGCATGTTAGACCGTTGCAACATGTTTCTTAACAAATACATGGTAAAATAGATTGTTAATTTATTCTTCCTTTTCCCAGTAGCCATTTAGCGAATCGTATCTTTGTCTTGTGGATTGTTTAAGGTTGTACATTGACTTGCTTCATTTGATCGAATATGTGTTATGTGACTTAGTAAATGACAACACCTATATTTATGTATAAATATATAGTACATGTTTATTAGATGCATGTACATTATTTTTAAAACTCTGAAAGTAATTAGATGTTAAAATGCAATATCATCCGTTGCACATAAATAAATTTTAATCAAATAGATATTCGACTCCACGAGAAATACCGTATAATAAATTTACCTTCTTACATAAAATATAATCAACAGTAAAAGGATTTTGAATACGATCAATGGTATTTACACCAGAATGTATTCGAACAATTGATCAGAATACTTATCTTATTACAATAAGATGAGATTTTGATTTGAATGTTTATTTCTATATCAAATTATATCTTTCTCAACATTCACCTAAAATGCTAGTTTTAATGTTATCGTATGTAATGATTTCATAGTTTTGACCTTTTAGAGACACTTTAGTTTTGGATAATTTCTTACATTGTCAACTTGCTATATAAATATTTATGTGGAAATTAGGGTAACATCCCTATTTTGAAACGTTATATAAGTTTCCTCCACCAAAGTTTCTCCAACTTTTTATGTCCCTATTTCTTCATCTTTTCTTTATTCGTTAAAATCGATTTCAAAATTTCGATCTTAATCGTCAAAATCATCTCTATAATTAAGATCATCTTCGTAGTCAATCAAGATCGACATCATGGAATTATACAAACAAGATCGCGTCTGATCCGACTCATCAAATTGTCAATATTGTCTTCATCAAGTTATATGCCAGGGTCTTTCTTTGTTTCCAGATTGTGTTTAGCAAATTAATTATGAATAAACAATTGTTTCAATGTTCTTTGTTTTTATTTCTATATTTTGTTGTCGACTTTTTATATAATATCTTGCTAAATTGAATCATGTACCTTTCTTCTTTGATGGTGCCATCTCTGTTTGACAATAGTTGTGTAAACAAGTATTTATGAATTGAATATAGCATCTTGCTAAATTGTTGTAATTTGTTGTTCATTGTTGTGCAAACAAGTAATTCAAATTGATGATGCTAGGTTTATTTTTCATTATTGTAATTTGTACATAACATCCTGCTGAATTGATTCTGAGAAAGGATAGAATGTTATGTACTTATTTTAGCGAACCGTCATGCAATTTTGTATTTAACAGTCAAATATATATCAAGCAAATATTTGCATGGCAAATATTGCCCGACAAATATTTGCCTAATATATATTTGACTATAAAATATTTTGGTTTTGTTTTTTTTGTTCTTTTGTTTTAATATATTGTATTTGTATTTGTGCAGGTCTTCTTCTATTGATGTTCTTGTTGTTTTTAAGTTGGGCAACGATACTTATAGCAGGAGGCTTGGTTTGTGTGATTCTGTGTTGAGATTGAGAGATGATATATGTGAACATTGCCTTGAATTAACACATAGTTCTATAAAATTGGTCTACGAATGAGATGATAAGAAAAGAGTGATTGAAACTAATTCTAATTTGCATAGTATATTGTTGCTTGTTGGTCATAGTCATGAAAATTATCAACTTGTTTCTGTTGTATCACAACCTTTATCTATATGTAAGAGGTCTGATAGTAGATCGGTGGATGTTAGTTTTTCATCATTTGCTAGTTCTTTTATTGAAGGTGGTTCGTGTGATTCTTCTATGGTTGTTTCTTCATTTGATTATAGTTCTTTTTTGAAACAGTTGTTAAGAAAACCAGTGTTTACTAGAGCAGGTTAAATATTTCCTGGTGTTAAAGTGTTTCAATTGTATCCTATGATAAATTGTATTTAGAAGGATACAAAGTTAATGTTGTTAAGAATGATAGGGATCGTGTTACAGCTATTTGTTCACATGAAGGTTGCACATTTCGTGTTCATGCTTCTTGCAAATTCAATCTTCCAAGTTTTTTTGTTATTAAAACTGTGCAACCTAGTCATTCTTGTGGAGTTGGCATTGTTGATGTTAACCATCTACCCGTTCTTAGAAATTTGGTTAAGAAGTTGGTTGTTGATTTTATTTGATTGAATCCTTTAATGAAGACGAAAGATATTGTTCATTTATTTAAGACTGAGTACAATATTGTTTTAAGTTACTACTATGCATACATTGGTAAGAGATTAGCTCTTGAAGAAATCCATGGAAATGGTTTTCTTTCCTACCATCATTTGAAATCTTTCTATGAAGCTGTTTATGTTTACAATCCTAGATGTATTGTTGAACTTCAAGGTCATTCTACGAGTCTTAAAATTGAGAGGGTTTTAATTGGGTATGAAGCATGCAAATATGGGTTTGGCTATTGTCGTCCTTTGATTTTTCTTGATAGGGCTTTCATGAAAGGTATATGACAATGTTGTATTATATCTGTTATTGCTAAGAATGGTAATCAAGGTGTGATATCTTAATTTTTTATATCTTTTAACTTGTTTGGATATTTGAGCATGTCAAAATTTTTCCTTTTCCATACTGTTGTAATTTTTATATGTTCAGCAGTTTTTATTTTATGAACATAACATATCTATTTCTTTTTATATTAGGGTTTTTTCTACTAGCCGTTGGTATTGTATCTGATGAAGATGAACCTAATTGGTATTGGTTTTTAACAAAGCTTAATGAAATGTTATATGATGATGATCGTGTTTTCAGCTTTGTATCCGATCGGCATCCTTGTCTTTTGCTTGTTTTTCCTAAAATTTTCCCAGGTTCAGTTGATGGTTCATGTTACTATCATTTAAAGAATAATTTCAAGAGTTTTTTAACAAAAAGGTGTCCTCAAGGAAAAAGGAAATGGATCGTTTCTTTTTTTTCTAAAGTTGCCCATGTTGCTACATTAGATGTAATTAATCATGCCTGTTTTGAGATTAGGATAGTTAGTAGGCTACAGTGGTAAGTTTTTTGAATGATTTGCCTTTTGAATAGTTTGCTAATGGTTTTTTTTAAATCGTTATGGGAAAGTGAGTTCTAACTGTGCTGAAAGCTTTAATCATTAGATTTTGAAGGAAAGACATTTACCAATCACTGGATGTTTGGATAGAATTCGTTTAAAGCTTATGAAATTTTTGTCAGATCGACGTGAAATAAGTAAAACTTGGAATAGTCATTTGTGCCCTGTTTTGGAAAAATGTATAAGGGATTTATACCTCGAGGGTGTTCAATGGAAAGTTACTAGATCTACCATTGATATTTACAAAGTTCAATCAACTCAAACTTATCATATAGAATTGAGTATTCGACGATGTAGTTAGAACTTGTGATGCATTGAGGGGTTTCCATATGCTTATGCTATTAGAAGTTTACTTGTTTTTGATGTGGATGTTTATCCTTATATTGAGGACTATTTCAAAGTATCCTTTTTCCAAGCATCTTATTCTCATCCGATCATCCACTTGTTAATTTTTGAATGGAAGATGTTTTACTGGAAGATGTTGAAGTTCATCTACTTAAGAAAAGAGGTGGTGCAGGAAGGCCTCCATCTTCAGACCGGATTAAGTCGGCCGATGAGGTGAATAAGTCCAATCACTGCAGTTTATGTAAGAAAGTAGGACATAACAAAAGGACTTGTTTGTTAAGAAATCAAATGTAATTTTTATACACTATATGCTTTATGTTTCGAAGATTATTAATGTATTGTCATATTCTATTTGACTGAATTAAATATGTGTTCTTTTTTGTCCTTTTAATTTATTTATCTCTCTCTCTTTTCGGCTATAAGTTATTCTAGTAAATTTGTATGAATGGGAAGTGTTGGACGGAAAATATTTGCCCTGGTTATATTTGCCATTCAAATTTTATATAGCTTTGAGTCAGATGTAGTTGGCTAATTTTCTCATTGGCTTTAAATGTCGGTCAAAATTGTCAGCCATTAAATCATAAAATGCAGTAATATTTTGACATGTTCCTTATATAGACATAGAACAGTCCTTTATTCATGTCATTGAATAATTTTTCTGTCTTATCCCTTGGCAAAAATATTAAAGCTGGGATTAGTTATCTAATTTTATATTTATGGCTAAGGTTTTCTTTTTGTTTTATTAAGTCACTTTGCTTTCATTTCTTCTTTAGTGAAAAATTATACCTTAAAGAGTTTTCCTATGGCTAACTATTCTATCTCCTATTGATGCTTAGTTGGTTGGCGATCCCTTTTAGTTTGAGCACTAATGGTATTTTTTGTGTGTTATCCTATCAGTACTCAAATTAAAACGAGTGCTTGCTCGACTGCCGTTGTACTTATTGGCATCATTCCTTACTCTTCAATCCCTCAAGCTATTCTCAATCATGTAGTCCATGAATGGTGTACTCAAAAGAAGAAATGGGGCACTCAAAAGAACAAATGGAGAAATCAAAGGAGAGAGATGAAGAGGATTAGTTACAAGAAGAAAGTGAAAGTTCAAACACCGATTGCGATATTGATGTTGCTGCAAACATCTAGTTGAAAAATAGAAATACATTCTTCTACGGTCAGAGTTAGAATTGTTGAAGTTGATTGCTTCTAAAGATCTAAACTTATATAAAAATGAATTCATGAGAACAATCTGCTCATGTAAAAGGAACTGAAAATGTGTTTACACACAGTCCGAAACTGGAATCAGTGGAAAGTGATTGCGATATTCATGTTGCGTAAACTAATCTCTACTTGAATGTTGTTTCATTAAAGTTTATTTTTGTATGAGAAATATAACAATATGTCAATTCATTAATATGTTGTGTAATAGGTTGTGTATTTACACATAGTCCAAAACTGTAAAATGTTGTTAGCTCATCTCTAGTTGATATGAACTTTGTATTTGTGTTTGTAGTTGTTGTTTTATTGAACTTTATTTATATATGAAAATTATAGCAATATGTCAATTCTGCATCACTTCAAGCTAAATTGAATTTGTAATGTTTTGAAGAATACTTTTATAAATTTGTATGACTGGCAAATATTTGCTTGACATATGTGTCTAGCTTTGATCACGCTATTCTACTATTAATGCATGAAGTTGCATTAGTGAATGATTATAAAATAGACGTTAAAGGATGTTCTTGTTTGCATATGCAAGTGAGTGAGGGGAATGGCGATGCATACAATAATAGGTATGATATGCACATAGTTGTAAATGTTGATATGATTTGTTTAAATGAGATGGGTTGTAATAGTTGTTGTTGTGGAGGTAGAGACTATTTTCTTGATGAGTTTGAAGTGACTGAGGCCAATAGAGAAATCCTTCTAGTTTATATTATGGACATAGAGTTATTATTTATGGTGTTTGGGTGAAAAATAAAGAATATAACAAAATGATGTGATTGAAAAAGAGTCCTTAGATGCTGGAAACAAATCTCGCACAATCAGTTCTGCATCATTTCAAACAAAACATTTCACTATTGATGTCAGTGAATCAATAGTTTGATATTTGGTAGAATAGTAAATATTAGAGGGCATTTATACTTGTCATGTGAATATTTAGTAGCATTGAGTTTAATTTCAAGTTTCAGCAATTACTCCTTTTGTTTTTCTTTGTAAATATCGCACAATCAGCTCTACATCATTTCAAACAAAACAGTCCACTATTGATGCCATTGAATCAAAAATCTAATATTTTGAAGAATAGCAAGTATCGAGGTGGAAATATTTTCCCTACTTATATTTGTCATATAAATATTTAGTAGCTTTGAGTTTAATTTCAAGTAACGGCAGTTACTCTATTTGTTTTTCTTTCTGTCTCAAAAAAATATTTAGTATCCTGTTTTAATATTTAGTAAGCTGTTTCAATATATAGTAAGCTATTTAGATATTTATGCAACATATGTGCATTGGTCAGATGAAGTTGGTTAATTTTCCCATTAGCTTAAAATGTCGGTAAAAACTATATGTCATTGAATCATAAAAAAGAAGTTATATTTTGACCTTTTCCGAATATAGAAACAAAACCGTCCATACTTGATGTCATTGAATCATTTTTCAGTCCTATCCCTTGACCAGAGTTCTAAGGTTGAGATTGGTTAGCTGATTTGTAGATTACGGTCGATGTTTTTTTTGTGTTGATATCTTCTTTGTTTTCTTCTTTGCTTTTCATCTTCTTATTTAGTGAAAAATTATATCTTTAAGCTTTCTTCTATGGCTAACTACTATTATCTACTATTTTTCCTTGTTTGGTTGGCAATTTTTCAGTTTGAGTATTAATGGTGTTTTTTGTGTATTATTCTATCAGTACTCAAACAAAAAGGAGTGTCGACTCGATAGCCGTTGTACCTACTGGCTGTTCGCAATTTGCTTCTGTCTCTTCAAGGCGGTGACCTATTCCTATCTTTCTCTGCTTTTTGAGCCCCCTGGCCATCTTCCTTTATCGGCCTCAAGTTCAGATCTACTTGACTAAATACAGAGGATTTAGAGGAAAGAGATGAAGGCAAAGGGTTAGAAGATTTAGAAAATTTGGCTAGTGATTGCGATCCTCCGTTAATGGATTTTAGGAAGGAAAACATATAATGACCCCACCGCAATACATATATTATTAAAGAACATTACAAGTAATGCGTCTAATAACGCAGAGGATACGGCTGTTTAAGGACGGTTGAATGTAAATATATCTTTGTACTAATACTGACACGTCTTTATTACCTTTTGAGGATCTGAACTAAAATTTTTGACGTATACAGTATTAATATAAGTAATAAACACACCGATTAAAAATATTCAGAACATTATATAATATGAATAAATCAGAATCAGAGTTATAGATCATAGTAGAATAATATACATCATACACATAATAAAATGTGAGCCTATAAAATATCAGTACTAGACCCACATAATATCTACATCACATCCAAAATACTATATTAGGTACAATAGTGACTTCTAAATAATATACATGACATATCCTTCTAAATATCAATACATACAAGGATGAAGTAAACTGAAACAGTCAAAATATGCTACTCTAGTGCTAGCACAAAATCCAAAGGTCAATGAGTCCCTGTACTTGTAGAGTCTCGGTCTGACCCGAGTATTTTAAAATAAACGGGTCGAACTAAATCTAATAGAAAGGTGAGATGCTGATTTTATAAATAAATGACTTAACAATAAATAAGCCATAGTAAAAATATGCCAGAACAAATAATCATAATAATGCATATTAATTAAAATCACCATTTTATATATCCATTTATGACTTAACCATAAAATAAGTCATCTCAAAATATGACTAAAACCAATTAACTATAAAAAGGCAAATCAAAACAAATCACCATTGCATAAATCCATATCAAGTCTCAATGGGACTATCATCAAAAATATGGTGATAACAATTCAAAATTCTTCAGAGCTAAAAGATACTAAATATCCATCCCAAAATCTCTGAAGAACAATCATCACTAATGAAATAATAATGGTAGTCATCTATCAGTTTGATACAGCGACAGGGAGCCTAACGACACGAAGTAAACCCCACCACATAGTGCAGTGGTCTAACGACACGAAGTAGATCAAATATGTGAATAGTCTAACGACATGAAGTAGACTAACTATGTAAATTTACCTAACACACAAAGTAGGTAAACATTGTCTAACTATGATACCAAAATAAACTGATAGGTGTTAGTCATTCGGTTTATGGACTAATTATGCAAATAACACTTGCCCAAGAAACAAAAGGGCAGCTGTGTCATACCATAACAAACATAACACTTGAAAATAGGTCTTCCTACGTAAGTCAAAATGTATCGACTCTTGGGTCGATGAAAATGGGTTATCATCTCTAAGGGATCTATCAGCCTGAAATTCGAACACCATAAGAAAATACAACTCTAATGTGTAAATAACTTTCACTTTCGTAATCACTAGAATTTAACTAATTGTCCCATACCAGATAGTAAATTCAGGTATTTACTATAAGCTAGTAAAATCCACTAAAACTCTATTTAACAAATTATAATAATACGTGAAAGAATTGTACGAAATGTCCCATACCAATCCGATAATTTAATCATTTATTAAACAAATTTGTTTCATAGAAAATCATGAAATCTCATTAAAATCTCAAATCCATAACAAATAAAATAGAAGAGTTTTAAATTAATTTCATATATACAAAGATATAATTTTCCAAAATCACTTTTAAATTCATAAACTCATTTAAAGAAGAGTTGTTTATTTACAAAAGCTTTTGGAACTTTTAAATTCATTTAAACCTCTTTTATAACTAAATTCACTTGAAACTAAAATTATTACTTTCTTAACCGCTTTTATAAAACAATACTACATTTTATCTTTTGCCTCTAAACAGTTTCAAACATATATACTTAAAATGGTAAATTTAAAAATGTTTTATAGTTAAATATTACTCATTTTTAAAAGCTTTGAATAGAAATTTTGAAATAAGAATCAGTTAAAGGATGTAATAAAATTTTAACTATATTTTACAAATTAAATTCCAATAATGTTCAAAGTAGATAAAATCTCATTTTTTTTAAAATTCTTTTAAAAGAGTTAAACAATTCAAACAATAAACCCATCAAAAATTCAGCGTTTAGAGCCAACATTGCTCTATCAAATATGATTTCATAATATGAAATTATTTACCAACTCGAGTTGCTTTCTGACAATATCGGTCACACAAACAATGTTGGTACTTCTATATAAGTTAAAAGAATTTAATTTGCAAACGAATGGAACTCCTGTTTGCAAATTAGCCTCTTTCAATCCATATACAATCCATATAACACCAAACAAATAAATCCAATCTATATCATTCGACGAACTAGATAAATCACAACATGCATCCAATTGAATCCATAGCATGCAAATTTCAATAATTCCAATCAATCACTACCGATTATTTATGCAGTTCATAAACCAAACAAGGCATGCAAGTAGAATATAATTATATAGATATAGATATCTGAGTTAATAGAATAACTCACCTTAACCCATTATCGATCAAAACCTCTCTCATTTGATTCAACATGCACCCCCTAACTATCGTTGATGTCAATTGCAGATAGTGGAACATTATTAGCACTAACACTGCCACTTGTCCCACTGCGATTTGACGCACACCTCTGAGTCCTTTCACCTTCAACAACTACTTCTTAAGTCGTGCCCTTTACTTTGTCATCGTTCTTCCCACATCATCGATCATTTGTTGCTGCTGTCAGGCATATACGTGCCTCGACGCCCCTCAGCTATGCGAACAAGTGACCTCCATCAACCTTCACCACTGTCGCCTCTTCCAAGCTTTGGAATTCACATGCGAATGCATGCCTCCCCTCGTCGACGTCATCTCCGAGATGCTTGCTAGGGTTGTGAACTTTATTCTTGTTTTTTTCAAATTTACGAATTGGGGCTAGGGCATGAAAGTGTAAATGGGTTTTTGGAAAAATGGCTATAGGCTGGAATGAGATGAGTTGAAGAAAAGGGTTTGAGTGTTTTTTGGAGAGTAGGTTGGGCCTAATTTTTAAAGAATGTGTTGTTTTTATTTATTCTTTTCTATTTGTTCTCTTTTTTGTTTTTAATATTATACTTTAGTTTAATTTAAAAGTAATTACCTTCATATTACAAAATATAATTTAATAATTACATAATTTAATTCAATATCATTTCGCTCTATTTAATTATTCAATATTAAAACGTTTTATTTGAATTTTTATATATTATCTAAAAATCAATTTATTAACTAATCAAAATTTTATTATAACAAAAATCTTTCATTAGTTAGACTTTTAATTGAATAATAATTTCATTCCAAAAATAATAATAGTCAGAATCGAATTCACACACTTCTATTTTAAATAAGTTAGTTTAATATTACTGCTTTGAAAACAAGGTTGTTACAAAACACGACTTCTGTTTCAGATTTGATCGTCTCAATAGTCTTGTCTCTGATTTCAAATGAGAGATTGAAGTAAAACGAAATCTTCCTCCATCCTGATAGAAAAATATAGGCATTCACTTTTGTATGTTCTAGTGATATAAGAAATCATTGGTTTAAATAACTGAAAAATGTCTTTAGACACAGTTCGGAACTGGAATCTGCTTCTTGTAAGTTAGGCAAAGTATTCTTTATAGAATGGAATGTTAGTGAATGAATATTAAACTTTTTACTTGTGTTTAACTTCATAATTATTGCTCTTTTTCTTTTATATGAACTTTGTATTTGTGTTTTTATTGAAGTTTATTTCTGCATGAAAATTATAGAATACGTCAATGCAGTTATAAGAAAATTCAGTAATCTTTATAATTTTTAATTTTTTTGGCTGTAAACATTTACTAAGAAAATATTTGATCGGCTAATATTTGCCTGGTAAATTTTAGATGGGCAAATGTATCTGACCATATATTGGACTAATTATACAACGTTTTATAATTTTAAACTGCATAAAAACAACAATATTTTCTATGAATATTTCATGTAAAATTTCAATTAAAAAACATATGCAACATTCAAAATCTAGTATCAAATAATGTATATAAACATACAATAGTCAAGATCTAACATCAAACATGTTTTTTTAGAATAATCAGTGCCTAATATCTAATACTTACATCTAAAAGCTAATAACCAACATTCAGAAGTTTATTGCATTCATTATCCAAAATTTCCTGTTGCCAACAAATCTTTGAGATATTTCTGTGTATCAAGCTCTGTTTTACATCCATGTTTTTTGTCTGTAACTATATCATATACCATAGAAGCCTTAACATCCTGTATGGAATCAAATGTATACAACTCAGGACTTTCTTCAATGTCTCTCTTTAGGAAGATCTTTCATGAATCTCATGACAAATATCGCACAATCAATTCTGCATCATTTCAAAAAAATTGATATTTTTAATATTTAAAAAAATACTTTTGCAAATAATAAGTTTCACTTACGAATGGGACTCCTGCTGTGGGCAAGTTACAAATCTAGTCGGATTGTTTTTTAATTTTATTGGTTTCTTGCCCTTTCTTGAATAAATTGATCTAAGCAGGTTCATCAAATTGTCTCTCTGAAAATTATGAACAAATAAGTAAATTTGGTTGGTAATTATGGTTAAATATCGGTCTGCAAATATTTGTCAAGCAAGTATTTGTCGGGCAAATACTTGACCTGTAAATATTTGTCAACATCAATTGTAAACATATTTATAACTTACAATTTTAGTAGCTCGATGTTTGTGTGGGCAGTTGGCGTTTTTTTATCTTGGTCTTTGGGGATCATAGTGCTTCCATAATTTGTCAATTGCATTAAACTCTAACAATGTATAGTGGTTGACATGTATGCAGCGGTATAAATATTTTTTTGCAAGTCGGTGCTCTTTCTTCCAGCACTTTGACAACCAGAGAGTCGTATGTGGGTTTGTTGCCATCAATAATAGATACTCGTGTTTATAGTATAATTATCTTTAAAGTGATATGTATTTTTGGTTTTAAGTATTTCATACCACTGGATAGGAATGTAAGTAAATAATATCTTTATGTTTTGGCTCAAGTTTGATTTTCGTGAACCAGTCTATAACCTGCATCGAAATTAAATTTCATATATTAATTTTCTTATTTTTTATCTATGTTTATCTTATTATATTGAAAATGTATTGTAAAATTATATACCTTTGCATCAATGAATTTGTTAAATAGCATATCTGAAATATTTAATCCCCTTATTTCAATGTCTTTGTCTGGGTCATAGAATTTTGCTTTCCTGTTTTGATAATATCAAAATCGTATTAGTATGTATTATTGTAAGTTGTAAGCATATGTATATGGCTGGCAAATATTTTCCATGTATACATACATATACGTATGTATGTATGTATGTTATATTTTATTTAAATAACTTGCTTATTTTCCTCATGTTGGTAAAATGGTTTTAGTTCATTGATTTTCTCCTTGGAAGCCACCTTTCTGCAAGCTTGCTTTTTTTGAGATCTATCACAACATCTTCTTTTATTTCTAATCTATAGTAATTAGATTCATCTTCTTCACGTACCTCGACAATATTACCTTTTTTAACTTCTTTTTTGTCAGTGTTGTCTTTTTTTGGATTTCATTGTGTATTTTCTTTTTTTGGTGGCTCGTATTGGAAATTTGGTGTTTTTCCTTTTCTATTTTGAGTTTTAATTCTCTTGGACAGTGAAGATAGAGAAACTTCTCTTTTATTCTTTTTTGTTTTTTCTCCTCTTTTTCCTACTTTATTTCATATTCTGCAGCCACTTTTTTTATCTTCATTTGATCTTGAGTTGATTTTTGGCTGTCTTCATGGCTTTCGCTTTACGTTAATAGTTTGAATGTTGGGTAGCCAATGCCTTATCTATTTGGCTTTAGAGGTTCTTTTACAATTTTGTTTGTTCCAATGTTTCTGGTTTTTCTTTCTGACCATCATTTGGAACATTTTTTGGTGAATCTTCATTATTTGGAAATACTGTTATTTATAAGCGCGCGCATGCGTGCGTGCGTGTGTATATATATATATTAAATATTTGACATACAAATATTTTGACGTAGCAATTAATTGTATTTTTAAGTCATACCTTTTGATTTTAAGTTGGGGTCGTCTTTTTGCATCTTCTCACAGACTTCATTGTCAATAGCATCTTTGTTCTTCACTAATTTAAGTGAATCATCATCTGTTTGTCAAATTTATTATATCATTAAATATTTATTTATATAACATATCAAATATTTACAAAACAAATATTTTCTGGACAAATATTTACCATATTAAAATTTTCTTAATTTTAAAATATTTGCCTTTTTGTCTCATCTATTTTTCTTTCTATTGACACTTCCTTTTCTGACGCAGCGGATAAATCAAATCGATCTTCAATCGGTGAATGTAACAATTCGTGGATTGATGGATACTGGAATGCCCGAATTCGTTGATCCGAAGATACCGAACTTTAGCTATCTCTGACTCGTTGATCCGAAGATACCGGGAAAGAGATCTACGATTCTTCGACATTGATCTTGCGCACAAGATACCGTGAATCGGCTTCAACAAACGATGATCCGAGCGCACTCGAATGACGTTAGTGGAGATAGGAGATACACTCGACTACCAATTGAAATTGAAAGCAACAAGCTAACAAAAGAGAATTTTATTCAATATTCAACAACCTTTACAAAATGACCATACACGCCTATTTATAGGCACATTACAATTTACACCAAAGAAACAACGAAATTACACTAAGTCCTAACTCGGTTCCGAGTTAACAACATCTGCTTCGCGACTTAAGAGATAGCTCGGCAGCGTCTTAATCTTCTTTTCGCGACTTAAGGTATAGCTCGGCAATGACTTAATCTTCTTTTCGCGACTTAAGGGATAGCTCGGCAACTATTTAATGGAAGCTTATCTCGGCAACGATTTAGGGTTAGGTCGGAGCTTGCGATGTGCTTCCACGTCATGGGGTTTAGGTCGGTCGCGACTTTGGGAAGAGGTGTTAGGTCGTAGCTCGGCATGGAAGGCTGGGGATAGGTCGTGGGTCGCGATTGAGGTGGGAGTTAAGTCGTAGGTCGGCATGACGGTGGAAGTTAGGTCGGCAAGTGGGGATAGGTCGGCAATTGGAGATAGGTCGGCAAATGGAGTTAGGTCGGCGATTGGGGTGGGAGTTAGGTCGTAGGTCGGCGTGAAGGGGGGCGTTAGGTCGGAGCCTCTGGTCGTCGAGCCTAGGTATGCTGCTTCATCATCCTCCCCTTGTTGACAAAAATTCGACCTCGAATTTGTACTTCTCTCCTTTTCAACAAGCTCATCTCCATGGTACGGAATCAAATGTTTAACGTTGAAAACGTCAGCAGTGTGAATGTGTTCGGGCAACTTTAACTGATAAGCATTGTCATTGATTTTCTTCAAGATTTCTACTGGTCCAATCTTGCGAGCTTTCAACTTGTTGTAAGTCCCAACTGGAAAACGATCTTTCGTCAATACTGCGTAAACAACATCACCCTCTTTGAAGACTACACTCCTTCGTTTCTTATCCGCCATTTGTTTGTACTTCTCGTTTGTCTTTTCCAATCGTTCTTGAACGATTCTATGGCACTCCGTCAACCCTTCAACAAAATCAGCAGCTTTCTTAACTGTCTTCTTTGATTGTGGTATTACCGTTAAATCCAAAGGTCCCTTCGGTAAGCTCGAATAAACAATCTGGAATGGACTGAAACCAGTACTTCGATTCACAGCATGATTATGGGCAAATTCTGCCTGACATAATTTCACATCCCAACTCTTTAGATTATCTTGAACAAGACACCTCAACAAGTTTCCCAACGATCGATTAACCACCTCAGTCTGTCCATCCGTTTGCGGATGATAAGCACTACTAAATTTTAGCTTCGTTCCCACCATTTTCCACAAACTCAACCAAAAGTGACTCAAAAATCGAGTATCTCGGTCAGAAACAATAGATTCGGGTAAACCATGTAAACGATATATTTCTTTAAAGAATAACTGTGCCACTCGAACTGCATCCGCTGTCTTCTTACAGGCTATAAAATGTGCCATCTTCGAAAACCAGTCCACCACAACAAATACAGAATCATTTCCCCTCTGAGTTCTCGGTAATCCCAACACGAAATCCATGCTGAGATCAACCCATGGTTTGGTAGGCACGGGTAACGGCATATATAAACCCGCATTAGTCGCAGTTCCTTTCGAAACTTGACAGATATGGCATCTCTCAACAAACCTCTCCACTTCTTTCCTCATCGAAGGCCAAAAGTAGGATTGTGAAATTAATTGTAAGGTACGGTCTCTTCCAACATGCCCTTCTTCATGTAATTCCTTGATAATCTTCATTCTCAAACTACCCTCCGGAATGCACAATCGATTTCCTTTGAAAAGAAAACCATATATTATCACAAAATCATCCGTCTCTCCCTCCTTGACCTTTTCAACAAATTTTGCAAAGTATGGATCATCAGTGAATAACTCTGGCAATATTTCAAACCCCGTCACTTCAACTTTTAGCGTAGTCAACAAATGACTCCTTCTGCTCAAAGCATCAGCCACACGATTGGTTACCCCTGACTTGTGCTTAACGACAAAAGTAAACTGTTGCAGATATGCAATCCACGATGCATGTCTTGCTGAAATCTTGTCTTGCCCTTGTAAATGCTTCAATGCTTCATGATCAGTATACAGAACGAACTCCTTCTGAAATAGATAGTGTCTCCAGTGTTTAATAGATTGTACAACAGCATAGAACTCCACATCATATGTACTGTATCGCATCTTCGCTCCTGACAACTTCTCACTGAAATAGGCAATTGGACGCCCCTTCTGGCTCAACACCCCTCCAATCCCAACCTTGGATGCATCAGTATGTAGTTCAAACACCAACTGAAAATCAGGTAGCACTAGAATTGGTGCAGACGTCAGCAATTCCTTGATTTTTCCAAAAGCAATCCCTGCTTCCTCTGACCATGAAAACTGTTTGCCTTTCATACAATCTGTAACAGGTGCCATCACACTACTAAAATGTGGGATAAACCTTCGATAAAATGAAGCCAACCCATGAAAACTACGAACTTCCGTTATCGTCTTGGGCTGCGGCCAATTTCTGATCGCCTCAACTTTACTTTGGTCAACCTGTATTCCTTTCTCTGAAACAACATACCCCAAAAATAAAACACTATGCGTCATGAACACGCATTTCTTCGTTGCAGCATAAAATTTCTCTTGTCTCAGTACCATCAGCACTTCTCTAAGATGATTCAAATGTTCCTCTGGACTCCCACTGTAAATTAGAATATCATCGAAATACACCACCACGAATTTCCCAATGAACGGTCGAAAAATCTGATTCATCACCCTCATGAACGTACTTGGTGCATTGGATAAACCAAATGGCATAACCAACCATTCGTATAGACCCTCCCTGGTTTTAAAAGCAGTCTTCCACTCATCTCCTGGTCTGATACGAATTTGATGATATCCGCTCTTCAAATCAATCTTAGAAAAGATAGTAGCTCCGCTTATTTGATCCAACAAGTCATCCAACCTCGGCATAGGAAATCTATATCTCACAGTAATCTTATTCAATGCTCGACTGTCAGTGCACATCCTCCACGTCCCATCCTTCTTGGGTACCAATAAAGCTGGTACAGCACAAGGACTCAGACTCTCCTGCACACGCCCCTGTTCAAGCAATTCCTCTACCTGCCTCCGCAATTCTTCATGTTCCTTCGGACTCATTCGATAATGTGGTCTGTGTGGCAATACAGCACCGGGAACAAGATCTATCTGATGTTGTATATCCCTCAACGGTGGCAACTCCGTTGGTAACTCATCTGGAAATACATCGTCAAATTCTTTCAGAACTGGTTTAACTTCTTCTGGAATTTCAACCTCTTCACTGCTTTCTCGTCCAATCAACAAGAATACTTCCGGCTCTTCTTCAACTTCTTTAACAAACTCCTTCAAAGTCAATAGAGTTTTCAACTCTTCGATTTCCTCCACTTTGTTTTCTTCCTGTTGGCGTTTCTTCGGAACCAGAGTAATCTTTGTACCTTCGAACATGAAACTGTAACTGTTGGTCCGTCCATCATGTTGTACTGCTCTATCAAACTGCCATGGTCTCCCCAGCAACAAATGACAAACGTCCATATCTACGACATCACACCAGATTTCATCTTTGTATTTCTTCCCAATTGAAAACTTCACACAAGCTCTACGTCCAACTTTCACTTCACCACCCTTCCTCAACCAAGCTAACTTGTACGGTTTAGGATGTTTCTCGGTTTTCAACTCCAACTTCTTCACCGCTTCTGTAGAGATAATATTATCACAACTTCCAGCATCAATAACAAATTTACAAACTCTTCCCAGAATAGTGCATGTAGATTGAAAGATATTGTTTCTCAACCAACTACTTTCCTCCTCTTGCTTTGGTGTTAAACAACTTCTCCTCATCATCAATGCATACCCGTCATCTCCCGACAGTAAGTCTTCCTCCTCAACTGGTAAAGAATTAGCGCATTCAGCTTCTTCATCCTCATCCTCAACCTCAGCAATCATTGCTCTCTTCTTTGGCTTTGGACACTCATTGCTTTTATGACCCAACTCCTGACAGTTGTAACATTTGAAACCGTTGTTAACTTTTGCCTTCTCAACCTCCTTCACCACTGGTTTACTGATAGGTTTAGACACATTAGAACTTCCACCAACACCCTTCACTTGATTATTGGAATTCGTAAACACACCACCTCCTCGTCGTCCCTGCTTCTCCCAAGCCAACGCTTTTTGATGTGCCTCTGCCACAGATCTTGGATCGAACATATTAACCATATCCTGAATATGCATTCTCAATCCCCCAATGAATCTAGATGTCAGTTGTTCTTCCGTTTCCATGATATCATTCCTTGCAATAAGCTGATAAAACTCATCTGCATAATCATTAACAGTCTTTGTGCCCTGCCTCAAGTTCTGCAAACGTTGATACATCAGAGATTGATAATTGTAAGGTAAGAACGTTGCTTTCATCAGTTTCTTCATCTTCTCCCAAGATTCAACTCTTGACTTCCCCATTCGTTCACGTGTAAGTTTGGTTTGCTGCCACCATGCCAAAGCTCTACCCCTCAACCTCGTAGCAACCAACTTCACTCTGCGACGTTTTGGAACTTCTTTGAAATCAAAAATTTCTTCAACATTAGCCATCCAATCCAAAAACTCTTCGGCTTGCATACCACCTTTGAATTCAGGAATTTTAGTTTTCATTCCCGATTCCCACTTGTGATCGTACTCCGATTGATTCCTTCCTCGTCCACGTCCTCGTCCATGAACACTACCACCATCATACTCTTCTTCACCATCCGATGTATATCGATGTCGATCCTGACCACCAACATCTCTACCACCAACATTCCTACGATCTACATTCCTCCGATCTCGATCAGTCACATTTCTATCACGACCTCGATCATCAACATTTCGATCACAATCTCGATCCACGCTTCTATGATCACTATCGACACTTCTCTCTCGATTTGAATGTGGTGAAATTCTACTTCTTCCATGGCTCGATTCAGGTGATACTCTTCTCTGATTTTGACTCATCTCCAACATCATCCTCTCTAATCGACCAATCCCTTCCGTAAGCTTCTCATTGAAATTCTCGTTGATTCGTTGCTCCATTTCGTCGGCCTCTTCTCTTCCGTACAAAGCATTAATATTGCGATGACGTTGAACTCGTCTTGGCGGCATGATTGAATACTTCACAAACACTTCAACAAATTCACACTTCACGATTCAAACACCTTTCGAACTTTGATCCAAAATGAAACGGATCGAAAACTTCCACTTTGTAGCAAATCGCGATGAACACGATGGACAAAGTTCCAGCCTCCAATGCAAATCCGATCAAACAATCTTCGAATGTAAGTCGAACATTTCTACTTCTAAAAGAATAGGCTCCAAGTCTCGATCTAGCTATGATTGGCTAGAACAGGCTCTGATACCAAACTGACGCAGCGGATAAATCAAATCGATCTTCAATCGGTGAATGTAACAATTCGTGGATTGATGGATACTGGAATGCCCGAATTCGTTGATCCGAAGATACCGAACTCTAGCTATCTCTGACTCATTGATCCGAAGATACCGGGAAAGAGATCTACGATTCTTCGACGTTGATCTTGCGCACAAGATACCGTGAATCGGCTTCAACAAACGATGATCCGAGCGCACTCGAATGACGTTAGTGGAGATAGGAGATACACTCGACTACCAATTGAAATTGAAAGCAACAAGCTAACAAAAGAGAATTTTATTCAATATTCAACAACCTTTACAAAATGACCATACACGCCTATTTATAGGCACATTACAATTTACACCAAAGAAACAACGAAATTACACTAAGTCCTAACTCGGTTCCGAGTTAACAACATCTGCTTCGCGACTTAAGAGATAGCTCGGCAGCGTCTTAATCTTCTTTTCGCGACTTAAGGTATAGCTCGGCAACGACTTAATCTTCTTTTCGCGACTTAAGGGATAGCTCGGCAACTATTTAATGGAAGCTTATCTCGGCAACGATTTAGGGTTAGGTCGGAGCTTGCGATGTGCTTCCGCGTCATGGGGTTTAGGTCGGTCGCGACTTTGGGAAGAGGTGTTAGGTCGTAGCTCGGCATGGAAGGCTGGGGATAGGTCGTGGGTCGCGATTGAGGTGGGAGTTAAGTCGTAGGTCGGCATGACGGTGGAAGTTAGGTCGGCAAGTGGGGATAGGTCGGCAATTGGAGATAGGTCGGCAAATGGAGTTAGGTCGGCGATTGGGGTGGGAGTTAGGTCGTAGGTCGGCGTGAAGGGGGGCGTTAGGTCGGAGCCTCTGGTCGTCGAGCCTAGGTATGCTGCTTCATCATTTTCATTCTCCCTCTTATGCTCCTTTTTAGCCTCCCTCTGCTGATGATGTTCCTATGTTTCTTTTTCATCCTTTTCCTATTGTTGCTGCTATTTCTTTTCTATCCTCTTGTTGTTCTTGCTGCTCCTTTGTTTGGAAAGAGTTGGGCTCAACTATGCTCTCCACTAATTTAAGTGATTTTCATCTATTTGTCAAATTTAGTATATTTTTAAATTTTTTATTTATGTAACATATGACTATCAAATATTTACATAACAAAAATTTTCCATACTAAAATTTTCTGAATTTTAAAACAGTTTCCTTCTTTTGTCTGCTCTATTTTTCCTTCTATTGATACATTTTTTTTCATCCTCCCTCTGTTGATCCTTCTCATCCTCCATCTGCTGTGGCTGCTCTATTGTTTCTTTTGATTTTCCATCAGTGGCAACTATTTCAAATGAGTTTTTCTTGTGTTCATCACTATCATCTTCACAAATAGTTAGTTGATTAGGAAATTCTTTGTCAGTTTTATCAGCATCTTCGATCAAAGCTGTTTCAGGTTGAATTTTACCTTGATCATCTATTGTTTTGTTATAATCACTTAGTCCCTCTACACTACTAACAACCAAGGTTTTAAATCTCCCCAAGATCAGCCGAGATGAAAATCCGAGATATTAGCCAAAATCCGAGATTTGGCAGCTTGGTTAGTTATAAGTCTTTTAAATATCGCCCGAGACAGCCGAGATATTTGCCCGAGATATTGGCCAAAATCCGAGATTTGAAACCTTGCTAACAACGATGGCTTGTTCTTTACCACCCTGATCATCCATTTTATCTTCCTCCATATCATCCTCTTCCTCATCATCATATTCATCTTCATCAGAATCTTCATCATCATCGCCATCATCTTCCCGGTCAGTTTGCTCACAAAAATGTAAATCATCATCAACATTCCAACCTTTACTGTCGTCTGGTTCTTCTTCTTCATCATCATCATCAACATCATCTTCTTTTCCATTCCTTCTCTTTAAATCTTTATTTTATTTTTTCAAATTTGGTTTTCTCTTTTCAAATTAGCTCTCAACTTCTCCACTAGATTTTTCAGATCCTTTATTTGTTCTTCTAATCTATTATCCATTTCATAGAAGTTGAAAGTTTACCTTTGGTTTTTCCAGCTCTGATTAGTTTTAGGTCCTTTGTCTTTCTTTCTTTTTCTGCAAATTAAAACAAATATACTTAACTATAGTCACAGTTTAATATATTAATGTGGTAACATATACATACATACATTTGTATGTATGTATGTTATCGAGCCTTTTGATCAGGCCATATTCAGATAGATTGGACGAGTTAAACTCGAGTTATCTAGTCAGGAAGCCCAGAGAGATAACCTAAGGGTCTAGAAACAAAGCATAGACAACGTCACAAGACCATTACCAAAAGCACTCAAACCAAGACAACAATGGGATCACCTAAAATAGGGTCGGTATCGACCCCACCCAATGGATCGGCACCGAGACCTATCTCCACCTTGGGTGGACTCCATCTTCTGCCTACGTTCCTTGCTCGATTTCATTGTCGATTTGTCTATTTGATGCAATTCTCCATCGATCTCTATGGACACTTGAAGCTGCAACTCTGTTATTTTATAACTCCATCACTTGGACCCAGAAAAAAGCTAATATTGGTGCAAATAGTTATGGAATCACGAAGCTAACCACTAGATGAGCTGAAGCGAAGAATTCAAGATGGCTAGTTTGGTTATTTTAGGGATTGATACCGACCCCTAACCTTGGAGTCGTACTGACCCCTAGAAACCTGATGATGTGACACCTATTTTTTAGGAGAATTGGTCTAAATCATGGATAATGGCTTGTAGATATTTTTTCAAGGTATTAGGCCCCTTACCTCTATAAATAGGAGGGTAGGGCTTATTTTTGAGGAATTTTTTGGGCTCTAGCTCTTCCCTACTCTATTTGTAATCCTGGAATCTATGTGTTGAAGTTGTATCGACCCCTAATAACTTCTGCCTCCAAGTCAGATATAAGCAATAATATCTTAAAGTGGACATCGACCTTGCTTTGCTGAACCACTATAAACGATTGGGTCTTATTAATTTCTCATTTTCATTTACAATTTTTCATATTTATTCCCTACATAAACTTCTGGGTGTTTGTGCTATTTTTGGTTCAAACATTTCGATGCTTTCACTAAGAACTAAACTCATGCTACTTGGATCCATCATCTACTATTGGATTTCCTATATCTAAGAGATAGATCCAATTTCTCAACCTTTTAATTCTATAATGCAAATTTGCAAATATCTATTAGAAGCTCTCTGCCATGGCCCCATCAAGAATAGACCATTCTACCAACTCCAGAGCTACTACTGAGGCTGAGAATCAGAATCCTCAGCAAGGAGATGGAATTGTCCAACCTACTCAAATGGAGATCTAAATTCCAACTGACGTCGTGACCAGAATGAAGATGGATATGATGATGAAGTAAATGGAAGATAGATTCTAGGCTAGTCAGAATGAGATGAACCAGACGATGCAGCAGAGCTGAGATTGCTGAATGAGCTATCTCAAAATAGCCATAAAAGGAGTAGAAGGGATTCTACTTCTTCATCTGAAAGTTCCTCATTATCTGAGCATAGACGGAGGGACAGGAAGCAAAAGAGGACTCAGAACACTGCTAAAACATCGAACCAAGGAAGAGGACGAGCCCCAGGCCCAAATTTGGGAATCGTGCCGACCCAAGGTTACTGACTCCTCTAATGGTGGGCCTAGGGTCTATCCTTCGGAAGGTGGCATGAGCTTGGCTTCAGAACACGCTACTAGTGGTCAAAATCTGGAGAATCTTACTATAGCTGATTACATTGCTTACGCGAATCAAATTGGGGGGCTGCTAGACGAATGGATCTCCCAGAGCTTGGAGAACCTACGTATCGAGAGCCAAACCGAGGGCGTTCGTCGAGCCAAAAACTCGATGCGAAGCTCAATTAACTCCATTCATTCGAACCTATTGACCTGGACTACCTGGCGGATATAGTCAAGAGACTTGTTATCGAAAACTTTTTCAGGAGTAACAATCGATGGGGTACCTCTCCCAGTTGGAATCTTCTTACAAAGAACATTCTATGTGGGAGATACCCATGGAGATTTGCAATACTGTCTATGCCATTGTACGGAGGAACGACGAACCCTAGGCAACACTTAATGAGATATGAATGATATATAGATTTAGTCAGAGCTTCCAATTAAGTGAAGTGCCGTTGTTTTCCAATTTACTTAGAAGGAATAGCTATAATGTGGTTCACTCAACTTCCACCGAGGTCCATATCATCTTTCATTGAGTTATCAAAGAAGTTTGTAGAATAATTTCGTTTGCATACTGTACGTCCAAAGCATGTGATGTCTTTGCCAAGCCTCTTCCAAGCTGAGGGAGAGTCACTGAAGGACTTCTTGAATCGATTCCATACAATCGTGGCAGAAGTTACAGATCCCAAGGTTAGTGTTGATGGAGATGATTAAGGGGATTCATCCCGATACGGAGTTCGGGGAATGGTTGGAAAGGAAGCCCCCATCAATGATAGATGCTTTCTATAGAAAGGCTAACGAATACTTACGCTTGAAGGAAGCAAAGAAATGTCCACAAAGGACTAGTGCTGGAAATTCGAACTAAGTGATACAAAGTAAGTTGCCGTAAAGCAATTTAGAGGAAGCTCTGGGAATGTGGATGTGAATGTTGGTAATCAAAACAGTAATCGAAAAAGGAATGACGATGGGGCTAAGAAGAAGAAGCCAGATAATAGGAATCGTATTAGGACTCCTAAATACAATAGCTATACTGAACTAAAAAATTCGATAGAAAATATCTATTGGGCGACTCAAAACACTAAGCAGTACAAAAATCTGGCTCCAAGGGAGTCGACTGAGACGGAAAGAAAGTCAGGCAAGTTCTGCAGATTCCATGAAACTCATGGTCACAACATCAACGAGTGCAGATACATGTGGGATATGATTGAGGAGTTGATTCACATGAAAAAAGTTACAACAGTATGTGAAAGCCCTATAAGATGGTGGGCAAGGAAACTCAAACTCCTTTGGGCCGTCTTCCCTACGAAGGCAAACTGAGCCTGGTGTCGATGCATTCTGGGGGCAAGAAAAGCGTTGATGATTAATACTATCATCGGTGGGCCACACCCTGGTGATAAAAGTTTAGCAGAGATGGACAAGTATGTTGATGCTATTAAACATGCAGAGAGTGAAAGTTGCTGCGCTATTGAAGATGGGACTTTGAAAAACAATGCAGAATAATGACTGCGATATTGTTTTTCGGAATAGAGATACTGATGGAGTGGAAGCTCCAATGATTGACCCACTCGTGATCATTGTCACGATTGGTCCTACTATTGTTCGGATGGTGTTGGTTGACTATGGGAGTTTAGTAAATATCTTGTTCAAAAGAGATTATGGTCAAATGATGGTGGAAGAGAAGGATTTGAAACCTTGTAAGTCTCAAATACAGGGGTTTAATGGGATAGCTACTGAGGCCATAGGATTTGTTGAATAATCGGTGGTACTTGGCGAGGACGACCACAAGCGAGTGCGGGTCGTATCTTTTTTGGTGTTGGACATTTACTCAGCCTAGAATGCTTTTCTAGGCCGACCGACCTTGGCTAAGTTTAGAGCAGAAATCGCTCTCTAGTTCTTAACTATGAAGTTCCCTACAAAGAACGGAGTGGGAATCGTGTAAGGAGATCAGGTGGCTGAGCGCAAATCCTACGTCATTGAGCTAAAGGAGGCAAGGCGAAGGGAGAAAGGAAAAAATATGGAGGGGATCCTCTGCATTAAGGCGTTAGATGCATTGCAACTACAGCCTAAGCCCCAGTTCGGGCAGCCCAGTTGGTTCCATGATGACATGGACCGACATAAAGAGCCAGAAGGTGGAAGAGTAGCTCCCGCCGAGTTAACGATCGATGTTCTGGTCAGCCAAGATGATCCAAATCAGGTCCTAAAGGTCATATCGTAGCTTGCTGTAGGAGTAATGAAGGAGTTGGTTGGTTTTTTCCAGGAAAACCTGGATGTATTTGCCTAAACACACTCGGATATGTATGGGATCTCGCCAGAGATAGCGAGCCATGCATTAAATATAAATCCCAAATGCGTACTTATGAAACAAAAACGCCACAGCTTAGGTCTGGAGAGTTCTGCTGCACTTAAAGAAGAGGGGATAAGCTGAAGGATAATGGCTTCATCCGTGATGCCTTATACCCGGAGTGGGTATCTAACCCTGTCTTGGTGAGGAAAGCGAAAAGGAAGTGGAGGACATGCATTGACTATTTTTATTTAAATAAGGCATGCCCAAAGGACAGCTTTTCACTCCCGAGGATCGATCAGTTGGTGGATTCCACAGCTAGACATGAGATACTTTCATTCACGGATGCATACTCGGGATATGACCAAATTCTGATGCACATCCCGGATTAGGAACGCACCAGCTTTATAACCGACCTCGGACTGTATTGTTACATGGTCATGCCCTTTGGATTAAAGAACGCATAAGCAACTTACCAAAGGCTTGTTAACCAGATGTTTAAAGACCAGATTGAACGCTTGATGGAAGTCTATGTGGATGACATGCTCGTGAAGTCATGGCATTGAGAAACCACATTGATGATCCGACAGAGATGTTTGATGTCCTCCAAAAGTACGGAATGAATCTCAATCCCTTGAAATGCTCTTTCGGCGTTGCGTTAGGGAAATACTTGGGCTGCATTGTAAACTCCTGTAGGATTGAAGCCAACTCAAAGAAGGTCGAGGCATGAGAAAAATCAAAGCTCCGAAGTCGATCAAGGAGGTCTAAAGCTTAAACAGGATGGTCGCCGCCCTAAGTCGGTTCATTCCTAGAGCTACAGATAAATGTATCCCTTTCTTCGAGGTGATTAAGAAGGGAAAAAGGAACTTCGAATGGAATCGCGAGTGTAATGACGCATTCCAAGCTCTAGTGGGTCACTTGGAAAGACCCCTAATCCTTTCAAAACGGGTGGATGACGAAGACTTGTTTATATACTTGGTAGTGTCGGTGCATGCATATAGCGTCGCACTTGTACGTGAGGAATCTCGCATCCAACGACCGGTCTATTATGTCAGTAAGCAGTTGACAGATGTAGAATGAAACTATCTAAAGCTGGAGAATCTTGCATGCTACCTTTTGATCGCTTCGAGAAAGCTTTGCCCTTATTTCAAGGCTCATTCGATCAAAGTTCTTACCAACCAGCCTTTACGACAAATCTTGCGACGACCTGAGACTTATGGAAGGCTGTTGAAATGGAATATTGAATTGAACAAATACAACATAACTTATCACCCTCAGAGAGCAATCTAGGGTCAGGCCTAGGCAGATTTCATAGTTGAATTCACTTCACGAGATGATCCTTCAAAGAGCAGTGGCGAGAAAGAAACTGGATGGAAGATGTACACGGATAGTGCATCTAATGAACAGCTTCTGGTGCTGGAGTTGTACTTATTACTCCCGAAGAACATCGATCTACTATGCCTTGAACTTCGATTTTTCCGATAATTAATGATGAAGCTGAATACGAGGCCTTGATTGTAGGACTCAAGATTGCTAAAGAACTAGGATTAAAGACTTTACATAATTTTTGCGACTCTTAGCCACTGGTTTACCATGTTCGAAAAGAGTTTCAAGCAAAAGGTGCAAGACTACCTCCTTATCTAAACCGAGTCCTTGAGCTGCTCGCGGACATTGAACATTATACAATCACTCGTATTCCCAGAGAGGAGAATGAGAAGGCTGATTCAGTGGCTAACCTTGCTAGCTTTGGAGATGCACAGCTTATGAGCTTGGTTCCAGTGGAAGTACTTTCGGCTCTGAGCATCAACCAGATTAATGTCGATTAGGTCTTGGAGACCGAGCCGGAAAGGGAGTCATGGATAACTCCGGTTTAGGATTATTAGCAAAAAGGAATCCTTTAAAAGAGAAGGAATAAATGAAGAAAGCTCCTTCGATAAGCTTCGTGATACATCATGCAAGAAGGAGTACTGTACAGGAAGGGTTTCTCTGTCCCCATGCTTTGGTGTGTCGCTTACGATGAGGCCAAACGAGTCCTAAGAGAGGTTCATGAAGGGGCCTATGGTGCTCATAGGGGCAAATCCTAGCGAAGATCCTCCGCTACAGATACTTTTGACCAACTATCAATCGAGACACAACTGATTACACTCGTAGATGCGACAAGTGATAAAGGCTTGCTAAATAACAAGAGCCCCACCGATGGAAATTACTCAAATAGTCAGTCCTTGACCGTTTGCATTTTGGGGAATTGATATCATCAGTGTTTTACCAATATCTGAAGGTGGCATGAAGTACACTATCGTTGCTATTGATTACTTCACCAAGTGGGATAAGGATGAGCCGTTGGCCATAATCACCATGAAAAAAGTAATCAATTTTGTTGTTCGGAATATCATTTGTAATCTTGGAGTTCGTCAGGAAATCGTTACCGATAATAGGACCAAATTTGGTAGTACCGAGTTCAAAGATTTCTGCCGCCGGCATCGCATAGAGAAGATATTTGCTATAGTGGCACTTCCTCAGACGAATGGATAGGTTGAAGCTGTAAATAATATTGTCAAGCCATTCTTAAGAAGAAGTTGGAAAAAGTCAAGGGCAAGTGGGTTGATGAACAGCCATTGGTACTATAGGCTTGTCGAACAACTCACAAATCAACGACTGGTCACTCTCCATTCGCCCTAGCCTACGAATTAGAGGCTATGATTTCAGTTGAACTGGAAGTACCTTCTCATTGAGTGATTCACTATAACCATGGACTAATGAGAAACTCCTACTAGAGTTTCTTGATATGATCGATGAGAAGCGCAACGTAGCTGAGTTGAGGGTAGCTATACACCAACACCATGTCGCACGATATTACAACACTAAGGTCAGGAATCGGACCTTTGAAGTTGGCGACCTAGTGCTCAAACGAATCTTCCCTAACCTTGGAAACTTAGGCCCGGCCTAGGAAGGTCCATACACGATAGAGCAGAAGCCTAGAGATGGAACTTTTAGGCTTGCGATGAAAGATGTTATTTCGCTCCCAAGGGCATGGAATAGCGAGCATTTACGATGCTATTTTACTTAGAAATAAATTCATAAATAATTGACTAGAGCCGTTATAAGACAGATTCTATCATTTCCCGTCTTCTATGGAATAAAAAAGCTTTTCGAGTCCAAGATTCTATCTTTCCACCACTTACGAGTTGTGACTTGACCAACTCGAATGATTCTGCAAGTGAATAATGCAGCTGTTCAGGTACCCGAAGTTAGGTGCTAACCAATACTTCTACAGTTCATGATTGAACTGTCGATGTTCATCTCGGTATCCGAAGATAGATACCAACTAACTCTCGCTCCCGAGGTAGGGGCAGGAGTATAAACTAAGGATGTGGCTTGATCGTCCGTCAACAAACTCTTATCTTCCAATTGGGGGCAGGAGTATAAACTAAATGGATGTAACATTACCGTCCATCAGCTAACTCTTGCTCCCAGTGTAAGAGTAGGAGTATAAACTCAAAACGAACGTGATACGATCGTTCACTCGCTCGATTCTTATCCTAAAACTGAGGGTAGGAGTATAAACTAAACTGGACGGGACAAGACCGTCTAGCTCTCAACACTTTGCCCGATGTGGGCAAAACCAAAGATTTATACACCGAGATCTTGCATGTAAACTTTGAATCGTTTCCCGAAGTTAGGTGTGATTAGAAGTGTACATCTTGGATGAGGATATGCGAGCTATGATAAGTTAATTCAGATTTGCCTAGAGCTCGGCGCAATTGGATATTGTGATCTTGGAAAAGGATACTCGAACTGCTGTTTTAAGTGGTTAACTCCAACTAATGCCCAGAGCTTGGCACTTCAACAATTACTTTACATTCACAAGAACGATGGAAGGCCAGTAAATTATAGAATGGACTAAGCTTTTGGTCCGACAGTAATAACTAAGGGAACAGCTCGCAAGTACATTGAATGGAAAGCGTATTTCTTATGTATTTAGACAAATCCAAAAAAGAGTTGATGAAACAAAAAGTCTTTGTTATTCACATAAAGTCTGGAAAGCTAAGTACAAGTGTTTTTGACATTAAAAACAAAAAGCAAAAGCAGGGGCCGAACACGCACAAAGCCGGCCAAAAACTAAAATAGACTACAACTACAATTAAAAAGTAAGCCTATTTACACCAAACAAACTGACGCTTACTTTTTCGATTTCGTTCTCCTGTGTTTCTTCTTAGAGTTGGGAGAAACATTGCTCGAGCTTTCACCTTGTCTTTTCCCTCCTCTTCCTCTACTTCCATTACCCATGGGTGGAGTGCTCTGCGATGATCCAGCAAGCACACTTTAAGCTCACTTAGGTGGAGGAACGGAGGTCGGAATGCTTTGTGAGATACCTATGGGCGTGCTTTGAGCACTACCAGGTGGAGGAATATGGACTTGAGCAAAAATAGTCCGCTCGGGCAAAGCGATGGATAGAGGAGGGAGGGATGACTTCCATCTTCTCCTATTTGGTCTCTGTGGCAAGGAGGATGTCTTTCCCAAGCTCTTGCTCTTGCTCAAGCTCATGCATGGTGGGACCCGACAAGGGCTTAAAGACTCCACTAATAATAACATATTCATCAATCTAAGTTTCCTAAGTCTCACCAGCTCCTTTATCCAACAAAGCATTAATTATTTGCTCGTCAAGGCCAACAGTATCTTCAATCAGGATTGTTGGAATCATTGTTGAAGTGGTAACAGTAACTGACTTTGTAACAGGCACTTGTAGTCCCCGTTAAGAGACCTTGTCAGGAAGCCGAGCTATGTGAGGATGACCCGAAGAGTGAGAAACACATGGATAGAGATTAGCATTGTTAATTAGCAAACGTCAACTATCTGAAATACATGAGAAGTCAATGAGGTACTATATTCGCTTTAGAGTTATGTGTGGGCCAGGGTTATCCTCAAGAATTAAAGAGAGAATGGTAGGCCTGTGGGTCTCATGCCACTTGGGATCATACCCAGGTGTCGGAGCAGCTTGGGACCCAAGCATTTGGCTAGCAGTAGCATCATATGACGTTGATCCGGAGCCTTTGCCCAAATCTTTATACACTGTCGAGGTAAGCTCTATATGAAGGATAAGCTAGCCCTTTCAAATCTTAGGCTCATCTCCCACCAATACTTCTTTCCCTAGCTGCACCAAATCCACCTCGCCATCTTCGAGGAAAAAAAAATTCTTCTTCAATAATCCGCTCCACGGTGAGGGTGAGGATTCTGGGATAATCATCTTTGAACCACTCCAAAATTCGAAATTTGAGCACGTTGGAATTGTACTAATTTAGCAGTGGTTCAAACTTCTCCATCACATGCTCTTCTGCCCGTTGTTCCACGGCCTTAACTTCTCTTTTGAAGTGTGCATCAACATATTTCACATGCTCGAGCACTTTGTCTCTTTCCTCCCTGGCATGAAGCAGCTCATCAAAATAAGTCTAAGCTTGTTGGAGCACTTTATCCTTTTCTTTTGTTTCACGCTCTAGCTTGGTTTTTAGTTTAGCTGCATTTCTATTTGCGTTATCCCTCTTCATTACCAGAGCATGGTTTCGATGGAAAACCTTCTCCATTTCATCTCGATGCTTAATCCGCCCCTCTTTGAGTGTCTTGATGGCCTCCTCGACATTCTTCTCGTCTTCGACTTGGGATGTTCTCAGCTTCTCGACCTCAGCATCGAGAATAGCGAACAACTTCAATGAATTTTTATTATCAATCTCTAACTGCTTATCCCTGGAAACTTTGGAAATATTCTCAGCTAACTTCGACCATTCATTATACTGAATATGAACGTCGATCACACAATCGTCGATCACCTTTTGTACGTTAATCGGGATTCTTTTCAAGTTAGGCACAAACATAAGACCATCGAAGCAAATTTTTGAAAATTCTTCTTTTAGTTTGCCCATTCGGCCATTGGCAGGAAGCTATTCCTCCGTAGAGAGGTGGGACTATAGTATTTTCTTTTGCCAGACCTATTTTGAGAAGTTTCAGAGCCACTCTTGTGATGCCTACGGTAGGAAGATCGACTAGACTGGGATAGTACACGAGGTTTAACAGGGATAGAAGCCAAAGGTGGAGCATGAGAGGTATCACTAGGTGGGATGTCATCTTGACGATCAGAAGCCTTGTCTGGACCTCTAAGAGTAGGCGATTTGAACCTAGGGAGATGTCTTGAAGAAGAATCATGTGATGAGTGATCTCAGTCGTAGTTGCTTCTGTCTCAGTCATCTCTATCTCGAATGGAACGATAGCCTGATTCATAATTGCAACCACTTCCTTGACGGTACGAACTCGACCGAGGTCTTTGTGCTTGGGATGCTTTCACCTCCATAGATCGATATGTATTTCCTTTTTTCCATGGATCCTACAAGAGAAACAATAACAAGTTAGATCCAACAAGCTAGGACACAGGTCAAGTGCGAGTTTTATGAAATGCACACGTGGAAGAGTGTCCTAGTGTCCCCCGTCCTCCAATAGACCGTGAGATAGAGCTTTACTCATAGGAGTAACCTCTCCCATGATGGTAGGGATGAAGTCCTTACCAATGCGAATTAGGGAGTCGATTCCCTCGGTACTAATATTACCGACATCGAAAGAGCCAAACTCGGTAGGAATTGGCCCTAAGCCAGCAAATGTGCCTGTTGAAGGAAGAGATGGAGTTTTCTTAGCATTTGTGACTAACTGGATGTAACGACCGTGGATTTTAATTTAATTTAAATTTATAATTAAATAAATTTTTGAATAAAAATTTGTAAAATCAATTGATAAATTGATTCGAGTTTCCCCGAATCCCAATTATATTTGAACGATCATTTAAATTTAAATATTGTATATGTTGAATTTGAGTTTCAAGTAAATAGTTTAAAAATAATTATATAAAATATAGAATGTCATTTATATTACAAGATAAAATGAAAATAAAATAATTAAAACAACATTTTTGTAAGCAAGGCAAATTAGTTATGTAGACTAGAAATAAATATAAATTGAATATAAAATAACGAATAGATTAAAATTTAACAACATATTTAATAGAAGTTTATTTATATTATCAAGTAATATTTCAAAGTAATAAAACAAATAAACATCATCTCTAACACAAACAAAATTGTCTTCAGCCGAGATTAACAAACAAGTAAAGGTACAAATGAAAAGCTTGCAAAAGAAGAACAAAGTTAAAATAAAATATGTAAGTATGTAGACAAAGAAGTACACATGCATTTAATACCCCATCTTCTCTTTGCTCAAATATATCATCTCTGCCTATATAAAATGTAATACATCAGCCTCCATACCAAGAAAAGTCTCTAGCCAACAAAAGATGGAAGGTATCTCTGATCCTACTTTGTACAAACAAATGATATTACATTGTACAAAATACATCCCCACCCTGTACAACCACTGTATACCCTATTTCCATATATTGTCATCAGTTCGTCCATATGCTATGCAAAACAGAAGTGAATATATTTTCAAACTTAAACAAGAAAAACTTCAACTTAAAACAACTTGAACCAATTCGAATCAGAGATCAAAAGGGAGCTGCAGTTAGAAAAATGTCAAGCCTGGTTTAACATTTCAAACTCTACTCTGTTCTTCCTCTTGAAAACCAAGAGTTTTTTGGAATTGATGTGGTATGCAGACTATTGTTCTCTGTTCATCTTTCTGGAAAAACAAGGTGAGTAAACAAATTTTAAAATTAACTAAGTATATTTAATTGTTGCTTGTTAACACTGAGGTCTGGAATTGCTTCATTTTACATGTACCTATGTACATTTCCTCTGTGTATAATTATCTGGAGAAGTGAATGCCTGTTATATTAAAACCACCTCTATCTTCTAGTTTCAGAGCATCAAGTTCAATCAAAACCCAGATGTAAAATCTTATGAACTTGGTTAGGCTGAAAGATTTAAAACTTGACATGTTTGTTGATTTTAAATTTGAGTTAATAAATTATTTCCAGGAAAATGAGTTAAGATAGCTCTGAAAACATCATAACACAGATAAATTCACTTATACATGATAAAATCAAATATAATGGATTGCTGAGTCAAATATATATTTGGAATCACTATTGAAAAATATGATTTTTAAAACAAGAATTTTGATTTTTCATTAAGTACGTGAAGAGCAGTTTTGAGTTGATCGCGAATTGGGTTTCGACCTAGTTCAGGTGGCTGGAGGAGTTTTGGAAGATGAAGTTTCGCGAGGAGGTGGAGGAGTCTACTGTGTTGCTGGGAAAAATACTAGGAGACATTATCGATCATCGTGGAAGCGGCGGTGGCGAACTCTAGTTTGTAAACCTAGTTTGGTCTGGGTTGTGAAGTTTTGATCGGCAGTTTGTCTCGAAGTGATCGAGTGTTTCGAATCTCTGGTGGAGGGAAGAGTGGTCCTAGGTGGTGTGCTAGCCGGAGTGGTACGTCTTCAGGTGATCGGAGGTCGGCGAACGAGCGTTTTCCAGGTTTGGGTGTTTTTGAGTTTCTGTGTTGCCAGGTTTTGGGTCGAGCATCTCGATTTCGATTTCGAGAAGTCTGGGTAGTTCAGGCGATCGGGATGGGTTGCGAGTTGGGTTTGTGATCGGTGATGATGGCCGTTGATGGGCGGCGTTGGTTGTTGAAGCTGTGCACGTGCACAAGGCAGAGTTGAAGTCTGGGATTACTGGTTTGATGGTCTCGGTATTGGCTCGAGTGAATGTTGAAGTTGCTCGAAGCAGGTAGGGGATGGACTCGAAGCAAAATGAGTTTGTCTCGAGTCAGTTTAGTCTGGCTACAGTTTTTGAAAACTTATCTGCAATTAAATTTTTAAAAACAATTCAAAATGGAATTTGAATCTATGAGCAAAGTTTTAAACACAGTTTAGATCCAGTTGTAAGTTTAGTTCAAATAAACTTTTGAATCTTAGGTTTTAAAATGAATTTGGATTTTTAAATCGAGAATTTAAGATCAATGTTTTAAAGTAAGTTTAAAAGTCAAGTTTAAAATCGAATTTAAAATATGGATTCAAGTTTCTTGAATTAAAATCTGAAAAAAAAATCAATTTTAAGTCTGAAGGTGTTTTAACAAGTTTAAATTAAATTTAAAATTGGTTAAGGTTTTAAATGGTAAATCATTTTGAATCTTATATTCAAAATGTGATTTAAATTTAAATTCAAAAGTGTAATGTTCTGCACAATTATATTAATTAAATCATCAATAAAGGAATAGATTATCCTAGAGATAATTTAGATATTGAAGTAATTTAAATTAATAAGTTAATTAAAGAAAGTCTTATTTATTTAATTTAAAATAAATAACTTAGAATTAAAGATAATTTCTTAGTAAAGTACTGTAAAGAAATGTTATTAGTTAATGAAGTTAATTAACTAAGCATTATTAAGTAATCAATTGAAATTGTTAATTACTTAATGAAAATAAATTAAGGGGTTAATTAAATTTTGTAAATGGGTTTAAAAGTTAATTTAATTAATTTATTAATTGAGAATAATTTAATTAATTAAAGTGTTTGATAAATTAATTTATATCAAATGATTTGAAATTAATAAATCAGGATTGGATAAATAAATCAATAAGTAACTAGCTTACTTAGAAATAGATTTAATTGATTAGGATTAAACAATTAATTAATCCTGCCTATAAATGATTTTTGAATACTTGACCTTACTTAGGAATGATTGTATTGTACGAGATGCCTTGAATTGATTGTCATATCAGATCTATGATATCTCGTTCTGTGGATTATCTGTGTATTTTATTCATTTATTTGTGATGCATTTGTATATATATATCTGTGATCTGTGAATGAACGATAAGCGTTATAGTTTATATCGCTTATCAACTATATCCTGTATTTTGATCTATGATGATTCATTGTGTTGCACTATTGTGTTAAACCCCTGGACTACACCTTTACACACACAAATATGGATTTCACGTGGAAATCGGTTAAGTCACAGATAGTTTAAATTTGATGTTTTTGAAATTGAAATTTTAATTTCAATTGATTTTAAAAATTGGAAATTTGGGGTTTAAAGTGAAAAGCTTTTGAAATGGAATTTCAAAGATAAAAGTTATTTTGAATAACTTAATCGAGTTTTGAAAATTTAAATAATTTGATTTAAATTTGAATTCAAGTTTGAAATTAAATATATGATTTGGAAACTAGGGATTAAAGATGATATAAATGTGTTTATATGAATTTAAACCATTTAAAAGTAAAATGTTGAGAAAATGAATTTGACCCAAGAACCTTAACTTGTATAAATGAATCAGATTTCCAAAACGAAAACTGTTTGTTTTCAAATGATAAAAGCTTTCAGATAAGAAATGAAATTCCAGTTCAATTTAAAGAATTTCAAGAATGAATTGAAAAATGATTTTCCAAGTTATGAATGAACCCTTTTCGAAAGCTATGTATTAAATCTGTTTATTTTTAACAGATTTAAAATGATGATTCATTTAAACCATTCGAAATGAAATTGTTTTGAAAGCTATGAGTTAAATCTTTGATTTAAAGATTTAACGAGTTAAACTGAAATGGAAATCGATTTGGAAAATCTGTGAATGAATTTTTGTGAAATTAAGTGAATTTTGTGAATTGAATCTTTTTGTTTAAAAAGATTAAAATGGTAATTTGATAAACCATTTGAAAAGAAAGTTTGGGTATAAATTGTGACTTGATTGAAATCCCAATATCCATTTGTTTTTGAATATTGTGCTCACTATTCGGGTTAGCCGGGAAAAGACCTTTGCGTCATATAACCCATTCCGAATAGTGATACGTCGTATATGGATAGCATTTGAAGATCGGTGTTGAAGACCGGATATTCACGAGAACGAAAAGATAACTCGTCGATTGTCTCTGCACTGGGTCGCTCCTGGTATAGAGATCCCCTAAGTGATGGGAAATCCGATCGGGATTGTGAATACCCGGATTTGCAAGGGCTTCGTAAGAGGTGCCTTTGGTTCTGTTTGAACCCGGAACAGACTTGTATGGTTACATGTCTGACATTACACTATGAGATATAAAGCTGATTTCTTTCAAATACATTTCTGTTGGTGGCGGAGAATTTATTCTCTTAGCTTAACACCCTTCTCTGAGACGTACGAGCTCAGAGGTTATGTAGTTGAAATTTATCAGCGATATATTCCCAATTTGGTAACGTGGCATACTGAGTGTTGCTGTGAAATGATCAGTGTTTGATCATTTGTGATATGATCATTTGTTTGATCATTTATCTTTGTGATCATAGGTTGATCATTTGTTTGACCCGAAGCATGGCTTTGGTGACAAAGCGTAGCTTTGTGGACGAGACTTCGTCGAGCCTCACACCCCGGAAATGGTCAAAACAGGAAGGATGCAGCAAGGTTCTAGGGAGTAGCGCCCCTTAGTGTATGTCATTCCTTCTGGATAAAGGTGGTATCATGGTATGGAGCCCAGATATTTAACCTATGTTGATACTACTTATTATGTGGTTGTTGGAAATCGAGGATCCTTGGGAAGATCGGTTACGATCGGGGGATGGCATACGCGTGTCAGTAGTTACCTATTTTTGTAGAGGTAACCCGGCCTTGTGTTGGCAGAGATCCGGTTAGGTTCTCGGGACGTCATTCCAGAGGCGTTCTTTCGTGGCATAGGAAGTTCCTTAGCCTGATCATTTGTTGGAAATCCATCTTCCAATACGAACTATGTACGGTATTAGTTGTAGAACCTACCATTTACTTATGGTGGTCACCACTGTTTAGATGGTAGCTATAGTAGGCATAGTTCGGAATGTCTATGCTGGCTAAGATTTATATTCTACTTTCGAAATGTTTTCTACACTATGCACTAATAATAATATCAAAAATGATTTGATTTTGCGTAGTAAGCATCTTTGACTATCATAAGAAGAAATCTCCTCCAATTCTGCGTTTGCATTATGTGTGTGGCGGGAGGTCTTATGGTAGTTTCATTTTTCAAAAAGCATTTCGAATTGACTTTAAAATTCTCTTGCTATTTGTTTTAAAGATAAACTGTTTTTGTTGCTCACACCAGTCCCATGACTGATCCGGAGTTTATTGTTTCTTTCCTAAACTCTGGATGCTCAATTTTTTTCTACACGGGCAGTCTAGAGTTGGATTTTTCAGATAGTCAGGTTCAGTAGATTAACTGGAGCTAGTTCAGTCATTGGATCGGACTACACTTGCTTATCTTTGTGTATCGTTATTGGGAGTTCGAGCTACTTCTGGATTGGCGTTTTGAAGATGAAGATTATCTGCTGCTGATGTTATCGTTTTCTTTTCCGCTGCTATTTCTTGTATCATATCTCTGATGTATATTGATATTCATTGTATCATTCTGTTGTATCAGATATTGTATATCAATATATTATTCTTTTTTTCTTCCGCTGTGTATGTACTTAATGTTGTTATAAGCTCCGGCGACTCGGATTTGAACGGTCGAATCTACGGCATTCGAATACGATGTAAAGTATGGATGTTGATTTTCGAGCGGGCAAAATCCCTGACGATACATTTGGTATCAGAGCTAAGGTTGAACTTTAGCTCAGGAGTGTAACAAATTAAGTAGCTCATTAGAGATAGGGTGAAGTAAACTCTAGAATGAGTAATCTCTAAGATATCCGTCTGAACGTCTCAGTAAATTCTCTTGCTATCCACTGATAGTGAGTATGAGTGCAAGAAGAGGACGAGATAGGGGACAAGGGAATACGACTATAAATGTCAATACCCTGCAACAGTGGAAATAATCTTTCTATCAATTTCCTTTGATTCATTTCCAAAATTCTTTTGATTTCTTCGTACCAGCTACAAGAAGAGGTTTCGGTGCGATGATGGCCTTGCGAATCGTTGTAGAAGATCCTTACTTCGTATCTTCATCAGTTTCTTATCAGCTTTTTGGATTTAAACCTTAATAAATTTGAAATTGGAAATTTTAAATTGAGTTAAATCGATTAATAGAATACGAGGCTAAATTTGAATAGTATCGATAAAACGATTTCGTTTAAAACCAAATTTGAAATTCTATTAAAATTTCTGGTGAATACCAAAGTCCGAAGAGGGACAAATTGGTATGTATTCTGAGATATTCCGACTTGAATTTGAAATCCATATCTTAAGTTCGAGGAATTATAGGAGATCGAATCTATCTATCTCTGTGCTGTTTTCGTGCCTGCGAATTTCGAGGACGAAATTCTTTTAAGGGGGGAAGTTTGTAACGACCCTGGATTTTAATTTAATTTAAATTTATAATTAAATAAATTTTTGAATAAAAATTTGTAAAATCAATTGATAAATTGATTCGAGTTTCCCCGAATCCCAATTATATTTGAACGATCATTTAAATTTAAATATTGTATATGTTGAATTTAAGTTTCAAGTAAATAGTTTAAAAATAATTATATAAAATATAGAATGTCATTTATATTACAAGATAAAATGAAAATAAAATAATTAAAACAACACTTTTGTAAGCAAGGCAAATTAGTTATGTAGACTAGAAATAAATATAAATTGAATATAAAATAACGAATAGATTAAAATTTAACAACATATTTAATAGAAGTTTATTTATATTATCAAGTAATATTTCAAAGTAATAAAACAAATAAACATCATCTCTAACACAAACAAAATTTTCTTCAGCCGAGATTAACAAACAAGTAAAGGTACAAATGAAAAGCTTGCAAAAGAAGAACAAAGTTAAAATAAAATATGTAAGTATGTAGACAAAGAAGTACACATGCATTTAATACCCCATCTTCTCTTTGCTCAAATATATCATCTCTGCCTATATAAAATGTAATACATCAGCCTCCATACCAAGAAAAGTCTCTGGCCAACAAAAGATGGAAGGTATCTCTGATCCTACTTTGTACAAACAAATGATATTACATTGTACAAAATACATCCCCACCCTGTACAACCACTGTATACCCCATTTCCATATATTGTCATCAGTTCGTCCATAAGCTATGCAAAACAGAAGTGAATATATTTTCAAACTTAAACAAGAAAAACTTCAACTTAAAACAACTTGAACCAATTCGAATCAGAGATCAAAAGGGAGCTGCAATTAGAAAAATGTCAAGCCTGGTTTAACATTTCAAACTCTACTCTGTTCTTCCTCTTGAAAACCAAGAGTTTTCTGGAATTGATGTGGTATGCAGACTATTGTTCTCTGTTCATCTTTCTGGAAAAACAAGGTGAGTAAACAAATTTTAAAATTTAACTAAGTATATTTAATTGTTGCTTGTTAACACTGAGGTCTGGAATTGCTTCATTTTACATGTACCTATGTACATTTCCTCTGTGTATAATTATCTGGAGAAGTGAATGCCTGTTATATTAAAACCACCTCTATCTTCTAGTTTCAGAGCATCAAGTTCAATCAAAACCCAGATGTAAAATCTTATGAACTTGGTTAGGCTGAAAGATTTAAAACTTGACATGTTTGTTGATTTTAAATTTGAGTTAATAAATTATTTCCAGGAAAATGAGTTAAGATAGCTCTGAAAACATCATAACACAGATAAATTCACTTTTACATGATAAAATCAAATATAATGGATTGCTGAGTCAAATATATATTTGGAATCACCATTGAAAAATATGATTTTTAAAACAAGAATTTTGATTTTTCATTAAGTACGTGAAGAGCAGTTTTGAGTTGATCGCGAATTGGGTTTCGACCTAGTTCAGGTGGCTGGAGGAGTTTTGGAAGATGAAGTTTCGCGAGGAGGTGGAGGAGTCTACTGTGTTGCTGGGAAAAATACTAGGAGACATTACCGATCATCGTGGAAGCGGCGGTGGCGAACTCTAGTTTGTAAACCTAGTTTAGGCTGGGTTGTGAAGTTTCGATCGGCAGTTTGTCTCGAAGTGATCGAGTGTTTCGAATCTCTGGTGGAGGGAAGAGTGGTCCTAGGTGGTGTGCTAGCCTGAGTGGTACGTCTTCAGGTGATCGGAGGTCGGCGAACGAGCGTTTTCCAGGTTTGGGTGTTTTTGAGTTTCTGTGTTGCCAGGTTTTGGGTCGAGCATCTCGATTTCGATTTCGAGAAGTTTGGGTAGTTCAGGCGATCGGGATGGGTTGCGAGTTGGGTTTTTGATCGGTGATGATGGCCGTTGATGGGCGGCGTTGGCTGTTGAAGCTGTGCACGTGCACAAGGCAGAGTTGAAGTCTGGGATTACTGGTTTGATGGTCTCGGTATTGGCTCGAGTGGTTGAAGTTGCTCGAAGCAGGTAGGGGATGGACTCGAAGCAAAATGAGTTTGTCTCGAGTCAGTTTAGTCTGGCTATAGTTTTTGAAAACTTGTCTGCAATTAAATTTTTAAAAACAATTCAAAATGGAATTTGAATCTATGAGCAAAGTTTTAAACACAGTTTAGATCTAGTTGTAAGTTTAGTTCAAATAAACTTTTGAATCTTAGGTTTTAAAATGAATTTGGATTTTTAAATCGAGAATTTAAGATCAATGTTTTAAAGTAAGTTTAAAAGTCAAGTTTAAAATCGAATTTAAAATATGGATTCAAGTTTCTTGAATTAAAATCTGAAAAAAAAATCAATTTTAAGTCTGAAGGTGTTTTAACAAGTTTAAATTAAATTTAAAATTGGTTAAGGTTTTAAATGGTAAATCTTTTTGAATCTTATATTCAAAATGTGATTTAAATAATTAAATTCAAAAGTGTAATGTTCTGCACAATTATATTAATTAAATCATCAATAAAGGAATAGATTATCCTAGAGATAATTTAGATATTGAAGTAATTTAAATTAATAAGTTAATTAAAGAAAGTCTTATTTATTTAATTTAAAATAAATAACTTAGAATTAAAGATAATTTCTTAGTAAAGTACTGTAAAGAAATGTTATTTTTCAAAAAGCATTTCGAATTGACTTTAAAATTCTCTTGCTATTTGTTTTAAAGATAAACTGTTTTTGTTGCTCACACCAGTCCCATGACTGATCCGGAGTTTATTGTTTCTTTCCTAAACTCTGGATGCTCAAATTTTTTCTACACGGGCAGTCTAGAGTTGGATTTTTCAGATAGTCAGGTTCAGTAGATTAACTGGAGCTAGTTCAGTCATTGGATCGGACTGCACTTACTTATCTTTGTGTATCGTTATTGGGAGTTCGAGCTACTTCTGGATTGGCGTTTTGAAGATGAAGATTATCCGCTGCTGATGTTATCGTTTTCTTTTCCGCTGCTATTTCTTGTATCATATCTCTGATGTATATTGATATTCATTGTATCATTATGTTGTATCGGATATTGTATATCAATATATTATTCTTTTTTTCTTCCGCTGTGTATGTACTTAATGTTGTTATAAGCTCCGGTGACTCGGATTTGAACGGTCGAATCTACGGCATTCGAATACGATGTAAAGTATGGATGTTGATTTTCGAGCGGGCAAAATCCCTGACGTTACACTGGATGTTGGGTAGAAGTCTGTGCCTTTGAGATTTTCATGATCTACATCTTCTTTGGAGTGGCGGTTGATCGTCCCCAAATTGTTCGGGTTGAGACTCATGACTTGCATCGATGTTACCTTGGCCAGCCTTACCACTTTCACCAATAATTTTCCTTCCTCGGCATCCTTTAATACTTGTTCAATATTTTCTTCGACTCTAGTCCAAGGACTTGGGCTTGGGGGCAAGCCAAAATCAGCCTCGCCTCCTCCGATTGAGTTGTCATCGTCGTCGTCATCCGTAGAAGCTATTTGGACAATACCAATGATGTGGCCCTCTTCTAACAAGCCATGGGCAAGAAGATTTTCATCTGATATGAGAGTTCTGATATCTCTCTCTCCTACCAGAACTACCATAAGAGTGTTAACAACATCTGAAAGCATCGAGCTACTGGGTCTCACCAGAACATCTGGATAGTAAAGCAAAGAAATAAGTTAAGTCTGCATACTATAAGGAAAATTCGGAAATATAAATGGGTTAGAACTTACGCCCATATATCCATCTCTGAGCAAACCCGGGCAAACAGCGAATGTAGAACCACTCGCTTTTAAAGTAGCTCAACTTGTTTCAAGCCCCAGTAACCACTCTACAACCCCTGATTGGTTCTAAGAATATCAAAGACGGACTCTCTTTTTTGCTCTTGAAGCTATAAATATAGCAGAACTCCTCATCGCTAGGTACTCGTTTCAAGTGCTCAGAGAAGACCATGTATGTACTGAGGAGGAAAGCATAGTTGTTCGGCTGCAGCTATGTCTGAGCCAAGTATATGAATAGGACTCGGTGGACAAGCTGGTTAAATGGTGGGACGTAACCTGCCAAACACATATATCTATTGTAGGCATTATACCCTTCCGAAAGACTGTGTGATCTTTGATGACATTAAAACGTCTTCAAATGGAATCTCGTGCTTAACAAATATCCTCCGAGGAGATCCTTCATTGATTTTAGAGGCTACAGAATCAGCGGGATCTTCTAATATCACGGCATCCTCAAGAGTGATGGGTGTTGGATCTATCTTTGGCTCGCCTACCGGCTCTACTGGATTTTCAGGAACTTGTCGCTCGACTTCAAGATTTTCTAGATTTGTTGTTCGACTTATGTAATATCTTGTTGTTGTTTATACTGAACTGGAGTTTGTTAGGCATATGGAGTTGTAGTCAAACTCAATCGTCATCGGATTTAATGTATTTGGAAGTTGATGTACCTGTGGCTTGAGCAGCAAGACGTTTGGAATGTCTCTGATCCATTTCTATAAAACAAAAAATTGATAGACGGTCAACATTAGATAAATTATAAGCTATAACCCCCGTGTTAAAGTGGATTCTAGTGCGGTGTTGTGTAGTGTCATGCAATTCAGGTTTTCGATGTTATTTAACAGTTCATTTTTTAAGTTCTGGATATCACTCGACGTGACCGTCCCGACAAGTTTCACATCATTGCCATGCTTTGGAAAGGATTTAAAACTAGGAAGGAGATATTATTTCACAAGATAGGAGTCACATATGAACCAAAATTACTGAAAATTGCCTAAGTGTGGGAGTTGTACACTCCAACACTTGGAAGAAATCTCATCCTTCTTCCTTTATCCTCACCGATTCCCAAAATCATGACTAACCACAGTGGCTCTATACACGTTCATAACCATCCATGGTAGCCCATCTAAGTCAATCCATCTACCTCCTCCAATACCTACTTATAATCAGGTCTATTTACAAGATGGAAATTAGGGTTTGGGATCGATTCTACGTAAAGGTAAAGGCTAGGGATCAGGTCGGTGGAGGTTGGTCTGACCAAGGAGGGGTGAGTGATGTAAGATTCAGGTGAGATAAGGCGGTGGCATCCCTAAAGATGAACGACGATGAAGTTTGGTCATTGGGCGTCGATGTACTTTTAATGGCGGAAATCAAAGTTTTCAACTCGGAAGCAAATGAGCAAGTGAGGGAACATGTGAAACAGAAATGGGTTAAACCCATGTTGGAACCGAAGTTTTTTCAAATAAAACTTAGGAAAGCTCGCAAGTCCTAAGTCGGTACCGACCCCTAAGCTATGGGTCGAGACCAAGTCTAGATTAATATATATATATATATATATATATGTGTGTGTGTGTGTGTGTAACAATTATATATATGAACAAATGTATGGTATGTGCATATGTATGTGGACGTGTATGCACGAAATATGGAGTGTGTGTGCATATCCAATACTCGATGATTAGGATCAGTGGGAAATCAAATTCAAACCTGAATAGTCCATGGATGGAATCAGTTCAGAATCGTCAGGCTTGGAATAACATATCAGGGGATCATATTCCAAATTTATAATACCATGTGCTAGTTGAGCCTCATGATGGATCGCTGTGGGCATAACTTTTCAGGGAATCGATTCACTAAAAGGATAACGACCATTCGAAACACAAAGTGGATTCCTTCGCAGCAATTCTAACTAGTCTTGATTCAAAGCATATCACGTTCGAAAAGAGATGCACTTTGGGACGCAAGTGTTATCTAGCCATTTGACCAAGCCATATTCGGATAGATTGGACAAGTTGAACTTCGAGTTATCCAGGCAGGAAGCCCAGAGAGATAGCCCAGGGGTCTAGAAACCAAGCACAAAAAAAGTCGCAAGACCAATACCAAAAGCACTCAAACTAAGACAACAATTGGATCACCCAAAATAGGGGTCGGTATTGACACCACCCTATGGATCGACACTGAGTCCTATCCTATCTCAGGTGGACTCCATCTTCTGCCTACATGCCTTGCTTGATGCCAAAAGCCTATTCCAATGTCGATTTGTTGATTCAATGCAATTCTCCATCGATCTCCACGAAAGCTTGAAGTTGCAACTCTGTTTTAACGACCCATATTTTTAACGATCGGATATTTAAATAATTTATTTAAATATTGATTGTTAATTAATTGATGGTCCTAAAATGTGATTTTTCACTTACGAATGAATCAAGACTTGAGACCACTTCCATTGAGTTCGTATCGATGTTGCGAATTAAAATGAGTATAAGTATTGTTATATTTGGAGATCGGACGATCCGATGGTCGAAACGGTCTCGATAAGCGTGAAATTATCATCCCGGAGCATAGTCTCGGATAGCAACAAAATTTATATTACCAACACCATAAAAAATGAGGTGATGTACGTGGATGAGTTTCATGGCGATCAGATGCACCGTTTGATCGTGCAAGCTTGAAACATACTATAGTTTATTTGAGAAATTCAAATAAATAATAATATAATAATCACTTAAACCCTATTCGAACCCTTTCCTTATCTCACTCATTTCTAGGTTACTATTATATTGATGGCTGCCCCTTCTCAATAAAAATCGTGATCTCCATACCGTCTATAATCACGATATTTATTACGTTGAGTTCGTATGCTCAAGATCTATACAACCATATCAAATTTGTAGCATGCGATCCTACTTGGCCGAGCTCGACCTTATGGGTTGCAAACTAGGGTTTAACTTGACGATCGATTTAAGGCAAAATGGACCATGGCATTTGCGGCATCGGGTTTCTCTTCGCGACGAGCACATTTCCACCAAATTTTGTCGAGGTCGGAGCACCAGAGCAAATTGCGTCATTTGTCAAAGCATAGGATCTGCTACAACCGCATTTTCATACGAGCAACTGGGTTTTGTTTCAATGGGTCGGGGATGAAGAGATTTAGAATCCGAGTTCGTTAGCGAAGACGGCGTATCGTTTTGTCGACAAATGAGAGAAAAATCGATGAATGAAATTCACATTTTTGGGTTTAGATGCACGACTGATATGTGCACATACAAGCACCAGTTTGGGAAGAAGGAGGATTAGCAAATGAAGGGTAATTAGCTTAAGTTATTTATTGTTTTATTTAATTAATTTCTTATTTAATCTGTTATCTTATAAAATGTGTATCTTTTGCATACGAGGTTTGTTTTGGACGCGGTTTCTTGCATTGTACTCATGATGGAGAGCTCTATGACTTAGCGATGGATTGGACAGATTTAGATGAGGTGAGTGATATTGTATGTCACCATATTATGATTTGATTGTATAGTATTAGATTGAAACTTGGGAATGATTTTTGATTTTAAAATATGATTTTCCTATACATATGCTAGAATTTTATAAAAGAAAATAAAATTATTTAAAAATAACAATAAAGAATATCACATATTTTCCATTGACGAGCGATAGTTAGGGAATTATTAGACTTGAGCTATTATTGATATTATTTCTCACATTGGTTGATGTGGAAGGTTAAACATATTATACATATACTATTATGGACATTTATATGCTTGTAGGATGTATGTATAATTTGGTCATTAGGTTGAAACGCCTATTTATTGGCAATCCTACGCAAGGCAATATTCCATGCGTTAGGGTTTCATCCCATTGATCGGAGACTCAAACAAATGGGATAAGCTGTAAGAGAATGCTGGAATGCATGCAGATAGATCTGAGGATGGAAGACGATGGATTTGGACAAGCTTCATGATAGAGTTAGGATATGCCCTAGGGAAAATTCTATAGTTTATTGTAAATTAGTAATTCTGAAATCAATTCTCATTCGAAATAAAGGTGTTTCTTCTTTCTATTATATACTTGTTATAATGTGATATAAATGATTAAATGTTTAATTAAAATATATTTAATAGAAAATCCATAAATGGTATGTTTTTGTGATAGTAGTTACAAAGTGTTATAACCGTGAGTAATTTATCACAATAAAATTAAATACCATTTTAAACGTTCCTAGTCAAGATGCATCGAGACTGTATATCGATGTATCCGTTGAGACTAAATTACGTAACGCTCTCCAAATGTTGGGCAGTTTATTACTCATTACTGTTGGGGGCACCTAGGGGTTACGTACTGATAGTTATTGGATAACCATGGAACGACTCACTTGATAGTTTTCTGTTGGTTAATATAACTAAGGTCAAACAGAAAATATCGATGTGACTGATTTACACAGTTCTCTTGACTTGAGGATACTGTTGACCTTCAATGTGGAAGCTCCGCTTTGGTTATAGTTAAATCATGGCATGATGTCTATCGAACAATGTCGAGTGAAAGCATTGGAAGTGAAACACCATTCAAGTGAGGATTCGTCTTCTCAGTTATATGAGGTTAGTATCATGATCAACTGAAGTCAACTCAAAGTCTCTGGCCAGAGCAGTTCGGTTAATAATAATTGTTATTATTGAACCGAGGATTTTGTGTTTGGACTGTAAAGTTGAATGTGGATGATATTGGAATTTTGACCATTACTAAATTCCATAAATCCAAAGTGATATAGTTTTGACGAAGAGAATTGGTGTAAATAATTGTCACTATTGGGTACCGCTTATAATAAGTAAAATTAGATTTTACTAAAAGATGTGTAAGCGATAAATTCAGCCAAAATGTCACACCACCTGCTAAGTGACGTGTGAACGTCAATATTCGAATAGTTCAATATTAATCGCTGACTAAATTTACATCTTTGAGTCGCAAAACCGAAATAATGAATGCTCTAAATGAACTACATGATTTAATTAATTTATAATTTCTATAAATTAATTAAATTAATTAGTATTTATGGAATATTAATTACTAAATTTTTATTTAATTTGTTTGAATGCCCTTAGCATTTAGTAAAGTGCGTATATATAAGAGTTATAAACACGCATATTGATATATGATATCGTTAGAGTGTTTAAATTTGATTTAAACATGATAAATGCTAAAAAGGGGGCTTTGAATAAATTAAATTAATTAGTATTTATGAAATATTAATTATTAAAATTTTATTTTAATTTTTTTGAATAACATTAGCATTTAATGGTGTGCGTATATAAAAGTTATAAATGCGCACACAGTTCAATTAGATTTAAATGGGATTGATGCTAATGAGTTTTGGAAATTTTTGAGGGCCCCTGTGGCACCATCTATGGCTAGCCATGCATATAGAAGAGAGAGAGGACTTTATTAACAATTAAAAGGAAATTATAAGGGGAAAGTGTAGAATATGCAAGTATATGATTTTTGTTTGATGATAATATACATATACATATATATATATATATATATATATATATATATATTCGTTTAAATGTATTTGTTGTTGTACTATTTTATTTTTCACATAAATAAATAAATATTTGTTGAATAAAATAAATAACTGAGAATTCATAATCAAACAAATATTTTATTCAAACAAATATTTTATTACAAATTCGAATAGTACAAACTTGAGCTCTCACTGCATTTACACAATTTCAACTACAATTCAATTTCAATTACAAAACAATTTTCACTTTACAATTTACACCTCACTACATATTCACTCAACACTCGTATTTTTATCTTCAACTCTGTTCCAGCCTGAATCCAGCATCTGAGCTATCTACAAAATAAACACTGATGTAGTAAAATTGAAAAAGAAAATATTTTGCATTACGAAATAAAGTGTGTGTTTTGAAAATATTATTTGCCTCAGTTATTTGGGTTGTGCGTCATCATTTTTCTTTTGAATTCATCTTACACGAACAGCTTGTAACATGCACAGTGTATCATTGTACATGTCACAAAGCCGTGCACACCGATATACACTTGCTTGTTAAAATTGCAGGGACATGTGAGCACAAGGTCAAACACGGGCCAAAAGCTGGATTAAACTCAAGTATGCAAAACTATTTAGACCAGGTCGGTGAAATCAAAACAAAGTGGTGAACCAGATCAAACACACCAGACATGTGCATGTTAAAATGAAATGGTCAGGTGCACACTCAAGTAAATAGTTCAAATGCAAGGCTACAAACTCGAGTGAACCACAGACCATCACAACCAGAGGCATGTACAAAGTTTTTAGCACCAGCATGAATGGTCAGGAACAACAAAAGAAATGACTACAGTTAAAGTTTTAAAGTGAATCAAACATGTGTATATGCAACAAAGCTTCAAAAATGCTCAGAGTAAAGTTCATTCAAACGTACACATGACTCGAAGAAACTACACAAGTAACATGAAGCAAACGTGCAGCTACCACCAGACCCTACATGAAAACAAGCTAATGGAGTCAAGGCCACATGAACACACAAACATGCTCATGTACATATGAAACCAAACTACAAGAACAAATCAAGACATATATATAATAAAGACTCCAAAATGCAAAAGTATGAACACAAAGTGAACCCAGACCTCAAATTAACACAAGCTCGAACACACTTGAACCAGAGATGTATGCATACATATGAAACATAGACTTTAGTACACACCCACATATATGCAACAGTGAACACCAAGTGCAAGACTTAAGTAAACATGCAACAAGAAGAAGTGCACAAACAAACAGTTGTGGACAGCAGCCCAAACAAGAACATGAAACCAAGTTTAAAGCAGTTAACATGAATGTGCAGGCACAAGTCAAGGCATGAAAAAAAATGCAACCGGAATTGATGCCAAGCCATCACACACAAATAAATACGGTTTAAATGTTTCAAAAACAATGGAGCAGCATGTATATTCATATGCAACAGCAATGAGCAGAACAAGGCATCACAATACATATACACACACATACATATGTATGTATGTATATACATGGTGACACACATGAATCATTTCAGGCACGAACAAGAGAAAGGTACAGCGCAAGACTTCAGTGAGACCAAACACAAGTTTCAACATGTACATCAAGTCAGTGCACATGAATCAGAGGAGACAATCTCACCATATCAGTATAGCAAGGCTAGGCAGTCCAACCAACATACAAATAAATGTAACCAGATTGCAACATAATCAGTTCAATGATGTATACATGAAGACACAACTCAGTTGAGCAAAAGAGATGCAACAAGCAAGAGAGAAATGAAATGCAGTTACACGTATTTTGAATAATGTCTCAGAGGATATCATGGTCAAGGCAGCAAAGAATGGAAACAGTTGAACAAGTCGTAGAAGAAAAGAACAAGAGAAAAATTCACATGTTGAACAAGTCAAAGTCCGGTTTATCTCAAACTTCAAAGTGCCGAAGTCATAGGAGCAAAAAGAATGAAACCGACTCAAAGGAATTCAAGCAACGTCAAGTAATGAACAAGTCAATTTCATCACATCGTTCGATCAAAAAATGTATGGCCAAGCAAAGAAATGGACAAATTCAAACAGAAATATACGAACGAGAATTTAGGGTTTTAATCCCTATAAATTACCCATATCATCATCGGCATTAATCAGGAGTTCGAAAGAAAATTAATCCAAGCATAATCATAATTCAAAAAGAAAAAATTCACATACCAGTATAATTCGAACTCGAATCAATTGAAGCTACCAAGAGCAACTCAAGCTAGGGATCGATTGACGAAGCAAACCAAAATCAAAATCATCATTTCAATTAGTCAATTATTAAGTGGAGACATCAATTGGTGAACAAAACCCTAAATTTCAGATCGAAGAGAAAAAGGAAGAGACCGCATAAAACAAATAAAAACGAACAAACTTCTCTTATTATCATCATTTTTGGGCCGGCTCTATTTTATTTATTTTGGGCTAAAATTATATATAGGGTTTTGTGTTTGTTAATTTTATTTTATTTTGTAATTTTCCTTTTAAAATTGTATAACTTTCTAGTTGTGTAACTAGGTACAAACTACGGGATGTAATTTGAGAATTCGCAACTCAGTGGCTGAGTTGTGGCAGGTTTTTGAGCTTAGAGTTAGGTTAGTCAAGTTAGCAGGTGTTGCAAGTTTACATGTGTTTGTAAGCGTCTGACTACTTAATTTCTAGTAGAAACCTTAGGGGCAGCACATAGGCATGTTATTGCCGAAGCTGGGTAAATCTATGTGTGATCTCTACTGCATTACTTTCTGTTTTATATTTTATTTCCGCATTAATTTTTATCATTATTAGTATCACCCTATTCACCCCCCTCCCCCGGGTGAAAATGATCCTACAAGTGGTATCAGAGCTAGGAACAAAAACCATTATTTGTTTTAAAAATTATATTTATAAATGGCTTCTTTTAATAATGCTTTTTCTGAGGGTCAGTCCATAGTTAGACCACCCATGTTCCATGGTAAATATGATTATTGGAAAAAGAGAATGAAAATTTTTCTGAAAACCATAGATGCATGGAATATTGTTGAGATGGGATATAGCACACCAACAATAATGGTAGTAATCAAGAAGTTGAAAAACCTATGGATCAATGGACAGATCTTGAAAATAAACTACAAAATGCTAATGCTAGAGCTATGAATTCTATTATTTGTTCATTAGATCAAATTGAATTTAATCGTGTCTCACATTGTCTAACTGGGCAGGAAATATATCACACGCTTGAAGTGACTCATAAAGGAACCTCCTAGGTTAAAGAATCTCGCCTTGCCATGCTTAGTAGCGAATATGAGAACTTCACAATGGCAAAGGATGAAAGTGTCAAAGAAATGTATGGATGACTTTCTAATCTTGTATACAAATCAAAATCTCTAGGAAAACCATACACAGAACTGGAAATAGTCCGAAAAATCCTTAGAATTCTTCCATGAAATTTTGAATCAAAAGTGACTGTCATTCAAGAATCAAAGGATCTGAAACAAATTAAAGTTGAAGAACTCATTGGGAGTCTCACCACTAATGAGCTAGAAATCAAATTCAAGGAAGAACGTGAAGGAGGTGATACATGAAAGATATCAATAGCTCTCAAAGGAACAACAGAAAGTGAAGATGATGATGATGATGATGGAGCAGTTGAACTGGCATTGATAGTAAAGAGGTCAAAAGGTGTAACCGAAAATATGGAAATCCAGCTCTAAATCAACAACTGAAAAAAAAGATCGTCATAGTTCTAGACAACTCAGAAGAGAATGAGATCATTTGTTACAAGTGCAATAAACCTGGTCATATCAAGCCAAATTGTCCTCAAAATCGACTCAGCAAAGGAAATAAACTGGAAAGGAGGAGTTTTGCAGCAACTCGGAATGAAAGTGATGAAGACGATGAAAGCTTTAGTAGTGAAACTGAAAAAGTAAATCTGTGTTTTTCAGAAGAAACAAGCGACAACGATGATGATGAGCCAAGCGAGGTATCAAAACTTACACACTCGCAATTACTTATATATTTTCATGAAGTAAATGGCTATTTTGAACGACTTAGGGAGAAGTACGCTAAGATTGAATCACAAAGAGATAGTTTGATAGATCTAAATAAGCAGCTTGATCAATTGGTTTAAAACTATCAAAATAAGAGCCCTAAGTGTGATAAGTGTCCATCATTTGAAGAGGAAATAAAAAAATCAGAAATTAAAATTAAATCGCTTGAAAATGAAATTCTGTTTTGAAAGAAAGTGAAAATACTTGGAGATAAAATTCTATTAAAAAGTGCACTTTGTTATTAAATGAAAATGAAACTCTCAAATCACAAGTCCAACAATTGTCTACAACTGTATGAAATTTCTCCAAAGGAGAAAAATCACTAAATATGCTATTAGGGAAACAAACTGTTAATACTGTTAGACAAGGACTTGGGTATACTCAATCTAAAAGAGTTAGAGGTGAAACTAATTATGTAAATTCCAAGTGGGAAAAATTGGACACAATCACAATAATTGCTGGTATAGACCCAAACACGTGACAACCATACCAATTTGGGTTCCTAAAGGCACGAATGTGAAATCTTCTAAAGTCAAACAAATCTGGGTGCCGAAAGGAACAAATATAGATTGCTTTGGTTCTACACAAACTTGTATTTCAAAATTGTTTGTCACTAACAATCATGGACCTATAAAAACAGATAGGCCACAAAAATCTTTCCTCGTGTAGGTGTTTTGGCAAGCTAAGGAATAGCAAGAGTGGTACCTAGATTCTGGCTGTTCCAAGCACATGATCGGCGACAAATCAAAGTTTCTTAGCCTAGAGAAGCACAAAGGTGGCAAAGTCAAAATGGGCAACAAACGATGTATTATATGTTGAAAATCTGTACCATAATCTGATTTCAATCACCCAGTGATCAACTGAGAAAATTTGAGCACCACAATTAAATTTGACAAGGATGAAAAAGGTAAGGTAGTTGATCAAAAGAAATATCGAGGTATGATTGATCACTTCTTCATCTTACTGCTTCTAGACATTATGTTCTCTGCTTACTTGTGTACACTGTTTCAATCAAATCCAAATGAATCTCATTCCAAAAGCTGTAAAAGGATTATAAGGTATCTGTTGCACACACCACTGTTTGGTCTATGGTATCCAACTTATGATAACTTTGATTAAAAGGGGTATTTAGATGCAGATTATGCTGGTAGTCTAGTTGATAGAAAAATTACTAGTGGAATGTGTTTTATGTAGGGACATTCATTAGTTGCATCCATTCACAAAGAAAATATCTGCATAAATTTTATTTCAACTGAATTTCAATTGGCAGACATTTTTACATAACCCCTTCTAGAAAATAGTTTTTGTCGACTACATCTCAGTTTAGGCATTTTAGAAATTTGATTATATATTTTGGATTTGATCTTAAATGACTACATTAACTATTCTAACTCCCTACTGATTATCGAAAAGATAAATAGTGACTGAAAAATTGACGAGTGTTGATAATAATAATATATTATGACTTGAGATGGTATATTTAGTAAATTTCTTTAAAAATTTAAACAAAATTTGTAATAATTTTGGTTGGTAAAAATTCCATGATCGTCTCTATTTCTATCATATTGCTAACGACCATCACTCATCAAAATCCAATATAGTATGTCAAAATGTGGTATTTAAACATGAATTTTTTTAAATTTAAACAGCAATAAAATATCCAAAGTACTCACTCTCATTTAAAAGTCCTCACGGTCATGCATGGGTGAACTACTTGGAATCTTTGATTATGTGCTTTCATGCTCATTTAAAAGTCCTCACGGTTATGCATGTATGGAACACATGTCAAAATTGATTATTAAATAGACGAGTTGATTCTAATCCCATTTAAAAGTCCTCACAGTTATGCATGGTTAGAAGATGCTTGAAATTAATTTTTTTAAAATAAAAATAAAAATTGGGAATACTACTAATCTCATTTAAAAGACTTAACGGTTATGCATGATTAGCGAGTATTCAAATTCCTGTCATCAATATACCACTAATGGATAGGACTACATGGTTTTCTATGCCGACATCACCCATATCACTCTAAAGTGAAATATTCGCCTAACGGAGTATTTATGATTTTTGTTTGGTTTTTGATTGAAATTTAATATTTATACTCGATCAGGTATTAATTTTGTATTAATTTCAATCACTTTATCACTCTTTTCTAACACTGTTACTCTTTTGCTGATAACAAAAGGGAGAGAGAAAAGTTAAGATTTTGGCAAATAAGTTCGAAGTTTTTGTTTGCATTTTTGTGTATTCATTTTTCATGCATATATGAAGGGAAAGCATTGTTGTAGGGGGAGCATTCAAATAGGGGGAGCTAATGTAATTCATCAAGACCAAATACATTTAATAGAGTCAAAATCTTAATATATGTTTGTTATCATCAAAAGGGGGAGATTGTAGAATATGCTAGTATATGATTTTTGTTTGATGATAATAAACATATATATATTCGTTTAAATGTATTTTTTGTTGTACTATTTTATTTTTCACATAATTAAATAAATATTTGTTGAATAAAATAAATAACTCAAAATTCATATTCAAACAAATATTTAATTCAAACAAATATTTTATTACAAATTCGAATAGTACAAACTTGAGCTCTCACTGCATTTACACAATTTCAACTATAATTCAATGTCAATTACAAAACAATTTTCACTTTACAATTTACACCTCACTACATTTTCACTCAACACTCGTATGTTTATCTTCAACTCTGTTCCAGCCTAAATCCAGCATCTGAGCTATCTGCAAAATAAACACTGACGCGGTAAAATTGAAAAAGAAAATATTTTGCAATACAAAATAAAGTGTGTGTTTTGAAAATTTATTTGCCTCAGTTATTTGGGTTGTTCGTCATCATTTTTCTTTTGAATTCATCTTACACGAATAGCTTGTAAAATGCACAGTGTATCATTGTACATGCCACAAGGCCGTGCACACCGATATACACTTGCTTGTTAAAATTGCAAGGACAGGTGAGCACAAGGTCAAACCTAAGCCAAAAGCTATATTAAACTCAAGTATGAAAAACTAATTAGACCAAGCCAGTGAAATCAAAACAAAGTGGTGAACCAGATCAACCACACCAGACATGTGCATGTTCAAATGAAATGGTCAGGTGCACACTCAAGTAAATAGTTCAAATGCAATGCTACAGACTCGAGTGAATCAGAGACCATCACAACCAGAGGGATGTATAAAGTTTTTAGCACCAGCATGAATGGTCAGGAGCAACAAAAGAAATGACTACAGTTCAAAGTTTTAAAGTGAACCAAACATGTGTATATGCAACAAAGCTTCAAAAATGCTCAGAGTAAAGTTCATTCGAATGTACACATGACTCGAACAAACTACACAAGTAACACAAAGAAAATGTGCAGCAACCACCAGACCCTACATGAAAACAAGCCAATGGAGTCAAGGCCACATGAACACACAAACATGCTCATGTACATATGAAAACCGACTACAAGAACAAATCAAGACATGTATACAATGAAGACTCCAAAATGCAAAAGTGTGAACACAGAGTGAACCCAGACCTCAAATGAACAATAGCTCGAACACACTTGAACCAGAGATGTATGCTTACATATGAAAGAGAGACTTGAGTACGCACCCACACATATGCAACAGTGAACACCAAGTGCAAGACTTAAGTGAACATGCAACAAGAACAAGTGTAAAAACAAACAGTTGTGGACAACAGTCCAAACATGAACATGAAACCAAGTTTAAAGCAGTTAACATGAATGTGTAGGCACAAGTCAAGGCATGAAGCAAAATGCAACCAGAATTGATGCCAAGCCATCACACACAAATATATACAGTTTAAATGTTTCAAAAACAGTGGAGCAGCATGTATATTCATATGCAACAACAATGAGCAGAACAAGGCATCACAATACATATATACACACACATACATATGTATGTATGTATATACATGGTGACACACATGAATCATTTCAGGCATGAACAAGAGCAAGGTACATGGCAAGACTTCAATGAGACCACACACAAGTTTCAAGATGTACATCAAGACAGTGCACATGAATCAGAGGAGACAATCTCACCATATCAGTACAACAAGGCTAGGCGGTCCAACCAACATACAAATAAATGTAACTAGACTGCAACATAATCAGTTCAATGATGTATACATGAAGACACAACTCAGTTGAACAAAAGAGATGCAACAAGCAAGAGAGAAATGAAATGCAGTTACACGTATTTTGAATAATGTCACAGGGATATCATGGTCAAAGCAGCAAAGAATGGAAACAGTTGAACAAGTCGTAAAAGAAAAGAACGAGAGAGAAATTCACATGTTGAATAAGTCAAAGTCTAGTTTATCTCAAACTTCAAAGTGCCGAAGTCATAGGAGCAAAAAGAACGAAACCGACTCAAAGAAATTCAAGCAACGTCAAGTAGTGAACAAGTCAATTTCATCACATCGTTCGATCAAAAAACGTTTGGCCAAGCAAAGAAATGGACAAATTCAAACAGAAATATACGAACTAGAATTTATGGTTTTAATCCCTATAAATTATACCATATCATCATCGGCATTAATTAGGAGTTCGAAAGAAAATTAAGCCAAGCATAATCATAATTCAAAAAGTAAAAAATCACATACCAGTATAATTCGAACTCGAATCAATTGAAGCTACCGAGAGCAACTCAAGCTAGGGATTGATTGACGAAACAAACCAAAATCAAAATCATGACCTCAATCAATATATTATTAAGTGGCGGCATCAATTGGTGAACAAAACCCTAAATTTCAGATCGAAGAGAAAAAGGAAGAGACGGCATAAAACAAATAAAAACGAACAAACTTCTCTTGTTATCATCATTTTTGGGCCGGCTCTATTTTATTTATTTTGGGCTAAAATTATATATAGGGTTTTGTGTTTGTTAATTTTATTTTATTTTGTAATTTTTCTTTTAAAATTGTATAACTTTCTAGTTGTGTAACTAGGTACAAACTACGGGATGTAATTTGAGAATTTGCAACTCAATGGCTGAGTTGTGGCAGGGTTTTGAGCTTAGAGTTAGGTTAGTCAAGTTAGCGGGTGTCGCAAGTTTACGTGTGTTTGTAAGCGTCTGGCTACTTAATTTCTCGTAAAAACCTTGGGGGTAGCACGTAGGCAGGTTATTGCCGAAGCTGGGTAAATCTGTGTGTGATCTCTACTGCATTACTTTCTATTTTATATCTTATTTCCTCATCAATTTTTATTATTATTATTAGTATCACCCTATTCACCCCCCCCTCTAGGGTGAAAACGATCCTACATAAAGTTTTATGGAAGGAATAGGAAATTTTTATATCATTCCTTTAATATACATATTCATTTATTTTCTTATACGATTGATTTATTTCCTGTCATAATCATCCCTCTTTCTCTTCTATCATAGAATTTTGAATTTTCATGGCTTCCTAATCTCTAAATTTCCAAAATAAAATATCAAATAACAAAAGGTGGTTTTAATCTCTTAATTCTTGCAAAATTCACAGATTGATTCATGGAATCTAAGAGCCTTTGATTCATCATTCAAGGTGCATTCTCTTAGCAACATCTCAAGGTGATAGTTCTAATTTTATATATTCGTCATTCAACTTGTTTATGTGATTTAGATTCATCTCCTATTTCATCTCATCTGTGTATTTGTTTATTTGATCAAATAAAATAGATCCCTTTTGCTCCATCTTAATTAATTACATATGTTCACCATGTTATTTTAATTTGAACCTGTTTTAAGATATAACTTGATTGTTTGCCAATTCATGTTGTCATTATTAGATCTACATTATATGATCCCATATTTAATTATTTTTCATATTGCTTAATTGTTTAGATCTGAAACCCTTGCAACATATACATATGTGTCTGATTGTCCTATCTATTTTGTTGTTGTTTCAAGTTTGTTATTTAAAAAAACACTTTTTGACTAAAATCTAAGTCTTAATTAATGAAATATTTCTATTATTGATTTAAATAGAAAACTTATGTAATTTATTTATGTTTGCATGTATGTTTTGTGTTCAATATTTCAAATTCAATCTTTTGGTTTTTGCATACTTCTTTTTAAAGTTACAAAAAAAGTTTTCTTTATAAACATAATAGGACTTTATTGCAAAATATCATAAACCCTTGGATTTCCTTTTAAAATTAAATTGGGCTTTAGTTGTTATTTTATATTGGAACTTATACTGAATTATAAATTTTAACATAAAGAAGTATTAAGTTTAAAACATCATCTACAATGATTTTTGTATGTGTATATATACACACACGTATTTATGTGCATGTGTATACATACATACATACATACATACATATATATTTAATTTGAATTGAAATTTATATGATGGACTTTTATGTAAAATCATAATTTTTAATCTTAAAACCTTTCAGTTTTGAAACTAGGTTCAAATTTGTTGACCTTTTGGAGTTATAAAAGTGACACTTAATTATATCTCATTTATATGTATATGTATATTGTATATAAATGTAAATATATGTATGTATATGTATTTTAAATAATACTATGGACAATAAAGACACATACGTAGGAAATATCATCTCTATACACTATCTGATTTGTTGCACTTATATAATTTACAATAAAGTACATTTGGACAATAGTTACATTTTATGCCATGAATAAATTGCCAATTAATATCATTTAATGACCAAATCAATTTAATTAGAGAGAGAGAATGGAAGGTTTCTCTCTCCATATAATGTTTATTATACTCTCAATTAATTACCTGTTTTTAGAGAAAGAAATGAAAGGTTTCCTTCCCTAAATTAACTCTTATAAACAATTGTTGAGTGTACTTGATGCACTTTACATTTAAACTAAATTAATTTTAAACTTCCTTTTCATCAACTTTAAATAAAATAAGACTTTATTTAATGTTTTATTAGATTGGATCTAATATACATTTAGACTTCTTAGGCTCATTAATGATCCAAAATGGTAAATTTTTTGAAATTCACCCATTTCTTCCGCTGCAGGCTGACCCAGTTCCAACAATGGTATTAGTGCGCAATAACCTATGCGGTCTAAATTAGTCATATTAGGGCTAACTAATTAAGCTTGCCCACTTAGTACGGTGTCTAGAAAGGTAATGTCTAGGATTGGACTTGGATAATCAAGTACCCTTTCCTATCTGGTTAACAACCTAGCCTGAAAGGTGAACTGAGCCCAAAGGTTGCCCCTAATAGAAAAGGCCCACAACTTGAATTGGGCCTTGGACTAATTTTCAAAGTCGTTCTGAAAATTAAAGTTAAGGATTTCAAATTTAATTGTTAAATTTAAAATGAAATATGTTTATTATAGAAGTTATAATATAGCATAATTTTTCAAAAAGTTTGAAAATCTGTTCACATTAATTTTAAATTTCAAATTTATTAAAAAGATTAATGGAATTAAATTAATTAAACAAGTTAATTAATTAATGAACATGTGCATGTATTATATATTGAGATATATGTTATGTTGTTTTAAATTGTTTAAAATAACATAAGTATACGTGTATGAATTGAAGTTTGAAATTAGATAATTTAATTAAAATAGTTTAATTAAATAAGTTAATTAAAAGGTTAATTAGTTAAATTAGTGATACATGTGTTTACTATAATAGTTGTAAAGTATAATTATTCATGGATATAAATGTTATATCAATGTCAAATTAATTAAAGTGTTAATCAAGAAAATTAATTAAATAAGATTTAATTAATATAAACTAAAGGTGGAACCTATAAGAAACCCATAACAGACTTAAGAAATAAATATATACATAATCATATGTATATCGTGATTTCAGATGTGTTTGACACTTGAATCACGAGCGTAGTTCATAAGAATTACATTATTTTATATAAGTCGATATCACTCAATTTAATATTGTCTTCTACCATATATATATATATATATTAACAAATTACTTGCACACTCCTTAGTTGTTGAGCAAACACAAGCTAGGGATGTTATGTATAATATTATTAATATATTAAATAGATGAGGTAAGATAACTATATGTATTTGTTGAGAAAACTCAATGTACATATACTATACTTAGGCCGTCGCGATATGGTAGGTACAAGTGAATAATTTTCATTTTTATTTATTGAGCAAACTCAAGGTCGATGTGAAATTAGGACATGGCACCAAGGGTTAGGAGTTGTATATGATACAAACGATAAAAAGTTATCCATCGTCTATGAACCTATGACTTGTTGAGCAAACTCAAGGTTAGAATTCCAAAGACGGACGAGTCCTAACACCTACTAGTGAAGTCAAAAGACTTCTTTGTTTCGACTTAGGGTTTGGCGAAACATAAAAGACTAGTGGAGCTTATTGGTAAAATGAAACATAAAGTTTGACCCTACTGATATTATAAGAACATCCACCATGATTTTTCCTAATAATCTACCACTTAAACTTGTAGAAAATGTCAACTCCAAAACTATTTTCTGAAAGCGACAAGCTCATTGGACCTAACTATACAGACTGGCTAAGATCAATTAAGATAGTGTTAACTTACGAGCGCCTTTGGACTTCTTGTTACATGTGAACCCAAAACTTAACCCGCTAATGACGCGGACCCTGAAGAACGACTTGCTTATTTAAGGTGGTAATCAGACCTAGAGATCACCTAAGTTTTCATGTTGTCCACCTTAGACAAACCATTGTTAAGACAATACGAAAACATGTCTGTCCATGGGATTTTTAATAGTCTTAAAGCTCTTATTGGTGAACAGTCCCGTTCCGCAAGGTACAAACTTTCGAATAAACTATTCAACACCGAAATGACCAAGGGACAGAAAGTGGACGATTGCGTTTTAATGATGAAAGGCTATATTCATAGACTTGCGCAATTGGATGTAGAAATAAGCAATGAAATGCAAGTAGACTTGATCCTTGGTTCTCTCACTTCTCAGTATGAACCATTCATATTGAATTACAACATGAACCAATTAAATGTGAATCTCGTAGAGCTCCTCAATATGTTTTGGTCAGCCGAGTCTGCATCTAAGGATCAAGGTGTTGTACTTGTTGTGAAAGGTAATGCATCATCTTCGAAAGAAGCGTAAAAGAGATGGTAAGAAAAACAAAAGTAAGAAGACCGATGACAAGGGTGAATGTCACCACTGCCACAAGAAAGGTCACTAGAAAAGGGACTGTCCTGAGTACTTAAATATTATTAGGGAAAGGAAACAGAATGGTTCTGCGGCTCCATCAAATTCGTTTATGGTTCAAAATTATTTTGCAATCAATAAAATGTCTTGGATTTTAGATACTGGATCTGGAACTCATATATGTAATTCATTACATGGGCTTAGAAACTGGCGTCGCGTGGTCAAAGAAGAAATGAGCCTCCAAGTTGCTGAAGGATCTATTGTAGATGCAACAACAATATGAGATTATCATTTAGTTTTGCCTAGTGGTGTAGTATTGATATTAAATAATTGTTATTTTGTGAAATACTTTATTTGTTGAATTGTATTTGTGTCTAGATTGTCTGAGACTGTATATGTTTTTCATTGTGCGAACAATGTTATGAACATTAGTTTGAATGGAAATAAGATCTGTGTTGGTGTTCTTGAAAATGGCATTTATGTGATCAATATTAATTATGTGTGTTCTGTGAATAAATCTTCTAACAACATAAATGAAAATTATCTTTGGCACTGTATGTAGGTCATATCGGTGAGAAACAACTTCACAAATTGAAAACTGAAGGTTTTCTTCTGTCACTTGATTCTAAATCATTTGACACCTGTGAGTCGTGTCTCAAAGGTAAATTGACCAAGCACCCCTTCAGTGGGAGTAATGGAACAGTTGATGAACTCTTAGAGCTGATACATAGTGATGTATGTGGCCCAATGCATATAGTTACCAAAGATAATAGTTCTTACTTTGTTACCTTCACTGATGATTTCTCAAGGCTATGATATATATATCTTATGAATTTCAAATCCGACATCTATGAGAAGTTTGTTGAGTACAAAAATGTAGTAGAAAACCAAACGGGCCGTAAGATTAAAATTCTTTGATCAGATCGAGGAGGTGAGTATGTTGGACAGGATTTCAAACAATATTTAAAAGATCATGGGATTATCTCTCAGGTTACTCCATCTTATACTCTGCAACACAATGGTGTGTCGGAGCGAAGGAATCGAACCCTATTAGATATGGTTCGTTCCATGATGAATAAGGCTGAATTACCTTTGTCCTGTTGGGGACATGTGCTAGAAACAACATCACATATGTTGAATTCGTTACCCACTAAGTTTGTGCCCAAAACACCATATGAGATGTGGCTGGTAAGAAACCCCAACTCAAATATTTGACGTTGGTCCGAATAAACGAAAGGCAAGATCGGTACCGTGTAAGTTTATAGGATATCCTAAAAACTCGATGGGATATATATTCAACAATACTGAGGAATGAAAGATCATTGTTTCTCGACACGTTGTCTTTTTAGAAAAGGAATTTCTGTTAAAGAAATTAACAGTGAAGTTGTAGACTTGGATTAGGTCCGAGAAACTAACACTGAGGTCGAAACAGTGGGAGAAACAAGTTCACTCGTATACGAAAACACAAAACCTATTCGAAGGTCTAGTAGGGAATCTCGCGCACCAGAGAGATACTATGATTTTCTCGTGACTGCCAAAAAGGAGGACTGTGTCTTATATGACAACACTCCTCTGAATTTCCAACAAGCACTGCAGAGTAAAGACTCTGCACTCTGGCTTAAAGCTATGAAATAGGAAATGGACTCCATGTACGAAAATAAAGTTTGGACTTTGTCAGACATACCCGAAGGGATAAAACCCGTCGGCTACAAATGGATTTTTAAGAAAAAATTAAATGTAGATGGGGAAGTGGAGACTTATAAGGAAAGACTAGTTGCGAAAGGATTTCGTCAAATTCAAGGTGTTGATTATGACGAAACCTTTTCACCCGTAGCCATGCTTAAATCAATCTGGATTATGCTAGCCATTGCTGCATTCCATGACTACGAAATATGGAAAATGGATGCAAAGACGGCTTTTCTAAATGGTGATTTAGAAGAAACCGTTTATATGTCGCAGCCAAAGAATTTTGTGGTCAGTGGGAGTGAAGGTAAAGCTTGCAAGTTTTTAAAGTCCATTTATGGACTCAAACAAGCTACAAGGAGTTAGAACAAGTGTTTTGATAAAGTAATCAAACAGTTTGGTTTTTATCAGAACATAGAGAAAGCATGCATATACAGAAAGGAACAGGGCAATGTTATTGTTTTCTTAGTACTCTATGTCAATGATCTATTATTGATTGGCAATGACACATCATTATTGCAATTAGAAAAAGCTTGGCTTTCCAAAAACTTCTCCATAAAGGATTTGGGAGAAGCAGCATATATACTTGGTATAAAGATCTATAGAGATAGATCTAAGAGGCTGTTAGGATTATCTCAACCCCTGTACATAGACACCATGCTAAAAAGGTTTAGTATGGAGAATTCCAAGCATGGAAGTGTTCCAATGCAATTTGGAATCGTCCTTTTTAAAAAGGATGCTTCATATACCAATGAGGAGAAAGAGCGTATGAAGAGGATTCCCTATGCTACAGCCATAGGATCCATAATGTATGTTATGCTGTGTACTTGACCGGATGTGGCATATGCATTAGGATACGTAAGCCGATACCAGTCTAATCCCGGAGAAAAATATTGGATGGCTGTAAAAGGTATACTAAAGTATTTGAGAAATACTAAAGACTTATTCCTCATATATGGGAATGGAGACCTCCTTATGAAGGGCTCTACGGATTCGAGCTTTCAAAGTGATATAGATGATAGTAAATTAGTGTTCGGCTATGTATTTACACTGAATGGTGGAGCTGTTAGATGGAAAAGTTCCAAGCAAGAAACAGTTGCTGATTCCACGATGGAGGCCGAGTACATCGCCCTCAATGAAGCAGCAAAAGAGGCAGTTTGGATGCGCAAGTTTTTGAGTGAGCTCAGAGTGATTCCCATTACCAGGAATCATATGGCATTGTTTTGTGACAACAATGCAGCGATACAAATCGTAAAGGAACCAAGAGCACACAAGAAGTCACAACACTTTCTTCGAAAGTTCCACCTAATTAGAGACTTCGTTGAGAAGAAAGAAGTTGTGATTCAAAGGGTAAATACCGAGCATAACATAGCAGATCCATTCACTAAAGGCCCGGCTCGGTCAGTTCTTAAGAAACTGATTGAAGGGATGGGATTGAGATTCCATAATTGGTCCCAAGTGTAAGTGGGAGATTGATAGAGTTAGGAGTATGCCCTAGGGTCAATTCTATAGTTTATTGTAAATTAGTAACTCTAAAATCAATTCTCGTTCGAAATAAAGGTGTTTCTTCTTTCTGTTATATACTTGTTATAATGTGTTATACATGATTAAATGTTTAATTAAGATATATTACAAAGTGTTGTAACCGTGAGTAATTTACCATAATAAAATTAAATATACCTTTTTAAATGTTCCTAGTCAAGATGCATCGAGACTGGATATCGATGTATCCGTTGAGACTGGAGTACGTAACGCTCTCCAAATGCTGGGCAGTGTATTACTCATGACTGCTGGGGGCACCTAGGAGTTATGTACTGATAGTTATTGGATAACTATGGAACGACTCACTTGATAGTTTTTTGTTGGTTAATATAACTAAGGTCAAACAGAAAATATCGACGTGACTAATTTACACAGTTCTCTTGACTTGAAGATACTGTTGACCTTCAATGTGGAAGCACCGCTTTGATTATAGCTAAATCATTGCACGATGTCCACTGAACGACTATAGTTGGGTCGAGTGAAAGCATTGGAAGTGAAACACTATTCAAGAGAGAATTCGTCTCCTCGGTTATATGAGATTAGTATCATGGTCAACTAAAGTCAACTCAAAGTCAAGTCTCTGGCCAGAGCAGTTCGGTTAATAATAATTTTTATTATTGAACCGATGATTTTGTGTTTGGACTGTAAAGTTGAATGTGGATGATATTGGAATTTTGACCATTACCAAATTCCATAAATCCAAAGTGATTTAGTTTTGATAAAGAGAATTGGTGTAAATAATTGTCACTATCGGGTACCGCTTATAATAAGTAAAATTAGATTTTACTAAAAGATGTGTAAGCAATAAATTCAACCAAAATGTCACACCACTTGCTAAGTGACGTGTGAATGTTAATATTCGAATAGTTCGATATTAATCACTGACTGAATTTACGCCTTTGAGTCGCACAACCGAAATAATGAATGCTCTAAATGAACCACATGATTTAATTAATTGATAATTGCTATAAATTAATTAATATTTATGAAATATAAATTACTAAATTTTTATTTAATTTGTTTGAATGCCCTTAGCATTTAGTAAAGTGTGTATAATTTATGAGTTATAAACGTGCATATTGATATATGATATCTTTAGAGTGTTTAAATTTGATTTAAACATGACAAATACTAAAAAAGAGCTTTGAATAAATTAAATTAATTAGTACTTGTGAAATATTAATTACTAAAATTTTATTTTATTTTATTAGAATAACATTAGCATTTAATGGCGTGCGTATATAAAAGTTATAAACGCGCGCACATTTGAATTGGATTTAAATAGGATTAATGCTGATGAGATTTTGGAAATTTTTAAGGGCCCGTGTGGCACCATCTCTGGCTAGCCATGCACGTGGAAGAGAGAGAGGATTTGATTAACATTTAAAAAGGAATAAACAGGGGAAAGTTTTAAGGAAGGAATATGAAAGGTTTCTATCATTCCTTTAAAACACATTTCCCTTTTATTTTCTTATACGATTGATTTATTTCCTATCATAATCATCCCACTTGCTATTCTATCAGAGAATTTCGAATGAAATTCGAATTTTCATGGCTTCCTAATCTCTAAATTTCTAAAATAAAATATCAAATAAAATTAATGACAAAAGATGGTTCTAATCTCTTAATTCTAGCAAAATTCCGAGATTGATCCATGGAATCTAAGAGCCTTTGATTCATCATTCAAGGTGCATTCTCTTGGCAACATCTCAAGGTGATAATTCTAATTATATATATTCATCATTCAACTTGTTTATGTAATTTAGATCCATCTCCTATTTCATCTCATCTGTGTATTTGTTTATTTGATCAAATAAACTAGATCCTTTTTGCTCCATGTTAATTAATTACATATGTTCACCATGTTATTTTAATTTGAATCTGTTTTAAGATATATTTTGATTGTTTGCCAATTCACGTTGTCATTATTAGATCTACATTATATGATCCCATATTTAATTATTTTTCATTTTTCTTAATTGTTTAGATCTGAAACCTTTGCAACATATACATATGTGTTTGATTTGTCCTATCTATTTTGTTGTTGTTTCAAGTTTTTTATTTAAAAAAACACTTTTCAACATATACATATATGCATAGAGTTAGGTTCTGAGGCTGACACTTTTAGGACATCGGATGAGTAGCTCGGTACTGCATAGTGCTGCATAGAGTGAGGTTTCGAGGTTGGAGGTTTGATGTCGATTGGTGTCATGATGAGTTCCATATGAGCGGGTTCTTTGAGGGTGATTTGTGGATATGATGTAGTAAGGTTCTATCGTGGAAATGGATGAAGTCAAGAAGAGCATGGGGATGCGTAAGAAAGGGATTATTGATACTTGAAGTGTTTTTTTTGTACTCAAACAGGGTATTATTTTAGGGACGCCCATGGATCGGCTGATTGGATCTGTATACCTTGGACGGTAGATTTGGGTCATGTATCAGCTTCGAGCTGTGAGATATGGGAGTATAATTGAAAATCAAGATTTTTATTCATTAATTCCTGACAGAAGAATGGTCATACGAGTTATCATAGATCTAGAGCACAACGAGTGATAGTTAGTATTGTTTGATGGATGCTATGTTTGTTATGGTTGTTCACTAGCCACCTATCACTCTAGGAATGTCACACGAGGTAGGTATTGGGCATAGGGATACCTAGATACCCTGACTGCTTACTTGGTATGGAGTAGGTGTTGTGGATGGAGATACCTAGACACCTCGATTGTTTACTGAGTATGGAGTACCCTTTATGATATTTATAGAGTAGCATATTATCAATGTTATGTGCTAACTCTTTGGTTGCAAGGACGGGTCAGGTATGATTAGCATACCCTCTGTTCCATATACTATATCGACTTTTATAGTATTTGAGATTGTTTATCGCTCACACCAGACTACTGTCTGACTCGTTGTTTTATGCTTTGCTTCTTATTATCTCGGGTGCTCTTAAATGAGTAGACTAGATAGCAGGTGTAAATAGCACTTGGAGGGGTGCAGATGGATTAGCATGAGGTGATGCTTTCTCATACCTATACTTTGAGTTTATTATTGCATATTCCACTGTATAACATCGTGCAGCCTTGACAGTGTTGATTTATTATTATTACAGACAGCTTATCTGTTGAGTTTATTTATCATTTGTATAAACTCTACCACTGTTTTGTATAATTGTTTAAGCATGTTTACTCTGCTTCTTTGGTTCGTATAATTATTACTATCTCGACTATTTTGTATAATTGTTTAAGCATTGTTTAACCAGTTATGTAGGGGCAAAGAATGGAAGCATATGCATCGAATGCCATCAAACTTCATTGATTGCTCCATCGATAAAAGAAAAGGGAAAGGGCATCACTATCCTGGGTATGCTTTCCATTTATGGTGTTTCCATACGTGTTTTATTCGATGTCAAGATTTCATATTCCTTCATATCTAATGATTTGTAGATAGATTGGGATTGAGACCAGAAATTGGTGACCGACCTTTAAATTATGACAAACCTAGTTGGGGTTAGGTCGAATTATACGTTTGTAACATCCCATATTTTGTCATCGAAAATTAATACCATGCATGACTGCAGCATTCGTAGCAATTAGTTTCGGGCCTTAAAATGAGGGAGTGTTGCAACATAGGTTGTCTATATTTAGCTTACAATATGGTCTGTCTATACTAAGCCTATACATGGTTTTTCTAGACCCAGCCTTATCAAGTTATGGATGTTTGTTTATTATGATTGTTTTGGGTTTAATTGGTTTCGAAATCATGGTCTGGAAATTGACTGGTTGAAAAGGTAAGGAATAGTGGTGGATTGTGAGAGGCTATTGGTGACGATTGGGGCTATAGGGGGCGAACGGCAGTGACCTGAATTTTACCATATAGGGATTGAGTTCCGTATCAATCTGGTTAGATGTACTTGACCAGTAGTTATGCCTTTAAGGCATATGATGTCCAAATAGAAGAGAGAAATAGAGGTGCGAGCGAATAACCTATTGAGGCAAAGGTTCATTATAGGAGTATATTTGAGCGGGATGCACCTATAGTGTTCGCCATGAGGGCATATGGCTCTTTGGAGATGCTTGTTGGCTGTCGTGATCTGAGTGAGATGACGAACAAATTTTTACTTCCATTTGTTGATGGCTTGTTCAGTCAGCTCCATGGCATGAGAATTTTCTCTTAGTTAGACCTTGCGATGAGGTTTCACCAACTGAGAATATTTTAGGAGAGTGTGTCGATTATAGTGTTTCGTATGCTCCCTTAATTTTTGATTGGTTGGTTATGCCATTCTGGATAACCAATGCATCGGCATACTTTGTTGACTGCTTAGACCGTGTTCCAAGAGATAACTTGAGTAGGTTCGTGCTTGTTCTTGTTAATGATACCTTTTGTCTACCCATGGAAGAAAAAGGAGCATAAGGCACGATTGGTAATTGTATTGTAGGTGTCGAGAAGACACCGATTGATGATGATATTTTTGTAGTATCACTTCTAGAGGAAGGAAGTGAGATGCTTGGGTCACGTTGTGCCAAAGTAGGACATCGTTGTAGATTGCGTAGTTACGGCAGTCCAGAATTTAAATAGACCCAAGGTAGCAGCATCGTTGACCCATTTGATGGGAGAGGATCAGACTTTTATTTGAGACGCGAAGTGTGGACGCATGTTAGTGAGTCTAACCGAGAGGTTGATGAGGGCACCGATGTTACTCATTCCGAGCGGGAATGAGGAGATGATTGTGCATACAGTTGTACTTAATTGGGTGCGATATTGATACTGAAAGGTAAGGCTGTCACATGTTAGTCGATGACTAAACCGCATGAGGGGAAGTATCTGACTCATGATTCGGAGTCGGAGGAGATAGAGTTTTCTTTGGGGATTTGGAGGCACTGTATATTAGGAGAGGAGTTCGAGTTGTTCTTCTCTGAGAATGATCTTAACCTTCGCCACTAGGGATGGTTAGAGTTCTTAGCCTCCTATGACTTTGGCATTTCCTATACGTCTGTATAGAAATGTAGTTGTTGATGTTTCAAGTGGAAGACATACCGGTTTGGGAGCGATATTCCTAGAGTGGGCATTGCTCGAGCTTATCACTGGTTATGACTTCAGAAGTCGATGACCTATGACCGAAGATGATGGCTAGTTTCACCATCAGACCTACTTTGATTTAGTGGATTGGTACTAGTCAAAGGCATTAAGCTAGACTAGTGGGGATCATGGCTAAATTAGAAGAGTAAGTAGTGTATGTAGATGTGATGCAGTGCAGACACGACTGATATTGTTTGTACTCGAGTAGTGGGAACATATATTTATAGCCTATGCCGATGGATTGTCGATGACTGAGGATAACGCGATAGCATTTGAGTCACAGTCGATTGGTTGACGAATAATGCTAGGTTTATATTCCATAAGTCCAGTAGAATGGCATCCGTGGTTGATAATTTGTACGTGGGATGGATAGTGTGATTCCATTGTATGCCTAGAGCATTGTAAGTGGCTGAGACCCATTGTTTGTAAGTGGGTTTTGGGAGAACTTACAAAATGCATTTGGATATTTGGCACCAAATCGCTTTTATGATATCGAGACTGTACCATGGACTTTGAGACTTTGTAGGCCTATTGGTACCGATAGATGAGGTACGAATCAGGTTAGAAAGGGCAGTGGAGTAGTAGAGGTTCAGTGGAGTGAAAGTGAAGACGATAGGATATGGGAGACCGAGAAGAGCATAAAGACCGCTTATCCAGAGCTCTTCAAGAGGTGTGATTTCATTTTTATCATCGGCTTTCATATTATATATCACATTCGATGTTTTATACTAGATAATTTAGTGTTCTGCATGCTAGGATAGGCATGAATGTTACTTCCTAATGATAGATCTTATGTATGCATGTTTGATTATATCGTTAGCTTTGAAGATGATAGCTTATGTTTGTGTGGTTGTTAGGCATGTGGGATAGTTATGTTTGATATAGCATACTTATTTGAGACGATTACCATATATATGATCTAGTATGCTTACTTACATTACAGTGTTACTATTATGCTTAATCCTCTTTGTTGAGTACATGATTAGGTACATGGAAGCAAGTGTTGGCTATTTGGATGCTTATCCAATTATATTCGCATCTAAATAAAATTCTCTTGCTATAAAAGAGGTATGTAACACATGTACTGTAGATTTGGTAATATATGTTTGGTTGTCCTTGGAAACGAGGTGCTATAGATATGGGATGTATATATATCTATGTTGTATAAGGATTTTTCCTAGACCTAGCCACGCAAAAGAGGTGGTGTTGAAATTTTCCGTGACATTGGCCAAAATTGAGAGAAATGTCACTGTATATGATATTAGACGTTGTCAATAGTTGAGAGAGTTGGTAATGGATGATATTTAGTCGACTTGCCTTTCGATTAGTGAGTTGGCACTTTTGTTTTCCATTATCTGATTCTTTGAAAATAAGTGTGTAACTTAGACGTTTGGTTTAGCTACGTTAATTTTGGATTGGATAGTGATTGTACTTAGGGATGAGGATGATGGCTTCAGTTGATTCCGAGTCTATTCCCTTTTTTGCATTCACATTCGGTGATTGTCGAAGAGAGTTGATAAGTGACGATTTCTCTTGTATTGTTGCTTACGTAAGAGTGTTGGGTTGCATTGCTTCAACCTAGGGATTTCGAGGATTAAATCCTTTTAAGGAGGGGAGAATGTAACGACCTGTATTTTTAACAATCGAATATTTAAATATTGAATTTTCAGTTACTTAATGGTCACAAAACATGATTTTTCGCATACGAACAAATCAGGACTCGAGACCACTTCCATTGAGTTCTTATCGACGTTGCGAATTAAAATGAGTCTAAGGATTGCTATATTTGAAAATCAGACGATTCGATGGTCGAATGGTCTCAAACAGCATGAAATTATCCTCCCAGAGCATAGTCTCAGATAGCGATGAAATTTATATGATAAAAATAGAAAAAAGAGGTGATGTACGCAGACGAGTTTCATGGCGATCGAACATACCGTTTGATCATACGAGCTTGAAACGTACTATAGTTTATTTGAGAAATTCAAATAGATAATAATATAAAATCACTTAAAATCTATCCAAACCCTTTCCTCATCTCACTCATCTCCAGGTTACTATTCTATCGAAAACACGCTTGCCCCTTCTCCTTGATCTTCAAAAATCAAAATCGTGAGCTCCAGACCATCTAAAATCATGATAATTATTCCGTTGAGTTCGTATGCTCAAGATCTACGCAACCATATCAATTTTGTAGCATGTGATCCTAGTTGGCCAAGCTCGACCTCATAGGTTGCGAACTAGGGTTCAACTTGACGTTCGATTTAAGGCAAGATGGACCATGGCATTTGGGGGCAACGGGCTTCTCTTTGCGACTAGCACATTTCCACCAAATTTCGTCGAGGCCGGAGCACCATAGCAAATCGCGTCATTTGCTTAAGCATGGGATCGGCTACAGCCATGTTTTCACAGGGCCAACCGGGTTTTGTTTCAATGGGTTCGGGATGAAGAGATTTGGAATTGGAGTTCGTTGGCGAAGACGGCGTATCATTTCATCGATAAACGAGAGAGAAATCGATGGATGAAGTTCACGTTTTTGGGTTTGGATGCACATACAGGCACTAGTTTGGGAAAGGGGATTAGCAAATGAAGGGTAATTAGCTTAAGTTAATTATTGCTTTAGTTAATTAATTTCTTATTTAATCTGTTATCTTATAAAATACGTATCTTTTGCACACAATGTCCGTTTTGGATGTGGTTTCTTGCATTGTGCTCGTAATGCAGAGCTCTACGACTTGACAATGGCTTGAACGGATTTGGATGAGGTGAGTGATATTGTCTCTCACCATACTATGATTGGTTAAATAGTATTAGATTGACGCTTGGAAATGATTTTTGGTTTTAAAATATGATTTTCCTCTACTTATATATCTGCTAGATTTTCAAAAAGAAAATAAAATTATTTTAAAATAATTTATAAAGTATATCACATATTTTCCATCAACGTGCCATAGTTAAGGAATTATTAGACTTAAGCTATTATTGATATTATTTCCCACATTGGTTGATATGGATGGATTATACATATTATACACATACTATTATGGACGTTTATATGCTTGTTGGATGTATGTATATTAGTTTGGTTGTTAGGTTGAAAATGCCAATTTATTGGCAAAGGGAATATTCCGCGCATTAGGGTTTCATCCCATTGATCGGAGATCCAAACAAATGAGATAAGTTGTAAGAGAATGCTGGAATGCGTGATGATGGATATGAGGATGAAAGATGGTGGATTTGGACAAGCTTCGGGCTAAAGGATGGATGCTGCACGTTTTCAGTTGGTTAGTACTTATCCATTTTTGGCTAAGTGCAGGGCTAGAGTAGTTGGTATTGACCACTATGAGGTGGTCGGTACCAATCACTGTTGATGATGATCGATTTGGTCGACCTTTTACATGGATGGTGGGGAGGCTTCGGGGAGTGTATATGATGATTGGTTCCTGCGCCCAACTCTGTGTCCCGATGATATTGCTCTTCGTCGAGTGCTTTTGATGATTGCGACGATGTGACGCTTTCGACATTATGGTCTAGTTCTTCGAATGAGTAGCTCAGTGGTGCATAGAGTTAGGTTCCGAGGCTGACACATTCAGGACTTCGGATGAGTAGCTCGGTGCTGCATAGTGCTGCATAGAGTGAGGTTTCGAGGTTGGAGGCTTGATGTTGATTGGTGTCATGATGAGTTCCACATGAGCGGGTTCATTGAGGGTGATTCGTGGATATGATGTAGTAAGGTTCTATCGTGGAAATAGATGAAGCCAGGAAGATCATGGAGACACGTAAGAAAGGGATTGTTGATACTCGGAGTGTTTTCTTTTGTACTCAAACAGGGTATTATTTTTAGGGACACCCATGGATTGGTTGATTGGATCCGTATACCCTAGGCCGGCAGATTTGGGTCACGTATCCAGCTTTGGGCTGTGAGATAGAAGAGTACAATTGAAAATCGAGATTTTTATTCATTAATCACTGGCAGAAGAATGGTCATACAAGTTATCATAAATCTAGAGCATGACGATTAGTATTGTTTGATGGATGGTATGTTTGTTATAGTTATTTACTAGCCACCTCTCACTCTAGGGATGTCACACGAGGTAGATATTGGGCATAGGGATACCTAAACTCCTCGACTGTTTACTTAGTAGGTATTGTGGATGGAGTAACCTAGACATACCAAAAGTTTACTAAGTATTGAGTACCCTTTATGACATTTATAAAGTAGCATATTATCGATTTTATGTGCTAACTCTTTTGTTGCAGGGACAGGTCAGGTATGATGAGTAACCCTCTGTTCCATATACTATATCGACTTTTATAGTATTTTGAGATTGTTTATCGCTCACATCAGGTGTTGTCTGACTCGAGGTTTTATGTTTTGTTTCTTATTATCTCATGTGCTCTTAAATGAGTAAACTAGATAGCATGTGTAAATAGCACATGGAGCTGTGTAGATGGATTAGCAGGAGCTGACGCTTTCTCATACCTATACTATGAGCTTATTATTATGTATTCCGCGGTATAACGCCGTAGAGCCTTGACAGTGTTAATTTATTATTATTAGAGACAGCTTATCAGTTGAGTTTATTTATCATTTGCATAAACTCTACCACTGTTTTGTATAATTGTTTGAGCCTGTTACTCTGCTTTTGTGGTTTATGTAGTTATTACTATCTCGACTATTTTATATCTGTGCTGGTTTTTATATTATATCTGATACAATGTGAGATATACGACATATTACGTGATTATTTGATGTCTCCCTTTTCTTCTTTTCCATTCTCTTCTCTTCTATTTCCTTTTCTTTACTTCTTTTCTTTCCATTAACAACCGTTCGGCATCGTAAGTGTAGGGCAGTCGTTACATCTATTCTTTCATAACTCCATCATAGCTAATTTTGATGCAAACAGCTATGGAATCACGAAGCTAACCACTAAAGCCGAAGCGAAGAATTCCAGACGGCTAGTTTGGAACATTTCAGGGATCGATACCGACCCCTGACCTTGGAGTCGTACCGACCCCTAACAACCTAATGATGTGGCACCTATTTTCTTGGGAGAATTGGTCTAAATCATGGATAACGGCTTGGAGATATTTTGTGTGGGATATTAGGCTCCCTAACTCTATAAATAGGTTGGTATGTCTCATTTTTAAGGATCTTTTTAGGCTCTAGTTCTTTCCTACTCAATATTCTTGTAATCCAGAAAATCTAAGTGTCGGAGTTGTATCAACCTCTAAGAACTTTCTTTCAAGTCGGATATAAGCAATAAAAATCTTAAAGTGGACGTAGGCCTTGCTTTGCTGAACCACTATAAACGACCGTGTCTTGTTAATTTCTCACTTTCATTTACATTTCTTCATATTTAATTTTGTACATAAACTTCTAGGTGTTTGTGCTATTTTTGATTCAAACAATATATATATATATATATATATATATATCTGTGTGTGTGTCTTTGTCGGGCAAATATTTGCCTCCCAAATATTTAATAGGTAATTTTTTGCATGAAAATTACTGGAACAAATGTACTATAGTTAAATATACTACTGGAATATATGTACTGGTAAATTAACTGAAAGTTATTATGTAAAAGAATTATTACCTTTATATTGACGAATACACACACAGCTATCACGTTTTAGAAAAACCAATTATTCTATTTATTGAGAATTTAAGATTTAATTCAAATAAAATATATTTATAATAATTGTATAAACGAATTTAAATGTTATAAATTTTATTAATTTATAAATATAAAAGTTTATACGAAATTACATAATTTATTTTTCGTTTATTGAAAGCATACCATTTTGTGAATGTAGGTTCGCTTTCTTTATAACTTTCTGGGTTCTATTATTTCTGTTACATCACAAAACCAGTACCGCAAAACAATATCAGATTATATTTTAGTTTATAATATAATTTAAAAACATCAAATGAGTTATTAGTATTTACCAGCAAAATAGTTACACATGCTCTGATTTTTCATTTTATTTACCTTATAAATATATGGCAGCATCACTAAGAGAAATGATGAATTTGCATTAGAAAGAAATTATGTTCATAGCGGATGAATTATTATCAACCTCACAACATCAGTTTCATCTTGTTTTGTTTTCCCTTTCAAAGCGAACATTAAGTTTAATTTTATATCTTGGCTTTGATCATTTTGCAATCAGTAAAATATTGATCCTTGAAGTGTTTTAGAGCAGAGTCCAATTCAACATTCTTCAAATGAGTACCTGTATAAATTGTCACACCATTGATATCCCATCCACACACTATCCACACATTTTAGCAATGTTGATTTCTTTCATTATTACTTTCATGTCTCCAAAACGAAAGCAGTTTTCTTCCACTAAATATGACTGTATTATTAAATCAACGGAAGCTGGTTCTTTGGTTATATCTTCAACTGTTGTGTTATCATTTTGGAAAGTTTGGAATATCTTTTAAAATGCAGTAATCGACGGTCAATCGATATGTCTATTTTTCAGAAGATTCTTCTTTTTCAATTTTTTGGAATAAAGAGTGGAAAGCTTTGAAGCTACTTCAATAGGTTTCTAGAATTGTGTGCTTTGATTGTTTTATAATTTCCATCTTAGTTTCATTGTATTTGCTTGTTTAGAGGACCCGGTTGTCATCGTTGTTGCTTCCTTTTTTAAAATGTTGTAAGAACTAAATTTGTTGTTTCTGTATCAGGTGAAGATGATTCAGTTTTTTCAACTAATGGATCATAATCATCGGTCTCAGTTTCTGATGTAAATTCAGATTCAGAATATTTTTCTTTAAGAAGATTCTTAGCAGATTTTCTTCGTTGTGGATTTGGTTTGTGTGCTAACTGTTTCCTTGGTGCTGGTATGAAGTTTTTTGTTTCCATTATTACTTGTGTTGAATCTATGAAGTGAGATAACTATAAATTAAGTTATTTAATGTGTCTGATAATAATTTTATTCTGAACATTATTACCAGTGTTGTATCTGTGAAGTGAAATAACTATAAATTAAGTTAGGTAATGTGTCACATATGGTATATTTTAATATATGTTCAATAAATCAAATCTATGCTGGAAAAATATTAACCAGACCAATATTAGGCAGACAAATATTTGTTTGGCAATATTTTTCTAGCAAATATTTGCCTGTTATGTTTTGCAGAATGATCTATGTTATGTACAAAGCAACATAATATTTGTCATTATCAATTTTACATGCAAACAATTCTACTAATTTCGACCAAACAACATTGAAAATTGCGCATGCCAAATATATGCTTTAACAATTTTACATGTAAATGAACTTTTAAATTCAAACAGCCAACATAACATACATAATTAAATATGTCGAAATTTTGATTTATTTACTTGTTTTTTTGCTTTTTTCTGCCTCCATGTGATGTACTGTTACTTGTAGTTTAGTTTTATCAGCCTCTTTAAGTCGTAATTTTGCATGTTCTTCACCGTAGCCATATGTTGTGGCGATTCTACTGCAAGCTACTCCTTCTATAAATCTGCAATTCACATCCATGTTTTTTGCGATTCTATGGTTTCGAATTCGATTGGTTTCAATTTACATCGACGATTATTTACTGATCAAATGAGGGTTTGATTGAAGAAATTAAAATTGATTAACATTTGATGACTTTTTTTTTAATCTCGGTTCAACGAGACAATTGAGTTTCGCGGGCGGATTTGTACTTTGTTTAAAAACGTGGACGTAGTTTGGATTTTAAAGTTTGATGATAAGTGGGTCTAAATTATTTTAAAGAGATGGATGTGAACCAAAATTTACCAATATTTATTGTACAACACTTTTTCAAGAGGTTAAGCATAAAAAAGGACAAAAATAATATTTGAATGATAAAATGTTGAGCAACGAAGGTACATATAACAAAGTATAAAAAATAAAAATAATCTAAATTCTTCGTCATGATAACATGGTTGTTGAATACATGCATACTAACATAGAAATTAACCAGCAAATTAGAGAAGAAAATGATATATTCTTAATTAACCACGAATATGTTTCCAAATCCAAATTAAGTTTGAAGTAAATTCAATGACACCTACACCTATCTATAGTGTGTCCATCCAATATACGGAATTGGTAAGTATAATACTGCAATTTCAATTTGTATCAGGTGGTTCCATAATTTGAAATAAAGTGGTTTCTTAGGTTGGTGTTAACTTCCACCTTTAAACATGCTATGGCTACAAGATTTTATGGTACGTGCAGCGTACGTGCATATAAAAAACCTTGTAAAGGTATTAAATTAAAATCCTTGTAAAAGTATTAAATTGGAACATATAAAGATTAAAATTATAATTTTTTGCTTGAACATGATTTTGAAACTGCAAAATTATTTACGTTCCAAAATTTTCACTAAAAATATATATGTTAATTTTTGTTTTCGGTGGGGTTCGAATTTCTGACCTCTTATTTGCATGTAAGAGTGTTTTTAAAAGATCAAAAATTGTGTTTTTATTACAACTATTAATAATAAATATAAATACTTGTATATAAGGGAATTTTTAGAATTTCACGGCCGGACCAAAAATTGTATTTCTATTCTAACTGTTAATAAAGATAGAGATATGCATAACATAAAACACATTCCACTATTTAATCTCAGATATACATTTTGAGTTCTATGTATATTTTGTAAGGAATTCAAAGTTAGAGCACGGAAGAGAGAGAAAAGTTCGTTGCTAAATAGAATTAACAGTAACATAAATACCAAGGTCATCTCCAACAAAGCACTTATTCGTATTCAGCTCTCTGGAATTATCAATGCACAACTGAAAAAATTCAACAGAATTCAGTTCCCTACACCCATTTTTTTGGACGTCCAAGACCGAGCATTCATTTTCGAACGTCCAACCTATACATCTTATCAACGTTCATCCCCTTCTACCTGCTCGACGTCCAGAAAATGACCGTAAAACGACCATAAACCAGGTAGTTTTCCATTCCTTACTTAAACGGTTAATATTCAGTTCATTTTCATTCAAACTTAAATTAATCTATACACTTCTTCTCCGCGTCAAACTTACAATGTCTTATCATTTTGTTAGCTTTCGACCACTATCGCATCGGATAATTTTCCCTTTCGTAGAATAACCACTTCAAAGTGGAAATTCTTCAATGAACCATAACTCGTCTTCATGGACTTCTAAAGAAGGTTACGATCTATGTTATTCGTATTATTCTTTCTTCAACGAGTCAGTTAGGAATGACGATCAGAGTGGAAAAACATTTTGAAAAAAGTAATGCATGACTATAATAGCAAACACAAAGGTAAGACATGTTCCGTTAAGACAATCCAAAGACAATTTGGAAAGATTAATCGACAAATTCAGTTCTTTGAATCGCAAATGTGCAAAATTTCGAAATCAAATCCTAGTGGAATGGATGGAGAACTCCATTTGGTATGTTTACATTTAATTGTAGAAAAATTTGACGAACAAACAGTTCTTGAAGTTGTTTTGAAGGGCAAATGATCATAAAAAAGCACACAATTATGGATTCATGAATTGCTATGTACGTCTTACTAGTCAGCCCAAATGGACTATAAGAAGTGTAAAGAACTTGCTGGGTGTTCGATCCAAAGGGAAATGGAAGAAGGTCCAAAGATCTGAATTCCAATCTAGTTTGAGAGATTCGTCTAGTCAGGATGCCACCTTCGATGTTGACCCGAACGGGGATTTGTGCATTCCACCAGCAGTAGACACCCATGCCCGTCGGGTTGTAAAGATTTGCATAAGGACAAAGTTACATTAGATTTAAAAGTCGAACAACTTGCATTGCAAGAATGACACAAAATTTTGAACGAAAAGAGGGGGAAAACTGTAGAAAAGATGGAGGTCTTGAAAAGCTTTGCCAGTATTAAGGAAGCTAAATTGACCATACATCGTTAACAGTAAAAGAAGGTACATGAAAGGATCGACAAACCTTTCTAAAACCGAGCAAAACTATTGACAGACTATTAAAATCCAATTATGAGCAGTTATCAGTTTCCCTCTAAGTATTTTGAATGTATGCTATAATTTTTAAGCTTTAGAAAGAATGCTGTTTGAATATAACATGATGTATTTTATTTCATAAAAACACAATACAACACATTATAAAGAAAAAGCATAAAATAAATTACAAGAGACATTAAAGAAAAAAGTGCATAAAACAGGTTATGACATACAATAATTTCTACTGACTTATGTAAGCATTCCAAATATGGTCCATTAGATCTTGTTGCAGCCTATTGTAAAACGTCGTGTTTCAATATGCTAACTTGCTAGTTCACTTGAACTTCGGAAATCATTGTTTGAGATTAGAAAATTTCGATTATTTAATTAGCACCTCCATATTCGTAATATATGTATTCAATATCTCTTTCGTCTTCAATGATCATAATACGTAGAATTATAAAAGCAAATATGATTTTTGTCATTTATAATGGATGACAAAGTCTACATGGATTATTAATCATCGCAAACCTTGATTGAAAGACGCTAAATGCTCTTTCCTCATCTTTCCATTAGCCTACCTGCATTGCAGCAAACTTAATTTGCTTCGGCGTCATAGGATGTATAAAGGTCTTCACAATTGTACTCCATTTTAGATAGATCTTATTCCCCAAGATAATAGTCGTGTTCGTACATGTTCTAACCAAGAGTAAATGATATTGGAGTAGACCTCCCTAGTGCAAAATAATTAAACAAATTTGACACCTCTGTTACATTTATATCGTCGTTACAACCATGCATTCTTATGAAAGCATGCATGCCAATTTCACAGATCATACAAAAAATACCTTCGGGATGATTGTTAGTTTTTTCCTTACCGTTATATGCTCTGTGATGTGCTTTATGACAATTCTTCCACCTCAAATGCATATAATTCAGACCGCCAAATATTCCAATCCAACCTCTGCTCATGTATTTCTCGAATTCTTATAATGTGTGCTTCATTTGGAGTCCTTAAGTACTCCGTGTCATATATGCAACTATACAATGATACAATTTTTCAAGCATTTCCAAAACAATACTCTCCGCGATCCTATATATGTAGGCCAACGCGTCGGTAGAGATACCATAAGCCAACATCCGTAAAGCAATGGTCATTTTTTGATGTCCACTTAAACTCACTGTTTTCGATGAATTTTGCTTATATTGGAAGCAAGAGTTATTGACTTTTACCTCAATTAAAATTTGTAGAAAGAAACCACATCTAATTATGGATCTTTGCTGAAACACATGATTGCACACTACGTTGGTGGCGCAAAGTAGTCCTTCATTACTGTTTTATGAAATGCTGAATGATCTCGATTGATAAATCGACGACTTTTAACTAAATCATTGTTCCTTCTAGATGATGATGTTTGCCTTTCTTGAGGAAACTTCAAGAACATTTGACTTTCTCATGGTGTTCTTGTTCTACTTGTTCAACTTCGAAAGAACATCTAAATCCATATAAAGGTCGATGAAGGAAGACATTGTTTAAGTAATAAGTTAGAGTGCGAATTGTATCTAGTGTGAAGAAGATGGTGTATCCCGGCCTTCTTATATAAGAATGAATGTACCGTCTAATATAATACAAATAACAGCTAAGCTGTCTAATCCAAAAACAATACGTTTTTGTTCTATCAAACCAACCTTGTCTCCGCAAATCTTTGATTCTCACTTCAAAGAGACTTGTCTGTTCCGGTATAAATTCTTGTAAGTGCTGCAATTTCAGCTTTATCTTAGCGTACGCTACAAAGAGATGCCTAATCTAGTACAAAAAAATTATGTTTTTTCATGTCAAATTTGTGCCGGTTTACTTTGACGTTCATCGCTCGTTTTAATAGTGGTTTGTCTAATTTGAAAATTTATGTAATTTCAAATCCGACTCAGAAAATGCAAAGGCACCATATATCGAATTGGACATCCACTTTTTGGACGCTTATGGTTGGACGTTAAAAAAAGAGCGTTCATCTTTTGAGCAAATCATCCAGATTCAACACTCAAAATTCAGCCCTTTAGTTTTTTTTCAGAGGTAAAGCTACAAAAAATCTAAAAATCTAAAAAGAATCTAAAATGCATGTCACAGATGTCATTTTGTGTCTGTACTTTCACTGTGCGAGGTGCAAAACTGCAGCAACATCTGCCACTTTTTCGGTACTTATTACTGTACAAGTGATGCTACAGTTATACAACCCGAATAGTAAAACTTTCAGTTCAAACAGAGATCACTACCACTGCTTCCATGCTTTGTTTCAGCCCCAACTTACACTTTCTCCTTTTTATACACTAACATTAAACACTTGCATTCAAGAATCTCCTAGGATTACCTACAGCTTTAGCTGCAATTAATTATTCTCTAAAGTTGTAAATGTGTTGGCAATTGTGTAATCTATGCATTTAAAATGAACTTCAAGTTCCAATACCTTGCCAAAATGAGCGGGGACAGAATAAAAAGTTGCTTATTTTTTTAACGTGCCACGATAAACTTTTTTATTCCTAGCGTTTGATGTTTTCAAGAAAATGCGTTGGAAAATCTCCATACGGTGGAACTATATTTCACTTAGAAATTTCCTTCCAGCGTTGTGCTGTTATGACGTTCGAAAGAAACTGAAGTCAAACTAAACATTCTTCTATAAAACCTATATATTTGGGTATGAAATTATTGATCACTCCAATATTCCATATTTTAGAATCATTCTTAATCAGAATACCAACTTTCAAATTATAAAGAATCACAATTTAGGCTAAAATTAACGACCACAATTTTCAACATAACGTCAGCCATCTACTTCTAAATATTTATAATAACTGCATCGTAAAATATATACAGTAACTCTTATAATACGGTACGTTAAAATAGTCCGATACAGAAGAGAAACTAAGTTACTTTGAAAACATAATTTTAATTTCGAGGTTTCTTACATACATACATACATATGAGTGTATGTATGTCTATGTAGAAAATTTAGCATTACAGACAGCATTCAATTTATTTTTAACATACAATATAGGATAATCCAAAATACGTGTTACAATTTATGGAGTATGATTCATAAAAAGTTTATAGCGGGGTGATGATAATCCAAAATACATTTACATCTAATGGAGTACGATATACAAAGAACGTGTAATTTGATGGTGACAATCCAAAGTACATTTACACCTCAAGGAGCATAACATACAGAGATTAAAATGATAATAACGTTAATTACAATCCAAATTGTACAGAGAAGTATGGGGTATAATTTGCGGACATTTTATGTAGGGCTGATGATAATGAAAATACAGTTAACACTTCTAGGAGTATTTATATAGGGATGCTGGAACACAAAAAACAGTTGCATTATACTTAAAGTGTGATTCATAAAGAAATTATAACAAATATTTAGAGAGTATACAAACAAAGAATTATAGAAAGGACGATAATTCAAAATACATTTGCATTTTATTTATGGAGTACTTTACAAAGAATTCATATGGTAGTAATTTATCTGGCCAAGTCAAACATATCCTAATAGAGTTAGTCATATGATGTAGTACTCGTTCATGAGAGGAAAAAGCTGTATTTCACATGGAGATGGATATATCCAAAACATATGTTTTTACAGCTTTCTGCCAGTTTGTGTGGACTTATTTTGTTAAACTTGCATGTTTGCCTGCAAATCATTTTGTTTTTTCCTCAAATTACCTGACTTGCGGTTTTATTTTGTAAAGCCATTATTAAATATAAGTTCATAATAAATAGTACATCCATCCCTTTATAAATGATGAATATTGAAGTTTTATTTCTATACAAAAAATATATAACAATTTAAAAATGTGGTGGGAGTTAATTTGAAAGTACACAAAAGTTTAATGCGGTGGTTATTAAATTAAAACTAATAGTGTTTTAAAATGGCATGACGAAAGCAAAAATGACTTTCTTTATTGAACAAAAAAACAGTTTATTATTCCTAACCGTATAACCAGGGAAAATTATCACCCAATAACCAAACCCCAACATCATTTTGCGATATCTACACATTTAGAGAACTACGTATCACATTAACCACGCGTCAACAGAACACTGGTATAAAGAAAATGTAGGTATATGATTGACACCTTCATTTATCAATAGAAGTTGTAGGAACAAAGGCACACAGACATTTGTACTGTTTGGCAAAACCACTGTCAATAAAATGAATGTACATATAGAAAGAAAAAAAGTAAACTGGAAGTTTGTGGAGGGAGCCCCTTCAGTCCAATCATGGAGTGAATGGATAGAACAAGCTCCTGCATCATTCACTCATTCACTAAGCATAGTTCGTGCATATTTATATCTTCATTATACCACATTTGCTTGTCCAACATATATTGTACTTAAGTGTGTGAATGAATGAGTCAGCAGCCAATTCAAATTCCATTGCCTTCCACGAGTGGACTGAAGGACGCTCTCTCGACTACAACATTACTTCATACTTACAACCAGAATATTTCACTCAGCATAGCTTTTTAACCGAGGTTAAAATGCTCCAATACTTGGAGAAAATGCTCCATCCCTGCATCAAAATTTGGAAAATAACATGGTTAAGGTTTTACATATTAACTAATTCATATATGTAATTAGATTAATTTATTGCACTTATGATTAAGCAAAGATGTCAGATTCTTTTACATATCTGAAGAATGGGGATTAAAGCCACTTGAATAATGTTAAACTCCGACTGTTGATCACATTATATGCATAATTACAAGTAAACTATTAAAATAACACTGCTATACATGTTTCCCCAAGGTATATCAACCGTACAAAAACAAAATGATGCGAATTTGCTTCTTTGTTGAGAATCAGTATTTTATTATAAATTTGGAAATTTGATTTATTTTAAAATTTTGAGCTTTGAATATGGCTGTTGGATGTTTAAATCAATTCCATTCAAATTTAAAGATGTTCAGAATTTTGGATGTGTATATATCCTTTGTATTTTTTTTAGATGTTGTATCATAAACATGATCGTTTTTTAAAATTTTATGATCTTCAGAGTCAAGCTTGTGGTTTGTCTTTCACTCTTATTTTGCCATGATTTGTATGCAAGCACAAATAACAAATGCCCCATTTTAGTAGGTTATGTGTTTATTTATCCACTTAGAGAAGAAAGAGCAAGTACCTTAAAATTATATAGTGAAGTAGCCATTGTCAACATTAAATTGCGACAAATGTAAATTATAATGTGAACTGGTTATTGCACACTAGCATGAAATTTTCGTTTCTAAATTGATCTTGAATATATTTAGAATAATCATATTCAAAATATTCAGATATCTTAACTCACTATCACTTGCGGTCATTGCAGTATAATAATTCCCACTTCTACTTCACAAATGTATCTATTATTAGACAATAAACTGAAAATAGTCTACAAGTTTATCCTCCAGAATTATTATGCCTTAGCTTATAGGTTGTTTTGTGAAAATAATATACCCAAAAAAAAACATGATAGCCAATGGGGCATATCCAACTGCTGTTACCACAATAACGGTTATATGGTTGTGTAATTATACATACATCAATGTGTATTTGCTTATCATATACTAAGCTTAAAGGCAATATATAACGTTAAATTTTATCTTATTAAACTGTTCACAGCTAATTTGCTTCTTGTGAACATTAACTGAAATTTTATGCATTACTAATATGATTATAGTTAATATGTATAGCTTAGAGTTAACTTTGCAAATTAATATTATGTTAGATCTATCTTTTTTTTTCCAGAACCAAATTAGCAGGCTCATGATACCTATTTACCATATATACTACTATATATATTATACTAACATTCATGAGTGAACTGGAACATAAACATCATGGAAAGTATTAGCAATGAATTAAAATTAACTAATATTGAAAATATTTTTATTGCCCTAATTGAATATTTAGCACTAATTTAATTAGCTTTGATTGGTCAAAGTTTAATTAGCATAAAATGACATAATATATGTTCTTCCAAGCTTTCACATCAGATGAACATGTATTAGTGGGGTGGGGGAAAAAGTAAGGAATCTTGTCCAACATCCAATCAGTCTAATCAAACAACGTAAAGTTAAATTAAATAAAGATAAAAAATTTAAAATAAAGCCCATATTAGAAAGCAATAAAAAAGAAGAAATACCACATAATTTAAAGTTGACTCAAAAGAACTTGAAATGTTTGATTTAAATGACATAAAATCGTATGAATTCTAGTTTAAATTTGATTAAGAAAAACATAACAAATACTATACTACCGTAACAGAAACATTCTTTGATGCTTAATTATTGGAGGCATTAAATTTGAATAGAGAATGATGTACAGAAACGATATTAGACATAAAAAATTATACATACATATATTCTCCACAATAATATGATCACGAACAAGAAAAATAACATACTCAAAGAAATATATAAATAAGAGAAAACATAAATTATTACATGCAAATATGAAATATCATAGGAAACATGGGATTTGTTTAATATTGTTACGAAACCCTAATTCCTTCAAAATAGCTATATGGAATCGTTATTCCCACATATATAACAGGAAAAAACAGTAATTAAAATTAGATCACCTGATATGAAAAAAGCGGATCTCCTTTAAGAATATTGCAAGTCTCTCGAGCAAGCAGATCTTCTTATGTATAGAGAGGTGAAAAGAAATGAAGAGAGGACATGAAAATAAATAAAACAGATAGTGATTTGATGTCTCTTTGACTACACAATATTTTTCAATGCTTGAACAGTACTTGGTTAAAAAAGGAATATATAGATTAGAAAGTTGGACCCACAAGTGTTTGTTGGTGAACAAAGAGAGAGCTTTTGTTCATGTGTTAGGGTTTTTGCTTTTAATGACATGCCATGAGCCAGATTATGTAAAACAAGAATATGTCGTCATGTGTTGGTTCGTGTAGATCTGATCATAACCGCTGGTTTGGCAGAGCAATATTTTACAAAGATTATACGAATGATAATTTGATTAATAATGGTTCAATTGAGATGGGTTGTACGTTGTCATATTTATTAGCGTACTTATTGTTTACTGAAAATCAGTATCAAGCCTTAATTTTCAATCTTTTAACTCTTGGAAAACCATTTTCAAACAAAGTTTCAGAAACACTTTCCAAAAGCAAGTTTGACAAAATATAAACACCTCTATCCATATTTGCAGTGGAAATGCGCATTTTTGACTACATATATTTACGGTTTAACTACAAATAAACTGTAATTATTTGCACTTAAACTGCACATATTTTTAAAATAAATAATTGCAATGTACACTGTGTTATCCGACATTTTGGCCCGGCTATATCAGACTGACATGACAAGTTAGACTGGATGATCATCAAAACATAAAGCCCACAAAGATAGTTATCAAAATTGGGGATCGATTATAGATAAAACTATGAACGATGGTCGTACGAATTCATGCGAATAGCATTTTAGAATTGGCTAACGTATGAATTTCACACTTCAACTGAAATTACGATCGAAAACGATCGTTTTTCATAATGGATCGGCTATGATCTATCTTCAAAATGGATCGGCTATGATTCTTCTCCAATATGGATCGGCAATGATCTATCTCCATTATGGATCGACTATGATCCATCTCCAAAATAGATCGGCTATGATCCATCCCCAATATGGATCGAATATGGAACATCTTCATTATGGATCGTCGTGAATCGATATGGATCACTTGGATTGACATTACAAATCAACGATGAAGGATTAATAACTCAAAATCTACAAGTCAGCTATGCACGAAACTTTGGGAATAACAAGATATTACATGGTGAAACCCACCATATCGATCGCACGTGAAAAAGAGCAAGAAAAACGACCGACACCCATCGTTATTTTGATGGAAGTGGGGCCCGCGATCTATAGGGTTACCTCGTCAAGATCTGGTGACTCCGTAGCCGAAATTTTAGGAAGATATTTCGTCATCTTCACCTATAAATACAAGCTTCATGGTTCATTTGAAGGATCCTTCTTTCTGCTGCCCAGGCTCTGTCATTTTTATTCTTCGTGCTTGTACTAATGGTTCCCTAGTGATCCAAACTTTCTTGTAATCATACTCAAGTGCAAGATTAACAAAATTACAAAGTGGATGTAGGCCAAGATTGCCGAACCACTATAAAAATATGTGTGTTCATTTACTTTCTCTGTTATGTTTTAATTTCATTAATCGTTTAATCTCTACGAAATTCTATTGGGTGCCGATGCCCATTTTTGACGTCAACATTTTGGTGCTTTCATTGAGAGATGATTCTCACCATCTTTAGATCCCTATTCTACTTATGGATTACACAAATCTGAGGAAGAGATCCAGATTCATCTTCACAAAGCTTCCTATTCTACTCAAACTTCGAAAAGCCTACAAGTAAGCTATCTACAATGCCTCCTAAGAAGGAGAAGGCCATTGCTACCTCCCTGCGACCTGTTGATGAAGCAGTATAGAACATGGAGACCGTTCTTCTGGAAGATAGAGCGTAACGGAGAGCCATGGTTGTACAAGCTTCATATGGAATAATCACTAAGTTCAAAATAGAGAAATATGTTTGAACGGATCTTATCCGATCCATCCAATCGACCGGTTGGATAGTCGATCCCTCCATAGCACGTATTGCAGCCAACCATTCCAGTTGATCGTTTTTCCAACCGATCATTTTTTTCAGCCGATCGTTTTTCCAATCGATCAGTTGGACAGTCGATCCCTCCATAGCACGTGTTCCAGCCGATCGTTTTTCCAGCCGATCGTTTTTCCAACCGATCGTTTTTCCATCCGATTGTTCTTCCAACCGATCATTTTTCCAACCTATCATTTTTCCAACTGATCATTTTTCCAATAGATCGTTTTTCCAACCGACCGTTTTTCTAATCGATCATTGCTCCAACATCTATATCTGATTGGTCATATCCATTTCCATTCTTAGTCCAATATTTTGCTAAGTATCCAAGCGAAAATGGATCGGGTACGATCCATTCTTAATGGATTCATGCCGATCCATCATAATAACAAAATGACTCTAAAAAAAATTTCAGATGTTAGGCACCTGAACCTGAGCCCTAGCGTAGTGCCGTCGCATTCTAGATTTGGAACTCAACTTAAAGACGGTGCATTCTATCCACTTTTCTTATGTTTTTTGACTGACTGGGGCATAGAGGATCAAGCGACGGCTACTGAATTACAACCAAGGAATGGACAAGGAAGTGCTACTCAAACGATACTCCCAAAGGCTGGAGAACCAAGGAGATATGACACGAACCAAGGTGATATGACTCGAAGCAGACTCCGTATGTTCCGACCTGAAGTCAAACTTGGGTAATCTCTCATTCGACCCAAAGCAAACCCAGGAAATTCTGGCCAAAGGTCAAACTCGGGTAAAACCACGATTTTCTCCAAGCAAACACCAATATTACTCTAAGCACCGTTCGTCGCCAACCTAGCACTTCAAATTCAGCGACTCCATGCTAACGAAGGGCTGACTCCAAGCAAATAGCAAATTTTCTCGAGTCGGACTCGAAGTAAATTATCACTAATCTGTCAATAACGGTCCATCTTGCATTGTTCATAACTCGGGCATACGGACTCCAAATGACTTGAAACTTGGTATGCAACCTCAAGAGGCCTTCCTTACCGCCTTATATGGATCGCACCCATTTGGGTGAATGTTTAGGGATCATCATCGATCAGTGACCCCGTCCTAATTGATTCTCTATTCGATTGGCATTCTCAACCACTCAAATGTTGGACAACCATGCATACATCATTCACAAGCATTACAAGCAGTCGTAACTTGATAATGGACTGGATTGATGACGATTGGAGCATCTCCCCCAGTCGAAACCTATTCATCAAAGCCGCTCAGCGTGCAAAATATCCGAGGAGATTCAATGTGCCGACCATGCCCGGGTATTCTGTGAATATGGACCCCTGACAACATCTCGTGAAGTACGAGTGCCACATGGATCCCGCCAGAGCGACGAATGTCATCGAATGCAGATGTTTTCTGATGTTCTCGAAAGAATAATGATCATGCGGTTTACACGGTTACAACCCAACTCTATCTTCTGATGTGATCAACCGGATCAGAAGTTTGTCGAGCAATTCAGGATGCATGCGACTCACACCAAGGATATGCTGTCATTGTCCAGTTTATTCCAAACACCAAGTGAGCCGCTCAAAGACTTCCTGTAGAGATCCAACGTCTTCGTCACTAAAGTGAGCAATCCCAGCAAGAGTATCATACTGATGGCGTTGATAAGAGGAATCGACCCCAAGATAGACTTTTGGCGACTGGTAAGCTGGAGAGCCTCCTGCGACCTTAAATTGTTTCTGTTACAAAGTGAACCAAAACTGTAACACCCTTAAATTTAAATAACATTATTCAGGATATTTAATTACATAAATCAAATAGAATAATGTAGAGTCTAGAGTGAAGGGGGTTTGAGATTTGAAAACTAATTAAGGTCTTGCCTTAATTAAATGGATTTATAAAATGGCCCATAAGTAAATTCATAAGAATGGTATATAAGATGAAAATTAAGGTAAGTAAGGCAAGGGTAATAGGGGAAATAGCCGTATACCATAACCCATAACACCTAAATCCTTACCTCATTTTTCATTCATACGTTCATAAACCCAAAAAAACTAAGGAGGACTAAGGCCGGCCATAACCCTAGGAGAAAAGGGGATCAAAATCAATTAGAAGTTAAGGATTCAAGCAAGGAAGAATTAAGCAAGATCAAATCTCAAGTTCCTTCTCCAAACAAGGTGAATAATAATCTAAACCATCTCAGATATGTCTTAATGAACATTTTGATTTCGGGTTTAAAGTTTAAAACCATTTGGATGGATTAAATGATGATATGCTTTGATTATATGCCATGTTTGATTTAAACAAGTATTTTTGTGTAAAGGTACAATTCGATTTTAAGGTTAAAAATGTATAAAATGGGTTTCTAATGCCATGATGATTGAATATGTTATGTAAAACATTATTTAGGAGACGAGTTTAAATTTTCATAATATTCCAAGCTATGGTTAATTTATTATGAATTTGAATGGAAGAAATAGATAATTTGGGTTTAAAAATTAATTAAGGCAATTATATAAAGGACTTCGCGTCTGAAATTTATATGTTAGAAAATGTATTAAAAGTGAATCATGATGATTTTTGAGGATTTTTTCCTACGTGTTTTAATATGGTTATTAATTTATCTAAGTTGAAGGACTTAAATGTTTAAATGTTTTATGGAAGGGAATGGATTATTTGTTAAGATGATTTCAATTATAAATTACTATTCGACGGCCTTTTCAGAAAAAGGATTTTTGAAAAGGAATGGCAACCAATTACATTTTGACAAATTGGCAAGTTAGATGAAAAGAAGTTCCTTTGTAAGGCATAAAATCAGTTTTGATATAAATTACCACTTTGCCACTTCCATTAGCTCGCTTCCGAAACAATGCCCAGTAGGCCTTTCGAACCCATCCAAAACCAATACCTAGGGTATTAAGTAATTAGTACATAGTGTATTGGAGAAAGGCAGAAAGGATGGTGTTGAAGGCTTGCTTTCGAAGGGGTTGAAGTCATTCTTATATGCTTCCGAAGGGGTAGAAGCTATCCTTATTAACTTTGAATTACTTTTGTTTATAAATGATGCTTTCGATGGGGTCGAAGCCAACTATATTAGCTGTTGAATCAATCAACCTGCCTTTGTTTTAGAAAAGAGCTTTCGAAAGTGTTGCGCCTTTCTGTTTTAAGAAAATCTTTCGAACAAGTTGCCTCTTATTTAGTTTTGAAAAAGATCTTTCGAAAGGGTAGTTGCTTTTGAACGTAGTCGAAACCTGGATGTCGTCTTCACCTTTCGAATTGATTAAAGGCCGCTTTTTTATAGCCTTATAACAATGAGTTCAAAAGGGAAGTTTTTGTTTTATTAATACTGAAGCCACTTCCCAATGCTTTTGAAAGGGTCCCAGTAGCCACTTATATTAAAGGTTTCAAAGGCAATGGTTTCGAAAGATCATTTCGAAGCCATCCTTTTCCCCAATTATTTTACTTAAAGATCATTGCTTTCGAATGGGTGGGATTGAAGCCATCTGTTTCCCCAAATTCTTTTACTTGGAGATTAATGTTTTCAAAAGGGTTACTTTCGCTTATGTTCACTTTGACCCAGAAGTTATACTTAAGGTTAAACCCAATGATTTTGAACGAGATATTTCAATTGGTTTAAAAACTATGCTTTTATAAATCCTACTTGAACTAAGTGGTTTCGAAAGGTAAGCTTTAATACTTTCGAAAGGAATGTTTTAATGGTATCGAAAGAAAGGTTTCAATGCTTTTGAAAGGAATGTTCTGAGTGTTTCGAAGGGTATATATATTTAAGTGTTTTGAAAGGAGGGTTTGAATACTCTCGAAAGATATGTTTTTAGTGGTTTCGAAAGAGAAGGCCTAAGGTTTCGAAAGCCTTAGTTTTCAAACAAGCAACCTAATCTCAATTTAAAAAGTAAACCCATGGCAATATGAAAGAGTTTTGAAATGGCGTTTAACTTTGGTGTTTTGAAGAAGCTTTCCTTGTTAAAGATAATAGGTTAAATGCATTAATCAAGTTTCATTTATAAAATGATTACAAGGGAATTAAACCATAGATGTTTATATTATTATGTTATGATCAGTTATCATGTGTGGTTCTTCTGTAAACATATTCACTTTATAGTTAACCCATAACTGCATTTTGGGGGTGTTAAGGGCAGAATAACCAGTTAGGTTGACCTAGTAGTGAATATATATTGAGTTAACTTCCGTGTGAATAGAATTGCATCCAAGAGGTCAGGTAGACCAGAATGTAGGATGCCCAAAGACTGATCCAAGAATTATTAGTTTAGACAGGTTCATAGCAAGCCCATGAAAACTATGTATGGAAATAGTTATTGGCATGGGCCAATGGGTTCTTAGTGATCCCAAGAAAACTATGTTCGGACTAAGTTATTGATAGAGACCAATAGGTTCATAGTTAACCAATGAAAACTATGACATGGGAGAAGTTATTATAGAATCCAATAGGTTCATAGTGATCCCATGAAAACGATAATTGGATGAAGTTATTGGTAGATAGCAATAGGTTCTTAGGGAACCCATGAAAACTATGAAACCGGACAGATAGTCCGTAAGCTTTGAACAAGTTATTAGTTAGCCCATGAAAACTAATAGGTTAATACTGACCCTAGAAACTATAACTTGAGACAAATAGTGGAATGAATAGGGATGGGAAATCCAGAATATATTACATGTTTGCATATCATCATGATACATTTTATTATGTTACGTCTTAACCATTGTGGATGCAGGTGCACAATATATGGTTATTATAAATTGAGTTAAGAAACCAGTGAGGGAAAAACCCGTTCCATTAAGTGGCGTAGTCTCACTAGATCTCTATATGGTTCAAGATGGTAGGTTATTATTCATATCGTACTTTTGTCTGACTCGAAGTTTACGTTTTCCCTTTAAACTATCGGGTGCTCAATTAATTTTGAGTAGTTTGAGAGTTAAGGTTTTATGGTTCTCCTTTAGACAAATAAGCTTCCGGAGACGTGCAGAAAGCAAGCTAGCTAGTAGAAGTTCTTTCTGTTTTGATTCCGTAGTGTTTTGGATATAATGGTAAAGTTGTTTTGTTGCCTATAGCTAGACTTTGTTCAACCAAGGGGGCATCTTCATATGTCGCTCTTAGCGTATTTTTTAATAGTTATATTTCTCTAAACGTGGTTTACGATATGAGATTATGTAATGAATTTGATAGGCAATTTGAAATGGAATGAGAAATTTATTTTAAAATTTGAGTTTAAAATTTTACATATCCATGTGTTTATGGTATATCAATGTATCTAACATTACCATATTTCGTCATCGAGAATTAATAACTATGTATGACTACATCATCCGTAGCCGTTAGTTTTAGGCCTCCAAGTGGGGAATTTACAAGTTGGTATCAGAGCATAGGTTTATGTAAATTTAAAAAGAAATTTGAACCTAAAAGATTTTTAAAACATAATCCAATGAATCAGAAAATAAGATCGGGGTTTGGGTTAACGCTGTAGTAATGTACTTGTATTTGTTATGTATATATCTATTAGTATGTACTCATCTCTCTCTTAGACCGTTCTTCTGTGTCTTACTAAGGATCGTATGTAGATTTATGAGAAAGGAAGAAATGTAGGCAGGAAATGAAAGAGAAAATCTAGGCGGAGGAAGCACCAAAACTAACGAAAATGCTCGACCTAAAACCAGGAGAAACCTAGGTCGACGGGCAAATGCTAATCCTAATGAAAATGCCAACGTAGGTGTTGGAATCTCGCCAGTAGATATGGGGATGATGCATCAGTTCTTTTGTCAATCTGATGCAAGCCGGAGCAGCTGCAGGTGTAGCTGAGGGTAATGCTGTGAATGTTGAAGGAGCAAATCCCATGGCCCCAGTTGGCAATAACTATGCTAAGCTAAGCATGGATTATATGAGTCTTGGTGGAAAGCCGTTTTAGGGAACAAAGAATGCCGTCGAAGTAGAATATTAGTTATTGCACCGTGAAAGCATTTTTGATGACTTGGGATTAAACAATTAGCAGAAGAGGAGACTTACCTCTTGATAGTTGCAAAGTGCAACACTTCATTGGTGGAATAATGTTACCGCTGGAGTCCTCGAGGAAGAGTTAACTTGGGCGGAGTTTCGAAGGAGATTCAAAGAGAGGTTTTTGTTTGAAGTTGCTAAGTCAGTATTGTTGAGAAAGTTCATGGATTTAGTGTAGGGTGAGATGTCGGTGATTGAGTATGCTTCGAAGTTTGATGAGTTGTCATGATATGGATATGCTACCATTGACACCGTCAGTAAAAGGAATGAGAAGTTTATTCGAGGGTTAAGACCCGAGATTGCTATAGCAACTATGCCACAACTCTGTGATCCAAGTGCAGTTGTAGTGGAGATGGCAATCCGGGATGAAGAGATGCTTTCTACTTATGGGAAGGAGAAGTAGGTTGAAACCCAGGGTTTTCAAGGTAAGAAGAGGAAATTCTTTAAGAAGAAAGGTACCCAAAAGGGAGGAGCTGCCAAGAAGGCGAAGGCTAATCTAGTTTTCTTTAAGTGTGATAAGAAGGGACATCATGCTCATGATGTCGAACTAGAAAAGGGAAGAAGGTTGCAGATAAGAAGGGAGTGAAGTGCTTCAACTGTGACCATATTGGGCATTACAAGAATCAGTGTCCAGAACCGGTCAAAGTGGACAAAGGAAAGGTCTTTGCTGTAGGACCATCATATGTTAGACCAATCACTGCTAAGAAGGGAAAGACTGTGATGGAAGGTACACTTTTGGTTCATAGTATACCAGTTAGGGTACTATTTGATGTCGGTGCATCACATTCATTAATGTCTCGGTGTTTGGTAGATAAGTTATGTTTAGAACCCTTATACCATGTTACTTCCTTAATGGTTGCGAATCCAATAGGAGAGTATGCAACTCTAGGGATGAGATGTGACCAGTTAGAACTTCATTTGATAGGTCATAAGTTTGCATGCAGTTTGTATGTTTTGATTTCGTAGGCTTGGGGATCATTTTGGGTATGGACTGGTTAGAAAGATATGATGCTAGGATATTTTGCCAAGATAGGGCAATATCGCTAAAGCACCCTAATAGTCTTTTCCGAATTATATACTCGGTGGAGAAATTAGACTCAAGTGCTTATGCATTGCCGAATGCAATGGAAGTAGGAGAAGAGTTGAATCAGGTTTTGGTAGCAAGAGAGTTTGCAGATGTTTTTGAGATGGTCACAGGACTATCACCGAAGCAAGCCATCAAGTTTCGGATTGATCTTGTGCCTGGAGCAGAACCTGTGAGTAGACCACCTAGCAGGATGACACCGACCGAGATGAAGGAATTAAAGGTGTAGCTAGTGGATTTAGAAGGGAAGAATTTTATCAGGCCAAGTAGTTCGTGTTGGGGAGTGGCCATGGTTTTCGTGAAGAAACCGGATGGGTCGTTAAGGATGTGCATCGACTATCGTAAGTTGAACGAGAAAACGATTAAGAATAGGTATCCTTTGTCGAGAATCGATGACTTATTTAATCAATTGTATGGAGCCAGAGTATTTTCCCAATTGGATTTGGCAACAGGTTTCCATCAGCTAAGAGTGGCAGAGGACGGTATTTCATTAACGGCATTTCAAACTAGGTATGGTTCGTACGAATGGTTAGTAATGTCATTCGAGTTAATGAATGCACCAGCTTTCTTCATGGATTTGATGAACCGAGTTTTTCGAGAGCACTTGAATAGGTATGTATTGGTATTCATAGATGACATTTTAATATACTTTAAGGATGAAAGAGAGCATGAAGTTCATCTTAGAATAGTGCTTGAGACGCTGAGGCAGCATCAGCTGAAAGCAAAATTTTCAAAATGTCATTTCTGGAAGAAAGAAGTTAAGTTTTTTGGTCACGTGGTTTCAGAGAAGGGCTTGTTAGTTGATCTAGATAAGATCAATGCTATTAACAACTGGAAGAGACCATAGATGGTGACTAAGATTAGAAGTTTCTTGGACTCGCTGGCTATTACCGGAGATTCATTAAGGATTTCTCGCAGATAGCAGCGCCTTTGACTAAGTTAACTAGGAAGGATGTGAAGTTTATTTGGTCTAGCAAATGTGAGGAAACATTCCTTAAGTTAAAGCATTTGTTAACCAATGCGCCTGTGTTAGTAGTTCCAGACGGAAACCAAGGATTAGTAGTGTATACCAATGCGTGTGGAACCGGATTAGGGGCTGTGTTGATGCATAAAGGTAAAGTTATTGCCTACACTTCACGACAGCTTAGACCGCATGAAGTGAGATATCCTACTCATGATTTAGAGTTGGCAGCTATGATCTTCGCATTGAAAGTATGGAGACATTATCTTTTATGGGAGAGATTTGAGTTATGCATAGATCATAAGTCTTTAAGATATTTATTCTCTTAGAAGGAATTGAATATGAGACAACAGAGGTGGCTGGAGTTTTTAGCCGCCTATGATTTTGGTATAGAGTATACACCTAGAAAAAAACAAAGTAGTGGATGCTCTTAGCAGGAAACATCAGAATGTGGTGTTAGCTATGTTAGCGGAATGGAAGGATCACGAGGCTTTGACTACTTGTAGTGTGAAGTTAAGATCGACTGCCAGTTTTAGTCAGAGCACTACCATGCTATCCTGCTTGGAAGTTCAACCACTACTGATCGAAAGGATTGCTTATAAGTAGAAAGAGGATCCATTATAGCAGAGAAGATTAAAAGGCTTGAGGTTGGATCGGAGATTGATGATCTAAAGGATTTCACTCATGACCAAAGGGGATGGTTGAGAAAGAAGGGACGGTTGTGTGTCAAATATTAGGGATTTAAGGAGAGAAGCCCTTAGGGAATGTCATTGATCCAAATTTATGATTCATCCTAGGGAAGCCAAGATGTATTATGACATGAAGAGGAATTTATACTGGGAAGGTATGAAGAGAGATGTTGGCTTATGGGTAAGGCAGTGTGTGAACTGTCAACAAGTGAAGGCTGAGCATCAGAAGCCGAGTGGGTTGCTTCAACCTTTAGAGATACTGGTTTGGAAATGAGATTCGATATCCATGAATTTTATAGACGGGTTTCCAAGGTTGAATCGAGGAAATGAAAGTATATGGGTCATAGTGGATAGGTTGACCAAGAGTGCCCATTTCATTCCAGTTAAGTCAACCAGGGTGGCACCTGTTTTAGCTAAATTGTTTATGAAAAACATAGTTTTACTGCATGGAATTCCTAGTAGTATAGTAAGTGATAGAGATACTTTGTTTACTAGTGAGTTCTGGAAGAGTTTATAGGATGTGTTAGGTACCAAGCTCAAGGTGAGTACTGCTTATCACCCTCAGACGGATGGGCAGACCGAGAGAGTCAATAAGGTACTTGAGGATTTGTTAAGAGCTTGTGTGCTAGACTTTGGTGGATCTTGGGAAGATCACCTACACTTAGCTGAGTTTCTCTATAATTACAGTTATCAGACTAGTATAGGAATGGCTCCTTTCGAAGTTTTGTATGGAAGGCCATGCAAATCACCAGCATGTTGGTTGGAAACTGGAGACAAGTTAGTCTTAGGTCCAGATCTGGTAAGAGAGATAACATAGAAGATCAAGCTGATCCGAGGAAGGATAAGGGAAGCTCAGTCTTGATAAAAGAGTTACATGGAAAAAAGGCGCAAGGATATAGAGTTCTCAGTCGAAGATAGGGTTTTCATTAAAATATCACCGATGAAGGGTGCGGTACGATTTGGAAAGTCAAGGAAACTAGCACTAAGATATGTTGGATCGTTCCCAGTTATAAAGAGGATCAAAAAGCTCGCATATAGAGTAGAGTTGCCGACAGTTTGGCAGGTGTCCATAATGTGTCTCATCTTCGTAAGTATGTGCATGATCCAGAAACTGCTATTCCTCCAACTGTGTTGGAAGATTTAATAGTAGAGACGAATTTGACTTTTGTTAGACAACCAATTTGGGTTGTAGTGAAAGATGAGAAGAGGTTAAGAAATAAGACAGTCAAGTTGGTGAAAGTTCAGTGGAGCGACAACGAGAAGGACTGTACTTGGGGGATAGAGGACAAGATTAAAGATACTTATCCTAATTTCTTGTAGGGTATGTTCTATATTTGCTTTATATAGATGGTTGCTAGTCAGGTAGGCTAGTATGGTAATTAGGAGATGTTACAAATGATTGCTATGATTAGTATTCAGTCCTTACTGAATCTCGAGGACGAAATTCTTTAAGGAGGGGAGCCTGTAACACCCCTAATTTTAAATAATATTATTTAGGAGATTTAATTAGATAAACTAAATAGAATAATCTTGAGTCTAGAGTGATAAGAGGGCTGAGATTTGAGACCTAATTAAGGTCGTGCCTTAATTAAATGGATTTATAAAATGACCCATAAGTACATTCATAAGAATGGTTTATAAGATGAAAACTAAGTTAAGTAAGGCAGGAGTAATATGGGAAATAGCCGTATACCATAACCCCATAACCCCTAAACCCTTATCTCATTTTTCATTCATACGTTCACAAACCAAAAACAAAAACTAAGGAGGACTAAGGCCGACCATAACCCTAGGAGAAAAGGGGATCAAAATCAATTAGAAGTTAAGGATTCAAGCAAGGAAGAATTAAGAAATATCAAATCTCAAGTTCCTTATCCAAACAAGGTGAATACTAATCTAAACCATCTCATATATGTCTTAATGAACATTTTGATTTTGGGTTTAAAGTTTAAAACCATTTGGATGTATTGAATGATGATATGCTTTAATTATATGCCATGCTTGATTTAAACAAGTATTTTTGTGTAAAGGTAGAATTCGATTTTAAGGTTAAAAATTGTAATAAATGTGTTTCAAATGCCATGATGATTGAATATGTTATATAAAACATTATTTTGGAGATGGGTTTACATTTTCATAATATTCCAAGCTATGGATAATTTATTATGAATTTTGAATGGAAGAAATATATAATTTGGGTTTAAAAATTAATTAAGACAATTATATAAAGGACTTCGGGTCTGAAATTTATATATGTTAGAAAACATATTAAAAGTGAATTATGATGATTTTTGGAGATTTTTTTCTAAGTGTTTTAATATGGTTATTAATTTATCTAAGTTGAAAGATTTAAATGTTTAAATGTTTTATGGAAGGGAATGACTTATTTGTTAAAATGATTTCAATTATAAATAATTGAATTCGATAGCCTTTTTAGAAAAAGGATTTTTGAAAAGGAATGGCAACCAATTATATTTTGACAAATTGGCAAGTTAGATGAAACGAAATTACTTTGTAAGGCATAAAATTAGTTTTGATATAAATGACCACATTGCCACTTTCATTAGCTCGCTTCCGAAATCATAGCCAGTAGGCCTTTCGAACCCATTCGAAACCAATACCCAGGGTATCAAGTAATTGGTACGTAATGTATTGAAGAAAGGAAGAAAGGATGGTGTCGAGGCTTGCTTTCGAAGGGGGTTGAAGTCATTCTTATAAGCTTTCGAAGTGGTAGAAGCTATCCTTATTAACTTTGAATTACTTTTGTTTATAAATGATGCTTTCAATGGAGTCGAAGCCAACTATATTAGCTTTCGAACCAATCATCCTGTCTTTATTTTAGAAAAGAGCTTTTGAAAGGCTTGCCGCTTTTCTGTTTAAGAAAAGCTTTCGAACAAGTGGACGCTTATTTAGTTTTGAAAAGGAGCTTTCGAAAGGGTAGTTGCTTTTGAACCTAGCTGCTATCTTCATACCTTTCAAATTGATTACAAGTCGCTTTTCTTTATAGCATTATAACAATGATTTCGAAGGGAAGCTTTGTTTTATTAATATTGAAGCCACTTCCCAATGCTTTCGAAAGGGTCCCAATAGCCACTTATATTAAAGGTTTCGAAGGCGATGGTTTTGAAAGGCCGTTTCGAAGCTATCCGTTTCCCCAATTATTTTACTTAAAGATCATTGCTTTCGAATGGGTGGGATCAAAGCCATCTGTTTCCCCACATTCTTTTACTTGGAGATTAATGTTTTCGAAAGGGTTACTCTCGCTTATGTTCACTTTGACCCGGAAGTTATACTTAAGGTTAAACCCAATGATTTTGAAAGAGATACTTTCAATTGGTTTCAAAACTATGCTTCTATAAATTCTTCTTGAACTAAGTGGTTTCAAAAGATAAGCTTTAATACTTTCGAAAGGAATGTTTTAATGGTATCAAAAGAAAGATTTCAATGCTTTCGAAAGGAATCTTCTGAGTGTTTCGAATGGTATATATAATTAAGTGTTTCGAAAGGAATCGTTTTCCAAATGAAACATGGTTAATGCATTTAACCTATTATCTTTAACAAGGAAAGCTTCTTCAAAAACGCCAAAGTTAAATGCCATTTCAAAACTCTTTCATATTGCCATGGGTTTACTTTTTAAAATTGAGATTGGGTTACCTGTTTCAAAACTAAGGCTTTCGAAACCTTAAGCCTTCTCTTTCGAAACCACTAAAAACATATCTTTTAAGGGAATTAAACCATATATGTTTACATTATTATGTTATGATTAGTTATCATGTGTGCTTCTTCTGTAAACATATTCACTTTATAGTTAGCCCATAACTGCAATTTGGGGGTGTTAATGGCAGAATTACCACCTAGTTTGACCCAGTAGTGAATATATTGAGTTAACTCCTGTGTGAGTAGAATTGCCTCTAGGAGGTCAGGCAAACCAAAATGTAGGATGCCCAAAGACTGATCCAAGAATTATCAGTTTAGACAGGTTCATAGTAAGCCCATGAAAACTATGTATGGAAATAGTTATTGGCAAGGACTAATAGGTTCTTAGTGATCTCATGAAAATTACGTCCGGATTAAGTTATTGATAAAGATTAATAGGTTAATAGTTAACCAATGAAAAATATGACATGAGAGAAGTTATTGGAGAATCCAATAGGTTCATAGTGAGCCCATGAAAACTATAATTGGATGAAGCTATTGGTAGATACAAATAGGTTCTTAGGAAACCCATAAAAACTATGAAACCAAATAGATGGTCCGTAAGCTTTGAATAGATTATTAGTTAGCCCATGAAAACTAATAGGTTAATAGTGACTTTAGAAACTATAACTTGAGATAGATAGTCAAATGAATGGGGATGGAAATCTAGAATATATTGCATGTTTGCATATCATCATGATACATTTTATTATGTTATGTCTTAACGATAGTGGATGCAGGTGCATAGTATATGGTTATCATAAATTTAGTTAAGATACTAGTGAGGGAAAACCCGTTCCGCTAGGCGGCGTGGTCTAACTAGATATCTATATGGTTCAAGATGGTGGGTCATTATTCATACCAGACTTTTTGTCTGACTCGAAGTTTATGTTTTCCCTGTAAACTCTCGGGTGCTCAATTAATTTTGAGTAGTTTGAGAGTTAAGGTTTTATGGTTCTTCTTTAGACAAATAAGCTTCTGAAGACGTGCAGAAGGCAAGCTAGCTAGTAGGAGTTCTTTCTGTTTGATTCCGCTGTGTTTTGGATATAATGGAAAAGTTGTTTAGTTGCCTATATTTAGACTCTGATCAACCAAGGGGGCATCTTCATATGTCGCTCTTGGCGTATTTTGTAATAGTTATATTTCTCTAAATGTGGTTTACGATATGAGATTATGTAATGAATTTGATATGCAATTTGAAATGGAATGAGAAATTTATTTTAAAATTTGAGTTTAAAATTTTACATATCCATGTGTTTCTAGTATATTAATGTATCTAACATTACAGCATTTCTTCATCGAGAATTAATAACTATGTATGACTACATCATTCGTAGTTTTGGGCCTCCAAGCGGGAGATGTTACAAAAACTTAAGCAAGCAAGAGGTAGAGCAGACTAAGAGAAAGAACGATGCAGGCCCATTGGCTAAAGGAATTCAAAGCGAAGGGAGCATTGAGGCCTTAGATGAGGACTTGGATTCTAGGAGACGACTTAGAATCCCAAATTTCATCCTTTGAACGATTCAATCAATAACATCCACTTGGAGACTCACGACTCGAAGCAGTACTAGAAACCAGCCTCGAGTAAGTCCACCGAAACCTAGAAGAAATTCGGGAAATGTTATATTTTTCAAGATACACACGGTCATAATACCAGCAATTGCGGATACCTCCGAGACAAGATCGGAAAGCTGATCCAGAAAGGAAAGTTTCAACAATATCCGCAAGCCTCGCAGAATGGCGGGTAGGGAACATCCGACCAGTAAAGAATTTTGATTATCAATTGGACCACCTACAATCGACTTTCAGCTGAGAAGGGGAGGGGCAAAGTGGAATAGGGAGCATACTATATTGCTTCACTTACAATAAGGTTTATTTCAATTTCAATTATGTTGTGAACTACGACCAACTTGAACTAATTCCACATGATGCAGGTGACCAAGTACTTAGAGTTGGGCGCCAACAAACCTCCATAGACCATGATCAGACCTTTGTAGGATCATTAAGACGAGCGTGATTTAACCGCTCATCAACTACCATATGCCCCTGACTTGGGACAAAGACTCGAAATGAGCCCGACAACTCAGAATCTAATACAAAGTGGACACGACTGACCGTCCACTCATTAACCACACGCTTGACTTGAAGACGGGAGAAACACTTGGACTGGATACAACCCAACCATCCACTCCCTAGCTCATACTTGAAGTTTGCCAAAATACTTATGCCTCTCCCGAACTCAACAAGACCGAGGTCCAATTAAAGTGGATGTGATTTGACCATCCATACATTAACTCCTGCCCTAGACGCAGGAGGCGGTCTGGGAGCTTGACTTAAAGTAGGTGTGATTGGCCATCTACTCATCAACTGCCGCCCTCGACACGAGGACGCGAGTGCAACGCATGGTGGATGTGACTTGACCGTCCACCCAACCACTTTCTCCCTTCACTTATCGAGAGGAGCACGAACCAAATTGGACCAGTCTTGACCATCCAACCTAAGCATGGGCCATGAATGTAATCCGACCATCCATCGCTTAATCACCAAGCAGACGTGAATCAACCGTCCACTCGTCAACTTTTGTCCTCGACACTAGGCGCATAATTCCTTCCTACGAATGAACATGACTCGACTGTTCATTTGAAAACTCTTATCTTGACCTAACAGGTGGAGTATAAATCAAAAACGGGTGTGACTGACCACCCATCATAAAATTCTGGTCCTCGAAGTGTGGACCGAAGAATAGACACAAAAAGATGGACGCGGTTTGACCATCCATTGACTAACTCTGGTCCCCAAGCACAGACTGGAGTATAAACAGAAAAAACGAATGTGATTGACCATCCATCATAAAACTCTGGTCCCCAGAGCATGGACCAGAGTATAAACACAAAAAGGTGGACCCAGTTCAATCATCTAGTGATCAACTTTGGTCCCTCAGTGCAGTCTGGAGTATAAATACCATAAAAAGGGGATGCGGTTCGAACGCCCGCTCCTCAACTCTTGCCCATGACTTGTGGACAAACACACAACTGAAAGTGGATGTGATCTGACCATCTGCTCCTCTGCTTAAGCTTGAAGTTCGTCAGAACACTCATCTTTCTCCCAAGACTCGGTAGAAGTAGGATCCGAATGAAAGTGGATGCGGTATGACCGTCCATGCGTCAACTCCTACCCCAAATGCAAGGGGAAGTTTGAGAGTCCAAGCTAAAATTGGAAGTGATTCGACCGTCCAATCTAAGGAAGATATGGTACGTCTATCCACGACCTTGCTCGCACCTGAAGTACGGTAAACTATTCAAGTCTGGCCCAGACATTGGCAAGCCCAAAATCCAAACCAAGACATGGATGTGGTTCGACCGTCCAACAAATAACTTTGGTCCTTGGAGCGATGATAAGAGTATAGGTAGAAAATGGGTGTGGTTTGACCGTTCATCCATTAACTCTCTCCTATAAATTGACAATCGGAGTTTAAAACATAGAACAGATGTGACTTGACCATCCGCTAATTATCTCCTTCCCACGATTCGACGTGAAGAAATCCAAGTAAGAGCGAACGTGATATGATCAACCACTCTTCAACTTCTGTCCCTGAATTGGAGGCAGAAGAAATGACTATGGAAAATGTAGTTTGACCATTTTCTGGAATAACTCTAAGTCCCAGAGTGTGGACTGGAGTATAAACACAAATTGGGTGTGATTCGACCACCCGTCAACAAACTCTTATCCCCAGAGTGCGGATATGAGTATAAATAAATAAATGAGTGTGGTTCGACCACTCACTATTCCATAAACTCCGACCTAAACTTAACAGGAGGAGTATAAAACTCACTACGGATGGAATTCGACCATCCACGAACTAACTCTACTAACCCAAGACTGTGCAGTAGTATAAATTACCAAAATCTGAATACGACAGCTCAGTTTAGCTCTAGCTTGGTGTTCTGTACCACTTAAGGCAATGACCACAGGGAGGCCTTAATACAAAACCAATTGATACGACATCCGATGTTATGGGTAACCAACTTTATCGTGCGATCGAATTGGCAGGCAATATCGATCCGAACTTTCTATATCGTGCCACTGGATCGAAGGTTAGCATCGATCTGCACTAACCACAAATGGATGTGACCTGAACGTCCATCGAATAGCTCCAGTCACCAGAGCGTGGATGGGATAATAAACCACGAATGAGTGTGACTTAATCGTTCATTCTCCATCACCTTTCTTTGAACCTTCAGGAGGAGTAAGAAACCAGATATGACTCGGCCGATCTTGAGCTAATTCTATCCCTTGGTCCGATAGGAGAACATAAATCAAAATAGATGTGACTAACTGCCCAGCTCTGAATGAATGCGACACGACCGTTCATTAGCTAGTTCTGACCATGATTCGACTAAAAGAGCAGTTCGAAATGGACGGGACTTGACCGTCCGCACACTGATTCTTGCCCTTTGTTCGATAAAGGGAGTAACAATTACAAATTAAATGTGACTTAACCATCCATTCTTTGATCCTTGCCTAGAGTATGGTGACATCTGCATCAAAAGTGCACGTGATTGACCGTCCAGTACTTAGCTCATGCCCGAAATCCGATGGGGCATTGAAGTCTTCCCCCAGGAAGGAAAAGCCATAATACAATCCAGAATAGGCACGAATCATCCTTTCATCAACTAACTTGATCCCATGATTCAACGGGAAAGAGTGTAAAACTAAAACATATGTGACATGCCCGTCCATTTATTGACATTTACCCCAGACTTGGGAGGCACGAGAGAGAATAAAGATGAACGTGAGCCGATTATTTATCGATCAACTCTAAGTATTCGGAGCTTAGGTGGGTGTGTAAACACAACTAGGACAAGACTCGACCGTCCATGCGGTACATTTATCAACCCGAGGCCCAGGGGTAGAAGTGTGGTCATCAAAAAACTGACTGCGATAGCTCAATACTTTGACTCATACATAGTGTTTACAATGACTCGAGGCTACGGCCGAAAGGATGCTTAGAGATAGAATCATCAGATCGATGCCCGGGCTCATGGGTGACTAACTATCATTCCAACCTGAAGAACGAGTAACATATCGCGAGTACATTAAATAAAAAATGTGTTACTTGAGTAAACAAGCAGGTTCAAACTCAAAGCAAGAGCCAGCTATGTAGCTGCATGTAACACGAGACTGAACCGTACTCGACATTTGATTCGACATGCTTATAAGCCTGATCTTTAGCCATTGCAGATAATCGTTCAAAGCACCTAGAACCCATCACTATTAGACTCATCAGCTCATGATGAGATTCAGAAGTTCGACCGAAGCGATCGCCATCACATGCCTTCCTAATCGGCTATTATGCCATTGACTATGCATTAGAGAAATGCTCGAATATGGAGATCGACAGAAAATCCAAGTGCCATTCTCCATGCCTCCATACACCACCAAAGTGTTGAGGTTACAAGACTCGCCTAAGCAAGGGGCCGACATTGACCCCATCGCCTATGTGACTTTGCAAGCCCAATTCAGACATCCCATATGCTAAGTACAGTTTAGTGCGGTGTTGTGCAGTTTCGTAAAAGTACAAATATGCTAATCTATTCAAGTCTGAAGTGGTAGACATTCGATTCAAGGCCATATGCTTATTCAAGTATGCAAGTCATATATGGTATGTCCCCTTGTTCGATTTCAGGTTCACATGATTTAATATGTTCATGTCAAAACAAAAAATGCATAAGTCTCACTAATACAAGGGATCGGAACCGATCCCATTGCTTGGGCAAATCCACTTAAGCATTTTTCAGCTCATAACGTAAGGCCAATATCAAGCAACAACACCACAGTCGGTTCTATAAAGATATAGACCTGAAAAATGAAGAAGAGGAGCCCAAAGAATTCAAGGCTTCACCTGATGAGCATCGATCAACATTACGGTCATCCACAATGACCCATCATGGGTCCTGAAGATCGGATCACAGCCCAGTGCAACAATGATGAAGGAATTAACTGGCTTTCTCTGAGCGAATCTTGATGTGTTCGCTTGGACCCATTCTGACATGTATGGGACCTCGCCGACTATCGCAAGCCATGCATTGAACATCAACCCGAGGCATGTCTCAAGGAAACAAAAGCCACGCAACATGAATCCGGAGAGATCTGCTGCACTTAAAGAGGTGGTGGATAAACTCAAAAATAATGGGTTTATCCATGACGCCCTCTACCAAAAATGGGTATTCAACCCAGTTCCTGTGATAAAATCTAATGGAAAGAGGTGGACATGCATCGATTACTCAGACCTGAACAAGGTATGCCCAAAAGACAGCTTTCCACTTCCAAGGTCGACCAGTTGGGAGACTCAACCACTGGATATGAGCTGCTTTCATTTATGGATGTGTACTTCGGATATAACCAAATTTTTATGCATGTCCTCAACTAGGAGCACATTAGCTTCATTACCGATCTGAAATTATATTGCTATGTTATGATGCCATTGGAACCTAAGAATGCTAATACTACTTACCGGAGGCCCGTCAACTGAATGTTCAAAGACTAGAATGGGCGATCAATAGAAGTATACATGGATGATATGCTCGTGAAGTAATGTAAATCAAACAACCACATCGATGACTTAGTAGAGATATTTAGTATTCTCTAAAGATGTGGAATGAAACTCAATCCCTTGAAATGCTATTTCTACGTTGCGTTAGGGAAGTTCTTGGGTTTCATGCTTAACTCTCATGATTGAAGCCAATCCTAAGAAGATTCAGGCAATCAGAGACATCTAGGTACCGAAGATAATTAAGCAGGTACAAAGCCTAAATGGGAAGATCACCGCCCTAAGTCAATTCATATCCAGGGCCACCAACAAGTGAATTCTCTTCTTCGACCTAATCTGGAGAGGAAAGGGAAACTTTGAATGGATGCAGGACTGTGTTGGCGCATTTCAAGCTCTAGTAGATCACTTAGAGAGACCTCCCATCCTATCCAAGCCACTGGATCATGAAGATTTATACATCTATTTAGCGGTGTCGGTACACGCCACAAGTGCCGCATTATTACGCAAGGAGAATCGGATCTAGAAGCTAGTATATTATGTTAGCAAGCGATTGACAGGTGCTAAGAGAAACTATCCAAAGCTGGAAAACTCGCGTAAAACCTGTTGATTGCATCACGAAAGCTTCACCCTTACTTCCAAGCTCACCCCATCAACGTCTACACCGACCAGCCGTTAGGACGGGTCTTACAACGACTTGAGACGTTTGGAAGGTTTCTCAAATGGAATATCGAGCTAAGCCAATTCGATATCACTTATCTCCCTTGGAGAGCTATCCAGGGACAGAATTGGCGGACTTCATAGCTGAATTCACTACACTAGACGACTCTTCGGAGAATAGTGGAGAACCGACCAACGGATGGAAAATGTACACGGATGGAGCATCCAACGATCGGTGTTCTGGCGCTAGAGTCATGCTAGTGACTCCTGAGGAATGATCGATCTGCTTCGCCTTGAAACTCGACTTCCCTACAACAAATAACAAAGCTGAATATCAAGCCTTGGTTGCTGAGCTCAAACTTGCCAGAGAACTAGGATTGAAAACTTTACAAATCTTTTGTGATTCCTAATTAGTAGTATGCCAAGTCAAGGGAGATTATTAAGCCAGGGGGCAGCAAATTACTCCTTATCTCGGCGGGTCCAAGGGTTATGGGTACTTCGAGTATTACACCATTACACACACCCCTAGAGAATCAAATGAGAAAGCCAACTCAATAGCTAAGTTGGCCAGTTCCAAGGATGCGAGGCAGATGGTTTTGGTCTCGGTTAAAGTACTAAATGCTCTGAGCATCGACTAGATGGTGATTGATTGGGTTCTATAGACGGAGCCGAAAAGGGAGTCATGGATGACTCCCGTTAAAGGTTATCTACAACAAGGGATTCTTCCTAGACGGAGGAATGAAAAACAACAGATCCTCCTCAAAGCTTCACGCTGCATCATCCAAGAAGGAGTCATGTATAGAAAGGGTTTCTTCGTTCTCCTGCTTCGGTGTATCGCCCATGATGAAATTAAACGAGTCTTGAGAGAAGTCCACGAAGGAGAATGTGGCGATCACACTAGGGGCAAACCCTGACAAAGAAAGTACTCCGCTACGGGTATTACTGGCCAGTTGTCAATCGAGATGAAGCTGATCATGCTAGATAATGCGACAAGTGCTAGATGTTTGCAAAAATTCTGAGAGCCCTGCCGATGGAAGTTACACAAATGGTCAGTCCATGGCCATTTTCCACTTGGGGCATAGATATTATCATTTCCGTACCGATCTCTAAAGGTGGAGCGAAGTACGCCATCCGAGCAGTTGATTACTTCACCAAATGGGTCGAAGTAGAACCTTTCTCCATGATGACGACGAAGATAGCAATCAACTTCATTATCCGGAACATCATTTGTCATTTTTGCCTTCCACGAACCATTGTAACTGATAATGAAACCCAATTCGACAGTGTAGAATTCAAAGACTTCTGCCGTCGACATCATATTGAAAAGAAATTTGTAGCAGTTTCTCCTCCTCATGCAAACAGACAAGTTGAAGCTATGGAAAAAAATCGTAAGTCCATTCTGAAGAAACTTTTGGAAAAGGCTAGAGGCAAGTAGGTGGATGAACTCCCAACAGCATTATGGGCTCACGGAAACACGCACAAGTCCGTGACTGGCTATACTCCATTTACCCTTGCTTATGGTTCAGAGGCCGTCATCCTTGTAGAACTTAAAGTCCCTTCCCATCGAGTGACTTATTACGACCGCTATTTCATTATAAAAAAATAAAACAAGGAATTGCAATCCAATTGCAATTAAACTATAAGGAATTGGTGATGCCCCGTGAGTGTACAAACGCATCTGGAAGCCAATGACAAGAACGTGAACTTGAAAATGCACGTGTATATTCTAAAAATTCGATTTCTTGAAACTAATAGAAATTGAATTTTCACCAGGAGTTATTAGAGAAAAGACTGGATCAGGTAGCCAAAGCTAACTAGACCCATGAACCAGACACAGATAACAACTGACGGAATACAATCCTGAATTTATACTATTGGAAATCGACAAAGAGTCATGACGATCAAAGAGAGATACAAAACTTTGGGAAAATAATTCAATGGAAGGATAGTGACTATTCATAAAATTGGATGGATTTCTTTTCGAAGACTCTAACTTGCTTCGATTCAAAACACATCATGTACACAACAAGATGTACTTTGGGAGGCAAATGTTATCCGACCTTTTGGCTCGGTTATATTCAATCTGAATAGACAAGTTAGACTGGATGATCATCAAGACAGAAAGCCCGGTGAGATGGTTAGAAGGATTGGAGATCAATTATGGACAAGACTATGGATGATAGTCGTACGGATTCATGTGAATATCATTCTAGAATTGGCTAAGTATTAATTTCAGACTTCAACTGAAATTACAATCGGGAACGATCGTTTTTCACAATGGATCGGTTATGATCCATCTCCAAAATGGATCGTCTATGATCCATATCCGTTATGGATTGGCTATGATCCATCTCTAAAATGGATAGGCTATGATCCTTCTCCAATATGGATCAGCAATGATCCATCTCCATTATGGATCGGCTATGATCCATCTCCATTATGGATCGGTTACGATCCATCTCCAAAATGGATCGACTATGATCCATCCCCAGTATGGATTGGATATGGAACATCTTCATTATAGATCAACATGAATCGATATGGATATGGATCGTCTAGATTGACAGTACAAATCAACGATGATTGATCAATAACTCAAAATCTAGAAGTTAACTATGCACGAAATTTTGGAAATAACAAGATAATACAGCGCGCGGGCGAAGGAGATGCATTTTTAGTACTGGTGGTTAGACCTACCATGTCGATCACAGTGAAAAGGAGCAAGAAAAATGATCAGCACCCATCTTTATTTTGATGGAAGTGGGTCCACGATCGATACGGTGACCTTGTTTAGACCTGGAGACTCCACAGCCAAAATTTCAAGAAAATATTTAGCCGTCTTCCCCTATAAATACAAGCTTCATGGTCCATTTGAAGGATCCTTCTTTCCACTGCCCAGGCTCCGCCATTTTTATTCTTCATTCTTATTCTAATGGATCCCCGCCGATCCAAACTTTTTTGTAATCATAATCAAGTGCAAGAATAATAAAAATACAAAGTGGATGTTGGCCAAGATTGCCGAACCACTATAAAAATCTATGTGTTCATTTACTTTCTCTGCTATGTTTTAGTTTCATTCATCATTTAATCTCTACGAGATTCTATTGGGTGTTGATGCCCATTGTTGGCGTCAAGACACTGCAAATATTTAAAGTGTAGAATGTTCATTTTTGCGGTGTAGACTACAAATTTTAATTTTATAAAAACATGCAGTTAGAAATTTAAATACTTGCAACTGTAATTCAAATATCTACAGTCCTAACCATAAATATCTACAATTTAAAATGCACATTTTAAATTTTAACTGAGTCTTTTTGTGAAACCAATTTATAATAGGGGTAGAAGTGAATTTTGAGATTTTTTGAATGTTTTTTGAAAAAACTTGGTTATTTAATCGAGCTAAATGGTTGTTGCTATTAACACAAATTAATAATTGATAATTCAAATTTAAAAAATATTAGATTCAAGTAATATTTACTGATTTGAAATATAGATCTACTTATTAACAACCTAAATTCTACCGTTATTAATTCAAATTTAGAATGAAGTATATTTTTGACAAAAAATTATGTAGTGATTTATTAATGGTTATAGATCCTGAATGTGATCTGTAGCTTAAGTTATATAGATTGTATCCTTCTTAGAATTGGGATACTAATACATTAATTAAAATCACATATGCAAATATCACATGTAGATGATATAGTTAAAATTGCAAGAAAATGAATAAAGTTTTATGGTGACACGACCAGAAAGGTGCCTATGTTTATAGCAGTTTATTGCTTATTTCTTTATAGAGCTCACGTGCAATGTTGGAATACGAAATACAATGATTTATTTATCAAATAAAATACAATATGTAGCTTCTGAAAAGTGGTTCCATAATATTCAGAATAGTTATGTTTAGTGGTTTTATGAGCATAAGTCTGGCCCCTCATTACTATTTAAGTCTGGGTATGTTTAGTATCATCTGGTTTGAATTTTATTCGCCTTTCTTAAAATTAGCATATTTCCATAAACATAAGCACATGAACAATAAAACTTGATTTGGTATGTTTGATTTGTAGTTTTTGTTTGGCATTAACATATCGGTGATGTTAGATTTTAAAGAGACGAGTGTCGAATCAGGTGCATTAATAGTAGAGCAAAAGGGAAAAACTTAAAAAATAAATACTTGTTAACTTTGCACTAGATTGTAACACCCTGAAAAATTAGCGGTAATTAATATTTATTATAAAGGCTCAAAAATGGAGTTTGAGTAAACATCGGAATTCGGCCACAAAATTTACACCATTGTGTTTGTGGTGATTTTTTGAGCAACTTTCATATTTGAAGTCTTGTGATCGGAGTTCAAACGAAGAAGTTATCAACATTTAAAGTTTTCAGAACGAAAATAATTAAATAAGAAAAATAGGAAATAAATAATAATAAATACAGTACCCCACCGATCGACCCCCTTACTTGGGTCAGTCGACCGCTAATAGGGGTGGTCGATCGATGATGAAGGTGGCAGCTATGGTTGAATCTTGTGTAACATCTCCCATTTTGAGGTCCGAAACTAAGTGCTACGGATGCTGCAGTCATCCATAATATTAATTTTCGGTGACAAAATGCGATCATGTTAATTGTATCTACAACATCAGAAACATAAGAATATGAAATTTTTCAAACACATTTCAATAATCAATTTTTTTCATTTCGTAAATAAAATTTCATATTCAATACATAATCTCATTTGATCCCACGTTCAGAGAAAAAATAATAATTACAAAATACTCCAAGAGCGACATATGAAGATGCCCTCTTGGTTAATTAGAGTCTAATACTTAACTTTCATAACTTATATCATTACATCCATCTAGACACAAAGCAACATAGCAGAAAATAAAAGCTCCTACTATTAGCTGGCCTGCCTCCTGCACGTCTTCGAAAGCTTATTCGCCTAATCTGAAAACCTGAAATCCTTACTTCTGGCCTACTCAAATGAGTACCCGAGAGTGTAATGGGAAAAACAAAAACTTCATATCAGACAAAAAGTCTGGTGTGAATAATAACCTTTCATCTCGAACGAAAATAGATATCTAGTGAGACCACATCGTAGAGTGAAACAGGTTTTCCCCTAACTAGTATCTTAACCAATCATGTCAATCAAAATTCATGCACCTACGACCACAATGGTTAGAACATAGTAAAATAATCATTTGCAGGCATGCAACATGGGTAAGTTTGACTAATCTGTCTTCCCTGTGTTATACACTCCTTTACCCTATCCAAAATCATATAATGGATTATCCATCCCAATTAAATAGACTGTTCGTCTAAATTTTATCTAACTATCCATCTTATATTTATGTGGACTACCCATCTCACATGTAAACATTACATAGATTATCAATCTCGGGCCATATGGACTACACATCACACATGGTTTGTCTAATTAAAATTCATGTGGATTATCAATCACACATGTCTCATTTGTCTAAAATTATGTGGACAATCTATCACACATATAATAGTTTTCCTAGGATGGCTATCATCCCATATTAACCATATAAAGACTAACTATCTCCGGCATTATGTGGACTATCCATTACATGTCTCATAGTTTTTCTAGGATGACTAAGAACCCATCAATTATCAATTTATAATTTGAATATAACATTATCCACCCAAGTGCCCAACCTATGTCTATTGGTATCCCCAATTAGGTTGTCAACACTTAACTTATGGCATATCGAAAATAATATACATTGGTATCCTTAATAAAGTTGTTGAACTTATAAAACGATGGCTTATCAAGCCATCAATATAACAATTCGAAATAGAAAGCTTACGGCATTCATGTCGTTAAAAAAACATCGAGCCCCTATTTGAGATTCAAAAATAATAATTCCGATTTTATAAATTATAATGCCAAGTTGCCGAAACCATAAGGTTGTTGACTTTCTTAAAACATAGGCTATCTCGACTTTAAAACATGACTTTTAGTTTGCTTGAAAACAAGGCATCTCCGCCCACAAAACATCAATTATGAAATAAAAGGGTTACGACTTCAAAGCCGCATAACCTGGTTATTGAAAATAGGGAAAACATGTGATGTCGGAGCTGACAAGCTATGCATTAATTACTTTAAAACTATGACATCAAAAATATAGTACTTCGGTCATTATGTCACAAAACTGTTGATATCGAAAATGATGACTTGCGGCATCAAAACCTTAAAGCATTTGATATCGGTTTCATAAAACTACGGTGAGTATGCCGCTACTTCAAGGTCGTCGGATATAAAGACATGCGATGTCAAAGCCTTAAAGCATAGGTTTCAAAGTTAAAGACTTACGGCATCAATGCCGTGTGATATGAATTTTAAAACAAAAAGACAAGAGACGCCACACTTTAGAAAACAAGATAGAGCTCCAAAATCAATATGGATCTCTTCACCCATTAGATGTCGCATTCTTCCTATGACGAATGTCGGATCATGAGGGATGCCACATGTGGTCGATGGCATTACTTTAATAAACGTTAAAACCGTTTTCTTTCCTTTTTAAACAAACTTTTTTTACCAACTCTAATCCCTTGTCAATTTTCTATTGGTTAAAACAAACTTTTTAAGTTTCATTGTAGAAAGACTGCCACAAGTCAATTCTATCTTCCAAATCCATTTCACAACCATCAATTAATATTATAACTTAATATTAATTATAAGCTTTCCTAGCTTAATTAGAAAACCATAACCTTTTTGGAAAAATCCCCAAATATCACTAAAAATCCGAATTTATATATTCTTTCTCTTGTAAAATTTTGAGATCAAAATAATTATTTAATTATTTTTAATAATTAAAACCCAAAATAAACACTATTTCCTCCTTAGGAAATTTATAAAATATTCATATTAACTTGGAAAATTATGAAATTAAAAACTCATCTCCATAATAATTTTTTACACAACATACTAGAAAATCAAATCAATTGGAGATTAAAAACTTAGATTTACCTTTAAAACCTATTATAATAATTCGATAAATCATATTACATCCAAACAATGATCAAACATTTATAACATGGCGAAACAATCAAGATCAATTCGGAAATTAACCATAATCGAATTCAAACAAAAAATTAGAGATGGTTAATTATTATTCACCTTAGATTGGATGAAGAGATTGAGATTTGACGGTTTAGCTTTCCTCGGCTTTGCCCTTCGAACCTCCTTTAGTATCTCCTTCTTTCTTCCTTGATTATAGCCGGCCTCTTTGTTTTCTTTTGATTGTTTTATGAATGTAAAACGAGAACGAATGGGAGAGGGATGGCTTAAGGGATGAAATAAGTTTCTATTCCAAATTTTCCCCTCTCATTTATTCCCCATTTTATAAGTTTTAAAACAATCTTATTAGTGGATTAGTTAAGGCCTGACCCAATTAATTATCAAATATTATCCTTTTTATCCTACAACATTATTCTATTTAATCTATCCAATAAATCTTCTGAATAATGTTAAACTAAAATTAAAGGTGTTATAGGCTCCTCTCCTTAAAGAATTTTGTCCTCGAAATTTAGCAAGGTCCACACAATAAGTATATCAAACATACAAACAATTGTAACAAACAATGCTAGTATATCCTACCAGCTAGAAAGTCTATATAATAAGTATAGAACATACACTCATAACAACTCAGGATAAGTATCCCTAATCTTGTCATCTGTTTCCCAAGTACAGTTTTTCTCGTTGTCACCGCGCTGGACTTTCACTAATCTGACTGTCTTATTCCTTAGCCTCTTCTTATCTTGGCCACAACACGAACTGGTTTTCTCGCGAAAGTCAGATCTGGTTCCACTACTAAATCTTCCAATGCAGTCGGAGCAATAGTAGTCTCTGAATCATGCACATATTTTTGAGATGAGAAGCATGAAAAACATTATGGATTCCTGCCAAATTACTCGGTAACTCAACCGGGTACGCAAGCTTTCCGATCCTCTCTATAATAAGGAACTGTCCAACATATCAAGGTGCCAATTTTCCTGACTTTTCATATCATACCACGTCCTTCATCACTGATACTTTAATAAAAACATGATCTCCAACTAACAACTATAGCTTCTTATGCCTCTTGTTCACGTAATTTTCTGCCTAGACTGAGCTTCCCTCATCCTAGCTCGGATTAACTCAATCTTCTCTATGGCTTCTCTCACTATATATGGACCAAGAACCAATTTGTCTTCGTTCTCCAACCAACATGTTGGTGATTTACATGGCCTTCTATACAAAGCTTTGAAAGGCGTCATTCCTATACTAGTCTGATAACTATTATTATAGGAAAAATCAACTAAGGGCAAATGGTATTCCCACGACCCACCAAAATATAGTACGCAAGCTCTTAGCAAATCTTCAAGTAACTTATTGACTCTTTCCGTCTGCCCTTCTATTTATGGGTGATAAGTGGTACTCATCTTAAGCTCAGTGTCTAACACTTCCTGTAGACTCCTCCAGAACTCACTAGTAAGAAAAGTATTTCTATCACCGACTATACTACTAGAAATCCCATGTAGTCTAATAATGTTCTTTATAAACAACTTAGCCAATATAGGTGCCGTCCTGGTCGACTTAAAGGGAATGAAATGTGCACTTTTGGTTAGTCTTTCCACTATAACCCAAATACTCTAATTTCCCCTATTCGACCTTGTCAGCCCGTCAATAAAATCCATGGGTATGGAATTCCATTTCCAAATTGGTGTATTTAAAGGTTGAAGCAATTCATTTGGCTTCTGATGCTCGGCTTTCACTTGCCGGAAATTCAAGCATTGCTTTACCCATAAGCCTACATCCATTTTCATATCTTCCTTAAAGAAACTCCTCTTTATATCCTGATACATCTTAGTTCCTCTAGAATGTATAGTAAACTTCGATCGATTACATTCCATAAGAACTTCCTTCCTTAGGTCACTAATACATGGAACACACAATCGTCCCTTCTTTCTTAACCATCCATTACGGTCAAGACTAAAATCCTTTTAAATCATCAATCTCAGTTCCACCTTCAAGCATTCTTATCCTTTTGGCTAGCAATGGATCATCCCTCTACTTAGACGCAATCTTTTCGATCATTACCGGTCGAACTTCCAAACATGACAGTTTCCCAACTAGAACTGGCCATTGATCTTAACTACACACCATAAGTAGTCAATGCTGACAACTCTAAATCATGAGTCGGATACTAGTTTCATTTAGTATGAGTTGTTGACAAGCATAGGCAATCACTGTACCTCTTTGCATCGACATGGCTCCTAATCCAGTTCGACATGCATCTGTTTACACCACTAAATCCTGATTATCATCCGGCACAACTAACACAGGCGCATTGGTCAATAAATTTTTTAGCTCCTAGAATGCTTCCTCACATTTACTAGACCAAATAAACTTTACATCCTTTCTGGTTAGTTTAGTCATGGGTGCTGCTACCCGAGAGAAATCCTCGATAAATCTTCGGTAATAGCCAGTAATCCAAGAAAACTCTTAATCTTGATCACCATCTTGGATCTTTTCCAATTATTTACAGCTTTAATCTTAACTAGATCCACAGACAGGCCTTCTTCTGAAATTATATGACCAAGAAACTTCACTTCTTTCTTTCAAAAATGACACTTCGAAAACTTTGCTTTCAGTTGATGCTACCTCAACATCTCAAGCACTATTTTAAGTTGTATCTGATGATTTCTTTCTCCTTAGATTATATCAAAATGTCATTAATGAACACCAACACAAACCTATTCAAGTGCTCTCTAAAAATGTGGTTCGTCAAGTCCACAAAGGAAAGCAGGCGCATTGGTCAACCCGAATGACATGATTAAACACTTGTACGAACCATATCTCATCTAAAACACCGTCAAAGGAATACTATCCTCTACCACCCTCAGTTGATGGAACCTGGTCGCTAAATCCAATTGGGACAACACTTTGACTCCACTTAACCGATCAAATAAATAATCGATTCTTGACAAAGGATATATATTCTTTATCATCTTTGTTGATGGCAAAAATGGCCACTAACACCCTAAATAATGTGAAAGCACCAAAAATCCAATATCCAAATCCAAATAAAGTAATGTAGAGAACAAAATATGAAGAATAGTAAATTAAAAACGGTGAGAAAGTAAATGAACAAAAGGATTTATAGTGGTTCGGCCGACTCCGGCCAACGTCCACTCCAAAAGTTTTACTCTTATTATTTTATACTATTGATTGCAGTTACAATCCATGAAAATTGAGAGTAAAAATAGTGGAATATAGCTTAGGGAGGAAGATGAAGAAAGCCAAAAAGATGACCACCCCTTCCATAAGCTAATGATCTAGTATTTACAAGGGAAGACGTGCAACTATTCAACTGAAAATCCGCATGCAGAAGACCGAAGCTGAGAAGGACCGATCTTGAAAAAATAGGGCCTATCTAGGGCCAAATGGACTAATAAGCACTGATCCCTATAGGGGGATCGGCACTGATCGGTGTACATCCATGATTGGGGATCGGCGATCCTGTATGTTGGTCCCCCTCCTTTTGCTATTCATATTTCCGTAATTGTTTCCAAAGTTGATGCGGCATTCGTCGAGTTATTGAGCAATCATCGTTGAGTTGCACTACCGATCCCCTGCTAAAGGGAAGTGTAAATCCATACTTAGCCATTTCTGGGATATTTCATTTGGATCCGTCTGACTATCATCCATAGTCTTGTTTATAACTGATCTCCAAATCCTGATAATCATCTCTTCGGGCTTCCTGCCTTGATGATCACGAAATTCATTTAGCCAACTTCATGGTATCACGGCCTTGCCAAGAGGTGGGATAACATTTGCCTCCCAAAACATGCCCTGTGATAGGAAGGTGTGTTTTGAATTGTCATAAGTTCGAAGTTTAAAATTTGTAATCCATCGATAGCCGAATTTTTCAATCCAAAATCCAATCCTCTATCAAGCTGAATCCTCGATCTCTCTGTACCATTGATGAAATCCGTGACTGCTTTGAGTCGATAGCCAATTTCAGAATTATTCAAAATCCTTAATCGAATCTATATCTATCCAAAGCAGATAACCAAATCTTTGATCCCTTTAGATCTTTATCCAAATCCAAAGCCTTAATCTCATCGAATCATTATTCAAAGTCCCCGATCTCTCCAAATCATTAGCCAAATCCACGACCTCTCTGGGTCATTAATCCATAGTTGTTTGAAATCCTAGAAGTCGGTAAGTCAATCCACGATCTCTCCGGATCGTTCTCCGACTTCATGATCTCTTCGAACGATGGTCTCTCCAGACTCTTGCTAAGTCCAATCCAACTTAACGATGAGTAGGCGATCCTATTGCTCTCCGGTGAAGCGACTTACCCCTTGTGTTCCGGCCCTTTTGGGGGCATATAGCGATGTCATGATCCTCGTGGATCAATCATAGCCTCTCCGAGCTCTTGTGGGACCCCATCCTATCACCCTTTGGTGAAGGGGGAACAACGACAAGTAAGCCGATCCTGTCGCTCTCTAGCGAAGTGGCGTTACTTCCTGCACTCTAGTTCAGTGTCCTTGCACATAAAGCAATGTCCTGGCTTGCCTAGGCTGATCATGGTCTCTCCAGACCCTTGCTAGACCCTTCTAGTCGCTCTCCGATGACAGGGGAAATGTGACGAGTGAGTTGATCCAGAGTGCACCCCCAATCTTTGGCGAAGAGACTCACTTCTTGCACCCCCAATCCCTGACTCTCTGGTCAGGGACATAAAGTGATCGATTTTGTACTGAATTCCTTTCTCCGGCCTCAACTCTTCGACTGAGTGATTAATCCATAGCATATGAATCCATTCCGTCACTCTTCGACGAAGGGATTCACACCTTGAAGTTATCGCCCTGCCTTTCTGGTCGGGACAACCGCGACTTGCTTTGTTCATCGTATTAATGTGGCTTTAAGTTAAATTATTAAATTGGAGTCCTTACAGCCAAAAAACTAGAAAATAAAGAAAACCAAACATTGCCTCTCTGGACGTGGCAGTTTGTCATCATCTTAGAGCATGCTTAGGGCCCGTCCTCACTCCCGTACATGTGTAAGTGACTTAGCCATTTTATTACGGAGTTTATTGTTTATTCAGTTCATGCCATCCCGATCAAAAGATGATGATCTGTGACCTCGATCCAAGGCTATTTCCATTTGATGTGGATAGTGGCTGCTCCTATTCCACCATCATTACCCGAGTCCTCACGTACAATGATAGCCTGCCATTCCTGATGTGTTCCTCAAACATATCCTTTAAGTGCCTTCATTCATTCGTAATATGCCTATCCAGTTCGTGGAACAAGCAGTATTTCCTATATCTACGTTCCCGCTCTATAGGATCCCTCCTTTTCAGTTTCCGATGGGGGAGTTGCCCCCTTCTATCCAGATAAATCCGTTTCAAGCCTTCCGTCAAATCCGAATAAGAGGAGAACTTCGGCTCCCGCTTTTTCCTTTGCCTATTTGATCCATCATAATCATCATCCAACTTCCTTTTTTCCCTTATCCTTCCTAGACCCTTCTTCAGATTGTCCTTCACCTCGCATAGCATTTACTTGCCTAGGGGACGTGTAAATCCATACTTAGTCATTTCTGGGATGTTATTCACTTGAATCCGCATGACCATCGTCCATAGTCTTGTTTATAACTAATCTCAGATCCTGATAATCATCTCTTTGGGCTTCTTGCCTTGATGATCACGAAATCCATTTAGCCAACTCCATGGTATGACAGCCTTACCAAAAGGTGGTATAACAGTCTTTTTATTCAGGTTACAATAATCAATACACAACCTCAATGACCCATCCGGTTTATTCACAAATACCACAGTCGCTCCCCAAGGCGAACTGCTTGGTCTAATAAAACTCTTTCCTTCTAAGTCCACCAGCTGCACCTTTAACTCTTTCATCTCAGTAGATGTCATTCTGTTAGACGGTCTACAAACGGGTTCAGCTCTTGTTACAAGATCAATTCTGAACACAATAGCTCTCGTCACTGGTAATCGTGTAATTGTTTCAAAAACATCTGCAAATTCTCTTACAACTAAGACCCGACTCGACTCATCTTCCACCTCCATTGCACTCAATAAAGCACAACCATCTAAACTCGAATTCTCAACCGAGTATATAATTCGATCACTATTATTAGGGCGTCTTAGTGATATTTTCCTATCTTAGCAAAATATTCTAGCATAATTTGCTCAAACAATTCATACCCAAAATAATCCCAAAGACAATAAAATCAAACACAAACAAACTACAGGAAAAAGTATGACCTAACAACTCAAATTCTAGATGGTCACATCTCAACCCAAGAGTTACATACCCTCCTATTAGATTCGCAACCCTTAAGAAAGTAACAAAGTATGATGGTTCTAAATCTAACTTGTCTACCAAACAGTGAGAGATAAAAGAATGTGATGCACTAGTATCAAATAATACTCTAACAGGTATGCCATGAATCATAAGCGTACCTCCCATCATAGCCTTTCCCTCATCCTTTATTTTAGCCTAGGAGATGATGTCTCCAAAGTAAAGACCTTTCCTTTTTCTACCTTGATCGCTTCTGGACATTTATTCTTATCATGTCTTACCTGGTTGTAGTTATAGCACTTCACATTCTTATTTCCCATAACTATCTTACCATCACCAGATCGATGCTCATTAGCATGGTACCCCTTCTTGTCACACTTGTAACAAACAATATCATTTTTTCCTTTCTTCGCAGCTCCACCCTTCTAAGCTCCCTTCCCCTTGAAGAACTTTCTCTTCTTACCCTGATAACTATGGGTTTCCACTTGCTGATCCTTCCCAAAAGTCGGAAGCATCTCCTCGTTCCTTATAACCATTTCCATAGCTACATTACTTGGATCCATGAGATGTGCCATTGTTGCCCTAGCAATCTCCGGATTTAAATCCCGAATGAACTTTTCATTTCTCTTAATCACAGTATTTATGGTGGCATATCCATATCTGGAAAACTCATTGAACTTAGTTGCATACTCTAAGATGGACATTTCTCCTTGTTCCAGTTCCATAAATTTCCTGAGCAAAGTTGACTTGGCTATTTTAGACAAGAACCTCTCCTCAAATCTCCTTCTAAACTTAGCCTAAGTCAATTCCTCTACTGGTACGCCTACAGTCACCCCGTTTCACCAGTACAAAGCAGCTCCCTACAACTGATGGATGCCAATCTCCATTTTTTCTTATCGTTCAAACCTAGATTAGCAAAAATCCTTTCACATGCAGTAGCTAGTTCTCCACTTAAATAGCATCTTCAATTCCAAGAAAAGGCTTTCCTCCAAGATTGCTGTAATCTCGGCTCAACTTAACATAGTTGCTGCCAAATAGTACAACGGGATTAGCTTGTCCACATTAGCTATATTCCCTCTAGCCAAACCAACAACAGCTCCAGCTTGCATCATGTTGACAAAGAACCGATATATAGCTCCCATATCTACTGATTGGGTTCTAGCACCCACATTAGCATCTACATTTTGATTAGCATTTGCTAGTTGACTCTGCTTCCTTCTAGTATTGGGCCAAACATTTCTATTAGTTGTGGTGCTTCCTCCACCTAGATACAATCTTCCGTTTCCTACTTCCATATCTTTCTTTCTTGTAATCTAACATGAGCCTTAATAAGATACAAAAGAATGGTCTAAGAGAGATGGGAAAATATATATTTATATATAGCAATACAAGTATGTTACTATAGTGTTATCCCATACCCCGATTTTATTCTCTGTTTCATTATATTATGTTTCCAAAAACTTTTAATTTTTAATTTCTTTTACAAAAACCTATGCTCTGATACCAAACTGTAATATCCTCTATTTTAAGGCCTGAAACTAAGTGTTACGAATGCTGCAGTCATCCACAATATTAATTTCCAGTGACAAAATATAGTCATATTAAATGTATCGATAACATCAAAAGCACAAGAATATGAAAATTTTCAAACACATTTCAGTAATCAACATTTTCATTTCATTTCATAAATAAAATTTCATATTCATTACATAATCCCATTCGATCCCACATTCATAGAAAATATAATAATTATAAAATACTCCAAGTGTGACATATGAAGATGCCCCCTTAGTTGACCAAAGTCTAATACTTGATAGTTATAACTTCTATCATTACATTCATTTAGACATAAAGCAACACAGCGAAAAATGAAAGCTCCTACTATTAACTAGCGTGCCTCCTACACGTCTTCGGAAGCTTATTCATCCAATTTGAAAACTCAAAAACTCTTACTCCCGACCTACTCAAATGAGTACTTGAGAGTTTAAAGGGAAAATTAAAACTTCGGGTCAGACAAAAAGTCTGGTGTGAATAGTAACCTTTCATCTCGAACCAAAATAGATATCTAGTGAGACCACGCTGCAGAGCAGAATGGGTTTTCCCATTACTAGTATCTTAACCAATCATGTTAATCAAAATTCATGCACCTGCGACCACAATGGTTAGAAAATAGTAAAATAATCATTCATAGACATGCAACATGGGTAAGTCTGACTAATATGTCTTCACCGTGTTATACACTCCCTTACCTTATCCAAAATCATATAATGGATTATCCATCCTAATTTAATGGACCATCTGTCAAAATTTTATCTGACTATCCGTCTTATATTTATGTGGACTACCCATCTCACATGTAAACATTATATAGATTATCTATCTAAGGCCATATGGACTACCCATCACACATGGTTTATCGAATTAAAATTCATGTGGACTATCCATCATACATGTCTCATTAGTCTAAATTATGTGGACTATCCATTACACATATCATAGTTTTCGTAGGATGATTATGAACCCATCATGAACATATATAGACTATCCATCTCTGGCATTATATGGACCATGCATCACACATCTTATAATTTCCTAGGATGACTAAGAACCTATTAATTATCAATTTATAATTTAAATATAACATTATCCACCCAAGTGCCCAACCTATGTCTATTGGTATCCCCAATTAGGTTGTCAACACTTAAACTTATGGCATATCGAAAATAATATACATTAGTATCCCTAATAAAGTTGTTGAACTTATAAAACCCATGGCTTATCAAGCCATTAATATAACAATTCGAATTAGAAAGCTTACGGCATTCATGTTGTTAAAAACAACATCGAACCCCTATCAGATATTTAAAAACAAAATTCTAATTGTATAAATTATATGGCTAAGCTGTCAAAATCATAAGGTTATTGACTTTCTTAAAACATAGGCTATCTCGCTTTTAAAATACAACTTTTAGTTTGCTTGAAAATAAGGCAACTCGGTCCATAAATTATTAGTTATGACATAAAAGGGTTATGATATCAAAGCCGCATAACATGGTTGCCGAAAATAAGAAAAACATGTGATGTCATAGCTGACAAGCTAGACATCAATTACTTTAAATCTACGACATCGAAAATATAGTACTTCAGCCATTATGCCACAAAATAGTTGATATCGAAAACAATGACTTGCGGCGTCAAAACCTTAAAGCATTTGATATTGATTTCAAAACGGCGGTGAGCATGCCGCTACTTGAAGGTTGTTGGATATAAAGACATGTGGCACCAAGCCTTTAAGCATAGCTTTCAAAGTTGATGACTTACAACATCACTACTATGTGCTATGGGTTTTAAAACAAAAGGACAAGCGGTGTCGCACTTTAGAAAAAAAGGTAGAGCTCTAAAATCAATATTGGATCTCTTCACCCACGAGATGCCTCATTCGTCTTATGATGGATGTCAGAGATCAGGAGGGATGCTGCATGTCGTCGATGGTGCTACTGTAATAAACATTAAAACTATTTTCTTTCCTTTTTAAACCAATTTTTTTACCAACTCTAATCCCTTGTCAATTTTCTACTAGTTAAAAACAAACTTTATTAATTATTTTTTACAAAAGGACAACTGCAAATCGGTTTTATCTTTCCAAATCCATTTCGCAACCCATCAATTAATAATATTACTTAATATTAATTATAAGCTTCTCTAGCTTATTAAATTCTTAGAAAATCATAACCTTTTGGAAAAAGTCCCCAAATATCACTAAAAATTAGAATTTATATATTCTTTATCCTGTAAAAATTTCAAGGTCAAAATAATTATTTAATTATTTTTAATAATTAAAACCCAAAACAAATACTATTTCCTCCTTAAGAAATTTATAAAATATTCATATTAAATTGGAAAATTATGAAATTATAAACCAATTTCCAAAATAATATTTTTCACAATGTATTAAAAGCTTTGGTTTTACTTTTAAAACCTATCATAATAATTCCATAAAATTTCCATAAATTGCAATTCTATCCAAACAATGATCAAACATCCATAATATGACAAAACAATCAAGATCAATTCGAAAATTAACCGTAAGCGAATTCAAACACAAAATTAGAGATGGTTAATTATTATTCACCTTAAATTGGATGATGAGATTGATATTTGATAGAGTTTAGCTTCCCTAAGCTTTGCCTTTGAATCCTCTTTAGTTTCCCCTTCCTTCTTCCTTGATTATGGACGGCCTTTTCGTTTTCTTTTGATTGTTTTATGAATGTTAAATGAGAATGAATGAGAGAAGGAAGGCTAAGGGATGAAATAAGGTGTTATTCCTAATTTTCCCCTCTTATTTATTCCCCTCTTTTATAAGTTTTAAAATAATCTTATTAGTTGATTAGCTAAGGTCTGACCCAATTAATTATCAAATCTCATCTTCCTTATCCCACTACATTATTCTATTTAATCTATCCAATTAAATCTCCTGAATAATATTAAACTAAAATTAAGGGTGTTAGACATTGTCCGAATGGCTCGGATTTAATTATTTTGAATATAACGAATACGATTGATTCGAGCGCCTATAAATACAGGTCTAACCCCTCATTTCTCTTCTCATATTTTATGATCAAAGCAGCAAAGCTCTATCACTCTTTTCCACTATCTCTATATTTATAAAATATTATATATATATATAATCGGAGAAGAGCAAAAAGTAAAAGGGTAGAAGAGGAGCGAATCAATACTACAATAAAGTGTAATTTCTATAATTATAAATCTATATTTCCCTTAACCCCAAAACTCTTCTCAGATCCATGATTCTAATAGTATGTATATATTTCGATATACATATTCTTTTGGATTGAAAAGGAAAAGAAGTCAAATTAAAAGGATGAATTCAGATTTGGGACATTTGGAAAGCTTGAAACATGAGTGGGAAATTATATAATTTATTTATAACGTTGAAATTTATATCATTGAATTTTATTTAATTATTATGCATATATAAGGTTTGATTACTTGTTGGTTTAAAATGAACATATAGGAATATCGACCACATATTATGTAAGATTGGTAATTGGAAAAGACACCATAATCAGGAAGTTTCAAAACCAGCCCCTAAATTTATTAAAGTGGAATGTTGATAAGATTGTAAGATTTATTATAGATTTAGGATAATTGGGTGTAATTTGTTTATATTAATCTAGGTTGCCCTAATTTGACTTGAAATGTGAACTTCTATGCTTCAATTTATTGGGAGCATTATAGGTATAATTTAATGATATTTATTTCCATGTAATTTCAATAAATTATCTAATTCACAAATGTATAAAAAGTGCATAGTTCAAAATAATAAGGAATATACCAAAAATGAAAGAGATGTGTAAAGTACAAATGTTCTACCTCGTAATTTGCGCTGTCTATTTCAATAAAGGAAAAGAGATAGTTCTTTGTAATTTCAAACGAAGCAAATGTCTCACTTTTGGTTAATTTTATGGAAAGGTATAACAATAATCCTTTTTGGTAGGGTAGCTCTGACAAATTAAAACATGGAAAGGAATGTTCTGGTTTAGGAATTAATAGTTTGAAATGTGAATATATATATATATATGGATTTTTTTCTTGAAAATGGGTTAATGATTTATTGATATGGGCTTTGCGGCCCAAGCAAGTATACAATGTCGAACGGTTTAAGCAAGGAGATTACACAAATCAAAAGCCCCCACCATCCGACACCAAAACCTTTATCAAACATTCCTTCTTTTCCAACAAAGAAAAACGAGGAAATAGATCTAATTAAGCTCAGTTTCATGGCGGTTTCATAGAAGCTCGAAGTTCCATGCTTGATAACGGTAGATCCATCCTTCACACTACCTCATCCTCTGTTCGTATGGTTACGGTAAGCATTTTCTTCCTTATCCTCTTCATTGTTATCTGTTTTCATTTGCCAAAAAATTTCTTTTAAGTATTTTGCCTCATCAACTTTGCCTATAAATTATTAGAAGTGGTAGCTTTCCATGCAAGTTTGATTGCAGCAGATTCTTTAAATCAGATAGGTTTTCGAGACAAACCCTCCTTCATGTTATGTTTTGCATAGTAATTCATAACTCACTTTGTGTTGCTCCCCCTTCCATATAAAATTAGCACATGTAGAATTGATTTTGTGAATTGAGGCCTTTGGAATCTGGAATGTTGCAGCCAGAATCTAACCTTAGAGGTTATGAAAGTATGAACTAATTCAATTCTTCCTAAAAAAGACAATAACTTAGCTCTCCACCCTTGCAGTTCTTGTCTGATTTTACTGGTAAGTTCAACACATTTTGTATCCACGATCATGTTAGAGGATAAGGGAATTCCTAAGTATTTACAGGAAGCCGATCTTCTTTCACATTCATGATTTGGATAATTTCCTCTTTTCTTTATGTATACTTGCTAAAGTAACATTTAGTTTCATCTCACTAACTTTGAGGCCTGCAACATTTTCTAGATTTTTGAATATTTCTTTCAAACAATGTGCTGGCTTTTGATTAGCTTTAACACAAATCAACAAATCATTGATAAATAGCAAATGATTCAGGTTAGGTTAGATTTTATAATGTTTCGGTTGTGTTCATCTAGTTTTAGCAGTTTGTCAATCACACTTTCTACTTTACAAATGCCATAGGAGTTCCACAACACTAGATTTAGATTGTAGAATCTTACCCAAATAGGATGGGTCTCAAGCATGCCCCTTTCAAGTTTGAAATTTGGTTCCCATTGTTTTACAAACAGCAGCATGCTGTCCATAAACCACGGCCATTGATCGAGAACAAAGTTGTTATCTTCTTCTTTTTCAAACATCATTAAGTAAAATCCATTTTCTCTAAAGAAAATGTCCCACCTTCATTTAGGCTTCCATTCCCATTTTATAAAAGCATTAAAGTGAACACTATAAGGACGTTTTCCAGCAAGGTAAATGTAGATAGAGTGTTTTCCACATCACCTTGGCCTCCTGTTCGTCTTTGGTATTAAACTCAACAAAGGCACCACCTTTATCTTTTACGGGGGTTAGAAAGGCTACATCCTTGTCTATTTTCATTTGTTTACCATCGGTAGCTGCATGTAACCATGGTATAGGGGGTCTAGCTTTTAGGGTTTGAGTCGTGGTTTGCTGAGAAGACATCGGAGTTTTCCCCTTCATCCTAACCTCCTGCCACCCTTCTTCCTCCTCAGGATCCCCAGATGCCTCCGTATTTGCCGCTTGAACATTAGGGTTAGGTGTCACCATAGCCGAATATATATATATATATATCTCCCTCTGTGTGTGTATACGTATAACCACTCTTACAGATCAAAAGTAAAAATATATTTATATAGCGTAATATACACCGATATTCGCATTAGTTATAATTAGGACGTCTAGTTATAAATAGCGTAGCAATTATAGGATTAGGAGGTATAGATGGAAAAGTGATAGTAACTCCAAAATTTATAAGGCAATAAATGTGCAGTTAATAGAGAGTTACAGGAATTAAATGGGGACATAAATATGTTTAATGGGATTGGTTAAAGGATTTAATATGACATTTATGGGGAAATAAAATAGGCATAATAGGTTAAATTAGAATGAATAAATAAATGTTATTAGAGATTATTTAATTAGAATGATAATAACCATTTATTATGGACAAAATGACATTTATGGAATATCGTGAATATGTGTATAAGATATAAATTAAATGTTGGAAGACGATATAATTTTCGTAGTGGGAAATTATACAGCCTTAATTATACGTTTAGAATGAGCATGAATTAGTGGGTCTAGTGAACATTCAGGCTTAGGATGATTAGTTTAGTTTAGTGGGTTTGGATGCAAGGTTAGTAGAGTTACATAATAAAGTCTGCCCTTCACCTGGAGGCTACCGGAAATTGTGTAAACTTACTACCGATGTGGGACATCTCCAACCGTAGGACCCGTGGGGAAGGGGTAAGTGTTTGTGTATAGGTTGGGAAAAATATACCAAGGGTTCGCCTTAGCTTTGAAGTATTAAATGACCTTGTACTTTTAAGGAAATGGGGTGTGCTTTATTTCTAAGAAGAGTTATTAAGTAACTGGAATAGGCATTTCCCTTGACTTACATTAGGTTAGTCTAAATGGGATTTCGGTTGTGGAAGGTTGGCAGGCTATGTCATCATTTGTAACGACCTGTAAATTTCAACGGTTTTAATAACGTAATTAGTTGAAATTTTGTGAAATTTTAAACGATAAAATTTTGAAATAAAAATTTAATATTTGGGATACGTCTAGTTAAACATAGCAACTGGTAAATTTTCGTCCGAAAATATGAAAGTTTATTTCGTGCGTAAATTCACTTCAATTCAATCAGTTAAAAAGTAATGAAAATAAAATGTTTCCGAAACCTAAATATTTTACATAGAAAAAATTCTAAACCATCTTTTGAGCAAGATGTCAGTTTGTCGTTTTTCCAAATTCGGACATCTTTGGCTCCGTCGATCTTATTTTTCAGTATTTTTCTCGCATTTTCCGCCAGTAGAAATTCGAATTTTTATAAATTCAATCGTACCACTGATATCCGTATACCGTTTTGATCGTCTCGTTGAGCTGATCTCTGCGGCATATTCAATTCTGTATTTTGAAGTCCGATACGCAGCGAAAACTGCATGTAGGTCTAATGCATCGGTATTCGTTTTAACTCTTTGATTACTGTGTCCATTCAAATTTTGAAACGGCCACTAGCTTTTAATAATTATCTGAATTTACGGCTGACCTTTCCTTTCCCATTCTCTGTTTTCAATACAAAAATTTATGACTTCCTTTCACATGCATTGCTTGGCTTTTCAGTTAGGTTCTGTGCGTTTCTCTTGAGAAAACGTACATCATGATATAAGTTATTCTACCTACAGCTGGCCTTCTCCATTTCCTATCTGCTCCTCTTCCATCTAGAAAAAAATTGTTGCATCTTCTCAGTTGCAATAACCTCCATCACAAAACCATGCCTCCTTACTCTGCCTTTTCTCGCTTCCTCCTTCACAAACCCAGCGACCACCCACGCTAATGCCTTCTCCCCTTATTCACCGCATCCTCTCTCCTCATCCCACCACTGTGCCCACATCGGCAGCCTCCGCCTGACACCCTAGGCCGACCATTATTCCTCCACCCAGTCTGCCTCTCTTCCTCCAAGCACCCGGATCCACCTCCAACCTCTTCCCTCCTCATATCAGGCCGAGCCCACCTACCCTGCCGACCATCCGAGAACGCAACAGCCAATTTGCCTGTCCCTTTGCACCCTATTTCCGTGCAACACAACCTTCACCATCAACCGAGCCTGCATCTTGTACTCCATACGCCAGCTTCACCACCCGCGTTCCGGCTTCCACCTCCTGCCACCTCATCGTGAGCTGCTGCGCTATCCACCTACACCACACCAAACTTGACAACCCAACCGAACCCCATGAACTCTCCCTACATTGTCTCTCCGCCAGCAAGCCGAAGCTGTGCACAACAACCATAGCCAGCCGCGCGAGGTTCCTCCTCCTCCCATCTTCCTTGCTTGCCGAGTCTTCCCTCTCCTGTTCGCCGTAGCTTTTGGGTTTTTGTTTGCGGTGAGTCAGTATGTACATATTAGAATCTTTAAGTTGTATATTATATATATGGTTCTAGGTTAATTTGTTAATATTTATAGCTGTTAGTTATAAAAAATATAAGTATGGGTTATATTTGTATACATATCATACGTAAGTACGTATGTTAATATTCTATGTATATTCTGTTTGATTTTTTTTATGCAAATTTACAAGTTATAGTATGATCAGTTTAAGCCATAATATTTTCATTTTATATAATATCGGCTGAAACATGTCTGTATATCCTATTTCATACAGTATTGTATATATTTATGTAGTTTTTTCAACTAGTTCAAATAACTTATTGATGAATATATATAGAGTTGCTTAGTTACAGAAGATTTTAGTTTATATTAGTTTTGCTTATACTATTCATATATTTTTGAGCATATAGTATATAGTGTTTTCGTGTTTTGTTATAAAGAATTTGAGTGATATTTACATAAGATGGTTAATATATGTAAGTATATAAGTTTTAACAGGACAGATTTTTACGTATATTTGTTTGAAACTCACAATACAATTTTGTCAGAAGTTATATACCTATTAAAAGGGCATATTCGCTGTTTCTTAGCGTAGATATTTGGTTGCTTTATATCAGCTTGGGTCTATATATTTATGCGTTGTATATTTAGTATATAAGTGATGTGCAGTATCTAAGTCTATTTGTGTTTGTTTATAGTTCCTTTTAATAGTATATGAGGTATATATTTTTCTATATAAAGTATCGTCTTATGTAAGTTAATATATTTATAATTTCAAATTTTTAAATATGTAGATAAGGTTGTTTTATTTTATGTGTTTATTTAAATAATGGATTTTGAAATCTACATATTTAATTTAACAATTGGTTAGATTTTGAATATAAAATTTTATATAAGCCCACTTATACCCATCTATCTTCATCGACCCAATTCTGATTTGATGTCGTCAATTCTTTGTCATCAGCTTTGATCATCAAATTCGGGCCAATCTAGCGTTACTTTGGAATTCATTCTTAGATCCGCAACTCATTTTGTTGTCTATCCTCTAGCCTCGAAAGGTGAGCAATCACTCACGATTAACGTTCTTTTATTTATTAAATTTGATTTCAATTGAAACGACAATTGAAATATGCTGCTGTTAGTTAATTACACTGTTATATATGTTATCATCTGTATCAGTTCACCTGTGACACCTGACACCCTTATTTGTTATTTATATAATGATAATACAGTTTGATTGATAATTGATTGATTGAGTGATGTTTATATTGGATGTAAATTTTAATGTATAAAGTGATAAATATTATGCAAGTGAATTTGATGAAGAATAGTTAAAAGTTTGAATTGACATATGTGTAAAATTTGGTTAGTTAAATTTGTTAAATCTGACCCCTTAAATGTTTAATCATTTGACACGTAGAAAAATAGTGTTAACTACACCTTGTACCATCAATTGTATATTGTTTAAACTGATGATGTATGAAATTGTAAATAGATGACAAGTGAAGAACCATAATGTAATAATCTTTAATCTGCATGAAATGATAGTGTAGATTCTAGAAATAATTATATTAATTCGTACAAATAACAATGCGAATAAATACGGTTATTTCGGGATTATTTGAATTGATTATTGGATTGATATTGATTGTTGTTATTGTTTGTTTATTTACTTTGACACCATCCCAGTTATCACACTGCAAGTTCCCTTTACTATGTTTTGATTTTGAATTGAATTGGAATCGGGTTGAAATGATAAATACCCAAATTGAACTTTGACCTAGGATAGAGAATTAAATAAAACCCGATTGGTCGATAATTTGATTTAAAAATAAAACAAAGATTTTATTTGAATAAATAATATGGTTTTGAAATGAAGTCGGAAATTGAATTTTAACGAAAGGAAATGTTAATATTTAATAATCTGAAACAAATATTAAAAATGTAATTGATGAAAGAATGTTGTTTAATTTGAGAAATGATTGAATTAAGTTGAAATTATAATTAAGTTTGAAATTATTAAACTTTGAAATGATTTAATAATTAAGTTTGAAATTATAATCAAGTTTGAAATTATTAAACTTTGAAATTATTTAATAATTAAGTTTTGAATTATTTAATAATTAAATAAGATTGAATGATTTAATGATTAAATTGAATTGAATTCTTTAATAAGTAAAATTGGACTTTAGAATAAGTGAATTTACTTCGTAAATAATTGAAATTGAGTTTTCTTTATTAATTAAGTTTTTGGAAAATTATTTAAGAAAGTAAATAAGTGAAATTGAATTTCTTTAACAAGAAATGAAATGTGATATTTTTGGAATTAATGTAAGATTTGTAATTGAAAGAATTGATTTGACGAATTTAGTTTAATTCAAATTGTAAGTTTTGAAATAAGGAAGTTGAATTTTAAATAATTGATTTAATGAATTGAAAATTTAATAGAAATTGTTTTGAATGATAAAGTAACTTAATGAATATTGAATGAAATCGGTAAATGAATTTAAATTGATTGGAATGTTAAAATAAATTGATTTAAATGATTTCGGGATGAAACTTATATACGAATTTGAATCAATATTTGAATTGTTTTAAATAAAGATTGAAATTGAATTATAAGATTTTGAAATGGTAATTTGAAAGTTTTTGAAACGTAAATATTAGAAATTGATTTAGAAAGACAAATGAAATGTTGGTTTACGAATTGAAATTGAAATTGAATTTGATTTGGTTTTTGAAATATATTAAATGACTAATCGGTGTAAAAAATTACGGAAGTTATTAAAGAGACCGGAATTCGGTTATGGATATACTCTCTATCTAAACCGAAAACCACTTTAATAACTATACGCGGAGTGATGATCCAAAATGAAGTGGTTGGAATGATGTACGTGTTGACTGAAGAAAGAGAACGATAATGGATAGCCTTGACACTTGTGTCAAATTGGAAATGACTAAAACAGGAGCTGTGCCGGGCCAATGGAGGATTAGCTACCTCAAGTGGACACACTTCTTCGAACTACTTATACTTGTTGTCGATTGGTGCACCCTTGATTTTGGGAGTGTTGTTTCACGGTGTTGCGGGCGCTGCGGCGTTGCGTTCTCACCAGTCCGGATCAGGCGAACGGTAGTATCACTACCTTGGGTATTGCCTCATGTGCCTTGTCATACTTGTATTCCATTTATACGCGACCACTACGATTTTGATTTGTACCTTTAGTATATGGATTGCCCTCTGGTGACTTCCGGTTTTGGGGAAACTACGGTCTTGTATATGCTTTTGGAAATAAAAATGCGTTAAGGGTGGAATGGGCCATGACTTAACGCTATTTTGATATCTTTACATATTACTGATAGACATTATTTACTTAGCGTACATTACTACCTAGTAGATAGTTTAACGGATCCTTAAAGGATGGTTATTCCAAACATCCTTTGAGTTACTTGTATTTCAATTGCTATTTCACTTGAGTTGGATTTATTAATATAAGAATGTTAATCCTGACTCGAGTGTTTTGTATTTTTCTTTACGCTCGGGTCAGACTGAGTGGTTCAGTTTTTGAGACTCACCTTTGAAGTTGGAGCTTTGCTTGAAGATCCAGCCATCTATTCTGCTTTCAGCATTCGATGATTCCAGTGATGTATTCTGATTTGTATCTGATGTATTGTATTACTCTTCTGTTGTAAACTCTGATGTATCTTATATATTCATATAGTAGCTTCATGAACTACTATCTCTTTTATTTCCGCTGCACTTATTACTCTGTGTCTGTGATCTGCGATTATTTATTTACTGTATATGTTCAGTTTTGCCAAATTTAAATTAACAACGCGGTATTTTGAGCAATTCAATTCCGGCATTAGTGTCTACCTATACACTTATAATGGATGCGAATGGTGCAAAATAGCGGGTCGTTACATCATTATTGTTGAACTAGTATTTAGTAGTATGGATAGCATATAAGCGATAACCACCAGCGGTCCCGAGCGGTCGATAGCAAAGACACGGGTTATGCCGTGATGGATTTCGCTTCCTGCTAGTGTATAATCAATATGGGATACACACAAACCTCAATGTTTAATAGTTAGTTGTTTGTTTATCGGAGGTGGGCAAGTTAACCTTTAGATGAGTCTCTGAGATGTGTTACGATAATTATATTATAAAGCCATATCTAAGGGTCATTTGTCTCTGTAGGTAGAACTGATTGACTAGCGATTGAGTTATGAGGCCTGCTTCGGGGTTGAGGCATTAAATGGTCATTGGGTCTGCCTCCTCCCTATTCATGAAGTATTAAGCTGCTGGGGTTTTTGGGTAATACAACGTTTAGATATATATATGTATATAGTCATATGTATAGTTATACCTTGGAGGACGTTACGTATTTCGTACGTTTAAACGGAATTACACGGAATGGCCGTAAATAATAAACGTAACACTTTAGTAGAAATCAATTGGCATAAATTAGTATTATGATAAAACATGTAATTTTCTAGTCACTAGAACGTTGTTCTGACCCCTACTCATTAACTCAGAACATAGATTTAGCGGGATAAACTACTGGTGTAAGACGGGAACTGTAGATAGTGAAGTCTTCTCATTCATGCTCGGTGCTAGCAAGGCAATCAGATACTCAAGAATTAGTATTGATTATATGGTGGTAGCTTTGCTCAGCGTATATGTTCTTTTTTTTCTATTCTGTTGTGAGTTTATATGGATAACTCATTGATATACTTTTTTTATTTACAGGTTGCCTTAAACCAACGATCTGTGCCCTAATGGATTTAGGTTTCGATTTGGTTGAAATTCAAGCCTATTAAGATGCGGGTTGTGATATTATTATTTTGTGTTTATATTAATAATATGTTCACGATAAACTATATTTGGTGAGTATTAGTAAAAAGGAGTTTAATACATTAATTTAGTTACGTTTTATTTTATCTTTAAGGCTTCAATATATATGTATGTTATGTTTTAAATCTATTTATTTATTATATCTTAATTTAGTTTAAATTTAGTTTATTATATTTTATTTGGTAGCAATTCACATTCATAATGTTAACATCATAAGTGCCATAAATTAATCTATGATATGAATTTGAATATCAATACCATATAGTGTATGCATGCGTACGTGTACGTATGTGTGTATGTATAACCAATGTGATTAACGGTTATAAGCGGGAACACAATATCTAGAATATCAACTTCATATATATTTAAATAGTTTAGTGAAGGTAGATGAATGAATATAGATATATATGTATATGTAAGAATTTACTTTTGACTACCAATCTAGTTGTAATTTTTTATTCGACAATAAAATAAAATGATTTTTTACCTTCTTCTATAAATATGTATTTATACATACATATACATATATATATATATATATTAATAATACACACATATATATATTGATATATATTATGTAGTAGCTAATATATATATATATATATTCTATTTTAGAGTTTAAATGTGTCTATATATATGTATGTATGTGCATATTGATATATATTTAAAATTAAAAATTTAATTCTTATGTTTGACTGATTTAAATGTATAAAAAATCAAACTAATTTCTTTTTTTAAAACCAAAAAGAACTTATTTATTTAAAAATCGAGGGAAATAAATCTTTAGTAAAACCAAACAATATAACCTTTTTTCATGTGCGTGTCCATATATACGTATGTATGTATAATATATTTGTATATATATTTGTATTTGAGTAGTTAAAATGCTTAGCGGTTCCATAGCGATGGAGGTGCAAAAGGTAACAGGGTGGATAAAGCGAGGATATATCATAAAATTGAGGAGGTGTAAAAGGCTTCATTAAATATAAAACCACATTTTTAAAGTTAACTTATTCTCATTCTCACATTATTTGTGTAGAAAAAATATATTATTTAATCTTATATAAAAAAAACCTAAGAGTATCATGATTTGTCCAGTCCAGATTTAGTGACTATAATAGATTTCTAACTTATATTGAATACTTATGCCTTAATATTAGGTCTTTACCATAACTTCATTGATTTGGTCCAAAAGATAGATAGTCAATTAAACTTTTTTATATTAATGTTGCTAAAGCGGGTACTAAAAAGCCTTGATTTAGCGAGTGTAGCGGAAAATAGTAGGGCTTAAAATGGGTATACTGTTTAATAGCCCAGTATTGAAAAGCTTAGCAGTCAAAGAGTACTATGCTCTATTGTAACGATCCCGGATTTTAACTAAGTTTAAATTGATAATTAATTTAATTTTTGAATAAAAATTGTGAAATTAAGTGGTAAATCGATTTGAGTTTCTCCAAATTCAAATAAAATATGTGTTAAACCATTTGAATTTAAATTTTAAGTAAATGGTTTAAAATAATTTGAATTTATAAAATATATCTTTGTAATTCATTTAGTATGTATTTAATTTCAAAACATTCTCTTTTAAATAATATGTATTAATACAAACAAAATAGACTACAAAAATAAAAATAGAAATAGATGTATATAAGATAAATTATAAAATAAACACATCAGCTGAAATCTAATAACAAATTAACTAAATTTATTTATATTATAAAGTAATATTACAAAGCATAAGACAAAAGAAAAAAAATACAAACTTTTTGTATAGGTAAACTTTACCATTTAAATTCAATATAAAAATATCCATAAATAGATATGTATGTAACCATACATATAAGTAAAGGAAAAAAAATATGTATGGATATAAATATAAGTGTGTATGATGATAACCAATTATAAATATCTATGTACAAACTAAAGTGGATAAGTATGAACACTTGGAAAAGAAAAAAAATCTCAATTTGTACATGGCAATTAATGTTAGCCACAATTTTATCATATCAGCTACCAAAGCAAGAAAAAAATCTCTGCCTATATTGTACAAACAAATAATATCACACGGTAAACTATTTCCTCATATATCAGACTCTCCAATTCATTTTCGTCCATTCCAAGCTGTGTAAATCTGAAGTAAATATCATCTCACAACTTAAACAAACTTCAACATAAAAAACAATACAAATCAATTCAAACCAGAGATCAAAGAAAAGGGTTTCAACTTGCAAATTTCAATACTGTTTCAAAAAGGGATGCTCTGTTCATCATCTTTCACTGGTGAGTAACATCATTTTTAAAACTTAAGTATATAAATCTGCTTGCCTGATCATCTTTGGAAAGAAGTATGTTTGTGTGTATAAATATATATGAATGTATGGATGAGTTTGCATGTTTTTTTTTTCTAAGACATATTTGTTTCCAGTCCAAGCTCAAGTTTTGATCAAAATTCATTGTCTCTTGATCCGATTGCTGTTAAGACTTAGGATTTAAATAAAGTTAAATTGTTATATGATAAAGTGAAGTATAAAAATTTATTCAAGTTTAAATAAGTTGAAATTGTTCTGGAAATCAAAATAAACAGGAAAGTTTGGGTTTTGAGTAAATTTCAAACATTCAAATTCATTGATTCAAGCATGTAATCTGAAACTCCATCCAGAAACATGATTTTTAAAACTAAAATCAAAATTTTTAGATTAAGGTTGAATGTGCAGTTCAAGTTGATCAGTATTTGAAGATTTGGGTTGCCTCTGGCGATCTAGTTGATCGGGTTGGTTGAGATTCTCATTGGAGATGCAGGGATGGTCGGAGGGTTTAGGAAAAATATATGGGTGATGATCAAAGCACTGTGGCGACGACAGAGGGTCGATTTTGTTTTTAAACCTAGTTTCGGTGAGGTCAAAAATTTCGATTCGTTCTTCGTCTGTGTTGGATCGAGTGCGACATGGTTCAGGGAGATGGTGGAGGAGGCGTTGACGAAGTGATGGCCGGAGTCATATGAATTCTGGTGGTCGGAGCTACGAGAACGAGGCGATGACAGGTTTGGGGGTGGTTCCAAACTATTGTTTCCAGGTTTCGAGTTTGTACTCAATTTCGATTTTGAGAAGATGGTGGAGTTCTGGCGATCGGAGATTGATTCGAGGATGGACTTCGATTTGCTCGACGATGTGATGTCGCCTGGAGTCGATCATCGTCGACGTGCACGTGCACCATGCATGAGTTCTGGTGATCTGGAAACTTGGGTAGTTGGGGATGAAGCATGGTGAACTCGAGATTTTTCTCGAGTAACTCGAGTGTTTTACTCGAAGCGTTTAGGTGTTGGTCTCGAAGCAATTTAGTGTGGCCTCGGGTCAAAGTTTTGATTATAGGTTCTTAAGCCTGTCTGTTTTCGATTTTGAATTGAATTTTTAAAATGATTTTTAAAATCTGAAAGTAAAGATTTAAACAGAGTTTTAAATCTAAGTTTAAATCTGTAATCAAGTTTAGGTTGAATTCTAGTTTGGAGATAAATAAGTTTGAAAATTTAAAATGTTTTAAACAACTTTGAATGTTTAAAGAATAATCTAAATAGTTTTGATTTAAAAATGAATTTGGTTTCAAATTCGTTTAAACTTCTTTTATAAGGTAAGTATTCTTTAATATATGATTTTAAAGATTTTTAAATTGTGTTTTAACTTTGTTAAAGTTAAATTTATATTCATTTCAAATCTTATATTTGAAATGGAATTTGAAAGTAAAATTGAAAGTAAAATGTTTTCAAATGTGTTTGTGAATGATAATTAAATCATTAATAAGAAAAATGTTTTCATTTTAAAGATTAATGATTAGTGATTCATTAGATTATTAAGTTAATTAAAATGGATTAATTAATTTAATTAATTAATAATTTGGGTTAGTTAGGTGATTAAGGGTCTTAAATCTAGTAATTAAGGTTTAAGATTAATTATTTAAGGAATAATTAATTTGTAATTAAGGATCATTAATTAGTTAAGATTAGATTTTAATTAATGATAAAGAATTGATAAATCAAGTAATTAAGGATTAATTAAGTTATAGTTAAGCACTTAATTAATTAAATAATTAGAGATTAATTAATGGGTTATTAAAGATAAATTGTTTTGAATATTTATTAATTATATATATTAGTTAATTAATGGAAGTAATTAAAAGAATAATTATTCAATGTAATTTATTGAAAGGTTAATTACTTAATGAAATTGATTACTTAATGTAATTAATTAAAGATTATTACTTCATGTAATTAAGGGATGATTACTTTGTGTAATTATATTAAAGAATAATTAATTAATTAAGATTAATTAATTACTTAAAGATAATTACTTAATTAAAAGTAATTAAATAAATGATTAAAATTGATTTATTAAATGATTAGAGATAATTGCTCATTGTAATTAATTTGTGATTAGGGATAATCATTTTTGTAATTAATTAAGGGTTAATTAATTAATCTAATTAATTAAGAATAAATAATTAAGGGTTAATTAATTAATGATTTATTCATTTATTAATTAAGGTTAATTAATTTAAAATTTAAAGTTAATTAATTATTAAAGGTTAATTAATTAAAATAATTTGTAATTAACCTGGGTTAGTGATTAATCTGGTTTCAATTAATTAGATGATTCATTAACCTTACTTATGGATGACTGTATTCTATTGAATGCTGTGAATTGTTCGATATCCCTACCATGTGATGCTGTGTGATATGAATTGTTTTAATTCAAGCTGTGACGAATGTAATTTATTTTATCTCTGATTTATCTATGGATCTGTGAATAAGGATAAGCGTTATAGTTTATACCACTTATCAAATATATTGCTGTATTTGAATCTGTGATGACTGATGATGTTGCACTATTGTGTTAAAACCCCTGGACTACACCATACACACAGAAATATGGATTGCACGTGGAAGTTGGTTAAGTCACAGATCTTTGAAATAGTTTTAAAATTGAATTTTTGAATCCAAATGGTTTTGAAAATAGATCGGATTTAAAGTGGAAAGCTTCTGAAAAAGGGATTTCAAAGATTTAAGTTATTTTTGAATAACTTGATTTAGTTTTGAAATTTGATTTAAATTTGCATTCAAAATTTGAAATTGAATTCTATGTTGAGAAATTATGATGTAAAAAGGGTATACAAGTTTATATGGGTTTTAAACCATTTTTTTAGTATTGTTTGGGAATTTGAATTAACTCAAAGATTTTAATTTGTATAAATGAGATCGGATTTTTCCAAAATAAAACTGTTTGTTTTCAAATGATAAAAGCTTTCATATAAGAAATGAAATTCCAATTTAAATAAAGGAATTTCAAGTTTGAATTGAAAATGGTTTTCCAAGTTACGAATAAATCTTTGGAAACGTGTTTTGAAAGCTATAAGTTAAATCTTTGATTTAATGAGTTAATCCAATGGAAATGGAAATCGATTTGGAAATCTATGAATAGATCTTTGTGAAACTAGGTGAACTTTGTGAAATGAATCTTTTTGTGTAAAAGATTAAAATGGTAATTTGTTTAAACCATTTGAAAGAGAAGTTTTGGGTAATAAGTTGTGACTTAATCGAAATCCCAATATCCATATGTTTTTAATATTACGCTCATTATTCGGTTTTGCCGGGAGAGGACCCTGTGTCATGTAACCCATTCTGAATAATGATACAACGTAAATGGATAGCATTTGAAGACCGGTGTTGAAGGCCGGGTGTTTGCGAGAACGATGGGATAACCTATCGATTGTCTCTACACTGAGTAGCTACGGTATAGAGACTCCATATGTGATGGGGAGTCCGATCGGGATTGTGAATACCCGGATTGCAAAGGCTTCTTTGGAAGTGCCTTCGGTTCTGTTCGAACCCGAAACAGACTTGTATAGTTGTATGTCTGACATTACACTTTGAGATATAAAGCAGATTTCTTTCAAATACATTTCTGTTTGGTGGCGGAGATTTATTCTCTTAGCTTAACACCCTTCTCTGAGACGTACGAGCTCAGAGGTTATGTAGTTGAAGGTTATCAGTGATATACTCCCAATTTGGTAGTGTGGCATGCTAAGTGTTGCTGTGTGTTGCTGATCATTTGTTGATGAAAGCATGGCTTTCGTGTAAAGCGTAGCTTTGTGGACAAGACCTCATCGGACCTCACACCCCGGAAATGGTCGAAACAATAAAAATGCGGCAAGGTTTCAGGGGTAGCTCTCCTAGGGTATGTCCATTCCTTCTGGAAAATGGTGATATCATGGTATGGAGTCCAGATATTTACCTGTGTGGTTGCTCCAATCTCATTTACTGTGTGATTATTGCTTTGTGCTCGAGGCGCCTCGGATAAAGGTCGCAAACGACCGGGGGTGGCATATCTTAGGTTTACTTCCTGGAAAGGGGGTAACCGGCCTTGTGTTGGTAGAGAGCTAGTTAGTTCTCAGGGCGTACCTCTAGAGGCGTACCCATGTGGCATAGGAAGTTCCTTAGCCTGACCATTTGTTGGAAAATCCAAAGAAACAATACGAACTTTGTACGGTTTTACTTGTATAACTTGCTATGGAATGTGGCGGTAACCTACTATTGAACATAGTAGCTATAGTAGGCATACAATAATGGTTGTATGCTGGCTAAGATTAATATTATACTTTCGAAAGGTTTTCCATACTAGGCACTAATGATAATATTAAAAAGATTTTGCGTATCAAGCATGTTTGACTATCATAAGGAGAAATCTCCTCCAATTCCACGTTTGCATTGTGTGTGTGGCGGTAGGCCATATGGTAGTTTCATTTTCCCAAACGCATTGCGAATTTCAATGTTAAAAATTCTTTTGTTGTTTGTTTAAAGATAAACTATTTTTATTACTCATACCAGTCCCATGACTGACCTGGAGTTTATTGTTTCCTTCCTAAACTCTGGGTGCCCACAATTTCCCACACGGGCAGTCTAGAGTTGGGGTTTTCAAATAGTCAGATTTAGTAGATTAGTTGGAGCTTGTTCAGTTTTTGGAGCAAACGACCGACCTTGCTTATCTTGGTGCAACGTGATGGTGGTTCGAGCTTGATGTTGGAGTTGTTGGACTCATTCTCTTTTAGAGACCATTTGGAGTATCACTTCTGTTGTTTCCGCTGAAACATCATTATTTGTCTATAATATTCTTGTATCATATAGATATCATTGTTGTATATCATATTCTGGATATTGAATCATTTGTGTTGTATATGATATTATCCATTTCTTTCTTCTGCCGTGTTGTTATACTTAACGTGTTCTAAGCTCCGGCGAGCCAGATTCGGCGTTTGAATCTGCGGTATTCAAGTACAAGTGAAGTACGGGTGCCAATTTTCGAAGGCCGAGTCAGGATCGTCTCATCTATAATTTGGAGTTTACGGGGTTCTAGCTGGGTTTTAAGTGCACGGATTTGTAAATAGAGTATGAGCAAAATTGGACAATTATTTTTATATATACTTACATATATATATATATATATGTATGTATGTATGTAATTTATGTATATTTAAATATTAATGTATATATAAATTGAATAATATATATATATTAATATTAGTTTAACTAGAAAACTATACATTTTTTGGTTGAAAATAAAATTCACAGTATATTTACTTGTATTTGTATAATATTTAATAATTTAACTATACCTTAGATCCACAGGTTGTTGACATGCTGTTTGTTAGCCCTTACTCCTAGAATCACTATTCCATTCCCATTTCAATCATGGTGTACGTATTCTAGCTTCATGACTTCATCTAACTTTTAATGGATGGCAGGATTGTATAATTTTGTTGTGTTTAGAATGAGAGAAGGTGGGGCTATTTATATAGCCAAAGGAAAATATAATATCTCCACCTTTTCCTCGTTTTATAACCACAATAGACTCAGTAGAAACCTTCTCATCCCTCCTTGTATAATCGACCGCCCTTATCATGGACTTCCAAGATGTTGGGCTTAATTAATAGACCACATATTTTTTGAGAGAAAATAGTGATCCTTTATTAGAAGAGAGAGAACTTATGTAATTTTATTCGACACTAAAAATTATAACTATCAACATACTTAACAGGTAGTGATACCCACCCTATACAATATAAACAATAATAATAATAACCCCCAATCCTAGAAAACTAAGGTTCGTAATAAAAATAAAACAAGAAACACTATAATCCACTAAAAATGATAAGTGGTCGTATCCTTGAATCAACTAAACCATCCCGACCACGAGCATATCTAATGCTGCAAAAAAGACTTTACAAAAAATGCAAGATCAATTCATATATAAGTAAATAAATATATATAAATATATTTATATACATATATATGCAAAAAATATAACAAGCAATATAATGAATAAGCTAGATAAGAAGTAGCAAGCTATAATATAAATCCAATTACGAGAAATAGTAATTTAGATATGACCCATGTGTACCTCAAACCGACTTATGGGCAAATATGTTAATGAATACAATCAACTAAACACTAGGAAGTAAAATTACGACTTCCAAACATCATAGATTTCAAGATGAATGTTATGTTCAAGATTATAATATTCTAAATCTAACTAATTATCTAAATATAAAATAACATTGGGTTCATTGGCATACATGTCAATTAAAAAGGTATTTAAAGTCCGATTATTATTTCTATTTCTAAATACTACATTTTTCTTAACTATATTAATACGAGATTTAACTTTATTAAGGTATTCATTGAAACCAATATTATCTTTATTATAACTAGGTTTCGAAATCTAGTTAAAACAAATTAACGCAATCATATATATTAAATTTTCTGTTGGAGTATTTATATTATTAAAAACCCTTTGATTCCTTTTATACCATATATACCAACATATAATAGTAGAAATAACATCTATTACTAATATATGAAATCCACTATATCGAAACCTAAGAGTATTCCAAAATAGTTCACAATTAATTTCATTATTAGTTGTATTAAAGTGAAAAGTATTAAGGCAATTTGTAAGAATATACTTAGTGACATGACATTCAAAATATAAATGCGATAAATTTTCTATCCCGTATTACAAAAAATATATTTATTATCAAAACTTATATATTTCTTTTTAATAATTCTATTGTATTTAATTTTTCCATGTATAATTAACCACATATGTATTTTAGCTTTGGGTGGTGTATTACCTTTCCAAATATACCTAAATATATTTTACTTTGTACTTGAAAAATTAAGAAATTTATAAAAAGTGTGCACTGTATAAATTTTATTATTATCCCAACACTAAGTTTTAATTTCATTTCTATTATCAATGTTATATAATTCCAATTTTGCACAAAGCAAGGCAAACATAGATAATGTATTACCAACTAAATTACAATTAAAACTAAATTCCCATAGAAAATTCAAATTTGGTCTATATATTCCTAAGATCAACACATTCTTAAAATTACAAATTTCTTAAATTTCATTAAATTCTATTCTAGAGGGAATTACTGATATCCAACTATCTTGCCAAAAAGAGGTATTATTCCCAAACGTACCACAATATTAATTCTAATTTATAAATATCATAATTTTTTATTATATATTTCCAAAAATGAGAAATGTTATTTATATTATTAGTAGAAATATGTTTTATATTATATGTACTATTATACTATTGATTCGATATTAATCTCTCCAAATTAAATTCTCATTATTATTAGTTAATTTCCATATCCATTTACCTAATAAGGATGTGTTTAAATTATGTAAATTTATAATACCTAACCCTCCCTCATCTTTAGAGTTACATTCTATATGCCAATTAATTAAACATTTTGAACTATTATTAGAATTATATATTATTTGAATAATAGACCATATATCAATTAATTAAGTAAGCCTATATATTTAGTCAAACAAATGTATAACAATTATATATTATTTGAATTAATTTATGACCTTAAATAAATAATTAAATGCCATACAACATTTGTATTAACTTTTTATTATTAATTTATAAAACTTATAAATTAATGTAAACTATTTGAACTCGTAAATAGCTAGTAACACTATTGTGTTGACTCCTTAATGTAAATTCGGTCCTCAATAATGTTTAAATAATTTAAATATTAAAGCTTGTACATAAATTGCCAAAGTACAGTATCGGGCACAAATTCAGTTGTTTATAGATCATTTAGGTAAAATCCAGTTTCTAATATTTGTTAAGCTACACCTTTGTAACAATATTTTGTGTATATTTTCTTCTCGTCACCATCGTATCACTAGGATATATGGAGTTTGGTCAATGGTTGAAAACTTCAATAATATCCATCGTCTACTAGATAACACCAATTTAAAGTTCTTAGTTCAATCCGATAATATTTATTAATTAACTATTTTACTATGGCCAGAGATTCTAACATTAAGTTAATACCAATTATGGTAATACTAACTTCTACAATAAAAGAGATGAATCCCCTCTTGGGTAGTGCTTCACTTCAAGTAGTTCGACATATACCCATTTGTTGTCGTAAAATGATCATTATGTCATGTGATTAACCATAATCAAAGTATAGTTTAGTTATTTAAGACCAATAGTACTCTCAAGTCCAAAGACTACTGCACTTAGTTACATGAATTCTTCTATTTTGACTTAGTTATAAGTACCTATTGAATACTCTTATTGAGTCATTCCGTGATTGTACCAAATAATCACAAGTATATAATCTCTTGGTGCCCCCAACAATTATGAGTAATTTACCATCAATCGTAAGTGAAAGAATCAGGCCAGTCTATAGCAGATGAAATGGGTAGATTTCAACTTTCTCTATTTGGATTATAGTGTGCATATAAAGTCTAATGGATCTTACTAGTTCCAATCTAGTTAATTTAAATAAAGTCAAATTTCATTTAATTTTCTGATGTAGTTTATTAAATCTATGTTTATTAAGTATGAACTTTGAAAAGGTATAAATATATCAAATATATTTATATTTTTAAAGAGTGTATAAAAGGAAATGAATGTATTAGTATTAGGTCTAAATGCAATCACATCAAGTGAAACACCCCGCCTCTTTATCCATTCTACCAAAGAGCATTAGCAAGTAATACTATGTGATAATATGTAGAATGAGGTGATATTAGGCTGTCATCTGTGAATATTTCCTTGGCCTAACACCGGTATGTATTCCAAAATATACACTACTCACTTATATGTACTAGGTATCAGAACAAAGTAATGTATATGTAAGTTTCTAGGATAGAATAATACATAATATAAAACAAATAATAGAGGTCATTGAGTCATCAATGCAATGATAATATACAATAGAAAATATACACAAGTTCAAGTGGGTCTACAAAAGAGTTTAATGCCCACTCTTATTCAAATATACAAACTATCTCCAATACATACATTCCATCAACATAAATACATATGTGGCTACATCAATAATAATGATAGAGATAGGGGTATGCCATAGAGACAATTATGTAATTTATTATATATATCTAACTCTGTGCCCAATCTTGTTTAGAATAAAAAGTAATTTTTCTTTCTATTATATACTTGTTATATAGTAATGTAAATAATTAAGTAATTGATTTAAAGTATACAGATGAGAAATCTCAAATGATATGTAATGTGATAATATAAAGTTTTGTAATATAAGAATTTTATCACACTGAAATAACATATTGTTTAAATGTTCTAATCAAGATATTTCAAGAAGGGATATCGATCGATCCATTGAGACAAGAGTACGTAATGCTCTCCAAATGTTGGGCAGTGTATTTCACGCGGTTGCTGGGAGCACTAAGGGGTTGCATACTAATAGTTATTGGATAACAATGGAATGACTCACTCGAGTTCTCTGTTGATTAATATAACTAAGGTCAAATAGACAATCTTGAAGTGACGATGTAACATAGTTTCCTAGACTTGAGAATACTATGGAACTTTGATGTGGAAACTTGTAACAACCTGCACCTTAATGGGTCCGAATTTCGACTAAATAAAACCCCAAGTCCATTAGGGTACGATTCGTTGGTGTTGGTAACCTATAATAAAAATTAGTATATTAGAAAGCTATCTACATTAACTCACAGCAGAATAGAAAATATAGTAGAACATATATGCTGACTAAGGATACTACCTTGGAATCAATATTATTCCTTGGATATCTAATCGCCTTATTAGTGCCGAGAATGAGTGATAAGACTTCTCCATATACCATTCTCATTTGCACCAATAACATGTCCATCCTAATCTATCCTATGGGTTGTAACGAGGAGGAGGTCAGAAAATCATTCTGGGAACTGGTAAATTACATACTTTATTCATAACACTAATTTATGTCGATTGATTTCTATTTAGGTTATGTATATTATTTATGGCTTATCCGTTTAATTCCATCTATGCATACGATATGTCCAACCATCTCTGAGGTATGTATATGTATGTGTGTGTGTGTATGTGTATATACATATATGTTATACTACCCAAAAGAAAACCCAGACCACTTAATACTTCTAAAATAGGGAAGAGGCAGACCCAACGACCATTTAATACCTCAACCCGAAGCGGGCCCTCCGTAAAATAATCGCTAGTAAACCGACCCATAGCTAGAAAAGTTGATGATCCCTAGATGCGACTCTATAACGCATCTTAAAGGCTTATCTAAGGGTTAACTAGCCTAGTTCCGACAAACAAATAAATAATTAAAGTTTGAGGTCTTTGTGTATCTCATACGGATTCTACACTATTAGAAAGCAAAATTCGTCAGGGCATAACCCAAGTCTTTGCTAGCGACCACTCGGGACCACTAGAGTCAAAGCATATATGCCAGCCCTGTTGCTAAATACTGGTTTACCAACAATACCGATATAGCACGTCGATATCCCATGGGCGAATCCTGTTTAGAATTACCTAATATAAGTCAAGGAAAATGCTCATCCCATTTACTTAATACCTCTTATTAGAAATAAAGTAGATCTCATTTCCTTATTAGGTACAGTCGTAGGTTGTGTCTGTACCAAAATTGGGCACAACACTCGTCGGATGTAATTGAAGAGATTAGAATGAAGAAATTAAATGGAAAATGAGGCTAATCTAACAATCACACCAAGAAAAGTAAGCAGTAATAGAAAAGGACAATACTTTATAGTGGTTCGACGTTGTAGCCTACGTCCACTTTGAATAGTTTGCTGTTTATTTACGATTCTCAACTGATTTACAACAGTACAATAATTAGTACTCAAGTTGCAATTGAGTTTCGGCAGAGCAGCAGCGTAGAAGTTCCAAAAGTTCTTATTTAGTTGGCGTAGGAGTGCTATTTATAGGAGTAGATCTAGAAATATCTGCCCCAAAACTCGGAATACCCTTTCTCATGCGTAGGTGGGCCCACTAGATCGATCTGGAGTCATTTGGGATCAATCCCTGATCGATCCATGCATGCTTCGTATCGATCAAGAAATGGCCCAATTGAGCTGCGATCGATCATGGCGGTTCTTGTGTTGATATGCAAGCTCCTGCGAAAATTTCATAGCATTTGGACTTATAGTTTGAGAGATATGATCGATCTAAGAGTGAAGTTGCTAAGGAGGCTGAAGGATTCGTATCGATACGTGCGTATCGATGGTCTTCGTATCGATACAATGTGTATCGATCAATTGCGTGTCGATGACGTTGCGCTGGAGATCCACATTTCATGCTTATAGACCATTTCCTTTGGTTTGACTTATTCCTTCATATCCAATCGAGTCCTCGCTCTTCGTATCGATGCTCGTCTGTGGTTTCGTATCGATGCTTGGCCCATTGCTTCATATCGATCGATTGGTTGATCGATACAAAATGGGTAGTTGTTTAGCAAATGAAATATGATCGATCCGAGAGGCGCTATTCCTTGATGGATACGAAGTGGATGGATGCTGAGTGATGGACTTGTGCTCATTTCATATCGATCTGGATGGATACGAAATGATGGATGTGGGTTGATGGATACAAAATGGATGTGTTCTTCATGGATCTTGATCGATCCATAACTTGAGCATACGAACTCCGATTGACCTAAAATTTGGAATGTTTCCTTTCATAGCTTTCCTTGTCATACCATGTTAATTGTACCTCGATCCGGACTCGGACCAAGTTTGCCTGTATCCATCGTGGACCTGTAGATAACTGATCTCCGGGGCGGATTGTCTTTAGTTTTTAGTCAAGTCCTTGGTGTCGTGGCATTGCCAAAAGGCTGGATAATAGGTTATAATGCCCTGACTTCTAAACCTATAATACTCAAGAGTATTACTAAGTAATACTTGTCGAGTAATGCAGAGAATGAAGTGTTATGGGGCACACACGTAAAAATTCCCTTGGACCAACACTAGTACATAATTCAAATATCAATATTACTTACCATATCCATACTCGGTCTTGGTATAAAGCAATAACATGCATGCCTCTAGCATGAACAATACACAATCACAGATAATAAATATCAATCAGAGAACATAGAGTCAGAATGCAGCAGATAATACATAATACATAATACAATACATAAGTCCATGAGCTACAAAATGAAACTCTCTAGCCCAATACAACACATATCATTATCTAATACATAATAGATACAATAATGAGGCTACAAAAACGTATAGGGCATTTATCATCCTATAACTTCTATTAGCCTCCATAAAAGTACATACTAACCTCCATCATCACTGCACATCTACAATAAAAGTCTCCCAGACTGGCCCGAGTATTGCAAAGAATACACGGGTCAGAATATGTCTATTTATAATGTTAAATAAGTTAATGGAAAAAGGGAATGATCCCACAATCTTTAATTATCACGATGGACGTCATGGTCCTATCCACCTATGACTCGTCTGCGCGTAGCCTCGGTCACGATCTGCACTTGCCCCTAGTAATAGACTGCTGGCCTAGGTAACACAGAGGCATTCACACACAGTAGTAGCACTCAGCTATATAAGAAAGAGGTGTCACGGATCTAGGTCACGACCCCACGATCAGGCCGCTAGGGTGGATACTAGCCATTCTAATTCACTTCGAAACTAGAAAGAAAGCTAGAAAAAATGGTCGACATATAATAATTATATCCGAAAAATATATATTTATGGTTGTAGACTTAAACCGACACACGATTTATAGGTATATAAGTCAACACATGACTACAGAGAGCCCCAATCCTGATCGACATATGTTTCCACCTACTTGCCAACCATGGCTATAAGATACTCAACGTAACAAGTATCTCTACAACACATGAGTGTAATTCCAGTTCGAGTGATATTTACTTACAATAGAGAATCAAACAATTAACATAGCAGCGTCCTTACCACCTCATGTTATTCGAACAATTATCTAAAGCTCATAAACTACAATCGATCCACACTAGATATCTCTATATGACAAGTTTGATGAATAACGGGAAAAGTATTATCGAAATTTCCACACCAGATGGTATCACCAAATCGTTTATTCAAATTAATCATCAAACAGAAATAAAAACGTACAACTAATATCAAAATAGTCAATAAATAATTACATGTGTGTGTGTATGTGTGTGTATATATATATTATACTAACGAAATGTAATAATTTTCTATATGCTATAAACATTATTCGATACAAGGTAATAGTCAATTAAAATATTTTTTTGCTTCATAACTTAATTTAAAAATTATAAGTTTACAATCCTCTAGCCATGACTTCCCCCCTCCATGTGCCACCCCATGTCTTGTAAGTGATGGTGAGTTTTGTTTTGATTCGGTTAAGTAAATATCATGATATTTATAAATTTTATCTTGTGTAAATAAATAATGTACATGGTAACTTATTATATGTATATTTATGTGTGTATGTGTGTTATGACGTGTATGTATGCATATATATGTCATATGGGACAACCCATGGTGCAACGTTTGATTACAACTTCCGTTCGTCAATCCGTTGCGAATCCGGGATCCAATTTCCAGTCATATTTTTACTTCTCTATTAAACAATATATATTTGTAAAAAAATCTTGAATATATAAATCTTATCATTTTAGAATAATTAAAACATGATCATTTGAATTATAAAACCATATAAATCGATATCAAACAAGTGTTTACAAAAAGTACCGTCGTATCGACAAAACGTTATGAATTTTCTTATATATTTAAAACAAGTATATATATCTTTATAAAACTATTATAAATAATTTATCATTACTATATAAATTATTAAATGAATTATTATCATTTTAAAACAATCATTCAATTATTTAAACTTAATTTAGAATTCCAAAAAATATATAAAAGTGATGATATTCCTGATGATGTCATAAATATATTTTATTTCCAAAAATAAAATAAATAATTTTTATTTCATATTCTTTCTTAAATGAATAAATAAGTGTATGTATCTAGTTTTGTTCAATTTGATATTGAGAAAATCTCAATTTTCCCGAAAACTATTTTTCGTCGTTTTTCTAATGAAAACCACCAAATATCCATATTTGTTAATATTCCTTTAAAACAAGTTTACCATCATTATTTATGATTTAAAAAATTATAATTTTGATTGTAAAATCTTGTATTTGAATATTTCAAATATAAATATAATTTATCAAAATGACAAATTTGCGGGTCGTTATAGACTTCTATCCTTAAAAGAATTCGTCCTCGAAATTACACCTAACCAAAAACCCGACAAAAACATTATTTTAAATTATAAATACAAAATCATATTATGCTCACGGATTATCTATATGCACTATCTGATTCGATCTAAAATTTGAATATACCCAGATCATCACTATGCAATATCGGATTTAATCTTCTACACAAATGCATAACTTTATTTTTGAACTAGTATTGATCCCTCGAGCCTGCAGTGTGGACTCTGATAAGGTTTCTTGATCATAAACCTTTGTTTCCCTTACATAGCTCTCAACAATGATAGAAAATATAAATACCCAACCATAAACCCTCATCAATGTTCGCCGTCAAGAATCGAGTGATAAATCCTTTTTCGGACCACTTTAAACACCTTAAAGTCCTGTACTCGAATCTTAGATCAAAATTATGCAAAGAAATGATTTACGTACCTCATACTTGCTTATTAACCTTCCCAAATAATTTATGAAAACATTTCATAAAATTTTTATTCAAACATTTTCATAAAGATGCTTCTTTATATATAATTACTTTAAAAAATTTATTCACCAAATTTTTTTTATCTTATTTCCAAAGAAATCCTTTCAATTTTAACACTTAGAAAATACCTCTATATACTTAAATCCATAAAAATCTTGTAGGAAAGCTTCATATTTTCCAAAACACACTTTATTGGGTCAAAACGAATGTTGCGTAAAACATCATTACGATAACCCAAAAACTCTAGTATAGGGATCTGATTAAAAGTACTTAATATTAATTTTCGATGTCGAACTTAAACTATTAGTTAACAATGAAGCTGATCAAGTTAGGGTATCATTACCTCTCAGACCTTGAATGGACATCTCTTAACTTCGGAGTAGATATAAGTTGCCCACCCTGAATCTTTAAATCAAATATAAGATATGAATAACTTCCGTATACTACATAAAACATCTTCTTTCCATTTTATAAACTCTACTCCTGAAATTACAACTTCTACCAAATCATTTTAAAATTTTCAAAGCTTTTCCAAAATACCAAGATTTAAATTCTCAAAAATCTCTTCATAAAATATGTTTTATAAATACAATCTATTAAATCACTTATTAAACGCATTCATAAAATTTATTTTTCTTAAATAAATTCTTTTAATCTTACAACATTATAATTTACCGAACACCACAAAGTCAAATTGTGAAATTAAATTCATGAGGTGTTCGTATTTAAACTTTTAAATCATACAACCAATCAATTAATGATAGTAATGGAATATTATCATTCCCTTAACAACCAACACTACATAATAACTATATCGGTGGAAAGATATTTCTTTATATTCAAAATATAATCTTAGGTAAAATTATTTCATTTACCAGTTATCTAAAACATAAATCATTTTTATATAGCATTAACAAATACGGGCTCATCTATAATACTCTCAACTCATTCTAGGGTGTCGCTTACACTATCTCTAATGAGTTACTCATCATAGGATATTACTAACCCTGTCTCTGATGAGGTTTTTCCCCTACCAGGCTCAGGTGTTTGCTCAACCTAAGCTCGGATACCAAATGTGAAGACCTGCTTGTTCGTACATTTTAAGTTGACAATAAACAACACATGTCCAACTCAAATTGAACCAAAAGGCAGACTATTAAGTGTAAAAAGAAAATAAAGACAGAACATAATCTTACACGAATGGAATAACATATATTATTTCAATATACAATCTTAACAATGGAAATTCTAAATACATACATCGGGGTCTATCCTCATCTTTGCTTAGATAGTCATAAATACCCGTCCTTACAAATGCTGAAAAACGAATAACACAATGGAAAAGTATGCTACGTCCATACGTTGATGAAGATCTACAGCTCCTCTCTAGAGACTCCAAGCATCTTTAGCTAATCCTGAAACTACTCGAATCTGATCCGAGTATTAAAAATAACCGGATCTATCTAGTAAACTAGAATGAGAAATGCAAATCACAAGCATATAAGACAGTGTCATAGATCGACTTTGATGCCATACAAAATCTTTGAAAAGAAGAGTATCCCATAAGACCACGCTGCACATAAACACGGATGGGTTTTTACCTTATGATAACTAAAACATTTTCATCAAATCATTCGATATTATTTCTAATGACATTGGTTTGAAAACACTTTTCAAATAAATGTATACAATCTTAGCCGAAATTGTTACATTTATGAAATTCCAGCATAATAGGTTTACAGCCAAAACTGTAAAGGCTCGTATTCGAGAATGGATTCCATACAATGACAAGGTAAGGGACTACCTTCCGACAATACATCTCTAGAGGGATGCACCTGAGGCTCCAATCTCTACCAACACAGAACCGGCCTACCTCTATCATAGATATTACTGAATATGCTATCACCCCGGTTGTTCCTGACCTATTCGAGACATCTCATAGCATATACAACAAACCCTATATATAAAGGGTAATCTAGAAAGGTGATGACATTATCCTAATGGAAGCGATCCACTTAGCCCTGCCGCATCTACCCTGTTTTTTCCATTCCCGATGTGCAAGGTTTAAGGTAACGTTTTAACTTTTACATAACAAATCCTACTTTAAATTCCACATTGCCATTTCTAACAACTCACTATTGATTTCCATAAAAGTACAACCTCTGAGCTCTTATGTCTCAGAGAAGGGTGTTAAATATAGGAGGGGTTACCTCCTACACCACCAGTAGATGTACGTTCGTAGAGATCAATATACGTGGTCTTAGAAATGCAATGTCAAACATTCGTCCATACAAGTTGTCCAGGAATAGGACAAACCGAAGGCACTTCTCCTACTAAATCCTATTTGGGAATCACCCTTAGGATTAGTAGAGAATAGTTCTTGCATCGAAGATTTCAAATTGAAGGAACCACTGCCACCATATATATATGATAACCCCAGAGTTTAGTGGCAGGCAGCCCTACATTATGAAGATCCCCGTCCTCAAAATCATTGTCTTTAACATATTTTCACTTTTGAACGTATATTGGATCGAAGAGGTTTTCAGATATGAATGACCCAAATCCGACCCCGTTTCCTTCGAACCAATTTATAGATAAAAGATGTTGAGTATATGGGTGATTATTATTCAAGTTATCAATATCTTTTATCTAGATAAAATATCTTCTAGAGATATACATCTTTAAATCATTCCTTTTTCAGTATATACGGAATCATTAAACCTCTTTACCAAATCCTTTGGTTAATTAAAACCCCGTTTTAGTTTTGGAAATTCCAAAACATTTCATCTTTAATTATTTAGGAAAAGTATAATTCAAATCATAATGAAGATTTCACATTTCCAAAACATATCTTTAATCTGTCAAAAACAATGTTATTTAAGACATCATTTACTGTAAACCCAAACCAGTTAGTATTGAATAAAAAGGATCCATAAATTTTAGACCAATTATACCTAATACTAATTTCCATATTCAAACTGTACTATTAATCTGTGCTATTCGTCAAATAACTATGAAATCGCCTTTTAAATTCATACGGATAGTACGAGTTCCCTCCTTGGAATTTAATACGAAGTTTAACTAGAATGTTTTCTTTAACAACAAAAATCCTATTTTAAATCTTGTTTAACTTTTGGAAAGCTCCAGATCTCTTTTTATCTTAGGAAGACGTGGTCCGAGTAAATCAAATTTTCTATCCCCTCCGTCGGGCCAGTCCGGATAACTAGAGTGGAACCCAGACACTGGTAGTCCAACCTCCGATCTAGAGACTATCTCTCTATCACTCATAAGGTGGTCAAGTTATTTGATCAACTCTAAACTCTTTTATATGACCTTTTAGAGATGATTTTCATTTACTTAACACAATAACAAATATTGTTTAACACAATTTTCCTTTAACCATTTACTTAAAACTCCTTTAAAATAATTATAAAACTTCCAAGTCATCTTCTAAATACTTAATTATTCATTTGTAAAGGTTAATAAATAGATTTAACAAGAAAATCCTAAGTTTAAATCTTAATTGCAAAAGTTACCGAAAACTACTACAAAAAGTGCTACGAATAGTGCTTTTAAAAGTTTCTTTGATCAAAATATTAACATTATTCCACATATGTCCATTTTTATAACTCAAATCCTTTTTAAAACATTTTAATATATTTATCGAATTTATTTCATATTTTTAAAGATTTAAAAATACCAATTTTAAAGATTTTACCATTTTAGTTTCCAAATTGACAAACCGCGATATTTTTAAAAACTTGATTTGGACATAACTCAAATTCTATTCAATGAAATCTTGATTTTTCTTCTTCATTTGAAAATTATATCTATAAGAGTTCGAAAAATTCTTATTTCGAATAATTTCGTGCTATATCTCGTTTTACACATTGATTTAACTTTTACGGCGTGAAATCGCGAATTGCCGTTACGCGACGCATTTATTTTGACTCCATTTTCAAATATTTTCCAAACTTACCGAAATGTGTTTTAATGTTTATAAACCATTTAAAACCACATGTTTAAAGAGGTTTAACTATTCCATAGCACTTTTATAATTCATATAGGAAAGTGATTTCCCTGGTGTAAATTTGACGTGTATTTAACATGAATTATTTCCACATTAAGCAAGCATATAATCAACCAATCATCATTCAAACATATTAAACAACCATATAAGCAATCATTTTAGCATATGATGAAGGGTAAAACTATAAGAAGTTAATGTTTATTATTATGACTAATAACAAGCAATATTAAGTGATTAATAAAAAATATTAATAAGTGATTATCAAGTGATTCAAAGCGAGATTAACTCACTTTTACCAAATCAAACTCTATCCTCTTCTTACTAACATTCAAGCACATATCACCATACTTCAAACCATCACTTCCTTCTCCATCCCAAAATTTTATGAAGCTTCCTAAAATCAAACCAGTGGTATTCCGGCAGCACTTCCTTCTCTTTTCTTCACTCCAGAGCTTCTGGATCTCCACCTTAACTCCATGTAGGTTCGGCCATGCTTTTTTGAGTGGTGGAGCTCGGCCTTTGAATTTGGAAGAGGGGTGGTCGTGGCTTGTGAAGGCGGTAGGGAGTGTTTTGACTTGGTTTTGGAGGTGGATTTACTTTATGTTTATGTGGATATAATTTATTTACATTTTGCCATTATTTCTTCATAATTTTTTAAGGAAGAAGCCATTAAAGAGGAGCTAAAGAAGAAGAAGAAGCTTGCTTTTTGAACGATAGAAATGTGAAGGGTGGGTGTGTATTTATAGGCAAAAATGTGAGAAAAATATCATGATATTTCTTTTTCCACACATCACCATTGCATTACCCTCCATCTTCCTCTAGCCGCGACTTCCCTACATGTACCACCCAATGTGCATGTAAGTGATGGTGAGTGTTGTTTTGATTTGGTTAAGTAAATATCATGATATTTATAACTTTTACCTTGTGTAAATAACTATTGTATATGGTAACTTCTTATAAATATATTTATGTGTATATGTGTGTTATGAAATGTATGTACGCAATATATGTCATATGTGTCAACCTATGGTGCAACATTCGATTACAACTCCGTTCGTCAAACCGTTACGATTCCGGATCCGATTTCCGGTCATATTTTTACTTCTCTTTTAAACTATATATTTGTAAACAAATCTTGCAAATATATTTCTTATCATTTTAGAATAATTAAAAAGTGATCATTTGAATTATAAAACCATATAAATCAATATTAAACAAGTGTTTATAAAAAGTGTTGTTGTATCGACAAAACGTTATGAATTTTCTTATATTTTTAAAACAAGTATATATCTTTATAAAATTATTATAAATGATTCATCATTACTATATAGCTTATTAAAATGAATTATTATTATTTGAAACCAATTATTTTATTATTTAAACTTAATTTAAAATTTCAAAAATATAGAAAAGTGATGATATCCCTGATGATGTCATAAATATATTTTATTTCCAAAAATAAAGTAAATAATTTTAATTTCATATTCTTGCTTAAATGGATAAATAAGTGTATGTATCCATTTCTGTTCGCTTTAATATTGAGAAAATCTCAATTTTCCTGAAAGCTGATTTTCGTCGTTTTTTGATGAAAACCCCCAAATATACATATTTGTTAATATACCTTTAAAACAAGTTTACCATCATTATTTATGGTTCAAAAAATTATAATTTGTGTTATAAAATCTTATATTTGAATATTTCAAGTAAAATATAATTTATCAAAGTGATAAATTTGTGGGTCGTTACAATTTATATTCCCATAATTTATTAATCTTTTCAATCTTTTATTTGATTATTATTTGTAGCTCCTCCTACGTATTTACAAAGCTATAATTAACATTTACATTATTATGTAATATATATGTATAACTTACTTAACCTATTTATAAATCACTATACACTTATATATATACATATAAATTTTCATTCATATTATATGTATTATATACATATAAGTATTTAATTAATTATATCTATACATGTATTTATTTAGTTTATTATCTATTAATACAAGTTTAGTTTTTAGTTTAATTATATGTATATAGTTACCGAACACTCCTCTCTCACGCGTGTGTTCATCTTTCTACTCAAGCCAGGCATGCAAATGAACAAGCCCCATGTATTGACATACTTTATCTCCTAATCTTAATTATCATATACATGCATATGTTGAAAGTGTGTATAGGCAAGCACGTTTACCTTCCTGCACTTTACCCCATACTCGAATGCACTAAAATTAAGATAGTCACATGCCTAAACATCAAGCACATGCACACAAAACCAAGAAAGTAGGTGCCGACCTGACACTTTGCTCCTCCCTCCACCGGTGCACCGATCAAACCTGATCAGTCGAAGGTAGGCGACATGATTTTAGGCTTTGGCTATTGCGTTTCATGATGGGTTTTGATCAACATAGCTTCCTATGCCTCCTCCTTGTTGATTCCTACTTCGAACAAAAGCACAAGCATGGGTTTTGCTCAAGGTGAGATAGGAAAATGGTAATGGTGTGATAGGAAATGATAAAGCAGGAGGCGTTGTGGTGCATATTTACAAATAGGCAGGGATTATATATATATATATATATCACGATCAACACTAGTACGGTTAATCTAATATAGTTGTGAGCAACATTACTTACCTTTACCATTTTTTAGAGTTTTGATTTTTGTTTTATTCGTCTCAAATTATTTGGGCTTGATTCTTTTATTTTCCCATTTTCTTTCTTTCTCCACTACTTTAATTAACTTGAAATAAATGCATTCAAGCCTAATAGATTTAATTACTTAGTTAAACCACTTTTCAAAAATTTACAAATTTATTTACTTTATAAAGTAATTTTTTAAAAATTAATTAATTAATTAACCATTTTGTTCAAATGATTTTCTAATTATTTACAACTTTGTTTAAAATAATTTTCCATAATATTATTTAATCAATCATTTTATTTAGTTCATTTACTAATAAATTACAAATTTATATTATCAAACTTATTCTTTAACTCAATATTTCATTTTAATTCCAAAATTATTATTATAATTCTAATATCCCAAATATATTCATTATTTATTACTATTTAATTATTGATTAATCAGTTCTCACTTACGGGTTGTTATAGACTCCCCCCTTAAGAAAATTACATCATCGCAATTCCTACTTTAAGGAGAATCTATATCTAACTAGATATATTCCATCTCTCTACATCAATAAATAATGGACCACAAATAAGCGATAGATTAAATACTTGACTCATGTAAATACATTTTTCGTTAATGGAATTTGTAAATGTAAATTGTAAATGTGATTTATAATTGGAAATAGAATTCCAGAGAAATATTTGAAATAAATTCATTAATGGAAATGTAAATAAGTCTGATAACTTATAAAAATATTTGAACTTTGATTGGAATAAGATTCAAATTGAAAATGAATGAATTTGTAAATGAACAAATGAGGTTACATTTGTAAATTAATGAATTGGAAGTTGAATTGGTTAAATTAAAGTTGAGTTGTGAGCTAAATTTTAAAATGGTTTGAATTTGTATATAAATTCAAGTAAGTAGTATAAATAAATTGGAATTTCCTTGGTATTGATAAAATAAATTCAGGATGAATTGAATATGGAAATTTGAAATTTAAAAAGAATAAGTGAATAAACTAATTGAATTAAATTAGTAGATGGAATGGATTTGATAAATGAAAATAATCAAATCAAAGATTAAATTGGAAATTGTTTACAAGGAAATTGTAACTTGAGTTTTGAGTTGAAATAACTTAAGCAATATTTGGATAAATGCCGACTTGAGTAAAAATTGTGAAGTGGTCGTTGTCGACTTTTATTGAATGGTTTTCAATGAAATTTGTTTGGATAATAAAATAAATCGAATGTAAATATGAAATGCAAATTGAAATTGAATAGAAATGATTGTATGAAATTATATGAGTCAATGAAAGCCAATAAAGTTGATTTTTGAATCAATTGAAATGGTATGAATTCGTTTCACTTAAAATTGAATTGAATGCAAGAAAGTGAGTTGGAAATCACTTGAATTAAATATAAATGATGCGTGATATAATTATAAGCGACTAAAATTGTATCGAAACCATATAAATTGCTAATGGAAATTGTTTTGGATATGTTGCTTATGAAAATTATGTGTTCGCTATTGAAAATAAGTGAAATGTTAATAGATTTCCTATATATGTCACTTACGTGTTTAAATTGAGTAAGTGCAGGTTTTTGGAAGCCGTTTGGCAGCTTTTGATTGCGCAAATGCTAATAAATAACCGCTTTGCTTAAAATGCTAATAAAGGTACGCCTACGCAATACAAAAATAGGAAATATGATCTGTTTTAGCTTTTCCGACCGAGTGGGTCGATGTATATATATTTATATCTTTTGTCAAATTGCAAAAGCTCCTCCATACAAAGGAGACTCCGCCAAAATTTTTTGAAAATTTTGGGAGTTAGAAAAAATTTGAAAATTTGGAAAAATTTTGTTAACGGAAAATTTGTCAAATTGGATCAAATGAAGCAAAGTATTGAAAAGAAATTAGTAAATGAAACTAATTTAAACAATGAGATGAATTGGTTGTGAATGAAAGATAATTGATAAAGTTCAATATTCGGCGTTTGAAGATAAAATGAATTCAAATTGAAATGAAATTATAAATTGAATTCAAAAGGAATTGGAAATACAAAGTTGAATGGAAATGAATATATAACTTTGTTAGTGAAGTGAAAATAAATATAAGAAGTATGTAAATGCTTGTATTGAACTTAAGAAATGAATGGAGGAAGTTCTTAAGTAAATGGGTATTTGGAATCCAATAAGTAAATTTGGCCATTGTTGTTAAGTAAGTATACAGGGATTGTAAAAGCTATAGGAAAATGGAATTGGATTTTGATTTCGAAGGTAAATTTGAATTTCTCAACAAAAGGTATATATTTGAATTTCAGTATGAAATTTGATTGGGTTTTTTATTTTTCCACTTGGCATTTTGTTTTCTATTGGAATTTGGGAGTCCGTAGGGACATTTTGTAGTTGTACCGAGTTAGCCGCGCAAAGGAGACGCTGGCAAAAAATTTCAAAAATTTCGAGAGTTAGAAAATTTTTGAGAAATTTTGGATAATTTGAAATTTGAATTTGAATTTAAATTTGAATTGCGAAGTAAAATAAAGTTGTTTGAAACTTATGGAAAAGTTTGGAAAGTTATGAAGTAATAAGTAAGACAGTGTGGCTTCGATGAAAAGATTATTTTATCAAGTTGATAAAACTGTTTGGTTTTGAGAAAATAGTTAACGGGGATTGGATCACTCTTCTTAACTTGTAATTTCGGGACGAAATTCTTTTAAGGGGGGAAGATTGTAACGACCTTGAATTTTTGACATTTGAAATGTGAATATTTAATTGAGTTTAAATATTCGAATAATAGTTTAATTTGAAATTTGAAATATCAGAATGAATTTGGCGATTAAATTATTGAATTTAATTTGTTAAAGTTGGATAAAAATTTGAATCTTCAATTTTAAGCCTGTTAAAAATGATTTGATGGCTTAGAAAATTCATATTGATTATATTGAAGATAATGGAAGTTTCAGAATTGGATTTGAAATTGTTTTGTTTAGTTTTGGAATTTTTCCATTTAAATTGAATTTAAAAATAGCCGTCCGGGGCACAGTCTCGGGATTCGACGAAACCAGTTCCATTGGATCCGTAATAGTGTATTATTATCGGATTTCAATTTTCGTAATGTTTGAAGGGATCGTTTGGCCGTACGATGAGCAAACGCGCTGAAATGTATATTGAAATTTAATTTAATAACTGATCCAAAAAGCTATCTTCTCCATACGATCGAATTTGGACTCGAAACCTTTTCCATTATGTTCAGAATAGGGATATAACATTACGAACGCCTAGCGGCACGTCTCGTTAGGAAGTCGAAAATTTAAGCTATAAATTCGAGACAATTTGAAATCAATTTAAATTATATTTACTTATTCTTATTCCGACAATTCGTACCACCAGCCACCACGTTGTCTCCTTCGTACCCTTCCTTTTCTTTTCCCCACTTCTGAAGAAAAAATGGAAGTCGCTGTTGTTTTCAAGAAAAAAGAATAAGAAGAAGAAATTAACAGTTCGAAAAAAGGAAGTCGCTGTTGTTTTCTTCCCAAAACCCCGTTCTATCTCCCTCAATTTTCTCAGCAATTCGTGAAAATCAAAATCAATGGCCGAAGAAAAAAAAATTCCAAGCTTCTCCCTTTTGTTTCAAAAAGAATAAAAATCATCAACATCAAAATTTAACTGCGGAGGGGGAAAGTCGCGATTTCTAGATTGCGCGCGAAGCAGTGATGGATGATGGCTCGCGAAGTTTGGAGTGTGTCGCAGCGAAGTCGTAGAGGTAAAGCGGCGCGCTCGCGAGGAGTTGTGACGGCGACGACAGCCTGGAGGCTCGAGGCAGCGATGTATTTTGGTAACTCGGCAAGCTCGAGTTCGACCAACTTGGTGGTTCGTGGATGGCGAACTCGTGAGGGAAGCGACAATGTCGTGGTTCGATTGCAGGCGAGGCGATGGTCTCGAACAAGGAGTCATGATTTTCGGGCAAAGTCGCGGGTTTTAGGTCTGGTCGATGGATGTTGTCTCGACGTCATTAGCGTGTTCGAGGCGAGGGTTGAGCAACAAGTATAAATTCAATTGTAAATTTTACAATAGGAAAAAAAAATATGTACAGAAAGAACATTTTTACTGTAAGGTTTTAAAAGAAAGTAAATCCTGTTTAATTTATATATAGGTTAGAAGAAGTATGAACAGTAGCGAAAAATGTATTTACAGATAGAATTTTGGAAAATAAATATATGCATACATTTTTTATTTACTAACCTATTTTTGAAAGCAAAGTGGTAAGGTAATTAATTTGTTTAAGTGGTTTGTTTAATTATTTTAATTACCAAGGATTATTTAAAAAAAGAAAAAGTTGTTTAAAATTTAATTCTTTGTTTAAAATAAAATCACGGGTTAATTAAATTATTAAATGGAAAAATTGATTTGTTCAATTTATTTCGAATATTAATGAAATCGTAAATTGTTATACAAGGTGTTATCCCGCCTTTTGGCAAGGCCGAGATATTAAGAAACTGACTGGGGATTATGGATCATACATCCTCAACATCGAGTAGCTACTGGATGACCCAGATATCGATGAATTTTACCCGAGTCCGGATCGGGCTGCAATTGATAAGACACATCAAGCAAGGTCAGGAAAAGCAACGTTCCAAGTTTCAGGTCAATCCGAGTTCGTACGCTCAAAATATCATCGATGCAAGTTGGAGGAAATGACCCTAAGTTCGAATCCATAAGCAACCTTTGTTCATATCCATCGGTTCGACTTCATCTAGTTCGCAACCATCGAAAAGCACTCGTTCGAATCGGTCCGGATGTACCACTTCGTATCCATCAGCTTGGAGTACTACGAATCGATCAAGTTGCCCCACTTCGTATCCATCTGGGCTCGGTGCTTTGTATCCCTCAGGTTGAATTCCTTCGAATCCATGAAGTCACTCCACTTCGTATCCATCCAATGACCCTGCTTCGAATCCATCCCGATTGCAACGACTTCGTATCGATCGACTATTATATATCGTGATCGATACGAACGAACATCTGTTCGAATCCATTCCCTCGAACCCACTAAGTCAAAGCGGCGAAATTCGTGGAGTCGACCCACTAAAACTCGGAGCAAAAACTGGATCAAACCGGGAAGCACGCGCCACGTCAACGCCTTCGCTCACTAGGCCATCGATTCGACCCTAAAGATTCGAAGAGGATCGATTCGAACAGAGCACAACAACCGGAAAGGCAATTTCGAATCGACCATATCTCACAATCTACAAGTCCAAATGCCATGAAATTTTCACAGGAGCTTAAGCACATGTTGAAGAATGTCCACACCAAATTTCAGCTCGATTGGATGTTTTCTTAATCGATTCGAATGGACTTCGAATCGATCCCAAAGTGGGCCCGGATTTCCTGAAAGCGGGCATGTGGGCCCCCTCACGTGCCAGAATTGGTCTCTTGAAATTTAGGCAAAATATCAGCCTCCTACACCTATAAATAGAGCCCCTGGTCATTTAGAAAAGGGGTCGGACAATTTTAAGTGCTAAAGAGAGCCTAGACTCTGCCAGATTTACTCCAAATCACCATTGCTACCTTAGTTTCAGACTTAGCTTATAAAATCAGTTGTACTACATTATAAGAAATTGTAATCTTCAAGTATCGAGCAATAAAATCATCAAACTTCATAGTGGACGTAGGCGAAACGCCGAACCACTCTAAATCGCTGTCTTCTGTGTAATTTACTTTCTGTTATTTGAAGTTTTTGTTAGATAATCCTCAGTTTTAATTTTCTTTCTTCACTTTTATCTCTTCAAAAACTTCCGAAGAGTGTTGTGCCCATTTTTCGTACAAACACTTTGGTGCTTTCACTGAGAAAAACCAGTTTTTCTCCTGCTCCTTAGATCTACCATCGATACCGGATTGCATAAATCCAAGAGGAAGATCCAGATCTCAAATCCAGAATCCTTCCATTCTATTCAGATTTGAATAAAGTCTAGGAAAGGAATCCACCATTCAAGATGGTTAGTACAAGAACTGCCTCTACAGCTGCTGATCAAGAAGGTAGGGATAGACAGAATCCTACCCAGCAGCAGCCATCCAATCAAGACAACACTGCCCACTCAGATCCGTCTGGGCCAATCACCAAACAAGAGTTCCATGTGCTGCTCCTGGAATTGACTCAAAGTCGGCAACAGTTGGCCGAACAGTTGCGTGCTAATATTGAATTGACCAACCAACCGAACCGCCAAAGCCGCAGAAGGTCCAGGAGGGATGATATCTCCCGTTCATCTACTGAAAGTTCCGCCTCATCTGATTATCACCACAGATCTACCCGTCCCCGATTAGATGGTAGTCATGCACAAACTAATGGATATCAACCAGCCTTGACCGTTGGACAGTTGAGGGCGGGGCCGTCGACCAACTTCCAGGCCGGGCCCTCAGCACGAGGAGGCCCTACTCTACAGTATACCACGGAAAATCATGCCACGGCTGCCATGGTAGAAACAAGGGTTGATACCCGAAATCTCTCAGACCCGAATAATCATCAGCGTGGGCGTACTCCTGAACCATACGTCCCGGAACACGCTGAGCCAAGGAGGCGAAACTTGGAACGTCGACAGCGCCCGGTCCAAACTCGCTTTGTTGAACCCGACCACGCCTTAGCTCAGCATGCTAAAAATGTAGCGATGCCCGATATCTCAACCATGATACGTCAGATGATCCGCAAAAGCCAAGGCCATACCAATGACGATTGGGGAATTTCTCGTAGTCATACTCCTTTCACAGACGAGATACTATACGCCGATCCTCCTCGGCGATTCAGAATGCCAACTCTCTTTATGTACGAAGGAAATTTCGATCCCAATCAACACATTTTGAAATATGAGTGGTCAATGAGCGCCGCAAGGGCTGACTATGCAGTAAAGTGTCGAAGTTTCCCCATCTCTTTGGGAGGAGTCGCAACAATGTGGTTTACGCGATTACCACCTAGATCTATCTCTTCATTTGATCAACTGGCTAAGAAATTTGTAGAACAATTTCACATGCATGTCGCTAGACCTAAAGACGTTAACACCCTATCTAGTGTCACTCAAGCTCATGGAGAAACACTCAGACGTTATTTGGAGAGATTCCATGCGGCATGTGTGGAAATTAGTAATCCCAACGATAACTCAATTTTGATGGCATTAACTAAAGGGATCGATCCCGATTCTGAGTTTGGAAATTGGTTAGCTGGAAAACCACCCGCATCGTTGGACCGTTTCTACTCCAAAGCCGCTCAATTCTTACGGCAAGAGGACACGAAACAGTTTAGGAAGCAGGACGATGCGAGGCCCAGAAGTGAAGGAATACAAAGTAACGCAACAGTTAAGCAGTCCGGTGATAATTCCGAGAAAGTTCAGTTAATATACAGAACAAGCAAACTCAGCCAAGAGGTAACAATGGCCAGGATAAGAAAAGAGATCCAAATCGAGGCCCACGGCGTAGGGCTCCGATGTTTGATAATTACACGCCATTGAATACATCATTGGAAAACGTGTATCTGCAAACTTGCAACACTGTGCAATATAAGAAGCCTGCTCCAAAGCAATCATCGGAGAGGCAGATTCAAACAGGGAAATTTTGTAGGTTTCACGAGAGTGATGGCCACAATACCAATGAGTGTCGACATTTATAGGACCTCATAGAAAAGTTGATCAGGGAGAGAAAGTTAGATCAGTTTGTGCGTGCGCCGCAGTCTGGCGGTGCAGGCCCTTCAAATCAAAATCGTGCACAAAATCAAGAAAGACAAGAGGAACCCGCTCGTACGGGTGGAAGGCTAGTTATAAATACAATAAGTGGTGGTCCCCATCCGGCAGATAGAAGCTGGAGGGAAATGGAGTCGTATGCTAGCTCTATCAGGCATGCGGACTTCGAATGCTGCAGTAATTGTGAAGATGGAACTCCGGCTAAGCAACAAAAGACAATGTCTGATGATATCATATTTAGAAGCAGAGACGCTGATAAGATTGAAGCCCCAACAATCGACCCACTGGTCATATCTGCCTAGGTAGGTCCTGCTTGGATGAAGAGGATCGTGGTTGACAGTGGGAGCTCCGTAAATATCTTACTTAAGCGAGCCTATGACTTAATGAAAATGGAAGCAAAGGACTTGAAACCTTGCCAATCTCGAGTCCACGGCTTCAATGGAAGTGCTACAATACCCACCGGAGTGGTGGAACTGCCAGTGGAGTTGGGAGTTGGAGAACGCCGGAGAGTCCGGATGTTGCAATTTGTTGTGTTGGACATCGATTCACCTTATAACGCATTTTTGGGCCAACCGGCTCTTGCTGAATTCAGAGCAGCTATTGCCCCATGGTGTTTGACTCTAAAGTTCCCTACTGATCACGGGATTGAAGTCATTCAAGGAGATCAGGCAGTAGGAAGAACCTGTTATGTTGCTGAACTGCGCGAGGCACAAAGAAAGGAGAAAGGAAAAGGCGTAGAGGAATCTCTCTGCGTCCGTTTTGCTGACGATTGACAATTAGCGCCTGGGCCCCGACCCGGGCACCACGACCAATTCCTTAAAGATCTTAACCCTAGAGACAACGAAGATAAAGACGAGTCCAAATAGAATCAAGCTTCCCCAGCCGAACTGACTGTGGACGTCCCAATCAGTGAGGGTGATGATTCGAAAGTGCTAAAAGTTGGATCTCAACTGGGAAAACAGACATAATAGGAATTGGTTGAATTTCTCCGGGCGAATCTCGACGTTTTCGCCTGGACACACTTTGATATGTGCGGAATCTCGCCGGACATCGCAAGTCACTCCTTGAATATTGATCCGCGACATATTCCGGTCAAGTAGAAAAGGCGTGGTATGGATCCAGAGAGATCTGCCGCCCTTAAAGAGGAGGTTGAGAAGTTACAATCAAATGGGTTCATCCGAGATGCTTTATATCCAGAATGGGTGTCAAATCCCGTATTGGTTCGGAAACCGAATGGAAAATGGAGAACTTGTATCGACTATTCTGATTTAAATAAGGCTTGTCCAAAAGACAGTTTTCCACTTCCTCGAATTGATCAGCTCGTGGATTCAACAGCTGGACATGTATTATTATCTTTTATGGATGCCTATTCTGGCTATAATCAAATACCTATGCATTTGCCCGATCAAGAACACACCAGTTTCGTGACCGATCTGGGACTCTACTGCTACAGAGTCATGCCTTTCGGTCTAAAAAATGCCGGAGCAACATATCAACGCTTGGTCAATCGGATGTTCGCCGACCAGATCGGAAAGACCATGAAGGTTTACGTGGACGACATGCTAGTAAAGTTCCGGTTCTCCACAGATCACGTCAGAGATTTAGATTCGATGTTCTGCATTCTTCGAGAATATGAAATGAAGCTCAATCCATTAAAGTGTCACTTTGGCGTCGCCTCTGGAAAGTTCCTTGGATTTATCGTTAATGCTCGAGGGATAGAAGCAAATCCCGAAAAGATCTGGGCGATAAGGAACTTGCAAACTCCAAGAACCATAAAGCAAGTCCAGAGTCTCAACGGGAAGGTAGTAGTGTTAAGCAGGTTCATTTCAAAATCCACCGATAAATGCATTCCTTTCTTCGATCTGATCCGGAAGGGAAAGCGAAACTTTGAATGGACCATGGAGTGCGAAGGCGTATTCCGATCGCTGGTTCAACATCTCTCCACACCTCCAATCCTGTCAAAGCCGGTAGACCACGAACAATTGTACCTTTATCTGGCAGTATCGGAGCATGCAATCAGCGCTACTTTGGTTCGAGAAGAAGACCGAGTGCAGAAACCGGTCTACTATGTTAGTAAATGGTTAACGGGAGCTGAAAGAAATTACCCAAGATTGGAGAAATTGGCTTATTGCCTGGTCATTGCCTCAAGAAAGCTTCGCCCTTATTTCCAAGCTCATCCACTTACTATGTATACCGATCAGCCGTTACGACAGGTCCTCACGCGGCCTGAGACGTCTGGTAGGTTACTCAAGTGGAACACTGAACTGAGTCAATTTGATATCACTTATGCTCCGCGGAGAGCCATTCAAGGACAAGTCCTAGCCGATTTTATAGCCGAATTTACTGTCCTAGAAGACTCACCCGAAACCAGTGAATCCCCCGAATACATCTGGAAGCTGTATACTGACGGTGCATCAAACGATCGGTGTTCGGGCGCTGGTGTTGTACTTGAAACTCCCAAAGGCTGATCTATATGTTATGCTTTGAGGTTCGATTTTCACGCAACCAATAATGAAGCTGAATATGAAGCCCTATTGACTGGATTAAAATTTTCCAGAGATTTGAGAGTTATCGCTATGGAAATTTATTGTGATTCACAGTTAGTTGTGTGTCAAGTACGGGGAGAGTATCAAGCAAGAGACCGAAGGCTGGCTGCTTACTTGGCTCGAGTTCAGGAAGTGATGAATCAGTTTGATTATTATGCCATTTATTATATACCTGGAGATCGCAATCAAAAAGCCGATTCATTGGCGAAGTTAGCCAGCACAGGTGAATCACAGCAAATGGGACTTGTCCCCGTCGAAACTTTGTCCTCCCCAAGCATCGATCAAATAGAGACGAATTTTGTGTTTGAGACTGCTCCCAGTAGAGAATTGTGGATGACTTCGTATCAGAATTATGTTGAAAATGGGACATTTCCTGAGCATAGAAATGAGAAAAGGCAAATTCTACGAAAAGCTTCACGGTTCGTCATTCAGGACGGAATCATGTATAGAAGAGGTTATTCTGTTCCTCTCCTCCGGTGTATCACGCACGATGAAATCAAACGAGTGTTACATGACGTACACGAAGGAGAATGTGGCGATCACACCGGTGGACAAGCTCTCGCTAAGAAAATACTCCAATATGGATACTATTGGCCGACAGTGAATCGAGATGCAGCAAACTATGCCAGAAAGTGCGATAGGTGCCAGAAACACGCCCGAATTCCAAGAGCCTCACCTACCGAGATAACTCAAATGGTCAGTCCCTGGCCATTCGCTATGTGGGGGATCGATATCATCGGCGCTCTGTCCCTGGCAAAAGGTGGTGCGAAGTACGCCATCGTCGTCGTTGACTACTTTACAAAGTGGGCTGAAGCCGAAGCTCTCGCAATGATCACGACAAAGAAAGTAATAAACTTCGTAGTTCGCAATATCATTTGTCGATTTGGACTCCCGCATACCATCCTCACCGATAATGAAGCCCAATTCGAAAATTCAGAGTTCAAGAATTTCTGTCAACGGTTTCATATCCATAAAAAATTCTCAGCAGTTGCACATCCACAGGCAAACGGTCAGGTCGAAGCTGTCAACAAAGTTATAAAATCCATCCTAAAGAAACGACTGGAAAAGGCTGGGGGCAAATGGGTTGATGAACTTCCTATGGCATTATGGGCTTATCGAACAACTCACAAGATCGCAACCGGACACACCCCGTTTTCCTTATTTTATGGCTCGGAAGCCGTTATTCTAGTCGAGACGGAAGTGTTTTCCCATCGCGTGACTTATTACGATCCGAAAACAAATGCTATATTACTGGCTGAATCTTTGGATCTATTAGATGAGAAACGGGAAGAGGCTGATTTGAGAGCGGCCACATATCGAAGTCGAGTCGCCCGATTGTATAATGCCAAAGTTCGACCTCGAACTTTTGAACTCGGCGATCTCGTTCTCAAGAGAATCTATCTGGTTCCTTCACACATGAAACCAAATTAGGAAGGACCATACGTAATTACACAAAGACTCGGAGATGGCACATTCAAACTATCGACCGTTGACGGTCTTGATTTGCCAAGGGCCTGGAACAACGAGAGTCTCCGTCGCTACTACATATGACATGCTTTATTTACTTTATTATATTTTTCCATTTTAGCAATTTACTTTTGCATTTTGAAATTAGAATTTGTAATAAGGCAACTGACTTTTCCATATTTTCTTATTTCAGCAATAAAATGCCATCTCTTCGAGCCAGAGCTGTGATTCATTGAATACAATGTACGACATCACGACACACGGAGAGCTAAATTCCATCACACAGTGGAAATTATTCAAGTAGGGAGTGGCTGTGATACAACCGGCCACTCACTAAATGAAACCCGAGCTCGGGGGCAAGCCACCACGTCAGGCTAAAAATGGGTTGATACACGACAATCCTTCACTTAACTCCGTACTCCCAAAGTGCGAGACAGAGTATAAACATTTACTTAACTCCGTACTCCCAGAGTGCGAGATGGAGTATAAACATTTACTTAACTCCGTACTCCCAAAGCGCGAGACGGAGTATAAACATTTATTTAACTCCGTACTCCCGGAGTGCGAGACGGAGTATAAACATTTACTTAACTCCGTACTCCCAAAGTGCGAGACGGAGTATAAACATTTACTTAACTCCATACTCCCAGAGCACGAGACGGAGTATAAATATTTACTTAACTCCGTACTCCCAGAGTGTGAGACGGAGTATAAACATACATCAACTCCATATTTATCCCCAAGACTGGGGGCAGAACCAAAACAAATATCGAATTGAAGACGAAAGAAAATATACTTTCATTTCCATTATCAACAAAAAGAATCCGATTACAAGATGGTTCAAAAAATTCCTACTAGTGGGAGCCGAGTCCACATTTATACACGGCTATAGGAAAATCAACAAAACAAAAGCACTACCCCCGGACACAACGGCAAACTAAGAGAAGAGTTCAATCTTTCTTCTTCCTTGGTTTCTTCTTCAGGGTAGTCCCCTTGGATCCGCTACCCAACTGCCTCCTCACTCTCTTACTCTTCTCCGGTTTGTCCTCCGATGGCGACATAATGTCCACATCTTCCTCGGAGCTTGAGGCAACAGAGATTCACTTGGAGGGTGGAGCTGGAGGCATAGGAGCAGTAACAGGAGGTGGGGCAGGAGCACTCGCAATTACCACAGTGCCGCCCGACGATATCATCATTAGCAGGGCAGGGCAAGACGGATTCATACCGGCGGTCACTGCTGCCATCTCAGCACTAATCTCAGCCAAAATTTCATCTTCACGAGGTGCTTGGGCCGCGCTGGATATGCTAGTGGCTGGCATAAAGGAGCTAACAGCCGGAGTGGCCCCGCTCATGACAAAGGATGGATCGACAAAGGGATCGTTGGGTTGACTGAGGAGTTCCTCAATCATCTGAGCATCAAAGGACAACATGCTCGCTTCTCCCTCTTCGCCAACCACAGTAGACGTCATAATGGCCTCGGTGACGATAGACCCTTGCGCTTGATAAGGAACTTGTGATGTAGAAGGCGCAGAGACAACGACTTCGGTCACTGAGATATAAAAAAGCAAAAAATTGTCAGCTAAATGTATTGCTTTAGGTTCATCACACTAAGTGTATATAGGAGACATTCAAATACCTTCCTTAGCCTGACCCAGAGCATGGGCGGGTGCAGAGGCAGGAGCATCGACGGAAGACAATTGCGGCTGGTCAGGATTATAAGCAGGAACGGGCTAGGGATCGACCGCACCAATGGCTTCGGGAACTGTCGGAATTACAGCTCCAACACTTGCTTCATGATGCTCGATCCCCGAACCCTCACCTGTCTCTATCTGTTGAGCACCAAGCCTCTTTCTCGCCACGGAAATCACCACCTCGTGGAGAACTTTCCTCTCATCTTCAGTGAGCAAGCGCATCTCAAACTCGAAATCATCCAGTGCTTCATCTGGATGTGCCGCTTTCTTCTCCTCCACCAGCCTAGTCCAAGCGTTATACAAGATCATAGAGTCATCTCCCAGCCAAGATAAATTTCTGTGCTCCAGCACATTAGTGTTGTATGTGACCAGGAGATCATCAAAATCAGCCTCCATCCTAGATCGCTCCACCATAATCTTTTCCTGAATTTTTGCTTCCGCATAATTAGTCTTGGCCACCGCCACAACAAGTTCAGCTCGAAGTGATACGGCTTGATCGCATGCCTCCTGAGCGGTGGTGTTTGCATCATCTTTTTCTTTCACCACTTCAGCGAATTTGGCCTTGAGCTCATTCAGCTCCTTAACGGCTGTATCTCGCTCAGCTACGACGGTGGTGTAATGGTGGCCCATCCCTTCTACTAAGGCACAGTGTGCCTGCTGCATCCTCGCCATTTTCGCCACAGCATCGTCATGCTTTTTAAGTGCTTGGAGTTCTGAGTTTCGAGACGATTCCATCTCAGATTGGAGAACTTGAATGATGCGATTCTTCTTAACAATGTCAGCATCGCGCTCCTCAATAATCTTTGCCCGGTCAAAAGCTACCTTAGAAGCCTTTATGGCTGCCTTATACCACTCCTTATATTGAGCATAGAAATCGTGGATGTAGTCATGAGCGATGTTCTCAGCATCCGGAGGAATTCTTTTGAGATGAGGAGGGAAGACATATGCATCCAAGCAAATTTCCGGGAAGTCCCTTTTCATTTGAGCAAGCTTGATGGCTCCTTCACTCGTCAATTCGACCGGAGCCTGTTCAACAATGGCAGCCGTCTGCGGTTCAACACTTGGCCGCTGAGTCTCGGGCCTTGAAGATTGAGAAGGCTGTTGCTGCTGTGAAGACCCAGGGATCTACGGGGGCCCTAGGAGGCGGAGGAGAACGAGATCTGTACTGGTGGCCTCTATCTCTGTCAGTACGATCATGGCCAGAACGGCCACGCCAGTAATCTTTATCCATGTCGTAGCGCTCCTGGCTGGTGTAACCTTGCCCGTGGTCCATATCTGATTCTCTCCAACGGGACTCGTAATAAGAAGAAGATCGGCACACATTGCACAGCCTATCCAGAGTGGATCCGCGACCTGACATCTCACCTGCGATAAGGAGGAACTACAGTTTAGAATCCTACAAAAATGATGTTCAATATGCGGAAATCATGTAGTGCTGTGGAAGTGTGTGTAAATGTGTAAACCCCCAGACCAACCGGAAGTGTTGACCGCACTCAAAGGAAAGGGCTCGCTCATATTTAAAACATCTTGAAATTTCTCCAACCTGGAATTGTGAGGAATCGATATATAATCCGGGATGGGAATATCGTCAAGCCCTTTGAAAGTATCTCTCGATTGAGAAGGGGCGGCCTCGGAAATCATAACTCCAGAAGTGGGAGGAGACACATCTACAGACTTCCACCCCTTAGATTTGAATTTTTTGGAAACGACGGTCTTGCTTTTCCGTCTCTCTCCCAATTCTTCAAAATTTCCCGAAAGATCCGCCATCGGCTCTATGTCTGTGTGGGTTCTTTCTTCATCGCTCACTTCGGTTATCACAACCCCGAGCGTTTTCTTTGCCATTTTCTTTTTCTTCTTATTGTTTTTCTTCTTCTTTGGAACGGGCTTTAGCATTCCTTCGGTTATTATGCTCTGATTCCTTTCAATCAAGCTGAGAGCTCTTAAGTTATAGTCATTCAACACCGAGTCGATGTGTCTCAGCTCGCTCGGAATTTCTTGGAGGCTTCGAACTATGCCCTTGTAATACCCGCCATCGGGTCTGGAGATAATGGCTATAAGAAAAGCAGGATGTCAATACCAATGCCAAAAAGCTATTAGTCAAAGAAATCGTCAACAGGTTACGACACTTACGTCTAGACAACCATCGCCTAGCAAAACCAGGAGGACACCGGACATAAAACCATTCATTCTTAAAGTAACTAAGTCTGGTTCAGGCTCCGGTAATAACTTGACAGTTTCTAACTGCCTCCAGAAATGTGAAAGACGGACTATCGCCTCTGCTCTTGAAGTTAAATAGATATCTAATTTCCATCAGCCTTGGGGGTGGAAGAGGTGCTCCATAAATACAATAAACGCACTGTTCAGTAGTGCATGCCCGTTGGGGTGTAATTGAGAAGGAGCGATTCCAAGAAATTATAGCATCTCCCTAATATATTGATTGAATGAAGGGAGTGTTCCGGCAGCACAAGCATGTCGATAAAAGGCAGTATACCCTTCGGGCGGACAGTGAGGTTTGTCACTAGGTCTCGGCAACAACGCATCATCCAGAGAGATATTATGTCTCGTACATATCCTGCCCAGTAAGTTTTCAGAAATATTGGACTGAACGGAGTCTACAGGGTCTTCAATAAATATAGCCTCTTGTAGTTCGTCAAGGGCTGGATCTATTATATCCACTGGGATATCTGGAATTACAAGGACCGGAGGGGGAGAACTCTGAATCTCCTGCTGTTGAGAGCTCGGAGATTCCATAACTGACTACTTATCAGAAATCAGTGTTAAACAAACAATAAACCCATGCATCCCGCAGTGTAAAGTGTGTGAAGTGTAGTGCAGCTAATACTTAGTGAATTCAGCAAAATCGAAGACAAGATGAAAACTTTGGAAAATTATGAAGTTGGTTAGAGTGACCGTCATTGCTGACCGTCTTAAACCGTGACGTTCAGAATTCATGGTGATTAGTTTGCGTTCATTTGTCAAAGTACAGTTCCATCGATGAGCTTCGGAGGATAGTCGAGTATGCACAACAAAAGTTTAGTCCAAATATGCAGAGATGAAGCTCGTCGGAATCATGCTGCTAGATATATGCGAGTTGTGTATCCATAAAAATTAATTCGAATCAATTCGAGCCAGATTTTAAGTAGTTTGAATCGATCAGAGGGGAGGCGCTTCGAATCGACCATGTTCGAATCGATACGGTTCGTATCGATGATAACCGGGGCCCTTCGTATCGATCAGCGACTCAAGCTTCGCATCCATCATTAATAGAGGTATCGAATCGATCTCTAGCAACAAAGGTTCATAGACAGATGAGATACTCAAGGGTCGTATCGATCGAATAGGTAGGACGTTCGAATCGATCGCAAGTAGATAATTCCATCATATCGATCGCAAAGGATCGATACGATGACTCCATACACACGATCGATTCAACTCGAGGTCCTCACAGATGGAGCGCCGATCGATATGAACATTAAGGGCAGATTATCATTTCCCCATCGCAATAACTCCGGATCGATGCGAAAGACTCATCCGTGTTACTTCTCCAGCAAGCCAATTCGACTTCGACTTGGACTCACTCAAGATCGAAACAAACAGAAACACGATGGAAAGGATTGTTCTTAGATCTTCAGATCCATAAAGCTTTGTCTACCTGAATGTATGGACCGATTCGAAAAAGTCAGATTTTTTCCTCGACTCGAAGGAAGGAAGAATGATTCAGCCTTGTTCCTGAAAGATCGAGATGGATTCGAAGGCGCAGGAAGACGAAGATAAAAAGTAAAAAGTGAAAAAGTGAATGAGGTCCCAATATTTATAGGGGCTTTATGGCGATTCGTATCCCGGTAAGCAAAACCGGTAGCAGTAGGTGAAGCCACCAGATCGATTCGAAGCGGCGAGTTCGAATCCATAAGCCAGAGCACTAGAATCGACTCAGACTCCCGCATGCATTGGTACTGAGCCACGCTTCGAATCCATTCCCTCGAGTCCATCAAAAAAATTCGAAGCACAGACGTTAAAAAGACTAAAAGAGCGTTCGACACCACAAATTCGAAGTGTTCATCGATTCACAACGATGCGCGGTCTATCCATACGAACGATCGCTTCGAATCCATCAATTGTAATCGATACGAATCAGGGTTCGTCATCGCATCGAGTCGAACGATGCTTTCGAATCCATCACCAATGAGTTCCATCGATTCGAAGCTTTTTTTCGACTCCACCCACTGCATATCGGTATGAACAAGCATTTCGTATCTACTGAATTCTAAATTCACCAGTACGATGTCGGTCCTTCGACCTTCTATATTGATTCAGGAGAGGATTGATACGAAGGGACTTCCTAAAACAACTGACGAACATTGTTAGAACTCAAATTTCACATCGGTTCAGGAGAGGATCGATACGAAATGCAATACAAGAAAGTTAACAAAAACTCGAATTGAACATTCATCCAATGACGACTGCAGCAATAAACAGTTAATCACTACAGTACGACAGTCAATTACGGGAATACAGAATACGGCTTTCAACGAAACATGCAATTACTGTCCGACATAAATCTGCAGCTTTTCAAAGCACGTCATGTTTACACAAGATGTACTTTGGGGGGCAAATGTTATCCCGCCTTTTGGCAAGGCTGAGATATCAAGAAACTGACTGGGGAATATGGATCATACATCCTCAGCATCGAGTAGCTACTGGATGCCCACAGATATCGATGAATTTTACCCGAGTCCGGATCGGACTGCAATTAATAAGACATGTCAAGCAAGGTCAGGAAAAGCAACGTTCCAAGTTTCAGGTCAATCCGAGTTCGTACGCTCAAAATATCATCGATGCAAGTTGGAGGAAATGACCCTAAGTTCGAATCCATAAGCAACCTTTGTTCGTATCCATCGGTTCGACTTCATCTAGTTCGCAACCATCGGAAAGCACTCGTTCGAATCGGTCCGGATGTACCACTTTGTATCCATCAGCTTGGAGTACAACGAATCGATAAAGTTACCCCACTTCGTATCCATCTGGGCTCTGTGCTTCGTATCCCTCAGGTTGAATTCCTTCGAATCCATGAAGTCACTCCACTTCGTATCCATCCAGTGACCCTGCTTCGAATCCATCCTGATTGCAACGACTTCGTATCGATCGACTATTATATATCGCGATCGATACGAACGAACATCTGTTCGAATCCATTCCCTCGAACCCACTAAGTCAAAGCGGCGAAATTCGTGGAGTCGACCCAGTAAAACTCGGAGCAAAAACTGGATCAACCCGGGAAGCACGCGCCATGTCATCGCCTTCGCTCACTAGGCCAGCGATTCGACCCTATCGATTCGAAGAGGATTGATTCGAACAGAGCACAGCAACCAGAAAGGCAATTTCGAATCGACCATATCTCACAATCTACAAGTCCAAATGCCATGAAATTTTCACAGGAGCTTAAGCACATGTTGAAGAATGTCCACACCAAATTTGAGCTCGATTGGATGTTTTCTTAATCGATTCGAATGGACTTCGAATCGATCCCAAAGTGGGCCCGGATTTCCTGAAAGCGGGCATATGGGCCCCCTCACGTGCCAGAACTAGTCTCCCAAAATTTAGGCAAAATACCAGCATCCTACACCTATAAATAGAGCCCCTGGTCATTTAGAAAAGGGGCCGGACAATTTTAAGTGCTAAAGAGCGCCCAGACTCTGCCAGATTTACTCCAAATCACCACCGCTACCTTAGTTTCAGACTTAGCTTATAAAATCAGTTGTACTCCATTATAAGAAATTGTAATCTTCAAGTATCAAGCAATAAAATCATCAAACTTCATAGTGGACGTAGGCGAAACGCCGAACCACTCTAAATTGCTGTCTTCTGTGCAATTTACTTTTTGTTATTTGGAGTTTTTGTTAGATAATCCTCAGTTTTAATTTTCTTTCTTCACTTTTATCTCTTCAAAAACTTCCGAAGAGTGTTGTGCCCATTTTTGGTACAAACACAAGGTCTAATACTATGAAGACAAAATCGGAATTGGAAATGGATTGCAAATTAAAGGTGAGATCTTCTCACTCAAACAAAGGGTTTTGTTTAATTTTAAATAGTTATATTTAAAATTATTGATTGTGTGCTTGAATGATAGTATATATATAGTAGTATATAGCAATATATATATTGGAATATATATATATTGGTGATTGATTTTCCCGCATTATATAGCGGATGAGACCCTATGCGCCGCATAATAGTGGATGATATTTTATAAATCCCATATACCACGATATTCCACCTCAAAGTGGAATTGGTATTATGCTAACATCTGTGGATACAGGGAAACAGGTTGGAGGGATCCAACTGGATTCCTCAAATGATATGAATTTGTTTCATATGTTGTATGAATTTGTTTCATATGCTGTGTGATTATTTATTGATAATCTGTGAATGATTATATTGTGATTGAATTTGTTAAAGGCTAAAATTTAGCCGAATGTATTTTTGGTATCGTTGGATACCAGAAATAAATAAAAATTGGATTTTTGAAATTAATTTTAAGTGAATTTCTTTTTTTGAAGAATTGAATTAATTTAAAAGAAGGAATTTAAAAGCGTAAAGTTGATTTTTGAAATCTTATCGAATTATTTCCAAAATGTTGAAAAGTTGAAGAATTTATTGAAAAGGGAATTTTTAAATGGTTTGGAAGAGATAAAGGAATTTATTTTGAAAAGTGATAAATTTGTTTAAAATCCAATTGATAATTGATTGGTATTTGAAAATAAATCTTTGGGAAATCGATATGAAAATTTATTTGATGTTGAAGGAAAAATTGATTTGTGTTGAAATAAATTTGGAAATCGATTTGAAAATGTTTTGGTATTTGGGGAATAAATTTAGAAATCAATTTGTAATTGATTTGGTGTTGAAATAAATCTAGAAATCAATTTGGAAATTGATTTGGTGTTTGAAAGTGAATCTTTGGAAAACGATTTTGAAAATCGTATATAAGTGGATATTTGGAAATATAAATTCACAATGGAATTTATAAAGGAAAGGGAAATTTGAATAAACATTGATTTATTTTTAAAGTGTGGAAAATATGATTTGAAATTGGTTTTCAAAGTGATGAAGTGTGGAAATAAATTTACAGATTTGGGATGTAAATTTGAAATAAATCGATAAGGATTTATTTAATTGGTTTAAATGAAAGTGATTGGAAATTTGTTTTCAAATGGTTGAAGTGTTAAACCATATCTCGCGAAGAGATTTGAAATTTAATAATTTGGGAAAAATTATTTAAATTGGTTGATTGTTGTGAATGTTGTTTGATAGTTAAATAACCGACTATCAATATTTGCCTTTGAAATAGCACTTGATTTGTTTTGAAAACAAACGCTCATTATTCGGTTAAGCCGGGAGAGGACTTTGTGTCATATAACCCATTCCGAATAGTGATACGTCGTGAATGGATAACATTTGAAGACCGGTGTGAAGACCGGGTATTTTCGAAAATGAAAGGACAACCTGTCGAATGTCTCTGCACCGAGTTGCTCCGGTATAGAGATTTATATCACTCATCTTATGATGGGAAGTCCGGACGTGATTAGTGAATACCCGGATTGCAAGGGCTTCTTTGGAAGTGCCTTCGGTTCCGTTCGATCCCAGAACGGACTTATATGGATGTGTGTTTGACGTTACACTTTGAGATGTAAAGATGGTTTCTATCAAATACATTTCTGTTGGTGGCGGAGAATTTATTCTCTTAGCTTAACACCCTTCTCTGAGACGTACGATCTCAGAGGTTATGTAGTTGATGGTTACTAGTGATACATTCCCAATTTGGTAATGTGGCATACGAAGTGCTGTTGATCATTTGTTGATCAGAGCATGGCTTTGTGAAAAAGCGTGGCTTTGTGAAAAAGCGTGGCATTGTGAAAAAGCGTGGCTTTGTGGACGAGAGTTCAACGAGCCTCACAACCCGGTAATGGTCGAAACAGGAATGTTGCGGCAAAGGTTTTAGGGGTCGTGCCCCTAGGGTATGTCATTTCCTTCTGGATAAAAGGTGATATCATGGTATGGAGCCCAGATATTTTACCTATGTTGATGCTGCACATTTATTATACTTTGTGGTTGCTTTGTGGTTGAGGATCCTCGGATAAAGGTCGGTAATGACCGAGGAATGGCATACTTGTGTGTTAGTTACCTAGTTACAGCCGTACAGCGTGAGGTAGCGTCAGTGTGTTAGTTACCTAGTTACAGTTGTACAGCTGGAGGTAGCGTCGGCCTTGTGTTTGCAGAGATCCGGTTAGATTCTCGAGGCGTCTTTCCAGAGCCGTTTCCATTTCAGTGTAAGGAAGTTCCTTTGCCTGACCATTTGTTGGAAAATCCAAAGAAATACTACGAACCTTGTACGGTTTTAGTTGTATAATCTGCTATGGAATGTGGCGGTATCGGTGCAGTCTGGCCAACTATAATCGATAGGGGTTCCTAAACTCTTAAACAAGATGAACTGACACAGTATTGTTTTAAATTGGGTAAATGAAATAATTTTACCCATAACTATTTTTGTATAGAAAAGAAATGATTTTCTATGAATTATCATAGTATATGGATGTTTGGTTGTTAGGAAGTGATAATATTGAATTATTATCATTATTATATGGAAATTGAATAAGGAATAATGGTATAACTAAAGATTTGGAGATAAATTCATTTAACAAATGAAATTTATAAATATGAATTGAAAGATAAGGAAATAAAATTCATATACGAATGGAATCTGTAAATGTAAATTGTAAATGTGATTTATAAATGGAAATAGAATTCCAGAGAAATATTTGAAATAAATTCATTAATGGAAATGTAAATAAGTCTGGTAACTTATAGAAATATTTGAACTTTGATTGGAATAAGATTTAAATTGAAAATGAATGAATTTGTAAATGAACAAATGAGGTTACATTTGTAAATTAATGAATTGGAAGTTGAATTGGTTAAGTTAAAGTTGAGTTGTGAGCTAAATTTTAAAATGGTTTGAATTTGTATATAAATTCTAGTAAGTAGTAAAAATAAATTGGAATTTCCTTGTTATTGATAAATAAATTCAGGATGAATTGAATATGGAAATTCGAAATTTAAAAAGAATAAGTGAATAAACTAATTGAATTAAATTAGTAGATGGAATGGATTTGATAAATGAAAAAAATATAATCAAAGATTAAATTGGAAATTGTTTACAAGGAAATTATAACTTGAGTTTTGAGTTGAAATAACTTAAGCAATATTTGGATAAATGCCGACTTGAGTAAAAATTGTGAAATGGACTTTGTCGACTTTTATTGAATGGTTTTCAATGAAATTTGTTTGGATAATAAAATAAATCGAATGTAAATATGAAATGCAAATTGAAATTGAATAGAAATGATTGTATGAAATTATATGAGTTAATGAAAGCCAATAAAGTTGATTTTTGAATCAATTGAAATGGTATAAATTCGTTTCACTTAAAAATGAATTGAATGCAAACTATCATTGGAATTTGGGAGTCCGTAGGGACATTTTATAGTTGTACCGAGTTAGCCGTGCAAAGGAGACGCTGGCAAAAATTTTCGAAAATTTCGAGAGTTAGAAAATTTTTGAGAAATTTTGGATAATTTAAAATTTGAATTTGAATTTAAATTTGAATTGTGAAGTAAAATAAAGTTATTTGAAACTTATGGAAAAGTTTGGAAAGTTATGAAGTAATAAGAAAGATAGTGTGGCTTCGATGAAAAGATTATTTTATCAAGTTGATAAAACTATTTGGTTTTGAGAAAATAGTAAACAGGGATTAGATCACTCTTCTTAACTTGTAATTTCGGGACGAAATTCTTTTAAGGGGGGAAGATTGTAACGACCCTGAATTTTTGACATTTGAAATGTGAATATTTAATTAAGTTTAAATATTCGAATGATAGTTTAATTTGAAATTCGAAATATCAGAATGAATTTGGCGATTAAATTATTGAACTTAATTTGTTGAAGTTGGGTAAAAATTTGAATCTTCAATTTTAAGTCTGTTAAAAATGATCTGATGGCTTAGAAAATTCATATTGATTATATTGAAGATAATGGAACTTTCAGAATTGGATTTGAAATTGTTTTGTTCAGTTTTGGAATTTTTTTGTTTAAATTGAATTTAAAAATAGCCGTCCGGGGCACAGTCTCGGGATTCGACGAAACCAGTTCCATTGGATCCGTAATAGTGTATTATTATCGGATTTCAATTTTCGTAATGTTTGAAGGGATCGTTTGGCCGTACGATGAGAAAACGCGTTGAAATGTATATTGAAATTTAATTTAATAACTGATCCAAAAAGCTATCTTCTCCATACGATCGAATTTGGACTCGAAACCTTTTCCACTATGTTCGGAATAGAGATATAACATTACGAACGCCTAGTGGCACGTCTCGTTAGGAGGCCGAAAATTTAAGCTATAAATTCGAGACAATTTGAAATCAATTTAAATTATATTTACTTATTCTTATTCCGACAATTCATACCACCAGCCACCACGTTGTCTCCTTCGTACCCTTCCTTTTCTTTTCCCCACTTCTGAAATCATACAGGTGAACAGAAAGAAAAAAAATCAAACGAAAACAATAATGGCCATTCTCAAGAAAAAAAAGAAGAAGAAATTAACAGTTCAAAAAAAAGGAAGTCGCTGTTGTTTTCTTCCCAAAACCCCGTTCTATCTCCCTCAATTTTCTCAGCAATTTGTGAAAATCAAAATCAATGGCCGAAGAAAAAAATTCCAAGCTTCTCCCTTTTGTTTCAAAAAGGAAAAAATCATCAACATCAAAATTTAACTACAGAGGGGGGAAAGTCGCGATTTCTACATCTCGTGCGAAGCAGTGATGGATGATGGCTCGCGAAGTTTGGAGTGTGTCACAGCGAAGTCGTAGTGGAATAGTGGCGCGCTCGCGAGGAGTTGTGACGGCGACGACAGCCTGGAGGCTCAAGGCAACGACGTATTTTGGTAACTCAGCAAGCTCGAGTTCGAGCAACTTGGTGGTTCGTGGATGGCGAACTCGTGAGGGAAGAGGCAATGTCGTGGTTCGACTGTAGGCGAGGCGATGGTCTCGAACGAGGAGTCATGATTTTCAGGCAAAGTCGCGGGTTTTAGGTCTGGCCGATGGATGTTGTCTCGACGTCATTAGCGTGTTCGAGGCGAGGGTTGAGCAACATGTATAAATTCAATTGTAAATTTTACAACAGGAAAAAAAAATATGTACAGAAAGAACATTTTTACTGTAAGGTTTTAAAAGAAAGTAAATCCTATTTAATTTATATATAGGTTAGAAGAAGTATGAACAGTAACGAAAAATATATATACAGATAGAATTTTGGAAAATAAATATATGCATACATTTTTTATTTACTAACCTATATTTGAAAGCAAAGTGGTAAGGTAATCAATTTGTTTAAGTGGTTTGTTTAATTATTTTAGTTACCAAGGATTATTTTAAAAAAGAAAAAGTTGTTTAAAATTTAATTCTTTGTTTAAAATAAAATCACGGGTTAATTAAATTATTAAATGGAAAAATTGAATTGTTCAATTTATTTCGAATATTAATGAAATCGTAAATTGTTATACAAGGTCTAATACTGTGAAGACAAAATCGGGATTGGTAATGGATTACAAATTAAGGGTGAGATCTTCTCACTCAAACAAAGGGTTTTGTTTAATTTTAAATAGTTATATTTAAAATTATCGATTGTGTGCTTGAATGATAGTATATATATAGTAGTATATAGCAATATATATATATATATATATATATATTGGAATATATATATATATATTGGTGATTGATTTTCCCGCATTATATAGCGGATGAGACCCTATGCGCTGCATAATAGCGGATGATATTTTATAAATCCCATATACCGCGATATTCCACCTCGAAGTGGAATTGGTACTGTGCTAACATCTGTGGATGCAGGGAAACAGGTTGGAGGGATCCAACTGGATTCCTCAAATGATATGAATTTGTTTCATATGTTGTATGAATTTGTTTCATATGCTGTGTGATTATTTATTGATAATCTGTGAATGATTATATTGTGATTGAATTTGTTAAAGGCTAAAATTTAGCCGAATGTATTTTTGCTATCGTTGGATACCAGAAATAAATAAAAATTGAATTTTTGAAATTAATTTTAAGTGAATTTCTTTTTTTGAAGAATTGAATTAATTAAAAGAAGGAATTTAAAAGCGTAAAGTTGATTTTTGAAATCTTATCGAATTATTTCCAAAATATAGAAAAGGATTTTTATAAATGGATTTTTAGAAATATTGTTGAAAAGTTGAAGAATTTATTGAAAAGGGAATTTTTAAATGGTTTGGAAGAGATAAAGGAATTTAATTTGAAAAGTGATAAATTTGTTTAAAATCCAATTGATAATTGATTGGTATTTGAAAATAAATCTTTGGGAAATCGATATGAAAATTTATTTGATGTTGAAGGAAAAATTGATTTGTATTGAAATAAATTTGGAAATCGATTTGCAAATGTTTTGGTATTTGGGGAATAAATTTAGAAATCAATTTGTAATTGATTTGGTGTTGAAATAAATCTAGAAATCAATTTGGAAATTGATTTGGTGTTTGAAAGTGAATCTTTGGAAAACGATTTTGAAAATCGTATATAAGTGGATATTTGGAAATTTAAATTCACAATGGAATTTATAAAGGAAAGGGAAATTTGAATAAACATTGATTTATTTTTAAAGTGTGGAAAATATGATTTGAAATTGGTTTTCAAAGTGATGAAGTGTGGAAATAAATTTACAGATTTGGGATGTAAATTTGAAATAAATCGATAAGGATTTATTTAATTGGTTTAAATGAAAGTGATTGGAAATTTGTTTTCAAATGGTTGAAGTGTTAAACCATATCTCGCGAAGAGATTTGAAATTTAATAATTTGGGAAAAATTATTTAAATTGGTTGATTGTTGTGAATGTTGTTTGATAGTTAAATAACCGACTATCAATATTTGCCTTTGAAATGGCACTTGATTTGTTTTGAAAACAAACGCTCATTATTCGGTTAAGCCGGGAGAGGGCTTTGTGTCATATAACCCATTCCGAATAGTGATACGTCGTGAATGGATAACATTTGAAGACCGGTGTGAAGACCGGGTATTTTCGAAAATGAAAGGACAACCTGTCGAATGTCTCTGCACCGAGTTGCTCCGGTATAGAGATTTATATCACTCTTCTTATGATGGGAAGTCCGGACGTGATTAGTGAATACCCGGATTGCAAGGGCTTCTTTGGAAGTGCCTTCGGTTCCGTTCGATCCCGGAACGGACTTGTATGGATGTGTGTCTGACGTTACACTTTTAGAAGTAAAGCTGGTTTCTATCAAATACATTTCTGTTGGTGGCGGAGAATTTATTCTCTTAGCTTAACACCCTTCTCTGAGACGTACGATCTCAGAGGTTATGTAGTTGATGGTTACTAGTGATACATTCCCAATTTGGTAATGTGGCATACGAAGTGCTGTTGATCATTTGTTGATCAGAGCATGGCTTTGTGAAAAAGCGTGGCATTGTGAAAAAAGCGTGGCTTTGTGGACGAGACTTCGTCGAGCCTCACAACCCGGTAATGGTCGAAACAGGAATGTTGCGGCAAAGGTTTTAGGGGTCGCTCCCCTAGGGTATGTCATTTCCTTCTGGATAAATGGTGATATCATGGTATGTAGCCCAGATATTTTACCTATGTTGATGCTGCACATTTATTATACTTTGTGGTTGCTTTGTGGTTGAGGATCCTCGGATAAAGGTCGGTAATGACCGGGGAATGGCATACTTGTGTGTTAGTTACCTAGTTACAGCTGTACAGCGTGAGGTAGCGTTAGTGTGTTAGTTACCTAGTTACAGTTGTACAGCTGGAGGTAGCGTCGGCCTTGTGTTTGCAGAGATCGGGTTAGGTTCTCGGGGCGTCTTTTCAGAGGCGTTTCCATTTCAGTGTAAGGAAGTTCCTTTGCCTGACCATTTTTTGGAAAATCCAAAGAAACAATACGAACCTTGTACGGTTTTAGTTGTATAACCTGCTATGGAATGTGAAGGTAACCTGCTATTGAACATAGTAGCTATAGTAGGCATAAGTGCGAAATGCCTATGCTGGCTAAGATTCATATTATACTTTCGAAATGGTTTTCTACACTATGCACTAGTAATAATATCTAATGATTTTGCGTAGTAAGCATGTTTGACTATCATAAGAAGAAATCTCCTCCAATTCTGCGTTTGCATTATGTGTGTGGCAGGAGGTCTTATGGTAGTTTCATTTTCCAAAAGCATTGCGAATCTGTTTTATTTTCTTTGTGAAAATAACTGTTTTACGATCTCACACCAGTCACCATGACTGACTCGGAGTTTATTGTTCCCTTTCTAAACTCTGGGTGCCCATAATTTTCCACACGGGCAGCCTAGAGTTATGTTATCAGGATATTCTGGAGCTTTGGAGATGAGCTGGATGGCGAGACGTATTACCGTACTTGTTTATTTATTCCGCTGTGTATTCTGTATAAGAACAAGTTTATGTAACCGTCCATTGTTGTATTGAGTTGTATATTAACTCTGATGATGTATGTATAAACTGATATAGTCTTTTGTTTTAAGACTAGTGATTATCTATTATATATTGTTCCGCTGCGAATGTGAGATTCTGATATTGTTTCTGTTTTTCTATTCTTTCTTTTCTTCTGTCTTCTTCTACCTCTTCTTTTTAACCCTAATGATTCGTTTTTCCGGCATTCGATTGCGCGGCATTTGATACAGTGGACGTATTAATGTCGACTTTCGAGCGTCAAAAATCCCGATTGTTACAGCACCTTCACCAATGGGACCTTCTTGCTCCTAAGCTGATGAACTTTAGAATCGACTATACGAACTGGATGTTGCACAAGAGCAAGTCAGAAGATATCTCGATCTATGGAATGTCTCGAGGTTCAATAACTGTCTCAGTGTCTCTAAAACAATTCATCAACAAAGACACATGGAAGACGTTATGAATACCAGAGAAGTGGTCAGGTAGTGCTACTCGATACGCCATCTGCCCAACACGTTCAATGATTGGGTATGTTCCTACATATCGAGGCACCAACTTCCCCGATTTGCTAAACCACATAACTCGTTTTAAGTGGAGGTATCTTAACATATACCCAACCTTCAACTGAAAACTCCAATTGTCTCCTTCTGCGGTCTGCATAAGAATTCTATCGATCTCGGGCCTGGTTCATTCTTTGCCTAATCTTCTTAATCTTCTCTATAGCTTCTCTTACAAAATAAGGACCCAAAACAAAATCGTCTCTAATTTCCAACCAACATGCTGGTGATCGACATGGCTTTCCAAACAAGGCTTTGAATGGCGCCATGCTAAGGTTGGATTGGAAGATTTTATTATAATCAAACTCGACGAGATTGAGTTGATCCTCCCAACTTCCACCAAAATCTAAGACATAGACACGAAGTAAGTCTTCGAGTACTTGGTTGACTCGCTCCATCTACCCGTCAGTTTGGGGATGATAGGCTGTATTAAAATTTAGTTTATTCCCCATTGCTTCCTGAAAGCTTCTCCAAAATCGACTAGTGAATAATGGAACAAAGTCACAGGCATTGTCGCTTGGAACTCCATGTAGTCTTATTACTTCCTTAATGGATGGCTTGGCTAAGTACGGTGTGGCTCGAGTTGACTTCATGGGGATGAAGTGTTCTGATTTGGTCAACCGATCCACAATCGCCCAGATGCTACCATGACCACTTCTAGACTGTGGTAATCCATCAACAAAGTCCATGGATACCTGGAATCACAAGGCTCAATACTATTCTAATGGGGTATACAAGTGAATCCTTGATTACTAATTCACTTGTACCTAATCCCATTTCCGTTGGGGTATTTCCAATGGTTGCAGAAGATCACTTGGTTTTTGATGTTCTGCCTTTACCAGTTGACAGGTCATACAGCCTTTCACATACCTCCCTATATTGTGCTTCATCCCTTTCTAGAATTATAGACGCTTCATGTCCATGTACATCTTGCTTCCTTCGGGATGAATGGTATATCTCCATCGATGGCAATCATCCATCACCTCTGTACAGAGATTATCATAGTCAGGTACAATTCAGTCTATCTTTTCTCCATAAAAATCCTTGTGCATCTAAGGAATAGTCGATGAGATCTTTATCTTTCTCCTCAGATTCTAACTTCTGAATCATCTCAAGTGTAGATGGATCTCGCTTTTGGGCATTAGCTATCCGATCTATTAATAATGGTCGGGCAATGAGACTAGCTGTCATTGCTCTAGAATCTGCTTGTGAGTCTCTTTCCCAAATGTCACACATAGAGAGGAGTTCTAAATATTTCCACTTTGTTATCATCATGGAGTCAACAGCTTGATGCTTTCTACTTAATGCATCTGCAACACGGTTCCCTTTACAAGGTGTATACTGAATATCAAAATAGTAGGCTATCAGAAATTCTATCCATAAATATTGTCTCATATTCAGGTCTTTCTGTGTGAATAGATACTTCAGCGATTTTGTGGTCAGTTTATAGCACAAATCGTTCTCCAAGTAGATAGTGTCATCATACCTTCAATGCGAACCCTATATCAGCTAGCTCCAAGTCGTTCGTGGCATATCTAACTTCATTGGGTCTTAGTTGTCTCAATGCATATGCTACGACTCTGCCTTTCTACATAAGTAATGCACCCAATCCTGAGCCGCAAGCATCAACATAGACTTTTAATTCTTGATTACCTTTAGGCGCTATCAATACAAGTCTATTTGTAAGCAGCTCCTTTAACTTTTGGTAAGCTCCCTCGCACTTATCCATCCATATAAACTTAACTCCTTTTCTGGTGAGGTTAGTTAATGGTTGCACTATCTTTGAGAAGTCCTTATGAATCGTTGATAGCAACTGGCTAATCCCAAGAAACTTCTAATCTCAGTTATTATTTCTGGCTGCTTCCAATTCTGTATCGCTTTGACCATAGCTGGGTCTACTGAGATACCTTCTTTTGAAACAATATAGCCGAGATACTTCACTTGCTTCTGCCAAAAATGGCATTAAGAGAACTTGGCTTTCATCTTATTCTGCCTTAGTGTCTCCAATACTGTTCTAAGGTGCTTCTCGTGCACCTCAGAATTTGAGTATACTAGTATTTAAACGATGAATACTAAGACAAACTTGTCCAACTAATCTCTGAACACACAATTCATTAGATCGATGAAATAAGCAGGAGCGTTCCAGACCAAATGACATCACCAACCATTCGTACAAGCCATATCTAGTTTAGAATGCTATCAATGGAATGCTATCTTTAACGACTATAAGTTGATGGAATCCAGTAGTTAGATCCATCCGTGAAAAGACTTTGGCACCGCTTAACTAATCGAACATATCATCGATTTTAGGGAGGGGATATTTATTCTTGATTGTCAGCTCGTTAAGTTTCCTATAATCAATGCACAACCTAAGAGAACCATTTTCCTTTTTAACAAATATTATTGCGGCTCCGTAGGGTGAACTGCTTGATCTTATGAAATGCTTTGACTCTAAATCTATCAGCTGCTTCTTCAATTCCTCATTCTCCTTCACTAACATTCTAGTTGAAGGTTTAATTACTAGTTGAGCTCTGGGAACAAGGTTTATTCGGAACTCTATAGCTCGTATACAAGGTAAATCAGTGATCGGTCAAAGATATCAGGGTATTCCCTAACCACTGGAACCCAAGCGATATCATCCACATTCCGAGCTTCAATAGCTAAAAGGGATCCTCCAGAATCCTCGATAATGTTTCCAAGAACTATACAGATTCTCTCTTCAGAATAAGGATGGCTTAGGGTCATGATTCTTTAAGGGCATGGGAGATGTAACACAAAACGCTTAAGCCAATCCATTCCAAGTACCAAACCCCAAGTATTCAAACATATGTAAGTCACAATAGAAAGGATGACCATCCAAAAACCATTCAACGTCTTTTTACAGCATCTTAAGGGTCACGTATCTCCTAATGGGATTTACAATCCTCAAAGATGTGACTAGGTAAACCACATCAGGATTGAATCTACCAGCTCTTTTGATATAAATGAGTGGGATGCGCCTGTATCGAACAAAACTCTAATAAGGGAATCTCTAAATAGAATCGTACCTTCAAGTGCTGCAGATGTCTTGCCCTTGCTTTTAGAAGTACTCCCAACTATCTCCAATGCATTGAGCTTCCTTATTTTCCATGGGCAAGCATTAGCAAAATGTCCAATAGCTCTACAAATCCTGCATGTCAACTGAGAAATTTCTTTCGCTGCTGTGGGCACTCCTTAGGGTAATGTCCCTTCACTCCATAATTGTAGCACACCACATGATCTTTGACTTGATAACCGCCTTCCGTCTCAACTTTCTTATCTTGCTTCTTCTTAGGGAATCTTGGCTGTTGTTTCTTAAAAGGAAATCTACGCTTCTGTCCCATAGCTCCTTTACTCTTGTGCTACTCATTTTCATAGCTGCCTTTCTCTTTCTCTTCAAGTCTCAGTGAAACATCAACCAACTTCTCAAATGTGGTTTCCAGTTGAAGAAGAAGGTGTTTCCTCAACGATTTCCTAAAAGCCATAAATGAACTTTTGATTCTTCTTCATGGGTGTGCAGATAAGCTCTGGACCATATTTGGATAAAGCTTCAAATTCAGCTACATACTCAGCCACACACTTAGTGCACTCCTTCAGATCAATGAATTTCCTTACCATGGCTACTTTCTCAGCTTCTGGAAGGAATTTCCTCTCAAATCTTCTTTTGAAATCCTCACAAGTCATTTCTAATTCACCAATCTCAGGTGTAAGCAGTTCATACTAGTCTATAAATGTGATGCCCCATTCCGAGACCCACATTAGCAAAGAGTATTACTAGGTAACACCGTTTGCTAATGCGGAGAATAGAGCTGGATAGGAGCGACCATCTATAGCCTTGCCTTAATTATCTATTGAATACGTCAACAATTGCCATACATTTCCCTTAAGTGGATCGACATATCCAATAAATACTTAATACAAAGCCATAGGTGGCTGAAGGATCTATCAGAACAAATGTGACAACTCCAATGTAATACCCATCACAGAACAGTAGATCATTACATACATTTACACATATACAGATACATTACAGAGTATACAAAATGATATATGTCAAGTGGTATAGCAACCATAATATACAAGCGAGTCAAAAGAATACATATCAGAGTTACAGCCAAAAAGGACTACACAAAAAGCTATAACAAAAAGGAGCTAGCAGAATAGTCCATGCGGAAGCAAAATAGGCTAAGTCCAATGTACCTAACTTGAAACATCTCGGTCTGACCCAAGTATAAAATACACGGGTCAGTCTAGCTAAACAAATCAGTTAGATAAACTATAAGATAATGAACATACAAGATCATAAAGTACCACAAATATCTCCCAAAAGAGATAACCAAATCATCTAACAAAAGATGAATCATAACAAGCCTCATATCATCGGCAACTCAAATAAACAAAGGATATCATATCCCAAAACATGCCAAAAGGCAAATACCAAATACCAATAAAGGTAACACAAGTTTCCACAAGGTAATCGCTATATATCGTGTGGTTCAAAAAACCTACCTCGAAAGGCGATACACTAGGGAAATATAATTGTCAAAGAAACAAAAGATGCTCGAGCCCAATACTGTATAACAAGGATCCACACGCCCGAAGGCAACATACCCGAAGGTACAAGCCCGAAGGCAACATACCCAAAGGCAACGCCCGAAGGCAACAAACCGTAGTGGCGAAGGTCCGGAGGCCCAGTACTGGACACCACTAACTGGCGTAATGTGTCACAACCCTCAGAAAGGAACCCGAAAAATGTTAACGTGAGTCCCATACCCCACGTTCGCACTAAACGGTTTACTAACCGTTAGTCAATTTCACACTCAACGATGTGCAAAGTTCACCTCATCTCATCGGTAAACCAGACCCAAAGGTCAAAATGGTCAAACGAATAGATTAGGAGTAAACTGAAAAGATGAACGCACATGTTCATAGCATGCGTTTTATCTAATCATTTAATTCTCCTCCCTCTTCGCTCGAAGTGCAAAATTGTGTGTGCGGTTTATATAGAAATTATTAGTTGTAGAAACGAGTTTTTAATACAATTTGAAAAGCACTTTATAAAGACCCGTGTACGAAATCTACCAAGAAATCATCAAAGTCAAAAATACGATAACAACTGATTGGATAGACACGAATTGATCAAAATTAGAAATCAAAGCAAAATAAACAAATTGGGCTGAGACAAGCAGGTCAGTCGACTGAACCAGGTGGTCAGTCGACTGATACAGGGATACAAAATTTCCTACCCCAGGGTCAGTCGACTTGTCCAGAATGTCAATCGACGGATACAGACCCAGGCAAATTCCTGGGTTCTGGTTCAGTCGACTGATCCACTGGTCCAGTCGACTGAACCTTCTTCTAAGCATTTTCCATCTACTGTTTCAGTCGACTGACCTCCTGGTTCAGTCGACTGAACCTGCTTCATAAGCATATTCAGCCTAGCCCCTAAGTGGGGAAAAAATCCAACAAATCGCGATCGGACGAGCAATGGGCACTAGGGGTTCTCGTCAATCGGCAACCCAGCCCTATAGGCTCTTCGATACGCCAACAAAAGCATGATCAAACATCAAAGCTATGATTTTAAAGATTTAACTTCAAAACACTAAAAGTAGGAATTTTTCATAAAACCAATCCAATCCAAAAGCAAATGGACAAGGAATAGATGTTAGGAATTCATACCTAACAACAAAGATAGATATAGACTCAGATGTGAGATAAAAATCTCACCTTTAAACCCAAAAACACAAGAGAGAAGCTATAGAACAAGGCAAGAACAATCACTCTTCAATTTCAACCCAAGGAGCTTCAATCTAAGCTCAAAAACAAATATTTCCTAAGTTAGGGTTTAGAACATTTCTGAAATCGAAGAGAGATTGAGATAGAGAAGGTGAAAAGAAGGCTTACCTAAGCTTCTCTTGGATTTTGGACTTGAATTTGAGTTTCTAGATCAAAGCCAAGGTTTGGGAATTTCTATTTCCCATTCTTTCCCCCATTTCTTTAGAGCTTGAGTGTTAGGAAAATGAGAGTGGAATGAAATGAAGAGGAGAGGGGTGGAGTTAGGATATAAGGTGAGTTGGGTTAGTGGGCTGAAACCCAAACCCAAAGCTCTAATAGAAAATAGCAAAATTCTACCCAACTCCAAACATATTGATGCTTATACTCAAAAAGATTGCAAATGCCATTTTGGACTCAATGGAAGTGGTCTCGAGTCCCAATTCGACTATTTGCAAAAAGTAGCTTTTCGGACTTAAATCCGACTAACGATGCTATATTTAAATAAAATATTTAAATACACAATCATAAAATATGCGTGTTTTTATAGGCTCCCCTCCTTAAAGAAATTGTGTCCTCGTAATAAATAAAAGGAAAATAAAGAGTAACAACCATAAAAGCATATCAACACAAAAGACAATTTTGAAATGAGAAGTTCACCATAAAGAGCACGAAAGAGTAAGTCCGGATGTGTTTGCTCGATGAATTCTCAAGATTCCCAAGAGTAATCCTTAGGATTTGAGGACCATTGAACTTTCACAAGAAGAACATCTTTATTTCGAAGGCGTTTAACCTCCGAAGTAATGATACGAATAGAATGTTGCTCATAAGTCAAATTTGGTAAAACTTCAATTTCTTCAATTACACCGGGCTCAAGAATAGAATCAGAATCCCTAAGGTATTTCCGTAGATGAGAGACGTGGAAGACGTCACGAATAGCAGAAAACCGAGCCGGTAATTAAAAGCGATAAGCCACAGAACCAATACGTTCGGTGATGGGAAATGGACCAATATATCGAGGTGCTAATTTTCCCGATCAACAGAAACGCACATCACCCATCATAGGTGAAACACGAATGAACACCAATAAAGTCTGGACCTAAAACCAGCTTCTCACCGGCTTTAAGCCAACATGAAGGAAATCGGCATGGCCTTCCGTAGAGCGTCTCGAAAGGTGCCATACCAATACTAGATTGTAAGCTATTATAGGAAGAAAACTCAATCAAGAGAAACATGATCTTCCCACTTCCACCAAAATCAAGAACACATGCACGAAGAAGATATTCAAGAGTTTGATTCACACACTCGATGTGTCCATCGGATTGAGGACAATAAGCGGTGCTAAAATTAAGCTTTGTTCCGAAAGCTTTTTAAGACCTTACCAAAATCCACTAGTAAAATAATGGATCACGATTGCTAACAATAGAAATAGGATCTCCATGCAATTTAATTTGACATAGAGTTTAGCCAAAAGTGGTATAGTCCAAAAGAGAAGGATGAGCCTCAAGGCTACACAAAACAAGAGATGAGCATGAATCGGATTCACGATCTCGAATCTCATAAGTGGATAAAATCTCAAGATCATTCCATTCGAATATCAACAAAGAAACATCCGCTTGTTGCATACGATTAAGGGCATCGGCAACTCGATTGCCCTTTCCGGAAGTAAAAAGAATAACAAGATCATAAGATGCAAGGAACTCGAGCCAACGATGTTGACGCAACTTGAGTTCCTTTTGAGAAAATAAATACTTCAAAGATTTATGATCGGAGTAGAGAATAAATTTCTCTCTCAAAAGATAATGTCGCCAAATTGTAAGAGCAAAAACAATGGCCACGAGCACTAGATCATGAATGGCATATCTAGTCTCGACAAGCTTTAATTGTCAAGAAGCAAATGCGATAACACATTCCCTTTGCAAGAGAATGCCACCAAAACCAATACGACTAGTATCGGTACAAACAATAAAGTCTTGGTTGCCTTCGGGAATCGCAAGAAGAAAAGCAACGGAAAAGTGTTCTTTTAAATGATCACCTTTCCTGAAAATCAAAGACATTCAAGATTATAATTAATTTTGTGTAATCATCTTTTTTTAGAAAAATTTACTTTTTACAAGTCAATTTATTATGTCTAACTGTCTCATCATAGCATTTAGGAGATTCCTATCGATAACGTTGATCAAGCGCATCGACCAGAATTCTTAAAGCACTCAATAGGCAAAATAACATAAAATCATCTTATATATGCTAAACAAGTCTCTAAAAAAAAGATTTACAAATATTCTTTGTTCGTTTTAAGAACAAAATCCAATCATACTTATAAATATCTTATTAAAAAGATTTGCAAATTTTAAATTGTTGTTTTCATCCATAATCAATAAATATAAGGATAAACTAATCGAGATATTCATAGAATATTCGATTCACAAAATGGATGAAATAAGGTAGAAGGTTCATCAAATCGAATGACATAACGAACCACTCACAAGAATCATAATGAGTGCGGAATGCGGTAAGTGGAATGCTACCTTCCGCAACTCATAGCTGATGAAAACCGATGGCAAGGTCGAACTAAAAAGACCTTAGCACCACTCAAAAGATTGCTTAGGTGATAATTCTAATACAAATCTCAAAAATACCGTAAAAGTCACAAACTACTTAAATGAGAGAAATAACACTTCCCTCATCAAGTGGGTTTAAAGAATAAATGATGCCACCGAATTTGGAAATCGAAATCATTAAGAACAAAAGAAATCTGCTTAACAGATTGAGAAAGTCAAAGACGAATAGCCCCCCTCGGGTCATAGGATATGGCTTCATAATGATTAGTCCAATCCTTTCCCAAGAATCAATTTCGAAGCATAAGTAACGCATAAAATGCAAATCGGCTCGGAAAGAATATTCACATAAAATAATCTCGACATCTTTAAAAGAAACAAACGGAGTGTGGTGGATCCACCAACCGGATTCGCAATTCTCAAAGATGTCATCAAACCCATAATATTTAAAGAAAAAGAATCAACAAGTTCTTTTGATATGAAAGAGTGGGACACACCCGTATCAAAAGAAATCAAATAGGAAGATCACGAAACAAAATAATGTCATCAAGGATAGGAGGAGGATTACCTCTAGGCTTAGAAGAACCTCCACAAGCCATAGCAACATAAAGCTTGCCAGACTTGGCATTAGTAGGAATAGTAGGGCAGGAGGAAACATGATGACCTTCCTTCTTGCAATAACGGCAGAAGAGAGGCTTAGGACAAGCTCGATTCATATGATCAGGAGAACCACAATTGAAACACTTCCGAATGGAAGGTGTTCCAGCAGATTGAGAGTTAGAACCAAATTCAACGGGCTTTTCCTTCTTGGAAGGGAAAAATTCCCGCTTATGAAATGGAAACTTCTTCTTATTGGGGTTCTTGCGAACCTCAACATCATCACCACTATCACACTCCTTTTCGATGGCTTCGAGATGAAGTGCCGAGTCAACCAATTCCTTAAAAGAAAGCTTAAGCTGGAGCATTAAAGACTTCTTAAGATATTTCTTAAGACCCGAGACAAACTTCAGATTCTTCTTATAAGAGGTGCTAATGAATTCAAGACCATACTTAGATAAGGCCTCGAAAGATGCAACATACTCAGAGACCGAGGACTTCCCTTGCTTCAACTCAAGGAAGCGACGGGCTAATAAAACTTTCTCAGATTCAGGAACGAATTTGAGTTCAAATCGTTCCCGAAACTGAGTCCAAGAAAGAACAGACTCATCAAGTTCGGCTACAAGAAGCTTGTACCAATCAAGGGCACGCTCTTGCAATAAGCTAGAAGTTACAAGAACACGATCGTGGTCAGAAAGATCCATGCGAGAGAAGATACGCTTGCATGTGCAAATCCAAGCTTTGATCTCAAGAACGGACTCAGAGCCTTTGAATGGCTTTCCACCAAGATGAGGAAAATCACTACACAACCGTGCAAAGGCAAACTTGCGTGGAAATATGGAATACTACGGATAAAATTGCATTCCTAGACGTATCCCCAATATTCTATCTACCCCAAAGGCACGGAAAGAATAAAGGCACGATGATTCAAAGATTCGTAACATTCGTACTACACTTTGATGTACCATAATATGTGTCTTTGTTCTATGTTTATCATATTTTGTTCTGAACTCAGCTCTGATACCAAGCTGTGACGCCCCTCTCCGAGACCCACATTAGAAAAGAGTATTACTAGGTAACACCGTCTGCTAATGCGGAGAATAGAGCTAGATACGAGCGACCATCTATAGCCTTGCCTTAATTATCTATTGAATACGTCGACAATTGCCATACATTTCTCTCAAGTGGATCGACATATCCAATAAATACTGAATACAAAGCCATAGGTGGCTGAAGGATCTATCGGAACAAATGTAACAACTCCAATGTAATACACATCACAGGACAGTAGATCATCACATACATTTACACATATACATATGCATTACAGAGTATACAAAACGATACATGTCAAGTGGTATAGCAACCACAATATACAAGCGAGTCAAAAGAATACATATCAGAGTTACAGCCAAAAAGGACTACACAAAAAGCTATATAAAAAAGGAGCTATTAGAATAGTCCATGCGGAAGCAAAATAGGCTAAGTCCAATGTACCTAACCTGAAACATCTCGGTCTGACCCGAGTATAAAATACACGGGCCAGTCTAGCTAAACAAATCAGTTAGATAAACTAAATGATAATGAACATACAAGATCATAAAGTACCACAAATATCTCCCAAAAGAGATAACCAAATCACCTAACAAAAGATGAATCATAACAAGCCACATATCATCGGCAACTCAAATAAACAAAGGATATCATATCCCAAAACAAGCCAAAAGGCAAATACCAAATACCAATAAAGGTAACACAAGTTTCCACAAGGTAATCGCTATATATTGCGTGGTTCAAAGAACCTACCCCGAAAGGCGATACGCTAGGGAAATATAATTGTCAAAGAAACAAAAGATGCTCGAGCCCAGTACCGTATAACAAGGATCCACACGCCCGAAGGCAACGCCCGAAGGCAACAAACCCGAAGGTACAAGCCCGAAGGCAATGCCCGAAGGCAATGCCCGAAGGCAACAAACCGTATTGGCGAAGGTCCGAAGGCCTAGTACTGGACACCACTAACTGGCGGAATGTGTCACAACTCTCAGAAAGGAACCTGAAAAATTTTAACGTGAGTCCCGTACCCCACGTTCGCACTAAACGGTTTACTAACCGTTAGTCAATTTCACACTCAAAGCAGTGCAAAGTTCACCTCATCTCATCGGTAAACCAGACCCAAAGGTCAAAACGGTCAAACGAATAGATTAGGAACTAACTGAAAAGATGAACGCACGTGTTCATAGCATGCGTTTTATCTAATGATTTAATTCACCTCCCTCTTCGCTCGAAGTGCAAAAGTGTGTGTGGTTTATATAGAAATTATAATTTGGAGAAACGAGTTTTTAATACATTTTGAAAAGCACTTTATAAAGACCCATGTACAAAATCTACCAAGGAATCATCAAAGTCAAAAATGCGATAACAACTGATTGGATAGACACGAATCGATCAAAATTGGAAATCAAAGCAAAATAAACAAATTGGGCTGAGACAAGCAGGTCAGTCGACTGAACCAGGTGATCAGTGACTGATACAGGGATACGAAATTTCCTGCCCCAGGATCAGTCAACTGGTCCAAAAGGTCCGTCGACTGATACAGACCCAGGCAAATTCCTGGGTTCTGGTTCAGTCGACTGACCCACTGGTCCAGTCGACTGAACCTGCTTCTAAGCATTTTCCATCTACTGGTGCAGTCGACTGACCTCCTGGTTCTGTCGACTGAACCTGCTTCATAAGCATATTCATCCTAGCCCCTAAGTGGGGCAAAAATCCAACAAATCACGATCGGACGAGCAATGGGCACTAGGGGTTCTCGCCAATCGGCAACCCAGCTCTATAGGCTCTTCGATACGCCAACAAAAGCATGATCAAACATCAAAGCTATGATTTTTAAAGATTTAACTTCAAAACACTAAAAGTTGGAATTTTTCATAAAATCAATCCAATGCAAAAGCAAATGGACAAGGAATAGATGTTAGGAATTCATACCTAACAACAAAGATAGATATAGACTCAGATGTGAGATAAAAATCTCACCTTTAAACCCAAAAACACAAGAGAGAAGCTATAGAGCAAGGCAAGAACAATCACTCTTCAATTTCAACCCAAGGAGCTTCAATCTAAGCTCAAAAACAAATATTTCCTAAATTAGGGTTTAGAACATTTCTGAAATCGAAGAGAGATTGAGATGGAGAAGGTGAAAAGAAGGCTTACCTAAGCTTCTCTTGGATTTTCGACTTGAAATTGAGTTTCTAGATCAAAGCTAGGGTTTGGGAATTTCTATTTTCCATTCTTTCCCCCATTTCTTTAGAGCTTGAGTGTTAGGAAAATGAGAGTGGAATGAAATGAAGAGGAGAGGGGTGGAGTTAGGATATAAGGTGAGTTGGGTTAGTGGGCTGAAACCCAAACCCAAACCCAGCCCTAATAGAAAATAGCAAAATTCTTCCCAACTCCAAACATATCGATGCTTATACTCAAAAAGGTCGCAAACGCCATTTTGGACTCAATGGAAGTGGTCTCGAGTCCCAATTCGACTGTTTGCAAAAAGTAGCTTTTCGGACTTAAATCCGACTAACGACGCTATATCTAAATAAAATATTTAAATACACAATCGTAAAATATGCGGGTTGTTACAATAACACTCTCCTATAGTTGGCTGGAAGTAATCTGGACCTTCTATTGATCCGTAATACCCATACGTGCGAAGATGCATTACCACATCTTTAGCCAAGTCTACACTCCTATTACTCTTTCAGCACCGTTGAAGGGTTCCCCTCCAAGCTTAGCATAGTCACCGCATAGCCTAGCAAAATCAAATCGAGGAGTGGGAGAGTTTGGAGTTGTGGAAGCACTTGATTGTTGGATGCTCCTCACCAGCTCCATAAGCTACTTAGTGGTCATATGAACTGCACTAGATCCAGTGCTTGAAGACTGACCTGGTTCACCTTGTCTTGAGTGTGGTCTAGCCATTTCTCATTAGATCGAAGTGAGACATGGGTTAAAAACATTCAAGATAATATATATATATATATATATATATAACACAACTACAAATAACAAGTACGCACCCTGATGACTGCACCCTGTAATCATCATATACACCTAGGTAGTATTTAATTTTTCTACCCGTTACCCCAAGGGATAAGGTCTCCTAAGTCCATCTAGGCTATTGACTCATGTCTCTTTGTGATTTGTATTTCTCAAACCTGCTCTAATATCATTTTATAATGCCCTTATTTCTATACCCATGCTACTTAAGAGTATTACTAAGTAATACCGTCGAGAAATGCAGAGAATGAAGTGATATGGGGCATATACGTAAAAATTCTCTTAGACTAACACCAGGGCATAATTCAAATATCAATATTACTTACCATATTCATACTCAGTCTCAGTACAAAGTAATAACATGTGTGCCTCCAGGATAAACAATCATAAATAATAAATATCAGTCAGAGAACAAAGAGTCAGAACATAGCAGATGTAATATAATACATAATACAATACATAAGTCCATGGGCTGCAAAATGAAAGTCTTTAGCCCAATACAACACATATCACCATCTAATTCATAATAGATACAATAATGAGGCTACAAAGATGTATAGGGAATGTATCATCCTATAACTCCTACTTGCCTCCACAAAAATACATACTAAGCTCCATTATCGCTACATACCTGCATTAGAAGCCCCTCAGACTGACCTGTATATTGCAAAGAACACACGGGTCAGACTGCGTCTATTTATAATGTCAAATAAGATGGTGGAAAAAAGGGAATGACAATTTCATATAAAATAGACATAATGGGAGATAGCCCTTTGACATTGCATAAATCATAAAGATAAATGAGCATAATCCAAATCAATAAAAAATACTCAAAGGCTATCTCGGAAATATCAAACCATCAAGGGCATGGATATAACGAGGACTGACTACACTTTAGACATAGTCTCTAGTATAGCCAACCCTTTAAATAGTGAATAATATATGCCAATCCATAACACACATAACCCTGAACCAAAAACAGAGACTGATAGCACACAACATGCTCCAAGAACCCAAGGTCTACTAGCATACTGTAATGTAGCCGGATTTGCTCCTACAGTCCTTAGCTACCTCGATGGACATCGTGACCCTATCCACCTATGACTCTTCTACGCATAACCTCAATCACGACCCTACATTTTCCCTTATGGTAACAGACTGTTGGCTTAGGTAACACAAAGGCATTCACATACAGTGATGGCACTCAGCTATATAAGAAAGAGGTGTCATGGATCTAGGGTGCGACCCCACGATCGGGCCCTTAGGGTGGATAATAGCCATTCTGGTTCACTTATGAACCAAAAAGGGAGCTGGAGGTCGACATATAATACTCATATCCTAAATATATATATTTATGGCTCTAGACTTAGACCAACACATGATTTATAGATATATAGGTCAACACATGACTACAGAGTACTAGAACTCTAATCCTGAACATCACATGGTTCCTCCTACTTGCCAACACACGGCTATAAGATACTCAACGTAACAAATATCCCAACAACACATGAGTGTACTCCCTATTCGAGTGATATTTACTTACAACAAATAATCAAACAAATAACATGGCGGCTCCCATTCCACCGAATGTTATTCGAACAATTATCTAAAGCTCATAAACTACACTCGATCCATACTAGATATCTCTATATAACAGGTCCGATGAACAACTAGAAAAGTGTTACCGAAAGTCCCATACCAGACGGTATCACCAAACTGTTTATTCAAATTCCTCATCACACAGAAATAAAAACGTACAAATAATATCAAAATAATCAATAAATAATTACGTGTGTGTGTGTATATATATTATACTAACGAAACATAATAATTTTCTATATACTATAAACATTTTTCGATACAAGGTAATACTCAATTAAAATACTTATTTGCCTCATAACTTAATTTAAAAATTATAAGTTTTCAGTCCTTACTAATTATATAAATATATTTGATATGGTATTTATATTCCCATAATTTATTAATCTATTCAGTCTTCTATTTGATTATTATTTATAGCTCCTCTTATGTATTTACAAATCTATAATTCACATTTGCATTCTTATGTAATATATATATATATATATGTGTGTGTGTATAACTTACTTGTCTTATTTATAAATCGCTATACACTCATATATATATATATAGCTTTTCATTTACATTCATATATTATATATATGTAAGTATTTAATTAATTATATCCATACATGTATTTATTCAGTTTACTATCTATTAATACAAGTTTAGTGTTCATTTCAATTATATGTTTATAGTTATCCAACACTCCCTCTCTCATTCATGTGTTCATCTTCCTACTCAAGCCAGGCATACAAGTGACCTTACCAAATGTGTGACATACTTTATCACCTAATTTTAATTATCATATACATGCATATGTTGAAAGTGTGTACAAGCAAGCATGTTTAACTTCCTGCACTTTACCTCACACTCGAACATACTAAAATGAAGATAGTCACATGCCCAAACATCAGGTACATGCATGAAAAACCAAAAAAGGAGGTGCTGACTTGGCACTTTGCTCCTCCCTCCATCGGTGCACCGGTCTAACTTGACTGGTCGACCGGTTGGAGGTGGGTGATGCGATTTTGGGCTTTGACTGTTGCATTTCATGATGGGTTTTCAGCATAGCTTCCTATGCCACCTCCTAGTTGATGCCTACTTCAAATTAAACAACAAGCTTGGGTTTTGTTCAAGGTGAGACAGGGAAATAGTAATGGTGTAATAGGAAATGATAAAGCAGGAGGTGTTGTGGTGCATATTTACATACAGGCAGGGATATATATATATATATATATCACGATCAACACTAGTGTAGTCAATCTAACATAGTTGTAAGCAACATTATTCACCAGGATTAAAGCTCCTCTTCTTGCTTCTCCGCTGCTTTGTAAACACTCGCCTTTAAGAACACATATGGCTGTAGAAAAGCTTGGGTAAAGAGCAATTTTGATTTGTTGAGTTATAATTTAATTTATGCAATAGAGTTTTAGTGATGGAACTAGGTTTCTAAAGTAAAGTAAAAGAGCATTTAGGTTATATTTATAGTTGCGTTGGAAGCCTCGGGAGATGGAAATCTTTGGATAGGAGAAACATCATGATACTTCATTTATTGTTTTGGGTTTTAGTTTGTTTTTATTGGTCTCAAGTTATTTAGCCTTGCTTCTTTTATTTTCCCATTTCCTTTCTTTCTTTACTACTTTTATTAACTTGAAATAAATGCATTCAAGTCCAATAGATTTAATTACTTAATTAATTCACTTTTCAAAAATTTACAAATTTATTTACTTTATAAAATAGTTCTTAAATAAATTTTAATTAACCAACTAACCGTTTTGTTCAAATGATCTTCTAAATAATTATAACTTTGTTTAAAATAATTTTCCATAATTTTATTTAATAAATCATTTTATTTAGTTCATTTACTAATAAATTTTATATCAAACTTATTCTTTTAACTCAATATTTCTTTTTAATTCCAAAATTATTATTATAATTCTAATATCCCAAATATATTCATTATTATTTAATTATTGATTAATCACTTCTCACCTATGGGTTGTTACATAGGTTATTTTAGACTTCTTATATAGGGAGGAGGTAGACCCAATGACCATTTAATACCTACCAACACGAAGTAAACGCCTTGACATCCCTAAAGATACTGAGCCATTTAATACTTTAATTCTGAAGCAAACCCTTAGTATAGTTTCCCATGCCTATACACGAATGTATATCCCTTCACCACGGGTCCTATAGTTGGAGATGTCCCACATCAGTAGTACGTATACACCACTACTGGTAGCTTCTAGGTGAACGGCATACTTCCATAGTTTGACTCTACTAACCTCGCGCACCCCAATCCATACTAAACCAAAAGAATTATCTTAGACCTAAATATTGGGCTAGACCCACTAATTCACGCTCGTGCTAAATGTATTACTGAAGCTATATAATTTTCTACAGTGAAAATTATATCGCCTTCTTAGTTTATTTACTAGTATCCCCTTAATTATTCATTGCGAACCTATTTCTATCTCATACGCTTATTACGTGTATTCTTTATTTCCCTCTTATATCCCGTATATATCAATTGTCCGAAATAAATGGTCATTATTATTCAAATTGGACAATCATTAATGACATTTAATTATCCATTTCAGATTCAAATTATTAAGCCCATTCCATTTTTCCATAAATGTCACATTAAATTCTGCAATTAGTTCCAACCAATGCATTTATGCCACCATTTAATTTTTATAACTCACTATTAACTGCACATTGATTGCCCTGCTAATTTTGTAATCATTATTCATAATTTTTGGAATTAGTACATCTTTTTCATCACAACCTTCAAATCCTATGGTTTACTATGATATTTATATATAATCTTCCTAATTATGACTAATACAAGTACCATCGTATATTTCTTTATTACTCTTTATTCGTTACCCTATGTATATTTATATTTTTAATCGGTAGGCACGGTTATACGTGTGCATGCATATATATATGTACATACATACATACATATATATACATATATATATATATATTCCTATTTCTTACTCATTAATTCTTACGCTTAGGAAGTACAAAATGTACACTTATCTATACATTCTATAAGAACATTAATTTCCACATTTTAATATATTAGATCTATCCTTTCCAAAAAGGATTACCATTATAAGTTTATATAAATTATCTAAAAGCGAGACTGTTACGATGTTTAAAATCACAAGGAATCATCACTTTTCTTTATTTTGAAATAGACAGTGCAAACTACGGAGAATAACATCTGTACTCTATACATCTCTTTCAATTTGATATCTTCCTTATTATTCCAAATGTCGCACTTTTTATAAATAGTTGTAGAATTGGAATAAGTATAGAAATTTACATGGATATAGATACATTAAATTGTACCCACAATGCTACTAATAAAATAAAACACAGAAATTCATATTCCAAATCAAATTTGGGTAATCGAATTTAATACTAACAATTTACAACCCAATTATAATAAATCTGGAATAAACTTTACAATCTTGTAAGCATTCTACTTTAACAATTTTAGGGACTGATTTCCAAATTTCCAAATTATGGTGTATATGCTATTCTATTCCAATTACCTAACTTACAAAATACTGGGCGAGATTTCAGTTTAATACGTTCAATTTAAGCCTATAACTCAACAGATCTTACATATGCATAATAATTAACTAAATTCAACAATATAATTTTCAATGCTATATAAATCATAATTTCCAACCTACCTTTCTAGCTTTCCAAATCTTTCAAATTCAATTCATCCCTATAATTAAATCCTTTTCCTTTCCAATCTAAAAAACTGTATAAGCAGATATACACATCCATTAGAATTTCAGATCTGAAATGATATTTGAATTAAGCAGAATAGAGATTTATAATTATAAAATTTTACCTTTTCGCATTATCGATGCCCTCCTTCTCTTTTTCTATTTTATTTGCCGCCCTTCTCCAATATATATATATATATATATATATGTAATATTTTTATAATTTCTAGAAATAGCGGAGTAGGAAAAATGGCAAAGCTTCGCTACTCTGATCAGAAAATATGAGAAGAAAAGTGATGTAATAATCCACACCCAAGTGGGCTAGAATTTTTGCTAAATCAAAAACCCATGTCCACCAAAGTATATATCGTTTGTTTGGTATGCAACAAGTAAACAAATAAATGCATATTATAGCATTATCGATATAACTCATAGCGGAATAGTGAAGTATAATAAATCATATAGTTACCGACTAAGATTGACACTTTCAATATCTAGTGTGCTTATCAGTATCGAGCATGCATAAGGAAGCCTATCCTTCCACTATTCCCGCCTTGCACTAGTACACGTCCCTCTAAAGAAATCTTGTAGATTGTAATGAGGTGGGAGTCAGAATAATGTTCTGGTGATTGGTAAATTATATATTTTATACATAACACTAGTTTATGTCGATTGTGTTCCATTACATGTTATGTCCTTTTATTTTGCTTATTCGTCTTGACTCCATTTATGCATATGATACGCCCCATCTACCCAAAGTAGACCATAACTATACACACACACAAACACGTGTGTGTGTACCATAGCCCTCCTTTGGACCAAGATACCATCCCCGTTAGTATCCATAACCCATCACCTCGTCAAGATCCATCATCAACGTAGTATCACGTCCTCATTGTCGTGCATACCAAGAAACTCCCACAGTGCCTAATAATGGCATCGCAATAGTTTAATCGTATTCTATCTCGCCTTGGAGATTTACTACTTGTCGGTTTACTATTGTAGACTCACCTCCATGGACTATAGAGTACTCAGCTCCTCGGGTTAACTACCCTATTCATTTTGAAAGACCATTCTTAATGATTATCTAGCCTTGACCCTAAAAAACAAACAAGCAAACAACTGTGGCGGCGCATGACCTAAACATGACCTACACTAGTAGGAGGTGTAGCCCGTTTAGGTGTAAATCTCATCTTTTCGCTGATCGCTTAGGACCGATGACATTTTCCACCTTAGTACAACTCCTACTCTCTAATATGGTGCTAACACACTAACATAACGCCTATCCTTGTTCACAGTCCCATTTGGATTGCATAATGCAATCAAGGTAATATCCCTCCTAAAAGATTGAAGCAGACCCTGTTGAGGTATCCCTTCACCTATATGCAAGCGTACATAATTCCATGGATCCTACAGTTGGATATGCTCCACATCAGCATAACGCATACACAACTGCTAATAGCCCCTTGTGGTGGGCAAACTTCGGTTGTGTAACATTACTGATCTCGCATTCTAACACATTCTAATGACTATGTCATTCTTATTCATTTAAGTTATTTACTAACTTTGATAATTCACACCAGTTGAGGCTACATGTGTGTGGTTATATATATATATATATATTTATATGTGTGTGTGTGTGCATTCATTTTTACTTATTTGATTATTACGCCTCCAATGTTCAACCATTGGTAACATTTCTTTACTTCATGCATTTACCTTTATTCAATTTAAGGTCATTTATTGCTTTCTTTTTAAAGATCTAAATATCTTTTCCCGTTTACTTCCCTTTTCTCGCCATTCAATTTTTATTTCTATCCCCATTTTAACATTTATTTTCCCCCTTATATAGTGGAATTTCCATACCCTTTTATTTTAAATTGTTACTTGCCTACCTTTTAATCGTTATTATTTTATTTCTGTCTTGCTTATATTTATTTTATTAGTTGCCTACCTCGTTATCGTTTACTATTTGGTTTCCATTTTGTCTCTATTGCATATATTTGTATATTGATTTTACAATTTAACCATTATTATTATTATCACAACTTCAATTCTTTAATTCATACTTAGGGATTCCTACATGTTAATGCATTGGAATCACATCTTCCCCAAAAGGAAAGGGTAACACTATAAATCTCTATATCGTATCCAAAAAAGGGATTTGTGTTACGTTTGGAATTTCAAGGAATTATATTTTTTAATTATTGAAATAGACAGTAAAAAATATGGTAAAATATCCTTATTTTATACATCTATTTCTTTTAGGCATATTCCTTGTCATTTAAGACAATGCACTTTTAATTGCAAAGCTGAACTTGATAATCTATAGAAATTTATATTGCAACAACCTATATTCTAATAAATTAAAATAATACTTTAACCCTATCACTTTCTTTTGATAATTTCTAATTTACATTTACTTGCATAAATCAATTAATTAACAATTCAGGAATTACAATATAATTTATCAAATTCAGGGACTACTATTGCCTAATACTTTTTAGATTCATATATGTTACTACTATTATTATTCTCGAAGATGTGCGACATGTGAGATACCTATGAACCGTACAAATAATCAATGCCGAAGGAATGGAAGTGAACCAACGTCAAAAGTATGAAGATGGATTAATGTCAGAGGCATACACCACCACATCTCATTGATAAATGGTCATATACAATGTCACGTGTCATTAATAAAGACAAAGACACTGAAAGCCAACAATGCCACACACTATCTATAAAGTCAGATGATTAATGCCAAGTCTTTTATGTCGCTAAGCAATGCCGAATGAAATAAGCACTGTAACTCATCAAAGAAGCAACGATGATGAACATAATCAATACCGTGAGCCATCAACATCGCACCTCATTAGTACCATATCATATCAATGCCGCCATTCACGTATGGATAAAATGGGTGACACAACTGAACAACACCACACTTCATCAATATCGCTCATCACTGCCGATACTACCCTAATAATATTGAATCAATGACGCCTATTATTAGTACCACTAGCAATCAATGCCGCATATTGTTGTTGGCTTATTCCATCAACCCTTTGAGGACACCGCACATCTATACATGCAACGTTGATGCTGAAAGTCGTCAATATCCATAGAAGCTATCGTTGTTGCTCCTTCTCAATGCTACCCTATATTGATGCCACTCCTTATTGATGCTGCTTCATGCTCATGTTAGTATAAGCTGATATCGTCGCCAACTAATAAAGGATGTTGATCGTCATAATAAGAGCCATTAATTTTGAAAGTCACTGACGCCGCCTACATCCAATAATAGGGCAATGCTGAAGCCCTATTATGAACCCAAGAATTCCAAAAGTCATTTTTGGACAAGGCTTAGCGCCATGCAGCATTAATGACGCCGAGAATCATGAACGCCAAAACTGACCTACTATGCCACACTTCAACCTTTGTAAATAGGGACATAATTGATTGGAAGAAGGGGCTAATTATTCTTTTCTCACTTCTTACATTTTAAACTTTGTAACCCTAAATTGATTTGAGGATCTTAGTGCCAAGAGGGCTATTTCACATAGGACTTTGTACACTCAACATTATATGGAATAAGAATGAGATTTCTTGAATTATGGCTTACTTTCAAATTCCAAAGCATTTGTGATTTCTTGATCATAGCTTGCTTCGAATTCCAAACGTACTCATATTTTCGACTTCTATTTTTGCAAAATATTGTCTATGTTGATTGACTTTAAGTACGTATGACCTCACATGATTAAGCATATGACTTCTTCATGGACCTAAGCTTGCTTGCTCACTCCTCTTAAGCATTAACTCAACCAAGTGCCGCTTTGTACCAGTACTCATTAATGTTAAATCTAGGCTCTCCAATTTCCATCATTAGCCAAGGTTTACTCCCTTGCACTTTTTGCAGTTATCGAAGAAATTTGTTAACAATTTGGCGCTAGAAGTAGGGCTTGAACCTCCATCTCCATTAAACCCTAAGTGGAACTACCCTAACTTGCATATACAGTGCTTAAAGGACCCGTCCCTACCAAATATATCCCATTCAAAGCTAACCTACCCATGATTCTTAACATGATTTAATTGCATCAACTAAGCTTTGCTTAGCCATGCCCATTAAACATGTTAAAATCTCCGAACAAGGATCCTCTGAGCCTCAAATGACAAGGGCAACTTACTAATGACTCCAGTTTCATGAAGAGAAAATATTAAGGCTTATGGCACTATAAGTTATGGAAGAAAAGAAAAGGCAAATAACTCCTTACGATCCAAAAAATGGAGTTTGAATCCATTTCACGTGGGGCCAACACCAATCTTCGCCCTAGGGAGGCATCATAAAAAGGATGGAATTTTCATGAAGATGAGAAAAGAAATCCAGCTCCAAGCATGGGGAATAATTTTTGAAAGAGTGATAACAAACGACTTGGATCAATTCACTAAGAGATGGGAGAATATGGTCAATCATTCCTATAAATTAAATGAAGTCAAAGCTCTTTAAAGAGAAAGTTTGCTATAGAGGTTATGGAGTCCATTAAATATAACAAAAGAGCTTAGAAAGAATCATCTTCCAAAAGATTAAGGCTTTCCAAGAATTACACCCTTACTACTTCCTATGAGAATATCTACCTCTTAACCAAGGACAAACTTAACTATTGGCCTTTCCAAAAGAAGCGACCAAATAATGAACGGAACATCAAAGGATTATACTGCCATTATCATCGCTCTAATGTGCATGACACAAATCAATATGAAGGGCTTGATCAACAATTTCCTAAGGCAAGGAAAGCTCAATGAATTTGTAAGAAGGAGTTAAATAAGTATTCAATAAAAGGAGATTTTCTGCACAAAATAAGTGTATCTACATGGTTAAGGAGAAAAATAGACTCCTGAAATAAAGAAAAAAGCCTTTGTTCCCACCAAGATGGCTTGGTAAAAGCACCTCCTAGTGGGAGGTTAGAGTAAGCCTTTGTTTTCGTCTGAAAGGGCCTAACCAAAGCATCTACCTGCCTTTAATGCCATTATCAAATGCCTCGCTGAAGCATCTCCTAGAGGGAGATCAGGTAAGTCTCTAGTTCTTCTTAAGATAGCTACCTATAGCGTTGGACCAGCCTTCAGTGTCGTAATTAAAGGCCTCACTAAAGTGCCACCTAGAGGGAGGTCGAATAAGTCTCTGGTTCTGCTTAAGATAGCTACCCAGAGCACCGGAACAACCTTTAGTGCCATCATTAAAGGCCTCACTAAAGCATCTCCTAGTGGGTGATCAAATAAGTCTCTAGTTTTGCTAGCACCCAAAGCATCGGACAAGCCTTTAGTGCCATCATCAAAGGTCTAACTAAAGCGCCTCTGTTACCTGAAGGTTTGACCAAGCAACTAGGCACTCGGCACTTGCATACCGATCGACATGGAGAGTCGTTCGGCATTGTACAATGGATCGACATTCTAGAGTGGTCGGCATACATGAAGCGTTCGGCGTACCTGGATCGTTCGACATGGCAGAGCATTCGACATACGGTGTTGATTGGCGTCTATAGATGTCTGACATCATTCTGATCGGCATCGATGGTTCGACATCAGTCTGGTCGGCATCGATTGTTCGACGTCAATCTGTTCGGCATCAGTGGTTCGACATCAGCCTATTCGGCATCGATGGTTCGGCATCAATCTGTTCGGCATCGATGGTTCGGCATCAATCTGTTCGACATCAGCCTGGTCGGCATCGATGGTTCGGCGTCAATCTATTCGGCATCAGCCTGGTCGGCATCGATGGTCCGGCGTCAATCTGTTCGGCATCAGTCTGGTCGGCATCGATGGTTCGGTGTCAATCTGTTCGGCATCAGCCTGGTCGGCATCGATGGTTCGGCGTCAATCTGTTCGGCATCGATGGTTCGACATCAGCCTGTTCGGCATTGATGGTTCGGCATCAATCTGTTCCGCATCGATGGTTCGACCTTAATCTGTTCGGCATCGATGGTTCGGCACCCAGAACTCACTCTTTCTGGGCTGAGGTAATCGGCTGCTAGGCCCACCAGGGGAGTCCAACCCATCTTTGTCTATAAATAGAGAGGCAGGGGCACAGTGAAAGGGACCTTTTTTCGAGAACACTGGGGAGACTCTGCCGCTTTCAAGACTCGTTCTTTTTACTTAGCAATTGTATTCAAGTAGTTGGTGTACGGATTATATCTGTAATCAATTATCAAGTAAAGCAATAAAGTTTAACCTCAAAGTGGACGTAGGCAGTTACGTCGAACCACTATAAATCTGGTGTTCTCGTCTTTGCATTCAATTTAGCATATTGTTCTCTGTTTAAATTGACTTTCTTCATTAATCTCTCTACATAATCTTTCTAAACGGGGTTAGTGACCAATTTTGGTGCTAATAGCCTCCGAGCGGGAGGTTGGGTAAGTCAACAGTTCTGTCAAATATAGCTAACCAAACGCCCCAGACAACAAGACCTAAACCATCACCTAAGATAGTGGTAAGCGGTTTGATCCAAGTTAAGATCATCAATTAAAGATGGTGACAAGGAAATCAATTGAGTCAGTTAAACCCTATCCTAAAGAATGGATCAAAGCATCTTCTACAAGAAGAAAGACAAAACTTGGAGAAACCAAGCTCCAAAGGAAACAAAGATCTACCATCCATAAAAGAAAATCTATTGCTAGAATGGTGTTCTGGACTTCTATTTTTGCCAAAAGATTTTTTGGTCATCTATTGTTGCCATCAGGTTTTTTGGTCATCTATTCAGATTATTATTGCCAGATAGGTTTTCCGGTCTTCTATTATTGCCAGAAGGTTTTTTGGTCTTCTATTCAAATTTTTATTGCCAGATGGATTCTCTGGTCTTCTATTGTTGCAGAAGGTTTTATGGTCTTTTATTATTTCCAGAAGGCTTTCTGTTCTTCTACAGATTATTTTTACCAGATAGATTTTCTAGTCTTCTATCATTTCCAGAAGGTTTTCTAGTCTTCTATTCAGGTTATTATTGCAAGATAGGTTTTCTGGTCTTCTAATATTGCCAGATGGTTTTCTGGTCTTCTATTTAGATTATTATTGCTAGATGGATTTTATGTTCTTCTATTATTGCCAGAAGATTTTTTGGTCCTCTATTATCGCCAGATGGATTTTTTGGTCTTTCTTATTAATTACCAAAAGGGTTTTCTAGTCTTGCTTTATTACTGACATATGGGTTTTCTGATCTTCCACACTATATGGTTTTCTAGTCCTCTATCCACACTATAACCAAAATGCTTTTATGGACTTCAATTCAAATTATTATCAAAGGGATTTTCTGATGGTAGAGCTTCGTTAAATTAGCTCTCAATCTTTTAATTCAGACTGAAATTCAACTTTCTTATTAAACAGGGATCTCCGTTGCCAAACAAGCTGTTGAATATCTATTAATGAAAGGCAGACTCTTGCATCAAGATAAAAATTCATGGTCTACTGGAATGCTAAAATCTTAATCAATCGGACTTTCACTTCTTTTATCAAGCAAATTATTGGCTTAAATGGTAAAGACTTAAAACACTAGAAAGCAAGTGATACATCTCATTCAGCAAAATCGAAGGAAAAGTACATATGATACGTTCGAGGTAACATACATTCAAATACATATTTATTTATGATCTAATACATTATGTACAAAGTTGTAGGTACAGAAATTAGAAAGAAGAAGAATATGTTTAAACTAATTCCTCGCTAAAGCTGAAGGCTCTGTGCTATTGTCCAAATCCTTAGCAATTAAAGGATCGGTAATGTGGCGAATAACCACATCCAGAAGTTCTTTGGATTTCTTTGCCTTTCTTCTAATAGTACCAGTATCATTAATTGTATCAATTCGAATTTTCAAAGCGTGCTGGAGAATTTTATTGTCCCCTCTTAAAGTTTGAACCATGCTCTTTAGTTCTTCAGTCTCGTACTTAAAGATATACTTCTCGCACCTAAGCTTTTTAGCTTGGATTCATAGTCATTGAGATTTTGAGATACTTTCTCATTCCATTTCTTAATAAAAAAAATTGCATGCGCTCAAATTTATCTTGCCTACTCTATTTGGAGATTTCTTCATTACATAGACCCGGAGGTGGGTTTAACAAAGTAGGAAATTCTTAACTAGCTAAAGATTGAGATCTAGTTGTTTTACCTAGAGTAGAAGTGTGAAGGTTGGAGTCGCCTTCAATTGCAATGAGTTCTAGGTATTTGCAGGATACTTGACTCTTCATTAAATCCACTTCGAGATCATTTATTCGTTGGTATAATTTAGCCATTTCGGCATCTACCTCAACTAAAGGTCTAGACTCTGAGAACGAATCTATTTTTTCTTTCAACTCTTGCATTCCTTTGTCCTTCTCCTTAATCTCCTCTTCTAAGCAAGAGGTTTGTCCCTTTAGACCTTTAAAGATCAGTCTCAATTGAAAATATTTTCTGTGTTATTCTTGTGCTTCCAGATTATTCAGAAACTGCAAAGCTGAAGCATCTTGGGAAGAGCGCCTCTTTTCAACATTAACTATTAATCTATCTTTAATATCGATCACTAGCGAGAAAATATCTGAAGGATCAGATGTAAGTGCTATTTAGTTTTCTTAATCAAAGTAAGTAAAAGAATAGTCTTTCATTACCACAACAAAATTTACTAACGATAAGAAAATTCAAATTACATCACAGTTCTATTTTCAAACATTCAATTAACTCTTAAATTTATGAAACATCAGTTTTGGCCTTTTCAAATTTATCAACCAACAAGGTAAAAGTGGAATAAAAAAACCTTAATCCCTTTTGTGGTATTAATTAAAGGAAATCGATGATAGTCCCATTTCCTGATCGGAGGGCTTGTGTGACCACAAAGCAAGTTGGTGAGATAAGTCCAGATTTCGCTAAGAAATTTATCTTCCTCATCGCCTAAGAATTCAAAATGAAGCCAAGGAAATCACATGTAAATCTCCTATAAAACTCTAAGAAAACAATGTTATACTAATTGAGAAGTTCTGAGAATTCTCCTTAAAGTCCCGCTTTAGCTTGATAAATTTATTTAAAAATTCCATGGTAACAGGACTATTTGGGGATTCCATGATTTGTATGTTAAATGGAAAATTAGACTAAGCATATAAGAAATGAAAATGAAAAAGTTCACGAGCTACTGGAGTAATATAGTACAATTAAACAATCATTCAGGTTCATATAAAATCAATTTCTTATACAGCTTAGAAATAAATCACTTCCTATTGTATTTGAGTTTTTAGGGAGAAAGCGAGTAAGAAGAAAGAGAAATAGAAGCAACTCTTGATCATGTCCCAGGATGAGGATCAGACCCATGTTCATTTAAGTATCTGCGATGGAAGCACCTAATTAAACCCCCACAGTTGTTGCCCAAATAGCAGAAGTCGACGAATTTACTTCCAGAGTAAACTCTATAGAGAAACTCTTTCAAGGCATTCTTGTCGTCGATCAACAACCAAAAGAGAGTCATTACCCCCTGCATTCTCTGCCAAGAGTCCCTCTCGATGAAGGAGTGCTTTCTTCATTCGTGGAGCAACATGCCTTTCTTTAAAAAATATTGGTTTTTGATGAACTAGCAGCAAGACTCTTATATTTCTCATACAATTCATTATACTCTTTCAATTGTTTATCCAATTCCCTATTCAATCAATCTATTTTCATTTGGCTCTTTTCGAGCAGAACTTCATAATGATATTTCAATTTTTTTCGTGACTAAAATAATTAACGAATTAACAAAGAACTACCTGATAACTTAAGATATTTAAGTAAAGAGACCCATGCCTAAGGGAGAGGAATTAAATATGAACGAATCTACTTTTTCCCTTTGGGTTTGTGGCTTTGAGGAGCACTATCTATTTAAGGAAAATATTTAGGTAGAGAATCAGGAATTTCAATGACATCCATAACTTAGGCTACTAAGTCCGGGTTAGCGCCTCCGATCCGTCCTTCTCCTCCGATGGTCCAGAAGGACACTTTCCATCACCACCACCGTTGTCATCACCATCATCATCATGATCATCGTCACTTTTTTGCTCATCATCATCCTCCTCCCCATCATCAGATTCTGTTTCTTCATCCGCCGAGGGTCGTCAAAAGTCAGCAGTTTCATGGAGTCAATCTCCTCCTCTTCCTCGAAGGATTTTTCTCCTAATGCCTGGGATTTCTCCAATATAGCTTTGAATTTCTTCTTAAACTCTTCATTCCAATATCTTGTGGTGATCAAAATAATAGAATACCGAAGGAGCTTTGTTGGAGTTAACAGTTTAAGCATGTTCCCCATATTTTATGCTGCTCGAGTTAGGGATTGCAAATTTTTTTGGTCAGTGGGGCTTACCTTTTTAGGAGCAGGATCTGAAAGAAAACACTTATCAGTAAAGAATAACGAATGAATATAAATAACTAGAGATAGAAAATTGCTGTCAATAGAAAATGTCCCTCTAATGTTGGAGTAGCATTTGACGTAAAAGAACTGTGTCTCCCATCCTCTTGTCTTGTTAACACCTTCAGATATTAAGCTTTTTGGGAGAGGATGAATCCGATACAAGGGGTGATCTTGCTGCTCACCAATGTTAGCAGGACTAGCTATTGAATGGAAAATTTTAGCATTTAGAGAAGGAAGTCCTATCTCCCGGGCCAAGACTTCTAGACAAGTCAAATATGTATATGAATTTGGGGAGAACTAGATTGGGGCAATGTTTAAACTCTCCAAGTATCTGAAAAGTAAATCATGAAAGGGAAGATAACCTATGTGTATCAGGGTAAAAGCAAAATACCCTTCTGGTGGACTACAAATGTTGTTTGAAGGATCAGGTGGAATAACTACAACACCGGTGATTCCAAATTGCTCCAAGATAGAGTCAACTTCAGCTTGAGTGGTGATGTATGGTGTATTCAGGAGGTGGTTCCCCTTCTTGCTAGTGGAAGATGAACCCTTGAGGCCTATGCTAGTCTTTTTATTGGATTCTTGGTTTCCTTTTGACCTTCCATTTGCTTGTCAGGTGATATTATTTCAATTTTAAGAAATGCTCATTCTTGTTTTATGGATGATTAAAAAGCATCTAAGTGATTTATTTATTCTCTAGGCTATGACATCACGATATTAAAAATATAAAGTCTAAGGTGGTGCCGATTGAGCAGTTAATATCGAAATTTAAAATCAAAGATGTAAGTAGTTGTTAAATTTATGATAATAAAGTAAGCTTATAGAAATTGGCATGAATTTGAATAAAGGTAGCTTAAAGGAATTCTACGTACAATGCAGCATCAATAGGCCCATACTAAATGGATACATTGATGTGGAATGTCGCATGGATTATATTACAAAACAATAATGAATGCCGCAGTTATAACTAATGTTGAAATAAGTTGTCGACACTAATTAATAGTGAGGACATAAATCGATAACGTACTGACCGATTAAGTAATTTTAAGGTTTTGGAATAGCAGTGACGTGAATGATGATATCAAATGAAGCTTAATTTATAGTGTTAAGGGCCATAACCGAAAGATAGTAGAGACAATAAGGTTATTGGCATTAAACCATACCCATAAGTCAGTGTCGAAAATAAGTGACATCATTTATAATTCATACCAAACTAAATAATGCCACATCTAAATGGTATAAATTTTCTTATAACAGTAGGTGGATTATTGCACTTCAACTTAGTAATTAATGATATGAAAATTCCACGTCATAGAAAAACTCGATATTAACTGTCAGAATGATGGAACAGTAAAAAATCTCAAGTAACACCAAATATCATAACTATATCGAAGAATATAAATTTCAGCATAAAAATGAGCATCGAACATTATAACAATGTCATATGGCACCAGTATCGATATATGGCAAAACAGTATCTGGTCTAATAAATCATCTTCTTCACTATTAAATTAAAAAACATGCCAGTTTTCGTCCCGACGTTAGTTAACTTAAAAGCCATTTGTGCAACATAGAAATTCAACGCCAATCTAGACTCAAATCACAATCGATTATAAAATTAGTTAGTAATATAAACATCAAGGCCACATAGTCGAGTGCAAATGTCAACCTGCAATCATGGGAACCCAAAGTAAGCCCTAGTAGCAATTTCAACATAGAATTAACCAATTTAATTCAATAATTTAAGCGATATAAAGCGACTGTTATACCTGAACTTTTGTTCGAATGCTTGAGAATTGAAGTTTTGGATTTCTTTGAAAATTTTGATTTCTTGTTGGAGCTTACCAATTGCATGTAAAAATAGAAGAAAGGAATGCTCGACTATTTATAGAAAAGAAAGAAGATAAACAAGCACCATTGATTCATTTGAATAGACAGCTAGATTTGCATGGAATACCAATAGGAGGTAAAGTTTATTGCCGAGATTATTGACTTAAAAATTCCATGCTTCCTCTATACCGGGGGCAAATGTTACTATTATTATTATTCTTGAAGATGCATGACATGTGATATACCTGTGACATTGTACCAATAATCAATGCTGAAGGAATGAAAGTGAACCACTGTCAAAATTATAAAGATGGATTAATGTCGGAGGCATATAGTGGCGCATCTCATTGATAAAGGGTCATATACAATGTCACGTGTCATTAATAAAGCCAAAAACACTAACGCAAACAATGCCGCACATCGTCTATAAAGTTAGTTGATTAATGCTGAGTCTTTTATGTCGCTAAGCAATGCTGGATGAAATGAACACTGTAACTCATCAAAGAAGTAATGATGACGAACATAATCAATACCGTAAGTCATCAATGTCACACCTTATTTGTGTCGTATCCTATCAATGCCGCCATTCACTTATGGAGATAAAATGAATGACACAACTAAACAGTACACACTTTATCAATATCGCTCAATATTGATACATCATTTATCAAGGCCGCCATGCACTGATGACGTATGCCATCGTTATCAGAGCCAACTTACTGCCGATACTACTCCAATAATACTGAATCAATGACGCTTATTATTGGTATCGCTAGAAATCAATTTCGCCTCTAGTTGATGGCGCATTCCATCAACCCTTAAAGGACACCGCATATCTATACACGTGATATTGATTCTCAAAGTCATCAATATCCAAAAAGCTATCATTGGCACTCCTTCTCGATGCTACCCTATATTACTGCTGCTCCTTATTGATGTTGTTTAATGCTCACATCGGTCTAGGCTGATATTGCCACCCACTAATAAAGGACATTGATCATCATAATAAGAGCCGTCAACGCCGGAAGTTATTGATGCCGCCTGCCTCCATTAATGGGGCAATGATGAAGCCCTATTATAAGCCTAAGAATGCCGAAAGTCATCATTGGACAAAGCTTAGAACCATGTGGTATTAATGATGCCGAGAAGCATGAATGCTGAAACCAACCTGATGTGCCGCACTTCGACCCCTATAAACAGAGACCTAAGGACTTGGAAGAAAGGGTGAATCAATTTTTTCTCATTTCTCACATTTTAAACTTTGTAACCCTAAATTGATTTAGGGATTTTAGTGTCAAGAGGGCTATTGCACATATGACTTTGTTCATTCACCATTATATAGAATAAGAATGAGATTTATTGATTTATGGCTTACTTTCAAATTCCAATTGTGATTTCTTGATCATAACTTGCTACGAATTCCAAAAGTACTCATATTCTCGACTTCTATTTTTGCATACTATTGTCTATGTAGATTGACTTCAAGTATATATGACATCACATGATTAAGCATGCAACTTCTTCACGGAACTTTGCTTGCTCACTCCTCTTAAGCCTTTACTCAATCAAGTGTCGCTTTACACCAACAATCATTGACTTTAAATCTAGGCTCTTTATTTTCCATTATTAGCCAAGGTTCACTCCCTTGCACTTTTTTGGGTTAACGAAAATATTCGTGAGCATCATACATGAAATATATAATTCAATTTATCAACCACAAAATATGTAGGAAGGGTTTATAAATTAATCGTATGTATAAATTTTTTGCCTACATCTCCAATTTATATTTTAGGCACAAAGGAATAGATTTACAATGATATAAATCCAATATTATATAAAATATATAATTTCCCACTCACTTCTTTAGCTTTCCAAATCTCTAGATCTAATCCCTATTAATACAGTTTGACTCATTTTTTCCTCCCTATTTGGATTTATACACCGCAAGCGTACATATATTTATCAGAAATCTAGATTAGAAAAGAGATTTGGATTTAATTTACATTTTAGATCTGGATTTATAATTTACCTTAGCTTGATGGTTTGATTCCCTTATGGTTGACCACTATCGACTGATTGACAAGCATTTGGGGTCGACCTATCGACCATTAATTTGTGAATACATCTGTGCGTGTTTATTTTGCTTATTTAATTCCTTCTTTACCTACCTGATATAATTTCTTTCCACCCTATTCTTGCTTAACATTTAAGTAATGTTAACTATTAGTTAACTCTAATGAACTGTAATTAATGTCGGTTAATTATTTTGATTACTTTAGTTACATATATAATTATTTCCTACTTGAAAACTTCAAACGTTAATAAATTTTTTGTTTGAACTCCGATCGGAAAACAGTATATATAAAAATTGATAAAAAAATTGCCGCGAATCCAATGGTACAAGTTTCATAGCCTAATTCCAACGTTTGTAAAAAATTCTATTATTTGGTGTTACTATTTATTAATTAATTTCTTTTAAATTAATTATTGTTAAAATTACGGGGCATTACATTCTCCCTCCTTCGAAGAATTTCTCCTCCGAAATTCCTCAAAGGCTAAACAATGTAACATAACGTACAACCATTCTAAACTAAGAAACTATTTGGTGTGCAATTGAGTTTTCAACTAGTTGCGTACAAGTACACAGTGTGTTGCAATACATATGATATGTATGTAGAATAATTCTAATCGGTGTCTCTTATATGAATGCATTGTTTTAATACAATTTAAAAAATATGGCACAAACAACCTAAATACATTGGCAGTTCTTTATGTATGTAAATTTTTAAAACTAAATATTTGGTTTTGCCTCCAAATTTTCCCATACTTCCATGAATGAAAGTATAATTCAACCAGTTTTTCATCCAATCCTTACCATCCAAAATCCTAGCACACCATTGCTAACATCCAAATTAAAAAAAAATCTACTTTTCTAAACCTATATTCTTATGCTAGAAAATGGTTTAGATGGATAATTCCATATTTACATCCTTATCTTATGTATCCTTTTCACTGTACCTTGGAACCTTCTTTTATTCCCCTAATTATTCAAACTTTTCTAGGTACAACCTGCATAAGTAAATTTTATTTTTAAATCTTTAAAATTTTAAAAAAGAATTATTTTAGAATCAGTTTTTGTTAATTTACTGATAATATTTGGAGAAATAGATTTCATATGTAAGGCGACTTTTTCCCTTGTCACCAACTATATCTTATTTTACTGTCACTTCTACAGCATAACAAAATTTCTACTTCCTAACCCATGGATTTCTTTCCTTACTAAGCATGTGCCATTTTAGAAATAATTTTTTTTGCTCCTTTTCCACTCAACCATCTTTTTATATAATTTTTTTTGAAATATTTGGGAAAAGTTTTATGAATTTAAAATTTCATCACCCTTTTTTTCTAAAATCTCCATATAAGTATTTTATCTCTAAAATTATGAATTTTGAACAAAACTTTCAAAAGTACTTTTTTTCAAAACAATTCTTGCCGCATCTTATGAAGTCGGGGTTTAGCCGACAGTTTAACGTCCATAATGGACTTTGTCCTACCATGCGGTAAATTTTCAAAAACCTTTTCTTTTATCTTAAAATAATAACCAGCACACAAGTTCATTTATAAATTTTAGCTTTTAAGGCATATGACACTGGTCCGTGGCTTCGCAACAAACTTTCCTCTGTCCTTCGCTTGTCAAAATTTATCTTCCCAATACTTTAAGGCTTTTTGGACTTAACATTACTTTACTTTTAGTATCAAATAAATTTCCTAATCTATTTTATAAACTACAAGCCTTTTATTTATTTATTTATTTTGCATTAGTTAAGTGTCTACATGAGTTTTACTAACTTACATAGTTTTTCAATTAATATAGCGGTGCATCCAGAAAAGCAATTCGAAAGAACATTTCTCATGACATCGTATGTGTTTTATACAACAAAGCAACTAATGCTTACAACCCAAACCTAAAAGAAACAATTGTTGGAAGCTGCCCTTCAACATCAACTATCATTTATGATGTTGTGATCCCTCATCCTAGTAAAATTAAATGGACCTTTCTAACATGCCATCCATCTATAACCTATATATCTTAACTTTTCTTTATGGCTTATGATGAATAAGGTATATCCATTACTCCCATAACCACACTGTAACACCCCTAATTTTTGTTTAACATTATTCATGACATTTAATTGGATAAATTAAATAGAATTATGTTGATAAGGAGATTGAGGGTTGATTAATAAATCAAGCGGCCATACTTATTTAACTAAATGAACTAATAAATGATTAAGTAATTAAACATAAGGGCATTAGGGTAATAGCCGCCCATATTTCCCACCTTTATACTATTTTCCTTAGTCATACACGTTCATTTTATCTCAAACAAAATTTATAACCATGAGAAGAAAGCAAGTTCGGCCATTAGGAAGAAGAAAAGAGAAAAACATCAAAGTAAAAGCTTAGGATCAAGCTAGAAGAAATCAATCCCAATCAAACTTCAATTTCCTTATCCAATCTAAGGTGAATAATAATTTCTACATCTCTATTTTGGTTTTATAATCATATGGTTTCATATTTAAGGGTTAATATATTTTATGATGTATTGAATGATGATATGCTTGATTTATGATTTATATATGTTTAAACATGGTTGTTTAAAGGATACATATACGATTTTAGGGTAAAACCGAGGTTAAACGATTTTGAAATGCCATGGGAAAACTTTATGTTAAGGAAAACATAATTTTGGAGTTGGGTTTCAATTTTTAGAATTTTCCAAGCCGTAGAGAATTAGTTATGAATTTTCAAAGAAAAATATGGATATTTGGGTTTATAAATTTATTTTAGAAAATATATTAAGAATTTTGGTTTGAAATTTTAATATGTTAGATAACATGATTAAATTGAATTTCTGGAATTTTTAAGGATTTTTACTAAGTGATTTAGTATGGAAATTAAATTATTTCGAAAGAAGGACTTAAATGATTTAATTATTTTCATAAGAGGAAGGGCTTAATTATAAAAAGTTAACTTGATTTTAGATCTAAGAAAATGCGGAAAATATTATCCAAATCAATTAAAAGTTTGTGAAAGCCAATTAATTATTTACAAGTAGGCAAGTTTGTTACAAAAAGTTTACTTATTTTGGCAAAAACAGTTTTTACCCAAAAAAGGTGGTTCCGCCTTCTTTGCAAACCTTTCGACCCAGACCTCTTGACCTAGACCTTTCGACTTCATTGACCAACTAGGTCAAAAACAATGCACATGATATCATTCAAGTGGTATCTAATGAAGTGAACCAAGTCGGAAGGTAAGGTGTCGTAGGGTTGCTTTCGAAGGAGATGGTCCCTTAGATTACTTTGATTTGAAATTGAATGTGGAAATATGTTTTTGAATTGTTAAAATTTATCCATGTTCTTATGATCTGTGTATCAATGTATCTAGCACCGCCGTATTTGGTCGCCGATGATTAATAACAACAGATGACTGCATCATCCATAACCGTTAGTTTTGGGCCTCTAAGTAGGGGGATGTTACAAGTTGGTATCAGAGCATAGGTTTATGAAACTTTAAAAGAAAAGTTAAACCTAAAAGCTTTCTGAAACCTAATCCAATGAATTTAAAATATGATTAGGGTTTGGGTTAATGCTATAGTAACGTACTTGTATTTGTTATATAGGTATATATCTAAGTACGTGTTCCTCTCTCAATTAGACCGTTCTTCTGTATCTTATTAAGGCTTGTATGCAGATTTACGAGAAAGAGAATATGTAAGCAGGAAACGGAAGAGGAAATCTATGTGGAGGAAGCACCACTACCAATGGAAATGGTCGACCTAATACCCGGAGCAACAAGGTCGACAGGCTAATGCTAACAAAAATGCCGAGGCCAATGTAGGTGCTAGAAATCCGCTAGTAGATGCGGGGATGGTGTATCAGTTGTTGGCTAATCTGTTTCAAGCAGGAGCTGCTGGTAATGTTGGAGGAGCTAATCATGTAGTTCCAGTTGGTTATAACTATGCCAAGCTAAGCAGAGACTATATCAGTCTAGGTGAGAAGCCGTTTGTTGGAACAGAGGAAGAAGTTGAAGTAGAGAATTGGCTGTTGAACTGTGAAAGGATATTTACATATTTAGGCTTGAATGATGGAGAGAAGAGAAGGCTAGCCTCTAGACAGTTGCAAGGGTTAGTGCTTCATCGGTGGAATAATGTGACAGCCGGAGTCTCGGAGGAAGAGCTGGCATGGGCTGATTTTAGGAGGAGGTTTGAGCAGAGGTTCTTATCTGTGGTTGCCAAATCGGCATTGATGAGGAAGTTCATGGATCTTGTCCAAGGAAATATGTCTATGATCGAGTATGTGGCTAAGTTTGATGAGCTATCTCGATATGGCTATGCTTTGGTTGACACTGATGTCAGAAGGAATGAGAGATTCATTAGAGGGCTGAAGCCAACTTTAGGCAAAATGACTATGGCCTATATCCGAGATCCTTCTAATGTGGTGGTGGAGATAGCCATCCGCCATGAGGAGATGCTTGCTATTTTGGCTAGAGAAAAGCCGATTGAATCCCATGGTCCTCAGGGGAAGAAGAGGAAGTTCTTCAAGAAGAAGGGCGCTCGAAAGGAGGAGCAGCCAAGAAAGGGAATGCAGATATAGTTTGTTACAAGTGTGATAAGAAGGGTCACTACGCTAATGAATGCCGTTCGGGTGATGGAAGGCTGGTTGTAGGGAAGCAGAATGTGAAATGCTATAATTGCAACCAGATAGGGCATTACAATAATAAGTTTCCTGAAGCTGCCAAGGCAGGAAAAGGAAAGGTCTTTGCTTTGGAACCATCATCTTTTAAACCAGCTGCTGCTGAGAAAGGAAAGTCTGTGATGGAAGGTACACTTTTTATTCATAGCATACCAGTTAGGGTATTATTTGATATCGGAGCATCGCATTTATTTATATCTCAGTGTTTAGTAGATAGGTTATGTATAGAACCCACATACCATGTTGCTTCCTTAAGGGTTGCGAATCCAATAGGAGGGTATGCAACTCTTGGGATGATATGTGACCAGTTAGAACTTGATTTGTTAGGTCATAAGTTTGCATGCAGTTTGTATGTCTTTGATTTCGGGATCATTTTGGGTGTGGATTGGTTGGGTAAGTATGAGACTAGGATATTTTACTAGGATTAGGAGATATCATTGAGGCACCCAGATAGTCATAACCAAATCATTTTCCCAGTAGAGAATTCTAGTAAGAGTGTTTGTGGTTTGTTGAGTGCCATGGAAGTGGGAGATGAGCTTAGTCTGGTTCGTGTAGCAAGAGAATTTGCATATGTCTTTGAGCCGGTCACAGGACTACCACCGAAACGAGCTGTTGAGTTTCGGATAGATCTTGTTCCAGGAGCTGAACCTATGAGCAGACCACCTAGCAGGATGACACCGACAGAGATGAAGGAATTGAAGGTGCAGTTGGTGGATCTTGAGGAAAGAAATTTTATTTGACTGAGAAGTTCGCCTTGGGGAGCAGTTGCGGTGTTTGTGAAGAAACCAGATGGGTCGTTAAGTGATGCAGCGCACCATGATGACAATCTTATGTCGCCGGCCTTAAGTCGTAGGTCGTTTGAATTAAGTCGTGGGTCGTATGTCGCTTGCCGTAGAAGAGAACGAATCAAGAAAGCAAGCCGCATCTTTATAAGTCGCTCAAATTATGCCGTTTGTTTCTTAAGTCGCAATTTTCCTTAGGTCGCTTATGTCGTCTGAAGATGCACTTTGTTATGTCGCTCAAGTTGATATGTCGCTCAAGCCGTTCCTGTTGCTGTGCTATGTCGCTAAGTCGGATGTTCTTATGTCGTATGCTTCTTAAGTCGTCTGTGTTAAGTCGTATGTCATGGGATGTTGTATCTTGTTAAGTCGTTTATGTTGTTAATTCGCATGTTGTTGTAACTCGTTATGTCGTGTTGTTGTAAGTCGTGTGTGTTGTAATTCCTATAAATAGGGGTGTGTGTCGTTTGTAAAAAGGAGTTGATTTTTGAATAAAATTTGTTCGTGTGCTTTGTGCCACTTTTTGAAGTTGAGTGTGATCTCCTTCATCTTCCATCTTCAGATATTCGAGTGCGCTCAAATCAACGGACTTGAAGCCGATTCACGGAATCTCGTGCACGAGATCAACGTCGAAGAATCGTAGATCTTTTAACACGGTATCGTGCCCGATCAACATGTTGGAGATATCTAGAATCCAGTATCTCGTGAGATCAACGGATTTGGGCATTTTATCTTGGGTATCATCAATCCATCAATTCATCATTGTATCATTTCATCGATTTGTTTGACACGAAATCTTCATTTCATGGACAAGTGTAATATCCGCTGCGTCAGCATGGTATCAGAGCCATACTTAGCTATACCATAGCTAAGCCGAGCCTATTGGGAGTAAAGAGGAAGTGTTGGAGTTAGAGCCGAACCAATCAAAGCAAAGCCGAGCTAAGTCGAGAATAGATCATGCCTCCGAGACGTGCTAATCGATTTCAAAATGTTGAAGATGTATATAGGAGTCAAGAAGCAGAGGCAATGGAGCAACGTATCAATGAGAAGTTTAACGAAGGTATTGGAAAGTTGGAGAAATTGATGACTGACATGAACCAGAGATGAACGTCACCAGTTTCGAATCAGGGTGGAAACAGGGTTTCGCCGTCGGTTTCGAGAGAAAGAAGAATGTCACCGCAATCTTATCAAGATAGAAGAGAATCATCAGTTTCCGTGATGAGAGACCACCAGGAGTACAGAAGTGAAGACAAAAGATCTCAACGTGGTTTTGAACATGAACCCTATCGTTATGTTGAACGACAGAGTAGAAGAGACATTCATGGCCGTAGAGATGTGGATGGTCGAGAACGATATAGAAGTACATCTGATTTTGAGGAATATGGTGATAGAGGTAGTATTCATTATCGAGATCGAGGCCAAAGGCGAGATCGATATATTGATTTAGAGAATGATCGTAAATGGGAATCTGGTATGAGGATGGAAATTCCAGAATTCAAGGGTGGTATGCAAGCAGAAGAATTTCTTGATTGGTTGTCAACTGTTGAAGAAATTTTGGAATTCAAGGATGTGCCAGAAAATCGCCGAGTTTAGTTAGTTGCTACAAAGCTAAGCGGAAGAGCTATGGCTTGGTGGCAGCAAACTAAGCTAACACGGGAGAGAATGGGAAAATCAAAAGTTGTTACTTGGGAGAAGATGAGAAAGATGATGAAAGCGACTTTCTTGCCGTACAATTATCAGTCTCTTATGTATCAACGTTTGTAGAACTTGAGACAAGGAACGAAGTCGGTGAATGATTATGCAGATGAATTCTATCAACTGATTGCGAGAAATGATATTATGGAAATAAAGGAACAGCTAACAGCTAGATACATTGGAGGGTTGCGAACGCAGATTCAAGACATGGTGAATATGTTTAATCCAATGTCTGTTGCTGAAGCACATCAGAAAGATCTAGCTTGGGAGAAGCAAGGAAGACGGGGAGTTGGTGTGTTTACAAGTTCCAACAACCAGAAAAAGGGCGCTAGTAGCAGTGCTAATGTTTCCAAAGTAGTCAGTAAGCCGATTGTGAATGAAGCCGCTAAAGCAAAGGTCAATACCAGTATTAAATGCTTTAATTGTCAGGAGTTTGGCCATAAAAGTAATGAATGTACAAAGCCAAAGAAGAGAGCATTAGTTGTAGAAGAATGTGAGTATGAGGATGTAGAAGTTGAAGTTGATTATTCTCAACCATCAAAGTTTGATGAAGAAGAAGAAGTTGTGTCAGGAGATGAAGGGTGTAACTTGATGATGAGGAGGTCTTGTTTAACGCCAAAGCAAGAGGATGATTCTAGTTGGCTGAGGAGCAATATTTTTTAGTCTACATGTACTATCTTGGGAAAGGTTTGTCGATTTGTTATTGATGCGGGAAGCTGCGATAACATTATTTCTGAATAAGTTGTCAAGAAGTTAGGGTTGAAGACTGAAAAACACACTAGACTTTATAAACTAGCATGGCTAAAGAAAGGTGGAGAAGTGAAAGTGGGAAGACGAGCATTTATTACATTTTCTATTGGGAAGAAGTGCAAAGATGAAATATGGTGTGATGTTGTAGATATGGATGTGTGTCATCTACTATTGGGAAGACCATGGCAGTATGATAGAGCTGTACAACATAATGGTCGCACCAACAGCTACAGTTTCATGTTCGAAGGGACTCAAGTCACCTTAGTTCCTAAGAAGCATGAACAAAGTGAAAGCAAGTCAGAGCCGAAAGTGGAATCAACTAGTCTTTTATCTTCGAGAGAATTTGTTGAAGAGGTAAAGGGTAGTGCTGAAATGTTTATGCTGATTGGGTATGAAACACATGAAGAACTTAAAATTCCCGAGGAAGTTAAGCCGGTGTTGAATGAGTTTGAAGACGTCTTTCCTTCGGAATTGCCCAAGGAATTGCCACCACTGAGGGACATACAAAATCAGATTGATCTAGTGTCAGGTGCTGTTTTACCGCATAGGCTACATTATCATATGAGTCCGAAAGAACATGAAGAGTTGAGGAGACAGGTTGAGGAGTTGCTTGAGCAAGGGCGTGTTCGGGAGAGTCTCAGTCCTTGTGCTGTACCAGCTTTGTTAGTGCCGAAAAAGGATGGTTCGTGGAGGATGTGTACAGATAGCCGAGCACTTAACAAAATAACCGTTAGATACAGATTTCCAATGCTAAGACTGGATGATCTGTTGGATCAAATTAGTGGATCTGTAATCTTTTTGAAGATCGATTTGAAGAGTGGTTATCATCAAATTCGTATAAAACCAGGGGATGAATGAAAGACCGCGTTCAAGACACGAGAAGGATTATATGAATGGCTGATCATGCCATTTGGTTTGGGTACATTTATGAGGGTGATGAATCAAATTTTCAGACCTTACATTGGGAAGTTTGTGGTAGTTTATTTTGATGATATCTTGATCTATAGTGCTAACACAGAGGAGCATATTCAACATTTGTGAGAAGTGTTAATTATTCTTCGTCAAGAACAATTCTATGCAGCAACGAAGAAATGCGTGTTCATGACGCAAAGTGTTTTATTTTTGGGATATGTCGTGTCCAAGAATGGGATACAGGTGGATCAAAGTAAAGTAGCCGCAATCCGAGATTGGCCGCAGCCCAAAACTATAACCGAAGTCAGAAGTTTTCATGGGTTAGCTTCATTTTACCGAAGATTTATACCACACTTTAGTAGTGTGATGGCGCCTGTTACTGATTGCATGAAGGGAAAGCAGTTTTTATGGACAAAGGAAGCAGGATCAGCTTTTGAGCGGATCAAGGAACTTTTGACGTCAACACCAATTCTAGTATTGCCAGACTTTCAGTTGTTATTTGAGTTACATACAGATGCATCGAAAGTTGGGATTGGAGGAGTGTTGAGTCAGAAGGGTCGTCCAATTGCATATTTCAGTGAGAAGCTTTCTGGAGCCAAGATGAGATATACTACTTATGATGTGGAATTTTATGCTATTGTGCAAGCCGTGAAACATTGGAGACATTAATTGTTCCATAAAGAATTTATTTTGTATACAGACCATGAAGCGTTGAAACATTTGTAGGGGCAGGATAAAATTGCAGCTAGGCATGCATCGTGGATAGCTTATTTGCAGCAATTTACATTTGTTGTAAAGCACAAGTCTGGAATAACTAATCGTGTTGCCGATGCATTGAGTTGGAGGAATAATTTACTAACAACCATGCGAGTAGAGGTGATGGGTTTTGACTTACTTCCAGAATTGCTTAAGTCAGATTCATATTTTTCGGGAATCCTAGACAAAGTTAAGCAGGGAAACATGGATGGATATATGCTGGTTGATGGTTTTCTGTTCAAAGGAAATCAGTTGTGTATTCCAGATTGCAGTTTACGAATGAAGATTATCAAAGAATTGCATGAGGAAGGACACTTGGGCCGTGATCGTACTTTACAGTTGATTGCAAAATCTTATTTTTGGCCGTCAATGAGGAAGGAAGTTTAAAAATTTGTTCAGAGGTGTCATATTTGTCAGGTTTCAAAGGGGACAGCGACAAATGCAGGGTTGTATATGCCGTTTCCTGTGCCGACTAAACCGTGGGTGGATGTTAGCATGGATTTTGTGTTGGGATTGCCGAGAACACAACGCGGCAATGATTCTATCTATGTGGTGGTTGATCGATTTTCAAAGATGGCACATTTTATTGCCTGCAAGAAGACAGCAGATGAGGTTAATGTAGCACAGTTATATTTCAGAGAAATATATCATCTTCATGGGTTGCCTGAATCGATTGTTTCGGATAGAGATACTCGTTTTCTAAGTCATTTTTGGATGAGCCTATGGAGAATGGTTGGGACGAAGCTGAAATTCAGTAGTGCTTATCATCCACTGATAGATGGACAGACTGAAGTTGTGAACAGATCCCTGGGTAATCTATTGCGATGCCTTATGAATGATAATTTGAAGAGTTGGGATTCGAAGCTATGTCAAGCTGAGTTTGCACACAACCATGCAGTTAATCGTAGCACTGGGTTCAGTCCATTTCAGGTTGTGTACTCAAAAGTTCCTAAAGGACAGTTGGATTTATTTGTAGTTCCACAGCAGAAAGGAGTGATCAAACGGGCTAGTGATTTTGTGAATGAATTGCAAGAGTGTCACAAGGTTGTGCAGGAACGATTGCTTAAGGCGAATGAGAAATATAAGCAATCCGCAGATATTAAACGATGACATGTTGACTTCAAAGAAGGAGATTTTGTATATGCAGTATTGACCAAGGATCGATTTCCAGTTGGTACTTACAACAAACTAGCTGCTAGAAAGATTGGTCCTTTGGAAATCATAAAGAAGATTAATGATGTTGGGCGATCTCTCACCACCGACCCAAGCCCACACCGAACCGGGCTCATCACCGGACGAAGACTACAGAACAACCTCCTACCACCGAACCAACTCATTGCCGATCCAAGCTTAATCACCGGACGGAGACCACCGAACCAACTCATTGCCGAACCGGTCTCATCACCGGACGGAGATCATCGAACTAACTCCACCACCGAACCAACTCTACCACCAAACCAAGTCTCATCTCCAACCACCGAACCAACTCATTGCCGATCCAAGCTTCGTCTCCAACCACCTACCACCGAACCAAAGTCCTACCGAGCCAAAACATTGCCGAACCAACATTGCCAGGCCAGATTGTAGCAGCCCAGGCCCAACAGCAGCTATATACATCCAAAACCCCTACCCCCAACCTCACTCTATAAATAGAGGGGTAGGGGTACAGCAATGGGGGACAAGTTTGAGAGCTCAAGCAAGGATAGAACTTTCAAACAACCTTTCATATACTTGTATCAAAGCTTTGTACTTGTAATCTGAACAAGAAAGAAGAAATAATATATAAAGTGGACGTAGGCACATTCTGGCTGAACCACTATAAATCTGTGTGTCTTTTACAGTTTAGTCCCTGCATTCTACACATTTGCATAAATAACCCAAATCACTAAGAACAACATAAAATCAACTAAATCATACGACTTGGAGGTGTTTGCCCATTTTTTGTGCAAACATTTTTGGTGCTTTCATTGAGAGGCAGACGGGGCAACAAAATAAGGCGGCTCACAGCAACACACCCGCTGTAGCAAGGGACGTTCGAAGAAATGATTCTAGAGACAACGCTGGAGGCAAGAAGGGAGAAAAGCACCTATATCGGCCAGGACCGAGATTTGACACTTACACCCCGTTGAATGAAACGATCGAAAACATCTTTCTGGCCACTCAAGACGAGGTTAGATACAAATGCCTCCCGCACAAGAAGGAATCAGATAACGCAATTAAGTCTGGAAAATTATGCCGCTTCCACGAATCCCATGGGCATGATACCAACGAATGCCATCATCTCCGAGACTTGATTGAAGAACATATCAGAAGAAGGAAACTAGAACGCTATGTAAAAAGTCAGAACAGGACTCCAGCTCCTGCCAATGAAAATCCAAGGCTACCCTCTCCAAAGACAGGTAGAGGGAATCGCAACACTAGCGGACCCAGTCAAGAGAAGATAGTGGTCCATACCATCTCGGGAGGACCACACATCGCCGACAGAAGCTGGGCAGAGATGGAAAGATATGGAAAGTCACTTAGAAACAATGAAGACTGCGTTAATTCTGTCATAGAAGAACACCACCCGAAGCGAAAAGAGAGTGATGACATCACATTCAGTAGGCGTGACCTAGAGGGAAGGCAATACCCTCACATGGATCCCATGGTTATCTCCGCCCGGCTCAGTCCAGCCGAAGTTTTTCGAATTCTAGTAGACACTGGAAGCTCTGTAAATATCCTTTTCAAGCATGCATTCGACAAAATGAAACTGTCAATAAAGGATGTTTCCCCCTGCAATAAACCACTACACGGTTTCACTGGAGTTGCAAAGATGCCCCGCGGGCAACTGGACCTCTTTGTTGAAATTGGAAGTCATCCCCGCTCCATTGTGCGGAAGCAGACATTTGTGCTGATAGAAAACCACTCAGCCTACAACGCCTTCTTAGGAAGGCCAGCCTTGTCTGACTTCCAAATTATCATGGCCCCATGGTGTCTAAAGATGAAATTTCCAATGGACAATGGAGTAGGGGAAGTAGAGGGAGACCAGGACATCGCTCGAGACTGCTATGTAACTGAACTTCGCAACAACCACTGGAAGGATAAGGGGAAAATTGTAGAGATTGCCCTCTGCACAAAGAGTTTGGAAGCATAGCAACTAAAGAAAGCCCCTCCTCTTCGATATACCAGCGACCCTTTCAATGAATTAGACCCCAGGGAGAAGAGGAGGAGGCCACCGCCGAGCCTGCAGAGGCTATGGAATTCATATCTGTAGACAGACATGACTCGAGTAAACTATTGAAAATCGGGTCCCAACTAAAAGCAGAGTTGAAGGAGCAACTCATTGATTTTCTCCACCACAACTTGGATGTATTTGCGTGGTCACACGCTGACATGACCGGAATCTCCCCTGACATAGCATGCCACGTACTAAACATTGATCCTACCAAGGCGCCAGTAAAACAGAAAAAGAGAAGTATGGGGGCAGAACGATCAGCTGCCCTCGATGAAGAAGTAAAGAACCTACTTGCCAATGACTTCATACGAGAAGCCATCTACCCAGAGTGGATCGCCAACCCGGTGCTGGTAAAGAAGGCTAATGGTAAGTGGCGAACATGCATTGACTTATCCAACTTAAATGACGCCTGCCCGAAGGATTGCTTCCCACTTCCCCGAATCGATCAACTTGTAGACAGCACAGCCGGGCACAAACTCTTATCCTTTATGGACGCATACTCAGGATATAACCAAATTCCTATGCATGCTCCCGACCAAGACCACACTAGTTTCATCACTGACCAGGGTTTGTAATGCTACAAGGTAATGCCTTTCGGACTTAAAAATGCAAGAGACACCTACTAGCGCCTCATCAACAAGATGTTTGCAGGGCTAATAGGACAAACTATGGAAGTGTATGTGGATGACATGCTGGTAAAGTCAAGGAAAGCCAACGATCACGTAAGCCACCTGGGCGAGATGTTTCAAGTACTTCGCCAGTATGGAATGAAACTTAATCCTCTAAAATGCTCCTTCGGAGTATCATCAGGAAAGTTCTTGGGATTCATCGTCCATGCCAGAGGGATTGAAGCAAACCCTGAACAAGTCCGAGCTCTAAAAGATATCAAAATACCTTCCACTCGAAAGGAAATGCAAAGCCTGAATGGAAAAGTGGACGCCCTAAGCCGATTCATCTCCAAAGCAACAGACAAGTGCATCCCCTTCTTCGAAGCTCTAAAGAAAGACAAAGGAAAGTTCAAATGGACTGACGAATGCTTAACCACTTTCCTTAACTTAATCGAACACCTCCAGAAACCTCCGGTACTCTCGACTCCAAACAAAGGCGAGGAGTTATACCTATACCTTGCTGTATCATCTCATGCTCTAAGCGATGCTTTGGTAAGAGAAGACAACCGCACGCAGCGGCCAGTATACTTTGTAAGTAAGAGGTTTACAGGGGCAGAAGTCAGATATCCTAAACTTGAGAAGCTAGCATACTGTCTACTAATCGCATCACGAAAACTACGACACTATTTTCAATCCCATTCCATCAGAGTTCTGACCGATCAACCGCTAAGGCAGGTACTCCATCGTCCCGACACTTCTGGGCGACTACTTAAATGGTGCATTGAACTAAGTCAGTATGATATTACCTACCATCCTCGCACCGCCATCAAAGGGCAAGCCATGGCCGATTTCATTGCCGAATTCACTACCAGCGAAGGTGAGGAGCAATCTGAAATAGCAGAGGACATCAAGTGGAACCTCTTTGTGGATGGTGCATCAAACGAACATGGCTCGGGGGCAGGTGTGGTAATAATTACTCCCAGGGGAAATAAGCTGCACCATGATATAAGGTTGGAATTCGCTGCCACCAACAACAATGCAGAGTATGAAGCAGTGATAGCTGGATTAGAACTTGCCTTAGAAATCGGAGCCAATTCTTTGTGTCTTCATAGCGATTCTCAACTTATTGTTAATCAAATACTGGGAGAATTCCAGGCTCGAGAGGAACGACTCATAGCATATCTACAGAAGACCAAGTTACTTCTCAGTCGATTGGACCACTACTTAGTCAAACACATCCCTCGGGAAGAGAACCAAGAGGCCGATGAATTGGCAAAGCAAGCCAGCATGAGAGACGGCGCTATTTCCGGAGCAGTAGCCATCTGGAAGCAACTGACCCCAAGTTTTGAGCAACTGAATCTAATAGCTGCAACCGAAGAAGCAACTTGGATGACTCCCATCCGAGACTACTTACAAAGCGGCACACTACCCGACGGACGTAACGAAGTCAAGAAAATCTTGAGGAAAGCTTCCCACTACATAATACAAGAAGGCACCCTCTATCGGCGCGGCTTCTCTAACCCCTTATTAAGGTGTGTCGCTGGGAAGGAAGCCAAGGAAATCTTATCCAACATCCATCAAGGAAGCTGTGGAGATCACACTGAAGGACAGACTTCGGAAAAAAAGATACTCCGATATGGATATTTCTGGCCCACCTTAAGCAAGGACGCTTTAGATTTCGTCACAAAATGTGACAGATGCCAGAAGTTTGCTAAGATTCCACGGCTACCAACCACTGAGATTACTCAAATGACCAGCCCTTGGCCCTTTGCAGTATGGGGAATTGACTTAATCGGCGAACTGCCAATGGGCCGAGGCGGGGCCAAATATGCTATAGTGGCAGTTGACTATTTCACCAAATGGGTGGAAGCAGAACCCTTAAATAAAGTATCATCAACGAAAGTTATTAACTTCTTGATCAAAAATGTTCTATGCAGGTACAGAGTCCCATTCAAAATTATATCGGACAATGGACTTTAGTTTGACAGCGAGGAGTTCGCCAACTGGTGCCAAGAGCATGGAATTCACAAGAGCTTCTCATCCGTAGCTTATCCCCAGGCAAACGGACAAGTCGAAGCCGTCAACAAAATTCTGAAAAAAAAGAAGATCGAAAAATCAAAGGGCACTTGGGTGGATGAACTCCCTACGGCACTGTGGGCCTATCGCACATCTTTCAGAACATCAACAGGGCATACCCCTTTCTCTTTGGCATACGGATCGGAGGCTATGCTCCAAGTTGAAACCATCGTGCCTTCCCATCGTAGGATCCACTATAACCCAGAAGAGAACGAAGAACTCCTTCACATGTCTATGGATCTAATTGAGGAGAGAAGAAATGATGCAGCCCTCAAAGCAGCAGCTCACAAGCAAAAAGTGGCAGCACACTACAACTCCAAAGTCAAGCATCGTACCTTACAGGAAGGAGATCTTGTCCTCAAGCGAATCTTCCCTCGCCTCGGAGCACTAGATCCAATCTGGGATGGACCATTTGTAATTCATAAAGATCTCCACAATGGAGCTTATATTTTGTCAACAGTGGACGGAGAGGTGTCCCAGAGGGCATGGAACATCCAACACCTCCGTCGATACTTTTCTTAACCTGTACTGCCCATATGAAGTGAATTAACAAAGAGAATCAGTGGACGTAGGCATTTTTGTGCCGAACCACTTTAAAAACCTTGTCTCTTTTTTAACTTGTTCCTTTATATCTTGACTGCTTGTTAACTTTATCCTTTTCTGTTGAACAAAATCCTATGCATATAGCATTTCCATTCAAGGCGCTCCACAACGCGACTTCTCCTGGACGAGACCTAACAGGTACTATACGAATCTATGCCCTTGCCAATGAGACACTTTTGCTCCGGCATCCCTCTACTGCGGGTTAACTCATTGCTCGCGACGGCCCTCAAAGCCAACGGTAATGAGCCGATTATAAGCCACCAAGAAGGCCGACTATAGCCAAGGCAGCTCATTACGGCGTTCGGCTCGCCGGCAACTGTGAACCTACTTTAAGCCCCAACATAAGGTGTGGCCAGCCAGGGGTAGTTCACGGTTGACGATCGGCACCCACGCTAGCCGGCCACAGTAAATCGAATAATACCCATGATTACGGGCCATAATGGCCCGGGTAGTTACTATGCGCGATCTCGGCTCCGATGTGTCTTACGTACGGCTGTGGTAAAAAATATTAACTCCCCGCGGAGGCGTAAGATGGGTGACAAATGTCTCCAAGACCCACAGCTAGGGAAAGTGACTACAAAGCCCGTTTGCTACGAACTTAAGCACATCGAAGGCCTTCCATGATTGGAAGTTTTACTTTTTCTCATATTTCAATTTTATTTAAGAAACTTTTCTCCTATCCTCTATAACAATCCCTGAAGTACAGGACACAGAATAAGAGACATTCGCTAATGGAAGCGGATACTCACGGCAAGACACTGGACCGCATTCCATACTCAGTCACGCAAGACATTCAATGCTGCCATTTACAAGCAAAATATGAAGGGCGGTATTTCCTTCTTTCATATATAAACACGTGGCTATAATTTATTCACACATCACACTAATATTGCAAGACATGAAATTATGTTTTAAACAAGAACTTGACGTCAAACACAATTTAATTACAAGAATATGCATAGCTATATTTCTCATGCAACATGTCAAAATAGCAAAAACATTCAAAAACGGCAGAATCAGCTTAAGTTAAAAAAAAATTACACGTCGAGAATAATATTATTTATTACAAGTAGCATAATTACAACCTAAGAGATACGTTACTATTCTGAGACTAACATACACAACAATGTCAAGTTCACAAAAGGATATCCAGGTCAAATCAAGGAGCCGGCTATGTCGGAGTTTTATCCTTGTCCTGTTGCCCACCTGTCCGGTCAAAGAAAGAATTCATTAATGATAAGCAACCAAGTTAGCGGAAAGACTAGAAAGGAAGACTTACCAGCATCTGCTCCTTGATCATCTTGATCATCATCCTCTACTTGCACACCTGCCTCCTCAGCTGCAAGCAACCGCATGCCCTCCTTCACCGCCACCTTCTCCTCCTTGGTAAACTGGGCAGTAACCACATCCATACTGAAGGCCACGCCACCCTCCTTATCCGCCTAGCCTTGGCCTCCTCCAGAGCCCTGAGATAGATCCTAGCCATGACCCGGGGGTAATCATCCATCCAGGACAAGTTACCCTGCCTCCAAGTACGGAAGTACATATCCTGGAGCATCCCGTCCATCATCCCTTCATTCTCCTCAAACTCCCTCATTCGGACCTCAGAAGCCCGCAGCTTCACAACGACAGCATCCCTCTCCGATCGATAACGTAAACGGTCAGCCTGAAGGGACCTCCTCATCGCCTCCATCCCCTCCTTCAACTTAGCCTGAGCAAGCTCCGCGGCCTCAAGTCTCCCCGATAGTTCCCCTACCCGCTCGAGGTCCGCTTGCTGAACCTCATCCACCGTGGCAATGGCCATGTCAATCCGCTCCTTACAGACGGCCTCCATCTTCCGCAACTCTGCCCTACTGGCCTCTTCCATAGTCTTCCTCAATTGTCTAGATGCGGCCTCATGCTGAGAGATTTGGATGGCTTGGTCGGCAAGTTGCTTAGCCTGGTCGGAAACCATCAACCGTAGCCGAATGTTGGCGCTCCCTATCTCTTCCCCAGCCTTGACCAGTCGGGCGTGGTGCCCCATCAATTTCCTGGTCTCCTCAGCAACCCGGTCAATATTTGCCTTAGCCTCATCCCCCAGAGTTACAACCCGGGTAGTAAGCAAATCAAGGTCCAGGGACTTAGCTTCGTCAAGCACCCGTACCATAGGATTACGAGGGAGAAGATGCTCACCAGTAACCTCATCGAAGGAGATGTCATGAGATGCCGGGTCCAGGTCCGGATGACCCGCAAACGGATTACGAACTAAGCCAGAGTGATCTATTGGGGTGACGGTTGGATTCTCAGAAGATGTGGGGAAGGCCTAAACTCAGTATCATCCTCCGTAATATCGTGAATAGGGTGGAGTGGGGCCGGAGGACCAGGAAGAGGTTCAAACATAGATCGACTCCTCTTCTTCTTTTGTATATCTTCTTCAATAACCCCAAGAAGAGGATGATAGCCGACTACGGCTCCAGGACGGTTAGTAGGAGGCTTCGACTTGGCGGAAGCTTTGAGGAGTTTGTATTGTTCAAGCCTGTGCCGAAGATCTGAGGTCTTGGCCGTTTTGCCCGCTCCTGGAGTAAAAATCAAGTGTCACCAGCACACATTGAGCCATCATTCGGGAATTAAAAAGAATAGAGAGAAGTTCACCTTGAACCGCAGAAGTTGCCTCAGTAGGAGCGCTCCCGGAAGATAAATCGACGCCGGTCCCAACCTTATTAGCTTTCTTGGAATTCTCTGTTTCCTCCAAACCTTCGAAGGCTTGACGGAAAGCGTCATCCGTCCACTCTTGCATCTCGCCTACTTGCCTAGAAGACAAAACCCCAGTGCCATCGCCACCACCATCACCTCCTCATCTACTCCCGCTCTGACCTCCTTCATCTCCGCCTTTCCCCTCATCCACATCTCCCTCCTCCGGAATATTTGGACATGTACTAGGAGAGGGACCGTCAGACTTCTTGAGTTTCTTTCCCCCGGCGGCTGGAGGTATCGAAAAGGGTCTCCTTTTGCTACTCTTCGACGCAGCCCCTCCTTTAGCTTGGGCAGCCCTCTCTTCCGCCGTATCCCTCTGTTTGACCACGGACTGATGTGGTAAGATCAAGTTGTTCCCCAGAAGTGTAGCATTCCTGATCAAGTAAGCAGCCGACCTATCTCTTCCAGAAATAGCTTCTATTTCCGCTGTCATCTGAACCAGGCGATCATTCTCCACGACCGCAAAACCACCTGTCGCTAGCAAGAAATAAAAACACATAAGAAGAAGCATTGCAACTAGAGCGGAAATTGTAAATAAACTTTGACTTACATCCGGAGGTGAAGCGACAGATAGAAACAGAGTCGTCCCTGACAAAAAACCATTCCTTTTTAAACATGCTGTACTTCGAGTACAAGTCCAGGACTGGCTTGAAGGATACGACCGATTCCAAGCTGATGTATGGAGATCCCTTCTTATAGCCCCTCAAGTTGTACAAGTATCGGATCTCCCGGTTGGAAGGAGGACGCCCGTATCTCCTCTGGAAGATGACAAAAAGGCTTGCCAGGATGGCATAAGAGTTAGGCTGAAGCTGAAGTGGAGCCACCTTCAGGTATGTGACGAAGCTGACTATCCAGGCATTGAGAGGCGGGATGACACCACACATACAGTGATACCCGCTATAAGCAAAGTAGCCTTCAGGGGGGTCATACGGCATCACTCCTTCCCCCGGCAATAGCATGCGTGCTCTATCAATCCCAAAGGAGCGAGAAATAACATCAAGTTGCTCCTCTTTAAGTGAGCTAGGGAAATAATCAGGAGGTGAGTTCAAAAGCTCCCAAAGGCCATACCCATCTACTAATGAGCTCGGGGTGGGCCCATGACGTCCCGGTTCTGACTGAGCTGGGGGCATTGCGGAAGGATCATCTCTATCCTGGGATTTTTTCTTCTCTGATCGGGTTTCAACTTTATGAGACATTATCTGCAACACGAGAAAACACATTGTTAGAATAAGGACATAGAGATATAAACGAACGAGTGTATGTCGTCTAGAGTTTCACTTATGAACACTTAAACCCATTCGGTATAACAAAGCATGAAAATTCATTCGGCACTCGAACCACATGAGGTCATTCGGTATACAAGGCACGAAGGTTCGATCGACACTCGAGCCCCATTAGTTCATTCGGTATACAAGGCAGGTCCTTTAATCGGCACTCAAGCCCATTCGGTAGTGCGAAAGATAAAAGTCATTCAGCAATTACCTGATTCGGTAGACAAGTGTTGGTTCGGCAATATGACTGATTCGGCAGAAAAATCTGATTCGGCTATCCCTCTTGGTAGGGTATAACGAAAGCATGATGCCCCTACTTATAAGCAAACAGAAGCGACCGGACCAACTGAACTGGCACACAGGACCGGATAAGAATGACCGAGCTAAAACAAAGCATGGCATACGCTGGCATATGCCCCGCTTTGGGGGGCAAATGTTTGGCGATCTCTCACCATCGACCCAAGCCCACACCGAACAGGCCTCATCATCGGACGAAGACCACAGAACAACCTCCTACCACTGAACCAACTCATTGCCGGTCCAAGCTTAATCACCGGACGGAGACCACCGAACCAACTCATTGCCGAACCGGTCTCATCACCGGACGGAGATCACCGAACTAACTCCACCACCGAACCAACTCTACCACCAAACCAAGTCTCATCTCCAACCACCGAACCAACTCATTGCCGATCCAAGCTTCATCTCCAACCACCTACCACCAAACCAAAGTCCTACCGAGCCAAAACATTGCCGAACCAACATTGCCAAGCCAGATTGCAGCAGCCCAGGCCCAACAACAGCTATATACATCCAAAACCCCTACCCCCAACCTCACTCTATAAATAGAGGGGCAGGGGTACAGCAATCGGGGACAAGTTTGAGAGCTCAAGCAAGGATAGAACTTTCAAACAACTTTCATGCACTTGTATCAAAGCTTTGTACTTGTAATCTGAACAAGAAAGAAGAAATAATATATAAAGTGGACGTAGGCACATTTTGGCTGAACCACTATAAATCTGTGTGTCTTTTACAGTTTAGTCCCTGCTTTCTACACATTTGCATAAATAACCCAAATCACTAAGAACAACATAAAATCAACTAAATCATACGACTTGGAGGTGTTTGCCCATTTTTTGTGCAAACAAATGAGAATGCTTATTAGTTGAGATTTCCGGATCATATCCATACGGCCGATGTTTTCAACGTCAAACACTTGATTCCGTATCATGAGGATAAGCATGTTGAAGATGAGGAAAGTGTGAATTCGGGGACGAATTCTTGTCAACCAGGGGAGGATGATGCAGCGCACCATGATGAAAATCTTATGTCGCCGGCCTTAAGTTGTAGGTCGTTTGAACTAAGTCGTGGGTCGTATGTCGCTTGCCGTAGAAGAGAACGACTCAAGAAAGCAAGCCGCATCTCTATAAGTCGCTCAAATTATGCCGTTTGTTTCTTAAGTCGCAATTTTTCTTAGGCCGCTTATGTCGTCTGAAGATGCGTTTTGTTATGTCGCTCAAGTTGATATGTCGCTCAAGCCGTTCCTGTTGCTGTGTTATGTCGCTAAGTCAGATGTTCTTATGTCGTATGCTTCTTAAGTCGTCTGTGTTAAGTCGTATGTCGTGGGATGTTGTATCTTGTTAATTCGTTTATGTTGTTAAGTTGCATGTTGTTGTAACTCGTTATGTTGTGTTGTTGTAAGTCGTGTGTGTTGTAATTCCTATAAATAGGGGTGTGTGTCGTTTGTAAAAAGGAGTTGATTTTTGAATAAAATTTGTTCGTGTGCTTTGTGCCACTTTGTTGAAGTTGAGTGTGATCTCCTTCATCTTCCATCTTTGGATATTCGAGTGCGCTCGAATCAACGGACTTGAAGCCGATTCATGGAATCTCGTGCGTGAGATCAACGTCGAAGAATCATAGATCTTTTAACATTGTATCGTTCGTGATCAACGTGTTGGAGGTAGCTATAATCCGGTATCTCATGAGATCAACGGATTTGGGCATTTTATCTTGGGTATCATCAATCCATCAATTCATCATTGTATCATTTCATCGATTTGTTGGACATGAAATCTTCATTTCGTGGTCAAGTGTAATATCCGCTGCGTCATTAAGAATGTGCATCGACTATCGTAAGTTTAATGAAAGGACGATCAAAAATAGATACCCTCTACCGAGGATATATGATCTGTTTGATCAGTTGAGATGAGCCAGAATATTTTCCCAATTGGATTTAGCAACGGGGTTCCATCAGTTGAGAGTGGTAGAGGATAGCATTCCTTTGACGGCATTTCAGACTAGGTATGGTTCGTATGAGTGGTTGGTGATGCCATTTGGATTAACAAATGCACTTTCTTTCTTCATTGATTTGATGAACCGTGTTTTCCATGAGCACTTGGATAGGTTCGTGTTGGTATTTATAAATGACACTTTGGTATACTCAAAGGATGAAAGAGAGCATGAGATTCATCTTAGAATGGTGCTTGAGACGCTATGGCAGAATCAGCTAAAGGCGAAGTTTTCCAAATGTAATTTTTAGAAAAAAGGGGTTAAGTTTCTTGGTCATGTGGTTTCAGAGGAAGGATTGTCAGTTGATCCAGTTAAGATCGAGGCAGTCAATAATTGGAAGAGACCAGAGACGGTAACTGAGATCAGGAGTTTTCTTGGACTTGCTGGCTATTATCAGAGATTCATTAAGGATTTCTCGCGGATAACAACACCTTTGACTAAGTTAACTAGGAAGGATGTGAAGTTTGTTTGGTCCAACAAATGTGAGGAAGCATTCCTTAAGTTAAAGCATTTGTTGACCAATGCTCCAATATTAGTAGTTCTAGATCATAACCAAGGGTTGGTAGTATACACAGATGCGTGTGGGACTAGATTGGGAGCATTACTGATGCAAAAGGGCAAAGTTATTGCTTACGCACCTAGGTAGCTTAGACCAAGGGTTGGTAGTATACACTGATGCGTGTGGGACTAGATTGGGAGCATTACTGATGCGTGTGGGACTAGATTGGGAACATTCTCTCAAAAGGAGTTGAATATGAGGCGTGTGGGACTAGATTGGGAACATTCTCTCAAAAGTAGTTCTAGATCATAACCAAGGGTTGGTAGTATACACTGATGCGTGTGGGACTAGATTGGGAGCATTACTGATGCGTGTGGGACTAGATTGGGAACATTCTCTCAAAAGGAGTTGAATATGAGGCAGCAGAGATGGCTAGAGTTTTTGTTTGCTTATGATTTCGGTATAGAGTATACTCCTAGGAAAGGAAATTAGGTAGCGGATGCTCTTAGTAGAAGACATCAGAATGTGATGTTGGCTATGTTGGCAGAATGGAATGATCTAGAAGCTTTAGCCAGTGGTGGTGTGCAGTTGAGACCTGCTGCTAGTTCTAGTCAGAATACTGCCATGTTGTCATGTTTGGAAGATTGATCAGAGTTGATCGAGAGAATTGCTTCTAAACAGAAGGAGGATCCATTATTAGTTGAGAGGATCAAATGGATTGAGGTTGGAACCGAGGTCGATGATTTGAAAGATTTTTGTCTTGACTAGATAGGATGGTTGAGCAAGAAGGGACAGTTATGTGTCCCAGATGTGGAGAACTTGAGAAGAGAAGTTCTTGAGGAGTGCCATCGATCCAAGTTTATGATTCATCCTGGAGGGACCAAGACGTATCAGGATATGAAGAGAAGCTTCTATTGGGAAGGCATGAAGAAGGAGGATGGCTTGTGGGTTAAACAATGTGTCAACTGTCAACAAGTGAAGGTCAAACATCAGAAGCCAAGTGGGTTACTTCAGCCTTTAGATATTCCAGTTTGGAAATGGGTTTCAATATCCATGGATTTTATAGATGGGTTGCTAAGGTCATGGGGAGGAATTGAGATTATATGGGTTATTGTGGACAGGTTGACCAAGATTGCCGATTTCATTCCAGTAAAGTTGACCAGAACGGTACCTGTTTTGGCTAAGTTGTTCATGAAGAACATAGTTAGACTTCATGAGATTCCTAGTAGAATAGTCAGCGACAGAGATGCATTATTTACTAGCGAATTTTGGAGGAGTCTATAAGAGCTATTAGGTACCAAGCTCAAGATAAGTACAACATATCACCCACAGATAGATGGGAAGACAGAGAGAGTCAATAAAGTACTCGAGGATTTATTGAGAGCTTGTGTATTGGACTTTGGTGGATCGTGGAAGGATCACCTACATTTGATTGAGTTTTCCTATAATAATAGTTATCAGACTAGTATAGGAATGGCGTCTTTTGAAGCTTTATACGGAAGGCCATGCAAGTCACCAGCATGTTGGTTGGAGACTGGAGACAGATCAGTCTTAGGTCTGGATTTGGTTAGAGAGGCGTCGAAAAAGATTGAGTTAATCTGACGACGGATGAAGGAAGCTCAATCCAGGCAGAAGAATTATGCAGATAAGAGGTGTAAAGACCTAGAATTCTCAATGGGAGACAAGGTTTTCATTAAAGTATCACCAATGAAGGGTGCGGTGTGGTTTGGGTAGTTGGGAAAGTTGGCCCCGAGATATGTTTGACCCTTTCAGATTTTAGAAAGGATTGGAAAGCTCGCTTATAGAGTAGAGTTACCGAGCAGTTTAGCAGGTGTCCATAATGTATTCCATGTGTCTCATCTTCGTAAGTTTGTACATGATCCATAGGCTACTATTCCTCAAACAAAGTTGGAGGATTTGGCAGTAGAGCCTGATTCGACTTTTGTTGGACAACCAGTTAGGGTTGTAGCGAGAGATGAGAAGAGATTGAGGACCAAGACAGTCCAGTTCGTGAAAGTTCAATGGAGCGACAACGAGAAAGACTGTACTTGGGAGACAATGGACATGATTAGGGATACTTATCCTGAGCTGTTGTGAGGGTATGTACTATATTTGTTTTATATAGACATATAGGCTAGTAGGATATACTAGCTTTTGTTTATATGATTGTTATGCTGGTTTGTAGTCCTTACTAAATTTCGAGGATGAAATTCTTTAAGGAGGGGAACCTGTAACACCCCTAATTTTTATTTAACATTATTCGAGACATTTAATTGGATAAATTAAATAGAATTATGTTGATAAGGAGATTGAGGGTTGATTAATAAATTAAGTGGCCGTGCTTATTTAACTAAATGAATTGATAAATGATTAAGTAATTAAACATAAGGGCATTAGGGTAATAGCCACCCATATTTCCCACCATTATACTATTTTCCATACTCATACACGTTCATTTTATCTCAAACAAAATTTATAACCTTAATAAGGAAGCAAGGCCAGCCATACGAAGGAGAGAAGAGAAAAAAATCAATGTAAAATCTTAGGATCAAGCTAGAAGAAATCAGTCTCAATCAAACTTCAATTTCCTTATCCAATCTAAGGTGAATAATAATTTCTATATCTCTATTTTCGTTTTATAATCGTATGGTTTCAGATTTAAGGGTAAATCTGTTTTATGATGTATTAAATGATGATATGCTTGATTTATGATTTATATATGTTTAAACATGGTTTTTTAAAGGAGACATATATGGTTTTAGGGTAAAACTGAGGTTAAATGATTTTAAAATGCCATGGGAAAACTTTATGTTAAGGAAAACATATTTTGGAGTTGGGTTTCAATTTTTATAATTTTCCAAACCATGGAGAATTAGTTATAATTTTCAAAGGAAAATATGGATATTTGGGTTTATAAATTTATTTTGGAAAATATATTAAGAATTTGGGTCTGAAATTTTAATATGATAGATAACATGATTAAAGTGAATTTCCGAAATTTTTGGGGATTTTTACTAAGTGATTTAGTATGAAAATTAAATTATTTCGAAAGAAGGACTTAAATGATTTAATTATTTTCATAAAAGGAAGGGCTTAATTGTTAAAAGTTAACTTGATTTTAGATCTGAGAAAATGCGGCAAATATAATCCAAATTAATTAAAAGTTTGTGAAAGCCAATCAAATGTTTACAAGTAGGCAAGTTTGTTACAAAAAGTTTACTTATTTTGGCAAAAACAGCTTTAACCCAGAAAAAGGTGGTTCCACCTTCTTTGGCAAACCATTCAACCCAGACCTTTCGACCTAGACCTTTCGACTTAATTGACCAACTAGGTCAAAAACAATGCACATGATATCATTCAGGTGGTATGTAGTGAATTGGACCAAGTCGGAAGGTAAGGTGTCATAGGGTTGCTTTCGAAGGAGATGGTCCCTTTGATTACTTTGATTTGAAAAAGAAGATCACTTGCCTGTTTTTAAAAGAGCTTTCGACAAGGTCGAAAGCTATGGTTTTGAAAGCGCCTTTGTTTTAAAGAAGTTTTTGTTTAAAGCTTTCGACGTCGTCAAAAGGTTTAATTGTTTATAAAAATAGAAGCCGCTTCCCAAACCTTTCGAAAGGGTCGAAAGCCGAAGCTTTCGACGTTATCGAAAGGTTCATCCCAGATGTTTTAGTGCTTTCGGAAGGATGGTTTGATACCATCAAACTTCTCCAATATTTTATAAAAGGTGTCTAATGGTTTGAGTTTCAATGGTTTTGAAAGATTTGATTTTCAAGGGTTTTAAGGGTAACCTTCAATGCTTTCAAAACGGATACTTTCAAGTGGTTTTGAAGCTATACTTCTACCCTTGTATAATAATACTTTTACATGGTCGAAAGATTTTGAAAGGGGGTTTTAAAGTATTATAAAGGTTGGAGCCTATTGTTTTAAAAATTTATGGTTTGTACTTTCGAAGGTGTCGAAAGCAAACTTTTCGAAGGGGTCGAAAGGTTGCTTTCAAAAGGGTCGAAAGCAAAGCTTTTGAAGGGGATACTTTCAAAAGGGTTGAAAATTTGTTTTCTTTTTACCTCATAAAATAAATGCTGTTTAACCTTGGGGATACCAGATGGGATTAATGAGTTCAACATAATAGTTAGGGATATCAACACTTATATGTTTTTACAATCAATGGGGGATACCAATGTAAATTATAAATGAATATAACCTAAATTAGGGATACAAATGGAAATAGGTCAACCATGTGGATAACATGGGATAATTGGAATATAACCCAAATTAGTGATACTAATGAAATAGGTTAATCATGTGTATAGCATGAGATAATTAGATTCATGGGGATAGCATGAGTCAAGTGGCCAAGTGATGGGTTCATAGTCATCCTAAGAAAACTATGGGATGTTTAAGGATAGTCAACATCAAGTTGGAGATGAATAGTCTCCATATGATTGAAGAAGGGTTCATAATCATCCTAGGAAAACTATGCGATGTTTGATGGATAGTCAACATCATGTTGGGGATGGTTAGTCTCCATATGTTTAATGAAGGGTTTATAGTCATCCTAGGAAAACTATGGGATGTGAGATGGATAGTCCGCATCAGCTTAAGTAAAATGGAAATGGGATGGACAGCCCTATTTGAAGCTAATAATGTCTAGAATGGGATGGGACATCCTAATTGTTTTCAAGTATGCATATCATCATAATGTTTTGAAAATGTATGTTTTAACCATAATGGATGCAGGAGCACGGAATAAGGTTTTAAAAGGGTTTTAGGATATTAGTGAGGGGAAAACCTGTTCCGCTAAGCGACGTGGTCTCACTAGATATCTAAATGGATTGAGATGTTAGATAAATATTCATATCAGGCTTTATGTCTGACTCGAAGTTTTTGTTTTTCCCTTAAACTCTCGGGTGCTCAATTTATTTTGAGTAGTTTGAGATTTAAGGTTTTCAGGTTCTCTTCCTTAATGAATAAAGCTTCCAGAGACGTGCAGGAGGCAGACAGATACTTTGAGTTTTTTTTCCGCTGTGTGTTTTGTTTGTAAAGGTAGATTTATTAGCCTTACTATATACACTAATCAACCAAGGGGGCATCTTCATATGTCTCTCTTGGCATATTTGTAATAATTGTATTTTGCTAAACGTGGGTAACGTTTTTGGGATTATGTAATGAACATCAATGTTTTGATTTGAAATTGAATGTGGAAATATGTTTTTGAATTGTTAATTTTTTTCATATTCTTGTAATCTGTGTATCAATGTATCTAGCACTGCCGTATTTGGTCGCTGAGGATTAATAACTATGGATGACTGCAGCATCCGTAGCCGTTAGTTTTGGGCCTCCAAGTAGGGAGATGTTACACACACCCAATTATAGAATAAACTATGCACCCCACACCTTAGTGGGTAAGAAATAGTAAGTATACACATTTTAAATAACTCACTGGCAAATTGGCTTGGCGGAATAACTTTTCCACCTCTAATCTTGCCTTCCATAATATTGAGTCTACCAACATCCTTTATGTTTGTTTGTCTTCTTATTACCGTCTATTACTATCTTCTCTTAATCCAAATCTCTTAACAGTAATTTTTTTTGTATTTGCTTCCTTTATCCTTGACCTTTCTTACAAGCTTATTCTAGAACTGGCAGAAGTATACTTTTATGCCATTAATCATTCCTTTGTGAGTTCTTCTTATGACTTGCGCACATGTCCTATAAAACATTCCTAGGTTCTCACCAATGTTCCTTATACTCTATGGATATTCCTTATTGCTACACTATGAGCAACAGTAGCTATTTTCTTTACGGCCTTATCTTTTACCTATGCAATCATCCCTATCTGCTCTATATTAAAATTTGGTTGGTTTTCGCTACTTTTTTTTGAAGCATTTGATCCCAAAGCCTTTATCTTAAAAAGTACAAACTCAAAAACCATTTATTAAAGTAAAAAATAACTTGATGTCTTAACTTTTAAAACTACAATTAAAGTTTTAAAAGTTCTTTTCCTTTTTTTTCAAATTAACTTCTTCTTTAAAGCCCTTTTTCTACAACTAGGACTTTTTGCTTTTTAAAATTGGGATTTTTAATTCAAATCATTTATTAAGTTTTACTTTTAAAACCCTAATTCTTACACCAAACCATTTCTTGAAAAATACACTTAATAATGTTTCTAAAATTTTGTTACAATTTTAAATGATAAAGACTGGAGTAGACAAGGACACTTCCATCCAATTATTTTCCTATACTTATTCTAACTCTACTTCTAATCCTTGGCGGAGTTACTAGTAGCATGTGAAGGGGACTTCTTAAAAGATACGTGAAATCAAATGCGCACAACAATGGACAATATCCATTTTCCTTTGTTTTGCCTTTAGTTTCCTGCGTCGTCCCTAATTAGAATACTAGTATTATTTTGTATAAATTTCCAATAATGTTGCTATTATGTAGCTTTCTTCTACCTAAATTGCTCTTAGTTAAATTGCTTCTATTTTGGGTTCTAATCTTCTTTCCTGTTTTATTTACCCCAATTTAAACTTGTACCACTTCCTATTGTCCACCCTAAAATGTATTTTATAACTAAAATGTATTTTACAACCAATTTTTTTTTTCATTTTAGAAAAATCAATGAGCTAAATACGCCTTACTATCTTCAAACAAAATAACTTTTTATAAAAACCCTTTTATGGAAATTTCCAATTAAATAATTTCTAATCTCTACTAAAACCTTTTTAAATAAAATTTAAATATTTTATTTTTCCTAAAAGTTTACTATTCACTTACTTTTCAAAAATAAGGTTTTTCTACCTTCAAATAAGTCCTTTAAAAACCATTTCGAATATATTATTTATATATTTTCCTCAATTTTTTATATTAAATTCTTTCATATGCGGTTGGACTCAGAGTGGATTTTTTTATTTGTTCCTTTCTAGGACTCCTCTTCTTTCAACTTACTCATTGACTTATGTTCTTCCAAATATTAAAATCCGGATACTAACTTGGAGCGACTGCTACATGCCTTCTTTCGAGAATATATTTCTTTCGGATATCTATAACATACAGAATCTTGCTTTTCCATTTATCTAGTCCTATTGTACATCATCAATCGGCAATCCTATGGGGATCTACAGCCATTGGGTTATCGGTGGCCTAACTAGGGACTCACGTACTATCCAGCTTTAGGGACTTTCCATATGCTACACTCATGTTCTTCACAAATCAACGCCTTTCCATATGACCTATTTACCATAAGATAATCGAGGTAGGTTTATTTCTTCAACTTCATCCATTGTTCCGACTCATAGTCGACTAATCCATCCTTTCAGAGTATTGTCACAACCACTACATAGTCGACTAACCTAAGCTTTGATGCCAAATGTAATAACACGCACCCCAGTTGGCCTGAATTTTCATTAAATCGAAAACCCAAGTCCACTAAAGTACAGATCGTTGGTTTGATATCCTGCAAATAAATAAATAAATGCATATTAGAGCACTATCGATATAACTCATAGTGGAATAGTAAAGTATAATAAATCTTGTAGTTACTGATCAAGATTGACACTTTCAATAGCTGATGTAATTGTCAATGTCGAACATGCATAAGGAAACTTGTCCTTCCACTGTTCCGGCCTTGCACCGGTTTCTATCCCTCTAAAGCTATTCTATGGGTTGTAATAAGGAGGGGGTTAAAATAACATTCTGATGACTGGTAAATTATACATTTTACACATAACACTAGTTTATGACGATTGCCTCTCATCACATTTTATATCTATTTATTTTTCTTAGTCTTCTCAACTCCATATACACGTACGATATGCCCAATCTACCCAAATATGACCACAACTACATACGTGTGTGTGTAAGAGTGTGTGTGTATGTACCACAGTCCCACTTTGGACCAAGATACTATTCCTGCTAGTATCCGTAACCCAGCACACCGTCAGGATCCGTCATCGATGCAGTATCACGTCCTTGTTGTCGTGCGTGCTAAGAAACACCCGCAATGCCTAAAAATGACGTCACAATAGTGTATCTATATTCTATCTTGCCTTAGGGGTTTACTATTTTTGTGCTTCCTATTATGGACTCGGCTCCATGGACTATAGAGGACTTAGCTCCTCGGACTACCCCATTCGTTTTGAAAGATATCTCTTAAGGATTATCTAGCCTTGCATCTAACAAACAAACTATGAAACAACTATGGCAGTGCATGACCTAAACATGACCTAAACCAGTAGGAGGTGTAGCCTGTTTAGGTGTAACTCTCATCTTTTCGTTAACCGCTCGGAGCCGATGATATTATCGACCTACGTATGACTCCTACTCCTTAATATTCTACCAACACACTGACATAGTGCCTATCCTTGCTCACCGTCTCATTAAGATTGCCAAATACAATCAAGGCTATACCCCTCCTAAGAGTTTGAAGCTGACCCTACTGGTGTATCCCTTCACCTATACGCAAGCTATATAATTCCACGAGTACTACAGTTGGATATGTCCCATATAAGTATACTTACACACAAATGGTGGCAGCCCTTTGTAGTGGACAGACTTCTATTGTGTAATACTACTTACCTCACTTTCCATCCCATTCTAATGATTATGTCATTCTTATCCATCTAAGTTATTTACTAACTTTGATAATTCACACCCACCATAAACGCATACTTGAGGCTATGTGTGTGTGTGTATTGTGTGTGTGTGTGTGTGTATTCATTCTTACTTTGATTATTATGCCTCCAATGTTCAACTATTAATAAAATTTCTTTACTTCTTTATGCGTATTCTCATTCAATTTTAGATCATTTACCGCTTTCATTTTAAGATCTAAATATCTTTTCTCATTTACTTTCCCTTTCTCAGATTTAATTTTTATCTCTATACCCTTTTTCACCTTTATTTCCCCCAATGTTTAGTGGACTTTCCATACCCTTTTATTTTAGATTATTACTTGCCTACTTTTCATCGTTGTTATTTTATTTGTGTCCTACTTATATTCATTTTATTATTGCCAACCTCATTATTGTTTATTCCAACTTGTCATATATTTATATATATATATTGATTTTACAATTTAACTGTTATTACTATCATCAATTCAGTTCTTTAATTCATACTTAGGGATTCATAACTTTAATGCATTGGAATCACATCTTCCCCAAAAGGAAAGGTTAACATTGTAAATCTCCATATCTTATCTAAAAAGGGAATTTGTGATTACGTTTGGAATTAAAATAAATCATATTTTGTAGTTATTGAAATAGATAGTACAAAATATGGTAAAATAATCCTATTTTATACATCATTTTCTTTTAGGCGTATTCCTTGTTTTTCAAAGGATATACTTTCAACGCAAAACTCAACTTGATAACTTATAGAAATTTATAATGCGACACCTTATATTCCAATAAATTAAAACACTGCTTAAATCCCAACAATTTCTTTTGATAATTTCTAGTTTACATTTACTTGCATAAATCAATTAATTAACAATTCTTGAATTATAATATAATTTATCAAATTCAGGAACTACTACTACACAATACTTTTCAGATTCACATACATGCAATATATAATTCAATTTATCAATCACAAAATATGTAGGTAGGATTTATAAATGCATTACATGCACATAATTTCAGCATATAACGCCAATGTATATGTTAGGCATACAGAAACAGATTTACAATGATATAGATCCAATATATATAAAAATATATAATTTCCCACTCACCTTTTTAGCTTTCCAAATCTCTAGATCTAATCCCATTATTAAAGTTTGACTCCCCTTTCCACCTATTTAGATTTATACACTGCAAGCATACACATGTTTATCAGAAATCTAGATTAGAAAAGATATTTGGATTTAATTTACATTTTAAATCCAGATTTATAATTTACCTTGGCTTGATGGTTTAATCCAAACCAATCTTCTTCTCACTCATTCTCTAATATTCTTCACTTGTATATACATATAAACTATAGCTATTTTTAAGAATTTAGAATTTCTTGGAGAAGAGAAAATGACAGAGCTCCAATGTCGCTCCAAAAATATTAGAAGAAAAGTGACGGTTTAGGTCCATATTTATAGTGGTTCAAACCAATGCCAATCGTTCGATTAAATTATATTAAATACAGGCAGTTGGGCCATGTGTTTATCTCGAACTACAGCTCCATTAACCGATCAACATGTTGAATATGCGAGTATATGATTTTTGTTTGATGATAATAAACATATATATATATATATTCATTTAAATGTATTTGTTAATGTACTATTTTATTTTCACAGATTAAATAAATATTTGCTAAATAAAATAAATAACACAGAATTTAAATTCAAACAGATATTTTATTTAAACAAATATTTATTACAATTTTGAACAGTACAAATTTGAGCTCTCACTATATACAATTTTCAATTACAATACAATTTCAATTACATCACATTTTTCACTATAAATTAGCACCTCACTACATATCGCTCATTCACTCGTATTTTATCTTCGACTCTATTCCAGATTGAATCCAACATCTGAGTAATCTGCAAAAATACACACTGACGCAGTAAAATTGAAAAAGAAATATTTTTGCAGTACAAAATAATATGTAATTTTGAAAATATTATTTGCCTCAGTTATTTGGGTTGTTCGTCATCATTTAATTTTGAATTCATCATACACGAACAACTTGTGACATGCACAGTGTATTACTGTACATGCCACAAGGCCGTGCACACCGATATACACTTGATAAGGTTACAGGGACAGGTGAGCACAAGGTCAAACCCAAAATTAAAAGCCGGGTTTTCAACTCAAGTGAGATACAAATAAAATCACAACACAAGCACAAGGTCAAACCCAAGCTTTAAGCTGGATTCAACACATGTGCAAATGGTCAAAACTCAAAAATCAAGCCTCGACCAAAGTTCAAGTCATTCACATGAAAACAGAGATTAGACAGTCCATGCATATATACATGTCGACTAGGCAGCGAACAAAGTTAATAAGACTGCATCAAGAAACCAAAACCAGTTCAAAATGAAATAGCCAGAGTGATTCAAAGAACAGCAACCAACAAATGAAGACATATATAACTGCACCAAACCAGACATGAGTTCAAATACAATGCAACATGAATAACACATCAGTTCGAAGATAACTCCACATATACAAGAAATATACAAGTTCAATCCACATGGGCTCGAAGGAGCAGTAGCCTTAACAAGTGAATGGCTAAGACCAAACATAAGAAACAAGGCAGCAAACAAGAATTGAGCTAACAGTTAACATGGAGTCTAAACAATGTATACAGCAAACTGCAACATGGCTCAACAGGTAAAATGTGCACATATATGGTAGACATCAGCTACAACTCAAATGCACGCCAACATACAGTATCACTAAAACATGGACAATGGTGAACTTGATTGATTCAGACTGTATACATATGTATGGACATGAATCAAGTACATATCTACATGAACAACAAGTAACATATATATGCTACAGAGACCAGAGATGTGTAGGTATAAGAAAACTGTAACTACAGGTGACTTCAACAAGTTGATCAGCAAACAAAGTATGCAGTGACAACTGACAACACAAGTGTAGATTCAACAACACATGCATACACACATACAAATGTATGTATGCACATATATGAAGACACACAGAAATAATCAAGCAGGGAATTTCAAATTAAACAAAGACAGAGTGGCCGAAGTCATGGAACGGCAAGTAAAAATCGAACAAGTCAATGAACAACACAAAGAACAAAATCAACATCGTCAAATCAAGTCAGAGCCATGGTGGCCAAGGAGTCGAACAAAACTCAAAGCCGTGTTAACCAAGTAAACAAAATAAACAAATTGGAACAAGTCAGAAATCATCACTAGCATCCATACGAAAACCAATGGCCGAGATAAATCATGTGACAAATACAAACAAATGTATACGAACAAAAATATAGGAATTCGAATCCTATAAAACCCAATCATCATCGGCCAAAACTAATTATTCGATTTCAAGCAAAATAGATACCAAAAATAAAATCAACAACTCGAATCTGATCGAGTTCGAGCAAGCTAAACAGTAAAGCATAAAAGCATAAATTACATACCAGATTGTTCGAATCGAACTCGATCAAAGAAGTAACCAAAAGCAATTCAAAGAGACAAACGATCGACGAAAGCAAGGAACTGGAAAACATCTATTTCGATCAAGCAACCGAAAGCGGCGACTTCAAAACCCTAATTTTTTAGAGAGGAACGAATGAGCAAAGCTGCCATTTTTATTCTTAAAGGAATCGACCGAAGAAATATAAAAGAATAAAGGGGAATTCACTCTTATTTTACTTTGGGTCGGCCTGGTTTATTTGTTTGGTTATTAATTATATAAGGCTCTAGTTAAATTAGGGTTTATTTGTTTTTAAATTGTTTTTTAAATTTGTAATTTCTTCTAAACTTTTGTAAAGTCTAGTCGTGTGACTAGGGGACAAACTACATGGCGTAGTTTGAGAATTCGCAACTCAGTGGCTGAGTTGTGGCAGGGTTTTGAGAATAGAGTTAGGTTAGTCGATAGCGGGTGTTGTGAGTTTACGTGTGTAAGCGTTTGACTACTTAATTTCTAGTAGAAACATTAGGGGCAACACGTAGGCAGAGTTTTGCCGAAGCTGGGTAAATCTGTGTGTTCTATTGTCTGCTTTTTATATTCTGCTATTATCTGTGCTGCTGTTATTATGCTGTTATCTGTGTTGAAATTATTTTATATAAATTCCGCAATAAATTTTTAAAAATTGATAGCATCACCCTATTCACCCCCCTCTAGGGTGAAATCGATCCTATACGCCATTCCCTTACGGTCGACAGACAAGCATTTGGGGTCGATCGGCCTTTAATTTGTGAATACATCTGTGCGTGTCTATTTTGATTATTTAATTCCTTTTTTACCCAGCTAATATAGTTTCTTTCCACATTAATCTTGCTTGACATTTAAGTAATGTTAATTATTAGTTAACTCTAACTGACGGTAATTAACATCAGTAATTATTTTTATTACCTTAATTATATATACAATTATTTCTGACTCGAATACTTCAAACGTTAACAACTCTTTTGTTTGAATTCCAATCGGAAAAATTTATATATTAAAAATGATCATAAAATCTCCACTAATCCAAGGTGCAAGTTTCGTAGCCAAATTTTGACATTTGTAAAAATTTAATTTTTCGACGTTACTATTTATATATTAATTATCATTAAAATTATAGGTGTTACAAGTGAGGGGCTAAAGCTGTATTTATAGGCGCTCGAATAAGTTGTATTCGTTAGATAAATATTATTTTAAATCCAGTCTGTTAGGCCGAGCTTCTACCATAGCCATAACTAGTTTTACCAGTTGACCGCTCCCGTATCGGCGGTCGACGGGCCCAAGGAGAGGGTCGACTGGTGGGGTCCACGCGGTTAATATGATTTATTTTCTTTTTATTCCTTTTTTAATTATATTCGATATGAAAACTTCAAACATTAATAACTTTTTCTTTTGAACTTTGATCGCAAAACTTTATATATGAAAGTTGTTAAGAAAATCACTATAAACACAATAGTGCAATTTTCGTGACCAGATTCTGATATCTGCTCAAATTCCATTTTTGAACCTTATTTAATTATTTATTAATCCTCTTTAATTAAATTATGCTTATTATATGGGGTGTTAAATCTCTTTCTTTAAAAGAATTTCATCTTTAAAATTCCCTAAGAATTTAATCATATAACATAGCTCGCAACCATTCTAAACTATCCAACTAATTACCTTACAACTAATTTCTCAGCCAATCGTGTACAAGTGCATGGTGTATCACAACATATATAATATGTATGCTAAATAATTCTAAATCGGTACCTCTTATATGAATGCATTCTTTTAAAATAATTTTGAAAATATGATACAAACAATATATATATATACACACTTGCAGTTTTATATGTATGCAAGTTTTCAAAAATAAAAAATCCTTGTTTCCATAGCAATTTCCACACTCCTACGAATAGGAGCATGGTTCAACCAATTTTGCGTCTAATCCCTATCATCCATTACGTAATACACAATTTCTAACATTTAAATTTTTTGAAAATCGTGTTTTCCTTAATCTATATTCTTATGCTGGAAAAGGAATTTAGATGGAGAATTTTAAATTTCCACCTTTAATTTGGATACTTATTCCGTTGCACCTTAGAACCTTCTCTTTTGCTTTACCAAATATTTTCCAAATTTTCCAAGTACAATTTGTACAGGGATGTTAAAAAGAAATTATTTTAAATGCAAATTTTGTTCGTTAGAAATAATTTTTTCCTTATTATTCTCTATGTTTTGTATACTATTACCCCTTGCTAGACAGTAAAATTCATATTCACTAACACATTGACATTCCTTACTCTAAGCATGGGCATTTAAAAATCACAATTTTTCTCGTCTTTTGTTAAAAGTCTTTTTACAATTTTTAAACAAACTTGCAAAATAGTTTGAAAATTAAATTTCCAAAAGCATTTAAACATAATTTTTAAAAAGCATTTGAACACAAGTTTTCAGAAGCATTTAAACACAATTTTTCAAAAGAATTTGAACTTATCTTTTCAAATAAATTTGAACATAATTTTTCAAAGGTATTTGTCTTTCTGTCCTTAAAACAAATCAAGCCATATTATAGCATAATTGGTATTCAGTCAATAAGTTAATACAAATGATTGAACCTACCATTGTGTAGTTAATCTTAGATTTGGAAAAACTTTCCTTTTACTTCAAAATAACAAACAACACATAAGCATATTCATCAATTTAAGCTTTTAAAGCATAGGAATAGTGATTCGTGGTTTCACAACAATCTTTCCCTATCCTTCATTTGCTAAAATTTACTTTTCCCAAAAATTCTTAATTTTTTAGGATTACAACTTCTTTATTTCTATTTGATAATTTAATTTCCTAACTTACTGTATAAACTTCCACCTATAATTACATTCATCGCTAGTTAAGTGTCCTTGTGAGATTTTCTTATTTATACCGTTTCCCAATATATATATATATATATCGGTCAAAGCTCATCTAGGAAATCAACACAGTAACAAAATATGAACATATCTCATATCATACGTATGCTTTTTTTTTCATTACCCGAAAAGAGACAATAACCGATTATCAAATATCCTAAAAGAAACAATTGCTGGATGTTGCCTTTCAACATCAACTTGTATTAGTGATGTTGTGGCCCTATCACTTCTTACTCAATTGAGGTAAACATTTATAGTATGTCATTCAACTATGACCCACACGTCTTAACTCACTTTCTTAGCTTCTAGTAAATACGGTCCATCCATTACTTTAATTATTACCCCCGATTATGGGGTAAATTTTAGCAATACCGTCTGGTATGAGACCACTTTATGAGTACTTTATTTGTATTACTAAATATTCTTCCATGTCCTGGCTTTATTATATTTACTCTTTGCTGCTAATAAAATTGTTGTGACATTATATTTGTCCAACCTTATATTTTGACAAAGTTGGATCTTTCCAAGTATAAACTATTTGTGTGTGAGATTTATAAAACGATAGAGTAAATTTATCCGTATTACTTAGATGGAAAATATGAAATGTTTCTTAATAAATATTTTAAGGTTTCAAAGTGTGTTCATAATATTAAGTTTTGTGTTTATTAGATTTTAAATATAAGTATATATTATTGATTTAGATGGTTATAAATATAAAAGTAGCAAGGTTTGAAATAATAAATATGTATAAATTTTGGATTTATAAAGCATTTTTGGGTTTTAGAAGCAAGATATAAATTTTCTAATGCTATTAGTGAATATTAAATTATGAATTTTATAAAGAAAATGGCAAATTTACTTATTTATTGTAAAGAGAATATTATAATTGTATTACCAAATTAATATGTAATTTATTTAGTTTTATATATTGGATTTTTTATATGTTGTGTATGTTTCATTATTGAGTATTGATTTAATTATTTATATTTATTTATATAATCTATTTTTATGATTATTATTTTTAAATTTTTGATTTCTTATCTTCTTTATATCGATTTTGGTGATATGAGTGATTCACCGTTAACATGGTTTTAAATGGGATTTTAATATGATACGGTGATGACATCCTATTGATTTTGTGAGAATTTATTTTTGTGTGATGATAAATTTGAATAAACGGATTAATGATACCATCCGGTATGGTTCTTTTGGTAACACTTTTCCAGTTATTCATCGGACTTGTCATATAGAAATATCTAGTATGGATTGAGTGTAGTTTATGGGCATTGAATAATTATCCAAATAACATGTGGTGGTATGGGACGCCATAATGTTACTCGTTTGATTATTCTTTGTAAGTAAATGAAACTTGGACATGGATATGCTTATATGTATGCGGTGATACTCACTGCGGTGAGTATATGATAGACATGTGTTGACTATGCAAGCCATGAGTCGGCCTATTGTTGGAGATACATATACAACTATAAGTTGAGTACTATATGACCATCCATATTATGTCTAGCTCCTTTTAGCTTCTAGAGTGAGCCAGATTAGCTAATATCCACCTTGGCAGCCAGATCGTGGGGTCATGCCCCAGACCCGTGACACCGTTGTTGGTTATTATATTTAATGCGCATCATGGTAGTAGTAGTAGATAATTTTTTGCCCATAGCCTCTTATGTTGCATAGGTCAGTAGTCTATTACCATTAAGGGCAAAGCAAGGTCGTGATCGGGGCTACGCGTAGACGAGTCGATGGTTGATGGGGTCACGATGTCCATCGAGGTAACTAAAAACTGTAGAAACAGATGGTACTCTGTGGGAGGCATGTAGTCCTGGGTTCTTGGAGCATACTTTATGCTATCAGTCACCCTTTCTGGTTTAGGGTTGTGAGTGTGTAGTAGATTGGCATATATATTTCTTTCCTATAATGAGTTGACTAGACTAGAGACTTGTTGAGTCTAAAGTGTAGTCATCCCCATATATCCATACTCTTCTATGCTTGGTATTCTAGAGATTGCCTTTATTTATTTATTGGGATTTGGATTGTGTTAGATTATTATTGTGTTCTGTATAGTATTGGATATTATTTGGGTGATTTGATTGGCTATCTCACATTATCTATTCATTTTTTGATTTTATATTAGGGTATAGCTATGTGTTTACCCGATTCACTCGATGATTTCATTTTCTATGATGATGTTCTATTGTATGGATGATTCCCCTATTAGATATGGTATTCCTGATTTCTATTGATTTGTTTGTATGAGTGACGACATCTTTATGTTGGGTTTTATGATGTTCTAAGTGTATGATATTTATATGACCTTGATTCATTATATATATATTCGACTCTGAGTTGTATATTAGTTTTCCATCACATTATATTGAAATAGTTAACGTTTGAGATATGTTGTATACATATGACATTATTGAATGATATATTATTATCGTTGTGATTGACTATTTGTTCTCTGTTATTTGCTGTATGTATTATTCCATCTTTGAGGCACACGTGTTTATTACTTTGTATCGATATAGTGTACGTAAAATGAGTTATATATTTGATGTTTTAATACGTACCAATGTTGGTATAAGGAAATATTCATGTGTGTACCCTCCTAATAACCTCATTCTCCGTATTATCTAACAATATTACTCTGTAATACTTTTGGATAGTATGGGTATAGAGGTGGGGTGACACACATTTTTTTTGGCTACATCTTAAGGTAAAATTCCAGTTTTATTTATTTTTATATACATTTACTTTGTACTGATATAGCTAAGCTCCGCGAGAGGATGACAAGAGACTTCAACCAAGTTAAATGCATCAAAGATGACAATAATAGACTTTTGGTGAAGAATGAGGAGATAAAAAATAGATGGAGAGATTATTTCGACAAGCTATTTAATGATGAAGGTGATTGCACTACGATCGAGATAGACGACTCTTCTGATGACAACTGTAGACATTTTGTTCGGAGAATTCAAGAATCCGAGGTAAAGGAGGCACTAAAACGGATGAAAGCAGGCAAGGCATTAGGGCCTGATGACATCCCCATTGAGGTGTGGAGATGCCTTGGAGATGCAGGGATAGCCTGGCTAACTAAGTTGTTCAATAATATTTTCAAATCAAACAAGATGCCAGATGAGTGGAGGAGAAACATACTAGTTCCAATTTTTAAGAATAAAGGAGATATCCAAAGTTGCACAAACTACAGAGGAATTAAGCTTATGAGTCATACAATGAAGCTTTGGGAGAGAGAGTCATTGAGCATAGACTAAGAAGAATGACAAGTGTTTCTAAAAACCAATTTGGCTTCATGCCTTGAAGGTCGACCACAGAGGCGATTTTCTTGATAAGACAACTTATAGAGAGGTTTAGGGAGCAAAAGAAGGATCTACACATGGTATTTATCGATTTGGAGAAAGCTTATGACAAGGTACCACGAAAGGTGATGTGGTGGGCCCTGGAAAAGAAGAGAGTCCCAACAAAGTACATTACACTTATCAAGGATATGTATGATGATATTGTGACTAGTGTCAGAGCATGCGATGGTGAAACCACTGACTTTCCCATTAACATAGGATTACATCAAGGGTCAGCTTTGAGTCCCTACATTTTTGCTCTAGTGATGGATGAGGTTACAAAGGGTATACAAGGTGAGATTCCTTGGTGTATGCTATTTGCTGATGATGTTGTGCTAATTGATGAAAGTAGGATTGGGGTTGATAGACAACTGGAGCTGTGCAGACAGACTTTAGAATCAAAGGGATTTACGCTTAGCAGATCTAAAACATAGTATATGAAGTGCGGGTTCAGCGTGTCAGGTCGGAGGATGGAGATGTCACTCTGGAGGGACAAATAGTTCCCAAGAAGCGATATCTAGGATCAATGTTGCAGCATAATGGTGAGATTAATGAAGATGTTAGTTTTAGAATTCGAGCGGGATGGGTGAAATGGAGACAAGCGTCTGGAATTCTCTATGACAGGACGGTCCCATAAAAGCTTAAAGGAAAGTTCTACAAAACGGCAATCAGGCCTGCGATGTTGTATGGTGCAGAATGTTGGCCTACTAAAAGCCAACACGTACAAAAGATAAGCATAGTAGAGATGCGTATGCTACGATGGAGCTGCGATCATATAAGAAGAGTCCGAATTAGAAATGATGATATACGTGATAAACTTGGAGTAGCACCAATTGAGGAGAAGCTAATTCAACATCGCTTAAGGTGGTTTGGGCATCTTCAACGAAGGCCGCCCGAGGCACTTGTGCGTGTTGGAATTATAGGCCGTGTTGCATGCTCAAAGAGATGAGGTCGACCAAGGTTGACATGGGAGGAAGTAGTAAAAAGGGATTTGAAGGATTGGGGTATATCCGAAGAGCTGGTGACGGATCGAAGCGAGTTGAAGTTAGCGATTCATGTACCAGAACCATGAGCATTGAGTTTTATAAGTGTTAGATTATAGGACTAGGGAACATGAGCCTAAGACGTAGGTTTGATCCTTGACCAATATTACTATTAGTATCATTATCACTATTAGTATTATTATTATCATTCCTCTTATATGTATATAGACATATATATTTTTATTTTATTTATTTTACTTAGTTATTATTATTAATTGACTTATTTGATGTTTTTTTATTGTTATTGTTATTATTATAACTTTTAAATTGATTTTTTCATTTAGTTTTGGGTTCCATCTCTAGCCGATCCAAACTTGTTTAGGAATAATGGCTTAGTTGTTGTTGCTGTTATTGTTAGTTCATATGATTTTGATCTTTTGCATACCACATCTGAATATAAGTTTATCAACTTATCTTCAACAAAATCCCCTTTTGTCACATCTCCTTTAATAATAGATATGTTCATAATGTTAATGTGATTTAGATCCATTTTATTCCCTTTTTTGACTACTTATTCATCCTCTTAACATTATAGCTACGACATATTACATCTTATCTAATTAGTTGTTCTTGTTGTTCATATAGTTTGGATTTGAATTTTTATTATGAATTTATACGTTCTTTGTTCTTGTTTTGGAAATTAACGTAAAAAAGAAAACAACCATCTTGATTGAATCTTTATTTTAAAGTTATTGATATTATTTTATTTTGTTTCAACTTGAATAAACTACATATGTTACCTATTTGAAACCATTTGGAAATTGAGTATAAATTTTATATGATTATTATTTGAATATAATCATTTTCTTTGAAACTTGTTAAAAAAAGCCCTCCTCCCACAAGTGGACTTTTATGTAAATATCATAAACTCTTAAATCCTTCTTAATTAAATGTTAGCATTTTAATTTTTTAACTTTAAATTGTAATGACCAGAAATTTTATCACTTTGATTTTTAGAATATTTAATTAGTTTTAAATATTCAATTTGTCGTTTTTATAATAAAATCTATGATTTAAATAATTGTTTGATTTTTGATAACGTATCTTTAATTTAATTTATAGGATTTTTCCATAATTTAATAATTTGAAAATAAATAAATTTTTGATTGACGTATTTTGTAGCAATCGTGGGCATTTTTGACACTTCACAGAATAAGATAACTTGTCTATTTTATTGTTGTTTTGGGACCGTGTCACATTTTTGTACGCAATCGTATTTCATTTTCTATCGTTCGCGGCTCGTACACAAACATGATATTGTGTGTGAGAGTACCCTAAACTAACTTTTTAAATTTGAAAACAAAATAAAAAATTCAACTAGTACATAGTAGCCTACTTCTTGTTTTACTTTTCTCCTACCAGCTGCCTTGTTCCCTGGTTCACTTGTTCCTCCTTCACCACAATAGCCACCTTGTCCCCTTTAATTGTGACTTCATTTTTAGCTCTGGGTTGCTCAAGTAGGATTGTTGAATGCTTGCTCTGCGTATAAATACATGAACAAAAAATAGTTCATATCTTTTTTTTATTTGTTTGCCGGACCATGGAATAAGCTCCAATCTACATCTTCAAAAATCAACCGCATCCAATTCATCGAGTTTTAGCAAAATGTTCCAACATGAAAGTCATGTGTCTAGATCTCTAGTTTTTTTTCAAAAATAGATTTCACTCGACTTCATCGAGTGTCGAGAGAGAAATCATAGTTTTTTCAATAAGCGGGAATATTGTCGCCAAACTTCAAAAAATCATATCTCATGATCCACTTGGAATTAATCGACACCATTTACGTCATTGGGTTTGTAGAGAGTTGTAGTATTTTTAAGGATGTTTCGGTGAAGTTCTGTGATGTTCGTTTACAATGTTGGAAATTGGGGCTTGGGTTAATCCAAGTTATAGGCAGAGTTAGATTGATTTGAGGTCATGGTGGTACTTCTCATGGAAAGGAGAGTCAAAGGTGAAGTTTTGGTGGTCTCCAATCGAGTTTTGATGGTCGCGATGTGTAATTTGGGCTTAAACCTGTAGCTCATTTTGGAAGGGGGCTTATGGTCGGGAAACATTGGCGAGGTGGTGGTTGGGATGAGCATGGCGCAGCGGACTTGTTGGTGGTCTTGGACGGCGGAGGAATTCAAATGTGCACGTGCACATGCGTGCTCGATGGAGGCTACATTAGGCATTCGAAAATGAAGAGGGAAGAAGAAGGAGGAGGGGTGTGCAGGTCCGGTCAGTTTGCTTGCTGTTGGGACGTGGGCTTGTGATTAGTGGGGTAAGAATAAAATTATATTTTAAATTATTATTATTATATATATATATTTATTTATTAGTCAACTTTGAAATGCCATATCGTATTCATATGAATCCGTTTAACCCGCAGATTTTTACGCTGGGTTCATATTGGTGAATACAATGCTTTGACTTAAATAGTTGTTGGTTTTGGTGTAGTATAATTTGATGATAAATTCATACTGACTGATAATAATTACGTTAATCTTGATAATAATGCAGTTTAATTAATTATACCTTATGGTTGTTATATATTTGGTCAAATAAACACCGTACTGCTAAAATGAATTGAACATGGTAATCTGAACACCTATTTAGCGGAATAAAATACCATTTCGCTAATTAAATTATTTGGACATTTAATTAGCAGAATAAATCCTCGTTTTGCTATTTATAGATTTGGACATATGATTATATGTCGTTAATGATGTGCTGCTTGGAATATGTGATATGTTAACCAATGTTGGTTAAGTATTGAATTTATTTACATAGTCGTTGATTATGTAAATATCATTTATTGACTTGGAAAGTGAAATTAAATGATATGGTAGCTATTTAAGTACCATTGTGATTGTTAAGCTTCTTTCAAATTTGAAAAATTAATTATTGATTTGAAAGTTAATTTAAGAATAATTATCATATATTATAAGGTTTTAAAGATAATTATTATTTAATAATAAAATTTAAAAGGTAATAACTATTCATTAACAATGTTTTAAGGATAATTAATAATTTTTTATAATGATTTAAAGTTATTTTTTTATTAATATGATTCTTAAAAGTTATTTCTGAAAGTTATTTCTGAAAGTTATTTAAGAATATTCAGTTATTATTTTAAAGTTATTTATTTATTATTTAAAAATGTTTTTAATTATATTTTAATTAGTTATTCAAAGTGATTTAACTATACTTAAGTATGTAAACTAGGTCCCTAGAATTAAGCCGTTGAATAATTGCATACATTTATGCAATTATTCGGTGAATAATTGCAGAAATTTATGCAATTATATCCAAAAATTGCAGCACACATTTCCGCAAATATTCATTTAAAAATTGTGAAAATTTTCGTAATTATTCACCAAAAAATTGCGGAAATTTCTGCAATTTTTTCAAAAAAATGCTAAAATTTCCGTAATTATTCACTGAATAATTGCAGACATTTATGCAATTTTTGAATATAATTGCATAAATGTCTGCAATTATTTACTAAATAATTTCATAAATGTATGCAATTATTCAGTAACTTAATTATAGGGACCTGATTTACAATCTTTTTTTGAGGAGGAGTTTTCATGTATTAAGTTTGATTTTAAGGACCGGAGCCTAATATTCACTTTCTTAATTATCATATTAATATTATTTAAAAGTTAATTGATTATAATATTAATAACGTTTTAAAGTTATTATATTAATATTGTTTTGAAGTTAACTTATTTATACAATAGTGCTTAAAATTAATTCAATATGTTATTTGTGAGATTCTAAAGTTATCATTTTGAATGAGGTTTGAAGATAATGAAATAGAAGGATGTTTAAATAATAACTTGTTATTTCAAGTAATTTTAAATAATTAATGGTTTATCTACAGAACCTTACTGACTTTAAGAGTTGATTAATTAAGTTTGTTTAAATAAGGGAAGAGTTTTATAAATGGTTTTGGATATTTAAAAAGAATTTATAAATGAGTTTTTGTCACGGCCCGGATTTTTGACGCTCGAAAATCGACATCGGTACGTCCACTGTATTACCTGCCAAGCAATCGAGTGCCGGAAATACTAGATCATTAGGGAAAAGAAGAAAGTGATAGAAGAAGAAAATATAGATAACAACACAAAATCTCACAATTGTAGCGGAACAATATATAATAGATAACAACTAGTCTCTATACAAAAAGAACTACAACTGTTATTTATACATTACATCATCACAGTAAAACACACCAATAACACAATACCGGACAGTTATAATAACTTGTCCTCACAAAAGCTGAATATACAACCTACAATACACAGTGGAATAAAAATCAAGTACGTGTGATACGTCTTCATCATCCATCTCGTCTCCTAAGCTCCATAGCATCCTATCCTGTATCTGTAATACTCAGTCTGACCCGAGTATTATAATAAAATAACACCCGAGTCAGTCTGGAAAACCAGCGTGAGAAAACACACTCAATTTTAGTTATTAAAGTTATAAAAATCCTTCGAAAACAAAGGTAGCTCGTAAGACCACACCACACATAAACATGACGGGTTTTTACCTTACGATAACCAAAACATTTTATATCAAAATCATCTGATATTATAATAGTGCCTAAGAACAAATACTTATTCAAATAGCTAAAATTGTTACATTAATTAAATTCTAGCATACTAGGCTCTACAACTAAAACTGTAAAGGGCACGTATTGGAGAATGGATTCCATATGAATGACTAGGCACTGGGTTACCACCTGTCACAGTACACGTCTAGAAAAATGTACCTAGGACCACGCCGAGATCGCCTGCAACACAAGACTGGACCACCCTAACCTGGATAGACCGAATATGCTATCAGCCCGGGTGCTCCCACTCTTTCCGAGCTTTTCCATGCACCATAGTAATAATATCCGAGGGTATCTAGAAAGGTGATAAACATACCCTAATTGGGTGCGACCCACTTAGCCTTGCTGCATCTCCCCTGATTTTCAGTCATTTCCGGTTGATGAGGCTGGAGGTTACGATTACCTTTTAAAGGAATTTTCACTTAGAATTCTCATTGTCCTCCAATGACAATGTACTAATAGTATTCATCCATACAGTCCGTTTTGGGTCTGAACGGAACCGAAGGCACTATCCTACTACATCCATTTTGGAATAATCCTCAGGATTAGCCCTTGCACTTCAATACTCCACCTTCGACTCCATGCTCTTGTTTTCACTTCGAAAACGTACTCGTTGGATCGAAGTGGTTTTCTAATTACTTATCCGATCCCGGTCTCTTCGAAACAACATTCGATATTTCCGGTAAACTCAACCCGGTTCTTTAGGAAATAAACAGACGAAAATAAGATCGAAGATCACCTCCTAACCGTTAGTGGACAGATTTCCTTATCATCGTACTAAAAGAACGAAATGAGTTTATACGTACAGTATAGCACCTCGAACGGTAACTGTACCACATAATTCCTATGTTTCTTCTAGATATTCCGAAAGTTATATTTTTGGCCCAGATTTGATAGTTGGTTATTTAACTATCAAATAAACAATCATACAATCAATGATTCCATTTTCGACTGACTTCACTAAGTCTTATTCAATTTAAATTTCAATCACTTAAATCTCTTTATGCAAAAAAAATACTTATCCTACCGAATTTGGTATATTCACTAACTATACTTTTAAAAATTATTTGAAAACCTTTTTAAAATAATATGGAAAGTACCACTGCGGTATCAACCATGGATTCATAACTCAATGGTTATGTCTATATCCTAGAGAAATCCAAAACTTAACTGTAGGCACTCACTGCCTCCGATTTCGCCATGAAAATATACCATTTCTTTCCAAAAACTTAATTAAGTAATTTTCAAAATAATACTTATAAAATTTCTATATAAATTTTCCAAGTTAAACTTAGGCAAAAAATCGTTAAATAAAAGTTACCATATAAAAATATTAACATTAATATTGAATAATTTATCTTTAAAATAATAATACTAATTAATTCTTAAATAATAATTGACTTAATATAAACTAACTTAATTAATAATTAAATATATTTAAAATAATTTTAAATAACCAAATAATTAATTTTCTGAAATATTCTTAAACACTTTTAAAATTACCTAGTTAATAATTAAAAATCCTCCTTTTTAAAAACAAACTTAACTTTCAGAAAAATATATTTTTCAATTCCAATATAACTAGTTTAATATTTGTAAATCCCTCTCGATTTATTTCCAATTTGATTTACGTCCCAATTTTGTAAATCCCATTTTCACATTTCTAAAATATATCTACAATTTATTTTTAAACGGATTTACCCATCTCCTTATAAATCCTCATCTTGAATTTTTAACTTCAATTTATCCACTGATAATCACTTTACTTTATTTATAAACCTTGTTTATAAATTCCATGGTCTCATTTCCCGTTTATAACGGTTTCACAATACTTAATCGATTACAAATCGATTTATAAATTGAATTCCATTTTTAAATCAATTTCCTAAATAACCCAACTATATTTCCAAACCCAACTAAATTCAGATTCCACTTCCTTTTCATAATTTTAAAATCTTATTTAAAATCTAGTATAACAATTTCATATTTTATTTTCAAATTTCCTTTTTATTTTTCCCATACTATTTTAAATCTCGATTTTAAAATATTTTTCACTTAAACAAATATCGCTTAAGTTTTATTATTTAAAATTCTTTTATTTACATTATTCCAAAATATCTATTTTCCATATTCCGAAATGTATCAAGTACAATTTTAAAATCAAACTATTTATTTTTCCCCAAATTCATTTCTTTTTAATTAATGCAACTTTCATTATAAATATTTTTACTTTCGATTTCCCTTTTTATTTTCTTTTTAAAATTCAATATTCATATTTATGGTATTTTAAAATAGCAAAAATCCAGGTCCATGCTACCGTAGCATTCAATAAATTCAATCACACAATAATCTATCACAGTTTTCTCAAACAAATCATATATCAATATATAGAAATTTAATTCAACATTTTTGAGGAATCCAGTTGGATCCTTCCAACCTATTTCCCTGCATCCACAGATGTTAATACAACATAAAAAATGCCAATCCCACTTCGACGGGGATATTGTGGTATATAGGGTCATCCGCTATTATGCGAGGCGCATAGGGTCTCATCCGCTAAAATATGCGGGAATAATCACTCCAATTACTAATATATATACTACTATATATATAATAACATCCACACTAATGATAGTTATCGAATTCAACCAATCAACCAATAATTTATTTTAACTAATTAAAATAAACTAGTAATCCAAAATTGAGTGAGATTAACTCACATTGATTTTCAATTGTCACCGAGACGTTCCGGTTTGGAACTAAAACCAGACAACACCCGATTTTAGCCCAAATTTTGACCGTCTCCAAATCCATCCAAACTAGTTTCATTTCTAAGCTCTCGACACCACAATTGCAACGCAAAAAGTTTCGTCCAAAACGGCCCTCGTATGAAGGAGATATACATTTTATAAATTCGTCAATAAATTAATTATATTAAATACAATAAAATATACATCTTAAAACCCATACCCCACGTTCCAACCCAGCCCGCTTTGAACAGTGTTCCTCCCCAATTCAAAAATGCGGCCTCTAGACATTTCGAACCCACCATTGCCACACCTTCGACCTCCCATAGCTCCTCCTTCGCTTCACCGAATGAAATTCCGACTTCACCACCCTTTTTCTTTTCCAAATCTCCATCTACTCAATGTAAACATGTCGAGCTCGAGGCCACCAGAGAAAATGCGTCCGTGCTTCCCACATGTACAGTAAAAACATCGCACCTTCCTATTTTGAACCGCTACCCACCAAACTTTGGTAATTGGTGTACTTCGCCAAGACAAAATCAATGGAACTAGCCTCAAATTCTAACTTGGCCTAAAAAAAACCCAAACCCTAGTTTCCTCCCCTTCACGTCTACACGGTCGAGCAAAAATAATTGCAGCCACACCATACATGTTTTATACTATCTTGAAGCTCACGCCCTAACTCGAATTTTAAAATAAATTTTAGAATTTATCGTTGAGTATATAAGGAGAAAGGGATTTTTAAAGTGGCCATGATTTTTATTTTTTCTTGCTTTCTCTTTACTATGTGTTGCTTGAGTTTAAAAGTAAAGAGGAACGTGAGGTTGCATGTTTGAAAATGTTTGCGTGTTTAAATAGGTTGAGTCAGAGTCCTAGGTTGTAGAGAAAAGATAGGTTTGACTAGAATATATAAATATATATTAATTAAATTCAAAATGTCTCGATTTACACAACTCAAAATTTTGAACCCTTATCGAGGCATGCTGCTAGGTGTTTATAATATTACACCCCTATTCTGAATGCAATGGAAAAGGTTTCGAGTCCTAATTCGATCGTATGGAGAAGATAGCTTTTTGGACCCAATTATTATATTGAATTTTCGATATAAATTCCAATGCATTTATATCCCGTACGATCAAACAGTAACTCCAAACGCTATGAAATTTGAAATCCGAAAATAATACACTATTACGGATCCAATGGAACTAGTTTCGTTGAAATCCAAGACTATACCCCGGAAGGCTATAGTCATACGTTAATTCAAACGATATATTTTTAAAACTGAACAAATCACTTCTAAATTAAATTTAAAAAGTTTTATTACCTTCATTATTATTAATATAAATTTTATAAGCCTTTAAATTATTTTTAACAAGCTTAAATCTCAAGATTCAATAATTTAACTAATTTTCAATTATTAAATTCAATAATTTAATTATCCTATATATCCTTATATTTGAAATTCAAGTTAAAAATTAACTTTTAAATATTTAAAATCAATTAAATATTTCAATTTCAAATAACTAAAAATTCTGGGTCGTTACAGTTTTAGAGATCTTAAAAGGAAAGATTTATAAATGGGTTTTGAGATTTATAAAGAGTATTTTATAAATAGATTGGAGATTTATAAAGAAACTTCATAAATTGATTGAGAAATTTTTAAAGGAGATATTTATTTATAAAATAAAAGAGAATTATGAAAAGGAATGGTATCTAGCGTTATTTATATCCCCATTTAAATAACATTTGGGTTTTATCGTCTTAATAAGGTTTTGGAATAGAAAGTCTTTCAAATTATTTTTGAGAATATACTTGTACCATTTTATAATTATATGAAAATGTTTTCCAAGTTTTGAAAGGAATGGTTTGCAAATATACTTATACCGGTGAGATAAATTTACGAATATTTTGATAAATATTTTGGAAAGAGATTTAATTTATGAAAGATAAATTTTAAAAGGAATAGTGGTTTCCATGGGAAATATAATCCCTGTTTGAATGTTTGTTTATTTGATAGTTAAATAACCAACAATCAAATCTTGACCTAAATATGAAATCTCTTTTTATTTTGGTGGTACAGAAATATTCCTTACTAAACACCGAAGGATTTTAACTCTGGAAATATCTAGGGGAAACACGGGAATTATATGGTACAGTTACCACCGGTGGTGCTATACTGTACGTATAAACTCATTTTGTTCTTCTAGGACAAATGATAGGGAGATCCGTTCACTTAAACTATTAGGGGATGATCCCCGCTCTTATTTGTTGTCTGATTATTTCCAAAAGAACTGGTATTAAGCATTCTGGAAATTGACGATTGGTTTTAGGGCGCCCGGTAAGCGGAAGGGTATACTCATAAGAGATGACTCGTACCGTAACTACTCCAAAAACCATATATGGTTCTATTGAGGAGTTTCATGACATACTAAGATGTTCGAATCCATTTGTGATTCCGAGATCCGTTGGGATATGGAAATCCATGCGTGGTTCCAAGATCTATTTGAGATATGGGAATCCATGTGTGATTCCGAGACTCGTTGAGGTATTGGAATCCATATGGGATTCCATGATCTGTGTTGATGATGGTGCATGAGCTAGAATGTCAAACGTAGCCTCATCAGTGGTAATGACTAAAACCAGAGATAGGAGGCATGGCCAGTAGTGTTGGGAAACCCATAGGGTGCAGTTGTCTCCACCTAGACGTTACTTTTAGTTGTTGTGCATGCATGGAGAGATGCATTCGATCTTAGAGAGACCAGCTATGTTTTTCCTATGGTACATCACTAGGGATATATGTTGCTTTGGAAGGATATCTCTGATCCTTTTGCAGGAGGACCGTTTCTCGTAGTACTAATGTGACGACCCGGGTTTTCAGACGAGTCAAAATCTCCAAAAGACCCGTCCGTTCTAAAACTACGAATGAAAACTACCAACTTAATACACAATATTTGATAAATATCCTACACTACTAAATGTATAGGATACAACTTTCAATTTTACAAGTTATCAAAGTAATCAATTTAATCTACTAGTGTGCTTTAATACAAACCCAAAATCAAATACTACAAACAAACTGTAAATCTACCGCTATGCAACTCTGATGAGAAACAATAATATCATTACCTGCAAACTCAATAAACAATGTAAATGCAGAATAAAATAGTAAGCACGAAAGATACAACAATACATGATATATGACAAACAACAAACAGAAAATTTTGGTTATTATTGGGGCTGCATCACTACCACTTGTGATTGCCTACGTACCCCTATCTAATTGGGTACCCAATTAGATACAGGATCAAGCCAACGTAGTTCTCCTACCGCAAATAGGACTCATGGAGGCTACGATGCAAAAAACAATATGCAATTCCAAAACTACCCATGTTGAGTAAATTTCGACCGGGCCAATCCCTGACCGAACCAACCTCATCACCGAACCACCGAACCAACATCACCACTGAACCAACATCACCACCGAACCAACCTTATCACCGAACCACCGAACCAACATCACCACCGAACCAACCTCATCACCGAACCACCGAACCAACCTCATCACCGAACCACCGAACCAACATCACCACCGAACCAACATCACCACCGAACCAACCTCACCACCGAACCAACCAACCAACATCATCACCGGACCAAGTGCTACCGGACCAAGACGTGCCAGGCCAGATCACATCAGCCCAGGCCCACCAGCAGCTATGCACATCCAAGACCCCTACCCCCAGCCTCACTCTATAAATAGAGGGACAGGGGTACAACAAGGAGGGACAAGTTTGAGAGCTCAAGCACGGATATAACTTTCAAACAACTTTGGTATCAAAGCTATGTACTTGTAATCTGAACAAGAAAGGAGAAATAATATATAAAGTGGACGTAGGAACATTCTGGCTGAATCACTATAAATCCGCGTGTCTTTTACAATTTAGTCCCTGCTTTTTACATATTTGCATAAATCTACCAAATCACTAAAAACAACATAAAATCAACTAAATCATACGACTTGGAGGTGTTTGCCCATTTTTTGTGCAAATATTTTTGGTGCTTTCATTGAGAGCTAGAAGCTCGAAGCTTCAGCTTCTTCCACTTAACCTTCTTCCTAACAGCATCGTTCATTGCTTGGAAAACATGCCTCCCAAGCAGAAGAAAGATGTTAACAAAGGAAAAAACATCGCAACCAGTAGTCTTCCAGATCCAATGGTCACAGATCAAGTAAATTGTCCTTCTCTAGCAGCAGTACCGAATGAAGGTCAAGCAAATCCGACCACCCCTGCCGCGGAACAGCCGGCATCAATTACTAGGGCAGATCTAGACAGGGTTGTGGCTGAAGTGACTAACCGCTTCACGTCCCAGCAGGAAGCCTTTGTGGACCATCTCATGTCACGCTTAAGGGATGCTGAAGAGTCCAACCGCAACACTGAATCATGGGGTGGGTCCCAGTCTGGAGGATCTCAGAGACAACAAAGATCTTCCTTCTTCGAAGGAGCTAACGGCAGAAGCAGCCATGGTAGGAGCCGAGATCGAGCACAACCCGAAGTTAGGCCTGAGAAAACGCTCGGAACCAAACCCAACAGGGGAGGTACCGGGCGGAGGTCAACTGTAGCTGAGCCGGTCGTACTACCTAACCATGGAAACACCAATGAACGGGGCCGAGCTAGAGTCCAGCCCGAAGTTGGACCCGAGGAAGTGCTTAGATCAGAACCCAACAGGGAAAGATCAAGGCAAGGGCCAACTGTAGCTAACCCTAGCATGCTCCCAGAAGACCAAAGGCAGCCACTGGAAAATATGAGGAATGATAGACGATACCATCCCTACAGTTCATCTGGACGGAATCAATCCTACAGAACAGAACCAAACTCTTTTCTATCTGCTCCAAATTCTGATAAAAGGATGGCACGCTTGTTCAGAGAGTGCGTCCAACGGGATCAAAGAGATCGAGGGATAGGCGCTAGGGTAACCAGCCCCTTCGCCCGTAGTATCGAAATTTCCATCACCCCCCGAGAATGGAAAATGCCAACAATGGAACCTTACAAAGGAACCTCCGACCCCGTTGTGCACTTACAGAGATACACACAGCATATGCTCATGAGTGGAGCAACAGAGGGAGTACTGTGCAAATGCTTTCCATTATTCTTAGCAGATCTAGCTACCTCCTGGTTCTGTCATCTACCCCAAGGATCTATCAGCTCGTGGGAGATGCTGAAAGAAAATTTTATCAGCCAGTTACGCATTCATGTGGAACAACCCAAGGACGCTTATTCCTTATCCAGTATCAAACAGAAACCTAGAGAGAAGCTGCAGTAATACCTAACCCGATTTAATGCCGCAGTAGCCGCAGTCCAAGATGCCGATGAGAAGCTTGTCTTAATGGCCCTCTGTAGTGGTGTGCATCCGGATACTAAATTTGCTAGAAGATTGACCAAAGAAAAACCAGCTACTTTACCCGATTTCTTCCATGAAGCTGGGAAATATATGACACTTGAAGATGCTGCTACCGAGAGGCAGACAGGGCAACAAAATAAGGCGGTTCACGGAAACACGCCCGCTGTAGCAAGGGACGTTCGAAGAAATGATTCTAGAGACAACGCTGGGGGCAAGAAGGGAGAAAAGCACCTATATCGGCCAGGACCGAGATTTGACACTTACACCCCGTTGAATGAAACAATCGAAAACATCTTCCTGTCCACTCAAGACGAGGTTAGATACAAACGCCCCCCGCACAAGAAGGAATCAGATAACGCAATTAAGTCTGGAAAATTCTGCCGCTTCCACGAATCCCATGGGCATGATACCAACGAATGCCATCATCTCAGAGACTTGATTGAAGAACATATCAGAAGAAGGAAACTAGAACGCTATGTAAAAAGTCAGAACAGGACTCCAGCTCCTGCCAATGAAAATCCAAGGCTACCCTCTCCAGAGACAGGTAGAGGGAATCGCAACACTAGCGGACCCAGTCAAGAGAAGATAGTGGTCCATACCATCTCGTGAGGACCACACATCGCCGACAGAAGCTGGGCAGAGATGGAAAGATATGGAAAGTCACTTAGAAACAATGAAGACTGCGTTAATTCTATCATAGAAGAACGCCGCCCGAAGCGAAAAGAGAGTGATGACATCACATTCAGTAGGCGTGACCTAGAGGGAAGGCAATACCCTCACATGGATCCCATGGTTATCTCCGCCCGGCTCGGTCCAGCCGAGTTTTCCGAATTCTGGTAGATACTGGAAGCTAAGTAAATATCCTGTTCAAGCATGCATTTGACAAAATGAAACTGACAATAAAGGATGTTTCCCCCTGCAATAAACCACTACACGGTTTCACTGGAGTTGCAAAGATGCCCCTCGGGCAACTGGACCTCTTTGTTGAAATTGGAAGTCATCCCCGCTCCGTTGTGCGGAAGCAGACATTTGTGCTGATAGAAAACCACTCGGCCTACAATGCCTTCTTAGGAAGGCCAGCCTTGTCTGACTTCCAAATTGTCTTGGCCCCATGGTGTCTAAAGATGAAATTTCCAACGGACAATGGAGTAGGGGAAGTAGAGGGAGACCAGGACATCGCTCGAGACTGCTATGTAACTGAACTTCGCAACAACCACAGGAAGGATAAAGGGAAGAGTGTAGAGATTGCCCTCTGCACAAAAAGTTTGGAAGCATAGCAACTAAAGAAAGCCCCTCCTCTTCGATATACCAGCGACGCTTTCAATGAATTAGACCCCAGGGACAAAGAGGAGGAGGCCACCGCCGAGCCTGCAGAGGCCATGGAATTTGTATCTGTAGACAGACACGACTCGAGTAAACTATTGAAAATCGGGTCCCAACTAAGAGCAGAGTTGAAGGAGCAACTCATTGATTTTCTCCGCCACAAATTGGATGTATTTACATGGTCGCACGCTGACATGACCGGAATCTCCCCTGACATAGCATGCCACGTACTCAACATCGATCCTACCAAGGCACCAGTAAAACAGAAAAAGAGAAGTATGGGGGCAGAACGATCAGCCGCCCTCGATGATGAAGTAAAGAACCTACTTGCCAATGACTTCATACGAGAGGCCATCTACCCCGAGTGGATCGCCAACCCGGTGCTGGTAAAGAAGGCTAATGGGAAGTGGCGAACATGCATTGACTTCTCCAACTTAAATGATGCCTGCCCGAAGGATTGTTTCCCACTTCCCTGAATCGATCAACTTGTAGACAGCACAGCTGGGCACGAACTCTTATCCTTTATGGACGCATACTCAGGATATAACCAGATTCCTATGCATGCTCCCGATAAGGACCACACTAGTTTCATCACTGACCGGGGTTTGTACTGCTACAAGGTAATGCCTTTCGGACTTAAAAACGCAGGAGCCACCTACCAGCGCCTCGTCAACAAGATGTTTGCAGGGCTAATAGGACAAACTATGGAAGTGTATGTGGATGACATGCTGGTAAAGTCAAGGAAAGCCGACGATCATGTAAGCCACCTGGGCGAGATGTTTCAAGTACTTCGCCAGTATGGAATGAAACTTAATCCTCTAAAATGCTCCTTCGGAGTATCATCAGGAAAGTTCTTGAGATTCATCGTCCATGCCAGAGGGATTGAAGCAAACCCTGAACAAGTCCGAGCTCTAAAAGATATCAAAATACCTTCCACTCGAAAGGAAATGGAAAGCCTGAATGGGAAAGTGGCCGCCCTAAGCCGATTCATCTCCAAAGCAACGGACAAGTGCGTCCCATTCTTCGAAGCTCTAAAGAAAGACAAAGGAAAGTTCGAATGGACTGACGAATGCTTAACTGCTTTCCTTAACTTAATCGAACACCTCCAGAAACCGCCGGTACTCTTGACTCCAAACGAAGGAGAAGAGTTATACCTATACCTTGCTGTATCATCTCATGCTCTAAGCGCTGCTTTGGTAAGAGAAGACAACCGCATGCAGCGGCTAGTATACTTCGTAAGTAAGAGGTTTACAGGGGCAAAAGTCAGATATCCTAAACTTGAGAAGCTAACATACTGTCTACTAATCACATCACGAAAACTGCGACACTATTTTCAATCCCATTCCATCAGAGTTCTGACCGATCAACCGCTGAGGCAGGTACTCCATCGTCCCGACACTTCTGGGCGACTACTTAAATGGTGCATTGAACTAAGTCAATATGATATTACCTACCATCCTCGCACCGCCATCAAGGGGCAAGCCATGGCCGATTTCATTGCCGAATTCACTACCAGCGAAAGTGAGGAGCAATCAGAAATAGCAAAAGACATCAAGTGGAACCTCTTTGTGGATGGTGCATCAAACGAACAAGGCTCGGGGGCAGGTGTGGTAATAATTACACCCAGGGGAAATAAGCTGTACCATGCTATAAGGTTGGAATTCGCTGCCACCAACAACGATGCAGAGTATGAAGCAGTGATAGCTGGATTAGAACTTGCCTTAGAAATCGGAGCCAATTCTTTGTGTCTTCATAGCGATTCTCAACTTGTTGTTAATCAAATACTAGGAGAATTCCAGGCTCGAGAAGAACAACTCATAGCATATTTAAAGAAGACCAAGTTACTTCTCAGTCAATTGGACCACTACTTAATCAAACACATCCCTCGGGAAGAGAACCAAGAGGCCGATGAATTGGCGAAGCAAGCTAGTGTGAGAGACGGCGCTATTTCCGGAGCAGTAGCCATCTCGAAGCAACTGACCCCAAGTTTTGAGCAACTGAATCTGATAGCTGCAACCGAAGAAGCAACTTGGATGACTCCCATCCGAGACTACTTACAAAATGGCAAGCTACCCGATGGGCGTAACGAAGTCAAGAAAATCTTGAGGAAAGCTTCCCGCTACACAATACAGGAGGACACCCTCTATCGGCGCGGCTTCTCTAACCCCTTATTAAGGTGTGTCGTTGGAAGGGAAGCCAAGGAAATCCTATCCAACATTCATCAAGGAAGCTGCGGAGATCACACCGAAGGGCAGACTTTGGCAAAAAAGATACTCCGATATGGATATTTCTGGCCCACCTTAAGCAAGGACGCCTTAGATTTCGTCAAAAAATGTGACAGATGCCAGAAGTTTGCTAAGATTCCACGGCTACCAACCACTGAGATTACTCAAATGACCAGCCCTTTGCAGTATGGGGAATTGACTTAATCGGCGAGCTGCCAATGGGCCGAGGCGGGGCCAAATATGCTATAGTGGCAGTCGACTATTTCACCAAATGGGTGGAAGCAGAATCCCTAAATAAAGTATCGTCAGCGAAAGTTATTAACTTCTTGATCAAAAATGTTCTATGCAGGTACGGAGTCCCATTCAAAATTATATCAGACAATGGACTTCAGTTTGACAGCGAGGAGTTCGCCAACTGGTGCCAAGAACACGGAATTCACAAAAGCTTCTCATCTGTAGCTTATCCCCAGGCAAACGGACAAGTCAAAGCCGTCAACAAGATTCTGAAAACTCTAATAAAAAAGAAACTCGAAAAGTCAAAGGGCGCTTGGGTGGATGAACTCCCTACGGCACTGTGGACCTATCGCACATCTTTCAGAACATCAACGGGGCATACTCCATTCTCTTTGGCATACGGATCGGAGGCTATGCTCCCAGTTGAAACCATCGTGCCTACCCACCGTAGGATCCACTATAACCCAGAAGAGAACGAAGAACTCCTTCACATGTCTTTGGATCTAATTGAGGAGAGGAGAAATGATGCAGCCCTCAAAGCAGCAGCCCACAAGCAAAAAGTGGCAGCGCAATACAACTCCAAAGTCAAGCATCGTACCTTACGAGAAGGGGATCTTGTCCTCAAGCGAATCTTCCCTCGCCCCGGGGCACTAGATCCGATCTGGGATGGACCATATGTAATTCATAAAGATCTCCACAATGGAGCTTATATTTTGTCAACAGTGGACGGAGAGGTGTTCCAGAGGGCATGGAACATTCAACACCTCCGTCGATACTTTTCTTAACTTGTACCGCCCATATGAAGTTAATTAACAAAGAGAATCAGTGGATGTAGGCATTTTCGTGCCGAACCACTTTAAAAAAACTTGTCTCTTTTTAACTTGTTCCTTTATATCTTGGCTGCTTGTTAACTTTATCCTTTTCTGTTGAACAAAATCCTGTGTATATAGCATTTCCATTCAAGGCACTCCACAGCACAACTTCACCTGGACAAGACCTAGCAGGTACTATGCGAATCTATGCCCTCGCCAATGAGACACTTTTGCTCCGGCATCCCTCTGCTGCGGGTTAACTCATTGCTCGCGACGGCCCTTAAAGCCAACTGTAATGAGCCGATTATAAGCCATCAAGAAGGCCGACTATAGCCATGGCAGCTCATTACGGCGTTCGGCTCGCCGGCAACTGTGAACCTACTTTAAGCCCCAACATAAGGTGTGGCCAGCCAGGGGTAGTTCACGGTTGACGATCGGCACCCACGCTAGCCGGCCACAGTAAATCGAATAATACCCATAATTACGGGCCATAATGGGCCGGGTAGTTACTGTGCACGATCTCGGCTCCGATGTGTCTTAAGTACGGCTGTGGTAAAAAAGACTAACTCCCCGCGGAGGCGTAAGATGGGTGACAAATGTCTCCAAGACCCACAGCTAGGGAAAGTGACTACAAAGCCCGTTTGCCACGAACTTAAGCACATCGAAGGCCTTCCATGATTGGAAGTTTTACTATTTTTTGTATCTCAATTCTATTTAAAGAACTTTTCTCCTATCCTCTATAACAATCCCTGAAGTACAGGACACAGAGTAGGAGATACTCACCAATGGGAGTGGGAATTCACGGTTGGATAGCAGGGCATTCAACTGAACTCCATCCTCGGTCGTACAAAAATATTCAAAACTGCCATCTACAATTAGAACATGAAAGGCGATATTTTCTTCTTTTATGTACAAATTCATGACTATAATTTATTCATACATCACACTAGCATTGTAAGGCATGAAATTATGCTTTAAGCAAGAACTTGGCATTAAACACAACTGAATTACAAGCATATGCATAGCTATATTTCTCATACAACATGTCAATATGTCAAATAACAAAAGCATTCAAAAAACGACAGAATCAGCTTAAGTTAAAAAGTTACACGTCGAGAATCATGTTGTTTATTACAAATAGCATAATTACAGACTAAGAGTTACGTTACTATTCTGAGACTAACATACACAACAATGTCAAGTTCACAAAAAGATATCCAGGACAAATCAAGAAGCCGGCTGCATCGGAGTTTTATCCTTGTCCTGTTGCCCACCTGTCCGGTCAAAGAAAGAATTCATTAATGATAAGCAACCAAGTTTGCGGAAAGACTAGAAAGGAAGACTTACCAGCATTCGCTCCTTGATCATCTTGATCATCATCCTCTACTTGCACACCTGCCTCCTCAGCTGCAAGCAACCGCATGCCTTCCTTCACCGCCACCTTCTCCTCCTTGGTAAACTGGGCAGTAACCACATCCATTTTGAAGGTCGCTCCACCCTCCTTATCCGCCTCAGCCTTGGCCTCCTCCAGAGCCCTGAGATAGATCCTAGCCATGACCCGGGGGTAATCATCCATCCAGGACAAGTTACCCTGCCTCCAAGTACGGAAGTACATATCCTGGAGCATCCCATCTATCATCCCCTCGTTCTCCTCAATCTCCCTCATTCGGACCTCAGAAGCCCGCAGCTTCGCAACGACAGCATCCCTCTCCAATCGATATCGTAAACGGTCAGCCTGAAGGGACCTCCTCATCGCCTCCATCTCCTCCTTCAACTTAGCCTGAGTAAGCTCCGCGACCTCAAGTCTCCCCGATAGTTCCTCTACCCGCTCGAGGTCCGCCTGCTGAACCTCATCCACCGTGGCAATGGCCATGTCAACCCGCTCCTTACAGACGGCCTCCATCTTCCGCAACTCTGCCCTACTGGCCTCTTCCATAGTCTTCCTCAATTGTCTGGATGCGGCCTCATGCTGAGAGATTTGGATGGCTTGGTCGGCAAGTTGCTTAGCCTGGTCGGAAACCATCAACCGTAGCCGAATGTTGGCGCTCCCTATCTCTTCCCCAGCCTTGACCAGTCGGGCGTGGTGCCCCATCAGTTTCTTGGTCTCCTCAGCAACCCGGTCAATATTTGCCTTAGCCTCATCCCCTAGAGTTACAACCCGGGTAGTAAGCAGATCAAGGTTCAGAGACTTAGCTTCGTCGAGCACCCGTACCATAGGATTGCGAGGGAGAAGATGCTCACCAGTAACCTCGTCGAAGGAGATATCATGAGAGGTCGGATCCAGGTCTGGATGACCCGCAAACGGATTGCGAACTAAGCCAGGGTGATCTATCGGGGTGAAGGCTGGATTCTCAGATGGATGTGGGGAAGGCCTGAACTCAGTATCATCCTCCGTAATATTGTGGATAGGCTGGAGTGGGGCCGGAGGACCAGGAAGAGATTCAAACGTAGATCGACTCCTCTTCTTCTTTTGTACATCTTCTTCAATAACTCCAAGAAGGGGACGATAGCCGACTACGTCTCCAGGACGATTAGTAGGAGGCTTCGGCTTGGCTGAAGCTTTGAAGAGTTTGTATTGTTCAAGCCTGTGCCGAAGATCTGAGGTCATGGCTGTTTTGCTCGCTCCTGTAGTAAAAATCAAGTGTCACCAGCATGCATTGAGCCATCATTCGAGAACTAAAAAGAATAGAGAGAAATTCACCTTGAACCGCAGAGGTTGCCTCAGTAGGAGCGCTCCCGGAAGATAAATCAACGCCGGTCCCAACCTTATCAGCTTTCTTGGAATTCACCGTTTCCTCCGAGCCTTCGAAGGCTTGGCGGAAAGCGTCATCCGTCCACTCTTGCATCTCGCCTACTTTCCTAGAAGACAAAACCCCAGTGCCATCGCCACCACCATCACCTCCTCCTTTACTTCCGCTCTCACCTCCTTCATCTCCGCTTTTCCCTTCATCCACATCTCCCTCCTCCGGAATATCTGGACATGTACTAGGAGAGGGACCGTCAGACTTCTTGAGTTTCTTTCCCCCGGCGGATGGAGGTATCGAAAAGGGTCCCCTTTTGCTGCTCTTCGACGTAGCCCCTCCTTTAGCTTGGGCAGCCCTCTCTTCCGCCGTATCCCTCTGTTTGACCACAGACTGATGTGGTAAGATCAGGTTGTGCCCCAGAAGTGTAGCATTCCTGATCAAGTAGGCAGCCGACCTATCTCTTCCAGAAATAGCTTCTATTTCCACTGCCATCTGAACCAGGCGATCATTCTCCACGACCGCAAAACCACCTGTCGCTAGCAAGAAATAAAAACACATAAGAAAAAGCATTAGAACTAGAGTGGAAATTGCAAATAAACTTTGACTTACATCTGGAGGTGAAGCGACGGATAGAAACAGAGTTGTCCCTGACAAAAAACCATTCCTTTTTAAACATGCTGTACTTCGAGTACATGTCCAGGACTGGCTTGAAGGATACGGCCGATTCCAAGCTGATGTATGGAGATCCCTTCTTATAGACCCTCAAGTTGTACAAATATCGGATCTCCCGATTAGAAGGAGGACGCCCGTATCTCCTCTGGAAGATGACAAAAAGGCTCACCAAAATGGCATAGGAGTTAGGCTGAAGTTGAAGTGGAGCCACTTTCAGGTATGTGACGAAGCTGACTATCCAGGCATTGAGAGGTGGGATGGCACCACACATACAGTGATACTGTAAGCAAAGTAGCCTTTAGAGGGGTCATACGGCATCACTCCTTCCCCCGGCAATAGCATGCGTGCTCTGTCAATCCCAAAGGAGCGAGAAATAACATCAAGTTGCTCCTCTTTAAGTGAGCTGGGGAAGCAATCAGGAGGTGAGTTTAGAAGCTCTTGAGGACCGTACCCATCCACTAGCGATCTCGGGGTGGGCCCATGTCGTTCTGGATTCAACTGGACTGGGGGCACGACGGGAGATTCTCTTCTGTCTGTAGATTTCTTCCTGTCGGAACGGGTTTCAACTTTATGAGACATTATCTGCAACACGAAAAAGCACATCGTTAGAACAAGGGACATAAAGATCAAACAAACAAGTGTGTATTATTTAGAGTTCCACTTATAAACACGTAAACACATTCGGCAATACAAGGAAGAAGCTTCATTCGGCGTTTAAGCCATCCGGTAGTACAAGGAAGAAGCTTCATTCGGCATTCAAGCCATTCGGTAGTTCAAGGCACAAGTTTTCATTCGGCCTGTTACTCCCTAGTTCATTCGGTCAGTTCATTCGGCGCTCAAGCCTTTTCGCCAAAAATAATTGGGTTCGTTCGATGGATCAGTCTTAAAGTATCATTCGGCTCACCTAGGTTCGGCAGATGAATTGATTTGGTAATTGGTTGATTCGGTTATCTCAAGCAAACAAGTCTGATTCGGTATTCAGTTGATTCGGCTATTCCAAACAGTGAAGGGTAAGTATAGACGCGAGGTCCATACTTATAGAAAAATACTAATGACCGGACCAGTTGGTTCGGCACGCAGGACCGAGTGAGGATATCCAAGCTAAAGCAAAGCACGCCATGTGCGTACCCACATGCCCTACTTTGGGGGGCAAGTGTTGAGTAAATTTCGACCAGGCCAATCCCTGACCGAACCAACCTCATCACCGAACCACCGAACCAACATCACCACCGAACCAACATCACCATCGAACCAACCTCATAACCGAACCACCGAACCAACATCACCACCGAACCAACCTCATCACCGAACCACCGAACCAACATCACCACCGAACCAACCTCATCACCGAACCAACATCACCACCGAACCAACATCACCACCGAACCAACATCACCACCGAACCAACCTCACCACCGAACCAACCAACATCATCACCAGACCAAGTGCTACCGGACCAAGACGTGCCAGGCCAGATCACATCAGCCCAGGCCCATCAGCAGCTATGCACATCCAAGACCCCTACCCCCAGCCTCACTCTATAAATAGAGGGGCAGGGGTACAACAAGGAGGGACAAGTTTGAGATCTCAAGCACGGATAGAACTTTCAAACAACTTTGGTATAAAAGCTATGTACTTGTAATCTGAACAAGAAAGGAGAAATAATATATAAAGTGGACGTAGGCACATTCTGGCTGAACCACTATAAATCCGCGTGTCTTTTACAATTTGGTCCCTGTTTTTTACATATTTGCATAAATCTACCAAATCACTAAAAAAACATAAAATCAACTAAATCATACGACTTGGAGGTGTTTGCCCATTTTTTGTGCAAACAACCCACTTAGGCTTAATCTTCAATTTTAGATTTTTACAATCTAATTAACTTTACGGAAATTTTACCTTTGGACTTTATTCCCAAATTCTTATTTCAAAACTTTTGAAATATATATATCTATACATCCTTTATATACAAACTAGTCCTTTACTTCGGGATGTAAAAATAAATCAATTTTTGAAACAATACCAATATACAAGCATACAAAAACTATATGGTACCTGATCGGGAGGTTTCTAGCCATAACATGACAACTGGGTCCCAGCTTTCCAAAAATAAATATAGATATGTATATCCCTCTACAATGAGAGCGGACTATACTAAGGCTACAGAACATCTGCACCTCCCTTGCCCACTTTTTAGGTATGGGTTACCCGAATCATAAGTAACATAACAAATCACTTTATATCCCGAAGTGGCAAAATCATTTACACTAATAATGAAAAGTACTTCAAATCTATAATAATTTCCATTTTCAAACCCTCTAAAATATCATCTTAAAACCATCGGGTTTAGTCCTCGAAATTCTTTCCATTTTATAAAACACTTTTATAAAATCATTCTTTATATAACTCACTTTTATATAAAATAACTTCAAAATATTCATTTTCAAATATTTCTATTTCTTTAAACATTTCATAAACTTTAATTTATGAAAACCAACTTTGAAAACAATTACATTGACGTCAAATTATTATAACTAATTATAATAATTAAATGAACCAATATTATCAATAAACACCTTTTAGTCAAATCGTGAAACAAATCACAAAGTGTTAGCCTATGATTGTTTTCTACCCAATCCATGCATATGGATGAATAAATTGCTCATAAACTGGTCGAGCAATGTCAATAATCAATAAATAGTCAGTGCTCATAAACTGGCCGAGCATAAATCAAACAACCAAACAAGAATAATAACAAGAATAAGGACATACTCATTATTATTAACAATTTACAATCAATAGTTAACACAACATTTATTAAAATGTGAATGAGTCAAAAGAAAGAGATTAAGATTACACTCATTGTAAAATAATCGAATTATACTCACAGAATAAGTTATACCCCCAAAACTATGAAAACAAGAAATATACTTACATCCTATTTGCTTTGATGGAGACTTGGAATAGTTCACCTTTGATAATGAATTCTAATTATTTTCTTTATTTTGTGAATGAATTAAAATGAGAAATGGACTTGGCTATTTATAGGTGAAGAGAAGGGTACTTTAGTCATTTCCTATAGCCTAACCAGATTCGACCAGATTTTGGTCCAATAGAAACCAGCCTTATGGCCTAATTTGATTCGACCACATTTTGGTCCAATAGAAAACATCTTGATGGCTTAATTTGATTCGACCATATTTTGGTCCAATAGAAATCCTCCTTATAAACTATGGCATAACATGATTCAACCAGATTTTGGTCCAATGACAACCATTCGCATGGCAGAACCTGATTCGACCAGATTTTGGTCCAATAACAACCATCCGCATGGCAGAACCTGATTCGACCAGATTTTGGTCCAATGGCAACTATCCGCATGGAATATAATAATCATTATGCTATTTTGTTTTATTAGGCAAGTAATTATACTGTTCTGTTTTTATTAGGCAAGGTTAATAATTCTCTCTTGTTCTATTAGGCAAGTAATTATACTATTCTATTTTATTAGACAGGGTTAATTATTCTAGATATAAAATCCATTATTTAATCATTTAAAAACATATTAACTATTCATGTTCAAAGTGATTAAATTATGGGTCGTTACATTTTTATGGGTCGTTACATTTTAAATATTCGAATTTGATGACCCAAAAATACGGGTCGTTACATTCTTCCCCTCTTAAAAGAATTTCGTCCCCGAAATTTGAAGGACGAAAAGATATAACGAAAACCAAACAATTAACAAAAGCTAAGCACACTAAAAATATTATCACCCATAACCCCGGTCGGAGGTACGGTGCCTTATCCTATCCATTTTTATTTATCAATTTAAGGTAGTTTCATTTTACAATTTCTAGGATAATTTACTAACCTAGACAAATTTTACTTAGGCGCCTAACCTAAGCTCTGATACCAACTGTGACGACCCGGGTTTTCGGACCAGTCAAAATCGCCAAAAGACCCGTTCGTTCTAAAACTATGAATGAAAATTACCAACTTAATACACAATATTTAATAAATATCCAACACTACTAAATGTATAGGATACAACTTTCAATTTTACAAGTTATCAAAGTAATCAATTTAATCTACTAGTGTGCTTTAATACAAACCCAAAATCAAATACTACAAACAAATTGTAAATCTACCGCTGTGCAACTCTGATGAGAAACAACAATATCATTACCTGCAAACTCAATAAACAATGTAAATGCGGAATAAAATAGTAAGCATGAAAGATACAACAATACATGATATATGACAAACAAAAAACAGAAAATGTTAGGTTATTATTGGGGCTGCATCACTACCACTTGTGACTGCCTACGTACCCCTATCTAATTGGGTACCCAATTAGATACATGATCAAGCCAACGTAGTTCTCCTATCGCAAATAGGACTCATGGAGCCTACGATGCAACAAACAATATGCAATTCCAAAACTACCCACTTAAGCTTAATCTTCAATTTTAGATTTTTAGAATCTAATTAACTTTACGGAAATTATACCTTTGGACTTTGTTCCCAAATTCTTATTTCCAAACTTTTGAAATATATATATCTATACATCCTTTATATTCAAACTAGTCCTTTACTTCGGGATGTAAAAATAAATCACTTTTTGAAACAATACCAATATACAAGCATATAAAAACTATATGGTACATGATCAGGAGGTTTCTAGCCATAACAAGACAACTGGGTCCCAGCCTTCCAAAATTAAATATAGATATGTATATCCCTCTACAACGAGAGCAGACTATACTAAGGCTACAGAACATCTGCACCTCCCTTGCCCACTTTTTAGTTATGGGTTACCCGAATCATTGGTAACATAACAAATCACTTTATATCCCGAAGTGGCAAAATCATTTACACTAATAATGAAAAGTACTTCAAATCTATAATAATTTCCATTTTCATACCCACTTAAATATCATCTTAAAACCATCGGGTTTAGTCCTCGAAATTCTTTCCATTTTATAAAACACTTTAATAAAATCATTCTTTGTATAACTCACTTTTATATAAAATAACTTCAAAATATTCATTTCAAAATATTTCTATTTCGTTAAACATTTCATAAACTTTAATTTATGAAAACCAACTTTGAAAATAATTACATTGACGTCAAATTATTATAACTAATTATAACAATTAAATGAACTAATATTATCAATAAACACCTTTTAGTCAAATCGTGAAACAAATCACAAGGTGTTAGCCTACGATTGTTTTCTACCCAACCCATGCATATGGATGAATAAATTGCTCATAAACTGGTCGAGCAATGTCAATAATCAATAAATAGTCAGTGCTCATAAACTGGCCGAGTATAAATCAAACAACCAAACAAGAATAATAACAAGAATAAGAACAGACTCATTATTATTAACAATTTACAATCAATAGTTAACACAACATTTATTAAAATGTGAATGAGTCAAAGGAAAGAGATTAAGATTACACTCACTGTAAAATAATTGAATTGTACTCACAGAATAAGTTATACCCACTAAACTATGTAAACAAGAAATATACTTACATCCTATTTGCTTTGATGGAGACTTGGAATACTTCACCTTTGATAATGAATTTTAATTATTTTCTTTATTTTGTGAATGAATTAAAATGAGAAATGGACTTGGCTATTTATAGGTGAAGAAAAGGGTACTTTAGTCATTTCCTATAGCCTAACCAGATTCGACCAGATTTTGGTCTAATAGAAACCAGCCTTATGGCCTAATTTGATTCAACCATATTTTGGTCCAATAGAAAACATCTTGATGGCCTAATTTGATTCGACCACATTTTGGTCCAATAGAAAACATCTTGATGGCTTAATTTGATTCAACCACATTTTGGTCCAATAGAAATCCTCCTTATAAACTATGGCATAACATGATTCGACCAGATTTTGGTCCAATGACAACCATTCGCATGGCAGAACCTGATTCGACCAGATTTTGGTCCAATTACAACCATCCGCATGGCAGAATCTGATTCGACCAGATTTTGGTCCAATGGCAACCATCCGCATGGAATATAATAATCATTATGCTATTTTGTTTTATTAGGCAAGTAATTATACTGTTCTGTTTTTATTAGGCAAGGTTAATAATTCTCTCTTGTTTTATTAGGCAAGTAATTATACTATTTTGTTTTATTAGGCAGGGTTAATAATTCTAGATATAAAATCATTATTTAATCATTTAAAAACATATTAACTATTCATGTTCAAAGTGATTAAATTATGGGTTGTTTATTTTTATGGGTCGTTACATTTTAAATATTCGAATTTGATAACAAAAAAATACAGGTCGTTACAACTAAGAGCTCCTCCATTGAATCCTACACAATTAGCGAATGCACCTTATCGGTTTTTGATTATATACTTAGTATAGTTGTGATGTACACTCACAAGCATCACAACTACTTGATTATTATTATTTTCACCTTTAGACATTATTATAAAATCACTAGATTTTCTGATATAAATGTTTTGGTTATCGTAAGGTAAAAACCCGGCCATGTTTATATGCGGCATGGCCTTACAAGATACCTTTGATTTTAAAGGATTTTACAAGTTATAATAAACAAAATTCCTTGTGATTTGAGTTTCTCACGCTAGTTTTACCTGACTAACCCGAGCATTGTTTTCTATAATGCTAGGTTCAGCCCAAGTATATTTTCCAAATTTAGCTGGATACTTTGGAGCTTTCAAGAGACGAGCTGGATTCTCCAAGACATATTCACGTATCTTATATTTTTCGTTGTTTGTTGTTCTTGGTTCCTTTATGTATTCATCAACAATTGTAATGATAGGTTGTTATGACTGTCCAGGCTGAAATAGGTGAGTATACTCTGATATTGTGTTATGTATTTATAAATAAGATGGTTTCTTTTTGTAAAGATCTTGTGTATATATATATTTATCTCGTCATGATGTGAGATTCTGTTCTTTCTTTTCTTTCTTTCACCCCAACAATCTATCTTTTCAGCATTTGGATATTGGGCACATGAATACCATCGATTTATTATTGTCGATTTCTATGGGTTGAAAAGGCGAGTCATTACAGTTGGTATTAGAGATCAGGTTAAGCGAGCACCAAGGCCTTGGTAGGGTAAACTCATTAGAGATAGGACTAGTAACGCTATAGGACGAGTAACTTATTAGAGATGGGATTAGTAATATTCTAGAATAACTTGAGTGTAGATATATACGATCACGTATTTGTTATTTTCATAAAAATGTTTTATATTGTTTTGTTTGGTCTTTTTAGTGGTTTATGAATTCTGGTCGATTCGCTTGGCCTACGTTATCGATAGGGATTCCTAAATACCTGAACAAGGCCAACCGACACAATATTATTTTAAAAGGGATAAATGAAATAATTTTACCAAGGAATATATTTCATATATATAAAACAATAATTTTTCAAAAATTTAATATAGTTATTCTTGGTTGTTCTTGTTTGTTGGAAATTGATAATGTTCCATCATTACCATCTAGGATTTGATTAGTCATGCTCGCCTAGTTCAGAGCATTAACTATTGTTTGTTGATCTATCTGGAATCTTCCTTTTTGAAACTTTGTTTGGGTAGATAGGAATTTTGGGAACATTAAAATGAATACCTTATGAATTAAGTTTCACAATTTGATTATAAGACGTTCGTTGACAATGTTGGGTTAAGATTTGACTTCATTATAAGCTGATTGTTTCAAGTAAATTTAAATATTTTAAAATAAATATTTAGGAATGATTTTATATAAAGTTGATTTTATAAAAATTAGGTTTTAATAAATGTTGTTTTGTTAAAATTGAAGCTAGAATATTTTGAAATAAATAATTTATCAATGATTTCCTTTAAAAGGAGTAATTTTATTTATAAAAATATGTTTTGTAAATAAAAGGAATTTGAGAAATTAAATCCTAGTGCTTTTGGAAAATAGTTTTCAAAGTTTTAAGAAGGTAATAATAATATTATTTGGAGATATTTTACGAATATTGGTATTTTAAAATGGAATTTTGTTATAGATTTGTTTGGGTATAAACATAGTTTGATTAAATCCCAAAAGCATGATTTGGTATACAAAAGGAAAGATGTATATTATTATTTCAAATGATTTATGGGGAAAAGTAGTATTAATTTTACTTGAAAGAGTTTAAAGTACAAATATTTTAGGATATAGTGACAATAGTTTACTTAAAAACATTTTCAAGTATAAATACTTTTGGAAGAGAAAATTTTAAAGAAAAGGTATATTTTCTTTCGATTGGTTTGGGGAGTGAGTCCCGATTTGTTTTGTGGCGATCAGAATAATTTTCTAAGTGACGATCGAATGTTTACTTAGGCAAACAGTATAGTGCACTTAGTAAATTATCCTCTATGTCATTGTACAGTCAGAACGAGTTCGAATCTAAACGAATCGAATGCAAATTGGAATTAGATATTTTAATGAAATTATTTAGCTGGATATATATATATATATATCCGTAGTATTGTTTCAAAAAGGGATTTGAAAAGAAGAAAATTATTTTTAAATTAACCAGTTCGAGTGGCTTGAAAATAACAAAAAATGGGTAGGGGATGTGTCTAGATGGTAGACACTTATCTTAAGTATCACCCTTCTTGGTAAGGGAATATATAATACTGTTTGGTAGTACCCAGTTCCTTGGTTTCATTTTAGGGTTACTCGGGCTATATATATACATTTGTTATGAATTAAAATATGTATAATATCATTTCAAAAGATTTTTGAAATAAAAATTCGCGTATTTGACTCTTAAGTTTTCAAAATAATAAGGTAGCTTGATTTAAAATGGGTTAATTAATGAAGTTTTAATATGGTCAAATTTATTGAGAAGTTTTAATAAACTTTGTTTTATTAAACCGTGTCTTTTGATCTTAACATTTAGGAAGTTAAAAATTATTTGATGTTATTGGCCGGCTAATAAACATTTTTACCTCTGCATGTCTAAAGAAAAGTAGATTCTAGGATGGAGTTTGGATACCAGCATCCTACTTTTCTTTGCTACTTACCCGACCAAACGATAAAGAAGTTGTATCGGTCGACTCGGTTTTAAGACCCAAACTATTTTGGGCCTCCATCTGAATAATTTAAAGCGAATAGTATTAAAAACCAAATGTTTTCTATATACTCTTAGGATGTAGGAGAATGTTATACAAATTAATAAATTTAAATGATTTTGTGTGAAATGGGTTTCATAAATAAAGTTGTGTCATTTAAAAAAATGTTAAACCTAATTTAGAATTTTATTAAATATTTTTGGAAGAGTTAAAAGTAATTGGGTTTTTAAGAAACTTTAGATAAGTATGTAGGGTGTACGTAGATCATTTCCCTTTCTCTTATAGTTCTCGATCCAAAATTCGAATACATTACTTGAGGTGTTTCACACCATTATGAATGAGGATTTATCATTCAATTTTTGACGGCGAACACTTGGTGAGGGTTCTTAATGTGGAATGTTTTATCATACTATATGGCTATGCAAGGAGAATGGGGATTTCTAAATTAAGAAGCCTAATTAGAGTCCGCGCTAGAGAGTCTGGTGAGTGATACTAGTTCGGAAGTGAAGCTATGTATTTGAGTAGTGATCGAATCTGATTTTGCATATAAATGGTCCATGAACATCTTGCAGACTTATGAATAGTTTAGGGTGTTCATGTAGTGAAATTTCGAGGATGAAATTCTTTTAAGGGGGAGAATGTAACGACCTGGAATTTTATCACTTTGATTTTTGGAATATTTAATTAGTTTTAAATATTCAATTTGGGGTTTTTAGAATAAAATCTGTGATTCAAATAATTGTTTTATTTTCAATAACGCATCTTTAATTTAATTTATAGGATTTTTCCATAATTTTAAATTTGAAAATAAATAAATTTTCGTTTGACGTATTTTATGGCAACCGTAGGCATTTTTGCCACTTCACAGAACAAGATAACTTGTCTATTTTATTGTTGTTTTGGGATCGTGTCACATTTTTATAGGTGATCGTATTTTATTTTCTATAGTTCGCAGCTCGTACGCGAACACGATATTGTATGCCAGAATACCCCTAAACTAACTTTTTAAATTTGAAAAGAAAATCAAAAAATTCAACTAGTACACAGCAGCCCACTTCTTGTTTTTCTATTCCCCTACCAGCTGCCTTGTTCCCTGGTTCACTTGTTCCCCCTTCACCACAGCAGCCACCTTGTCCCCTTTGATTGCGACTTCATTTATGGCTCTGGATTGCTCAAGTTGGACTATCGAACGCTTTGCTCTACGTATAAATACATGGACACAAAACAATTTATCTCATTTTTATTTATTTGCCTAATCATGGAATAAACTCCAATCAACATCTTCAAAAATCAACCGCTTCCAATCCATCGAGTTTTAGCAAAATGTTCCAACATGAAAGTCGTGTGTCTTGATCTCTATTTTTTTTCAAAATTGATTGCACTCGACTTCATCGAGTATCGGGAGAGAAATCATAGTTTTTTCAGTAAGCCGGAAATATTGTCACCAAACTTCGAAAAATCATACCTTGTGATCCATTTGGAATTAATCGACGCCGTCGGGTCATTGGGTTTGTAGAGGGTTGTAGTATTTTTTAAGGAAGTTTCAGTGAAGTTTTGTGATGATTGTCGGCGACATTGGAAATTAGGGCTTGGGTTAATCCAAGTAATAGGCGGAATTAAATTGTTTGAGGTCATGGTGGTACTTCTCGTGGAAAGAAGAGTCAGAGGTGAAGTTTTAGTGGTCTCCGAGCAAGTTTTGATGGTCGCGATGTGGGACTTGGGCTTCAACCTTTAGCTCGTTTTGGAAGGGGGCTTATGGTCGGATTTTGATATGGTGGTCGGGAAACATTGGCGAGGTGTCGGTTGGGATGAGCATGGCATGGCAGAATTGTTGGTGGTGTTGGATAGTCGTTCGATGGAGGAATTCGAATGTGCACGTGCACACACATGCACGATGGAGGCTACAGGAGGCATTCGAAAATAAAGAGGGATGAAGAAGGAGGGGTGTAGAGGTCGAGTCGGTTTGCTTACTATTGGGCCTTGGGCTTGTGATTAGTTGGGTAAGAACAAAATTCTATTTAAAGTGTTTTATATAAATATATATATATTTAGTTAGCTAACTTTGAAATGCCATATTGGGTTCGTATGAAATCCGTTTAACCTGTGGATTTCTGCGCTGAGTTCGTATTGACGAATACAACGCTTCGACATAAATAGTTATTGATCTTGGTATAGTATAATTTAATTATAAATTCAACTTGATTGATAATAATTACATTAATCTAGATGATAACATAGTTTATTTAATTATACCTTATGGGTGTTATATATTTGGCCAAATAAACACCATACTGCTAAAATGAATTGAATATGGTAATCAAAACACCTGTTTAGCGGAATAAAACACCGTTTTGCTAATTAAATTAATTAGACATTTAATTAGCAGAATAAATCCTCGTTCTACTATTTATAGATTTGGACATCTGAATATTTGTCGTTAATTGATATGCCGCTTGGAATATGTGATATGTTAACCAATGATGGTTAAGTATTAAATTTATTTACATAGTCGTTCATTATGTAAATATCATTTATTAACTGGGAAAGTGAAATTGAATAATATGGTAGCTGTTAAATATCATTTTGATCGTTAAGCCTCTTTCAAATTTGAAAATTAATTATTGATTTAAAAGTTAATTTATGAATAATTATTATCTATGATAAGGTTTTGAAGTTAATTATTATTTAGTAATAAGATTTAAAAGGAAATAACTATTTATTAATAATGTTTTAAGGATAATTAATAATTGTTTTTTAATAATGATTTAAAGTTATTTTTTTATTAATATGATTCTTAAAAGTTATTTCTTAAAGTTATTTAAGAATATTTAATTATTATTTTAAAGTTATTTAATAACTGTTTAAAATGTTTTTAATTATATTTTATTAAGTTATTCAAAGTGATTTAACTATACTTTAAATTTTAATTAAAGTTATTTACTTATATTGATTTAGGTATTTAATTATATTTATAGGTTAATTAAATATCATACTAGTTTTAGTTAAAAGTTAATTGAGTATAGTATTAATAACGTTTTAAAGTTAATAAATTATTATATTAATATTGTTTTGAAGTTAACTTATTTATATAATAATAGTACTTAAAATTAATTTAATATGTTATTAATGGGATTCTAAAGTTATTATTTTGAATGAGGTTTAAAGATAATAAAATAGAAGGATGTTTAAATAATAACTTGTTATTTTAAGTAATTTTAAATAACTTATGGTTTATCAATGGAACCTTACTGACTTAAAAGTATATTAATTAAGTTTTTTAAATAAGGGAAGAGTTCTATAAATGGTTTTGGATATTTATAGAAGAATTTATAAATGAGTTTTAGAGATCTGAAAAGGAAAAGTTTTATAAATGAGGTTTTGAGATTTATAAAGTGTATTTTATAAATAGATTGGAGATTTATAAAGAAACTTTATAAATAGATTGAGAAATTTATAAAGGAGTTATTTATTGATAAGATAAAAGAGGTTTATAAAAAGGAATGGTATTTTGGGTTATTTATATCCCCATTTAAATAACTTTTGGGTTTGATCATCTTAATATGGTTTTGAAATAGAAAATCTTTCTAAGTGTTTTTGAGAATATACTTATACATTTTATAAGTATATGAAAAGGTTTTCCAAGTTTTGAAAGGAATGATTTGCGAATATATTTATACCGGTGAGATAAATATATGAATATTTTGATAAATATTTTGGAAGGAGATTTAATTTACGAAAGATAAATTTTAAATGGCTTAGTGGTTTCTATGGGAAATATAATCTCTGTTTGAATGTTTTTTTATTTGATAGTTAAATAACAGACTATCAATCTTAGTCTAAATATGTAATCCTTCTTAATTTTGGTGGTACGGAAATATTCCCTACTTAACACTGAAGGATTTTAACTCTGGAAATATCTAGGGGAAATATGGGAATTATATGGTACAGTTACCATCAGTGGTGCTATACTGTACGTATAAACTCGTTTTGTTCTTCTAGGGAAAATGATAGGGAGATTCGTCCATTAAACGATTAGAGAGTAATCCTCGCTCTTATGTATTGTCTGATTATTTCCGAAAGAACTGGTATTTAGCATTCCGAAATCAACGATTGGTTTTTGGGGTACCCGGTAAGCGGGGGAGTGTACTCGTAAGAGATTACTCGTACTGTAACCACTCCAAAAACCATATACGGTTCTATGGAGTAGTTTTATGATATATTAAGATGTTTAAATCCATGTGTGATTCCGAGACCCATTGGGGTATTGGAATCCATGTGTGATTCCAAGATCTATTTGAGATATGTGAATCCATGTGTGATTCCGAGACCCATTGGGGTATTGGAATCCATGTGGTATTCCATGATATGTTGTTATGGCGGTGCATGAGTTGGAACGCTGGATATAGCCTCATCAGCGGTAATGACTAAAACCAGAGGTAGAAGGCATGACCAGTAGGGTTTGCAAACCCATAGGGTGGTTAGATGTTACTTTCAGTTGTTGTGCATGCATAGAGAGATGCACTCGATCTTAGCGAGACTAGCTATATTTTTCCTATGGTACATCACTATGGATGTATGCTGCTTTTAAAGGATATCTCTGATCCTTGTGCAGGAGGACCGTTTATCGAAGTCCATGGAGTCCTACACAATCATTGAATGTGCCTTATCGGTTTTTGATTATATTCTTAGTATTATTGTGATGTACACTCACAAGCATCACAGCTACTTGATTATTATTTTACCATTAAACATTAGTATAATATCATTGGATTTATGATATAAATGTTTTGGTTATCGTGAGGTAAATACCCATCAGTGTTTATATGTGGCGTGGCATTACGAGATACCTTTGATTTTAAAGGATTTTAAAAATTATAATAAATAAAATTCCTTGTAATTTGAGTTTCTCATGCTGGTTTTACATGACTGACCCGGATGTTGTTTTCTATAATGCTTGGGTCAGCCCGAGCAGATTTAGCTGGATACTTTGAAGCTTTCAGGAGACAAGATGTATTCTCCAAGATGTATTCACATATCTTATATTTTCCACTGTTTGTTATTCTTGATTCCTGTATGTATTCATCAGCAATTGTAGCAACAGTTTGTTATAACTACCCGGGAAGAAATAGGTGAGTATACTCAGATATTGTGTTGTGTATGTATAAATAAGATGATTTCTTTTGTGAAGATCTTGTGCATATTATATATTTATCTCATTACGATGTAAGATTATATTCTTTCTTTTCTTTCTTTTACCCTAACAATCTGTCTTTCTAGCACTTGGTTATTCAGCACGTGAATACCGTGGATGTGTTAGTGTCGATTTCTAAGAGTCGAAAAGGCGGGTTGTTACATAAATCCTAAAAATATGTTAAACTACAAAATTTACATATACATTTTTTTTATATTTTAAAACATATTTTGCAATTAATCATATATATATATATATTTATATACGTGTATGTTGTTTTAATAAAAGTTTGTAAAATATATTTTTATGTTAAATCATAATTTTTACTTTAAAATCCTTTCTATGTTAAAACTTAATCATATTTGTTAATTATAGATTTCAAAATATGAGAATGGTCGAAATTAATTTTATATGCATATATGTTTACGAGTTTAATTGTTGATTTGAAATGACATTGAATGTATGAGTAAGGTCATCCATCCTTCCTTCTTCATAAACGTGTACCTTAATTCATTAATTGTCCTGTTATAAATATAAGTAAATTTTTGTCTATATGTAAAATACTTTTTAACATGTTATTTTTACGTATAAGTAGACTTTATACATATGTTACTATTATTTACCTGTTTTTATAATAATAGTATGAACAACAAAGGCTTATATAAAGGGAATGTATCCATTGCAGTGTAAATCCCAACACATATATGTATACATTAACTATGTACACTGCTTATACGTTGCACTTACACTTTACGCGTATGAAAGTATTTGATACATTCATTATTATACATTTGAATATAAATAAATTTAAACTTCTTTTTAACCAATTAAATAAAAATGATATTTTATTTAAAACTTTATTAGATTAGATCTAATATACCTTTGGACTCTATAGGCCCAATAGATCCAAAATAATTTTTTTGTTTTGAAATCTACCTATTTCACCCTCTTTCGATTGGCCAGGTTCAATAATGTAATCAAAGCCAAATATTCAATGCAATCGAAATTAGTTATTTTAGGGCTAACCAATCAAGCTTAACAATTTAGTAAAGTGTCTAGAAAAATAGTTTTATGCTTGGGTTTAGGTAATCAGGTACCCAGCCATCCCTAGCAACCGGTCTAGCATGAAAAGTGAAGCGAGCCTAAAGGTTGCCCTTAATAGAAAAAGGACAATTTGAATTGTGCATTGGGCTAATTTTCAAAATTGTTTTAAAAATTAAAAATGAAATTTTAAATTTTAAATTTAAATTTGAAATAAGAAATACATTATAAATGTTATAATGCGATTTTAATTTTTTTTTGAAACTAAAATAAGATTTAAAATTTGAAAGTTAAATTTAAAATAAGTATAACATTATAAATGTTATAATATGATTTTCAAAGTTGGCTTTGAAAACAATGTACAAATGTTATAATATAGTTCTCAAAAGTTCTTTAAAAAAATAATAAACATACTTCAAATTTTTTAATATTTATTGATAAGGTTAATAAATTAAATATATTAGTTAAATACTTAGTTAATTACATATATTCATCATGTACAATATATATATAGATATATGTTACATTATCTTGAATTGTTGGAGATGATGTAAGTATATATGCATATATACATAAATAATTTTCGAGTTACTATTTATTTAAATTGTCTAATGAAATAAGTTAATCAATAAATAATAAAATACATACATACGTACGTACATATATGTATGTGTACGTATAACCATAAATGTTATGGTATACATATTCAATTAAAATGTTTAATTGAATAACATAAAATTAATTAAAATATTAACTAATTAAATAAGATCTAAATAAAGTAATGTACATAAGACTATTATATAAGTTAATTAAATTATAAAATTTATATAATAATCAAACTTACATAATATGAATGTTTAAAGTCAAGTGGAATAAAAAACCTAAATAGACTTAAGTGATGAATAGATACATACAATACATATACTATGATTTCTGATGTGTCCGACACGTAAATCATGAGGGTATTTCATAATAAATACATTATTCCAGAAGTTGATATCATTCAATATAATATATTAATGATTATGAATCTATAGTATAAACTTATCCTCCGCCATTTATATATTAATAGATTGCTTGCATACTCTCTAATTGTTGATATTCCTCAGGATAGATATGTTATATGTAGCACTATTAGTATATTGACTGGACGAGGTAAGATACATTGATGTATTTATTGATATTCTTCAAGGTACGTGCATTATACATAGGTCATAACGAAGTGGTCCGTATGAGTGAATAATCTCTTTTGATTTGTTGATATTCCTTAAGGTCGTGATGAGATTAGGACAACGATCATGGGTTAGGAGTTGTATTTGATACAACCGGGAAAGTGTTATCCATTGCTTGTAGGCCTATGATTTGTTGATATTTCTTAAGGTTATAATCTCAGGGCAAGTGAGTCCTAATGCCCACTAGAGAAGTCAAATGATTTCTACGTTATTCTTAAGGTTTTGATAAACATTAAAATCTTTTGGGAGCCTTATTAGAAAATTGAAATTGTAATATTTAATGTTTCTAATATTGTAAGAATGTTTGCTATATAAAGTTATAATAATCTACAATGATAAATTTATGAAATTAATATAATTAGTAAAATGTTTATCAGTTAAGATATACAAGTGAGCTGAATTAAAGGTTGATAAAAATATACTTACTAATCGATATTTTTTACATGTTATTGTTTCAATATCCATGCAAGCGCCTAATTTTATAACTACTAAATACATTCGTAATTGGTCGCTAAATGTTTATTTGCCTGAGACTGTGTGTTGTCTTTTATGAGTTTCGAACTCTAAAAGCAATACTTGAATATGGATATTTGATCCATGTACGACCACATATTAACGTTATATGGTGAACGGTCGCAATTCATAATGTACGAAACACCGATGAGATTGGTTCATTCGAAATAAACAAGTAAACCATAGTGTGAGATCGTATATTCAATATGATTGATTATAATAATGATCTTGTTCACTGGACTGGAAGCTACAAGATAGGTATAAGAACTCGATGACTAAAATGTCACTTTGGTCAATTTACAATAGTTAATATCCTTAAATTTTAGGGATGATCAAATGCACCTTGTAAAAGATTCATTACGATATTGTAGTAAGGTTTCATTTTGAATGGTTCGACCATTTGGAAGGAAAATGAATGTACGTGGGTAGATGTAACTTAAGGTACAGTTGGGATAAAGAGAGTGAATGGTCACTTCCGCTTCATAAAGATACATCAGAACGAAAACTGTAAAATAATAATTGATACTTAACATTGGAATGAGAAATACGGTTTTGTTTCCAAAATGTATTATTTATATAGAAAATTTTATACAAAATTTATTCCTTTGAGTTCAAGATTTTTGATTTGAAAATTTTCAACTATAAAATAGTTACAGTAGATGGAATACATACCCTACATTAAGTGGTTGATCGGACCTTCGTATTTCATACACCATTATAGTAATGACAGAAGTAGCAGAAGAATGTCATATAGCATTTGTTGGTCGCATCAAGTTACAAAAATTATTTTCGTAAATCAAACCAAACATTATTTATGAATAATAACTGGTTTTTCATTATTGACTAAAAATAGACATAGTTTTATTTCAATACGAATATTATGAATATTTGTTATAAAATAAAACTAGAATAGTGGTATTTGTTTTCATAACAAAAGCGATGCATGGGAAAATACATAAGTATCTCAAGTTATTTGTAATTATTTTGGAATTATAGACTAAATCATAGGTTTTCAAAATAATTCTTTGTAATTATGAATCATATAGTGCTACCGAATTATTTCTCAAACAATCAAGGGTGAAGCACCGGCATCATAAGAGTTGATAAATTCTTCAAGTTGATACATATAGATATATGTAGTCGAAAGTCTATTAATACCAAAACTATTCCATGTACTTCATTGTATTCACTAATGAGTTATCACAAACATGAACAAGTGTTATGATACATATGTATCATTACTGTAATAACCTTGCTTTCTACGACGTATAAATTAAATTAACTAAAAATAAAATTGTTTGAATTCGATACTGGATGACTGTTATTTTGAAAGTAAATATTTATTTAATTGAATTTTATTAATAAAAGATTTTTGGTGTTAATAAATTGAAGTAAACCAATAATTTTTTTGAATAATTTATGGAAGTTAAATAATATTTTTAATTGGATCTGAATATTTGAAATTTAAATAATTTTTATGTGTTCGAAATTGTTGAAATAAACAAATATTGAATTGAAGAAAATTGTGCAACTGTCGATATATATTTTAAATGATGATGTAACAACCCATAAATTTTAACAGTTTTATTTACTTAATTTATTGAATTTTTGTGAAATTTTAAATAATAAAATTTTGGAAATAAAAATTTAATATTTGGATTACTTATAATTAAATATAGCAAATTGTAAATTTTCAATGAATAATATAAATGTTTATTTTATTGTGTAATTTCATTTTCAATCAGTTAATAATGGATGGTAATAAAATATTTTTCAAACTTGAACATTTTTATACAGTAAACTTCTAAATCATCTTCTGAGTGAGACGTCATCTTTCGTTTTTCAAATTTCGGACTTCTATTGCTCCATTTATCTTATTTCTGACAAAATAGCAGTATTTCTAGTACCAATTATCGACTTTTGATAAAATGATCGTACGACCAATATCTGTATACCATTTTGATCGTCTCGTCACACTGATCTTCGTAGTATATTTAATTTTGTAATTCGGTGTTCGGTACGCGGTGGAAAAATGACGAACAATTCGTCGTATCGGTGCCGTATTTGAAATTTTGTTCCTTGTCTTTTCAATTGCCAGCTAGGTAATCGAAACATCACTTGCATTAATTATTTTACCAGACTTCACCCGTGACCTTTCTTTTCCCATTAGTTATTTCATTTTCGAGTCTTTCCATTTTCTTATCCTCTGGCATTTTGAAAAAAAATTTATAAACAATAAAGCCTTCAACAGTTCGTTCTCCCTTCCACCATTCACCTGCTATTTTCTCTCAAACCCACCTCTGCCACTTTCCTCTCTCCCTCACGCAAGCTCCAGAACCCCATGCGACCACATGCCTTCACTTGCTCATGAAACCTCCGCCCCGCGCAGCAACTCGAGCCCTCCTCCTAACCGACCTTGCTCGCCACACTCCAACTCCGTCCATGATCTCACTCCCTCCCCTCGGCCTCAGTCCGCCTGCAAACCCCAAAGCAATCGCCACTCCTTCATCTCCCCGCCATGCACCACTCCTCCTAGCTTTCTCATCTCGTGCCTGCCCTCCTTTTCTCTGTTGGTCGCAACTCCAACCTTGCATTTCTGTAAGTGTGTATCATTTTTGTAACAGTTGTTCTCTATATTAATATATATTTATAATTGAAGTATGCGTATAGATTTTGTATAGCATTTTAAAGTATATATATGTTTAGATGTTTTGTTATATATATTAGCTTACATTTTTTTCTGTTATAAGGTTTGTGTGTTTATAAATATATATATATATAGATGGTTATATGTTGTACTATTAAAGCATTCAGTTATATATTGTTAAGTACTGTATAAAGATAATGGTACTGTTTATTAATAAAGATAATGTACTATTATATTATATCAAGCTATATATATACATATAGATTTTTAAAACTGTTATAATGCATATGTTTTAAAGTATTATATATGTTATATTATAAAGTTTGCTTCAGTATAAAAGTTGTTAAAATATTAGTATATGAATTAGTTTGTATATTTATACTTAAATTTGGATAACTGGATGCAAGTTTTAAAGTATGGATATATATGTTATAATAATTAATTTGATAGGTGTTTATATATTGAGTTATATATATTTATATATTCATATTCATATATGATTTGCATACATATAAAGCTCAGCTAAGTTTGTTTATATATAAGTGCGTATGTCATAACATATTTGAATGATATTTGTATAATGATGAAGTATATGCAAGCTTATATATATTGGCTTGCATCAATATATATCTTTGATTTTGGTTATAAACATATTAATATAATGTTAGTTATATATGCTATATGTGGACTGCTTATATATTTAAGTATGTATTTTCGTTTTGAATATATAAGTTTTCAAATATATATATATATATATATATATACTATAATATATAAAGGCTATGGCTTACAAATTTTGATACTTTTTTTCCATTTGCCTTTTTAAATATTGATACTAAAGTCTGTATGTGATGTTTGGATACCATTGATTTTGTATAATGCCTATGTGTATATATAAGTAATTATCTCAAATTATATGATGTATATATGGTGATTAGATATATGTGTGTTAATTTAAATTTATGAAGTTGGAAACCATGTATATATACATTTAATTCGATATGTGTTTGAAATTTAAAATATGATTTTATATAAATAGTTATATATATAGTTATGCATGTAAGGTCATTTATACCATCTATCTTCATCAATCCGATTCTAATTTGATTTTTATTTCAATTCCTGTTATCAGCTCTATTGTCGAATTCGTGCCAATCTTGCTTTGCTTTGGAATTTGTAGCTTGTTCTGTTGTCAATCTCCTCTAGCCTCGAAAGGTGAGCAATCACTCACGATTGACGTTCTTATATTTATTAAATTTGATTTCAATTGAAATGACAATTGAAATATGATGCTGCTAGTTATTCACATTGCTATATATATGTCATTATCTATATCTATTCACCTGTGACATCTGACACCATTATCTGTTATTTATACTGATGATATATGCCTGTTAGTATTGTATATTATTATCATATATGTTATCACTCTGCAAGTTCCCTGTTAGTATAGAATTCACTATGGGTTGAAATGATACATACCCGAACGATCTTGTAGAATAAGAGAAAATCGTTATGGGTTGAAATGATAAACCCAAGTGATTTTCATTGAATTGAATTTGGGATTACGGGTTGAAAGGATATATACCCGTATATGTATTTAAATTGCGGATTGAAATGATAAATATCCGTATCACTTGACCATAGGGTAGAAAATTATATATGGACACCGTTAGTCTATATATAAATATTTTAAAAATGATTTCTATGGTTTTGAAAAGAAATATATGGTTTTAATAAATATTGATTTTAAAGATTTATTAAAGTTGATTTATAAAGTTGAAATAATATGTTTAAGTATTTATTTAAAATTTATATTTTTGAATATAGAGTTTGAAATGATTCGGGTTGTATAGATAAATTTGAAATTGATTTGAAATTATATTTATTTAAGTATTTTACTTAAATATGTTTGATTTGAAATTTATTAAATTTGAAATTTTAAAGATATGTTATAACATGAATTTGATTAAAAGTAACTTAAATGAGTATTTCAAATTTATATAAATTTTAATGGGATATTTTGTTTATTTAAATTTGTAAATTGAAGCTGTATTTAGATATTATTGAAATGATTAAGTAAATATTTCAAAACTAATAATAGCAAAGTGAATTTGATATATATAAAATTATCGAATTTAGTTTTGAAATATTGAATATATTGACATTGATATATATTGAGACTTGAATGGATTATTTTATGGTTCAAATATGTATTTGAAAATCGATAAATTTGAAATGGTTTATTGAGAAGCTGAATCGAGCTGAAATTGATAATTTGAGATTTGATTAAATTAAAATTTTGGAAAACGAGTGTTTTGAATCAATTTGTGAAATTTGAGAAAACTATTTTATTTTATAAAGTAATTTTAAATTATATTTAAAACTATTGATATTTTACTGTATAAATTATTTTAATATAAACTATTTTAATATAAATCATTTTTAATATAAATTATTTTATTTTAAACTATTTTAACTTATAAATATTTCTATAAACTATTTTATTATATATACTAATTTTAATATCTAAACTGTTTAAAAGGAAAGTGTTATGATTCCCAAAATGCTATAATTTCAAAGTGTTATGATTTCCAAAATGCTATGATTTCAAAGCTGTGATTTCCAAAGTGTTCTAATTTTTGAAGACTATGATTTCGAAAGCGTTATAACTTTGTAAAGTGATATGATTTTTGGAAATGGATATATTTGAAATGGAAATGATATCGTATTAATTTGGATTTTGAAATGAAAATGATATTTTGGTTTTGATGTATAAACTATTTTGAAATGACCACGGTGTTATAATAACGATTGGTTGTTAAAGAGACCGGGATCGGATATGGACATACTCTATGTCGATACCGAAAACCACTTTAACAACTGTGTACGCGGTGGAGATTCCAGAATGAAGTAGGATGGTGACGACGATCCTAAAGGTATATACGTGGACCCAACTCCCGTGAGTTGGCATAAAGTGGCTAAAACAGGAGCGATTGACGGGCCAATGAGGTAGCACCTCTGATCGGACACACTTCTTGTAACAACCCGAGGTTTTATAATTGTTGATTATCGTCAAATGATGATTTAATTTGTTTGATAATTGTAATTGGAATTATATTCGAGTTGAAATTAGTTTATCAGTTGCAAATTCTTTTAAATAATTTTGTTAAAGGGTTTCGGGCTTTAAATTTTATTTATTTTTGGCCCACATCTTCAATTGTTTGTGTTGATATCTATCCAAGAAAACCCGACCTCCCTTTCTTTCATTCCTCATTTCGAAAACCCTAAACAAAAGCAAAGGGAACGAAATAAGTGGCGGCTCAATGTCTCGTTCGTCCCCCTTTCTTTTCTCTTCCAATTAACCGCTGCGAAGAAGATGGGGCTTCGATTATCGAAGGCGCCAACGAATGAGAGGCAGCTTCGTCAATGAGAGCTTCTTCAGATTCTTCCATCTTTGCTTTGACCACGTTTTGGGTTTGAGCTCTTCGAATCGAAGGTGAGTGAACGACTCTCACTCACATCTAATTTAAGCTCGTTATTCGTAAATCTTGTTGTTGGTCTTCTCGGCTACCACTGCTATGAACTTGAGTGATTTTACTTTCACTCACATCTAGTTCGAACTTTAGAAATTTGAGTTGCGATTTCGTGTTTTATTGGTTTTGAAGTGATGTCGACTTTGGCCAGTTTTTGTACATTCCTGAATGAAATTGGTGACCTTGTTCTTGTGTTTTTCGTGTTCTGTCTGGTAGCGTAGGCTTGTCCCAAATGCTCATTTCAATACCACTATTATTTTGTACTGTCTTGAGCTCAGGTTACTTCAATGTATATTGATGTAGCATTCATAGTTGTCGTTTTTGGGGGTCACCACTGTTTTGATTTGTATTTGGCAGTATTGAGTTTTCTCATGATCACCACGTTTTAAATTCTATTAACTTTGATCTCTTGAAGGGTTCATTCTTGCTTGGAGTGACTCCGACTTATTGCGTTAATTTATGGCTTCGACTTTGATTTTGTGAAAACTATTTTGAGATGAGAATTTCACTTTATTTTCTGGTGACTTCGAGTCTGACTGGGTTTTGTGAATTTCTGGCTTTGATTTGTATTTCGAACATGCCATGGTATTTACTGTTTAATTGTTCATGTTGCAATGACTTGATGGTCTTTGTTATCTTTGCTTGTGATATTGAACTGTTCTGTCTTTGGGTCTTACACATGGCATATCGAACCACTCGAGTTGTTGTGTTGTATTCATTCTTCACTATGATGTTTGAAGTTTGATATTTTTGTGTACAGTTGCATTAGTGTTTGCATTGAGGTTCACTACACTCGTATCTTACCGTTGCTAGCTGCTGTGCACATTTGTATATCCATTATTGTTTCATTTGATTGAGTCTGGACACTGTGACTTGGTGGCATCCGTATGTCATTACTTTGTTATGGCAGTTGTCCACTGGTAGCCATAGTGCTAGTACGTGTGTACTTCTACTTGATTCATATGCATATTTTTGGGATTTATCCTGCAGTCTGTTTGACATACCTCAAGTGGTATTCATATATATATACTTGTTTATGTCCTCACTGCATAGCTTTTATCTTAAGTTGCATTTCTTGATTCCTGTTGCACTTCTAGTCATTGTAGTTTGATTTGAGTTGTATTAGTACCACTTTTGGCATATTAAATTGAGTGGTATCATGGCCTTTGCTCTTGAGTATGGTATTTGCACCGTCTAGTTTTACAGTGCATGCATGTTATATCTTTGTTCATGTCTCTCTCCTTTGGTTTGTGATTCACTTGCATTGCTGAGCTTATTCTTGTGTTTGTTGTACATGTGAACTTGGTTCATATGTATGCAAAACATTGCATCTCAGTGACATTTACTTGCATCTATATGCTTGAATGATTTAGTGGTTGTTGTGTTTCCTTACCTTGGGTACATAAGTTTATTTTACCTGTAGCCTTGTGCTTTGTACTGTGTTGCCTTAATTTGGGTATACATATTTGTTATCTCTTGAGGACATCCCTGTAGTGTAGTTTCACGTTGCCACCATCATTTTTGGGTTTGCCTTGAAGCCCTGAGTTGACCTGCTGCCTGATTAGGTTAACATGCGTGTATGTATATGAATACATCTACCTAGTATTGCACTTTGGTGTTCACCTGACACGCTTCAGTTTCATTTTGCCTTGTGTTGAACCCGATCTTTTTTCTTGGGTTTGACCTTGTGCTCGCTTATGGATTTTTGTTGATCTTTTGCGTATTTCGTATGATGTATTGGCGAGGCCATACACGCGTGCGTGTACGGCAGCCAATCTAATTTTTGATGGTATTAGAGTGACAATTTCGATTGTTTTAAATTGATTTAGTCGATTTGATAAATTGTTTATTTATCTCTGTTGATGATTTAAATCTGCTGATTTTTGCTAAACACTGTTAAGTGTTATATTGACCGTTATCCGGTTTCTTTGTTTAAAGAATCGGATAGACGGGAATTATTGTGACTGTCGTCTATTTAAATTAGTACTGCCTATATGCACTAATAAACTGGTTTGAATTAGACTGACCTGGGTATTATTTTCTTTTGAATGTAATACTCGGGTCAGACCCGAGTTATTTCAGGTTGTAGATTTTCTTCTTTGAGTTGCTGTTCAGGATTTGAAGACTTTTCACATCTTCTGAAGTTGTCAGTGTCATTTTGTAGTAGTCGCGTCATTGTATAGAACGATATGTATTCATGTATATTAGTCGATAATGTACTTGTATATATAACTTCTAGAGTCGACAGTTGTAGTTGTATCATATGTATCGTGTCAACTATATTGTAACTGACATCGGTTATATATATATGAGATTATTGTTATTCTGTGTTCCGCATTTATATTATCTGTGTTATTGTTATATCTAATGTCCTAAACTATTATGAACTATCGTAGTTTGTTTTATACTGATAATTGGATATATCGATGGGAGTAAATAAATAATAGATGAGAAAAAAAAAGTATATACCACTCCTATCGAGATAACCAATATTAGTGTAAGGCCAATTACGGATGGTTGCTCCTATCCAGCCTTATTCTTCATAATAATAGACAGTATTTCTTTTAATACTCTTTGTTATTATGAGTATAGAGGTGGGGCGTCACAGTTGGTATCAGAGCTTGGGGTTTATGGACATAATATAAAACATAACTTGGATGGAACATATGTTACAACTATTGGTCGATGTTTTATTTGTACTTTGAGTCAAAACTAAAGTTTTGAAATTTGGATGAAATCTTTAAATAACTTTATTTAAAAATAAAAGTGAAACTGTGTTTTGTTGATTTGATTGAATTGTGTTCTGTTTATCAGAGTGCGCAGCGGAAACTGTCTTCGCTGAGTACAACTGGTAATCTTTTTTTGATTTAAGAATCAAAATACGAAATTGATATGAATTTCATTTGTTGTTTACATACCTGTAATTATTTTGTTTCTTTGAGAATTTCGAATCCGAATTGAGGATTCGAAGAAATTGCAGATATGTGATTTTGTTGAAATTTCCGCTGGCTTTCTTTTGTATTAATCATCTATTGATTAGATTTTTGCTGTTCTGAATTATCTTCATTAAAGATACATTTGAATGATTTCTTTGTTCATTTTGTAGTACGTGCAAAAATTTGAATTGCACGTTACTGCATTTATTTACGTTGAACCGATGCTTGGTTATGATATGTATTTTGTTGCCGTTATTTTTATAACGGACTTTTTACACCAATGCTGAATTTTGAGGCACGGTGTTTTGTTGACAATTTTAATGAATGAAAATTCACTGATGTCACATTTTGATGTGAATTCTTTTGATGAGATATTTGATGTTTTAAAAATTTACTGTCACCTTGGCTTCAGTAACCGTCAAGTTTTAAAAGTGGATTTTCAAGCGGTTATTCCGCAATACTGATTTGTGACCGTTTTTACGGTATTTTGAGAAGTACAATTTCCTTATCGAAATTGTTACTGATTTGCTGTTTTAATCACGTGATTGGAAAATCGTTTTAAAATGAAAATTGTTTTATAAAATTTTAACAGTTTGCGTTTTCAAAAGAATGAGAAAGCGACTTAAACGATTCAACAAAATCGAGGATTATGACCCCTTTCTTTTACTGTTTCGTTTAACTTCGGACTTGTCCAGTTGAGAATGTGAATTGTTATTTTTACAAAATAAATAAAATTGTTTTCAGAAATTTTAGCAGTTTGCGCTTTCAAAAGAATGAGGAAGTGATTTAAACGTTTCAGCAAAATCGAGGACTATGACCCCTTTCTTTTACTGATTCGCTTAATTCCGGACTTGTCCGTTTGAGAATGTAAAGTGTATTTTTACAAAATACACAATTTTGCACTTTCAAGGAAACGATGAAGAGATTTAAACGATTTAGCAAAAGTGCGGAGTATGAACCACACTTTTACTATTTCGGTTAATTCCGGACTCGTTAATTGAATATCTGTTGTTTTGATGATTTTGATGAATTTTACACTTTCAAGGAAACGATGAAGAGAATCAAACGATTTAGTAAAACACGTGGTATGGGACATGTGCGTTTGCTATTTCGGTTAATTCCGGACTCGTTAATTGAAATATTTGATGCTTTCGTGTGCTTTCGAGCCACTATGATGGACCTTCGGGTCATATGATGGACCTTCGGGTCAAATACCAGTACTAGACCTTCGGGTCACTCTGCGGACCTCCGGGTCAATCTGATGGGCGCCAAAATTATGTTGAGTACTTTGTAGGCTTCGGCCATTTGTTGATGCACGTGCGGCGAATTAAAAACTCGCCATCTGATGGGATCGATCCAAGCTTTTATGTTGATTTTCTAGTCTTCTTAATTGATTTCTAGATATTTGTTGCTTCCAATTATCTACAGGTAATTGGATATTTGTTGATATGAGTTCTGATTATCGTTTTTGATAATCAGATATTTGTTGTTTCTAATTATCGCTTTTGATAATTAGATATTTGTTGATATGAGTTCTGATTATCGTTTTTGATAATCAGATATTTGTTGTTTCTAATTATCGCTTTTGATAATTAGATATTTGTTGATATGAGTTCTGATTATCGTTTTTGATAATCAGATATTTGTTGTTTCTAATTATCGCTTTTGATAATTAGATATTTGTTGATATGAGTTCTGATTATCGTTTTTGATAATTAGATATTTGTTGTTTCTAATTATCGCTTGTGATAATTAGATATTTGTTGATATGAGTTCTGATTATCGTTTTCGATAATCGGATATTTGTTGCTTTTAATTATCGCTGTTAGATAATTAAATATTTGTTGATTTGAGATTTAATTATCGTCTTTGGTAATTAAATATTTGCTGATTTTAGATTTAATTATCGCTTCAGATAATTAAATATTTGTTGATTTTAGATTTAATTATCGCTGTTTGATAATCGAATATTTGTTGATTTAAGAAATTTAATTATCGTCTTTGGTAATTAAATATTTGCTGATTTGAGATTTAATTATCGCTTTAGATAATTAAATATTTGTTGATTTTAGATTTAATTATCGCTTGAGATAATTAAATATTTGCTGATTTTAGATTTAATTATCGCTTCAGATAATTAAATATTTGTTGATTTTAGATTTAATTATCGCTGTTTGATAATCGAATATTTGTTGATTTAAGAAATTTGATTATCGTTTTGATAATTAAATATTTGCTAATTTTGCTGATTATGTAGCTTTCTAGCTTCTAATTGATTCTAGATTACGTTGATTGTATTGAATTGTTATTTCCTATCTATCTCTGTTGATAGTTAGAGTTTACTGATTTTGAAGTGGTGTTTTCCAGTTATTTGTTGGATAACTAGATAATTGCCGTCTGGCAAATTGCGAATTTGTGTTTCATAATTATCTTTGTTGATAATTAGGTTTTGTCGTTTTCTAATTATCGTATTGACAATTAGATATTGCTGTTTTATGATTTTTGTATTTTAATTATCTGATTGATAATTGAATATTGCTGATAAATTGTGTTTATCCAGTTTCGCTGCTTTCTGACTATCTATTGATAGTTAGAATTTGTTGAAAATGTGTGAATTTCTATTATGAAATTAAAAGAGTTCTTTGATGTTTGAATTCTCTACTTTTATTTTTCTAGCTTAACCAGTTTATGTTAGAAAATTTATTGTTAATAACGACCTTCATTATGAAAATTGCGGGGACGCAATTTTTATAAGGAGGGGAGTCTGTAACAACCCGAGGTTTTATAATTGTTGATTATCGTCAAATGATGATTTAATTTGTTTGACAATTGTAATTGGAATTATATTCGAGTTGAAATTAGTTTATCAGTTGCAAATTCTTTTAAATAATTTTGTTAAAGGGTTTCGGGCTTTAAATTTTATTTATTTTTGGCCCACATCTTCAATTGTTTGTGTTGATATCTATCCAAGAAAACCCGACCTCCCTTTCTTTCATTCCTCATTTCGAAAACCCTAAACAAAAGCAAAGGGAACGAAATAAGTGGCGGCTCAATGTCTCGTTCGTCCCCCTTTCTTTTCTCTTCCAATTAACCGCTGCGAAGAAGATGGGGCTTCGATTGTCGAAGGCGCCAACGAATGAGAGGCAGCTTCGTCAATGAGAGCTTCTTCAGATTCTTCCATCTTTGCTTTGACCACGTTTTGGGTTTGAGCTCTTCGAATCGAAGGTGAGTGAACGACTCTCACTCACATCTAATTTAAGCTCGTTATTCGTAAATCTTGTTGTTGGTCTTCTCGGCTACCACTGCTATGAACTTGAGTGATTTTACTTTCACTCACATCTAGTTCGAACTTTAGAAATTTGAGTTGCGATTTCGTGTTTTATTGGTTTTGAAGTGATGTCGACTTTGGCCAGTTTTTGTACATTCCTGAATGAAATTGGTGACCTTGTTCTTGTGTTTTTCGTGTTCTGTCTGGTAGCGTAGGCTTGTCCCAAATGCTCATTTCAATACCACTATTATTTTGTACTGTCTTGAGCTCAGGTTACTTCAATGTATATTGATGTAGCATTCATAGTTGTCGTTTTTGGGGGTCACCACTGTTTTGATTTGTATTTGGCAGTATTGAGTTTGCTCATGATCACCACGTTTTAAATTCTGTTAACTTTGATCTCTTGAAGGGTTCATTCTTGCTTGGAGTGACTCCGACTTATTGCGTTAATTTATGGCTTCGACTTTGATTTTGTGAAAACTATTTTGAGATGAGAATTTCACTTTATTTTCTGGTGACTTCGAGTCTGACTGGGTTTTGTGAATTTCTGGCTTTGATTTGTATTTCGAACATGCCATGGTATTTACTGTTTAATTGTTCATGTTGCAATGACTTGATGGTCTTTGTTATCTTTGCTTGTGATATTGAACTGTTCTGTCTTTGGGTCTTACACATGGCATATCGAACCACTCGAGTTGTTGTGTTGTATTCATTCTTCACTATGATGTTTGAAGTTTGATATTTTTGTGTACAGTTGCATTAGTGTTTGCATTGAGGTTCACTACACTCGTATCTTACCGTTGCTAGCTGCTGTGCACATTTGTATATCCATTATTGTTTCATTTGATTGAGTCTGGACATTGTGACTTGGTTGCATCCGTATGTCATTACTTTGTTATGGCAGTTGTCCACTGGTAGCCATAGTGCTAGTACGTGTGTACTTCTACTTGATTCATATGCATATTTTTGGGATTTATCCTGCAGTCTGTTTGACATACCTCAAGTGGTCTTCATATATATATACTTGTTTATGTCCTCACTGCATAGCTTTTATCTTAAGTTGCATTTCTTGATTCCTGTTGCACTTCTAGTCATTGTAGTTTGATTTGAGTTGTATTAGTACCACTTTTGGCATATTAAATTGAGTGGTATCATGGCCTTTGCTCTTGAGTATGGTATTTGCACCGTCTAGTTTTACAGTGCATGCATGTTATATCTTTGTTCATGTCTCTCTCCTTTGGTTTGTGATTCACTTGCATTGCTGAGCTTATTCTTGTGTTTGTTGTACATGTGAACTTGGTTCATATGTATGCAAAACATTGCATCTCAGTGACATTTACTTGCATCTATATGCTTGAATGATTTAGTGGTTGCTGTGTTGCCTTACCTTGGGTACATAAGTTTATTTTACCTGTAGCCTTGTGCTTTGTACTGTGTTGCCTTAATTTGGGTATACATATTTGTTATCTCTTGAGGACATCCCTGTAGTGTAGTTTCACGTTGCCACCATCATTTCTGGGTTTGCCTTGAAGCCCTGAGTTGACCTGCTGCCTGATTAGGTTAACATGCGTGTATGTATATGAATACATCTACCTAGTATTGCACTTTGGTGTTCACCTGACACGCTTCAGTTTCATTTTGCCTTGTGTTGAACCCGATCTTTTTTCTTGGGTTTGACCTTGTGCTCGCTTATGGATTTTTGTTGATCTTTTGCGTATTTCGTATGATGTATTGGCGAGGCCATACACGCGTGCGTGTACGACAGCCAATCTAATTTTTGATGGTATTAGAGTGACAATTTCGATTGTTTTAAATTGATTTAGTCGATTTGATAAATTGTTTATTTATCTCTGTTGATGATTTAAATCTGCTGATTTTTGCTAAACACTGTTAAGTGTTATATTGACCGTTATCCGGTTTCTTTGTTTAAAGAATCGGATAGACGGGAATTATTGTGATTGTCGTCTATTTAAATTAGTACTGCCTATATGCACTAATAAACTGGTTTGAATTAGACTGACCTGGGTATTATTTTCTTTTGAATGTAATACTCGGGTCAGACCCGAGTTATTTCAGGTTGTAGATTTTCTTCTTTGAGTTGCTGTTCAGGATTTGAAGACTTTTCACATCTTCTGAAGTTGTCAGTGTCATTTTGTAGTAGTCGTGTCATTGTATAGAACGATATGTATTCATGTATATTAGTCGATAATGTACTTGTATATATAACTTCTAGAGTCGACAGTTGTAGTTGTATCATATGTATCGTGTCAACTATATTGTAACTGACATCGGTTATATATATATGAGATTATTGTTATTCTGTGTTCCGCATTTATATTATCTGTGTTATTGTTATATCTAATGTCCTAAACTATTATGAACTATCGTAGTTTGTTTTATACTGATAATTGGATATATCGATGGGAGTAAATAAATAATAGATAAGAAAAAAAAAAGTATATACCACTCCTATCGAGATAACCAATATTAGTGTAAGGCCAATTACGGATGGTTGCTCCTATCCAGCCTTATTCTTCGTAATAATAGACAGTATTTCTTTTAATACTCTTTGTTATTATGAGTATAGAGGTGGGGCGTCACACTTCTTCGATACCATTCTATTACTTTGTGATTGATTTGGTGGCCACTCTTCGATTTTGATTGGGAGTGTTGTTCGAGGTGGGCGGTAGTGGCTGCTATGCGTCACCACCAGCCCGGATGCGTAATTGGTATATCTACCCTGACATTGCCTAGTTGTGCTGTGTCACTTACCATAGCGAGCTTTACTACGAGTTGTGATTTCTCCCGTAGCCTGTGGAGTATCGAGGGTAGCCCCCATTTTGGGAGTATGCTAATACTGGATAGACTACTGGGACTATTACGTGTTAAGGGGAATATTGGGTCACTCCTTAATGCTATTTAAAAGTATGTTTATTTTATATTAGACATTATTATAATAACGAATATTACTACATAGTAGATAGTTTAACGGATCCTTAGAGGATGGTTATCCCAAACATCCTTTGAGTTACTTGTATTTCAGTTGATATTTCACTTGAGTTGGATTTATTGATACAAGAATGTTAATCCTGACCCGAGTGTTTTTTGTTTTGCTTTACGCTCAGGTCAGACGGAGTGATACAACATTTGAGCTCACCTTTGGAGTTGGAGCTTCTCTTGGAGATCCAGCTATCTATCCTGCTTTCAGTTGTTCAGTTGATTCCAGTGGTGTATTCAGATCTTGTATTTGATTATTGTATTGAAACATCTATGTATTCGTGACTTCTGTTGCATCTTGTTTAACTCTGTTATATATATAGTAGCTTCATGAACTACTATTCTTTTGTTTCCGCTGCATTATTATTATATTACTCCGTGTCTGTGATCTGTGATTATTCAATTTACTATATATGCTGAGTTTTGCCAAATTTTATTTACAATCCATTGTTTTGAATTATTCATGTCCGGCATGTGTGGATTTATTGTCGATTTGAATGGTACAAAATACTGGGTCGTTACAAATGAAGTCAATATAAATTTGCTTGAAATATATTTACAAATAAATGAAAAAAATATTATTGTTTAAAAGAAAAGAAAAGAAAAGTTAATTAAATTAATAAAGGCCCAAAATTGGAATGAAGCCATGCCCATTTCTCCATTTCTTTGGAAATCTCCTCCAACCCACACCCTATCAAAACCATACCCGTATCCCCTTCTTACCTAACCTCAAAAATTAAATTGGGATTCAGAAGGAAAAAAAAGAAAATCGCATGGACGTGTGTTAAGGCAACCGAAGTTGACGATGACCAAAAGGAGAGCCACAATATGGAGGCGACCAAGATGTGGGCGACGCTTGCAATTGGAAGCAAAAGCTAACTGTGTTTTATGCAACATTGAGCTGAGGCCCTGACCTAGAGTGACGCTATCAGTTCAGATGGTGTGCGTGCGAATGGAGGTAAGGTCACGATGTGGCTGGCTATTCAAGTAGGAAGCCTGGTATGGGTTGTGTAATTCGAGGGAGTGACTTATGGCCAGTAGTTGCACGGAAGAAGGTGGCTTGAGTTGCGTGGATGTGGAGTTGAACTGAAGTTGCACTGGCTAATATAGGATGGTGCGGGTTTGGTAGTAACGATTAGGCTATAGCGTTGAATATGATTCAACCTGATAAGCATTGATCGGTGAGTAAATTTTTGTTTACTCACAACTATAGGCCATGTGTTCCTTTACGTGATTTTAGTTAGTTATTGCATTGATGATTTCACTTGAAGATGGATTATTTGGTGATGGTATGTTTGGTTGATATGGATCGATCGGGATGATTGATTGTTTGGAATTGTTTGGCATTTGGTTTATTGGGTATTGGTTAGTAGTTGGTTGAGATGTTTTGTTTGGGGTATTTGATTGATTGTTTGATATTGGTTGTGAATTTGTATTGGATCTTGAGATTTTATGTACGTTGGATTACAAAAATGCAAAAGAGCTGTTGTCTGTTTGCATTTTAATTTATGTAATTTATTTATGTTGTGTGTACAGTGTATCAATGGCCGAAATTCGGTGTAATTCGACCCAATCACGCGATAGAAATTTATATTGATGATTGTTGATGATTTTGAAGGACTTTTCTCTTTATTTTATATTTTTGGACATTCGATTGATTTTATGGTTTTAAAATATTTTTGAAAGCTTTGATAAATTATTTTTGGTATTTTAAAATTAAATTGAAGTGTATTTATAAATAAATAAAATTGGTTAGTAAATAAAATGGTTTCTTGGAAATGATTTTGGTTTTTAAAGTTGTTATGGAATCGAAAAATATTTTATCTCTAACTGCTAAAGTATAAAGTGAAGATTTTGAATTAAATTCTATGGTTTGAAGTAAATATAATTTGTTTTTGTAACTTAAAAATTTATTTTAAAATAGTACTTTATTATAAAATACTATGAAATAGATTTAAAGCAATATTTGGTGATTTTCAATATGAAATATTTAAGATTCTAATATATCGAGAAGGTTTTGGATTATAAATTACAGTTTGAAATGTGAAAAATTATTTTTAAGGTTTTTAAATTATTTAAAAGTATTATTTAGTTATAGAAATGTATGAAATAGTTCATATAATTATTTTGACATGTAAGTGATTTTGGAAGTTTTGGAATATACATATACAAGGATTTGGAAATGAAATTTTGTAATTGAATCTTATATTAGGATTAAACAAAAAAAGTGAATTTATTATTTAATATATAAATTTTGTTATCTATTTCTAAGTATTTATTTTTGTTATAAATGATCCATTTTTAAATAATGAGCTTTGGTTGTTATGTTTATTTGTTTAATAATTAAATTTATATTACCTCTCCGATCATTCTTTTTTTGTATATTGAATTGGATTATATGAGTAATTCACTGTTGATACTAATTTTTGATATATTTTAAGATGACACGGTGATGACATCCTCCTATTTAATTTGTGAGATTTCATTTCTATGTGATGAGAAATTTGAATAAATGGTTTAGTGATACCGTCTGGTATGGTAATTTCGGGAACACTTTTCCAATTATTCATCGGACTTGTCATATAGAGATACCTAGTGTGGATCGAGTGTAGTTTATTAGCATTGAATCATTATTCGAATAACATGCAGGGTATGGGACGCCGTTATGTTATTTGTTTGATTATTCCTTGTAAGTAAATATCACTCAAACGGGGATACGCTCATATGTATGTTGGGATACCCATAGCGGTAGGAGCATATTATAGCCATATGTTGGCTTATGGTTAGAGCCTTATAATAGTGAGGGATTAGAGCTCTAGTTTATTACAGTCACTTGTTGACTTATTTGGTGTCATGTGTCGACTTACGTCTAGAGTTATATGTTGATTTATGACATGAGTACTATATGTCGTCCACTTGTATCCAACTTCCTTTATGGTTTGTGAGTGAACCAGATTGGCCAGTATCCACCCTAATGACCTGATCGTGGGCTCGCACCCCAGATCCATGACACTATTTTTGGTCATTATATTTGATGCACATTGTGGTGGTAGTAGATGGGTAGTTTCCCATATCACCTTTTATCGCATAGGCCAGCAGTCTGCTTGCAGGATCATGATCTAGGCTATGCGTCGACAAGCCATAAGCGGATGTGGTCACAATGTCTGTCGAGGTAACTGAAGACTGTAGGAACTGATCCAGCTATTAACGGGAGGCTGGTAGACCCTGGTTCCTGGAGCGTATTGTGTACTATCAGCCTCCCTTTCTGCTCTAGGGTTATGGGTATGTTGTGGATTGGCATATATTATTCACTATCCAATGAATTGGCTATACTAGAGACTGGATGAGTCTAAAGTGTAGTTAGTCCTCGTATATCCATACAATTCTGGCTTGATATTCTGGAGATAGCTCTTATTATTTATTGTGATAAATTATCTTTGTGATTAATATAATACTGGATATCATTTGGATAATTTGACGAGCTATCTCACATTATCTATTGATTATATGATTTTATGATATTATATTAAGGAACTGCTATGTGTTAGCCTGATTCACTTGAAGATTCCATTTTATGAATAATTCACCCATTAGATACAATATTCTTGATTTCTATTAATTTGTTTTATATGGGTGATGACATCTTTATGGTGGTTTTAGTGATATTTATGTTGTGAGGTGTTTCGGTGATCTTTTAAGTTGTAATTATAAACCATGCACACGCCTTCCTCTTTATATTTGTACCATAATCCACTGTAATCATTGACTTGAGCTGAAACGTCATGTTATTGCATTATTATCCTTAGTATATACTATAACACCTATATTTATTAACCTTATGATTTAGACATAGTCCGGTCTGTGTGTTATTTATATAATACTTAGGGTCAGTAAGAGATATTTCAGGTTCAGGGACGATGTGACCGATTTATGGATGTTGGGTATAGATGGAGGATAGGATATCATTATTATATATGTAGTCATTATATACTATTGAGATTTATTTGGATTCATGTATTGGATGTTTAAATGGTAGTGTATTTTTGATGTATATTTGATTTATGTAAACTTATCTATTACATATTACCGCTGCAATTATGACTATGCGTTCTCTTTATATTTATTATACATATTGTGTATTGTTCTATCCTGGAGCCATACATGTTTATTGCTTTGTGCCGATACTATGTACATATATGTGAGTTATTTATTCGATGTTTAAATACGTACTAGTGTTTTCCCAAGGGAAAATTCACGTATGTACCCCATATTACCTTATTCTCTGTATTATCCTACAATATTACTTTGTAGTACCCTTGGGTAATATTGGTATAGAGTTGGGACCGTCACAATGTCTATGATAAGTTTGTAGAATATAAAACATAAGTAAATGAAATTACATGCTGTAGGAACGATTCGATCTGATTGAATAAGTGAGTATATTGGAAAGATTTTTGAACGTACCTAAAAAATTAAACAAAGATTAAATCTCAAAAGTCACCTCCGTATGATACATAATGATGTTTCAATAACGAGTAATCGAACTTTGTTAGACAAAGTATGATTAATGACGAGTGAAGTTTAGCTAACTTATTTTGGTAAGGTCATGTACTTATGAGTAGTACACAAGGTTAAAATTAATTTCGTCTAAAGAATTGTTTACAAAATCATATAAGATAAGGGTTTATATGAAACCCCAACATATTCTAGGCCAAGGAATTGGCAGGTTTGCAAGTCGAAAGTCTACATATAATAATTGTATCTGAGAGTTCTTAAATGAATTGCCCTAAAATATTTTGGGAACGATCATCATTGGATGACCACTTTATATTTTGAACATAATTATCGTAAACTAAAACCAAGTTGGTTTTATGTAATGCTACTCATAAATTTTTCATGAATACCTATTCGATTATACGAAGAATCAATTATTGTTTCAAGAAATACCAACTTCGTAGTAAAGTAATTTCTTCTAAAAATTATTGGTAGCAAAATGAATTTGGATACAATCCAAAGATGAAACTGATTATGAGGGTTAAAATAAAATTGACCAAACCGAAATAGACGTGACACATTAGAATGTTTAATGATAAATCTCGCACATTAAAGATAAATTATGAATTTTATTAATGTTGAGAAATTTTCATTTTCAGTCTTTAGTAAGCCATTAAATTATTGACTTTACCATGTGGCACGATTCGCAAATCTAAAATGGATTCCAAGTACATTTTCAAAATATAACTTTGGTTTTTGTAAACAGATATGATCCATTGATTGTAAAAGTGTCTTTAGGAGAAAGATCAATGAAGTTGGAATATAAGCCATGATGATGAGAATAATATCATAAATTTCAATTGTGTAAACCAACATAATAAATTCGGCATTCATTGCGCAATAATTAATTCATATTTTACTTAGAAAATTTATCATTTTGTACGACTTTGAGTTTTGGTACGTACATTTGAAACAAAAATTCTAAATTATAATTTACAGTAGACCATTACATATAACAACCATAATGTCAAAAAGTCGGTGGGAGCAACAACTGATTTTGTGAGAATTGGATATGATTCGAGAAATGATATAAAGGCGTCATTCAATAAGCATAAGAGTTAAGTAAGTGTTTTGATCGAGAAATCAAATAATTTGAATTTCATTCAAAATGCAGAGAAAGCATGTGTATGTAAGAAAGAATATTAATAGGCATAATATATTTCTAAAACTACAAGTACATAACAAACTTATGATTATTGACGATGCACTTGAGTTAAAATCATGTTAATTTGGTTGTTTGATACTCGACATTGGATTTGAAAATGATATCTTTTATAATAAGTATAAAAGGATGTTGGGAATTCCCCAAAACTTATACACATGCACTATATTAAATTGTTTAATATCAAGCATGTAAGGTGTATTCCTTATGCATCGGCAATAGGAATTATCGTACATGCCATATTGTCTACACTATCACACTTTGCACATGTGTTTGATAAATAAAGCAAGTAACCAATCCAAATTACGATCACTTAATTATAGTTTAGAGTATGCTCAAGTATTTAAAAAATACTAGAGAATTGTTTATAGAAACAACAAACACCTTATGAAGGAGTGTGCAGACTCAAACTTCATTAGTGATATCGGGTATAGTATATCAAATCTAGATTTAAGTTCAAACTTAAGATAAGAACTTTATGTTGGAATTATTACAAACAATAAGTAGTGACTGATTAAACCAAAGGATACTACAATGTAAGAAGTATAAATAAGTGCGTAAAATAACTAAGATTGGGGTGATTCTAAATGTTGAAAATCCCATGACGTTGTTTTATGATAATAGTGTCGTGATACAGCTCCTAAAAGAACCTAGAGCTCGCTAGAAGTCGAGAGATATACTCCAAATAGTTCCACATGACAAAGGCAGTTTATCAGCATTGGAGAGAGTTTATTAATAGAGTAGATAGTTCAAACAAAATAACATACCCATTCACTAAGGGACTGACCCAATTAGTTTTTGAGAAAATCGATCGAAGAAGTTAGAATTAGGTTCCATAATTAGCCCTAAGTGCAAGTGGGAGATAAATAGAGTTAGGGTATACCATAGTGGCAATTATATAATTTTTTATATATATCTAACTCTATGACCAATCAATAAAGGTGTTTTCTTTCTGTTATATACTTGTTGTATAGTGATATAAATAATAAGTACTTAATTTAATATATACAGATGGAAAATACTCAAATGATATGTAATGTGATAGTAATTACAAAGTGGTGTAATATGAGAATTTTATCACATTGAAAATAACATATTGTTTTAAATATTCCTAGTCAAGATTTTTTGAAAAAGGATATTGATTCATCCTTTGAGACTGGAGTATGTAATGGTCTACAAATGTTGGGAACTATATTTCTCATGGTTGTTGGGGGATACCAAGGGGATGAATACTGATAGTTATTGGATAACTATGGAATGTGTAACGACCCGCTATTTTGGACCATTCGCATCCGCACATGTCGAACTTGAACGATTCAAAATACCGAATTGTTAATTTAAATTGGCAAAACTGAACATATACAGTAAATAAATAATCACAGATCACAGACACAGAGTAATAAATGCAGCGGAAATAAAAGATAGTAGTTTATGAAGCTACTATATACATATCGGAGTTAAATAAGGTACAACAGATGTCTCGAATACAATGATCAAATACAATATCAGAATAAAATCACTGGAATCAACTGGATATCTGAAAGCTGGGTAGATAGCTGGATCTCCAAGCGAAGCTCCAATTCCAAAGGTGAGTCTCGAATACTGGTACACTCAGTCTGACCCGAGCGTAAACCAAAACACAAAACACTCGAGTCAGGATTAATATTCTTATATCAATAAATCCAACTCAAGTGAAATAGCAATTGAAATACAAGTAACTCAAAGGATGCTTGGAATAACCATCCTTTAAGGATCCGTTAAACTATCTACTATGTAGTAGTGTACGATAAGTAGATAATGTCTATCAGTAATATAAAGTATCAAAATAGTGTTAAGGCGTTACCATTATCCCCCTTAACACATTTTATATAAGCGTTATAGACTATACAGCACTGTAAACTCCACCGTAAACTAGTGGGCTATCAGGGAGTACTCCATAGGTATAACACAAAACAAATCGTAGTGGTCGCGTATATAGGGATCCAAGTATGACAAGGCACGTGAGGCAATACCCAAGGTAGTGAAACTACCGTTTGCCTGATCCGGACTGGTGAGAACGCATCGCCGCAGCGATCGCAACACCACGAAACAACACTTACAAAATCAAGGGTGCACCAATCGACAACAAGTAATGAGTAGTTTTCGAAGAAGTGTGTTCGCTCTAGGTAGCTAGACCCCATTTGGCCCGGCACGGCTCCTGTTTTAGTCATTTCCAATTTGACACAAGTGTCAAGGCTATCCATTATCATTCTCTTTCTTCAGTCATCATGTACATCATTCAAACCACTTCATTCTGGATCACACTCCGCGTGTAGTTATTAAAGTGGTTTTCGGTTTAGACAGTGAGTATGTCCCTAACCGATTCCGGTCTCTTTAATAACTTTCGTGATTATTACACCGATTGGTCATTTATTTATTCCAAAACCAAATCAATTTCAATTTCAAATAAAATTTGTAAACCAACATTTCATTTGACTTTCTAAATCAATTTCCATAATTTACGTTTCAATACTTCCAAATTACCATTTCAAATCTTATAATACAATTTCAATTTTTATTTAAAACCATTCAAATATTGATTCAAATTTGTATATAAGTTTCATTCTGAAATCATTTAAATTAATTTAATTTAACATTCAAATCAATTTAAATCCATTGATCGAATTTATTCAATATTCATTAAGTTAATTATCATTCAAAACAATTTCTATTTAATTTCCAATTCATTAAATCAATTATTTAAGTTCGACTCCATTATATCAAAACTTACAAATTTCATTAAATTAAATTCATCAAATCAAATTCTTTACATTTCAAATCTTACATTAATTTCAATAAAACTCATTTTATTTCTTATTAGAGAAATTCAATTTCACTTATTAATTTACTTAGTTACAATTTCACAACTCAATAAATAAAGAAACTTAATTTCACTTATTCAAGAAGTTCAATTTAACTTAACAAAGAATTCAATTTTATTTAATTATTAAATAATTCAATCATATTTAATTATTAAATAATTTCAAAATTTAATTATTAACTAATTTCAAAACTTAATTATTAATAATTCCAAATTTAATTATTAATAATTAATTTTAAAACAACGTTCATTCATCATCTACTATGTTAATATTTGATTCGAACTATTAAATATTAACATTTTCTTTCATTAAAATTCAAATTCGAACTTCGTTTCAAAACCATATTATTTATTCAAATAAAATCTTCTTTTTATTTTTAAATCAAAGTATTGACCAATCGGTTTTTATTTAATTCTCTATCCTAGGTCAAAGTTCAATTTGGGTATTTATCATTTCAACCCGATTCCAATTCAATTCAAAATCAAAACATAGCAAAGGGAACTTGCAGTGTGATAACTGGGATGGTGTCAAAGTAAATAAACAAGCAATAACAACAATCAATATCAATCCAATAATCAATTCAAATAATGCCGAAATAATCGTATTAATTCACATTGTTATTTGTGTAAATTAATATAAATATTTCTAGAATCTACACTATCATTTCATGTAGATTAAAGATTATTACACCAATATTTATACGGTTCTTTACTTATCATCCATTATTCAATTTTATACTACAATAATTTATACAACATACATTCAATGGTTCAAGGTGTACTTAACAAAATTACTACGTGTCAAGTAATTAAACATTTAAAGGGGTCATATTATGCAAATGTCCTCAAATCAAATTTAACACATATATCAAATCTAACTATCCTACGTCAATTTCAATTTCAAATTATTTATCACTTACAACATTAACAATTTAACGTCCAATGTCAACTTCAAACAATCAATCATTTAACAACCAAACTGGATTATCATTGTATAAATAACAGACAATGGTGTCAGATATCACAGGTGAACTGATACAGGTAAAAACATATATATAACGGTGTAGATAACTAACAGCAGCATATTTCAATTGTCGTTTCAATTGAGATCAAATTTAATAAATAAAAGAACATTAATCGTAAGTGATTACTCACCTTTTGAGGCTAGGGAGCGAGAATAGACAACGAAGTTGAGTTACGAATTGCAAGCACGGCTTCCGAAATAAACTAGATTGGCACGAATCGACGAGCAAAGCTGTTAAATAGGAATTGCCGAAATCAAATCAAAACATTCAACATAGCAAAAAAAAAACATGTCCTGCGTCAAAGTTTAACAATATAATTCTATGTGCTACCGAGATCGAAATGGTCTGAAATTTGGTATGAATAAAGATCAAAACTTGTATTTCAAACTGCAAAAGAATCACTTGATTTGGACAAGTGACGAGAAAAGTTACGATGTCACGAACATAGACTCAGGCCATGTTGCGACTGTCAAATGTTCAGGTCTGAAAACCCCTCTGGGTCTGACTTTCAGGTAAGAAACAGAGGACTGAACCACCTCGTATGAAGCTAAAATTTTATATACAGAAAATAGAAAACTTTATCTTTTAAACAAAAAGGGAATCACTGTATTCCGACGTAAGACAGAAGAGATACAATGCGTCAAACATGAACTCAGGTCGTGTTTGCAACAGTGTAAAATAATTTCAAGTACAAAAGAACAGCTGCCTGGGTCTAACTTCCAGATCCTCGACTACTAATCAAACGATGTCGGATTTTACTGAAATTTGACAGGCATAAACTAGGTAACTTCGACTCTTTTTTAAAAATAGAATTAACCCATTCCGATAAAACATGAGGGAGATATGATATCGTGAACATGAAGTCTAACTGCTTTTCAAAAAAAATAATCATGCAAACAAGTGCAAAATCAGTTTGGTTGCAACTTTATAATATAAAATACTCATATCTACCAATTAATAAACCTCACATACTTTTCTTTCATATGTTAAAATCAGTCTAAACATATACACAAATTATATTCTTGAATCAACGTTTATATATACCTAACTATCACAAACAGTTTCATATACTATCAGATAATATAATTTATATAAACTAATACTCATGTACAACCCATATACAAACTGATCCCATAAAAAGCTTACATAATAATAACAAAATATATTTACCATGTTAAAACTTGTTAAAATTATACATGCAAACTACATCAGACAACATGAATCTGTATTAACGTAGTTACTTCCATATTCTATAAAATAATATACATACGGCATGTAACATATAAACCATATGAATCAGTAAACATAATATATACATGTAAACTAACAAAAAAAATCGAATATATATAAAACAATACAAAGCAATATATCAAACAGATAAAACTAATATAAATCAGAATACATATAACAAAGCAATATATCAAACTCTGTCAAAATTACATAGATATGTATATTACCTGTTTATATAAAAGAAAAGGCACAAGTGGAGTGTGCTGCTTGGTCAATCAAAAGGGAAGAGGCGGCGGTTGCCGGCGCATGGGTGGTCCGACCACTATGGCTGTTGTTTGCGGTGTAGGTGGCAGGTGGAGTGGAGAGGAGAGGGTAGGGGAAAAATAGTGGAGACGGGTTCTCCGGTGGCAGCTACAGTTTGCGAAGGTGGCGAAGCGGAGCAGGTCAATGGATGAGGCAGTGGAATCTGGGTCGAGGCTTTGGGCTGGAGGCCGGCGAAACGTGCGCGACAAGGCGGTGTTTGGAGGTGGAAAAATGAAGCGGTGGAAAAGCTTGATAGGTTTAGTCGGCAAATGGTGGTGAGGCGGGTCTGGTGATGGCGGGTTGGACGCGGGGTCGGAGCTAAGGGTAGAGGTGGCTGTGATTCACGCGAAGGAAGTGGGCTGGCTAAATATGTTCAAACGAATGGAAAAATGAAAGGGAAGAGAAAGCAATCAAAACAAATGACAACAACCCATGTTTTAGGCTAGAAGAGAATGCACAGGGCCAAAAGTTAGAAATGAAAAGATAAATCAATGAACCAACAATAAATTTAACTTTGGGAATATGGGAAATCCATACTTTTGCATTCAAGGCTAAAATAAAAGCTGATGTCCAATGAATTTCAGTAATTACGAAAAAAAAACTATTGGTTTCAAGTTGGCTAACTAAACGTTACCGGTTACGAAACCGAAACGTTAAGCGTTCCGCAGATTCTACCGCACACTGGACTCCGAAATACAGAAGTGAATATACCATAGAGATCAACACGACGAGACGATCAAAACGGTATACAGATATCAGTGGTACGATTGAATTTCAAAAATTCGAATTTTCTACCAGCGAAAAATGCAGCAAAAACGCAGAAAAATAAGATCGACGGAGCTAAAGAAATCCGAATTTGAAAAAAACCAAAAATGACGCCTTGCTCAGAAGATGGTTTACAATTTTTCTATATAAAAATATTTAGGTTTCGAAAACATTTTATTTTTATCGCTTTTTAACTGATAAAATTGAAGTAAATTTACGCGCGAAATAAACTTTCATATTTTTGGCCGAAAATTTACCAGTCGCTATGTTTAACTAGACGCATTTCAAATATCTAATTTTTATTTCAAAATTTTATCGTTTAAAATTTCACAAAATTTCAATTAATTAAATGTATAAAACGACTAAAATTTACGGGTCGTTACAATCTCCCCCACTCAAAACTTTTCGTCCCCGAAAAGGAAGAAGGTAGGAGGATAGAACCAACCAGAAAGAAAAATGGCTTTGAAAACAAAATAAACAACTAGTTTAAAGCCATATAAATTTCAACTTAAATTAATTAATATTCAATAATTTGATTTAATCCATTCTTAATTATTTCTAAATTTATTATCTTATTATTCAATTATGTTTAATTAACAAATTTCTAAAATCCTAAATTAGAATAGTCATTTAATAAAATCATATTTATTAAACAAATTTAATTCTTCTTTATTCCAAATTATTATTAAGTTTATTTCACTTAATATACCTTATTACATTAATTTAAACCATATAAATTTCAATTTAAATTAATTTTTTTTTTTTTTCAATTTGGTTAAATCCATTTATATTAAATCAATAAATAGTCATATGATTTAAATTTGTTAGTTCAATTGTTAATTCTAATCATATAAATTTCATTTTAGATCAATTAATATTCAATAATTGATCTTAATTCAAGGTATTTCACTAAGCTGATTCAATTCAAGTTGTTAATTCTTTCAGAACAAAATTTACTTTATTTATCTCATTCAATTAACTTATTATTCTATCATCTTTATTAGCATCTTTTTATAATTAAAATCTAAGTGCATAACATTTATTATAAACACTCAAATTTTATTTATAAAATTATTTTATATTGTATATTATCCAATTACATTTTAACTTCTGAATAATTTAGGTAAGTTATTTTTGAAATGCAATTTAGTACTATACAAATAAATTTTCAAATTCAATTATTTCAATTTTAAATACTTATTCAAAATTTAGCTTTATTTATAATTGAAAACATCTTTTAACATGATTTTTAAGAATTAAATTTCCGTTTAATTTCAAACCCTTTAGAAATAATTATGTATATACTATATATATTAAATCAAATTAAATTTAAAATAATATAACCATATATATATAAATCAAGTCATACTTAAGAAATTCAAATCAAAATATTTTTCCAAACAAAACCGTAGCAAAGCTACAGAATGGTTTCTCCACTTTGAAACTCGAAAATGAATGTCAATGATGCGGCCGTCATCACCGAAATTATTTTCCAGCGACAAAGAGAAGATCACTGATTTCAACATTTAAAATTTCTTGGAATGATTTCTATTTGAAATATTTTAAATACTATACACTTTAAAACTTTCAAATCAAAGTTTGAAATCACCGGAAATTTAAATTCTCAGTTTCTTGATTTAAATTCATTAAAATTTTCAAATAAATTATAAACCATGTTTTTATTTCAATTATTTATATATGAGACAAAAACCAATGGTTTAGGTGACAGATTTAAAATCCAATATTATTTATTAACAAACAATTTAATTAACTATCAAAATTCAGAAAATCATACTTATATATATAATATAATTATTCAAAATTTATTTCATTTACCAAATTTAAAAATAATATTGTGTCAGTTTGCTCTGTTCAAGCGTTTTGGAAATTCTATCGATAGCGTTGATCAGACGAATCGATCGAAAACCCAAATCAACAATAACAACTCAAACAACACAATATCTAAAACATTTAAATATAGATTTACAAGTGGGGCATTTCACTAGAAGGACAAACTTTGCAGTCCAATTAGTTTCTAGGACACATATCCATAGAAATTAATTTCAAGGCCAAAGTCAGCAGAATAATTACTTTTAAGGACAAATTCAGTGGTTCAATTACTTTCAAAGACATAATTTCATAGGTTTTTAGGCCTTAGAAACTAATTATTTTGCATTTTGTCCTTAAAAGTAATTATTTCAGTTGTGTGTCCTAGAAACTAATTGCACTTGCTAAAGAGGCCCTTGTGACTAATTTCCACTTTACAAATACTCTATACAAGAATAAATTTTCAAAGCAAGGATAGAGATTCAAATTTGATTAATTCAATCAAAGAAAATTTTGATTTGAGAATAAGTTGGAACGAAAGATAAGATGATTATTTAACCGAATAAGGAAATAGATAATCTTATATAAATCATGGGCAACCATAACCTGGCGACCGTGACTTCAAGAATAAGATCGATGTGGAATTCCGAGGTAAATCGACATTCAATCTCAAGAAATAGAATTCAGGTATAGCAGGAGATAGATAGCATCGTAAACCGAGGATACAGAAATCTCCAGTAAATCAATGCCTATTGTAAAGGAGTTTCACCCCTTTATACATCATTCGAAGTTTGGCGAGACCGCCGATTCATTATAAAGATCATTCGAAGAGGAGTTATGGGATACTCCGAAATTAAAAGAAGATGAATAGTGAGGGACACAAATGAATTTTAGAACCGAGGGAACGTTCCAAAATTCAAAGGAATCGAGTCAAAAGGAAGAGATTGAAACTCGAATGAAAGTGATTCTGTAAATACATTTAACCTATATGCTAAATTTTGCCTAGAGCTACCAAAGCTCTGATACCAACTGTAACGACCCGCTATTTTGGACCATTCGCATCCGCACATGTCGAACTCGAATGATTCAAAATACCGAACTGTTAATTTAAATTGGCAAAACTGAACATATACAGTAAATAAATAATCAAAAATCACAGACACGGAGTAATAAATGCAGCGGAAATAAAAGATAGTAGTTCATGAAGCTACTATATACATATCGGAGTTAAATAAGGTACAACAGATGTCTCGAATACAATGATCAAATACAATATTAGAATACAATCACTGGAATCAACTGGATATCTGAAAGCTGGATAGATAGCTGGATCTCCAAGCGAAGCTCCAACTCCAAAGGTGAGTCTCGAATACTGGTACACTGAGTCTGACCCGAGCGTAAAGCAAAACACAAAACACTCGAGTCAGGATTAATATTCTTATATCAATAAATCCAACTCAAGTGAAATAGCAATTGAAATACAAGTAACTCAAAGGATGTTTGGAATAACCATCCTTTAAGGATCCGTTAAAATATCTACTATGTAGTAGTGTACGATAAGTAGATAATGCCTATCAGTAATATAAAGTATCAAAATAGTGTTAAGGCGTTACCATTATCCCCCTTAACACATTTTATATAAGCGTTATAGACTATACAGCACTGTAAACTCCACCGTAAACTAGTGGGCTATCAGGGAGTACTCCATAGGTATAACACAAAACAAATCGTAGTGGTCGCGTATATAGGGATCCAAGTATGACAAGGCACATGAGGCAATACCCAAGGTAGTGAAATTACCGTTTGCCTGATCCGGACTGGTGAGAACGCATCGCTGCAGCGATCGCAACACCGCGAAACAACACTTTCAAAATCAAGGGTGCACCAATCGACAACAAGTAATGAGTAGTTTTCGAAGAAGTGTGTTCGCTCGAGGTAGCTAGACCCCATTTGGCATGACACGGCTCCTGTTTTAGTCATTTCCAATTTGACACAAGTGTTAAGGCTATCCATTATCGTTCTCTTTTTTTCAGTCATCACGTACATCATTCCAACCACTTCATTCTGGATCACACTCCGCGTGTAGTTATTAAAGTGGTTTTCGGTTAAGACAGTGAGTATGTCCCTAATCGATTCCAGTCTCTTTAATAACTTTCGTGATTATTACACCGATTGGTCGTTTATTTATTCCAAAACCAAATCAATTTCAATTTCAAATAAAAATTTTAAACCAACATTTCATTTGACTTTCTAAATCAATTTCCATAATTTACGTTTCAATACTTCCAAATTACCATTTCAAATCTTATAATACAATTTCAATTTTTATTTAAAACCATTCAAATATTGATTCAAATTCGTATATAAGTTTCATTCTGAAATCATTTAAATTAATTTAATTTAACATTCAAATCAATTTAAATCCATTGATCGAATTTATTCAATATTCATTAAGTTAATTATCATTCAAAACAATTTCTATTTAATTTCCAATTCATTAAATCAATTATTTAAGTTCGACTCCATTATATCAAAACTTACAAATTTCATTAAATTAAATTCATCAAATAAAATTCTTTACATTTCAAATCTTACATTAATTTCAATAAAACTCATTTTATTTCTTATTAGAGAAATTCAATTTCACTTATTAATTTACTTAGTTACAATTTCACAACTCAATAAATAAAGAAACTTAATTTCACTTATTCAAGAAGTTCAATTTCACTTAACAAAGAATTCAATCTTATTTAATTATTAAATAATTCAATCATATTTAATTATTAAATAATTTCAAAATTTAATTATTAACTAATTTCAAAACTTAATTATTAATAATTCCAAATTTAATTATTAATAATTAATTTTAAAACAACGTTCATTCATCATCTACTATGTTAATATTTGATTCGGATTATTAAATTTTAACATTTCCTTTCATTAAAATTCAAATTCGAACTTCGTTTCAAAACCATATTATTTATTCAAATAAAATCTTCTTTTTATTTTTAAATCAAAGTATTGACCAATCGGTTTTTATTTAATTCTCTATCCTAGGTCAAAGTTCAATTTGGGTATTTATCATTTCAACCAGATTCCAATTCAATTCAAAATCAAAACATAGCAAAGGGAACTTGCAGTGTGATAACTGGGATGGTGTCAAAGTAAATAAATAAGCAATAACAACAATCAATATCAATCCAATAATCAATTCAAATAATCCCGAAATAATCGTATTAATTTACATTGTTATTTGTGTAAATTAATATAATTATTTCTAGAATCTGCACTATCATTTCATGTAGATTAAAGATTATTACACCAATATTTATATGGTTCTTTACTTATCATCCATTATTCAATTTTATACTACAATAATTTATACAACATACATTCAATGGTTCAAGGTGTACTTAACCAAATTACTACGTGTCAAGTAATTAAACATTTAAAGGGGTCATATTATGCAAATGTCCTCAAATCAAATTTAACACATATATCAAATCTAACTATCCTACGTCAATTTCAATTTCAAATTATTTATCACTTACAACATTAACAATTTAACGTCCAATGTCAACATCAAACAATCAATCATTTAACAACCAAACTGGATTATCATTGTATAAATAACAGACAATGGTGTCAGATATCATAGGTGAACTGATACAGGTAAAAACATATATATAACAGTGTAGATAACTAACAGCAGCATATTTCAATTGTCGTTTCAATTGAAATCAAATTTAATAAATAAAAGAACATTAATCGTGAGTGATTACTCACCTTTTGAGGCTAGGGAGCGAGAATAGAAAACGAAGTTGAGTTACGAATTGCAAGCACGGCTTCCGAAATAAACTAGATTGGCACGAATCGACGAGAAAAGCTGTTAAATAGGAATTGCCGAAATAAAATCAAAACATTCAACATAGCAAAAAAAAAACATGTCCTGCGTCAAAGTTTAACAATATAATTCTATGTGCTACCGAGATCGAAATGGTCTGAAATTTGGTATGAATAAAGATCAAAACTTGTATTTCAAACTGCAAAAGAATCACTTGATTTGGACAAGTGACGAGAAAAGTTACGATGTCACGAACATAGACTCAGGCCATGTTGCGACTGTCAAATGTTCAGGTCTGAAAACCCCTCTGGGTCTGACTTTCAGGTAAGAAACAGAGGACTGAACCACCTCGTATGAAGCTAAAATTTTATATACAGAAAGTAGAAAACTTTATCTTTTAAACAAAAAGGGAATCACTGTATTCCGACGTAAGACAGAAGAGATACAATGCGTCAAACATGAACTCAGGTCGTTTTTGCAGCAGTGTAAAATAATTTCAAGTACAAAAGAACAACTGCTTGGGTCTAACTTCCAGATCCTCGACCACTAATCAAACGATGTCGGATTTTACTGAAATTTGACAGGCATAAACTAGGTAACTTCGACTCTTTTTAAATAATAGAATTAACCCATTCCGATAAAACATGAGGGAGATTTGATATCGTGAATATGAAGTCTAACTGCTGTTCAAAAAAAATAATCATGCAAACAAGTGCAAAATCAGTTTGGTTGCAACTTTATAATATAAAATACCCATATCTACCAATTAATAAACCTCACATACTTTTCTTTCATATGTTAAAATCAGTCTAAACATATACACAAATTATATTCTTGAATCAACGTTTATATATACCTAACTATCACAAACAGTTTCATATACTATCAGATAATATAATTTATATAAACTAATACTCATTTACAACCCATATACAAACTGATCCCATATAAAGCTTACATAATAATAACAAAATATATTTACCATGTTAAAACTTGTTAAAATTATACATGCAAACTACATCAGACAACATGAATCTGTATAAACGTAGGTACTTCCATATTCTATAAATTAATATACATACGGCATGTAACATATAAACCATATGAATCAGTAAACATAATATATACATGTAAACTAACAAAAAAAATCGAATATATTTAAAACAATACAAAGCAATATATCAAACTGATAAAACTAATATAAATCAGAATACATATAACAAAGCAATATATCAAACTCTTTCAAAATTACATAGATATGTATATTACCTGTTTATATAAAAGAAAAGGCACAAGTGGAGTGTGCTGCTTGGTCAATCAAAAGGGAAGAGGCGGCGGTTGCCGACGCATGGGTGGTCCGGCCACTATGGCTGATGTCTGCGATGTAGGTGGAGGGTGGAGTGGAGAGGATAGGGTAGGGGAAAAACAGTGGAGACGGGTTCTCCGGTGGCAGCTTCGGTTTGCGAAGGTGGCGAAGCGGAGCAGGTCAATGGATGAGGCAGTGGAGTCTGGGTCGAGGCTTTGGGTTGGAGGCCGGAGAAACGTGCGCGGCAAGGCGGTGTTTGGAGGTGGAAAAATGAAGCGGTGGAAAAGCTTGATAGGTTTAGTCGGCAAATGGTGGTGAGGCGGGTTTGGTGATGGCGGGTTGGACGCGGGGTCGGAGCTAAGGGTCGAGGTGGCTGTGATTCACGCGAGGGAAGTGGGCTGGCTAAATAGGTTCAAACGAATGGAAAAATGAAAGGGAAGAGAAAGCAATCAAAACAAATGACAACAACCCATGTTTTAGGCTAGAAGAGAATGCACAAGGCCAAAAGTTAGAAATGAAAAGATAAATCAATGAACCAGCAATAAATTTAACTTTGGGAATAGGGGAAGTCCATACGTTTGCATTCAAGGCTAAAATAAAAGCTGATGTCCATTGAATTTCAGTAATTACGAAAAAAAAAAACTATTGGTTTCAAGTTGGCTAACTAAACGTTACCAGTTACGGAACCGAAACGCTAAGCGTTCCGCAGATTCTACCGCACACCGGACTCTGAAATACAAAAGTGAGTATACCACAGAGATCAACACAACGAGACGATCAAAACGGTATACAGATATCAGTTGTACGATTGAATTTCAAAAATTCAAATTTTCTACCAGCGAAAAATGCAGAAAAAACGCAGAAAAATAAGATCGACGGAGCTAAAGAAGTCCGAATTTGGAAAAACGAAAAACGAAGTCTTCCTCAGAAGATGGTTTACAATTTTTCTATATAAAAATATTTAGGTTTCGAAAACATTTTATTTTCATCGCTTTTTAACTGATTAAATTGAGGTAAATTTAAGCGCGAAATAAACTTTCATATTTTTGGGCGAAAATTTACCAGTCGCTATGTTTAACTAGATGCATTTCAAATATCTAATTTTTATTTTAAAATTTTATCGTTTAAAATTTCACAAAATTTCAATTAATTAAATGAATAAAACGACTAAAATTTACGGGTCGTTACAGAATGACTCACTCGAGAGTTCTCTGTTGATTAATATAACTTAAGTCAAATAGATAGTCTCAAAGTGATGATGTTACACAGTTCCTTCGACTTAAGAATACTGCAGAACTTCAATCTGGACACTCCACTTTGATTATAGTTAAATTATGGCATGGGTCCCATTTAACAACTATAGTTGGGTCTGAGTTGAAGCATTTGAAGTGAAACACTATTTAATAGAGAATTCATTTCTTCAGTTATATAGGGTTAGTATCACAGTCAACTGTAGTCAACTCAAAATCAAAGTCTCTGGCAAGAACAGAATGGTTAATAATAATTGTTATTATTAATCCAAGGATTTGGTGTTTGGAATTACAAAGTTGAATATGGACGATGTTTGAGTTTTGACCGAAACCAAATTCCATAAGTCTTACTATGATATAGTTTTGATGAAGAGAATTGGTATAAATAATCAGTACTACCAGGCACCACCTATAATAAGTAAAGCTGGATTTCACTATAAAGATGTGTAAGAGAAAAATTCAACCAAAATTCCACTCACTAGCAAAGGTGACATGTGAACTTAGTATTTTAATTGTTCTATATTAATCTCTGGTTAAATTTACGCCTTTGAGTCGCACAACCGTAATGATGAATACTTTGAAAAACCACATGATTTAATTAATCTGTAATCATTGTAAATTAATTAATATTATGAAATATTAGTTATTTAATTTTATTTGATTTGTTTGAATGCCGCTAATATTAATAATTGCATTTGTAAAAGTTATATACATATATATCGATATACGATACCGATAAACATTTAAATTTGATTTAAGTCAATTAATTACTAAGTGGATTTGGAAATTTCAAAGGCATATCTAGGCTCTTTTTTTGGTTTTCCATATATGATAGAAAGAGGATATGATTTGATTTGATTTGATTGAGATTTAATGAGCAATAAAAGTGAAGGTTTTAAGGGAGGAATCAGAAATGTTTCAATGTTTCCTTTAAAGAAAATCTCTTTCATTTCATTCATTAATCCTTCTACCGACAATTCATTTTCCAACCTCTCTCTCTCTCTCTTCTATTCTAGCCAAAATAATATCCTCCAAGGCTAAAGAAAAATTCTAAAATCAAATCAAAATAAAATTAAAACAAAAGATAGTTCCTATCTCTTGATCTTTGCAAAACTAGAGGTTATTCAAGAATCTAGGAATTTGTTATCCTTCATTCAACTTGCATTCCATTAGCTACATATTAAAGTAAAATTCTAGTTTTATTTATTGTTATATACATTTAGTTCATATGATTTGGATCTTTTGCATATCACATCTGAATGTAAGTTTATATATTTAACTTGAGCTAAATCACCTTTTTTCACATCTCCTTTAATAACATATATGTTAATAATGTTAATTTTATTTAGATCCATTTTATTATATTCCCCCTTTTGATTACCTATTCATCTTCTTTACATTACAGCTATGACATATTACATCTTATCTAATTAATTGTTCATGTTGTTCATATAGTTTTTAAATACATACGTTACAATTATTAACATGTTTTTAAATAATAGTATAAACAATGAAGGCATATATAAGGGTTAATGTGTCCACTATGTTGTAAAACCCAGCACTTATATACTGTTATCTATATAATTTCAATGTCAAAAGTAATGTTATAAGTGACAGCGTTACAAAGGAATCAATGCGCATGAGATCTCTAACGTGTATAATCGATGCTGCTTCTCTTTGATGTCGCCTTTATCCCATACTGTTATTTTTCAATATCACTTCCTAAGCATCATCGCATATCAGTAAAGCCAAGATTAATATCGCTCCAAATTTGAATCGTTATCAATCGGCATTGCTGATAAGTGATGTCACATGTCAACAATGCCGCCTCTATTCCATACCACACTTCATAACGTCGCAGTTTAGCAGTGCCACATTCCACCAATAAGGAAAAGGAGAACGTCGTGCTTCATCTGCATCGCACCCCAATGATACTGCTTTTCATCCATGCCACAATCACCCGATTCTGCATGGGTTTCATATCGACCATCATCAAAGCTGTATAATTCGTGAATGCTGCCTCCAAGCAGTATTATTGCTCTTCGATGCCGCCACTCAAGCAATTCATTATGACAACAAGGCGAGGATTGCAATCACACTTAATCAACATCGCCTTCAATTGATAGCATCATTTATCGACACTGATAATCAATGTCGTCGCTGAGTAATGTCATTATCGTCAATACCGCCTCACCTTAGAGATACCACTATAGACCTTCGATGCAACGTTGGTGTGAACACCATCAATGTAATAGCCCTAGATTTTTGTATATATTTTATTTGACTTTATTATATTTTGAAAACTATTTTAAACTTGTTCTATTTCAAACATTTCATTTTTAAATATAAATGTTGATTATTATGTGAGTTTTAATTTCAAACTGGTATAAATTGAACATTTTCCTGAAAAAGGGATTTCTGGTCAAACTGGTCAAACTTTGATTTTTAAACCTTAAATTTAAATATTTAAATTCTTAAATTTTATCTTTTATTATGAAAATATATTTAATAACTTGAATACTGCTTTTTGTTTCGTTGAAAACGGAATTAAATTGTAAAAGTTATGTACATTTCAATTTTGAGTATAATTTGTTTTATTTTGCAATTTTTCCTATTTTAAATTTTATAAATCATATTTTCTTTGTCATATTTTATTTTAATATGTGTTAATATGTTATTTTATGTGTTCTTTGTCTTTTCATATTTTTAAAGTGATAATAAAAATTTTCCTAAATTTATTGCATTTATTTTCTATTTTTAAAAGCTAGTTTCTATTTTCTGCTATTTTCCTCATTTAAATTATATTTAATTAAAAGTTATTTATTTATTTTTGTGAATGAATTTTTTTATGTTATTATCTTTATTTATAAATATGTTCTAAGTCCATATAAGTCTTCCAAAGTTTATTCTGTTTATTTTCAAATTTTCTAGACCAGTTTTCATTTTGTATTATTTTCTTATTTAATCATATATAATTAATATTTATTTATTTATATTTTTTATATTTGTTATATTTTCGAATTATAACTGAAATTATATGTATTTTCAGATATTTAAACTTATAAAAACGAAAATATAGAAATTTGAAAGGTTTTTGTGACTTTTTATCTCCTAAGGCCTTTTATATTCCTACCGTTTCACATTTTAACCGTTTCTTTTCACTCAAATGGCCATATCTCTTCATTCTTTTAGCTGCCACCTTCATTTCACTTTCACATATATTCATTTTCTCATCCCTGAACAAAAAAATTTCGGCCATTGCCTTTGAGAAAAGTTTGGGTAAAATTTCATTTTCTTTTCTTTTGTTTTACTTTTATTCTTCTTTGATTTGAGTTTTGCACTTGCTCTTCACCTCTATAGGTTCGGCCATGCTCCTCTCCATGACCTGCCGCCTCCACCACCACCTGAGAACACCACCATCATCACCACTTCTCTGACCAAACCCCAAGCCATGCCTCCTTGTGGATTGATCCATCACCAAAATCCAACAAACTCCATAAAACTTGCCTAGACTGAACACATCATCCACATCCACCACTTCCACCACCCATGGCCGCCACTGACACCACCTCATGCACCACCTAAACTCTCGGCCACACCATCCCCTTGGCTGCTATAGTGAGGGTCGTGACCTATATGCCCTTGGCCGAGCCAAACTATGGCCTTAAACCCTTGTATATTGCTTTGTTAGTGTAGTTCCACCACCACCCACCTTTGCACCACCTTCTAGCATGTTAGGCCGACCCTTAGCAACCCAACCTGAGCCTTGGACCACTGTAGCACCTGTAGTTTATCCTTCCAGATCAGGCCATGCCCAATAGTCCCTTGGTCGAACCCATTTAGGCCTTGAAATCTATGTTGTTGCTTGTAGTTGTGTTGCCTTGTTTTGAAATTCAAGCACATATCCTTCATCTCCTCTTTATATTGCTATGGCGACCCTATATGATATGAACCTGATCCAAAACAATCACATTACAGTGTCTTTCCAGGCCATAGCTGAAGTATAAGTGGTTAAATGCAAGTGCAAAAGCTCTAGCTTTGAATTGTGTAGTTATTCCTAGCATTGTTTGTAATATTTTGGGTTGTAATTCATGTTTGTTTTTGTTTTGTTTGATATTTAACAAGGCAATTAGCCTTGGCTCTCCCACTCTCAAATCATTGTCGTGTTATCGTGCTTTTGAAGTTCCTTATTTGTGCATTTGGTTGTCATCTCCAGCTTATACAGGTGAGTTATTCTCACCAGACAATATGTACATATATAACTAGTGAATTGACCCCTTTTGAATCTGTAAAATGCATTATCATGTTACACCTGCTATGTTATGATTTTATGATGTTCACCCATGCTTAAACACTTATTATATTATATGTTACTGTTATATTATGCTGTTCTATTATTTTTATCAGTTTATCACACTGCAAGTTCCCTTTAGATTAGAATCACTATGGGTTGAAATGATACATACCCGAACGGACTTTAGAATATGAGAAAATCGTTATGGGCTGAAATGATATGCCTGAATTAGTTTCATTTACTTGGGATTGCGGGTTTGAAATGATCAAACCCGGGTATCTTTGTAAATTACGGGTTGAAAAGATAAATTACCCGTATCACTTTACCTAGGCTAGAAAATGAAATACAGCCCTGTTGTTAAAATATGTTTTATAATTTTTTTTTAAAATATTTTAGAAATGTAAATATTATAATATTTTGATTTAAACTAAATAAAAATGATTTTTGTAAGCATTATTGATTTTTTTGAAAATTTATAAGTGAAATAAATTAATGGTAAAATTAGAAAATTTGAAATGTAAGTTATTTTGGGAAATTTTAATTTGGTGATAATTGGAATTTAAATTAAATATGAAATGTGATAACTTTATGATAATTTGGATTAAAGTGAATTTAAATGATTTTTATATTATATTAATGATTTTGAATAAAGTTAAAATGTGAAATGAATGAATATTTAAGTTGAAATTTTGAAATATAACTAAAATTGGAAATTTGTGAATTTGGCTTAAAAGTGAATTTTAAGTTAAGTAAATAAAAATGAAATTAAGTTATATTTGAAAATTTAAACTTAAGTGTTAAGTTAATTTAATTTAATGAATTTATAATTTAATATTGGAATTTATTAAGTGAATTATTATTAAATTTTGATTTTTGAATGGAGGTTTAACTTTATAAAATCATGAATATAAGGGTATTTGAATGATTGTTTTAAAAGTGAAACTTTATGATTTTATAAGTTAAAAATGATTTATATAAAAACATAATTTTTTGTGAAATTATACTGAATATTTGAAGTTAATTAACTGCATTTCTGAAATGCTATAAATTCTAATGTAAATGATAATACAACATTTGTAAATGTTGTAGTTGATAATAATGAACCAAATGGCTAAATTTAATTAAAGGCTATTATAGCATTTTTGTAAATGTTATAATGGTTGAATTTAACTAAGTTTATTTAAAACTAATGTAACCCTATTACAGCATTTTAAATGCTGTCTTTTGTTAAATTGAACTGTTTTAAATGTGACTTTCCGTAGCATTTTCTAAATGCTGCGAAAGTTGAATCTTCATTGTTTTAATTAATTTAAGTGAATGAATGAACTTTGAAAGAATAAAATTTTGGAAATTTAATAATTTAATTATTAAATACAATAACTTCATTTTTATGATTTAAAATAAAGTAATTTGTTTCGAAATATAAACTATTTTGAAATATGATATTTTGATATTTTGAAATGGATTTTTGAAGGATATTGAATTTTGAAATGATATTTGATTTCGAAGTATAAAATACCATTTTGAAATTTTAACCACGGGATGTATTTAATTTATAGTTAACTGATCCTTAAAGGATGGGCGATCCCAAGCATCCTTTGAGTTATTGTGCATTTCTACTACAGTTCACTTGAGTTGGTTTACATTATATAAGTATATATTGTCCTGACTCGAGTGTTTTGTGTTTTACTTTACGCTCGGGTCAGCCTGAGTATTTACAGCTTAGCTTTGGATTTCTTTCTGGAGCTAGGAATCGCTGGAGATTCTGCTTGTCTAGTTATCTGTTCCTTTCAGTTTAGTTGTTCTATTTCAGTTCTGGTATTCATAAACTTCTATTTATTTGAGATGTCTATTGTATATGTTTTCAAGCAGATATTATGTATTATGTTTTGAGAGTTTGTTATAGTAGCTTCATGAAATACTATGGTTTTTATATTCCGCTGCGAGTTATTCTGATATGTTCTGTGTGTGTGATTCTGTGTATTTGATTTCATTTGCTCCAAATTTATTTACAATCTGTTATTTTGAATTATTCAAGCCAGACATGTGTGGATTATTGTCGATTTGAATGGTCCAAAATAGTGGGTTGTTACAGTTGGTATCAAAGCTTTGGTTTTAGGTAAACCTTAGCCTGCGGAACAAAAACTCATTAGAGTTAGGGTAGAAATACCCTAGAATGAGTGAAATCAATCTCAGAATCCTTTCTTTGTGAGAGAACGTATTTTCGAAGTATAAAAAGAATTTTCAAATGATTTTTAAAGAATTTTCAAAGATTATTTTGATATAAATTTTCTTGCTTTGAACGTAAAATTTTCTAAACTTCATTCCTTTCGTATCCACCTTGTTAGTAATTTCTTCGATTAGGATCCTCTAAAATTTTGAACTTCTCTCTTGATTGATCTAGATCCATTATTGATAGAAATCTATTTTGGGTATGGCAAAATCAGTAGTTTGTTAGGTTGCTTTGAGTAAACTTTGTTGTATCTTTTGCTTAGCTAAAGTTGTCCAACTAAAGATATTTATGCTTCTGTTTTCGTATGTTATGAATTCGAGTCTTTCCAAATTTTGAATGGGAAATTTTCTGTATCGATATAGGTTATATATCTCTAATCTTCATTTTGATTCTTATCGAATAAGATTCCCTTGAATTTTGGAACGCTCCCACTTGTTCTGAAATCCATTCCTGTCTCCCCTAATTGTATTCTTTTGATTTTGGAGCATTGCATCACTCCACTTTGTATGACCTTTATAGGGTGGCGATTCCGTCAATCTTTGAATGATTATAATTGGCATTGATTCACCGGAGATTTATGTATCCTCGGTTTACGATGTTTTCTATCTTCTGCTATATTTAGATTCTATCTCTGGCAATCGAAGGTCGATTTGTCTTAGATTTTTGCATCGATTATATTCCTGAAGTCACGGTTGACCGGTTAAGGTCGCCCGCGATTCATATAGGCTTATCCATCTTCTATTTGGTAATTCAATTATCTTATCTTCGTTTGAGCCTATCTTTGAATTAGAATTCTATTTGATTTGAGTCCTTCTAAATTTGAATTTCTGTTTTGCTTTTAAATCCATCCTTGAATCGTCCCTTGGAAAATTGGTGGTTGATTGTCTTTTGAAAACTGTGTATTCATCGTAGTTTTTATTTTGATAAGGATGACCATATTTTTATATAAAGATGAAATGTTTTTGATAAGGATTATATACCTTTTAAAAAAATGAGAATTTGAAGTTTTGAAAGGATTTGAAATTGTGAAAATTGTATAAGAAATGGTTTCAAATAAAATAATTTATAACTGAAGGTTTTGAATCTGAATTTAAGTGATTGAACTCCGGCATTTTGGAACTGGTTTTAAGATTTTGAAATAATAAATAATATGATTTGAAATTATTTTTCCGAATAAGTAATGTTTCAATGATTTTAATGGGTTTTAATGATTTTGAAGGAATTTAAAAGAAGTTTTCAAAGTAAATGGAATTCCAGAACTCACTTGTGTCGCTGGAAAATAATTTCGGTGATGAGTGCATGCATCATCGACATTGATTTTCGAGTTTCTGAGTGAGGGAGAGGCCACTTTGGTAGATTTTCTATGCGATTGATTTGTGAAACCAATTTTGATTTCAAATTCCGAAGTGTGATGTGATATTCGAAAGATATATGTATATATATTTGTAAAATTTGAAATGAGCCGGTGTTCAGTCCTTGAGTTTTGGATTTGATTTGATATAACCCTATTTTTGGAATTGATTTACTAATTTAATTGTGATTTCCAACTCTTGGATTGAAATATGATTTCTTCGACTATTTTGAAGGTTCGAGCACTTCCAAATCAAGGTTAACTTTTCAAAGCTAAGCAATTTTGAAAAGTATAAAGTATATAAGTTTGGTATGTATGTTTAAAGTATGAAGTAATATGATTTAAATAGGTTGAAACTGTTTTGTTAAGTAAATGAATAAGGCTATTTTGAATTTTTTCTAATATGAAATTTAGATTTGAAATGTTTTGAGAAGAATTTAGTCTTCAAAATATTTTGAATAAAATATAGTTTAAATGTTTAACTTAGTAACATCTTTATGAAACTATATATTTAAAAAGTTGGAATAGATACATAAGTTGTACGTATGCTATTTTATTCACATAATTAAATTGATCCAAGTTTGAGTACACAAGTTCGAGGTGAATTACACCATTTTGTGTTAGGATTTTTCATTTGATTCTTGATGGCGAATATTTGATATCGATTTTGGGCTTGATTCTAGAATTCTCTAACATAGTATATGGCTATGCAAGGAGACTGATGGTTTCTAGTCGAGAAACCATATCGAAATCCGCATTAGAGAAGTCGAATGAACAATACTTGCTCGAAAGCGAACTTGTGTGATCGAGCGAGCGATCGAATGTGACTTTGCAAAATGATGTCATATATACATCTTATATTCTAATATCATTGACATACTTGATGCTGAAATTGGAAGTTGTTGGGTTGGATATCTTTGTAATTTAATTGGAATTTTTCCTTTATGAAAACTACTATTAATTTAAAACCAATTTTTTTTTCTTTTCTATTTTTCTTTTATTTTGTTAAACAAACTATTTTATTCTATTTTATATACAAAACTATTTTACAAAACTATTTTATGTACAAAACTATTTCACAAACTAATTTGTATACAAAACTATTCTAAACTCAAAACCTTTTAGTAAGCAAAGATGTTCAATCCCATATAGCTCTTCGTACAGTGAAATTTATTTTTAAAATTTTTGATCCTTATATAAGATGGACTTTATGTAAATATAAGATGATTTTGGAAATGAATTGTTTGACTTAAACTATATTAATTTGGAAATTTGGATTTATTTTCTAAATTTATTATTTTGGAAACTTTGGAACTGAAGATATTTGATTTGGGAGGATAATTTGGTGAAAGCATATATGATTTTGAAAATTATATTGATATTGAAACAAAATTGAAATTTGAGAACCTTATGTTACTAAATCCTTGATTTGGGAGTTATCGAACTTATATAAAATTTGGTTTGTATAAGTATGATGTTGATTCGAAAACTATGGATTTGAAAAGGTACTCAATTTGAAAAGTGAAATCTTATATAATTGAAGTCTATATAAGCGTGATTTGATATACTATTGATTTTGGAAAGTATTTGATTTGAAAATGAAATCTTATATATAATGGACTTTATATAAGTATGATATTTGAAAGTGATTTGAAAAGGTACTATATGATACATATTTACGAAGTAAAGATATGGAAAGTGCCTTCTGCTTGATATCCGCTTTGTGGCCACATTGTGGATTCATTCTATCGATATTTCTTTGATTTTTCGTTTTCCGGATATGATACTCGAGTTTCCATCAAATTCCATGGCAATCTCCATGGTCTTACGAGCATGACTCCATAGCGTAATCGCAAGGTTGGGGGGTGGCCTACGGGTACGGATGTTTCCTAGGAGATCCCGGCGTAACCATTGTGTATCTGCGATCTATTGGGTTGCTTGGTAGCGTAATTAGCAGGGGCTGCGAGAGCCTAGGGTACGGATGTTTCCTGGGAGATCCAGGCGTAACCATTGTGTATCTGCAGTACTACTAGTCTTCATGGCGTAATCGCAAGGTTGGGGGGCGGCTTAAGGGTACAGATGTTTCTTGGGGGATCCATGCGAAACCATTGTGTATCCGCAATCCATGATCGACATGTTTTTTTTGGATTGTACTTTCCATATCTGTTTTTAAAAGTTTTCCAGTATTTTCACTAGATGTTGAAACAAGTCTACTAAGTACCTGGAGAATTCTAGCTTTGCGCCTGATCAACGCACTGCCAGAGTCTGCAGGAACGAGGATAAACTTGTTAAGACATCGAGTTATAAAAGTATTTTGATAAAATATTATATAAATGATACTTTGATCAGTTATTTCCTTTTTTAAAGGATTTTAAAGTGTTTTAAATATTTTACCTCTTTAACCAATAATTTTAAATAATGGTTCATTCTTCTCTTTCAACCTGCTTTCCCTCCTAGCTACTTTCCTTCCCTACCTTCTTTCGGGATGTCTTCCAACCTATTGTTCTTTCTAGTTGTTTCTCCGCTCCCTTCCTTTTCGAGGACGAAAAGATTTGAGTGGGGGAGAGTGTAACAGCCCTAGATTTTTGTATATATTTTATTTGACTTTATTATATTTTGAAAACTATTTTAAACTTGTTTTATTTCAAACATTTCATTTTTAAATATAAATGTTGATTATTATGTGAGTTTTAATTTCAAACTGGTATAAATTGAACATTTTCCTGAAAAATGGATTTCTGGTCAAACTGGTCAAACTTTGATTTTTAAACCTAAAATTTAAATATTTAAATTCTTAAATTTTATCTTTTATTATGAAAATATATTTAATAACTTGAATACTGCTTTTCGTTTCATTGAAAATGGAATTAAATTGTAAAAGTTATGTACATTTCAATTTTGAGTATAATTTGTTTTATTTTGCAATTTTGCCTATTTTAAATTTTATAAATCATATTTTCTTTGTCATATTTTATTTTAATATGTGTTAATATGTTATTTTATGTGTACTTTGTCTTTTAATATTTTTAAAGTGATAATAAAAATTTTCCAAAATTTATTGCATTTATTTTCTATTTTTAAAAGCTAGTTTCCATTTTCTGCTATTTTCCTCATTTAAATTATATTTAATTAAAAGTTATTTATTTATTTTTGTGAATGAATTTTTTTATGTTATTATCTTTATTTATAAATATGTTCTAAGTCCATATAAATCTTCCAAAGTTTATTCTGTTTATTTTCAAATTTTCTAGACCAGTTTTCATTTTGTACTATTTTCTTATTTTAATCATATATAATTAATATTTACTTATTTATATTTTTTATATTTGTTATATTTTTGAATTCTAACTGAAATTATATGTAATTTCAGATATTTAAACTTATAAAAAAGAAAATATAGAAATTTGAAAGGTTTTGGTGACTTTTTATCTCCTAAGGCCTTTTATATTCCTACCGTTTCACATTTTAACCGTTTCTTTTCACTCAAATGGCCATATCTCTTCATTCTTTCAGCTGCCACCTTCATTTCACTTTCACGTATATTCATTTTCTCATTCCTGAACAAAAAAAATTTGGCCATTGCCTTTGAGAAAAGTTTGGGTAAAATTTCTTTTTCTTTTCTTTTGTTTTACTTTTATTCTTCTTTGATTTGAGTTTTGCACTTGCTCTTCACCTCTATAGGTTTGGCCATGCTCCTCTCCATGACATGACGCCTCCACCACCACCTGAGAACACCACCATCATCACCACTTCTCTGACCAAACCCCAAGCCATGCGTCCTTGTGGATTGATCCATCACCAAAATCCAACAAACTCCATAAAACTTGCCTAGACCGAACACATCATCCACATCCACCACTTCCACCACCCATGGCCGCCACCAACACCACCTCCACCACCTCCAGCACCACCTAAAATCTCAGCCACACCATCCCCTTGGCTGCTATAGTGAGGGTCGTGACCTATATGCCCTTGGCCGAGCCAAACTATGGCCTTAAACCCTTGTATATTGCTTTGTTAGTGTAGTTCCACCACCACCCACCTTTGCACCACCTTCTAGCATGTTAGGCCGACCCTTAGCAACCCAACCTGAGCCTTGGATCTCTGTAGCACCTGTAGTTTATCCTTCCAGATCAGGCCATGCCCAATAGTTCCTTGGTCGAACCCATTTAGGCCTTGAAATCTATGTTGTTGCTTGTAGTTGTGTTGCCTTGTTTTGAAATTCAAGCACATATCCTTCATCTCCTCTTTATATTGCTATGGCGACCCTATATGACCTGAACCTGATCCAAACCTGATCCAAAACAATCCCATTACAGTGTCTTTCCAGGCCATAGCTGAAGTATAAGTGGTTAAATGCAAGTGCAAAAGCTCTAGCATTGAATTGTGTAGTTATTCCTAGCATTGTTTGTAATATTTTGGGTTGTAATTCATGTTTGTTTTTATTTTGTTTGATATTTAACAAGGCAATTAGCCTTGGCTCTCCCACTCTCAAATCATTGTCGTGTTATCGTGCTTTTGAAGTTCCTTATTTGTGCATTTGGTTGTCATCTCCAGCTTATATAGGTGAGTTATTCTCACCAGACAATATGTACATATATAACTAGTGAATTGACCCCTTTTGAATCTGTAAAATGCATTATCATGTTACACCTGCTATGTTATGATTTTATGATGTTCACCCATGCTTTAACACCTATTATATTATATGTTACTGTTATATTATGTTGTTCTATTATTTTTATCAGTTTATCACACTGCAAGTTCCCTTTAGATTAGAATCACTATGGGTTGAAATGATACATACCCGAACGGACTTTATAATATGAGAAAATCGTTATGGGCTGAAATGATATACTTGAATGATTTTCAATTAGTTTCATTTACTTGGGATTGCGGGTTTGAAATGATCAAACCCGCGTATCTTTGTAAATTACGGGTTGAAATGATAAATTACCCGTATCACTTTACCTAGGCTAGAAAATGAAATACAGACCCGTTGTTAAAATATGTTTTATAAATTTTTTTTAAAATATTTTAGAAATGTAAATATTATATTATTTTGATTTAAACTAATAAAAAATGATTTTTGTAAGCATTATTGATTTTTTTGAAAATTTATAAGTGAAATAAATTAATGGTAAAATTAGAAAATTTGAAATGTAAGTTATTTTGGGAAATTTTAATTTGGTGATAATTGGAATTTAAATTAAATATGAAATGTGATAACTTCATGATAATTTGGATTAAAGTGAATTTAAATGATTTTTATATTATATTAATGATTTTGAATAAAGTTAAAATGTGAAATGAATGAATATTTAAGTTGAAATTTTGAAATATAACTAAAATTGGAAATTTGTGAATTTGGCTTAAAAGTGAATTTTAAGTTAAGTAAATAAAAATGGAATTAAGTTATATTTGAAAATTTAAACTTAAGTATTAATTTAATTTAATTTAATGAATTTATAATTTAATATTGGAATTTATTAAGTGAATTATTATTAAATTTTGATTTTTGAATGGAGGTTTAACTTTATAAAATCATGAATATAAGGGTATTTGAATGATTGTTTTAAAAGTGAAATTATACGATTTTATAAGTTAAAAATGATTTATATAAAAACATAATTGTTTGTGAAATTTTACTGAATATTTGAAGTTAATTAACTGCATTTCTGAAATGCTATAAATTCTAATGTAAATGATAATACAACATTTGTAAATGCTATAGTTGATAATAATGAACCAAATGGCTAAATTTAATTAAAGGCTATTATAGGATTTTTGTAAATGTTATAGTGGTTGAATTTAACTAAGTTTATTTGAAACTAATGTAACCCTATTACAGCATTTTAAATGCTGTCTTTTGTTAAATTGAACTGTTTTAAATGTGACTTTCCATAGTATTTTCTAAATGCTACGAAAGTTGAATCTTCATTGTTTTAATTAATTTAAGTGAACGAATGAACTTTGAAAGATTAAAATTTTGGAAATTTAATAATTTAATTATTAAATATAATAACTTCATTTTTATGATTTAAAATAAAGTAATTTGTTTCGAAATATAAACTATTTTGAAATATGATATTTTGATATTTTGAAATGGATTTTTGAAGGATATTGAATTTTGAAATGATATTTGATTTCGAAGTATAAAATACCATTTTGAAATTTTAACCACGGGATGTATTTAATTTATAGTTTAACTGATCCTTAAAGGATGGGCGATCCCAAGCATCCTTTGAGTTATTGTGCATTTCTACTACAGTTCACTTGAGTTGGTTTACATTATATAAGTATATATTGTCCTAACTTGAGTGTTTTGTGTTTTACTTTACGCTCGGGTAAGCCTGAGTATTTACAGCTTAGCTTTGGATTTCTTTCTCGAGCTAGGAATAACTAGAGATTCTGCTTGTCTAGTTATCTGTTCCTTTCATTTCAGTTGTTCTATTTCAGTTCTGGTATTCATAAACTTCTATTTATTTGAGATGTCTATTGTATATGTTTTCAAGCAGATATTATGTATTATGTTTTGAGAGTTTGTTATAGTAGCTTCATGAACTACTATGGTTTTTATATTCCGCTGCAAGTTATTCTGATATGTTCTGTGTTTGTGATTCTGTGTATTTGATTTCATTTGCTCCAAATTTATTTACAATCTGTTATTTTGAATTATTAAAGCCAGGCATGTGTGGATTATTGTCGATTTGAATGGTCCAAAATAGTGGGTCGTTACAATCAATGTTCGTCTGAAGCTACCAAAATGGATGTGATACTAAATGATGCCACTTTAAATCAACATTACTTCATACCAATCCCGCATCATATCATCAAAAGCAAGGGATGAAACTAGGCATCGTTAATGACGTTGAAAGCTATGCATGTCGAAGCTCGAAGACATTGAAGGTGGGATGAAGTAGTATGCCAAGCCACTCTACCCCTATAAACACGGACCTAGTGGCTTGCAAGTGGGGGTGATCATTTTCTTTCATCTACTCTTGAAATTAAACTCTTATAAACCCTAAATTGAATTAGAGGCAAAACCTATTTGACTGTAATCAAGCATAATATGTGAATAAGGACTTGAACCTGCCTAATACTTTGACTATGCCTCTTTGAACATTATTGATATGGACACGCATATAATCGAACCCTTTAAGTCCGAAACTCAACATGATCATTTCAAAAGAGTTTTGATCTAAAACAAGAGGTTATATGCACGATATTTATTTTGCCCACTACATATGGACATTAGAGTTTGAACATAAGAACGAATTACATAGCCCATTGGATGAGCTTAACGGACTATAACACAAATTCATTACTTGTCATCTTTACCTCCTATTAATATATGACATAACATGGGCCTTTTGAAAATAGGACTATAACAAAAATTCGTTAATGGACTATATGGGGTTCTCCATCCATATAATGATCCGCTTATGATCATTGTGCAAATAGGACTTTCTACGGTCACTAAAATTTTGGAGGATACTAAAAGTGCGGTCAACTTAATTTTCAAGCATGCATTATACCAGATGGGAATTCCAAAAGAAAAACTTATGCTGAATTATGAACCTATTTTTGGGTTCAATAATAAAGGGTCAACTCCTATTAGGCAGATAAAACTTCTTATGCAAATAGGAGTTCCACCGCTATCTCGGACCTTTGAGACTCTCTTTGTCATCGTGGATCAACCTTTTTATTATAACGCCTTTTTCAGAAGACCGGCTTTGGACGAAGTTGATGCTTTTGTTTCGCCAATGTTTTGATGGTGAAGTTTCTAACCAAAGTTGGTAGAGGACCATAAGGGGAGAACAATTTAGCGCTCGTGAGATGTACTTTGCCACTATTGAGCAGTACGAGACTATTCTTCTTGTTATGATTTGGAGGAAAACAAATTAATTAGAACTGATACTAAAAAGACTTATATTGATGATTCCTCAAAGTCATCACTCATAGCAAAAACAGAGCCTAAACATGCTTTTAGAAAATTTGTCTTCTTCGGAATGGAAAGGAAAAGGAAGGAAGCAGACTTGGTAGAAGATGAAATAGAAGCTGAGGAAATTGTCAATGAATTAACTTGTAGAAATGAACTAGAGAGAATGAATCCTACATAATACCTTGAGGAAATATGCTTGGATTCGACTGATACACCGCAGATAGTTAAAATTGGAAAAGTGCTAGATAGCAAACTCAGGGGAGAGATGATTCAGTTCCTTCAATCTAGCAAAAATGTATTTGCCTGGACCCACTCAGATATGGTTGGAATCTATTCGACCGTCATGTGCCATGCTTTGAATATAGATCCAAATGTCACACCAATCTGACAAAAGAAAAGACAGTTTGATAAAGTCTGGCCCAATGCTTTAAAGGAAGAATTCAAAAGATTGCTCGAAAACGGATTTATCAGTGAGGTACTTTATTCAAAATGGTTAAGAAATTCAGTGTTGGTCAAGAAATTGAATGGGAAGTGGAGAACATGTATCGATTACACTGATTTGAATAAAGCATGCCCAAAAGGCTCCTTTCTTTTCTCGAGAATAGATCAGTTAGTTGATGCAACAAGAGGACACCATCTCTTATCATTCATGGACGCTTATTCAGGATCTAATCAAATTCCGATGTTTAATCCGATAAGGAAAACACCTGTATTATAACATATTGTGTGACATATTGCTACAAAGTAATGCCTTTTGGGTTGAACGATGCCGAAGTGACATACGAGAAACTAGTGAATAGAATGTTCAGAGAACAAATTGGCCGGAACATGGAAGTATATGTGGATGATATGTTGGTCAAGTCTCAAGAGAGAAGTAGTCATCTAAAAGACGTAGAAGAAATGTTCGATGTATTACAAAGATAGTAGATGAAGCTTATCCAATAAAAATGTTCTTTTGGAATTCAGTCTGGCAAATTCTTGGGATATATCATCAGTGCAAGAGGAATAGAAGCTAACCCTAACCAAATTCAAGCTATTAGAGATATGGCAGAACCTGAGACAATCAAAGACATAATGAGCCCGAATGAGAGAGTGGCAACATTGAATAGATTCACTTCCATGGCCACCGACAAATGAGTTCCATTCTTCAATGTGATTAAGAAGAAGAAAAACTTCGAATGGAGTGAGGACTACCAAAAAGCTTTTAAAGAGCTGAAGATCATTTGAAGAAACCTCCAATTCTCTCTAGCCCTGTGGATGGGGAAAACCTTTATCTCTATATGGCAGTTTCTAAACATGCGGTCAGTTCAGTGCTAATAAGAGGAGAAGGAAATTCAGCTTTTGGTATATTGTACCAGCAGAAGACTCAAAGATGTGGAAGACAAATATCCAATTATAGAAAAATTGGCATACCGTTTAATGCTCACCGCACCAAAATTGAGGGCTTATTTTCAAGCACATCCAATCAAAGTCTTAACCAATTTCCCACTCAAGAAAGTTTTTAGTAAACCAAAACTTCGGGAAGATTAGTTAAATTGAGAATAGAGCTTAGCCAATACGATATCGAATTCTTACCTCGAGGGTCAATTAAAGGACAGGCTTGAGCTGATTTTGTCAACGAATGTATAGGGTTCATTAAATAACAGCTAGAAAACGAAAAAGATCTGAAACCTAAGTGGCAACTATTCATGGATAGAACCTTAAATGAACAAGGAGTCGCGGCCGGATATGTGATTATAACCTCCGATGGACATCGTTTGCATTTTGCAATGAAGTTAGGATTTCTAGCCACTAACAATGTAGTGGAATATGAATCCATGATGGCAAGACTTACCCTAGCCCTCCAATTGAAAATCCCTAGAACTGAGATTTTTAGTGATTCACAATTAATGGTAAATTAGCTAAACCAGAGGTATTCGACAAAGGAAGCTAAACTAACTCTATATGTCAAAAAGATATTGAAAATTTTAACCCAATTCGAAAAATTTTCAACACACCAAGTGCCAAGAAGCAAGAACTCCCAAGCCGATTCTTTGGCTAAGTTGGCAAGCTTACGAGGGGCACTAGAAGCCCGAATCGTGCCAATAGGCTACTAAGTGAACTCTAGTATAGTGGAAAAATCCCCAATCCATAAAATGAGTCCTTAGTGTTGACCAGGTGTCAAGCCTTAATAGATAAGGAGAAAGAAGACGAAACTGGGATTCTTCAAGAAAAACCTCCTCGTACGGAAGCTAATAATCCATATAAAAATAATTGGATGACTCCGATCGTCGAATATATAATAAAAGAAAGGCTGCAGTAAGTAAAAAGGAGGCAAGGAGAATAAAACGCCAAGCTCCAACTTTTATCATGACAAACAAAATACTTTATAAAAAGGGATATTCACTCCCTTACTTAAGATGAGTTAATCCAGAAATGTGAGCAAAATTACTAAGAAAAGCCCATGAAAGATTTTGTGGAGACCATTCCAATGGTATAAATTTGACTAAGAAAATTATAAGACAAGGCTTCTATAGCCTCAGATGACTAGTCAAGCCATTGATTACTTAAGAAGATGTGAAAAATGTCAAAAGTCCTCTAAGATCCCACGTTTACAATCAAGCAAATTGACTACTATCTCAAGTCCATGGCCTTTCGATATATGGGGATTGACTTAATCGGGCCACTGATTATATTCAAAGGAGGAGCTAATTACACGATAGTAGCCATTGATTACTTTACGAAGTGGGTAGAAGTTAAGCCGCTTCCAAACATCACATCTGAAAAGTTCTCAAGTTCATAATTAGGAATATCATTACCAGAATTGGAATTCCATATAAGATAATATTCGACAATGATACTCAATTTGAAAGTAAAGATTTTACCCGATTCTATAATAAGAATAGAATCATCAAGAGCTTCTTATCTGTAGGTCATCCCAAAGCAAATGGAGCTGTTGAAGCAGCTAATAAAACTGTAAAGACCATCCTAAAAAATTGGTTAGACAAAGCAAATGGAAATTGGGTAGAGGAACAACCTCTCATTCTATTGGCATATAGAACCTCTACTAATACTACAACAGGTCATGCCCCATATTCCCTAACATATGGATGTGAAGCCATGCTCCCAGTTGAGGTTGAAGTACATTCTCATCGGTGGATTGCGTATCCTTTTAATCCAAATCTAGAATTAAAGGGAGAGTCCTTGGACTTAATCAATGAATTAGGAGATGAAGCAGTCATACGAACGGCTGAATATTAATGAAAAATATCTAAGTATTATAACTTTAGAGTAAGAGGAAGATCATTTCAAACAAGAGAACTAGTGCTCCGAAGAGTAATGGCAAATACTAAGAATCCATTAGATAGAAAGCTCGGGCTAAATTGGGAAGGACCCATAATCAGACACAAAATAATCCCCTTAGGACATATAAGCTATGTCGACCTGATGGCAATGTAATAGCAAGAACATGGAAGCCTGAGCATTTGCAACCGCATTTTCCAACAATGGATGAATGAATAAGTTGAAATAAGTGTATCTACATGGTTGAGGAGTAAGACCCTACTAAAAACAAAAGGAAATTCCTATATCACTGCCTAAAATGGTAATAAGGGGCTAAAGCCTTTGTCCTCTACTAAGATGGCCTGGACAAAGCGCCTTGTAGAGGGATGATGGAGTAAGCCTGTAGTGCCGTCATCAAAGGCCTCACAAAAGCATCGAACAAGCCTTCGGTGCCATCATCAAAGGACTCACAGAAGCGCCTCCTAGAGGGAGGACGGAGTAAGCCTTTAATGCCATTATTAAAGGCCTCACTAAAGCACTGAACTAGCCTTTAGTGCCGTTATCAAAGGCCTTACTAAAGCGCTTCCTAGAGGGAGGACATGTAAGCCTTTGGCCTTACCAGAGCACCGAGCCAGCCTTCAGTGCCATCATCAAAGGCCTCACTGAAGCACCTTCTAGAGGGAGGTTGGGTAGGTCTTTGGTTTTTCTTAAGATATCTAACCAAACACAATGGAAGGAGGACCTAAATCATCATCTAAGATGGTGATAAGGGGTCTGATCCAAGTAGAGATCATCACCTAAGATGGTGCCAAACAAATCAATCAAGATCAGAGCCAAGTATTGCTCCAAATCAATCAATCTTCTAGAGGAAGATCTATCAAAATCAGAGCCAGTTAGTGCTCCAAGGCAAACAATTTTCTGGAGGAAGATCCATGGAACATGAACCATTTGTGCTCTTCAACAAACAAATCTTCAACTGCTAGATAAGGATTTCTGGTTTTCATTTATTATTGCCAGATAAGGATTTCTGGTCTTCTATTATTGTTGCTAGGTAAGGATATCTGGTCTTCTATTATTATTGCCGGATGGATTTCTGGTCTTCTATTATTATTGCCAGATGGATTTCTGGTCTTTTATTATTATTACCAGATGGATTTTTTGGTCATCTATTATAATTGCCAGATAAAGATTTCTGGTCTTCTATTACTATTGCTAGATGAGGATTTTCGATTTTCTATTATTATTGCCGGATGGATTTATGGTCTTCTATTATTATTGCTAGATAAGGATTTCTAGTCTTCTATTATTATTGCCAAATAAGGATTTTTGGTCTTTTATTATTATTTTCAGATGGATTTCTGGTCTTCTTTTATTATTGCCAGATGGATTTTCCGGTCTTCTATTATTATTGCAAAAAAAGGATTTATGGTCTTCTATTATTATTGCCAGATGGATTTTCTGGTCTTCCATTATTATTGCTAGATGGATTTCTGGTCTTCTATTATTATTTCTAGATAAGGATTTCTGGTCTTCTATTATTATTGCCAGATGAGGATTTCTAGCTTTTTATTATTATTGCCAAGTGAGGATTTCTGGTCTTCTATTATTATTGCCAAATAAAGATCTCTGGTCTTCTATTATTATTGCCAAATAATATCTGGTCTTCGATTATTATTGTCAAACGGATTTTCTGGTCTTATATTATTATTGCCAGATATGTATTTCTTGTCATTTCTTATTACTACTAGATAAGGATTTCCGAACTTCTATTATTATTGCCAGATGAGGATTTCTGGTCTTCTATTTTTATTTCTAGATAAGGGTTCTAGTCTTCTATTATTATTGACAGATAGATTTTCTAGTCTTCTATTATTATTGACAGATGGATCTTCTGGTCTTATATTATTATTGCTAGACGTATTTTCTGATATTCTGTTATTACTTCCAGATAAGGATTTTTGGTCTCCTAGTATTGTCATATTGGTTTTCTGGTTTTATATTATTCCCAAAAAAAAATTCCGGTCCTCTATCATTATTACTAGATGGGTTCCTAGTCTTTTAAGATGTTATTATTACCAAATGGTCTTTTTCTATTCTATTATTATTTCCAAAAGAATTTCTGGTCCTCTCTCCTATGACATTTCCACTTAGGGAATTATAATTCATAAAAACTATCTAGTTTTCCATTCATGAAAATCATTATTTCCAGATAGTTATCTAATCCTAATAAACTCCAAAAGTAACATTAGGTTACGAACAAAAGATCCTTTATAATCTTCAGAAAGGTTTGCCAAAAATCAAATCAAAAAGTTGACAATAAAAATCATGGCTTATTTTGCATTTTACAAAAAAAGAAGACTAAAATGGAAATATTACTAAGGGTTGGGCAATGCAAAAGAATTCTTGGTCTTACCCTAAGTAGTAAAAAGCTTCTTTTATACAAGGAGGAGGGAAAATGTTATCCACATAATTTCAATGTCAGAATTATGCTATAAGTGACAGCGTTGCAAAGGAAACAATGCCACATGAGGTCACTAACATGTATAGTTGATGCCACTTCTCTTTGGTATCTCCTCTATTTCATACCGTTATTTTTTTAATATCACTTCCCAGGCATCATCGCATATCAGGAAAGCCAAGATTGATATCACTCTGAATCGGTATCTTCATTAATCGGCGTCCCCAATAAGCGATATGACATGTCAACAATGTTATCTCTTATCCATACCGCACTTCATCCCATCACAATTTAGTAGTGCTACATTCCAACAATAAGGAAAAGGAGAACATCATGTTTCATTCGCATCTTACCCCAATGATACTGCACGTTATGAATGCTACACTCAATCGATGCCGCATAGGTTTTATATCGATCATTGAAGTTGTATAATTCATGAATGCCGCCTCTAAGTAGTGTCGTTGCTCTTCGATGCTGCCAGTCAAGTAGTGCCTCTCAACAACAGGGCTGGGATTGGAATCACACTTAATCGACATCGCCTCCAATTGGTAGCGCCTCTTATCAACATTGAGAATCGATGTCGCCGCTGAGTAATGTCATTATCATCAATGCTGCCTTACCTTAGAGATACCACTACAGACTTTTGGGGATGAACACCATCACTACTCGTGCTGAAGCTACCAAAATGGATGTTATACTGAATGAAGTCGCTCTACATCAACATACTTCATATTGATGCCTGTAACAACTCGTATATTTGTATCATTTAAATTGACAATAATCCACACATGTCAACTTAAATAGTACAAAACACGAATCATTAATGGAGTATATGTATATAAATGAGAATCATCACAGAATCATAGAAAATATAACATAACAAAATAGTGCAACGGAATTACAACATAGTCATAGAGTAGTTCATGAAGCTACCCATAAATACAACAATGTCTCAAATAAAATGAAATAGAACAACATAGATGTCCAATAGTGTCCAAATAGAAAGAACAATACTGATAAGATAAATATGATGATAGTCTTCGGTCTTCAGCTCCAAATAGAACAGCAACAGACATCCTCAGTCTTATCCGAGCATAAGCACAAACAAACACTCGAATCAGGACATATATTCTTATGCAGATAATATGATTCAAAATAATAATAACTCAAAGACGAATGGAATAAACATCTTTCAGGGTCCGTTAAACTATTTATACATAGTAGTGTACGATAAGTAGATAATGTCTAATAGTAAAGTAAAATATCAAGATAATGCTAAGGCGTCACCATTATTCCCCTTAACACATTGTTAATATAAGCATCACAGTCTATACAGCACTGTAAACTCCACCATAAACTAGTGGGCTATCAGGGAGTACTCCATAGGTATAATACAAGACAAATTCATAGTGGTCGTGTATAGGGCTACAAGTACGACAAGGCACATGAGGCAATACCCAAGGTAGTGACACTACCGTTTGCCTGATCCGGACTGGTGAGAACGCATCGCCGCAGCGATCGCAACACCGCGAAACAACACTCCCAAATCAACGGTGCGCACCAATCAATCACAAGTAATGAGTTGTTTACGAAGAAGTGTTTTCGCTCGAGGTAGCTAACCCCATTTGGCTCGGCACGGCTCTTGTTTTAGTCATTTCCAATTTGACACAAGTGTTAAGGCTATCCATTAATGTTCACTTTCTTCAATCATCAACGTACGTCAATCCAACCACTTCATTCTGGATCACTCTCCGCGTATAGTTATTAAAGTGGTATTCAGTTTAGACAGTGAGTATGTCCCTAACCGATTCTGGTCTCTTTAATAACATTCATAATTATTTCATCGATTGGTCGCTTAATAAATTTAAAAACCAAATCAAATTCAATTTCAATAAGAATTTGTAAATCAACATTTCATTTGTCTTTCCAAACAATTTCCAAAATTTTACGTTTCATAACTTTAAAATTTCCATTTCAAAACTCTATAATTCAATTTCAAAATTTGTTTTAAAATAATTCAATTATTCATTTGAATTCGAATACAAGTTTCATTCCATAATCATTTAAAATAAATTTAAACTCATTTATCATTTACGTTCAATGCTCGTTAAGTAAATTTATCTTCTAAAACAATTTCCATTTAACCTCTAATTCATTAAATCAATTACTTACGTTCAACTTATTTTATCAAAGCTTACAAATTTAATTAAGTTAAATTTATGAAATCAAATTCTTTTAAGTTACCAAACTTACATTTATTTAGACGCACTTTATTTCTTGTTAAAGAAATTCAATTCCACTTATTCATTTACTTAATTACAAATTTCAAAACTCAATTAATAAAGGAACTTAATTCCACTTATTCAAGAAGTTCAATTTCACTTGTTAAAGAATTCAATTTAGTTTAATTTATTAAATACTTCAATCTTATTCGATTGTCAAGTAAATTCAAAACTTAATTATTAATAATTACAAAACTTAATTATTAACAATTCCAAATTTAATTATTAATAATTTCAAATTTAATTATTAATTAATAAATTTTTACACAACGTTCTTTCATCAAAATTTAAATTCCAGTTTTATTTCAAACTTTATTTTCATTAAAATAAAATCCTTATTTTATTTCAAATCAAATTATTGACCAATCGGATTTATTAAATTTCTATCCAAAGTCAAGTTTATTTGGGTATTTATCATTTCAACCCGATTCCATTTCAATTTAAAAATCAAAGCATAGCAAAGGGAACTTGCAGTGCGATAACTGGGATGGTGTCAAAGTAAATAAACAAGCAATAGCAACCATACATAACAATTCAACAATTTATTTAAATAATCCCGAAGTAATCGTATTAATTTACATTTGTTATTTATGCAAATTAATATAATTATTCCTAGAATCTACACTATCATTTCATGTAGATTAAAGATTATTATATTATGGTTTTTCACTTGTCGTTTAATTCCAAAAAATTTATACTACAACAATTTATCCAATATACGATCAATGGTTCAAAGTGTAATTTCGCTTCCTACGTGTCAATCATCTTAACAATTAAAAGGGGTCATATTTAACAAATCAAATTTAACATATGAAGGGGTCAAGTTTAACTAATCCATTTTCACATATATAATCCATTTTAAATTTGTTGACTATCCTATATCAACTTCAACTTGCATATTATTTATCACTTAACAATAACAATTAACATCCAATTTTATCATCACATAACAAATATTCATCAACCAAACTTGTATAAGAATATAGTCATGAAAATTAATTCTCCTTTCGTGGTTAGAGAAAATGAACGACGAAGCGCGAAGAGGCACGAATAGACTTGATTTAACGCAACACAACACGAAAAGTTGAACAAGTTGCAACCATCGACAAGAGAAAAATGGTATTAATTTCAATATGAACGTTCATATATATATATATATATAATCATATATATACACTAACCAAACAATGAAGAAAGAAGAAAAGCTACAAGAGAAGGCTGCTGCATGGCGGATGACTTTAGGTAGTTGCTGTACAACAACAAAGAAGAAAAAATATCTGTTACTACTCTTCCACATACTTCAACATATATACATAACTGTATATATATGCAACATCAAGCAAAGATATGGGTTTTATGAAAGCACAGTAAAAAATTTCTCTTTTTTTTATAAAACTGTTTCCAAAATATGTACATATATAGCCCATATATATGCATGCATTTCACCAAACATTCTCGGCATGGAACAGGGGTACAGGCTCGGTTGGCATTGGGGTGTCTCGGGTTTGATGGCATCGACAGGTGGCTGGAGGGGAGACTGGGCACAAGCGGGGATGGGCGCAGGCGAAACTGGGCACAGGGCTGGGCGTAGGCGGGGCTGGGTGCAGGCTAGGATGGCGGGACTGGTCGCACGGCTGGGCGCAGGCGGGCTGGGTGCAGACTGGGCTGGCTGGACTGGTCGCAAGGATGGGAGCAGGTGGGCTGGGTGCAGGCGGGGAAACAGGGCGCGGGCTGGGGAACTGGGCGCAGGCTGCGTAAATAGGGCGCAGGCGGGGGACTGGGCGTAGGCTGGGGAAACAGGGCGCAGGGGGGGACTGAGCGTAGGCTGGGGAACTGGGCGCAGGCTGGGGAAATAGTGCGTAGGCGGGGGACTGGGCGCAGGCTGGGGAACTGGGTGCAGGCTGGGGAAACAGGGACTGGGCGCACGCAGGGAAACATGGCGCAGGGCAGGTCTGTGCGTGGGCAAAGGTGGATGGCCTTGATGCTGGGAAAGAAGGGGTGGTGAAGGATGGGCATGCAAGTAGGACTTTATAGTGAAGAATATGAAAAAGAACAAAGAAGGAACAAAGGACAGGAGAGAAGAGTTGGAGAGTTCGTACCTGGCAGAGCTGATGAAATGAGATGTTTGTTTCTTTTCTTTTTATATAAATTGGAGCAATTATGTTATTTCGAATTCCTAAACGTCACACCTACTCCCAAGTAACATCTCCCATCTTCTAACTGCCGCATTGAATGCAACTCAACCAAATTCTATTTTCAAATTCTTGAATGGATACTGGCTGAATATGGTTTAACCGGTCCGCCCGGAATGGTAAAATTAGCGCAACGCTTAACGTCGAACTCTGATTTGTACAAATGAATATACCATTTTGATCAGCACGACGAGACGCTTACTACGGTACACAGATATTTGCGATACGACAATTTTATCAAAACTCGAAATTTACGCTGATTAAATTGTTCGTTTGACAAACCAATTTAAATGAAGCAGGCGACGACAGAATTTGACGAAACGAAATACGACGTCTTGATCAGATAAATTTTTACAACATTACTATGTAAAAATTTTTTGATTTGGAAGATGAAAATTTACACACTTCAAGATGAACTGATATACAATAAAACGCGAATAAAATTTACTGCGATATTTTGCGACGAAACTTTCCTATATCCATAACTATCTAGACGCATCTTATAAACGAAGTTTGGACGTTAATTGATATCGTATGTAAATTTCATATTTTTATATTAAAATAATGGATTTAAAATTACTAAATTGGGTCGGAAATTCAGGGTCGTTACACTCTCCCCCGCTCAAAACTTTTCGTCCTCGAAAAGAAACGATACGGGAGAAGTAGGAAAGAACCAAGCAGAAAAGTCAAGATAGATTTTAATTGCAATCATGCATAATCTATATAAATAAGGACTTGGACATGCCTATTACTTTGACTATGCCTATTTGAACATTATTGACATGGACGCACATATAATCGAACCCTTTAAGCCTAAAGCTCAACAAGATCATTTGAAAAGATTTTTCGTAACATCCTTAATTTTTGATAACAATATTCAGTAAATTTAATTAGATAAGTTAAATAAAATAATGATGATAAGGGGATTGAGATTTGAATAAAATTTTAAGGGGGCCGTTCTTAATAATAAAATGAATGGGATTTAAATGGGTTATTAACGAATTAGATTATACATAGGCATATTAGTAAAATAGCCACTTCATTATACACGACTATACACTTCTCGTTCTCGTCTATTCATGTTCATTTTTCTCAAAACAAAAATAAACGCATGAACCCTAAGAAGCCGGCCATTATCAAAGAGGAAGATTACAATCTAAAGCTAAAGATCAAAGTTAGGAGGGATTAATCAACAACAAATCTCAAATTCCTTATCATATCTAAGGTAAATAATAATTCATTCCATCTCCTTTTTGTTTTTAGACTCATATGATTTCAGATTTAAGATATAATTTCGTTTCTATGATGTTTTGGATGATGATATGCTTAAATTATTAATTATTTGATTTAAACAATTCATTTGCATGTAAAATTCATACTGTTTTAGGGTAAAACTGAGAGTTTATGATTTTAGAATGCCATGCAAATTTTTTATGTTAAGTAAAACATGATTTTAGAGATGTTTTTTGATTTTCAGAATTTGTTATGAATTGCTAAAGGAAAATATGATATTACAGGGTTTAAAATTTATTTCGAGAATTTCACGAAGAAATTGGGTCTAAAATTTTAATATGTTTGATTATATGATGAAAGAGATTTTTTGTGATTTTTGGGGATTTTTCCTAGTTGACTTATTAGGGAAAATAATTTTTTTTAAAAGAGGGACTTTCCTGCAAATGTTGGTTTTGGTAAATGGACGAGCTTAAACGTTACATTTCTCTGATTTAGATCTAATTAAAAGCGGTAGTTTTTAATTATAAAAGTATATGAAAAGTTTTAAAGTAACCAATCAAGGAATTACAACAAGCATGTTAGTTGTAAAGTGAGTGACATATTTAGCTATAATATAATGTTTTTCAAAAAAAGGTGGTTTCGCCTATTTCGAAGGCACCTATCGACTCCTTTACCTCCACATCAATCCAGTCGAAACCATTAGAGTCGAAACCAATGCACATGGTATCAATGGAATCGGTACGAAGTGAATTGGTAAGTAGCGGAAGGTAGGGTGTCGAAAGCAATGCCTTCGTCAGGGTGGAAACCAAGGTTTACTTTTAAAAGATAAGCGCCTGCCTAGTTTTTGAAGGGCTTTCGACTGAGTCGGTACCCTATAGAATCGAAACCTTAGTTTGTTTTCTAAAGTTAAATTCCTGCCTTGTTTTACTTAAAGATTTAGACATAGTCGAAGCATATGCTTTCGAAAGGGGTTTTTATAAATAGTTTTTGAAGAAGGTTGCCATGCAATGAAAAGGTGTTAGCTTTCGAAGGGGAACCCTTTTCTTTAAATAAAACCTTTCGAAAGAATTGGTTTCGACCAAGTCGAAAGCCAGCCGCTAATTTCTCCCTTCGACTATATTGAAGCCATCTATGTTGTCGAAGGGTTACTCTATTTTAACTTAAACTAAGCCTTTTTCCTAAATGCTTTTGAAGGGGGTTGGGGGTTTCGAAGACAATGAAGTCGAAAGGGGGTTTCGACCCTATCCTTCGATGTTTTAATTTAAAAGGTTGTTGCTTTCGACTAGATGGTTCTGACATCATTAACTTTTTCCCCAAAAACAATTTTATAATTGGTTTCGAAAGAGATACTTTCGTATATGAGCATTTTGACCCAAAGGATGTTTTTAAATAGTAAACCCAATGCTTTCAAAAGGGTACTTTTATTTGTTTCGAAGCTATGTTTTAAAGAACGTTTTGATACCATCGAAAGGTACAATTGGTTTCGAAAGAGATGTTTTAAGATTTCAAAACATAAACCCAATCTCAATTTAAAGGAATAACCATGGCATAACTATACAAAGGGTTTTGAAATGAAGAAGTTTTCGTTGATTATAAAGGTTAAAGGTTAACCAGGATATATAATTAAGGAAGATTATAAACCACAGGTGCTGGTATTATTTGTTGTTATGAATACTTCTTCATATACTTATTCACATTGTTATTAACCCATAACAGTATTTTGGGGAAGGGCAGGATAACAGGCTAGATTGACCCAGTAGTGAATATAATTTAAGAAATGTTAAAATCTAAATTAAAGACATTGGCAGGGGCCAATAGGGTCACAGTAAGCTCATGAAAACTGTGTTTAACTAAAGATATTGGCAGAGGCCAATAAGTTCATAGTCAGCCCATGAAAACTATGATTTGATATTGGTAGGGGCCAATAGATTTATAGTAAGCCCATGAAAACTATATCCGAATTAAGATATTGACAGTTAGTCAATAGGTTCCTAGTTAGCCCATGAAAATAGGATAAGAGAAATGATATTGGAGTTACCAATAGGTTCTTGATGATCCCATGAAAACTATGAAATCAGACAGACAGTCCATAAATATTTGACAGTTTAATAGTGACACATAAAACAATAATTGAGACAGATAGTCAGAATGTATGGAGATTGGTAATCCAGATTTGATTTACTTGTTTTGCATATCATCTTTGAAATACTATGTTTTAACCATTGTGGATGCAGGAGCACAATATATGGTTTTATAAATGTTTTAGGATACTAGTGAGGGGAAAACCCGTTCTGCTAAGCGGCATGGTCTCACTAGATATCTAAATGGCTTGAGATGGTAGATTATTATTCATATCAAGCTTTATGTCTGACTCGAAGTTTTGATTTTCTCCTAAATCTCTCAGGTACTCAATTGATTTTGAGTAGGTTGAGAGTTAAGGTTTCCAGGTGTTCTTTTGGACGAATAAAGCTTCCGAAGACATGTAGGAGGAAAGCTTGTAGTTAGAGTTCTTTATTTCCGCTGTGTGTTTGATTGTAAAGGCAGATTGTTTTAGTGCCTTATTATATACTCTGATCATCCAAGGGGGCATATTCATATGTCGCTCTTGGCGTATTTTGTATTAATTATATGTTATCTGAACGTGGTCTGCATACTAGGATTATGTAATCAATTTGAAATATTTGGAAATGGAATGTTAACATTGTTTGTTGTTTTAAAATTTCCCATATTCATGTGTTTCTGTGTATCAATGAATCTAACTTCGCCGTATTTGGTCGCCGAGGATTAATAACCATGGATGACTGCAGCATCCGTAGCAGTTAGTTTTGGGCCTCCAAGTAGGGGGATGTTACAAGTTGGTATTAGAGCATAGGTTTATTAAACTTTAAAAGAAACTTAAACCTAAAAGATTTTCCAAACATAATCCAATAAATCAGATAATAAGATCGGGGTTTGGGTTAACGCTATAATAACTTACTTGTATTTGATATATATAGTTATATATAAGTGCGTATTCCCTGCTCTCTTAGATCATTCTTTTGTATCTTACTAAGGCTCGTATGACGATTTACGAGAAAGGAGATATGGAAGTAGGAAACGGAAGAGGAAATCTCGGTGGATGAAGCACCACAACTAATGGAAATGCTTGACCAACTACAAGGAGGAACCTGGGTCGACCGGCTAATGCTAGTAATCAAAATGCTCAGGCCAATGTGGGTGTTGGAAATACACCAGTAGATATGGGGGCGATGTATCAGTTCTTTGTTGGTTTGATGCAAGCAGGAGCTGCTACTTGTGTTGCTGGTATTGTAGGAGGAGCTAATCCTGTAGCCCCAGTTGGGAATAATTATGCATTGCTGAGTAGATATTACACCAGTTTTGGTGGGAAGCCATTTTTGGGAACGGAGAGTGCCATAGAGGTTCAGAATTGGTTTTTGCATTGTGAGCATATATTTACTGATTTGGGTCTGAATGAAAGGCAAAAGAGAAGGTTGGCCTCTAGATAGTTGCAGGGGTCAGCATTACATTGTGGAATAATGTCACTGCTGGAGTTCCAGAAGAGTAGTTAACTTGGGCTGATTTTAAAACGAGATTTGAGCAAATATTTGTATCTGAGTTTGCAAAGTCAGAACTGATGAGGAAGTTTATGGATCTAGTTTAAGGAGAGATGTCAGTAGCCGAGTATGCTACTAGGTTTTAAGAACTGTCTTGATATGGATATGCTACTATAGATACTGACATCAGAAGGAATGAGAGGTTCATTCAGGGATTGAGGCCCAAGATTGCTAGAATGACCATGACACATGTCCGATATCCATGTAATGTAGTGGTGGAGATGGCCATTCGCCATGAGAAGTTACTTGATGATTTTGCTAAGGAGAAACAAGTGGAGGTTCAGGGTTCTCAGGGGAAGAAGAGGAAGTTCTTTAAAAAGAAGGGAACCCAGAAGGGAGATACTGCTAAGAAGTCAAAGGCTGAGGTAGTTTGCTATAAGTGTGACAAGAAGGGTCACTTTGCGAATGAGTGTCGGTCAGGAAATGGGAAGAAAGCTCAAATAAAAAGAATGTGTAGTGCTTCAACTGTGATCAAGTTGGGTGTTACAAGAATCAGTGTCCAGAGCCAGTTAGGGAGGATACAGGTAAGTTTTTGCTATTGGACCAGCTAGGCCTACTACAGCTGATAAGGGAAAGACTATGATGGAAGGTATGTTTTTGATTCTAAATATACCAGTTAGGGTACTTTTTGATACCGGTGCATCACATTCATTTATATCTCAGTGTTTAATTGATAAGTTATGCTTAAACCCACATACCTTGTTACTACCCTAAGGGTTGCGAATCTTATTGGAGGGTATGCAACTCTAGGGTTGCGATGTGACCAATTAGAGCTTGACTTATTAGGTCATAATTTTGCATGTGTTTGCATGTTATTGATTTCGCAGATTTCAGAATCATTTTGGGTATGGATTGGTTGGATAGGTATGAGGCTAGAATATTTTGTCAGGATAGGAAAATATCACTGAGATACCCTGATAGTCATAACCGAGTGATATTCTCAGTAGAGAATACTAAATGGAGTGCTAGTGCTTTACATAATGCTATGGAGGTAAGAAATGAGATAAGTCAAGTTCAGGTAACAAGAGAGTTTGCAGATCTCTTTGAGCAAGTCATTGTACTACCACCGAAAAGAGCTGTTGAGTTTAGAATAGATCTTGTGCCAGGAGCTGAACCCGTGAGTAGACCACCTAGCAAGATGACACTGACTGAGATGAAGGAATTGAAGGTGCAGTTAGTGGATCTAGAAGGAAGGAATTTTATTAGACCAAGCAGTTCGCCTTGGGGAGCGGCCATGGTGTTTGTGAAGAAACCAGATGGGTCGTTAAGAATGTGTATCGATTATCATAAGTTGAACGAAAGGACGATTAAGAAAAAATATCCTTTGCCAAGAATAGATGATCTGTTCGATCAGCTGTGTGGAGCCAGAGTGTTTTCCCAGTTAGATTTGGTGATAGGTTTCCATCATTTAAGAGTGACCGAGGACAGTATTCCTTTGACATCATTTCGAATTAGGTATGGTTCATATGAATGGTTGGTGATGCCATTTGGATTAACGAATGCACCTGCTTTCTTTGTGGATTTGATGAACCGAGTCTTCCGAGAGTATTTGGACAGATTCGTGTTAGTATTTATAGATGACATTTTGGTATACTCTAAGGATGAAAGAGTGCTTGAAGATCATCCTAGAGTGGTGCTTGAGACGCTGAGGCAGAATCAGCTAAAGGCGAAGTTTTCCAAGTGTCATTTTTGGAAGAAAGAGGTTAAGTTTCTTGGTCACGTGGTTTCAGAGAAAGGGTTGTCAGTCGATCCAGATAAGATCGAAGTAGTGAACAGTTGGAAGAGACCAGAGACGGTGACTGAGATTAGAAGTTTTCCTGGATTTGCTGGCTATTACAAGAGATTCATTAAGGATTTCTCGTGGATAGCAGCACCTTTAACTAAGCTAACCAGGAAGGAGGAAAAATTTGTTTGGTCCAACAAATGTGGGGAATCATTCCTTAAATTAAAGCATTTGCTGACCAATGCACCCATGTTAGTAGTTCTAGATGGAAACCAAGGGTTGGTGGTATATACTGATGCATGCGGAACCGGATTGGGAGCAGTATTGATGCAGAATGGTAAAGTTATTGCCTATGCTTCGCGACAGCTTAGACTACATGAATTTAGATATCCTACTCATGATTTGGAGTTGGCAGCTGTGATCTTCGCATTGAAGATTTGGAGACATTATCTCTTAGGGGAGAGGTTTGAGCTTTATACCGATCATAAGTCTTTACGATATTTATTCTCTCGGAAGGAGTTGAATATGAGGCAGCAGAGATGGTTGGAGTTTCTAGCTGCTTATGATTTTCGTATAGAGTATACACCAGGAAAAGGTAATAAGGTAGTAGATTCCCTTAGCAGAAAATACCAGAATGTGGTGTTAGCTATGTTGGCAGAGTGGAAAGATTTATAAGCTTTAGTCAGTTGTGATGTGCAGTTAAGATCGACTACTGGTTCTAGTTAGAGTTCTGCCAGTTGTCTTATTTAGAAGTTCGACCAGTATTGATTGAGAGAATTGCTTCTAAACAGAAGGAGGACCCAGTGTTGGCTGAGAGGATTAAAAGGCTTGATGTTGGAACTGAAATCGATGATCTAAAGGATTTTATCCTTGACCAGAGAGGATGGTTGGGAATGAAGGAACGATTGTATGTTCCGAATATTGAGCACTTGAGGAAAGAAGTTCTTGGAGAATTTCATCGGTCCAAGTTTACGATTCATCCTCGAGGAACCAAGATGTATCAAGATATGAAGAGGAGCTTCTATTGGGAAGGCATGAAGAGGGATGTTGGCTTGTGGGTTAGGCAGCGTGAAAACTGTCAACAAGTGAAAGCTGAACATCAGAAACCGAATGGGTTGCTTCGGCCTTTAGAGATTCCAGTTTGAAAATGGGATTCAATATCCATGGATTTTATAGACAGGTTGCAAAGGACAAATAGGGGTAATTATAGTATATTGGTTATAGTGGACAGATTGACCAAGTGTGCCCATTTCATTCCAGTTAAGTCAACCAGGACGGCACCTGTTTTAGCTAAGTTGTTCATATGGAACATAGTTAGATTGCATGGAGTTCCTAGTAGTATAGTCAGTGACAAAGATGCTTTATTCACTAGTGAATTTTGGAAGAGTCTACAGGAAGTGATGGGTACCAAGCTTAATATGAGTACTGCATATCACCCGCAGATAGATAGGTAGACATAGAGAGTCAATAAGGTACTCGAGGATCTATTGATAGCTTGCGTATTTGATTTTGGTGGATCTTGGGAGGATCACCTACATTTGGTTGAGTTTTCCTATAATAATAGTTATCAAACTAGGATATGAATGGAACTATTTGAAGCTTTGTATGGAAGACCATGAAAATCACCAGCATGTTGGTTGGAAATTGGAGACGGATTAGTCTTAGGTCCAGATTTGGTTAGAGAAGCATCAGAAACGATTGAGTTAATCCGAGGAAGGATGAAGGAAGCTCAGTCCAGACAAAAAGGGTTACGCGGATAAGAGGCGTAAGGACCTAGAATTCTCAGTTGGAGATAAGGTTTTCATTAAGTTATCACCTATGAAGGGTGTGGTGCGATTTAGAAAGTTAGGGAAGCTAGCCCCGAGATATGTTGGTTCATTCCAGATTATAGAGAGGATTGGAAAGCTCACATACATAGTAGAGTTGCCGAGCAGTATGGCATGTGTCCATAACATATTTCACATGTCTCATCTTCGTAAGTATGTGCATGATCCAGAGACTACTATTCCTCCGACAGGGTTGGATGACTTAGTGGTAGAGTATAATTTGACTATTGTTAGACAACCAGTTCGGGTTGTAGCTAGAGATGAGAAAAGATTAAGGAACAAGCTGTGCCGTTAAAGCGCTCGGTGGATTCAATGCGGTAGAGGTGCAAAAAGTCATAGCGGGGATGTAGCGAAGATATAGCGGGATATATCGGATTACTCTAAAATAGCATATAAATCCCATACTTGTTGTTTTTACAAATATATAGATAGTAATTATGTGAAAAATTAACATTCAATTGAATTATAATTAATAAAAAATAATTTTAAATAAAAATATGTGTAAATGTATTGTAAATGAACGTAAAACTGTTATATAACTTAATTTAATTTATTAGAATATTAGAGTATTATCATTTCTAAACATATATCAAAAATTTAATGAAATTAATTAATTTCATAATTTTTATAGCGTATAAATATCATTTTTCAATCCAATTTTTTATAGAAGATATAGCGGAAATAGCGGAATATAGCGGAAATAACGGAATATAGCGGAAATAGCGGGGATTAAAGCGAAAAGGCTATATGTTGGGGATATATGGAAAAATCGTAGCGGTAGGAATCCGCTATAAGATATATCGGAGTTATAGCGGGGATATAGCGGGGCATTAACTGCACAGGGAACAAGACAGTCAGGTTGGTGAAAGTTCAATGGAGCGACAACGAGAAGGACTGTACCTGGGAGACAGAGGACATGATTGGAGATACTTATTTTGATCTGCTTTGAGGGTATGTCTATATTAGATTTATATAGATACTTACTAGTTAGATATGCTACTGTGGTGGTTAGGAGTTGTTACAGATGATTGCTATGTTTAGTATTTAGTCCTTACTGAATTTTGAGGATAAAATACTTTAAGGGGAGAGCCTATAACATCCCTAATTTTCAATAACATTATTCATGAAATTTAATTAGATAAATTAAATTGAATAATGATGATAAGGGGATTGAGATTTGAATAAAATTTATAAGGGGCCGTGCTTAATAATAAAATGAATGGGCTTTAAATGGGTTATTAACTAATTAGATTACACATAGGCATATTAGTAAAATAACCACTTCATTATACACGGCTATACACTTCTAATTCTTGTCTATTCATGTTCATTTTTCTCAAAACAAAAACAAACGCACAAACCCTAAGGAGCCGACCATTATCAAAGAGGAAGATTAAAATCTAAAGCTAAAGATCAAAGCTAGGAAGGATTAATCAACAACAAATCTCAAATTCCTTATCATATCTAAGGTGAATAATAATTCATTCCATCACCTTTTTGTTTTTATACTCATATGATTTCGGATTTAAGATATAATTTTGTTCCTATGATGTTTTGGGTGATGATATGCTTAAATTATTAATTGTTTGATTTAAACAATTCATTTGCATATAAAATTCATACGGTGTTAGGGTAAAAACGAGAGTTTATGATTTTAGAATGCCATGCAAAAAATTTATGTTAAGTAAAACATGATTTGAGAGATGGGTTTTGATTTTCAGAATTTTCCAAGCTTTAATTTTTTTTTATGAATTGCTAAAGGAAAATATGATATTACTGGGTTTAAAATTTATTTCGAGAATTTCAGGAAGAAATTGGGTCTGAAATTTTAATATGTTTGATTATATGATGAAAGAGATTTTCTATGACTTTTGGGGATTTTTCCTAGTTGATTTATTAGGGAAAATAGATTATTTTAAAAGAGGGACTTTGCTGCAAATGTTGGTTTTGGTAAATGGAAGGGCTTAAACATTACATTTCTCTGATTTAGATCTAATTAAAGAAGCAGTATTTAATTATAAAAGAATATGAAAAGTTTTAAAGTAACTAATCAAGGAATTACAATAGGTAGGTTAGTTTCAAAGTGATTGCCATATTTAGCTATAATCCAGTGTTCTTCAGAAAAAGGTGGTTCCGCCTATTTCGAAGGCACCTATCGACTCCTTTACCTCCCCATCAATCCAGTCAAAACCATTAGAGTCGGAACCGATGCACATGGTATCAATGGAATTGGTACGAAGTGAATTGGTAAGTAGCGAAAGTTAGGGTGTCGAAAGCAATGCCTTCGTTAAGGTCAAAACCAAGGTTTACTTTTAAAAGATAAGCGTCTACCTAGTTTTTGAAGGGCATTCGACTGAGTCGATACCCTATATTGTCGAAACCTTAGTTTATTTTCTAAAGTTAAATTCCTGCCTTGTTTTACTTAAAGCTTTCGACATAGTCAAAACATATGCTTTCGAAAGGGGTATTTGTAAATAGTTTTGAAGAAGGTTGCCATGCTATGAAAAGGTGTTAGCTTTCGAAGGGGAACCCTTTTCTTTAAATAAGAGCTTAGGAAAGGATTGGTTTCGACCAAATCGAAACCCAACCGCTAATTTCTCCCTTCGACTGTATTGAAGCCATCAATGCTGTCGAAGGGTTACCTTGTTTAACTTAAACTAAGCCTTTTTCCTGAATGCTTTCGGAGGGGGTTGGGGGTTTCGAAGATAATGGAGTCGAAAAGGGGTTTCGACCCTATCCTTCATTGTTTTAATTTAAAAGGTTATTGCTTTCAACTATGTTTTAACCATTGTGGATGCATGAGCACAATATATGGTTTTATAAATGTTTTAGCATACTAGTGAGGGGAAAACCCGTTCCGCTAAGCGGTGTGGTCTCACTAGATATCTAAATGGCTTGAGATGGTAGATTATTATTCATACCAGGCTTTATGTCTGACTCGAAGTTTTTGTTTCCCCTTAAACTCTCGGGTACTCAATTGATTTTGAGTAGGTTGAGAGTTAAGGTTTCCAGATGTTCTTTTAGACGAATAAAGTTTCCGGAGACGTGCAGGAGGCAAGCTTGTAATTAGAATTCTTTATTTCCACTGTGTGTAAGGCAGATTGTTTTAGTGCCTTATTATGTACTCTGATCATCCATGGCTGCATCTTCATATGTCGCTCTTGTCGTATTTTGTATTAATTATATGTTATGTGAACGTGGTCTGCGTACTGGGATTATGTAATGAATTTGAAATATTTTGAAATGGAATGTTAACATTGTTTGCTATTTTAAAATTTTCCATATTCATGTGTTTTTGTGTTTCAATGAATCTAACACCGCCTTATTTGGTCGCTGAGGATTAATAACTATGGATGACTGCAGCATCCGTAGTTGTTAGTTTTAGACTTCCAAGTAGGGTGAGGTTACATTTTTGGTCTAAAACAAGCAGTTATATGCACGATATTTATTATTTATTTTACCCACTACTTATGGACATTGGACTTTGAACATAAGAACGGATTGCATAGCCCATTGGCGAGTTTAATGGATAGTTACACAAATTCGTTACTTGTCATCTTTACCTCCTATGAATACTAGTATAAAACGCATGTACGTGCAAAACCTTTGGTGGTCAAAACACTTTTATTTCAAAAAGTTTGGTTAGTGATGTTGGTTGCAAGTTTATAGTGGAATTTCGTTGATGGGTGGTCGTGAAGGAGATGGGGGTGAAGCTTGTAAACCGTTGGTAAGATTCCGTTGATGGATGTAGGGTATTTTCGAAATTTCAAAAAGACACGGTTGAAATGCTATTTATTGAATTCTTATTATTAATAGTAGAGATATGACATAACGTGGGCCTTTTGAGAATTTCATCTCAAAAGCCCATATGGATTCTTGAATACATTAATTCCAAGTGACCTTGGGAGATTTCGAGTATAGTGTTCCATGATATCGTATGGACTTTCGAACATATCACCTCGAAGGCCTATCAAGCATCATAAATCCATGCTTTAATGATTCCATCTCGCATTATGTCTCAAGTGATAAATTGGTCCTTAATAACACTATTTGATCAACACTGATTGAGCTATGCTTAATTGTATCATTATATATGTTCGAATTGAGGATTAATTTATCATAGTTAGCATCGTGGATGTTATACCATTTTTTATCTAACATATACGTACACATTAACTATGTACACTACTTATATGTTGCACTTACACTTTACATATATGAATGTTTTGATACATTCATTATTATACATTTGAATTTAAATAAATTTATACTAATTTTTAGTCAAATTAAATACAATAATATTTTATTTAAGTTTTTATTAGATTGGATCTAATATACCTTTAGACTTCAAAAGCCTAATAGATCCAAAATAGGGAATTTTTTTGAAATTTACCTATTTAACTTCCTTCCAACTAGCCTGGCTCCAAAAAATAATAGGAAACTAATCTACAAATATACTACCCTCCAATTATTCCCAATAACCACAGGCTAGTCAATCGTGCCTGAACCTAAAATGTCTCGGTCTGACCCAAGTATTATATAAATAACACACGGGTCCGACTGCGTATAGAATGTAGTTGTCCATAAATGAAAACAACTTACGTGGTGGAAATAAGTGTAACTCATTATGACATACGCACATCTCAAGTTTATGAACATTTCTCAAAACCATGCACATAGAAGATCACTCATCACAAAGTATAGTCAATCAACACATAATATGGCACATAAAACAAGTGGGTGAAACAACACACAATCAAACATATCAACACATAACTTTCAACAAATTCAACATGGCACTCACGCAATAATGCTAAGTAATAATGTGGGGTCTCAGCCTCGTAAATAATGATTTTAGTCATACTAGATGATCAGGTCGGCTCTCAGCTGCGTACTCAATGATCGCACAAAAGTGAATAAGTATGCGTCTACATACTCACATCAGTAACTAGGTGGGAGACTGATGGCTCTCAACTTGCTCAAAGAGCCTTCCTCACATGCTCACAGCACTACACTTACAGTCTTTTGCTATCTTTATGTCCATCGTAACCCAATATTCATTAGGTGCAAGTCTGTGCTATGCAATTGTCATGACCCTGCAAATGTCCTCAAATAGTAATAGACTACTGACCTATGTGACATAGGGGTAGTGGCTCTCAACCTTACACATCAAGAAGGTATGCCATAGATTCAGGGAGCGACCTTGTAGTCATGCTGCTAGGATGGATACTAACCTAATCTGGTTTACTTTTCCCCATGGAAAATGGGGTTGGATTAGTAAGAGGGGGCCAGAGCAGAGAAAAGGAATGTTATGTTGCTGAGCTAAGAGAAGCAAAGCAATGTGGAAAATGGAAGAATGTAGAGAAGGCTCTCTACATTTAAAACTCGAAAGAATAGCAACTAAAACCCTGACTCGGGATCCATAGTAAGTTCAATAAGTCTATGGATTCTAGGAAGTAGTCACAGGACACGGGTGACATCATAAGAGTTGATGGTTGAGGTTTCGATCAACATGGAAAATCCATCATGGACGCTTAAGATTGGATTTAAACTTGGTACTGGAATAAGGAAGGAATTGGTTAATTTCTTTCTAGTGAATTTAGATGTATTTGCTCGAACACATTAAGATATGTATAGGATATCATCGGAGAAAGCATGTCACGCACTAAATGTGGACCCAAAGTTATCGCCCGTGAAACAGAAAAACACAGTTTGGGACCGTAGCGATCCACTGTGTTAAAAGAGGAAGTGGACAAATTGAAGGCGAACGGTTTCATCCGTGATGGTTTATACCTGAAATGGGTATCAACCTTGTGTTGGTCACAAAGTCAAACAGAAAGTGGCAGACATGTATTGATTATTAAGACTTGAATAAAGCATGCCTGAAGGATAGGTTTCCCTCGCATATGATCGATTAGCTGGTAAACAGGACTGTAGGGCATAAGTTACTCTTATTTAAGGATGCTTACTCAAGATATAATCAGATTCCGATGCACGCATCGGATCTGGAGCACATAAGCTTTATAATGGATTTGGGTTTATATTACTACCCGGTGATACCATTTGATTTAAAGAACGCTAGAGCTACACACCAGTGGTTTGTGAATTTTATGATTAGAAAGAAAATCAGACGAATGATTGAAGTATACGTGGATGATATGCTCATGAAGTCATGGCTATCGAGGAACTACATGGTTGACCTCTTAGAAATGTTCGAAGTGTTATGGAAGTATGGGAAGAAATTGAATCCGTTAAAATGCTCCTTTGGAGTTGCATTGAGAATTTTTAAGGATTTATTGCAAATTCAAGGAGCACTAAGGCTAATCCAGAGCAGATTGATGCCTTAAGGAATGTGAGCGCCTTAACCATAAAAAAGAGTTGTAGAGTTGAATCGAAAGGTTGCTGCTTTGAGTCGGTTCATCTCAAAGGTGACGAATAAGCGTATACCATTCTTCGATGCTCTCAAAAAAAGAAAAAAGAACTTTGAGTAGAATGCAGAATGTCAGACTATCTTCGAGGAGATACCAAGGCATATGGAAACACCATCAGTTTTATCCAAACCGCTGAACAAGGAAGATTATTTCGTCTATTTGGCAGTGTCTACTCATGCACTAAACATGACATTAGTACGAGAGTTGACAAGGATTCAAAGGCCGGTTTATTACATCAGCAAGTTGTTTACTAGAGCTGATAAGAACTACCCATGACTAGAGAAACTTGCATACTCCTTTGAAATGTAATCAGAAAAGTTGTTTTAATCTGTGATGATTTTATTTCATATTCAAATGCTTCTGATATTATGGATATCATTAACATTGCCATATTTTGTCACCGGAAGTTAATACTATGGATGACTACAGCATTTGTAGCGCTTAGCTTCAGGCCTTAAGAAAGGGAATGTTACAACTTGGTATCAGAGCATAGGTTTATGAAAAAAAATTGAACTTAAAATAATTTTGAAAACATAATCCTAAGGAATTAGAGAAAAAGATTGGGGTATGGGATAACGCTATAGTAACGTACTTGTATTTGCTATATATAAGTATACACTTTATCTCTATTTTCCCATCTCTATTAGGTCGTTCTTCTGTATCTTATGAAGACTGAAATGCAAGTATGGATGCTAGAGGTGGAAAAGTTAACCTTGGTGAGGGAAGCACCACAACTAATGGAAATGCCAAACCAAATACCAGGAGGAACACAGGTTAGGCACAAGCAGCAAATGTGGGTGTTGGAGTCCTGCAAGTAAACATGGGAGCAATGTATCAGTTCTTTATAAATATGATGCAAGCGAGAATTGCTGCTGGAGTAGTTGGAGGAAATGATGAAGGAGGAAATCTAGAAGCTCCGGTGGTGAATAACTATGCCATTTTGAGTAGAGATTATGCTCGGTTGGGAGGAAAGCCGTTTATTGGTACTAAAGACGTAATTAACGTGGAGAATTGGTTACTTCATTGCGAGAGGATTTTCGCTGATCTTAGGCTCAATGATGAGCAGAAGAGGAGACTCGCTTCTAGACAGCTACAAGGGGCAGCACTGTATTGGTGGAACAATGTTACTATTGGAGTCAATGAGGAGACCATAACATAGACTGAGTTTAGGAGGAGGTTTGAAGAAAGGTTTATGTCAGAGATTGCGAAATCTACTCTGCTCGGGAAGTTTGCTGAGTTCGAGTGGGGAGATATGACTGTGCTTGAGTATGCAACAAGGTTTGAGGAGCTAGCGAGATATGGCTATGCTATGGTTGATACTGTTATTAAGAGGAATGAAAAGTTCATTTGGGGGTTGAAGCCTGAGCTTGCTAAGGCCATGTTGTCGCACATTAGGGATCCATGTGATGTTGTTATTGAGATGGCCATGAGGCAAGAAGAGATGCTTGCTTTTCTTGAGGGAAATAAGGCAAAAGGAAGCTCAAGGAGGGCAGAGTCAGAAAAGAAAAATTTTCCATAAGAAAGGAGCTCAGAAGGGTGGAGCTTCTAACAAGGGAAAGGCAGAGGTTGTCGATTATAAGTGTGACAAAAAAGGACAATATGCTCATGAATGCCAGATAGGAAAAGGAAAGAAATCTACTGAGAAGAAAGGAGTAAGATGTTTCAACTATGATTAGATTGGGAACTATAAGAACCAGTGCAAGGAGCAAGCCAAGGATGGGAAAGGCAATGTGTTTGCATTGGAATCAGCTACCTCAAGACCAATAGTAGAGGAGAGAGGAAAAGCTGTGTTGGGAGGTACGCTTTTGATTTATGGCGTATCAGTTAGAGTTCTATTTGATACGGGTGCATCACATTCATTTATATCTCATTGCTTGGTAGATAAGCTTAACCTAGAACCCTCATACCTAATTACTTCCTTAAGGGTTGCAAATCCGATAGAAGGTTATGCGACTCTTGGGATGAGATGTGACCACTTAGAGTTTGAATTGTTAGGTCATGTGTTTGTTTGCAGTTTTCATGTGTTTGATTTCGAAGGGTTCGGAATTATTTTAGGTATGGATTGGTTAAGTAAATACGATGCTAGGATATTTTTCCATGATAGGAAAATATTGCTTAGACACCCTGATTGTAGAGATCGGATTATATACTCTGTTGAAAACCCTAGTTTTGAGGATAGTGCTTTTTGGGTGTTATGGAGGTAGAAGATGAGTTGAATCAAGTTTTCGTTGTTAGAGAATTCACAGTGTTTTTGAACCTATAGTAGGATTGCCGTTGAAACGAGCCATTGAGTTTCGGATAGATTTAGTACCCATGGAAGAACCGGTAAGTAAACCGCCAAGCTGAATGACACCTACCGAGATGAGGGAGCTAAAGGTGCAGTTGGTGGATTTGGAAGGCAAGAATTTTATCAGACCAAGTAGTTCGCTTTGGGGAGCAGCCGTAGTGTTTGCAAAGAAGACAGACAGATCGTTGAGGTTATGTAACGATTATCGTAAGTTGAATGAGAAGACGACAAAGAATCGATATCCGTTACCTAGAATTGATGATTTGTTCGACCAGTTGAGTGGAGCCAAAGTATTTTCCCAGTTGGATTTGATGATAGGGTTCCATCAACTTAGAGTGGCAGAGGATAGTATTCCTTTGACAACGTTTAGAACCAGATATGGATCATACGAATGGTTAGTAATGCCGTTCAGACTAACTAATGCGCCAACATTCTTTGTGGATTTGATGAACTGAATTTTCCGGAGTACTTGGATAGGTTTGTGTTAGTATTCGTAGTTGATATTTTGATATACTCTAAGGATGAGAGAGAGCATGAAGTTCATCTTAGAGTGGTGCTGGAGACGCTGAGGTAGCATAAGCTAAAAGAGAAGTTTTTGAAGTGTCATTTCAAGAAGAAAGAAGTGAAGTTTCTTGGTCATGTAGTCTCAGAGAAAGGGTTGTTTGTAGATCTGACTAAGATCGAGGCAATGAATAATTGGAACATACCCGAGACAATGACCGAGATAAAGAGTTTTCTTTGATTAGCTGGGTATTATCGAAGATTCATTAAGGATTCCTCACAGATAGCGGCACCGATGACCAAGCTAACGCGAAAGGATGTAAAGTTCATTTGGACCAATAAGTGTGAGGAGGCATTCCTGAAGCTGAAACACTCATTGACTAATGCACCTGTGTTAGTTGTTCCAGAAGGGAATTGGGATTTAGTAGTTTACACAGATGCATGTGGAACAGGATTTGGAGTTGTGTTAATGCAAAGGGGTAAAGTGATTGCCTATGCATCTCGACAACTTAGACCGCATGAAGTTAGATATCCAACACATGATTTGGAATTAGCTGCGGTAATTTTTGCATTGGAGGTGTGGATACATAACCTTATGGGAGAGAGATTTGAGCTGTATACGGATCATAAGTCACTGAAGTATTTGTTTTCTCAGAGGAGTTGAATATGAGACAGCAGAGGTGGTTAGAGTTTTTAGCCGTTTATGATTTTAGTATTGAGTACACACCAGGAAAGGGCAACAAGGTTGCGGATGCACTTAGCAGAAAATATCAGAATGTAGTGTTGGCAATGACAGCTAAGTGGAAAGATTTAGAAGCGCTGACGACATGCAGAGTACAGTGGAGATTTGAAGCTAGAACTAGTAAGGAAACTGTTATATTGTCATGCTTAGAAGTTTGACCGGCGATGATCGAAAAGATTGCTTCTAGGCAGGAAGAGGATCCAATGTTTGCCGAGAGGATTAGAAATCTTGAGGTTGGAACTGAGATCGATGATCTAAGGGATTTTAGTCTTGACCAGAAGCAATGGTTGAGAAAGAGGGGACGGTTGTGTGTTCCGAATATCGAGGACTTAAAGAAAAAAGTTCTTGGATAATTTCATCGATCCAAGTTTACGATTCATCTGGGAGGAACTAAGATGTATTAGGACATGATGAGGAGTTTCTTCTGGGAAGGTATGAAGAAAGATGTTGGCTTATGGGTGAAACGGTGTTTGAACTGTCAGTAGGTAAAAGCCAAACATCAGAAACCAAGAGGATTACTTCAACCGTTAGATATTCCAGTGTGGAAATGGGATTCTATCTCGATGGATTTTATAGACGGGTTGCCAAGGTCAAATAGGGGAAATGAAAGTATATGGGCCATAGTGGACAGATTGACCAAGAGTGCCCATTTCATTACAGTTAAGTCAACCAGAACGGTACATGTATTAGCTAAGTTATTTATGAAGAATAGAGTTAAACTGCATGGAATTCCTAGTAGCATAGTAAGTGATAGAGATTCCTTATTCACTAGCGAGTTCTGGAAGAGTCTATAGGATACTTTAGGTACCAAGCTCAAGAAGAGTACCGCTTACCATATGCAGATAGATGGGCAAACGGAAAGGATTAACAAAGTCTAAGAAGATTTGTTAAGAGCTTGTGTGCTAGATTTTGGGAGATCATGCGAAGACCATCTACACTTAGTCTTATTTTCGTATAACAACAGTTATCAAGCTAGTATAGGGATGGCACCATTTGAAGCTTTGTATGGAAGGCCATGCAAATCTTCAGTTTGTTGGTTAGAGACGAGGGATAGGTTAGTTCTTAGTACGGATTTGGTCCGAGAAGCTGCATAAAAGGTTGAGTTAATTAGGGCTAGATTGAAAGAAGCTCAATCTAGGCAGAAGAGCTATGTTGATAGGAGATGGAAAGACTTAGAATTCTCAGTTGGGGATCATGTTTTCGTCAAAGTATCACCAATGAAAGGTGTAATCATATTTGGGAAATCAGGGAGTTGGCACTGAGATTCATTGGGCCATTTCCTATTGTGGAAAGGATCGACAAACTCGCATATAGAGTAGAGTTACCAAACAGTTTAGCAGGATTTCACGATGTTTTTCATATTTCTCATCTAAGGAAGTGTATTTAAGATCCGGAGACTACTATAGCACCAACTATGTTAGAGGACTTAGTAGTGGAACCGAATTTCACTATAGCTAGAAAGCCAGTTCATGTAGTCGCGAGAGATGAGAAGAAACTAAGGAACAAGACAGTTAGATTAGTTAAATTCCAGTAGAGCGATGATGAAAGAGACTATACTTGGGAAACTAAGAGTAAGATTAGAGATGCTTATCCTGACTTGTTGCATGTTATGTTTTACCTTTATGATTGGTTCTGATGAGTACCTTATCATAATTTCGAGGACGAAATTCTTTAAAGAGAGGAGTCTGTAACGACCCTAATTTTGATTAACATTATTTAGGATGTTTAATTAGTTAAATTAAATGAAATAATGTAAATGGTTATGGGATTGAGATTTGTGTGATTAGAAGTAGCTGTGCCTAGTTAAACAATGAACTAAATGGAATTGAAATGAAATAGTAAGGGGAATTAGATAAGGGAAAATAAGAATATGTCATATTCTTATACCCTAAACCCTCATGCCACATTCATTTTACACATTCACAAACTAAAACAATTTTAGGAGAGGTCAGCCACCATTAAGGAAAAAGCAAGAAGAAGATAAAGCTAGAATCCAAAGAAGGAAGCTTAATCAACTTAATCCAAAATCAAATCTCAACTCCTTAACAAACTAGAAAAAGGTGAATAATAGATTACATCTCATCTTTTATGATTTTCGGTTGCTAGATTGAGATCCGAATTTATTTTGCAAATGTTTTGCCATGTTTGGTTGTTTAAATGGATACATATGCTTGTTGATGATTTAGGCTATTTCGTATAGATTTTATGATAAGAATTGATTTGGAAAACCTATTAAATTACATCCAAATGACTACGTTTTTGATATGAGGTCAGAAATATTATTTCAGAGATGGGTTTCAAGTTTCATAATTTTCTGAATTATTGTGGATTTATTATGAATTTTCTAGTAAAGAAAATGGTATATTGGGTTTAAAATTATTCACGGCTATTTTATGTTACTTTGGGTCAGAAATTAAAATATGCTAAAAACATACTAAAAGTGATTTATTGGAGTTTTTGGAGAATTTTCCTAAGTGTTTTATTAAGTATATAAAATTATTTAAGGTATGAGACTTAAATGTTTTGTATGTTTAAAATAGGAGAAGGGGCAATTTGCTAAATGTTTAAAAAAAATAATTACTAGATTCAGCAGCACCTTTAGAAAAGATTTTGGAAAAGAAATTTGCAACCAATTATATTATGACAAATAGGCAAGTTAGTTGAAAGAAATTACTTTATAAAGAAAGAAAACAGTTTTTGTAAGTGTTTGATGTTTTGCCACTATCGGCAGCAAGCTTTTGACTTCATGCTCTCACCTTCGACTAAGTCGAAACTAATTCACATGGAATCCATGCCTTGGTACGTAGTAAATTGGAGTTTGGCGAGAGGCATAAGGTCAAAACAGTGCTTTCGAAGGGGTCAAGACCTCGTTTTGCTTTCAAATGGAAATGTCGCTTACTTGCTTTTAAAAGAATGCTTTCGAAAGGATTTAAAGATAGCTTTCGGTAGAGGTTACCACCTTTTGTTTCAAACTAGCTTACGACAGGGTCGAAACATACATTGCCACAATTCTGCCCTTTCGACCTAGTTGAGGCCCTTGCCTTTAAACATGGTTTCGAAGGGGTGCTTTCGCTTTTAAATATAAAAATCGATTCTCCAATGCTTTCGAAGGGATTGGTTTCGACACCATCCACTTCTTTTACTTAGGAATTTTTTTTCAAAAGAGTCGCTTTCGACTTAGTTCTTTTAAGACCCTTTTTTATATTTTGGAAGTTAAACCTAAAGGTTTCGAAAGGAATGGTTTTAAATAGTTTCGAAAGGTTGTTCCACATGTTTTCACTTGAACCCAATGCTTTCGAAAGGTACTTGAAGTGTTTTAAATGGAAGGTTTCCAATTGCTTTTGAAAGACAAGTTTTGCAGTGTTTTGAAAAGAGGATGTCTAGGGTTTAAAAAGGTTTCGAATGGATACCTTCAATGATTTCGAAAGGTTGTTATAAAGGTTTTGAAAGATATGTTTTGGCCTTTCGGACTAGTGTTTCAAGGTATAGTAGTTAATATGTTTCAAAAGGGGTACTTTCAATGGTTTTGAAAGGGTTGTTTAAAGTTTTTAAACAAAGGTTTCGAATGGTTTACCTTGGCTTTATGGTCTAAGAGTTTTTAAGTTAAAAAGGGTTTTAACTTACTTTGGAGGGATAGGTAACCCTCAATATATTTCATCAACATTGTTTTGGGTAAAAAGTGTGTGTGTGTCTATATATATATAACATGGAAAATAGCTTTAAATAAAGCAAAGAGTATATTTTCCTTATTTAAGTATGATTTAAAGGGTTAAAAAAATTAGAAAGGTTTTTAAGGAAAAATTTAAAGGGTAGTTAACCCTAAGTAAATCACTCAGATATTTGAATACCAAATGTGACTGGTGTAGGGTTGTGCCTTATACATTTACTATAACCCCTAGCTAATTTAGTCCAAAATTCCAGTGTGTAGGGCTTAGTCACAAGTAAGACTTAAATGATGGTTACACGCAGAAAGGAATATATACAGAGAAGAATGATAGGTTATTGGTGAACCCGCAAAACCATTAGGATCAGGTGACCCTTGGAGAAGTAAGTTAAGGACAGATCGTCCAGAAGTTTGTCTAATAGGTATTAGACTATTTGTTTATTTTGTCTGGTTGGCCCGAGTTTGCCAATGGTTGTAGTTAGAAAAACAAAACTATATTGTTCGGACAGATGGTCATTTATTACCTGATTTACGAGCATATATTATATTGCTTTTATTGTTTTAATTAGTTTGATTGCAAGATTCTGATTTGCAAAAGATATGTTTTTAAAGGGATACTAGTAAGGGGAAACCCGTTCCACTAAGTGGCGTGGTCTCACTTAATATCAGTAAATCGAGATGTAATAGTAGTATTCACACCAGGCCTTATGTCTGAGTTAAAGTTTATGTTTTTTCCTCTTAAACTCTCGGGTGCTCAAAATTAATTTGAGTAGATTGAGAGTTAAGGTTTTTCAGGTTTAGTAGGTGGACGAATAGAGCTTCCGAAGACGTGTAGGAGGCAAACTTAGCTATTAAGAAGTTGCTATTGAGTTTTATTTCCACTGTGATGTATTATAACTTATGTGTCTATTTAGTACTATGATCAACCAAGAGGGCATCTTCATATGTTGCTCTTGGCGTATTTTGTAATAATTATATTTGATCGAAACTTGTGAATCGATTATGGGATTATGTAAATTGAATATGAAATATTTCTTTGAAATATAATCAGAAAAGTTGTTTTAATCTGTGATGATTTTATTTAATATTCAAATGCTTTTGATATTATGGATACCATTAACATTACTGTATTTTATCACCTGAAGTTAAGTGGATGATTGTAGCATTTGTAGCGCTTATCTTCGGGCCTCAAGATAGGGGATGTTACAAAAGATGCCCCTTCGTACAAGAATCACAATGCAAATCTCAGATCCGCCAATCATTTCTCCAAGATCCAATGATCTCTAACCCTAGATCCATGACAAATAGGATGGAGTCGCCCAACGACGATCGATCCAAAATCTGCCATGGTCATCATATAGCTCTCGTCTATACGATCTCAATAGCTCCAATCTCGTACTTTATCGTCAAGTAGATATGGAGAAATTAATTTTTGAATGGAAGAGGGAGAGTTCAGCCCTGGATTTTCCTTTTCTCTTAATGCTACAATAATGGGGAAATGAGAAATGGAGGGAAGGGTTTTCAAAGTGGGTATTTATAATAATTTTATATTCCATTTATTTGATTTTTCAAATAAATGGCTATATGTTTTGAGTCTGTACGATCACACGATGCATCCGATCGCCACAAAACTTGTTTGTGTAAACACTTCAATTTTCGGGATCTAACGATACTAATCTCATCGCCATCTGATACTGCGCCCCGGGATGCTAATTTCGCGTATTTCGGGATCCAACGGTACTAATCTCTCAAGCAACACAACAAAACGGCCCCTGCTAATGGACTTAAGAAATACGAATCTAGCATCACCTGTCAACCAATTGACTATGACTCAAATGCTATCTCTCTATCCTTAGTCATTGGCAATACACCATGCAATCCTAAAACATTTGTTCCCACTACTCGAGAACAAACAATCTCTACGGAACCAACAGCCTCGGTTGGGTCCATACTACATCATCTCTCCACACACTACTCGCTCTTTTAATTTAGCTTCGATCTCCACCAATCTAGTTTACGCCTCTGAATAGTTCAAATCGAATAAATCAAAGTAGGTTTGACGGTCAAACTAGCAATCACACTCGGCCATAACTCATAGAGTCCTAGAGTCGTAATCAGTGATAATCTCGGGCAATACCCACCCTAGGAATATCGCTCCCAAACTTGTACATCCCCCACTTGGATAACAACCATCACATTTTCCTTCAAACCTCCAGGAAATGTCAAAACCATAGGAGGCTAAGAATTCCAACCATTGCTACAGGCAAAGATCGAGATCCTCTCAGAGAAGAGATACTACAATGATGTCAAATTACTGAACAACTCGAACTCGTCTCCTAATAGACAATGCCTCCATATCCCCAAAGCGAACTCTATCACCTCCAACTCCAAACCAAGAGTTGGATATTACCTCTCGTCATCACTACCATACCTAGTTAAGTACAATAGGCAAGTGCGTACTATCGTCTCTTTATTCCATGCTTGGAATGAGTACCATCAATGTACTCATCAACCTCTCGGTTAGACTCACTAACGTGTGTCTACACCTCACGTCTCAAACAAAATTCTGATCTTTTCCCTTACAATAGGTCAACGTTACTGCTACCTTGGGTCCATTCAAATTATGTACTACCGTAACTACAAGATCTACAACGACAACCTACTCCGAACCAACATGACACAAGTATCTCACTCCCCTCCTTCAGGAGTGATACCACCAAAATATCATCACTAATCATGCCTTGTGCTCCACTTCCGTCCATGGGTAGACAAAAGTATCATCAACGAACACAAGCACAACCTACTCAAGTGACCACTCTAATCATGGTCCATGAGATCCACAACATATGCTAACACATTGGTTAGCCCGAATGACATAACCAACTTGAAATCAAGGTAGTGTGTGAAACACTATAATCGACACACTCGCCCAAATTACTCTCAGTTGGTGCAACCTCATCGCAGGGTCCAACTGAGAGAACATCCTCATACTATAGAGCTGATCGAACAAGTCATCAACAAATGGGAGTACGAACATGTTCGTCATCTCATCCAGCTCACAACAACAAAACAAACAACTCCAAAGAGCAATCCATCCTATTGATGAACAAAATAAGTGCATCCTACCCAAAATATACACCTATGGATGAACCATCACCTAAATAGGTCATCCGGTAGCACCTCTAATCTCCTAAGCTCTGTGGAAACTCTATGCCTTAAAGTCATATCTATTGGTCCAACTTCTCTGACCAGATCAATATAGAAATCTATCTCTATATGGTGGTAATCTGGTCCCTCCTCAAGTATGTTCGAACACTCTTCAACTATAGGCACAGATGACATTCTATCATGTGGAATATCGAGCGAATATGTAAGGCTCCTCTGATGGCAGCCAATCACTACCATTCGCTCCTCCACAACCCTGATCGTCATCAACGGCCTCTCTAAGTCCACCACTATTCTGTATCCCCTTCAGCTAGTCCATTCTTAAAATATACTACCAATCCAACTAAATCCCAAACAATCAATGTCTAAAAAACAAACAACCATGACTTGATAGGGCAAGGTCATGACAAACCATGTATGACTGGCTGAGCCCCTAACTTGGTCTATCACGATCAAAGATCGGTAATTATCTTAAGTCTTCATCCCAATATCTAACCATCAGATCTAGTTATAAAGTAATATGAAACCTCAATGTGAAATAAAACGCGTATGGAACCACCATATGTAGAAAACATGTCTCAAACGGTGATGCCATTTCCCTTCTCTTTCGTCGATGGAGCAATCAACGAAACCAGAACGATGATTTATACATATGTTTCTCGATCTATCCCTACACAGCTGGTACGGGATAACTCTTCAATACCAGGTACTTTTGGATCATCCTCTTGAAGCCCTCATCAATGTGACGAATTAGTCGACCCCCAAGATGATCGCTCTACCCAATGATAAACATTAACCCTTTCTGTATAGTGTATCAATGGGAATAGACGATACCTCGATTTCATATCTAATCTAACCACATACTCCAACATAGACATATCGCCGTACTTCAAATCAGCAAACTTTCTAACCATCCCCGACTTCAGAAAAGTCGAGACAAATCTTTTTCGAAGCAAACTATGAACTAGTCCCATGGAAATCGGTCCTCGGGAATCGGAGCTATAGAAACACTCTACTAGTTCATCGTCCGTCCTTGGAGTCATCGAGAGGGTAAGTCCAAGTCATCAAAGATCCTTCTACAAGCAACCAACCAAACTTGCCTCCCAATAGCCAACTCCATTCCAAGGAACGGCCTGCCTCCTAGACTCCCATGGTCTTTGTATAGCTTAGAAAAGTTGACTCTAGCCAATTTCATTTGAGCACCATAACCATCTAGAACAAACTTGGCACCCAGGAAATGATCCACACCAACTCTAAGAACATATCCTATCAATTAGGGAAGGCGACCCTGATCCTTCCCAATACTCAACTCTAAAGATAGAGTCAATAGCAGTTTTTCTTCCATGCCAAATCATTCCTATTCTATAATAAGGGTGATCCATCTTTCACAAAGAAAACTGCATCAATAGTGCTCATGTGTGCACCCAACACATATACTATATATACTACAATATAGTTTTTAAAACCAAAATATATAACAAATACAAACTCTCTTGCATATATACACTCTCTAGATCCAGTCTAAAGTGACAACTCCTACTCTTTCTCTACTGGATCGCGGTATCAACTAAGGTTAATCTGGTAACCTTTGCTCTGATACCAAATGTAATGACTGCCCTACACGTATGGTGCAGAACGGTAGTCAAAGGAAAGAAAAAGAAATAAGATGAAGAAATAGAAGAGAAAAGAATGGAAAAAGAAGAAAAAGGAAGCATCAACTAACCAAATTACTTGTCGCATATCTGACATTGCATCAGAGTAAATGTAATAATCTACAGGTATAAAACAATAGAGATAGTAATAACAATGTGAAATAATCATTTGAATAAAATCCACATAGTTATACAACACCGTAATAGAGTTTATACAACGGGAAAGTAAACTCAATTGGTATAATGTCTCATAATAGCAAATCAACACCTTCAAGGCTCCATAGTGTCGCACAACAGAAATACAATAACAAATGCAGATATAATTATCGATAACCATCACCTCCAATTGGTCCACCTGTAGAACTCCATAATCATCTGCCTACTCTCAATCTACTCATTTAAGAGTACCCGAGATAATAAGAAGCAAAGCATAAGACTTCGAGTCAGACAACAGTCTAGTGTGAGTGATATCAAATCTCAAAATACTATAAAACTCGATAATATATGGAACGGAGGGTATATAAACCTTACCTGACCTATCACTATAACCACAGAGTCAGCACATAAATATAAGTAATATGCCACTCTATAACATCATAAAAAGGGTACGCCATACTTAGTATCTTTCAGGGTGCCTAGGTATCTCCACCTATAGTCCCTACTCTATACTAAGTGAACTTTGGGTATCTAGGTATCACCATCCATACCTACTCCACACTAAGTCAAGTCAGGGTATATAGGTATCTCTACCATGGTGCCTACCTAGTGTGACATCCCTAGGGTGACATGTGACTAGTGAGCTACCATAACAAACATAGCAACCATCAAACAATACTTACTGTCATCCAATGTGCCAAATATATGATGACTCAAATGACCCTTTGCAACTATCAAGGACTAGTGGAAATCTGGTTATCTATCATACTCACATACATATAGGTCTGTTTCAAACTCAGTATGCTGCCACGACCCAGTACTCTCCTATACCTGCTTGAGACTAGACCCTCTTAGGGTAGTCCAGGGTACACGACCATCGCTACCATTCCTCGGGTATCACCCGCATATAGTATCCTTGTTTCGAGCAAGACGGAAAACACTTCGAGTCATCAACGATATCTAGGCACAAACACATCCATTGGTGGATTCAAACCCTATTGGATCACTATAGTTTCTGGGCACGAGCCCTAACACTCAACCCAGTCCACTATCTGCAACCTCACTATAATCCAAGCTGCCATCCTCGATCCTACTCTCCGCCTGAGCTCTCGATCGAAGAACCCTACTATCATGCCATCTGAAGCTCGAGGTCCAGCATGATCCATACAGTCTTGATATTGTCATTTCAGAGCTTACTCCATACATCATCGAATCACTATCTGCAGTATCATACTACTAAGTCGAAGCACCACATCCTTGCCTCACCATCAAAATATCAGGTCGAAGCACCACATCACTGTCTCACCATCAATATCACTTGTCGTAGGTTAATAACATCCAATCTCTAAACTGGTCGCACGAACAAACCATCACGTTGCGCACCATGATATCTCATCAACCTCCAAGCCACATATCGGCCAAATGACCGACTGACAATAGTGATGGACATTGACCACTCTACTATAGTCAATACCAACCACCTTAGTCTCGTACTTAACCGAACGGTTAAGTATAGACCAAACAGAAACGTCCAGCATCGACTTTGAAACCCAGATCCGTCGGCACGTATCACAAACCCTCTTCTACAGCTCATCTCGTTCATTAGATTTCCGCTTATGCGGAACTCCAACGTACAAGATGCTACCTAAAATCAAATCACTGCTAATCGCCGTTTTCAACCAAAATAGCCAAATAACAAACAAGCCAAGCAATCAAACATACATCCAAACATCTATACATCCATCCAAAACAACATACATACAACATAAACAATCCATCCATATGAATTAATGTGGGAAATAACATCAATAATATACCTAATCTAATAATTCACTAACTATGGCACGATGATGGAAAATATATGATATTCCTTATAAATCATTTTAAAATAATTATATATTCTTTTATAAAAATACAACCATTGTATAATAATAATATTATCACGTTTAAAAACCAAAAATCATTCTCAAACGTCAATATAACACTATATAATCAACCATAGTAAAGTGAGAGGCAATATCACTCACCTCAACCAAATCTGTCTAAACCAGTGCCAAAACGCATATCTCACCATCACGAGTGCAATGCAAGAAACCACATACAAAATAGACCTCGTAAGCAAAAGATACAGATAAAATAAGAATCGAGATTATTTAAATCATTAACTAATTAATGAATTAATTACCTAATTAATTACCTAATCCTTCTTCCTCTTCATAAACCTACACACACAAAGAATAATGGCCGTGCATATCATCCTTTCTTCCTTGATCGAATTCTCACTCAATAATTGATGAAATCTCGATCCGTCTTTGCCAAATTGCCTCTCTTCGCATGCTCTCCACCTCGGCATCTAAGAAGTGAAGCTCAGCCATGTACCTCAGATTGCAACTAATGTGATGCCGTCGTCATAGCTTCAAACACGATTCACAAAAAAGTATCAGATCTGACCAAAACTTGAGGAAAGTTGCCCCTTCGTACAAGAATCACAACGCAAATTTCAAATCCGCCAATCTTTTCTCCAAGGTCCAATGATCTCTAATCCTAGATCCACGGCAAATACAATGGGGTTGGCCAACAACGATTGATCCAAAATCTTCCATGGTCATCACTTGGCTCACATCCATACGATCTCAAAAGATCCGATCTCGTACTTTAACGTCAAGCGCAAGTAGAGAAATTAATTTTTAAATGAAAGAGGGAGAGTTCGGCCACGGATTTTCCTTTTCTCTGAATGCTACAGTAATAGGAGAATGAGAAATGGAGGTTAGGATTTTCAAAATTGGTATTTATGATAATTATATTCCTTTATTTAATTTCTCAAATAAATGGTTGTATGTTTTTAATCCGTACGATCACATGATGCGTCCGATCACTACGAAACTTGTCTCTATATATCACTTCATTTTTCCGGATCTAACGGTACTAATGTCATTGCCATCTGAGACTGTTCCCCGGGGTGTTAATTTTTCGTATTTCGAGATCATTTCGATCATTGAAAAGTCTGATCTCCAAATGTAACGATCCTTATACTCATTTTAATTCGCAACGTCAATCAGAACTCAACGACAATGGTCTCGAGTCTTGATTCGACCGTGTGAGATAAAATAATAATTTTGACCTTTATTTGATTAACGATTAAATATTTTAAATAAACTATTTGAATATTCGATCTTTAAAAATACGGGTCCTTACACCTAAGGATCTCTCTATAAAATTTTATATAAAATCAACGAAGTAAGATATTTTCAAGGTACATTTATAATGACTATTGCTATAAAACCATTTCTATTTCAAGTATGTCCCCTACTAATCCTTTTGTGCTTTGTTTCAAGACTTCGTTACAAGCCATAGTAAGTCATAAAAGTATACAATCCATTACATATGCACAAAGAACAAGTCCAAAGTCCAAGTCCAAATTCCAGTTACCTATGCTATTATATAAGCTCAAAAAGACAACCAAATCAAAGCCTTCCACGGCACAACAAATAAGTGTTTATAACTTTAAGAAGTTAGGTACATTATTATAGTTTATGGCAAAAAAATCATCAAGAATAATTTTCATTCAAGGAGTGAGACAACTCACTTTTCAACCAAATCCAGCTAGCTTTTCCAACCTCGACCTAGCAATAACACAACAACTTCCTACCTTCAGCCCTTAAGACACAAACAATGCTAGATTAAGCCTTAATAAGAATGACCAAAGCAAGAAATGGTGTCTAAATGAGCACGTCCTTGGCAAGAAAGAGGAGATGGCTTCAAAACTACCTTTTCCAAGATGATGGAATGATGTTATATGCTATTTTGGAAATATAAACAGAGTTTGATGAAGTTTAGACTTTGTTTAAGTTACTTTAGTCTTTAGAAATTTTTAGAAGAGGAAGGAGATGCAGAAAAAACTTTTATTTCACAAATTTTGTAAATGGCTCCATGAAGTGAAGGAATGTTTAAATAGAGGTTTGCAAGGGAATACCAAGTCAATAACAAGCCATTGCATGACCTTATCAAATTTATTCTCACTTAACTTATGACACCTCATTTTCTTAATCCCTAAAATGCCCTTTACATACTCTTTCCTTAATTAATTACATAAAGGATTAATTAAAAAAAATTCTCATTAACTAAGGGGAGTTTTAGGTTTTTAAATATGTTCATATATTTCCTACATAAGTCCAAAAGAGTCCGAACAATTTTTATTGAATAAAAAGTCATGTATCAATAAAACGATTTTCAGTCACATTATTGATTTTACTTCAAAGTATATATTTTTGTAAACACATTTTTAAAAACAACTTTCTTAGTATTATTTATTTATTTATTAAAAAAAGATTATTAAGGTTATAAAATAACATTTTTAATACTTAATCATTTTTAAAAATTTCGATAACACAAAGACTGAGTGTTCGAAATTACGGGTTGCCACTAGCCCTCAGATTTGGTAGTCACTCCCTCGGTTATAGTGGCTTGCCTTTTCCGATAGGGGCATTGGAAGAATCGATGTTAAGGGTTTTCAGCTTAAGCGAAGGAAGTTTAGTAGAAGGGCTCGTATGCACCGAGCTAACAGACTTTTCAGTTCCAGGTTCCTTTTTTGGTCTTGACCTTGGAAAAGTCAAACTTTAGTTTCCTTGTCATGGTAATTTGATCGGTAGGGTCTATGGTGGTTGATATGGTAACGTCTCCCTCCATGGAAGGACATGTCCTCTATGTTCTCTAAAGCTACTATTCTCTTGGAATAAGACCCTGGCTTGGAACTAGAAGGAGTGACATGAGCGGTAAGTCCCATGGAGAGAAAGGTAGAAGTGGTGAGATTTTCGTAGGATCCATGCCTAGGGTGACCGGTGGTAGTGGAGGAAGATGCGAATGATCTAAAAGTTGGCAAATAGAATGGTAAGGTTAGAAATGGTTTCTCATGAGAATGAGATTTTCTTAAAAACCAGTGAAACAATATATGTACCTTTGGTTAGAGTTGATTGTAAAGCAGAGGACTTGGAAATTTTGCCCTCTTCGAGTGATTGTTGGATTGGCTGGTTGACAAAGGGCGGAATATAGGGTTTAACAAAAGTAATCGGTGTAGATGTTGGAATAGTCTGAGTGGCCTCGGAGCTAGTCCCCTCGGTCTTAGGAATATCTGTCATGGGCTCTTTTGACTTTGGAACAGACGATTCCCCTAGACTCGACGCACTTGGGTCAACGGAAGCCTCGATAGCAGCAATGGCGGCAGCGGCATCTTCTGCGACAAACATGGCCTTTCGCTCCTTGAGTTTTACTATATCTTCGGTGTCGAGGTACTTTGCCATCAGTTCCTCCTCGGTGAGGCCATCACCAACTGCTTTAGAATGACATAGCACTCCCTCTCAAGCATCAGCGAGGGTTACGACATATGTACTCCCCATCCATTTCAGATTCTTGAACAGAATCGTGTTGGTAAAGAATTTCTAGAGAGTGTTAATTAACTCTTCATTTTCTTAGGGGTTTCCCTCCATTAGGACTTTTAGTTCTTGCATGGTAAGGGAATAGTCAAATTTCATATCTAACTTATTGGCCTTCACCGGTAGCAGGCTATCCTCCAGTTTATCCTTTCACGATCAAAACTTCTAAATCTTGGTCGCCTGCTCTTCAATGGACTTGTCCCAGGACCGGATGATTTCTTCTTTGTAGTACGTCCTAGGTCCTTCTCAACAATATAAGTTTTCAGGGCAGCACCCTCCTTATAGGGGGTTTTGAGTAGGTCCTTTGGGACAATTTTAGCATCGATGTGTGCCTTCCTCATCTCCTCCATCAAGCTATCGGCTTTAGCCTTGGAATTCAGAGCAGCATCTCTCTTCACCTTCATCTTCTCCAAGCCCTCTTTGTACCCCCTTTGTAAGTCTGTTCTCGGACTTGAAGGATTAGATGCTTGTGTGGTTAATAGCATTGACCTTGGAAAGGGCATAACAAAGTCTCTTCCATTGTAGCCTAGGTCAACATGCATCTGGACTCACTGGACGTCCCTATCGGCTTCTTCCTTTGAAATATCTTTGATGTTATGGTCAAACATGTCACCCTAAGAGAAAAGGTCAAGAAAAGAAACCTACAAGCGGGGCGGTGCGCCAGGAGTAGGAGTAGGGGAAGTGGTGATTCCTTGGAATGTGGAGGTACATTAATGATTAAGGACTACGAAGCAGGAACTTGTTGATGAGGAGGAAGGTGGGATTCAGCGTAGGGCAGAGGAGTGCCATAAGAGGAGCCGCAATGAATGTGGGAGTTCTTATGGCATGTGCCTTAGTCATGAGGAAACCCCTTATCATCTACCCCCAGACGAGAAGCTGAATAAAAATAATTAATGGGTCGTACTATCACTAAATATCATAAATGGTGAGATCATAATGATAAGCTTGAATAAACATCAAGGATATAAAATATCCAGAGAGTGTACTTCAGTAAACATAATAAGGCATCCTTTTAAAATTATATAACATAAAGTTAAATTATGCCCATCAATGACAATCATCAAAGTCATAACAATCATTACATTAAAAGCATCTAAATTCACAATCATATAAGCATGCAACAGACGAGCACTTTGCAAGTCCATAACCAAAGACGAGCACTTCACAAATCACCAAATAAAGACAAGGACTTCGCAAGTTAACACAAGAGATGAGCACTTCACAAGTTAAAACTAAATGCTAGCACTTCGCAAGCTATAATAACAGACAACCACTTCACGAGTCAACACAAGAGACAAGCCTTTAACTCACTGAATTAAGCGTTATCCACTTTCAATTGGTAATCATAAGAGCATCGCCCAATGTCCCATAACCACTTGGCAACGCTCGAATATTTACTAAAACCTAGTAAATTCCACTCCTATGTAAATAATTATTCAACCGAGCAAGTCCAAGTATTAACCGATGAAGTAAACACAAATGTTTTATACCACCTATTTTACTAGCTGTTTAATTTGATTTCTCATTTGAGTGAAATTGTGAGTTTGTATAGGGAAGTAGTTTTGCTTTGAAATCTATTTTGAAATATTATTATAAAGAGGCTAGTAATAGATAGTAGAAAAAATGCTTTAACTTGTAACTTACTATATACACATATATGTGTATGTGTGTGTATACATATACATACACACACACACACAGAGATATATATATATATATATATATATATATATAAACTTGCTTTTCAACCCTTTGGAAATTATGAGTGTGTGTGTATATATATTTCCAAAATAATTCATACCTAAAATATACCTATATATATATATATTTATATACACACACAAACATAAACACACACACACGTATATAAAAAGATTTTTTTAGAAACTAAGAGTTGATAAATGAGAAAATGTGATTTTCTATATACATATACAAATTAATCTCTCCTGTAGAAAAGCTCTTTAAAACTGAATTGAATTGCAACTATAGTTTGAAAACAATAGATTTGGGAATAACTTTCCTTTGAAATCATTTTGTATCCAATATATATATATATATATATATCAATGAATTAGATAGGTAGAATAATGAATATATGAGACTTCCAAAGCAAAAGAAATCAACAAATAATGTGATCGAATGTATGGAAATAGGAGCCAGACGAAAGCCACAACTAGAACTTTGAGCAACCCAAGACATAAGGTAAGAAGCACCACAATGGGGAAGAGGAGCACCTGGAACACACTGTTGCAGGTTTCGATCAGTTGACCAGTCATCATTGACCGGTCGACCCGTGGTTCACCTAGAGCAGCGTGCACCATCTTCCTACCATCGACTAACCTAACTCCGACATGTTTTCTGCCATTTTGGCACTTGAATTTGCAATTCTAATTCATATAATACTTATATGCAATTAACAAAAACACACAGTATATTCAAAGCATAAAAAACATAGGCAAAGCTTGGCTACATGGAGCAATTTAGTTGACATTAAACTACAGCGTTCATGGCAATAAATTTTCACGCAGACAACCATACATCATTCACACATCTAAATTCAAAGCAGCATCCAATAGGAAATTCTATTTCGAGCTAATTGTGAGTTTCAACTCAACTTATCCACATGAAGAAGTTTGCCAATTTGAACAATTGGACTTGTTTTCCTCATTTTCATAAAACTTAGAATAGCTCACCCAAAAGAAGAAATAGATATAAATCAAACATTGTAAACCTGAAATCAACAAACCTACAAGACAAATTAAGGCTTAGAAATCTTACTTTGATATTATCTCGAATTTAGGGAATTTATTCTTATTTTACTTTGCTGATTCTAGCATCTAGGTTTTTTAAAAGTTAAAGAGGACTCTAGTTTTTTATCCACTGATGTAATTTGTTTTAACATGAAATGAGAAAAGATTTCTCTTTTGATTAATTTTACATGGGTCTTGGGTTGTAAACTTACAACCCAGTAAGAAAAGAAATTGTTTTTATTTCTTTTTAATCCTTCCCACAAATGCCACTTATAATATTCTAACTTTGTTAATAAATCATGAAATAAATCACTAACCCATTTCAACTAATTAATTCATAATTCCACCTAGTAATCATCTTTAAATATCAAATTAACTTTTATGTTTATTTTTTTGAATTGGAATTTCAATCAACTATTTAAACAAAAGATTACTTCATTTTAAATAATTCTCAAACCTCTCTTTTACCTCTTTCTAAATTCACTTCATAAGGATTAAAAGAATTTAACAAAATGACATCCCTATTTCATCTCAATAATAGATTTATTTATAAGTCCCAAAAACATTCATTCCATGTATTAATTTCTCCATTATTATTTAAATTTAAAATTCTCATTACAAAATAATTCACTATCTTCTATAAACCACAAAATTCTAATTTCTCAAATTTCAATACTTGAGAAATCAATTTCTTATTTCAATTTCCAATTAAATCATTATTTATTTTCTTTAAGCAGCTCAAAAAAATTAGGTTTGTTACACAATATATCCAAGTAGTGGGTTGTGTGCTCATTGGGCCTGTGTTGAAAGAAGTACGTAGCCCTTAGGGATGCTGTGTTAACGACATATGTTTTGAAGCATCTTCGAAGTAAGAATTGTTGGGACTTGTTCTGTAGGTTCATCCAGGAGCCTTAGACTGATATATTCTTTTAGAGGAGGAGGCTAACTCTACAGTTGCTCTACTTGAACAACCATGCCTTGTAACTCGACTGTGATTGAATACCTGGGCCCAAAATGAATGTTAAGTGAAGCCTGAGTAATAAAAGACCCGGCTTCTGGCGAGTAGATGTCCCGGCATAGATCTAGAAGCGAGGAGACTTTCCAATCATTTTGGATAGGATAACTCGACGTTCAACATGGTCATGTATGTTCAATTTTGAATATTAATCCATATGTCCAACATCCAGAATCTAATGAATGTTGACCTGTGTCGACCAATCGAATTCTAAACATCAACCGAGGCAAGTGAAAGTGTTGATATATGCAGTGTGAGTCTCGTGTCCTATACACGATGAATGGACCATCCTGTGTAGATTGCTGGCTTTTGCTAGAAAAACGAGCCACGCCAGATGATAGAACTATGCATCAGAATTTACCCATTATCGTCGAGTAATCGATAACGAAACTGCTATCTAGTGCGACGTATTTGTTTTTATTTTACAGGAACATCGGAAGTGTAGTACAATGAAATTATTTAGATGGTAGAAATCCCGAGCAACAGAATTGTTCGAATAGTATAGTCCATCCAATATGACCATCCCTGGGAAGAAAGCCGTCTTATTGGCATTTAAACAACAGCATGAGATTGGCTAAGTCTTGATTGGTGTCTACCAAAGTACTTTGGAACTTGAAGATTAGAGATCGGGCCCGAGTTTTTCCTTAAGATAATTTAACCCTAGCTCCGACCAACTCCTTTCAAGAGCAATCAGGGTCACCACCACCAGCAACCATTTCCATGACAAAAGAGCGTGCCAAACTTGGATAGTACGGATTTGATTTCACTCTTAGATTGAAATCGAATCCATGATGAGCTATTCGCTTTAATGGCAACAAGCGGTGGCGTTCTATAGGAGATGGTGAACTCGAGCAGTCAGTGGCGGCCTAAGATGAACGACGCTGGATGGTCTGGGGTAATGGGAAAGTATTGGTAGGAAGTCGGCACCGGGTCGAGCACTAATAGGAATCGATCATGAACAAGCAAGAAAGTAAAGCGAGGAAGAAAATTTTCCTAAGTGTTAAACATATAGTACTCAGGGCCAAGGCATTCTCACTCGGTACTAAGTTGAATTTTGGGATCAAAAGTCGAGGAAAAAGAACGAAAAAGAAAGAGCATACTTGGTTAGAGCATGGAACGATCTCCGAGGTATAGATCTTGTCCTTAGCACAGACGATGTAATTTCAACTATGTATAGCAGGCAAATAGATATTAATGGTGATGATGCTTCAAAGCATCTCCCAAATAACCAACGAACATACATGGATAATAGTAAACGCTTGTATTGTTCCAGAGCACGCTTTGTTTTCAATGAAAGCATATTATAAGGGGTATGTGCGATCTATATTTTCACCAAGCCGATTTCCACTAGAATTAGAATGTCAAGATGGAGACAAAACCATTCAAAGACTTAGGAACATTCTTGGAAGGGAAATAGAAGCACACTCAAGAAATTTCAAAAGCTACCAATCCCTACCACTCGGTACCGAGTGCTTTGTATTACATGTGGGTCCTCCAAAACTCTTGTACGTGGAGGTCTAGCTCGAGTGATTGTCGTGAAGTACATTTCTTGGGGAATTAATAAACAACTCTAAGGATGTTCCGGAGAAAGTAAAGATGGTAGTACTAAAATCTACCGGGAGTTGAATCTCGGAGGAAAAGTGTCTGGAACACAACGAATCAGAGTTAGAAATACAATGAGGAGAAGAAGAGGAGGTTTCCTCCTATAAAAAGCAATCAGTACCGATCAAAACCACTCGGCACCAAGTGGTTTTTATTAGTGTTTGGACCCTGTTACTCACTCCTACTTGCTCGGAGCTGGATCTAGACTTGGTATTTCATGGGCCTTCAGTTCTGCTAGCTAATTTCCCTATAAATAAATACATTATAGCAACTGAAGAAGGACTTTTTGACTGATTGTCTTCTTCATCTTCTATCTCTTATCCACCATAGTCACTAAGGAAGCTACTATTTTCTGTTCTAGGCTTTTAGATTAGTAAAACCTTTGTACCAGTAACTCTCAAATCTTAAATCAATAAAATATATAGTGGATGTAGGCCAAAGATTGCGATTCACTTTAAAAGTCCTAGTATTCTTACTATATTTCATATACTTTTTGCTAGATCTCTATTACTCTATGGGTCATTGGGTGTTGTTCCATTTTAGGTGTCAACAACTAGATAGTAAGAAAATACAAATATGTCCCCCAATGATTACCCTAGTAAACATCATATATTCCTACTACCCCTTACCATAAGATAACTACCTAACACACTTAAAGAGACATGGACTTTAAGTCTCATCTAAGGCCAAGACTTATGTCTCTTATATAACGTATTGTTCTGAACCCACTATGATACCAACTATAACGCTCTGCCTCTATATTCATACTACCAAAGAGTATTACTAGGTAACGTTGTCTGATAATATGGAGAATTAGGCAATATTGGGTTATCTAATATGCATATTCCCTTAGGCTAACACCGGTACGTATATTAAGATCATAAACTACTCATAGATATGTACTCAATATCGACACAAAGCAATAAAATCGTATGGTTCCACGTTCGAACAATACACGATATAAAACAAATAACAGAGATCACCAAGTAAGCAATTCTACGATAATATACAATAGAAAATATACACAAGTTCAAATGGGTCAACAAAAGAGTCGAATGCCCACTATTATACAAATACACAAACTATGCCCAATACATACATTCCATCAACATAAATACAAAAGAGGCTACATCAATAATAATAGGACATTAATCTATAAATATACCAGCTTCCACTATGCCCAACAACCACAAGTTGGTCACATCGCGTCTGAACCTATAATGTCTCGGACTGATCCAAGTATTATATAAATAACCCTTAGGTCAAACTATGTTTACAATGTAGATGTCAATATATGAAAACAACCAATAAGGTATAAATAATTGTAACTTATAGTGGAAAATACACATCTCAAGTTTATCAACATATCTCAAAATCATGTACATAGAAGATGACCTATCACAAAGTTTAGTTAATCAACATGTCAAATGGCATATAAACAAGTGCATGAAGCAACACATAACCAAACATATCAATACAAAAGTATAATCAAGTTCAACATGGCATACACTCAACAATGCCAAGATTATCACTTAAGCAATCATAAAGTAGACATACTTGAGGTCTGTCATTTCCAATATATATGAAAATGCACAAACAAACATCCAAACCAAATGTATATAAAACACAAACATGATACACACTCGGTAGCTATGGTTAGGTTATCTTTTAGACAACCATATGAAAGATATGTACGGGGTCCAACTTCTTTCTCTCTGCAACCATAGTTATCCTCGATAGTTTTATAACAAATGTGCATTGGGATACACTACTTTATGGACATAATATCATGAATAACATCTGGACTATTAACCTCATAGTTAATCATCTTGGCACTCAACCTTTAGAATAATCATATAGACACTCAGCCCTTCAATAATCCCTTCGACTCTCAGTCACATATATAATGCTCTAGACTCTTAGTCTTATAAGTAATAGTGTAGGCTCCCAGCCTCATAGATAAATATTTTAGCACCAGTCCTACTAGATGATCAGATCGGCTCTCAGCCGCATATTCAATGATAACATAAATGTGAATAAGTATGTGTCTATGTCCTCACATCAATAACCAAATGGGAGTTTGACAAACCTTAGCCTGATCTAAGAGCCTTCCTCATATGCTCTCATTACTGCTCCTACATTCTTTAATTATCTCGATGTCACCATTAGCCAATATCTATCGAGTGCAAATCTACACCATGCAATGGTCACGACCCTACAGATGCCTCCAAATGGTAAAAACTACTGGCCTATGTGACGTAAGGGTAATGGCTCTTAGATATGCACATCAAGAAGGTATGTCACGGATTTCAGATGCAACCTCATAATCAGGATGCTGGGATGGAAAGTAACCTAATATGATTTACTGCTTACCAAAATAATAGGAGTACGCACTCAATAAATACACACTTATGGCTCTCTGCCCGCTCACTTTCAGTTTACAACACCATGTATACGAATACCCCGTAACTCAACCCTGCATGAGTGACATCTACTCACATTACGATATCGAACCAATATCAACTCAAGTGTCCCATACCACCCGGTGGTACTTTCTCATTTACACAATTCTCGTAAACTACAGTTGATAATATTCTATGTAACAAGTCCAAAGAATAATCAAAGAGATATTATCGAAAGTCCCATAGCAGATGATATTATAGCTCCATTTATTCAATACTCTCATCACACAAAAAATATAATGAAACAAAGCACATAATTCATTTATAAAAGAGATTTCATTTATAAAAATAAATTAAACTACAAAATGTCTTTATATTCTCTAAAAGTTAAAAAACCAAAAATAAGGATTCAATCCTTTTAATACATTTCTAAATCTCTATTCTATATTAAAAATCATAGTAAACTACTTTATGATCAACTATCATTTATATAAATCATAATATAATTTTTTGTAATTGAATGTACTTTTTAAATGAATTTATAAGCCATAAAACTAATTTTTATTTTTTTATACCATCGAATATGTTCTAAAATTTCTTCTTTATACTCTAAAATCATTGAAAATTCTTTTAAAATCAATTAATAGCATTTAAACCTTAAAAATAATAGTAATAAAAGCGGTAGCCGGATGCAACGTGATAGGTAGATAAAAATTTGGGTAGTTAGGAATTTCTCAGAGCAGCTAGAGAGAAGATGGAGAACGAAGCAACATTAGTTAATAAATAATAACTAATATTCGATTCGGCCCGAAAAGGGTCCACGTTCAACCTGGCCTAATTAGACATGAGCAGTCGACCACATAGGTATGACCGGTCGATCGGTCGTGTGACCTGTGGCGTAAATTTTCACATCTAGGTTGAGACCCTTCATTCTTAACAAACCCCTCCTCCTCCCAAAAGCGATTGCGACCCCCTACTCCTCCAAGTCACCAACCACCATTCAAGCAACCTAACATCAACAACGTCCACCTCCAACAACCCAAGGTAGCGATGCAGCAGCTCCACCACCCAAAAGTCAACTAATTCCTAAAGCCCCATATCCAAATCTAAATCTAAATCATGGCCCTACACACCATAGCTTCTCCATCCAACATCCAAGACTAACTGCAGAAGAGATTGCGTGGCTCCTGAATCACGAAGATATTATGAAAATTTACGAGGAATCTGCAAGCTTCACATTGCCGTAAGGATGCCCGGTGAAGTTCGAGCACTTTGCCAAATAAGATTTAGAGAATCTATTTGGGGATACAGGATTACTGTAGATTATTTGTCATGATACGTTGAGAAGGAGTGTTATCAAAGATGCATGCGTCTATTTGATGCCAACTTGGTGTTCATATTTGACGAGAACGGGATAATTTTACATCCAAAGTCAAAGGAGTGGAGATTCGAATGACCGATGAGCAATTCGGTGGGATTTTACATATCTCCATAGTTGGAAAAGACTTGGAGGACATCAAGACCACCTATCCAACTGTAATTCATCAAATCTTTCATTAGGGGACAAGCATCTGGCCGATAGATAACTTACAGGCCCAAGCCCCTCTAGTCACCCGCATCGTCCAGCACAACATGTAACGACCCCGAAATTTAATTTAATTTAAATTGATAATTAAATAATTTTTTGAATAAAAAATTGTAAAATTGATTATAAATGGATTAATTGATTGCGAGTTTCCCCGATATCCAAATATATTTTGTATAAATCATTTGAATTTAAACAATTTGTATATATGTGAATATATATGTATATTGAATTCGAGTTTAAATCTAAGGTTAAATGGTTTAATAATAATAATAAATGATGATAATAGATATTAAGTTATAAATCGAATCGAAATATATAAGATAAATTATATAGTTTTATAAAAATGAAAGTGTATAAAATAAATAAAAATAATAAAGAAAAATTTAATAAAAATTAGAAGTTCACTTGTATTTTAAAAGTAATCAAAACAAAACAAAAGGAAAACAACTTACATTCAAATAAATAAAAATATAAAGTGATTTACAAAATGTTGATAGTTAAAACTTTAAAACAAAATATTGTTATACAAACTAAATACAAATAGAATAGTATGGTTAAAACATAAGTATAATTACATAAGACAAAAATTTATAACATAACTAAAACAACTTTTATAATATGTTTATAAAACAAAAGAACAAAGTAAAGTAAAAAGAAAACCTCCCTGACTACATATATTTAACTAAAGCAAAGTAATCCCTAACAATACCTCTAGCATACAAGAGAAGGTATCAGCCATGCCTATTATACTGAAATGAAACAAAAATATATAGAGTATGAACAAGCTAGGCAAATAAATTATTTAATGAAACACTTGCTAAAGAAGGAACAATAATAAAATACAAAAGGCAAAGGAAGACATAAAGTACCAAGATAATAAATGTTAGCACACAAACCATATCACCTCAGCCGAAGTCAGTACAAAGGAAAAAATGAACATAAACAAAGTAAACATATTAGCTAACAATATAACCACATAAATTGATTCACATTGCAAAACAAGATAAAGTAATAAATGCAAATTTTTGTACAGCCGGGTATAGTAGAATGTAAGGCAAATAAATATATATAGTTGTACAATGTGAATTAATGCAGCCACCAAAACAAGTTACTTCAGCCTCCATACCCAAGACTTTTACCCTGTTGTACAAAACATAATAATATCACTTTGTACAAAGGAATATCTATCACCTGTACAAAATAACATCAACCTATATACCCCATTTCTATCTATATCCATCATCTTCACTCAGTTTCGTCCACTCCAAACTAAATTAAACTGAAGCAAGTATTTTCTTCAATACTAAAAACAACAATAAAAAAAAAATCAAAGCCAGAGGATTTAAAGAAGAAGTTTTCAACTTGCATTTCTCCAGCCTGTTCATTCTTTCTTCTGGAAAAACAACAGGTGAGCAACTTGACCCAGTATTTTCTTCTTTAGATCAGTGAGTAAACATCATATGAAAGTTTTAGTCAGCTAATTAGTGAATAATTTATGTCTTTATATATATATATATATATATATATTTCACAGTATCAAGTATTCAAGAATTCTCTGTTTATTTCACAGAGTATATGATCACTAAAAATTCAATATCTCACAATCTACTTAGAGTTAGGATGTGATGTCAAAAGCAGAGTTGTGGATTAAAGTAAGAACTGTGATCTAAAAATAATTTCATGAAGTACAAACGTATACTAGAGGAAAGATTTATATTTTTCCAGAGACTACTTAAAATATGGGAAATTTTGAATTTAACAAATTATTGAATCATGTGTATAATTTGAATCCTTACTAAAAACTAGGATTTTTAATACAAGTTTAGTGATTTTTAATATCATGGTTGAAGAGCAGTTTGAATATGAAGAAAAATTACATTTTTGCCAATTCCAGTTGATACGATTAATTTTAATTGTTGAAATTCTGTATGTAGCAAGCTTGGTGATCACCGAGTATAGGAAAAATGCTAAAGAAAATTTCTAATGCAAGGATTAGTTGGTTGGATCGAAAGTAGGGTTTAAGACGTGGGTTTGTTGGGGTCTGGAAACGAGGTGATTCCTTCACCTCTGGCTGACCGAGTTGCACGAATTTCTAGAGGCTGGTAGAAGAGGGTATGGCCGAGGTGTAGGCGGAGCTGCGTTGCTTCTAGTGGCCGGCGTAGGGTGTCGAGGCATTTTTTTCTTTTGGGTGTGTTCGCGTTGCAGATCGAACGACTGGGTGCATTTTGATTTCGAATTTTTCGCGTTGAATTGAAACTTGATTTCACGAGTGATGATGTTTTGTGGCTTGCCGGAGGCGTAGGAGTTCGCCAGAACGTTGGCGAAGCATCGTGCACGTGCACGGTGACATGGTGTGTGTCAGTGACTTTGTGGGTTGTTTCGACTCGAGTAGGATGGGGAAGATGCTTCGGGTTACCTGGGTGTGTGCGCGAGTATGTTGTTTTAACGGCTGTTATAACTTTAAAAAAAAATTCTTAGTAAAAGAAAAAAAAGGGGAGAGAAGAAGATGCGTACGAGAGTTGACTCGGGGGAAAGATGGTGGGAACTCGAAGTACTAATCGGGTTAAGGCATGAGTTCCTCGGGTTTTCAACTGTAGGATGATATAGGAAGTTAAATACTGTTTTCAATAGTCCTAAACATTGTAGGCTTAGGGAAATATTTACAAATTGAGTTAGTCCTTAATTCGAGTTTTAAGTAATTAAGTTAAAATCAGTATAGAAAATTTTTAACATTTAAGTTAAATTTAATTATAAATTGACTTTCAAATTCTAAAAGGAGTTTTATAAAAATGTTAATTAAATTGAACAATTTAATATAAATTAATTATTGTGTTAAGTAATTAATAAATTTGTAGTTAACTACCTAAGTTAATAAATGAATGATTGATAGTTAATTAATTAAGTAATTTAATTATGAATTAATAAATGATTAACTAAGTAATTAGTAATTAATGATGGGCAATTAAGTGTTATTAATAATTAAGGTTATTAATAAATGATTAAGGAAAGTAATTAAGACTTAATCATTGATTTCAAAATAATTTATTTATTTAGTATTTTGAAAAGAAATAAGAAATTGGTTGATAATTAACGATGATTAATTAAACAAGGTTAAGAAATTCTCAAGTAATTAATTTTAAATTGAATTAATTACAATAAGAATTTAAGATGCTTGCTTATGAATGTTCTGTCTGTAGAATATCTGATTTTGATATTTATTTGATGATATTTTGTGATGTACTATGATATGCTTGGATTATATTGGATGATTTGAATTGTTTGACATCCCTGATATATGATGCTTTGTGATACGTCTTGATTTTGTCGTGATCTGCGATTTCTATTTCTATGATATATTGTTATATGAATATGAAAACCCTTGACCCGTTAAACCGCACTTGAATTTCGATGCGACAGGGAGTCGGATTCCAGTTGGTTATCCGAAACCCACATCGAATTGTAATAGTGAATCTTTGTGACCGATAAATTTCCTTTATCTATGAATCTGTAAATGAAGATAAGCGTTATCGATTATACCGCTTATCGATATATCTATGATGATTGATGTTGCACTATTGTGTGTAAAACCCTAGACCACACTGTTACACACACAAATATGAATTTCACGTGGAAATCGATTAAGTCACAGCTAATTTAAATCTGATGTTTTTGAAATGGAAATTTTGATTTCAATTGATTTGGAAATTGGAAATTTGGGTTTAAAGTGAAAAGCTTTTGAAATGTAATTTCATAGATAAAAGTTATTTTGAATAACTTAATCGAGTGTTAAAAGTTAAATAATTTGATTTAAACTTGAATCCAAGATTTGAAATTGAATTCTATGATTTGAAACTAGGGATTAAAGATGTTATACCCGTTATATAAGGGTTAAACGGTTTTAAAAGTATTGATTTGGGAATTTGAATTTAAATTCAAAGGCTTTAACTCGTGCAAATATAATTGGATTTTTCTGAAACAAAAACTATTTGTTTTCAAATAATAACAGCTTTCATATAAGAAGTGAACTTCCAATTTGTGTTGAAAGGTTTCAAATTTAAAATGAAATTGAAATATTTTGAAAGGCTATGAATGAATTCTTTTTGAAAGCTATAAGTTGAATCTTTGTTTTAAAGATTTAACGAGTTAATCCAATTGAAATGGAAATTGTTTTGAAATCTGTGAATGGATTTTTGTTGAAAATGGGTGAACTTTATGGAATAAATCTTTTTGTTTAAAAGATTTGAAATGGTAATCGATTAAAACCATTTAAAAAAAAAGTTGAATTATTAAGTTGTGACTTAATTGAAATCCCATTATCCATTCGTTTTAAACATACGCTCACTATTCGGGTTAGCCGGGAAAAGGCATTTGTGTCATATAACCCATTCCGAATATGTGATACGTCGATATGGATAGCATTTGAAGACCGGTGGTGAAGACCGGATATTTTCAAAAACGAAAGGACAACTCGTCGAATGTCTCTGCACCGACTGGTCCCCGGTATAGAGATTTTATCACCCTTTGTGATGGGAAGTCCGTACGTGATTGGAAATTATCCGGAATTGCAAGGGCTTCGTGAGAAGTGCCTTCGGTTCTGTTCGAACCCGGAACAGACTTGTATGGTTACGTGTCTGACATTACACTTTGAGATATAAAGCTGATTTCTTTCAAATACATATCTGTTTGGTGGCGGAGAATTTATTCTCTTAGCTTAACACCCTTCTCTGAGATGTACGAGCTCAGAGGTTATGTAGTTGAAGTTATCAGCGATATATCCCAATTTGGTAATGTGACATGCTGAGTGTTGCTGTGTGATGATCAGTGTTTGATCATTTGTGATATGATCATTTGTTTGATCATTTATCTTTGTGATCATAGGTTGATCATCTGTTGACCCAAAGCGTGGCTTTTTGAAAAAGCGTAGCTTTGTGGACGAGACTTCGTCGAGCCTCACAACCCGGTAATGGTCGAAACAGGAATGTTGCGGCAAGGTTTCAGGGGTAGCTCCCCTAGGGTATGACCATTCCTTCTGGAAAAGGGTAGTATCATGGTATGGAGCCCAGATACTTACTCATGTGGATACACTTATTTATTATGTGTGATGTTGGTTTCGAGGCGCCTCGGTTAAAGGTCCCAAAGGACCGGGGGTGGCATATCTGAGGTTTCTTTTATCCCTTGGGAAAAGGGGTTGCCGGCCTTGTTTGGCAGAGAACAGTTGGTTCTCGGAGCGTCCCGCCAGAGGCGTTTCTTTCGTGGAATAGGAAGTTCCTTAGCCTGACCATTTGTTGGAAATCCAAACAAAACAATACGAGCCCTGTACGGTTTTAGTTGTATTACCTGCCATGGAATGTGGCGGTAACCTGCTATTGAACATGGTAGCTATAGTAGGCATACGATAATGGTCGTATGTTGGCTAAGATTTATATTCTACTTTCGAAATGTTTTCTACACTATGCACTAATAATAATATCAAAAAGGATTTGATTTTGCGTAGTAAGCATCTTTGACTATCATAAGAAGAAATCTCCTCCAATTCTGCGTTTGCATTGTGTGTGTGGTGGGAGGTCTTATGGTAGTTTCATTTTTCAAAAGCATTGCGAATTGACTTTAAATCCTTTTGTTGTTTGTTTTTAAAGATAAACTGTTTTTGTTGCTCACACCAGTCCCATGACTGATCCGGAGTTTATTGTTCCCTTCCTAAACTCTGGGTGCCCACTATTTTCCACACGGGCAGTCTAGAGTTGGGTTTCTCAGATATTCAGGTTGAGTAGATTATCTGGAGCTAGTTCAGTCTTTGGATCGGACTGCACTTGCTTATCTTTGTGCATCATTATTGGGAGTTCGAGCTATATCTGGATTGGCGTTTTGAAGATGGAGATTATCCGTTGCTGATGTTATTGTTTTCTGTTCCGCTGCTGTTTCTTGTATCATATCTCTGATGTATATTGATATTCATTGTATCACTCTGTTGTATCAGATATTGTATCAAAGTTGTATATCAATGTATTATTCATTTATTCCGCTGTGTTATTTACTTAATGTTGTTATAAGCTCCGGCGACTCGGATTTGAACGGTCGAATCTACGGCATTCGAGTACGATGTAAAGTATGGATGTCGATTTTCGAGCGCGAAAATCTGGGACGTTACATTTGGTATCAGAGCAAGGTTGAACTTTAGCTCAGGAGTATAACACGTTAAGTAGCTCATTAGAGATAGAGTGAAGTAAACTCTAGAATGAGTAATTCTCAAATATCCGTCTGAATGTCTCAGTAAATTCTCTTACTATCCACTGATAGTGAGTATGAGTGCAAGAAGATGAGGAGATAGGGGATAGGGAAATACGACTATAGATGGTCGATACCCTGCAACAGTGGAAACAATCTTTCTTATCAATTTTCTTTGACTCGTTTCCAAATTCTTTTGATTTGCTTCGTGACAGCTCCAGAAGAAGTTTCGGTGCGGTGATGCTCTGACGAATCATTGTAGAGAATTCTTACTTCATATCTTCATCGGTTTCTTATCAGTTTTTGATTTAAACCTTAATGAATTTGAAATTAGAAATTTAAATAAATGGAAATTTTAAATCAAATTGATTAATAAAATATGAGGTTAAATTGAAATTAAATCAATAAAACGATATCATTTGGAACCAAATTTGAAATTCTATTCTAATTTCTTTTGAATACCAAAGTCCGAAGAGGGACAAATTGGTATGTATTTTGAAATATTCCGACTTGAGTTTGGAATTCATATCATAAGTTTGAGGAGTTATAGGAGATCGAATCTGTCTATCTCTGTGCTATTTTCGTGCCTGCGAATTTCGAGGACGAAATTCTTTTAAGGGGGGAAGTTTGTAACGACCCCGAAATTTAATTTAATTTAAATTGATAATTAAATAATTTTTTGAATAAAAAATTGTAAAATTGATTATAAATGGATTAATTGATTGCAAGTTTCCCCGATATCCAAATATATTTTGTATAAATCATTTGAATTTAAACAATTTGTATATATGTGAATATATATGTATATTGAATTCGAGTTTAAATCTAAGGTTAAATGGTTTAATAATAATAATAAATGATGATAATAGATATTAAGTTATAAATCGAATCGAAATATATAAGATAAATTATATAGTTTTATAAAAATGAAAGTGTATAAAATAAATAAAAATAATAAAGAAAAATTTAATAAAAATTAGAAGTTCACTTGTATTTTAAAAGTAATCAAAACAAAACAAAAGGAAAACAACTTACATTCAAATAAATAAAAATATAAAGTGATTTACAAAATGTTGATAGTTAAAACTTTAAAACAAAATATTGTTATACAAACTAAATACAAATAGAATAGTATGGTTAAAACATAAGTATAATTACATAAGACAAAAATTTATAACATAACTAAAACAACTTTTATAATATGTTTATAAAACAAAAGAACAAAGTAAAGTAAAAAGAAAACCTCCCTGACTACATATATTTAACTAAAGCAAAGTAATCCCTAACAATACCTCTAGCATACAAGAGAAGGTATCAGCCATGCCTATTATACTGAAATGAAACAAAAATATATAGAGTATGAACAAGCTAGGCAAATAAATTATTTAATGAAACACTTGCTAAAGAAGGAACAATAATAAAATACAAAAGGCAAAGGAAGACATAAAGTACCAAGATAATAAATGTTAGCACACAAACCATATCACCTCAGCCGAAGTCAGTACAAAGGAAAAAATGAACATAAACAAAGTAAACATATTAGCTAACAATATAACCACATAAATTGATTCACATTGCAAAACAAGATAAAGTAATAAATGCAAATTTTTGTACAGCCGGGTATAGTAGAATGTAAGGCAAATAAATATATATAGTTGTACAATGTGAATTAATGCAGCCACCAAAACAAGTTACTTCAGCCTCCATACCCAAGACTTTTACCCTGTTGTACAAAACATAATAATATCACTTTGTACAAAGGAATATCTATCACCTGTACAAAATAACATCAACCTATATACCCCATTTCTATCTATATCCATCATCTTCACTCAGTTTCGTCCACTCCAAACTAAATTAAACTGAAGCAAGTATTTTCTTCAATACTAAAAACAACAATAAAAAAAAAATCAAAGCCAGAGGATTTAAAGAAGAAGTTTTCAACTTGCATTTCTCCAGCCTGTTCATTCTTTCTTCTGGAAAAACAACAGGTGAGCAACTTGACCCAGTATTTTCTTCTTTAGATCAGTGAGTAAACATCATATGAAAGTTTTAGTCAGCTAATTAGTGAATAATTTATGTCTTTATATATATATATATATATATATATTTCACAGTATCAAGTATTCAAGAATTCTCTGTTTATTTCACAAAGTATATGATCACTAAAAATTCAATATCTCACAATCTACTTAGAGTTAGGATGTGATGTCAAAAGCAGAGTTGTGGATTAAAGTAAGAACTATGATCTAAAAATAATTTCATGAAGTACAAACGTATACCAGAGGAAAGATTTATATTTTTCCAGAGAGTACTTAAAATATGGGAAATTTTGAATTTAACAAATTATTGAATCATGTGTATAATTTGAATCCTTACTAAAAACTAGGATTTTTAATACAAGTTTAGTGATTTTTAATATCATGGTTGAAGAGCAGTTTGAATATGAAGAAAAATTACATTTTTGCCAATTCCAGTTGATACGATTAATTTTAATTGTTGAAATTCTGTATGTAGCAAGCTTGGTGATCACCGAGTATAGGAAAAATGCTAAAGAAAATTTCTAATGCAAGGATTAGTTGGTTGGATCGAAAGTAGGGTTTAAGACGTGGGTTTGTTGGGGTCTGGAAACGAGGTGATTCCTTCACCTCTGGCTGACCGAGTTGCACGAATTTCTAGAGGCTGGTAGAAGAGGGTATGGCCGAGGTGTAGGCGGAGCTGCGTTGCTTCTAGTGGCCGGCGTAGGGTGTCGAGGCATTTTTTTCTTTTGGGTGTGTTCGCGTTGCAGATCGAACGACTGGGTGCATTTTGATTTCGAATTTTTCGCATTGAATTGAAACTTGATTTCACGAGTGATGATGTTTTGTGGCTTGCCGGAGGCGTAGGAGTTCGCCAGAACGTTGGCGAAGCATCGTGCACGTGCACGGTGACATGGTGTGTGTCAGTGACTTTGTGGGTTGTTTCGACTCGAGTAGGATGGGGAAGATGCTTCGGGTTACCTGGGTGTGTGTGCGAGTATGTTGTTTTAACGGCTGTTATAACTTAAAAAAAAATTCTTAGTAAAAGAAAAAAAAGGGGAGAGAAGAAGATGCGTACGAGAGTTGACTCGGGGGAAAGATGGTGGGAACTCGAAGTACTAATCGGGTTAAGGCATGAGTTCCTCGGGTTTTCAACTGTAGGATGATATAGGAAGTTAAATACTGTTTTCAATAGTCCTAAACATTGTAGGCTTAGGGAAATATTTACAAATTGAGTTAGTCCTTAATTCGAGTTTTAAGTAATTAAGTTAAAATCAGTATAGAAAATTTTTAACATTTAAGTTAAATTTAATTATAAATTGACTTTCAAATTCTAAAAGGAGTTTTATAAAAATGTTAATTAAATTGAACAATTTAATATAAATTAATTATTGTGTTAAGTAATTAATAAATTTGTAGTTAACTACCTAAGTTAATAAATGAATGATTGATAGTTAATTAATTAAGTAATTTAATTATGAATTAATAAATGATTAACTAAGTAATTAGTAATTAATGATGGGCAATTAAGTGTTATTAATAATTAAGGTTATTAATAAATGATTAAGGAAAGTAATTAAGACTTAATCATTGATTTCAAAATAATTTATTTATTTAGTATTTTGAAAAGAAATAAGAAATTGGTTGATAATTAACGATGATTAATTAAACAAGGTTAAGAAATTCTCAAGTAATTAATTTTAAATTGAATTAATTACAATAAGAATTTAAGATGCTTGCTTATGAATGTTCTGTCTGTAGAATATCTGATTTTGATATTTATTTGATGATATTTTGTGATGTACTATGATATGCTTGGATTATATTGGATGATTTGAATTGTTTGACATCCCTGATATATGATGCTTTGTGATACGTCTTGATTTTGTCGTGATCTGCGATTTCTATTTCTATGATATATTGTTATATGAATATGAAAACCCTTGACCCGTTAAACCGCACTTGAATTTCGATGCGACAGAGAGTCGGATTCCAGTTGGTTATCCGAAACCCATATCGAATTGTAATAGTGAATCTTTGTGACCGATAAATTTCCTTTATCTATGAATCTGTAAATGAAGATAAGCGTTATCGATTATACCGCTTATCGATATATCTATGATGATTGATGTTGCACTATTGTGTGTAAAACCCTAGACCACACTGTTACACACACAAATATGAATTTCACGTGGAAATCGATTAAGTCACAGCTAATTTAAATCTGATGTTTTTGAAATTGAAATTTTGATTTCAATTGATTTGGAAATTGGAAATTTGGGTTTAAAGTGAAAAGCTTTTGAAATGTAATTTCATAGATAAAAGTTATTTTGAATAACTTAATCGAGTGTTAAAAGTTAAATAATTTGATTTAAACTTGAATCCAAGATTTGAAATTGAATTCTATGATTTGAAACTAGGGATTAAAGATGTTATACCCGTTATATAAGGGTTAAACGGTTTTAAAAGTATTGATTTGGGAATTTGAATTTAAATTCAAAGGCTTTAACTCGTGCAAATATAATTGGATTTTTCTGAAACAAAAACTATTTGTTTTCAAATAATAACAGCTTTCATATAAGAAGTGAACTTCCAATTTGTGTTGAAAGGTTTCAAATTTAAAATGAAATTGAAATATTTTGAAAGGCTATGAATGAATTCTTTTTGAAAGCTATAAGTTGAATCTTTGTTTTAAAGATTTAACGAGTTAATCCAATTGAAATGGAAATTGTTTTGAAATCTGTGAATGGATTTTTGTTGAAAATGGGTGAACTTTATGGAATAAATCTTTTTGTTTAAAAGATTTGAAATGGTAATCGATTAAAACCATTTAAAAAAAAAGTTGAATTATTAAGTTGTGACTTAATTGAAATCCCATTATCCATTCGTTTTAAACATACGCTCACTATTCGGGTTAGCCGGGAAAAGGCATTTGTGTCATATAACCCATTCCGAATATGTGATACGTCGATATGGATAGCATTTGAAGACCGGTGGTGAAGACCGGATATTTTCAAAAACGAAAGGACAACTCGTCGAATGTCTCTGCACCGACTGGTCCCCGGTATAGAGATTTTATCACCCTTTGTGATGGGAAGTCCGTACGTGATTGGAAATTATCCGGAATTGCAAGGGCTTCGTGAGAAGTGCCTTCGGTTCTGTTCGAACCCGGAACAGACTTGTATGGTTACGTGTCTGACATTACACTTTGAGATATAAAGCTGATTTCTTTCAAATACATATCTGTTTGGTGGCGGAGAATTTATTCTCTTAGCTTAACACCCTTCTCTGAGACGTACGAGCTCAGAGGTTATGTAGTTGAAGTTATCAGCGATATATCCCAATTTGGTAATGTGACATGCTGAGTGTTGCTATGTGATGATCAGTGTTTGATCATTTGTGATATGATCATTTGTTTGATCATTTATCTTTGTGATCATAGGTTGATCATCTGTTGACCCAAAGCGTGGCTTTTTGAAAAAGCATAGCTTTGTGGACGAGACTTCGTCGAGCCTCACAACCCGGTAATGGTCGAAACAGGAATGTTGCGGCAAGGTTTCAGGGGTAGCTCCCCTAGGGTATGACCATTCCTTCTGGAAAAGGGTAGTATCATGGTATGGAGCCCAGATACTTACTCATGTGGATACACTTATTTATTATGTGTGATGTTGGTTTCGAGGCGCCTCGGTTAAAGGTCCCAAAGGACCGGGGGTGGCATATCTGAGGTTTCTTTTATCCCTTAGGAAAAGGGGTTGCCGGCCTTGTTTGGCAGAGAACAGTTGGTTCTCGGAGCGTCCCGCCAGAGGCGTTTCTTTCGTGGAATAGGAAGTTCCTTAGCCTGACCATTTGTTGGAAATCCAAACAAAACAATACGAGCCCTGTACGGTTTTAGTTGTATTACCTGCCATGGAATGTGGCGGTAACCTGCTATTGAACATGGTAGCTATAGTAGGCATACGATAATGGTCGTATGTTGGCTAAGATTTATATTCTACTTTCGAAATGTTTTCTACACTATGCACTAATAATAATATCAAAAAGGATTTGATTTTGCGTAGTAAGCATCTTTGACTATCATAAGAAGAAATCTCCTCCAATTCTGCGTTTGCATTGTGTGTGTGGTGGGAGGTCTTATGGTAGTTTCATTTTTCAAAAGCATTGCGAATTGACTTTAAATCCTTTTGTTGTTTGTTTTTAAAGATAAACTGTTTTTGTTGCTCACACCAGTCCCATGACTGATCCGGAGTTTATTGTTCCCTTCCTAAACTCTGGGTGCCCACTATTTTCCACACGGGCAGTCTAGAGTTGGGTTTCTTAGATATTCGGGTTGAGTAGATTATCTGGAGCTAGTTCAGTCCTTGGATCGGACTGCACTTGCTTATCTTTGTGCATCATTATTGGGAGTTCGAGCTATATCTGGATTGGCGTTTTGAAGATGGAGATTATCCGCTGCTGATGTTATTGTTTTCTGTTCCGCTGTTGTTTCTTGTATCATATCTCTGATGTATATTGATATTCATTGTATCACTCTGTTGTATCAGATATTGTATCAAAGCTGTATATCAATGTATTATTCATTTATTCCGCTGTGTTATTTACTTAATGTTGTTATAAGCTCCGGCGACTCGGATTTGAACGGTCGAATCTACGGCATTCGAGTACGATGTAAAGTATGGATGTCGATTTTCGAGCGCGAAAATCTGGGACGTTACACAACATCATCCCAAGGACGGGGAGCTATGACCAGATATACCCCTTTGTCCAGAAGGCCACATATGCCATGGTTGGTAGTTTTCATGTGAACTGTGCTCAGGTGATCATGGTCTATTATATGACCCAGTAGCAGAGACCCGAAGGAACTACCTCCCACACTGTCATCTTTTCACTTCTGTCTTCAGAAAATATGGAGTTAGCCTCCGAGGGAGCCAATTTTTGGAGATAAATTTTGGCGCGCGAAGTACAGGGAAAGGTTGTTGCGAAACCACGTGTCACTGTCCCCATGCCTTAAAAACAAAAATTTATAAATGAACTTATGGGTTGTGAAAAAATGGATCTTAAGGTCAATTTAACACTACAGGGGGTGAACAATGTTTTTTAACTTATGTATATCTTTTTACAATTCTTTCAGGATTAATATCAAATCATGGATTAACAACATAGATTTATACTAGCAATCAGTCACAGATGCGATCACAGATAAATATAAAAGTAATAAAGTAAAAAAATAAAGAGTGAGAGATATGAAACCAGGGATTTTATATTGGTTTGGATTTCTCCAACATCCAAACGCGTACAATTTCTTGTACATATTTCTTTTCAAGCGTCTACTTTGTACGGTAGCAAGTAAACCAAGGCAAACTTTGTACTTTCAAACGAGACACACCCTCAGGTATTCTGAGTCCAAGGCAAACTCACTTGATTTGAACGGGCTACAAGCACGCCCACTAGATTTGAACTGGCTACTAAGCACACCCACTTGATTCGAATGGGCTAAAAGCACATCCACTTGATTTGCATGGGCTACAAGCACACCTACACAAACAACAGTAGAGTTGATGTTTTTCCAAAGACAAATAGTTGCACTTTGGATAAAATGGATCCTATAGCCTCTTAGCTAGCACTTTGATCTTTGAAATGAGAGAGAGATGTTTACAAAATAGTAAGAAAGTCGTATTGAATCAATATAATGAAGTATGAATTGATTCTATATGATTTTGAATGGAATAGAGTATATTTTTCAAGAGAAATTTCAAGAGAGTGAGGAGTGGGACAAAAGTAAGTAATTAGTTAATTAAAAATTTGTTTGCACTCCTCTTTATATAGTTAACGATTAGATGTACCCACTCATGAAGGTTTGTATCCAAAAGAAACTTACATTCAAAATTTAAAAAATAATCCAACGGTTCATATGTCGATATATAGGAATAAGTATGTTGACATATCCTAGTAATTTTTGAAAATACTTTTCTTTTAAATTGTTTTGATAATCCTGTACTCTGTAAAATAATTTAAACATAGTTTTCAAATAGTTTGAACTCTAAAAAACTTTTATAAAATATTTTTTTAAATATATTTTGAGATTTAAATATTTTATTTTTATTTAAAATATCAAGGATCAAAAATTGCAGATAAGGATCAGAGATTGCTATAAAGGACATCAACAATATATTCTAATGACTCTAAATACTAAATTATAACCTTGGGATCTTCTTTTCTTTGTCTTGAACTCATGAGTCTTTATATCTTTATCTTGAGTCTTTATACTATACCTTCCTCGATTCAGCACTTATGGAATATTCTGCACTATATACTATATAACTTAGTAAAACATTAGTATCTATATTTTATATAGTTGTTATCAAAATCAATAATTAAGGTATTGACAATCTCCTCATTTTTGATGATGACAACCATTAGATATTCCTGTATATTAAATATGATATAACTTCCTTTAAATTACATGACTCCCCCTAAATATATATAAGTGTATATTTTTTATTTTTCTCCCCCTTTGTCATAAACAAAATTGGCTAAAAATTAAAACTCCCCCTAAATGATAGGCTTATAAATTGTAGAATCAAAATCAAGAATTAATTACTATGCTGATTAATATGGATTTACATATATAATTCTGATTGGAATGAAATGAAATCATAAGGCATAAAATAGGGATATTAAATGTGGCATTGTTAAGATGTAATATGTGAGACATAAATAAATAAAATAATGTATATTTAATATGATATAATCATGACATATATTAAGATATACAGTGAGCCTTTATTAATTATATATTATGTAAAACCAACACCTTAATGAGTCTGAATTTCGATAAAATCAAAACCCAAGACCATTAGGGTACAGATTGTTGGTTTTGGTAACCTATTAAACATAAGTATACCATAGATTGATCAAACTAAACTCAAAGAGGAATATAAAATATAAGTACTGACCAAGGCCACTACCTCGGAATCAATGGTATTCCTTGGACATCCAATCATTTTGTCAGTACTGAGCATGAGTAAGAAGATTTCTCCATCAACCATTATGTCTTGCTCCAACGACCTATTCCTCTAATTTATCATGTGGGTTGTAATGATGAGGGGGTCATAACAACATTCTGGTGATTGAAAGATTATATACTTTACCCATAACATAAATTTACACTGTTTGGTTTTCATTTAAATGTTATGTTTGTTATCTATGGCTAATCTTTTTAATTCAATGTATGTGCATACGATATATCTACCCTAACTTTTCCTAAGGTATGCTATACATACACACACCCACAGATATATATATATATATGCATATATATACATTCCAACCATTCTCTACCTAAAATCCTAGCCACTTAATACTTCTTAACTATGAAGCGGGCCTTGCGGATCGTCATCATTAGTCTATTGGTCCTAGCTCCAAAGACTGATGACTCCTACATACAGGTTTATTATATAATTTATTTGCCATATTACTATCACCATTCAAAGACTTATCTAAGGTTAACTAGCCCACCTCCACTAAATTAATTTTCAGCTACCTCTATCATGAGGTCCATGCGTATCCCATACGGATTCTACACTAGTAGGAAATGAAATCCATCAAGGCGTAAACCAAGTCTTTACTACCGCTCGTTTGGGGTCGCTGGGTGTCCAAGTCTATATGTCAGACTTACTACAAAATATTGGTACCAACTACTGACATAGCCCACTGACCCTCCACGACTAACATCCCAGTTTAGACTATCTAAGTAGCCAAGTAGAATGCCCTCTTTGGTTACTTACTACCTTTTGTTGGATAGGAAGCAGACCCCATTTTCCAAATGGTACATGGCCGTTTAATACTTCAAATCGAGGTGAACCCCGTGCATACTTTCCCCTTATCTATTCACAACGTAAATCCCTTTCCTATGGGTCCGAAAGTTGGGGATGTCCCACATCAGTAGTAAGTGTAAACAACTGCTGATAGCCTCTAAGTGAAAGGTAGACTTATATTGTGTAACTCTATTGAACTCGCGTACCAACCTACTAAATCAAATTAATTACTCTAAACTTCAATATTGGGCATGACCCACTAATCTCTATTTGCATATTTAAGGCTATGTACTTTAGTTTAATGACAACCATATTGCCTTAAAATATTTGATTACTACCTCACATTTTTATTTACTATTTTTATAACAGTTAACTTTTCCATAATAGATGATTATTATCATAAACGAACATTTCCTAAGACATTTATTTACTTAGATTTTGTCTAGTATTCCTTCCTTATCCCTCCATATTTATTATTCTAACAATCTCATTTATCAGTCCCCTTAATCCATTTATACCATATTTAACTCTTTTCACTCTTATATTTGTTCCATATTTATTACTGATTTATTTGGAGTTACAATATTTCCATCTTTATTTCCAAACCCTATTATTCATAGCGCTATTTATTCTAACGTTCTAATTACACTAATATGAATATTACTTTGTAAATTGTCGTATTAGTTAAATTTTTATTTTAATTGATTAGCGCAGTCAAATGCATATGTATATTTTTATTAATTACATTTCTAGTTATGAATCCCTATCTAGAATATTCTTTTCCATATTTTAGTTTTTGCAACTATATTTCTAAAAAGGTTTTCCATAATAATTCCCACAAATTAGCCTAAATTAAGAGATTTTCTTCGTTTGATATTACAAAGAATGATTTATTTTCTTTTAATTGAAATAGACAGTGTAAACTATGGAAAATAATCCCATACTTTACACATCTCTTTCCTCTATTTATGCATATTCCTTGTTGTTACCACTGTCACCGTCATCGAAGATAATCAAAGAAATGGTGCCAAAGAATGGCAATGTTACATGAAATCCATTGGCCTCGATAAAGCCTAGAACTATGAAGCATGAATATCATCTTCCATGAATCACAACGACTACCAAGTGGTACTATGATTGACATTGAGGCTCATAATTACCAAAGCAATGCTGAATGAAGTCATATTCTATTAATGTCAACATTAACAACATCAATCATTCTTAATGCTGCTTTTGATCACAGTTATTAAGTACTAATGGTGTTTTCCATCCCAACGTTGCTACTGCCTTAAAAAAGGAAACACAAGTTATGAATGTTGCCGAAGTTTTATACTACTATAGCGTCGACTCTTATGAATATGCTTGGGAGGCACCATACATCTACATATGTGATGTTGATGACTATCATCGTCAATGTCCATAGTGCTATTAATGCCGCATTTTGCAAGCTACTGAATATCAACATTGATGGTCATTAATGTCGCCGTTGTTTAATGCCGCCAACCATCAATCAGAGAAGGTCTTAAGATATGGAGTCGTCGTCACAGATATTGATTAGCCATGCCCAGAATAATCAATACATTCAAAAGGATTGTCCAAGCTGCTTTTACTAATGTCACCTTTCATCAATGTTAATATATGGAGGTAAGGAAAATTGATTAATGAAGAAGAGATTATCAATGTCGAGTTTAGAGATGTCGAGCATCGACCTTGTCGAACCAATGTTGAAGTTTAGCAATGTGAACACAAGAATGTTGGCCTTGATGTTTGATGATGTTGCTAACGTCGAAGTCGATAAAGTACCAATCTTGATGCTCGACGACACTACTAATGCCGAAGCTTGCCACTTATTGAACTCTATAAACATGGACCAAGGGGCTTTATGGAAGGGGCCGAATTCTCTCTTCTCGTTTCTTTCTTTTTAAACCTTGTAAACCCTAGATTGAATTAGGGAATTTTCCTATTATAACACTTAAAAAATTGTACACATAAGGATTTTGGAAATTACACAGGGGCATGGACTTTCGACTCGATTTGGACTATGACTTGCATTTTCGTTTGACTTTGAACCTTGATTGCTTGGACCTTATGACGTGTATAGCATATTAAATTTCCTTGAACTTGCGATTTGACTATTTCCATGCATATTGACTTGAACATCAACCTTCATATTGACTTATACTTAGATGTGCATAATGCCTCGAACTCCCAATGACGTCGATGACAAAACCAAGAGCCAATATGAATGCACACTTCTCAATGACTTCAACTTGCCTCGATAAGGCCTCTCTTTGAAGTTGTTCTGTTTTCCACATACTTTTTGAGTTAGCAAATTTATTTGCTAACATTTTGGCGCTAGAAGGAGGGGTCGAACCTCCGAATTCATTGAAACCCCAAGTAGAACTTCCCTAGCCTGCATATTTAAGGCATAAAGAACTTTCCTAACCAAGCATATCCCATTTCAAGATAACCAACTTTAATCCTTAACATCATGCCATTTAATCATGCTAAGATGTCTGAACAAGGGTCTTGTGGAACTCGAATTATTACGCCCACCTATAAAGTTACTAGTGACCTTCAACTTCATGAAGAACAAGTGTTGAGATTAATAGCCTTGCAAATTATAAATGAAAAGAAGCATGCAACCCTTTATGATCCAGAAAATTGGAGCATAAATCCATTTCATATAGGCCCTGCTCTGACTTTTGCATTGAGAAGAGAGAGCTTGAAGAAGGATAATTTGTTCTTAAGAAGGAGAGCCATCCAATTTCAAGCCAAGGGAACTATATTTGAGAAAGAGATAACAAGTGATTTTGACATGTTAAAAGCTCAGAAATGGGGCAAGGTTATGAGTCATTCATTGAACCTAAGTGAAGTTTAAAGAACATCAAAGAGGAAACTAATCATAGAAGATGAGATAACTACAACAAACAAAAAAAGGATTAAACATCGGCCAAGAGCGCTAACCTCCAAATCACGACTTCCAAACGATTGCATTCTCACCACTTCTCTTTAGAACATCTATTTCCTGACTAAGGATGAGCTTGAATATTAGCCTTCGCAAAAAAGGTGACATAAGTTCGAAAGGAATCAGGGAAAGCCACATTGTCACTATCATCTTGCAAATAGACATGATACTAATCAATGCCGAGCTTAGAAGGAATGGTCATCAATTTTCTAAGGAAAGAAAACTCAACCACTTTGTACAAAGATATTAAGTCAATCATCAATAAAGGTTTTCTAAACAAAATATGTTTATCTGCATAGCCATCCAAAGCTCATAACTGTAAGAGGTCCCTGGCCATCAAAGGCCCTAGCCATCAAAGGCTCATGACTGCAAGAGCTTCCTCGCTATCAAAGGCACTAAGCCTTCAGTATTGTCATCAAAGGCCTCACTGAAGCACCTCCTAGAGGGATGTCGGAATAAGCCTTTAGTGCCACCATCAAAGGCCTCACTAAAACATTGGAAAGCCTTTAACCCTTGCCTACATGGCCTGGTTGAAGTGCCTCCTAGAGGGAAGATGGAGTAAGCCTTTAGTGCCATCATTAAAGGCCTCACAAAAGCCTCGAATTAACCCTTCAGTGTCATCATCAAAGGCCTCACTAAAGCACTGCCTAGAGGGAGGCCGGATAAGTCTTTGGTTCTGCTTAAAATAGTTAGCCAAATGCACCAGACAGGATACCCAAGTCATTATCTATGATGGTGACATGGTTTCCGATCCGAGTATAGATCATCACCTATGATGGCATCAAACCAAACTATCAAAATCAAAGCCAAGTAGTGCTCCAAATCTATCAAGGTCCGAGCCAAGGAGTGCTTCCTATCAATCCATCTTCTCGAGGAAGATCTATTAGATATGAGCTAAATACGCTCCCAAGCAAATGCAATGTCCAGTTATCAGATAAAAAATCTCTGATCTTATATTATTATTTCCAGATGAGGATTTCTGGTCTTCTTTTAGATATGGATTTTTGACCTTCTTTCAGATATAGAATTCTATTTTCTTTTAGATATGGATTTCTAGTCTTCTTTCAAATAAGGATTTCTGATCTTCTTTCAAATATGGATTTCTAAATTTTTTTTCAGATATGGATTTTTTGTTCTCTATTAATGCCATATATCGATTTCTGGTCTTCTTTCGAATATAGATTTATAGTCTACTATTATTACCAAATTTGGGTTTCTAGTCTTCTTCAATTTCTAGTTTAAGTTTCAAGGCTTCTTTAAGTTGATTTTCAACTCAAATTCATTTAATGGGAATCTCCGTTACTAAAGCAAACTACTAAGTATTTAAGTTAAGCTCAATTATAGAGATTCTTGATACTCTAAACAAGCAGAACGTTAATCTACACATCGGAAAGCTCAAATTTGGAAAAATAAAATATTGATCATCAAGCAATTTCAGATCAAATTGGAATTCAATTCACGATTGTATACCCTGTATTTGAGGTAACATTCATTCAATTGTAAATTTATAATCCAGTACATTATGTATAAAGTGGCAGGTACAAAAGTCAAACATAAAAGGAAGCTAGATTAAAACAAATCATCGTTGAAATTTGAGGTTTTGTGGAGTCTCCTCTAAATCCCGGGTAAGGTCAACAACACAATGAATAGCAGCATCCAAGAGTTCTTTGAATTTCTTTTCCTTTTTTCGAACCGTATTTGCATCGTCAATTGAAGAAATCTGAACATTCAAAGCGCGTCGAAGAGTCTTATTGGCTCCTCGTAAAATTTTGAATATGTTATTCAACTCTTCAATCTTTTGTTTGAAAGTATATCTCTCACGCTCGAGCTTTTGAACTTTGTTCTCGTATTCGCTTATACGTTGAGATATTTTCTCATCCCATTTATTACCAAGATGTTGTATGATCTTAAATTTTACTTTTTTGCTCCATAACGAGATTGTTTATTGCTTAAACTTAGAGGTCGGTTTAGCGAAGAAAGGAATTCTTGACTCGCCGAAGAACGAGTCTAGTAATTCTTCCAAGAGTGGGGTAGGAAGGCCGGCTTCGCCCTTACTAGAATGAGCTCTAATGATTGACAATGAACTTGACTCTTTATTATGTCCACTTCAATATCATTTATTCTCTGATGTAATTTAGCTATCTTTGCATCAGCATCAATGGAAGGACCGAACTCACGAATCAAGTTAGTTTCTGTAATGACCCGATATTTTCAACCATTCGCATCCATTATAAGTGTATAGGTAGACACTCATGCCGGAATTGAATTGCTCAAAATACCGCGTTGTAAATAAAAATTTAGCAAATCTCAGAGTATGCAGTAAATAAATATAATCACAGATCACAGACACAGAGTAAAATAATGCAGCGGAAGTAAAAGAAATAGTAGTTCATGAAGCTACTATATAAATATATTAGAGTTACATAAGATATAACAGAAGAAATAGAATACAACAAAAGTCTTAATATGATAACCAAGTACAAGATGAGTAGAACAACGGAATTGAAATAGATAGGACATGACAAGCAGATAATCTCCAGCGATTCAAATCTCCAAGAGAGTGGAAATCCAAATCTGTGAATAACTCAGGCTGACCCGAGCATAAAGCAAAACACAAAACACTCGAGTCAGGACAATATATACTTATATAATGTAAACCAACTCAAGTGAACTGTAATAAGGGTACAATTAACTTAGAAGATGCTTGGGACCGCCCATCCTCTAAGGATCCGTTAAAATATCTACTATGTAGTAATATTCGCTATATATAGTAGTGTCTAATAAGTAAAGTATAATCATATAGAAAATAGTGTTAAGGGAATGGAGAACCTTAACGCGGTCGGATCTTAAAATCATAATCGTAGTAAAGCTCGATATGGTAGGTGACACGGCACACAAGGCAATGCCAGGGTAGATATACCAAATACGTACACGGACTGATGGGTACGCATAGCAGCCACTACCATTCCACCTCGAACAACACTCCCAAATCGGAGGATGGCCATCTAATCAATCACAAGTAAGAGAATAATATCGAAGAAATGTGTCCGAGAAGAGGTGCTACCTCACTGGTCCGAGATCGCTCCTGTTTTAGCCACCTTATGCCAACTCACGGGAGTTGGGTCCACATAACATACCTTAAGAACGTCGCCACCATCCTACTTCATTCTGGAATCTCCACCGCGTACACGGTTGTCAAAGTGGTTTTCGGTATCGACAGAGAGTATGTCCATATCCGATCCCAGTCTCTTTGCCAACTAATCGTTATTATAACCCGTGGTTATAACTTTTAAAAACAATACTTTACTTCAAAATAAAATATCATTTCAAACCATATCTTTATCAAAATGAAGATTAAATCAATTCCAAACCATTTCCATATATTTAAATTTTCATATCATTTCAAAACTTCATTTCAAATCATTTTAATATAATAAAATATCATATCCTTACAAAACTTCATTTCAAATCATTTTAATATAATAAAATATCATATCCTTACAAAACTTCATTTCAAATCATTTTAATATAATAAAATATCCTATCAGTTCAAATCCAAATATTCAACTTTAAATACCTTTTAGATATCGTTCATTTACTATCATTTCAAATCACCTTTAAATAGTTTATATTCCAATCAAAATAATTCATTTAAACCTTTTAAAAGTGTAATTATAATATTTTCAAATCAAGTATTCAATTTCCAAAGTTTCAAACCATTCTGAGTTCGTTTACTAAGTCAAAAACCATAATTATTAAAATTTCAGTCTTTCACAGCATTTAAAAACAACTACTATAAGTTGTATTTGAAAACATTTTTAATTCAGCAAAGACAGCACTTAAAACTGCTGTTAAAACTCAGTTTTAGTAGAATTATAGTTCAAACAGAAAAGACAGCATTTCAGAAGTGCTGCGGTAGTTCAGATTTCAAAACAAGGGTTAAATTTGATTTCAACATAGACTGCAGACCATTATAGCATTTTCAGAGAATGCTATAATAGGCCTGAGTTCAATATTAGCCTATAACTTCAACTACAGCAACTACATCATTCCAGAAATGCTGTAATAGCTCCTTTTTACACAATTTTAGTTCAAAACAGAATCTATAGCATTTCTGAATGCTATTAAAAGTTAATTTCAGGTGTTAGTGTATTTCCAGCAATTAAATAACTTTAATTTAAAACACATAAACATTTTTAAAATCATATTTTAACATTTAAAATGTTCATTTACATATCATTTAACATATATCTTTCCACAATAAATTTCTTATAATCAAATCCAATTTTCAACAATTTACTTAATAAATTTTAGCGTAAAAGTGTCCAATTCTTCACATTTCAACAAATAAACTTAACACTTCAAATTTAAATTACCATTTCACAATTTAACTAAATTTCCAATTTTATTTAATTAACTTAAATCTTTAAATAAAACCAAATTTCACATTTCCTAGTCAAGTTATATTTTAAAAGATCACTTTTAAACATTCATTTATTTAACCTCTTAAATTCATAGAAAAATCAATAATGCTTTAAATAAATCACTTAAATTCAATTTTAATCAAATTATTATATTTACCATTTCCAAATAAAATTTAATATCCATTTTATTTATATAACTTAAATATCATTTTTTTAACCAAAATTCCAAATTTCCAACTTAAGTTATATTTCAAAAATCCAGTTAAACCATTCATTAATTACATTTTTAACACATAGAAAAATCATAATTTCTTTAATTCAAAATATTTCAAAATCTGTTTAAATCAAATTTCATACATTTATAATTTTAAAATACTTAAAAAATATTCAAAACACTTTATATAGTTTTCTAGTCTAGGTCAAGTGATACGGATATGTATCATTTCAATCCGCAGTTTAAAAAGAAAAATCCGAGTTCTATCATTTCAAACCCGCAATCCCAAGTTAAAATAAATTAAATAAAAACCATTCAGGCCTATCATTTCAGCCCATAATGATTTTCCCTATTCTAAAGTCCGTTCGGGTATGTATCATTTCAACCCATAGTGATTCTAATCTACAGGGAACTTGCAATGGTGATAACAGATATAAATAATAGAATAGCATGAAATAACAGTAACATATGATATAATAAGTGTAATAACAGGTGTGAACATCATATGATAATAACATAGTCAAGTATAACATGATAATATATTTCTACAGATTCACAGGGTGTCAATTTACTAGTTATATAGGTACATATTGTCTGGTGAGAATAACTCACCTGTTAAAGCTGGAGATTAGCGATCAAACTCAGAGAATAGATTCCAGAAAGCACAACAAGCACGATACAGCATGACTTCTGATTTGAATGAATGGAGAGCCTTGATATTTACCTTGTAAACACTAACCAAAACAAGACAATATACACATAAATATTCAACGCAAAACAATGTTGAAACAATGAAGATAAGAAGCAACAACGGAATAGATTTCTTGACCGTGCTTTAACCATTCAAAAGATCGAACAAGGGGTTCATTTTCTTAGCCATGATGATGATGAGTGTGGGAGAGACAAGGTAACTCCTCGGAATACATAAGACAAAACAATCCAAACAATATAAGTTTCAACCCAAATTTTAATAAACAATGTTAGGAATGACTACACGGAATCAAATAGAAATGCTTGCACTTGCTTTCAACCTTTACTAGGCTCAGCCATGAGGGAAACTACAGGTCTAAGGCAATGGTTTTGGGTCAGATCTGGGTTGCTAAGGTCGGCCTAACATGAGTTTGTTGATGGCAAAAGGTATGGAGATGGAACAACAACACAACAAAGGAAATTCAAGGTAAATCTCAACATTCTATGCTACAATTAGGTTCGGCCATAGATTCTAGGGTCATGGTCAGAGGTCCAGATATTGGTGGCTGATGTGGCAGAGGGTAGTGGTCAGATCTGGGCTGGTGGTGGTGGTGGAAGTGGCGGCTAAAGGAAGGTGGAGGTGTTGGAACAAAACTAGGCTAGATTTGGGCATATAGGTGATGTTTTGTGAATTTTTGTGGGATTTTGGTCAAGGGAATGGCATGGCCTGATCATGGCAGAGGAGTAGGAGGCTGAAGAGGCTGAGGAAGGTGGTGGAATAGGTCGAAGAGGGTCTGGTTGAAGAGGAGCTAAGCCATGAGGTTGAGAACAATATACAAAATTTCATAGAAAACTAGGAAAAACAAAGGAAGAAGAAGATGAATTTACCTTTTTTTTTGCAAGATGGAGCCCATGATTTTTTTAGGGTTTTGGAGCTTTGGAAATTCGTGAATAACATGAGGAAGACGGCTGAAAAAAAAAGAATGAGAAATAGTTAGGGTTAATAGAATAAAAGATGTATTGATTGAAAAAGAAACGGTGGAAGATAAAGCCCATAGGAAGATAGAAAGTTTAAGGCCTTTCAAATTACTTTATTTTATCTTTATAACTTTATATTTCTGGAAAAAGATAATAATCCCAGGTAACATTTCGAAATTTGAACAAAATATAATGTTGGGAGCGTTTTCGCCCCTACCGAGCCAAAAGAAAGGAAGGCACAACCGGCCCAACACACCCTCCAAAGCTCCACCGGTCCACTTCCAAGCAACACCAAACCAGAGTATCCACCGAACTAACTTGCCTCCCACCTCGTTGCCGAACCAACTCCAACTGCCGGACTAAGCTCCTCCTACCACTGCCGGACCAAGCTCCTCCTACCACTGTCGGACCAACCTTCTCCTGCCACTGCCGGACCAAGCTCCTCCTACCACTACCGGACCAACCATCTCCTAGCTGCCACTGCCGGACCAAGCTCCTCCTACCACTACCGGACCAACCATCTCCTAGCTGCCATCGAACCAAGCTCCTACCGGACCACCTACTACCGGACCAAGACATTCTGAACCAACACTACCAGGCCAGATCGCGTCAGCCCAGGCCCATCAGCAGCTGTACACATCCAGGACCCCTACCCCCAGCCTCACTCTATAAATAGAGGGGCAGGGTTACAACAATGGGGACAAGTTTTTGAGAGCTCAAGCACGGAGAGAACTTTCAAACAACTTTCTTTTACTTGTATCAAAGCTTTGTACTTGTAATCTAAACAAGAGAAGAGAAATAACATAAGAAGTGGACATAGGCACATTCTGGCTGAACCACTATAAATCTGCGTGTCTTTTTACAGTTTAGCCCCTGCTTTTCATATATTTGCATATATCACCCAAATCACTAAGAACAACATAAGACCTACTAAATCATACGACTTTGAGGTGTTTGTCCATTTTTTGTGCAAACATTTTTGGTGCTTTCACTGAGAATTAGAAGCTCGAAGCTTCAGCTTCATCCACTCAACATTTTTCCTAACAGCATCGTTCGCCACTTGGAAAACATGCCTCCCAAACCAAGAAAAGGTGTTAACAAAGGAAAAAACATCGCATCCAGCAGTCTTCCAGATCCAGCTGTCACGAATCAAGTAAATCGTCCTCCTTCAGCAGCAGTAACAAATAAAGGACAGGCTAATCCTACCACTCCTGCCACAGAACAGCCTGCAACAATTACTATGGCAGATTTAGACAGGATTGTGGTTGAAGTAACTAACCGCTTCACGTCCCAGCAGGAAGCCTTGGTGGACCATCTCATGTCACGCTTAAGGGATGCTGAAGAGTCCAATCGCAACACCGAATCATGGGGCGAGTCCCAGTCTGGAGGATCTCAGAGAAAACAAAGATCTTCCTTCTTCGAAGGAGCTAACGGCAGAAGTAACCATGGTAGGAGCCGAGATCGAGCACAGCCTGAAGTTAGGCCTGAGGAAGCACTTGGAACCGAACCCAACAGGGGAGGTACCGGGCGAAGGTCAACTGTAGCTGAGCCTATCACACTGCCTAACCATGAAAACGCTAGTGAACGGGGCCGAGCTAGAGTCCAGCCCGAAGTTGGACCCGAGGAAGTGCTTAGATCAGAGCCCGACAGGGGAAGATCAAGGCAAGGGCCAACTGTAGCTGACCCTAGCATGCTCCCAGAAGATCAAAGGCAGCCACTGAAAAATATGAGGGATGATAGACGATACCATCCCTACAGGTCATCTGGACGGAATCAATCCCGCAGAACAGAACCAAACTCATTTCTATCTGCTCCAAATTCTGATGAAAGGATGGCGTGCTTATTCAGAGAGTGTGTCCAACGGGAGCAAAGAGATCAAGGGATAGGCGCTAGGGTAACCAGCCCTTTCGCCCGCAATATCGAAATCGTTGTCACTCCCCGAGAATGGAAGATGCCAACAATGGAACCTTACAAAGGAACCTCCGACCCCGTTGTACACTTACAGAGGTACACACAACATATGCTCATGAGTGGAGCAACAGAGGGAGTACTGTGCAAATGCTTTCCGCTCTTCTTAGCAGATCTCGCTACCTCCTGGTTCTGTCATCTACCCCAGGGATCCATCAGCTCGTGGGAAATGTTGAAAGAAAAGTTTATCAGTCAGTTCCGTATCCATGTAGAACAACCTAAGGACGCTTATTCCTTATCCAGCGTCAAACAGAAACCTGGAGAGAAACTGCAACAATACCTAACCCGATTCAATACCGCAGCAGCCGCGGTCCAAGACGCCGATGAGAAGCTTATCCTAATGGCCCTCTATAGTGGTGTGCATCCGGACACCAAATTTGCTAGAAGATTGACGAAAGAAAAACCGGCTACTTTACCCGATTTCTTCCACGAAGCCGGGAAATATATGAGCTTGAGGATGCTGCCGTTGAGGGGCAGTCAGGACAGCAGAATAAGGCAACTCACAGCAACGCCCCTGCTGTAGCAAGGGACGTTCGAGGAAATGATTCCAGGGACAATACTAGGGGCAAGAAGGGAGAAAAACGCCTATATCGGCCTGGACCGAGATTTGACACTTACACTCCTTTGAATGAGACCGTCGAAAATATCTTCCTTGCCACCCAAGGCGAAGTTAGATACAAACGCCCACCATACAAGAAGGAATCAGATAACGCGCAGAAGTCTGGAAAGTTCTGCCGCTTCCACGAATCTCATGGGCATGACACCAATGAATGCCATCATCTCCGGGACTTCATTGAGGAACACATCAGAAGGAAGAAACTGGAACGCTAAGTAAAAGGTCAGGACATGACTCCAGCTCCTGCCAATGAGAACCCAAGGCTACCCTCACCAGAGATCGGCAGAGGAAACCGCAACACTAGCAGCTCTAGTCAAGAGAAGATAGTGGTCCATACCATCTCGGGAGGACCGCACATCGCTGACAGAAGCTGGAAAGAAATGGAAAGATATGGAAAGTCGCTTAGAGACAATAAAGACTGTGTCAATTCGGTTATAGAAGAGCGCCACCCGAAGCGGAAAGAAAGTGATGACATCACATTCGGTAAGCGTGACCTAGAAGGAAGGCAATACCCTCACATGGATCCCATGGTTATCTCTGCCCGGCTCGGCCCCGCCGAAGTTTACCGAATCCTAGTAGACACTGGAAGCTCAGTAAACATCCTGTTCAAACATGCATTCGACAAAATGAAGCTATCAATGAAGGATGTATCTCCCTGCGATAAACCACTAAACGGTTTCACTGGGGATGCAAAGATGCCCCTCGGGCAACTGGACCTCTTTGTTGAGATTGGAAGCCATCCCCGCTCCGTCGTACGGAAATAGACGTTTGTGCTAATAGAAAACCATTCGGCCTATAACGCCTTCTTAGGAAGGCCAGCCTTGTCTGACTTCCAAATTGTCCTAGCCCTATGGTGCCTAAAGATGAAATTCCCAACAGACAATGGATTAGGGGAAGTAGAAGGAGACCAGGACGTGGCTCGAGACTGCTATGTGACTGAACTTCGCAACAACCACAGGAAGGATAAAGGGAAGGGTGCAGAGGTTGCCCTCTGCACAAAAAGTCTAGAAGCATAGCAACTAAAGAAAGCCCCTCCTCTTCGATATACCAGCGACCCTTTCAATGAATTAGACCCTAGGGACAAAGAGGAGGAGGCCACCGCCGAGCCTGTAGAGGCTATGGAGTTTGTATCTGTAGACAAGCACGACTCGAGTAGACTATTGAAAATTAGATCCCAACTAAAGGCAGAGTTGAAGGAACAACTCATCGATTTTCTCCGCCACAACCTGGATGTATTCACATGGTCACACGCGGACATGACTGGAATCTCCCCCGACGTAGCATGCCATGCACTAAACATTGATCCTACCAAGGCTCCCCTAAAACAAAGAAAGAGAAGTATGGGAGCAGAGCGATCAGCAGCCCTCGATGAAGAGGTAAAGAATCTGCTCGCCAATGACTTCATACGAGAAGCCATCTACCCGGAATGGATCGCTAACCCAGTGCTGGTAAAGAAGGCCAATGGGAAGTGGCGAACATGCATTGACTTTTCCAACCTAAACGACGCCTGCCCAAAGGATTGCTTCCCACTTCCCCGAATCGACCAGCTTGTAGACAGCACAGCCGGACACGAGCTGTTATCTTTTATGGACGCATACTCAGGATATAACCAAATTCCTATGCATGCTCCCGACCAAGACCACACTAGTTTTATCACCGACCGGGGTTTGTACTGCTATAAGGTAATGCCTTCCGGACTTAAAAATGCAGGGGCCACCTACCAGCGCCTCGTCAACAAGATGTTTGCAGGGCTAATAGGGCGAACTATGGAAGTATACGTGGATGACATGCTGGTGAAGTCAAGAAAAGCCGACGATCACGTAAGCCACCTAGGCGAGATGTTTCAAGTACTTCGCCAGTATGGAATGAAGTTGAATCCTCTAAAATGCTCCTTCGGAGTGTCATCAGGAAAGTTCTTAGGATTCATCGTCCATGCCAACGGGATTGAAGCAAACCCTGAACAAGTCCGAGCCCTAAAGGATATCAAGATACCTTCCACTCGAAAGGAAATGCAAAGTCTGAATGGAAAAGTGGCCGCCCTAAGCCGATTCATCTCCAAGGCAACGGACAAATGCGTCCCCTTTTTCGAAGCTTTAAAGAATGACAAAGGGAAGTTCGAATGGACTGACGAATGCTTAACCGCTTTCCTTAACTTAATCGAACACCTCCAGAAACCACCGGTACTCTCGACTCCAAGCGAAGGCGAAGAATTATGCATATACCTTGCTGTGTCACCTCACGCCCTGTGCGCCGCCTTGGTAAGAGAAGACAACCGCATGCAGCGGCCAGTTTACTTCGTTAGTAAGAGGTTTACGGGGGCAGAAGTCAGATATCCTAAACTTGAGAAGCTGGCATACTGTTTACTAATCACATCACGGAAACTGCGTCACTACTTCCAGTCCCATTCCATCAAAGTTCTGACCGATCAACCACTGAGGCAGGTACTCCATCGTCCCGACACTTCCGGGCGACTACTTAAATGGTGCATTGAACTAAGTCAGTATGATATCACCTATCACCCTTGCACCGCCAACAAGGGACAAGCCATATCTGATTTCATTGCAGAATTCACTACCAACGAAGATAAGGAGCAATTGGAAATAGCAAAAGATATCAAGTGGAATCTTTTTGTGGATGGTGCATCGAACGAACAAGGCTCGGGGGCAGGTGTGGTAATAATCACTCCCAAGGGAAACAAACTGCACTATGCTATAAGGTTGGAGTTCGCTGCCACCAACAACGATGCAGAATATGAAGCAGTGATAGCCGGACTAGAACTTGCCATACAAATCGGAGCCAATTCTTTGTGTCTTCACAACGATTCTCAACTTATCGTTAATCAAATACTAGGAGAATTCCAAGCTCGAGAAGAACGACTCATAGCATATTTAAAGAAGACCAAGTTACTTCTCAGCCGATTGGACCACTACTTAGTCAAACACATCCCTAGGGAAGAGAACCAAGAGGCCGACGAATTGGCAAAACAAGCAAGTATGAGAGACAGCGCCATCTTTGGGGCAGTAACCATCTCAAAGCAAATGGCCCCAGTTTTGAGCAAGTGAATCTGATAGCTGCAATCGAAGAAGCAACTTGGATGACTCCCATCCGAGACTACCTACAAAGCGGAACACTGCCCAACGGACGTAACAAAATCAAAAAAATCTTAAGGAAAGCTTCCCGCTACACAATTCAAGAAGACATCCTCTATCGGCGCGGATTCTCTAACCCGTTATTAAGGTGTGTCGCTGGGAGGGAAGCCAAGGAAATCTTATCCAACATCCATCAAGGAAGCTGCGGAGACCACACCGGAGGACAAACATTAGCAAAAAAGATACTCCGATATGGATATTTCTGGCCCACCTTAAGCAAGGACGCCTTGGATTTCGTCAAAAAGTGTGATAGGTGTCAGAAGTTCGCTAAGATTCTGCGGCTACCAACGACTGAGATTACTCAAATGACCAGCCCTTGGCCCTTTGCAGTATGGGGAATTGACTTAATCGGCGAACTGCCAATGGGCCGAGGCAGGGCCAAATATGCTATAGTGGCAGTCGACTATTTCACCAAATGGGTGGAAGCAGAACCTATGAATAAAGTATCTTCAGCAAAAGTTATTAACTTTTTGATCAAAAATGTTCTGTGCAGGTACGGAGTCCCATTCAAAATCATATCAGACAATGGACTTCAATTTGACAGTGAGGAATTCGCCAACTGGTGCCAAGAGCACGGAATTCACAAAAGCTTCTCATCCATAGCGTATCCCCAGGCAAACGGACAAGTCGAAGCCGTCAACAAAATTCTGAAAACTCTAATCAAAAAGAAACTCGAAAAGTCAAAGGGCGCTTGGGTGGATGAACTCCCTACGGCACTATGGGCCTATCGCACATCTTTCAGAACTTCAACGGGGCATACTCCTTTCTCTTTGGCATACGGATCGGAGGCTATGCTCCCAGTTGAAACCATTGTGCCTTCCCACCGTAGGATCCACTATAACCCAAAAGAGAACGAAGAACTCCTTCACATGTCTTTGGATCTAGTGGAGGAGAGAAGAAATGATGCAGTCCTTAAAGCAGCAGCCCACAAACAAAAAGTGGCAGCACAATACAACTCCAAAGTCAAGCATCGTACCTTACAAGAAGGGGACCTTTTCCTCAAGCGAATCTTCCCCTGCTCCGGAGCACTAGATCCAATCTGGGATGGACCATATGTAATTCATAAAGATCTCCACAATGGAGCTTATATTTTGTCAACAGTGGACGGAGAGGTGTTCCAGAGGGCATGGAACATCCAACACCTCCGTCGATACTTTTCTTAACTTGTACTGCCCATATGAAGTGAATTAACAAAGAGAATCAGTGGACGTAGGCCTTTTCGTGCCGAACCACTTTAAAAAACCTTGTCTCTTTTTTAACTTGTTCCTTTATATCTTGGCTGCTTGTTAACTTTATCCTTTTCTGTTGAACAAAATCCTATGCGTATAGTGTTTCCACTCAACGCACTCTACAGCTCAACTTCACCTGGACAAGACCTGACAGGTACTATGCGAATCTATGCCCTCGCCAATGAGACACTTTTGCTCCGGCATCCCTCTGCTGTGGGTTTACTCATTGCTCGCGACGGCCCTTAAAGCCAACTGTAATAAGCCGATTATAAGCCACCGAGAAGGCCGACTATAGCCGAGGCAGCTCATTACGGCGTTCGGCTCGCCGACAACTGTGGACCGACTATAAGCCCCAACATAAGGTGTGGCCAGCCAGGGGCAGTTCACAGTTGACGATCGGCACCCACGCTAGCCGGCCACAGTAAATCGAATAATACCCATGATTACGGGCCATAATGGCCCGGGTAGTTACTGTGCGCGATCTCGGCTCCGATGTGTCTTAAGTGCGGTTGTGGTAAAAAAGAATTAACTCCCCGCAGAGGCGTAAGATGGGTGACAAATGTCTCCAAGACCCACAGCTAGGGAAAGTGACTACAAAGCCCGTTTGCCACGAACTTAAGCACATCGAAGGCCTTCCGTGATTGGAAGTTTTACTATTTCGCATATTTCAATTTTACTTAAGAAACTTTTTCTCCTATCCTCTGTAACAAACCCTGAAGTGCAGGACACAAAACAGGAGACACTCACTAATAGAAGCGGATACTCACAGCAAGATACTGGACCGCATCCCTTACTCAGTCACACAGGATATTCAAAGCTGCCATCTACAAGAAAAATATAAAGGACGGTATTTCCTTCTTTCATATATGCCTATAATTTGTTCACACCTCACGCTAACACTGCAAGTCATGAAATTATGTTTTAAACAAGAACCTGACACCAAACGCAATTTAATTACAAGAATATGCATGGCTATATTTCTTATGCAACATGTCAAAATAGCAAAAACATTCAAAAAACGACAAAATCAGCTTAAGTTAAAGAATTACACATCAAGAATAGAGCTATTTATTACAAGTAGCAAGAATTACAACCTAAAAGTTACTCTACTGTTTTAAGACTAACATATACAGCCATGTCAAGTACACAAAAAGAATTCTCCAGGTCTAATCAGGGAGCCGGCTGCGTTGGAGTCTTGTCCTTGTCCTGTTGCCCACCTGTCCGGTCATAAAAAGAAATCATTAGTGATAAGCAACAGAGTTAACAAAAGAACAAACTAGTGAAGTAGAAGGTACCAGCAACTTCCCCTTGATCGTCTTGGTCGTCATCCCCTACTTCCACGCCTGCCTCCTCAACCGCGAACAACCTCATCCCCTCTTTCACCGCTGTCTTCTCCTCCTTGGTAAACTGAGCGGTGACCACATCCATCCTAAAGGCCGCTCCACCCTCCTTATCCGCCTCAGCCTTGGCCTCCTCTAGAGCCCTGAGGTAAATCATAGCCATAACCCGGGGGTAGTCGTCCATCCAAGATAAGCTGCCCTGCTTCCAAGTGCGAAAGTACATGTCCTGCAGCATATCGTCCATCATCCCCTCATTTTCCTCGAACTCCCTCATACGAGCCTCAGAAACCGATATCCTTGCAATGGCAGCATCCCTTTCCAGTCGGTATCGCGGGCAGTCAGCCTGAAGGGACCTCCTCATCACCTCCATCTCCTCCTTTAGCCCGACCTGAGCAAGCTCTGCGGCTTCAAGCTTCCCCGACAACTCCTCTACCTGCTCAAGATCCGCCCTCCGAACCTCGTCCACTGTCGAGATGGCCATATTTATCTGCTCCTTGCAAGCAGCCTCCATCTTCCGCAATTCCGCCTTACTAGCCTCCTCCATAGTCTTCCTCAACCGCCCGGAGGCAGCCTATTGCTGAGAAATCTGAATGGCCTGATCAGCAAGCTGTTTGGCCTGGTCCGAAACCATCAATCGTAGTCGGATGTTGGCACTCCCAATCTCCTCTCCAGCCTTAACCAGCTGGGCATGATGCCCTATCAGCTTCCTAGTCTCCTCCGCCACCCGATCAATATTAGCCTTGGCCTCATCTCCCATGGTAACTATCCGAGTAGTAAGTAAATCGAGATCTAAGGACTTAGCCTCATCAAGCACCCGTACCATGGGATTATGGGGAAGAACGTGCTCACCGGTAACTTCGTCGAAGGTAATATCATGGGAACCTGGATCCAGATCAGGATGACCCGCAAATGGGTTACGAGCCAAACCAGGACGATCAATCTGCGTAACGGTAGGATTTTCAGACGGGTACGGAGAGAGTGCGAACTCAGTATCCTCCTCCGTGATATCATGAAGAGGCTGAACTGGGGGCTGAGGACTGAGTGAAGGTTCGGATAAGGGATGACTCCTTTTTCTCTTCTGAATACCCTCTTCAATAACCCCGAGAAGAGGACGGTAGCCGACTACATCCCCGGAATGGTGGGTCGGAGTCTTTGGCTTGGCGGAAGCTTTGGAGAGCTTGTATTGTTCAAGCCTGTGCCGAAGATTAGAGGCCTTGGCCGTTTTACCTGCCCCTGATATGAAGAACAAGTGTCACAAGCTTACATTGATCCATAATTCGAGAAACGCGGTAAATTAAAAGTTAAAAGAAGAAAGGAAACACATTAGTTATACAAACCCTGGGGAGGAGTAGGATACTGCAATAAGTCCTGGATTTCATTCCAGGACGGGAGCGGATCATAAAATATTCCTAAGTCCCTATCATAAATGGAGCCTGCAGGAGTCAAAAGTTCACCTTGAATCGTCGGAGCCACCTTGGCTGGAATAGTCTGAGAAGACTCGCTTGCACCGGTCCCGGCCTTGTCAGCCTTCCCGAATTTCTCTACCAAAGCCGTTTCTCCGTCTAGCCCCTCGAAAGCTTGGTTGAATGCATCATCCGTCCACTCCTGAATCTCGCCTGCTTGCCCAGGAAGCAAGGCCCCGATGCCATCACCACCTTCCCGGTCATCTCCACCCTCACCTCTCTCCTCCTCCACATCTTCCTTCCCCGGAGTAAGTGGACAAGTGCTGGGGGGAAGAACCATCCGACTTCTTAAGCTTCTTACCTCCGACCATTGGAGATTTTGAGAAAGGTTTCCTCTTGCCACTCTTTACTATGACACCTCCCTTAGCTTGAGCAGCCGCCCTCTCCTCCGCCGTTTCCCTCTGCTTGACTACTGACTGCTGTGGAAGGATCAAATTATACTCCAGAAGAGTCGCATTTCTGATCAGGTAAGCAGCCGATCTATCTCTCCCGGGGATAGCTTCTATCTCAGCCGCCATCCGAACCAAGCGATCAGTCTCCACAACCGCAAAGCCACCTGTCGCTAGCAAAAAATGAAAACGTATGAGAAGAAGCATCGCAACCAGGACAGAAATTATAATTAATGCATCGACTTACATCCGGAGGTGAAACGCCGAATAGAAACAGAGTCGTCCCTAACAAAGAACCACTCCTTCTTGAACATGCTGTACTTAGAATACAGATCCAAGACCGGCTTGAAGGTTACAGGTGACTCCAAGCTGATGTATGGGGACCCCTTCTTATAGCCCCTCAGATTATATAAGTACCGGATCTCCCGGTTGGAAGGAGCACGCCCATGCTTCCTCTGAAAGATGACGAAGAGGCTCACCAGTATAGTATAAGAGTTAGGTTGAAGCTGGAATGGGGCCACCTTTAGATATGTAAGAAAACTGAGTACCCAAGCATTAAGAGGCGGGATGGCACCACACATACAGTGGTATCTGCTGTAGGCAAAGTACCCTTCGGGAGGGTCATATGGCATAACCTCTCTCCCTGGCAACAGCATGCGCGCCCTATCAATTCCAAAAGAACGGGAGATGGCATCAAGCTGCTCCTCCTTGAGGGAGCTGGGAAAGCAATCGGGCGGGGAGTTCAGAAGCTCCTGAGGGCCGTACCCGTCCACCAGTGATCTCGGGGCAATTCTGTGACGTTCCGGTCCTGGCTGAGCAGGGGGCACTGCGGAAGATTCTCCTTCGCCCTGGGACTTCTTTTTATCCGATCGAGTTTCTGCTTTTCGAGACATTTATCTGCAACACAAAAGCACGTTGTTAAAACAAAAGATGTAGAGACATAAACAGGCGAGAGCGTACAGTCCGGGATTTCATTTGTAATCCGAAACATAAAAGGTTCAGAACCCCATTCGGCATCCTCATTTTCAAAAGGCCCATTCGGCATTCTCGTTCTCAAGAACCCCATTCGGCATTCTCATCACGAAAAGCTCATTCGGTAGTGCGCTATCAAAGTTCATCCGGCTGTAAAAGGATCTCACCTGGTTCGGCTAACACAGCCGATTCGGCAAAGGGTAGAAATTTTGATTCGGCAATCAGTTGTTTCGGCTATCTCAGACGGTAAGGAAACAACGGTGGCATAGCTCCGATATTTACAGGCAAGGAAGAGGCCACCGAACCAATCCATTCGGCACACAGACCGAACAAGGACGATCAGGCTTAAACAAAGTAAGCTATATGCTAGCATATACCCCACTTTGGGGGGCAAATGTTGGGAGCGTTTTCGCACCTACCGAGCCAAAAGAAAGGAAGGCACAACCGGACCAACAAACCCTCCAAAGCTCCACCGGTCCACTTCCAAGCAACACCAAACCAGAGTATCCACCGAACTAACTTGCCTCCCACCTCGTTGCCGAACCAACTCCAACTACCGGACTAAGCTCCTCCTACCACTGCCGGACCAAGCTCCTCCTACCACTGTCGGACCAACCTTCTCCTGCCACTGTCGGACCAAGCTCCTCCTACCACTACCGGACCAACCATCTCCTAGCTGCCACTGCCGGACCAAGCTCCTCCTACCACTACCGGACCAACCATCTCCTAGCTGCCATCGAACCAAGCTCCTACCGGACCACCTACTACCGGACCAAGACATTCCGAACCAACACTACCAGGCCAAATCGCGTCAGCCCAGGCCCATCAGCAGCTGTACACATCCAGAACCCCTACCCCCAGCCTCACTCTATAAATAGAGGGGCAGGGTTACAACAATGGGGACAAGTTTTTGAGAGCTCAAGCACGGAGAGAACTTTCAAACAACTTTCTTTTACTTGTATCAAAGCTTTGTACTTGTAATCTAAACAAGAGAAGAGAAATAACATAAGAAGTGGACGTAGGCACATTCTGGCTGAACCACTATAAATCTGCGTGTCTTTTTACAGTTTAGCCCCTGCTTTTCATATATTTGCATATATCACCCAAATCACTAAGAACAACATAAGACCTACTAAATCATACGACTTTGAGGTGTTTGTCCATTTTTTGTGCAAACATATAATAATTTATATAAATATTTATCAATAATATAAAGTTAAATTAAGAAAATAGCTAAAATAGTAAACTAGTCTAGAAATTTGAAATTGAATAGAATAAATTTTAGAAAAATTCATATGAGCTTGTAATATATTTTTAAACATAAATAATAACATAAAATAAAATATATTCACAGAATAAATATTTAAAATTTAATTTACGTATAATTTTTAATGAAGAAAATAGCAGAAAATAGGAAAACAGCCTTTAAAAATGAAAAATAAATACAGTAAATTTTGGAAAACTTCTATTATCATTTTAAAGATATAAAAAGACAAAAATATACAAAAAAAAACATATTAACACATAAAACAAAATATAAGAAAGAAAATATGATTTATAAAATTTAAAATAGGCAAAATTGCACAAATAAACAAATTATACTAAAAATTGAAATGTACATAACTTTTACATTTTAACTCCGTTTTCAACGAAACGAAAAGTAGTGTTCAAGTTATTACATCTATTTTTATAATAAAAGATAAAATTTATAATTTCAAACTTTTAAATTTTTAAGTTTAAAAGTCAAAGTTTGACTATTTTAACCAAAATTCACATTTCTGGAAATATTAAATTTAGTCATATTTGGAATTCTAATCCACATACAAAATCAAAGTTTTTATATTTAAAATAACAAAATTAATTATTTTCATAAATAAAGCTTTTAAATCTGGAAATCAATTTAAAAATAATTGTAAAATACAGGGTTGTTACACTCTCCCCCACTCAAAACTTTTCGTCCCCGAAAAGGAACGGGGTACGGGAAAGCATAGAAAAAGATAGAATGAATAGAATTAAGACAAGATGATAAGAAAATTGGAATTATACCTGATAACTATTGTTATAGGTAAGTTTAACAAGATGAAGGTGATCAAATCAAGAATATAAGCACGAAAAAAATCCTCTAGAGTCTGAATCTCCCTTTTCACTTGACAGACGGTCTATGAATGGAAAACAGTGTTCAGATCCGGATGAGTAACAAATATTATCAAAGATTACAGAAAGATTTCTAAACAGAAAGATTATAGAAAGATGCTTATACCAGCCTATAGCAAGATGAGGGAAAATAAGGACAACCAAAAGATGGTTTGAAAAACAAAATAAGATAATAATTTGAAACCATAATGCTTTGAAATCATAACAATTTAGGGATGTTTATCATTTGGAAATCATACTACTAAGATCATAACACTTGGAAATGTTATTCTAAAAAAAACATAATACTTAGAAAATCATAACACCTTTTAGAATAATCTTCATTTAAAATATTTTAATTCATTTAAAAGTTGTAACATTTCTAAGTTCATTCAATTATAGAAATTTCCAAAACATTGTATTTTCAAAACAGCAGCACTTATAAAATGCTACAGTAGATATATTAGCATTTCAAATCAGTTTAATTTCAGAAATATTCATTTGGATATCATTTAACTTATGACTTATTAAAACATACTTTTATGAATGGAATATCCCATTTCATAAATAGATATTCCTTTAATAAGTTACACTTAAAATTTCCATTTGAAAACAAAATTCTCAATTATCAAATTTAGTGATGTTAAAATACATTTTAACTATCATAATTATTCATTTTTCAAGACATATCAATTTCATTAATAAAATATTTATATAGCAAATATAACAATCAAATTTCTTTACACATTTGTTCATTTAGACATTAATTAAACTATGAATTCAAGTTAAATAAACTTTATTACAAAATGTCTAATTCAAATGTATTTTTTTTCTATTCAAAGATACATTATTTATTATACAACATATTCATTTTAAAAAATAACCTTTATTAAAATTCCTAGGTTAGACTTAAGGTTCCATATTAAATCAAATTTGATTATTAAGTTATTTAAATAAAATCTCTTTAAATTCCTTTTTCAATATTTACCTCTGTTAATCTTTTATAACTAAAATTTAAGTGTATAACATTTAATATAACCACTCAAATTTTATTTATAAAATCATTTCTATATTGTATATTATCCAATTTCATATTCAACTTCTGTGTAATTTAGGTAAGTTATATTGGAATGAAATTGTGTGTTATACAAATAAAACTTTCCAATTCAATTATCTCAAGTTTGAATCATTTATTCAAAAATTTGGTTTTCTTCTTATAACTGAAATTATTCTTTAAAATAAAATTTAAGAATTAAACTTCTGATTCCTTTGAAACCATTTAGCGATAAGTAATTATACATACATAATATGTCAAATCAAATTTTAAATCATATATCTATATATTTTATAATCAAATCATCATTTAGAAATTCAAATCAATTAAATTCCCCAAAATAAAGCTGTAGCAAGACTACAGAACAGTCTTTTCACTTCGAAACTCGAAAATGAACGTCGATGATGCTGCAGTCATTACCGAAATTATTTTCCAATGACAAAGAGAAGAGCACTAAATTTTTAAACTTAAAAATCCTTTAGAAACAAATTTATACTTGGAAATACTTTAAATAATATATCCTTTTAAAACTTTAAACACAAGGTTTGAAATCCATCAGAAATTAAATTCTTAAATTCTTGATTCAAATTCATTTCAGTTCCCAAATCAATTTATAAACAACTATTTATAAATTCATTTGTAGAACAATAAATGATAAATCAAGTATTATCATTTCAAATTATCAGTTTAAATCAATTTATTAAGTTCCATAAATTTACTTATATATCAAAATTTTATTTCATTAATAGTTTTAAAATAATATTGTGTCAGTTTGTTCTATCAAAGTGTTTTAGAAATCCTATCGATAGCGTTGATCAGACGAATCGATCAGAAACCCAAATCAACGTCAACAACTCAAACAACACAACATATAAAACAAAACATAGATTTATAGATTTCGTGTACAATTCAAAAATGTTTGGAGATAGTTTAGAAACAAAAGACAAGATGGTTAAGCAGAGTAGAGAGATGGGTAAGCTTAGATAAATCGCAGACAACCTTAACCGGGTCAACCGTGACTTAATGGATAAGATCAAATGTGGATTTTCTGGGGTAAATCTACCTTCGATCTCAAGAGATAGAGTTTGTAATAATAAAAGATATTAGCATCTAAACCAAGGATAGATATAAATCTCTGGTGAATCGATGCAAATTTGTAAAGGAGTTTCCCCCTTTATCAGAAAATTAGAATATTGGCGAGACAGCCAATTCACTATAAAGATCATTCGAAGTGGAGTTATGTGATACTCCAAAATCAAAAGAAGATGAATAGTGAGGGACAAGAATGAATTTTGGAACCGCAGGGAACGTTCTAAAAATTCAAAGGAAATTCGAATCAAGAGGAAAAGATTCAAACTCGAACGAAAGTGATTCTGTAAATAAATCTACTCCATATGCTGAGTTTTGCCTCAAAGCCAAAGCTCTGATACCAACTGTAACGACCCGATATTTTCAACCATTCGCATCCATTATAAGTGTATAGGTAGACACTCATGCCGGAATTGAATTGCTCAAAATACCGTGTTGTAAATAAAAATTTGGCAAATCTCAGAGTATGCAGTAAATAAATAATCACAGATCACAAACACAGAGTAAAATAATGCAGCGGAAGTAAAAGAAATAGTAGTTCATGAAGCTACTATATAAATATATCAGAGTTACATAAGATATAACAGAAGAAATAGAATACAACAAAAGTCTCAATATGATAACCAAGTACAAGCTGAGTAGAACAACGGAATTGAAATAGATAGGACATGACAAGCAGATAATCTCCAGCGATTCAAATCTCCAAGAGAGTGGAAATCCAAATCTGTGAATAACTCAGGCTGACCCGAGCGTAAAGCAAAACACAAAACACTCGAGTTAGGACAATATATACGTATATAATGTAAACCAACTCAAGTGAACTGTAATAAGGGTACAAGTAACTTAGAAGATGCTTGGGACCGCCCATCCTCTAAGGATCCGTTAAAATATCTACTATGTAGTAATATTCGCTATATACAGTAGTGTCTAATAAGTAAAGTATAATCATATAGAAAATAGCGTTAAGGGAATGGAGAACCTTAACGCGGTCGGATCTTAAAATCATAATCGTAGTAAAGCTCGATATGGTAGGTGACACGGCACACAAGGCAATGCCAGGGTAGATATACCAATTACGCACACAGACTGATGGATACGCATAGCAGCCACTAACGATCCACCTCGAACAACACTCCCAAATCGGAGGATGGCCATCTAATCAATCACAAGTAAGAGTATAATATCGAAGAAATGTGTCCGAGAAGAGGTGCTACCTCACTGGTCCGAGATCGCTCCTGTTTTAGCCACCTTATGCCAACTCACGGGAGTTGGGTCCAAGTAACATACCTTAAGAACGTCGCCACCATCCTACTTCATTCTGGAATCTCCACCGCGTACACGGTTGTCAAAGTGGTTTTCGGTATCGACAGAGGGTATGTCCATATCCGATCCTAGTCTCTTTGCCAACCAATCGTTATTATAACCCGTGGTTATAACTTTTAAAAACAATACTTTACTTCAAAATAAAATATCATTTCAAACCATATATTTATCAAAATAAAGATTAAATCAATTCCAAACCATTTCCATATATTTAAATTTTCATATCATTTCAAAACTTCATTTCAAATCATTTCAATATAATAAAATATCATATCCTTACAAAACTTCATTTCAAATCATTTTAATATAATAAAATATCATATCCTTACAAAACTTCATTTCAAATCATTTTAATATAATAAAATATCCTATCAGTTCAAATCCAAATATTCAACTTTAAATACCTTTTAAATTCAAAGATATCGTTCATTTACTATCATTTCAAATCACCTTTAAATAGTTTATATTCCAATCAAAATAATTCATTTAAACCTTTTAAAAGTGTAATTATTATATTTTCAAATCAAGTATTCAATTTCTAAAGTTTCAAACCATTCTGAGTTCGTTTACTAAGTCAAAAACCATAATTATTAAAATTTCAGCCTTTCACAGCATTTAAAAACAACTGCTATAAGTTGTATTTGAAAACATTTTTAATTCAGCAAAGACAGCACTTAAAACTACTGTTAAAACTCAGTTTTAGTTGAATTATAGTTCAAAACAGAAAAGACAGCATTTCAGAAGTGCTGCGGTAGTTCAGATTTCAAAACAAGGGTTAAATTTGATTTCAACATAGACTGCAGACCATTATAGCATTTCCAGAGAATGCTATAATAAGCCTGAGTTCAATATTAGCCTATAAGTTCAACTACAACAACTACAGCATTCCAGAAATGCTGTAATAGCTCCTTTTTACACAATTTTAGTTCAAAACAGAATCTATAGCATTTCTGAATGCTATTAAAAGTTAATTTCAGGTGTTAGTGTATTTCCAGCAAATAAATAACTTTAATTTAAAACACATAAACATTTTTAAAATCATATTTTAACATTTAAAATGTTCATTTACATATCATTTAACATATATCTTTCCACAATAAATTTCTTATAATCAAATCCAATTTTCAACAATTTACTTAATAAATTTTAGCGTAAAAGTGTCCAATTCTTCACATTTCAACAAATAAACTTAACACTTCAAATTTAAATTACCATTTCACAATTTAACTAAATTTCCAATTTTATTTAATTAACTTAAATCTTTAAATAAAACCAAATTTCACATTTCCTAGTCAAGTTATATTTTAAAAGATCACTTTTTTTTTAGAAAAATGTGTGATCCTCTAGTAAAAGAGGAGAGCACACGTGATACTATATATAAAACATAACAAGGTGTTGCCAACATGCCTGACAGGTGACAAAAACAAAATAAAGGAAACATGTCTGATAGGTACCCCTAAAAATGAGCTCCGGCAAAGCCATCGCCCATTACACCCAAAAATCAAGCTCCGGCATGGCCACCGCCCGATAGTAAGGTGTTAGAGATACCTAGAAATGCTGAGTATTGTCAGAAGCCACTCTAAGAGGTCAAAGGTACTAGAAGCCAGCTCAGTCAAAAGAAAGATCCATGACGCTGCCACAGCTGATGATCCAGAAAGGAAAAGCCACTATGAGAACTCTGATAAAACTGGAAGAATCTCCATCCTCAATCAGCAAATCTGGAAAAGGCTGACCTGAACACATGAAAAAAGACACAAACTTCCTATCTAACCCAAACCTGAGACAAAACTAAGACAAAAGTTATCACTTTTAAACATTCATTTATTTAACCTCTTAAATTCATAGAAAAATCAATAATGCTTTAAATAAATCACTTAAATTCAATTTTAATCAAATTATCATATTTACCATTCCCAAATAAAATTTAATATCCATTTTATTTATATAACTTAAATATCATTTTTTTAACCAAAATTCCAAATTTCCAACTTAAGTTATATTTCAAAAATCCAGTTAAACCATTCATTAATTACATTTTTAACACATAGAAAAATCATAATTTCTTTAATTCAAAATATTTCAAAATCTGTTTAAATCAAATTTCATACATTTATAATTTTAAAATACTTAAAAAATATTCAAAACACTTTATAAAATAACCACGGGCCTGTATATAGTTTTCTAGCCTAGGTCAAGTGATACGGATATGTATCATTTCAATCCGTAGTTTAAAAAGAAAAATCCGAGTTCTATCATTTCAAACCCGCAATCCCAAGTTAAAATAAATTAAATAAAAACCATTCAGGCCTATCATTTCAGCCCATAATGATTTTTCCCTATTCTAAAGTCCGTTTGGGTATGTATCATTTCAACCCATAGTGATTCTAATCTACAGGGAACTTGCAATGGTGATAACAGATATAAATAACAGAATAGCATGAAATAACAGTAACATATGATATAATAAGTGTAATAACAGGTGTGAACATCATATGATAATAACATAGTCAAGTATAACATGATAATATATTTCTACAGATTCATAGGGTGTCAATTTACTAGTTATATAGGTACATATTGTCTGGTGAGAATAACTCACCTGTTAAAGCTGGAGATTAGCGATCAAACACAGAGAATAGATTCCAGAAAGCACAACAAGCACAATACAGCATGACTTCTGATTTGAATGAATGGAGAGCCTTGATATTTATCTTGTAAACAATAACCAAAACAAGACAATATACACATAAATATTCAACGCAAAACAATGTTGAAACAATGAAGATAAGAAGCAACAACAGAATAGATTTCTTGACCGTGCTTTAACCATTCAAAAGATCGAACAAGGGGTTCATTTCCTTAGCCATGATGATGATGAGTGTGGGAGAGACAAGGTTAACTCCTCGGAATACATAAGACAAAACAATCCAAACAATATAAGTTTCAACCCAAATTTTAATAAACAATGTTAGGAATGACTGCACGGAATCAAATAGAAATGCTTGCACTTGCTTTCAACCTTTACTAGGTTCAGCCATGAGGGAAACTACAGGTCTAAGGCAATGGTTTTGGGTCAGATCTGGGTTGCTAAGGTCGGCCTAACATGAGTTTGTTGATGGCAAAAGGTATGGAGATGAAACAACAACACAACAAAGCAAATTCAAGGTAAATCTCAACATTCTATGCTACAATTAGGTTCGGCCATAGACTCTAGGGTCATGGTCAGAGGTCCAGATGTTGGTGGCTGATGTGGCAGAGGGTAGTGGTCAGATCTGGGCTGGTGGTGGTGGTGGAAGTGGCGGCTAAAGGAAGGTGGAGGTGTTGGAACAAAACTAGGCTAGATTTGGGCATATAGGTGATGTTTTGTGAATTTTTGTGGGATTTTGGTCAGGGGAATGGCATGGCCTGATAATGGCAGAGGAGTAGGAGGCTGAAGAGGCTGAGGAAGGTGGTGGAACAGGTCGAAGAGGGTCTGGTTGAAGAGGAGCTAAGCCATGAGGTTGAGAACAATATACAAAATTTCATAGAAAACTAGGAAAAACAAAGGAAGAAGAAGATGAATTTACCTTTTTTTTTGCAAGATGGAGCCTATGATTTTTTTTTAGGGTTTTGGAGCTTTGGAAATTCGTGAATAACATGAGGAAGACGGCTGAAAAAAAAAGAATGAGAAATAGTTAGGGTTAATAGAATAAAAGATGTATTGATTGAAAAAGAAACGGTGGAAGATAAAAGCCCATAGGAAGATAGAAAGTTTAAGGCCTTTCAAATTACTTTATTTTATCTTTATAACTTTATATTTCTGGAAAAAGATAATAATCCCAAGTAACATTTCGAAATTTGAACAAAATATAATAATTTATATAAATATTTGTCAATAATATAAAGTTAATTTAAGAAAATAGCTAAAATAGTAAACTAGTCTAGAAATTTGAAATTAAATAGAATAAATTTTAGAAAAATTCATATGAGCATGTAATATATTTTTAAACATAAATAATAACATAAAATAAAAATATATTCATAAAATAAATATTTAAAATTTAATTTACGTATAATTTTTAATGAAGAAAATAGCAGAAAATAGGAAAACAGCCTTTAAAAATGAAAAATAAATACAGTAAATTTTGGAAAAATTCTATTATCATTTTAAAAATATAAAAATACAAAAATATACATAAAAAAAACATATTAACACCTATTAAAACAAAATATAAGAAAGAAAATATGATTTATAAAATTTAAAATAGGCAAAATTGCACAAATAAACAAATTATACTAAAAATTGAAATGTACATAACTTTTACATTTTAACTCCGTTTTCAACGAAACGAAAAGTAGTGTTCAAGTTATTACATCTATTTTTATAATAAAAGATAAAATTTATAATTTCAAACTTTTAATTTTTAAGTTTAAAAGTCAAAGTTTGACTATTTTAACCAAAATTCACATTTCTGGAAATATTAAATTTAGTCATATTTGGAATTCTAATCCACATACAAAATCAAAGTTTTTATATTTAAAATAACAAAATTTATTCTTTTCATAAATAAAGCTTTTAAATCTGGAAATCAATTTAAAAATAATTGTAAAATACAGGGTTGTTACAGTTTCTCTTTTAACGCTTAAAGTACTTTCTCCTTTTCTTAAAGCTGCTCCTCAATGCGAGTAGTGATTTCCTTGTAAGTCCTAAATGTCGATTTTAATATGTAGTAATTTCTATGCCACACTTGCGCTACATGATTGTTTGGGAATCGCGAAGTTGAGTCATCTTGGGATGATCTTTTTTCTTCTACGTAAGCAAGTAACCTATCCTTAATACCAATGATTCGCGAAGCATTTAGAGAATCATATGTATGCACTATTTGAGTCACCTATTAAGAACAAGGGAGACACGAATTAGTATGTGAAAACAAACTTTTCTATCAATAATAAGCATAGTTCACAAGCAATACAAATATTAAGGTTACATCATAGTTTTATTTTCAAAAACATCTAATCAACATTTAAAGTCCTAAGACTGCGATTTTGGCTTTTTCAAATGATTAGAAGACAACATAAGTATAGAATCGAAGGAAGCCTTAATTCCTTCCGGGGTGTAAACAAGAGGGAACCGACGATAATCATGTTCCCTAACTGGAGGGCTATCATGACTGCATATTATATAAGTATGATAAGATCAGATTTCACTAAGCAACTTGTCCATTTCATCACCAAGGAAATCAAAGCAGAAATGTGGATAATGCATGTAGACTTCTTGTAAATTTGTAAGGAAGCAATGTCTTCCCAATTACGATGTTTTGAAAATTGAAGATTTTCTGTAAAGTCTTCAATTTTATTCTGCACAACACATTGTAAACTAAGTACGCAAAAGCAAGTGATTTATTTACAAGTCTCCATCACTTGTGATCATAGAACAATCCTCTTCTAAGATGGTATGTTGTAATTTCTGTTAATATTTTACACAAAAAATAACATTTTGATGGCAACATGTTGTAATTTCCATTAATCATTTCTGTTACATTAGTTTCATAAAAATATTATACTCAATATTTGATTTAACAACTTGAAATATTATTTCAACTGAAGTCATATTGCCTGATTTGAAACACTTAGACCAACTGCTTACTCTTTTGTTTCCAGAATAAGTTTTTTGCCAGAAATAACCACAAGAGATATTTCGAGTCTTGACATACTTTAATGTTTATCAAATAATAACGTTGAGGGTATTTGAAAAATGATTATCCATGTTAAAAGAATAAGCTGAAAAGTACGGACATTGACATGAAAGAATTGGATCTTGAAAGACTTGAATATATAGAGGTAATACTGTTGCTTATTTATTTATATTATATGTGTGTGATTGTATGCTTTGTCAAAACGGTAAGATCTTTGGTTTATTTATTTATTTATGCAATCAAACATTTGACTTTAAGATGCTTTTACAGATGTATCATGGTTAAGTTAAACATAACCATAAGATTTTTCACCTTACATATATATCCCATTAAAATCAGTGTAAATCTTGACTGAAGCTAAATAGGCTTAAATTTTGCTTTAGGAACCATCCAATATGTTATGAACAACATTCAACTATTCCTAAAAGGCACTGCAAGTGTGCTTGGAAGTCCCGAATTCCCAATGTGGGAATAATTAAATAAGAGAAGCAAAATCTGGATTAACAAAATTCATCATCTTAGAAAGAGTGATGTTAATACCTTCACATGAGCTTATCATCTTAATATCATAAGTTATATTTGGATTATCCAATAATGAAGAAAACAAGTAACTTGCACAATCACTAATGAACTTCTAGTAGTTTATTGTAATAATATATTTGCAGACATAATTTGGAAAAGAGACAGCTTTTTTACTTTAACCTAACCTGCACAAAAAACAACTATTCTAGTTAACCTTAATAATATCAAGATAAGAACAAAAAAATGCCATTTTAAGTTCACTGACTTTATGTAGTAAATCTGCTTCGTTCAATTTGTATTTTATTTCACATTTTTATACTCAATCCTTTAGGTAGATAATGAGAAGCAGAAACAAAAGCTTCAGCCGACTTGTGATGCCGAATCTATTGTGTTTCCCTAAAACTGAGATGGTATGCTGTCTCTTCACTTTTGGTTATGTGTCAGATGTTTGCTGTCGAGATCTGGCTTTGCCTCATCTATTACTTAGAGTGTGATAATTCTAAACTGAAGATGATGCTTGTGATTGTTGCAGTTAAATTGTCGTTTGTGTGATGATGTTGCGTTTGTTCACTTGATCCGGATTCATTTGTTGATGGTGTTGTTCGTGTCCGAGTATGTGAGTGTATAGTAATGTGTTTTGTTTGTTATATAGGTAAACAAAACGTTCCTTTGCATAATTACGTAATTCTTTTGTGGATATGCACCCTAATTATTCCCTTTACTTTGCTATATAGGTACACAAAACATTCCTTTGCTATATGGAATATTGCTAGCTAAAGTTGCTAATAAAAGGTATGTTTTTATGCATATGAATGTTTTATGCATTTGAATGTGTACGCTATTATGAAGTATATTTTGTTATATATGATATAAATTCGATCTTGTTTTGATCGTGTAAATGTATATTGAATTGTGGTGTGTGGGAAAGAACTAACCGCGCAAAGGAAGTGCTGTCGAAAATTCATGAAATTCGATAAGTTTATAAGAATTAACAAAGTTTAGAAGAATTAACTAAGTTAACCAAGTTTTATAAAAATTAACTAAGTTTTATAAAATTAAACTAATATCTAAATATTAATAAAATTTTATAAAATTTAAATAAATTTATGAAAATGAACTAAGTATAAAAATTTAACTAGGTAACTAAGTTATATAAAAAATAACTAAAATTATAAAAAATTTACTTAAATTATAAAAATTAACTAATTTTTACAAAAGTTAACTACGTTATCAAGTTTTATAAAAATTTAACTAGATTAACTAAAAGTTTATAAAAATTAACTGATTCTTATAAAATTTAATCGAGTTATATAAAAATTAACCAAAGTTATTTAACTAATTTATAAACTAAGTCTTATAAATATTCAACTAAGTTAATTAAGTGAGTTTTATAAAAATTAACTAAGTTATATAAAACTTAACTAAGTTAATCGAGTTTTATAAAAATAAACAAAATTTGAATTTTTTAATTAAATTAACTAAAGTTTATGAAAATTAATTTAGTTTGATAAAAATCATGTTCTCTATTTGGAAATCTTTGTTAAATTGTTACAATAATTGACTAAGTTTTATAAAAATTAGATAATTTTATAAAAATTAATTAAGTTAACTAAGTTTTATAAAAATTAATTAAGTTTATAAAAATTAAATATATTTAAGAGAAGAATAATAATATTATAATAATAACAATAATAATAAATTAACTGAGTTTAAAATAAGTAACTAAGTTAATTAAGTTTTATAATAATTAAATAAGCTAACTATTTTTTTAAAATTAAATAAGTTTATAAAATTTAATTAAGTTTTATAAAAATTAGTTTTACAAAAATCAAGTTCTCTATTTTGAAATCTTTGTTAAATTGTTATAAAAATTGACTAAGTTTTATAAAAATTATCTAATATTTATAAAATTTAACTAAGTTAACTAAGTTTTATAAAAATTAATTAAGTTTATCAAAATTAACTAAATTTAAAATAATAATAATATAATATAATAATAGTAATAGTAAAAATAATATAATAACATTAATAATACAATAATAATAATAACAACAACAACAAATTAACTAAGTTTAAAATAAGTAACTAAGTTAATTAAGTTTTATAATAATTAAATAAGCCAATTGTTTTTTTAAAATTAAATAAGTTTATAAAATTAAATTTAGTTTTATAAAAATTAATAAGTTTATAACAATATACATGCAATTGTTGAATAAAGTATTTTAAATAAAATTTACATTCATTTCAGGAAATTCCATATGTTATTGATATCGTTTCCATATGATTATATAAATTAACTAAATTTTACAAATTAACTAAAGTTTATATAAATCAATTTAATTTTATAAAAATTAGCAAAGTTAATCAAGTTTCATATAAATTAATTAAATTCCATATGCTATTTAAGGGCCTTTTTGTCGTAGTGATCTAAATTTAAATGATGATTAATTATTAATTATTGCTGCCTTGAAATTTTTTTTATTAATTAGTGTATTGTTCCACCATATCATAATCTATTATTATATCTTGTTTGGATGTTGATAGTTAGTTTAATCCATATTATTCCACTGTTTTCCTTTACATTGGAATACTTCTGTATAGGTTGTAATTAGCATCACAACTATTTATTTTTTGTATTATGTTTTTTTGGGATATTTTATGTTCCCAATGTGAATTGTTGTTTGTTTGGTCATTTTAATCGATGCAGTACTAAATTCAATAATTCCTAAGGCGATGCTAAGATTACACATGTCGTTTTAACATGCATTTTTCATGAGAACCTGTATTTTTATGTTGTGACTCACATGCACAGTGCACATGCTCAGTCTAATTATGGATCCAAGTTTTCCAATGTTGCAGGTACACCGATTTCTATTGTATAAATCATTTTCATGTCCAGTGCTCTGATCTGTGGACGTGTCTACCATTTAACAATATCTGCAATTTTCAAAACAAAGCTAAGTTTAAATATATGAATTAGTTAGCATGGGTGAAGGTGAAGGCAAATGCTTTGGGGCATCACCAGAAGAGATAAATGACTTATTTGTAGAAGAAGAAATCTAGTTAGCAAATAAATTATTAGTTACCATTTAATGCACTTTCTTTGTTAAACAAATTTCACCCATTGTCCAGGATAAACTATTTTTCACAGTGTACTGTCCAGAAAGGAGCATATTCTCTTGCTCCTAGTGGTGCTTCTTCTGACATTTGATGTTGAATTGCCAATCATATCACTCATTTCTTGTATTACTACAGTCAGTCCATCCACTTCATAATGATATTTGGCTGATAAATATTATATAAGCAAAGATCTTCATATACATTACTACATGTTGCATCACTGTCTAAGTTAGCACACGTTTAATTGATGATTTTTTTGGTTCTTCTTTGCAACAAAGATCTACATGAGCTTCCACGGCAACTTCTTTTTGATGATATCTTTCTTCACAATGACTTTGAGCGTGCTGAGGGGCTTCAGGTCTGGATGTGAGGACGATGGTGAGCGTCAGATGATATATAAGTCGCTTCATTTGGACATAGTTTGTGTATTATATATGTATTTGTGTTATTAAGTGTTATTTGGACATGTTAGGTTAGAATTGAGTTGTAGTTGTTATATGATTTGTAATTTTGTTTTACTAATTATTGATATTTAAATTCATTATACATGGATGCATTGAAACGTCAAAAAGAAGCACAGAAAATCTTATGCAATAAGATGATAGCATTAAAAAATGCTATAAAAGGTAACAAGCGTTTTTAAAGAGCTATAATATGCAACTGTTCATAGCAGTCCAAAAACGCTATTATTTAGTGAGTTTTCCTAGCATTTGTAAAACGCTATTGTTAGGAACTTTTTATAGCATTTTATTCTTACTGTCCAATAACCCTTCCTATTTATAACATTTTTTTTACAGCGTGTGCAAAAATGTCATTAAAACAATTTACAACATTTACCAAACGCTATTAAAAGAACTTATTTATAGTGTTTTTGGTGTTGCTATCGTAAGTCACAGACTTATAACAACATGTTGATACACAGCGTTCATAATAACGCTAAAAAAGTCTTTAATAGCGTTTTTTAAACGCTATTAAAATTACAAATTGTTGTAGTGTAAAGAGAGCATCCATGGCATCCATCAAATAATCCTAACTATCACTTCATGCGCTCTGAATATATGATAACTTGTATGATCCCCGAGCCAGAGACTAATGGAAATCCCAGTTCTTTGTTGTAATCTTGTATCTCGTAGCCTAAAGCTAGATACGTGTCTTGCAGCCCAAAGTTGGAAACAACACCCAAAGCAACTGCCCAAGGTATATAGGTCTCTCTATTGACCTATAAGCGTCCTCACTTATAGTACCACTGCTTCGAGTACAACTGAAAACTCTTTGAGTCATCAACGATTCCTTAGAACATACACCCGAGCCCACATTTACTCCATTTGGATATCCAGCCAATTTTACTCATTCCAGTTTACATTATTCACAAGGAACCTTCCACATTCCCCGATCGTACGGCTTCCTCCCTTACAAGCCGCCATCTTCAGAACATACTCTCAACATGAGCCAATATCCGAAGACCATAACTTTTCATCATGCTGTTATATCGTCATCCGACTTTATACAAAATAGCCAACACCTCCAGCACGATCTATAGAACCTCTACTTCAATCCCCAGAAGTTCCACTTTTCATACCATTTACCATGATAACTCGGTACCAAGTTATAGGTATAATTCGGTGCTGAGTTATACACTTAGCCAACAAGATGCTTAGTTTTCTTCCATGCCTCTAGTACTCTTCTTCAAGTGCTTTAGACCCCGACTAATCCCTTTTTGATAACTAGTCCCCCAATCTAAAGCCCCGTCTTCTAGTTCTAGAGATAGCTCGTCATCGCATCTTATACTCAGCCAATTTCCTTTACCTTGCTATAGAACATCTCATCTAGCCAAGCTTTATCCAACCAAGCCAACCACCGACTCATAGCCTCTTTGCCCTCGACTCAGTGCCGAATTATAAACATAACTCATTGCCAGCCTATCTGGATAATTCGTCGTAAACTCAAGCTCTTAGCCAATCTTCCAAAACCTTGCCATATAAAAACCCCACTTGGCAAGCTCTTCCCATCCACGAAGTCGAGAAGTACATACGACTTAGCACCATAACTCGGTGCTGAGTTATAGCCTTATCTCGATGCCGAGTTATGAATTTAATTCCAAACAACTTGTGAGTTATCATGTAGCCTTTTGCCATTCTCCTGAGCTTATCTACCAAGTTTCATCCAATTCCAACCAACTTTGCCTTTGATTTGCCCAATTCTTCGACCTAACTTTCTATACAATCACAATGCTAGTGAACAACATCAAATCATATCACCCAAACTTAGAATAACAAGTAATTTCATCCAATCAAACTTGCAATCCATCAAAATAAGATAAATAAGACAATTTATAGCATATACCAACATATAACATGAATATATGAACATAAATCAAGGTGATTTCTAATCAATCCATCTCATATGCATGGATTAACATGTCATTAAAGTTAGAAAATGTTTTTATGGCTAAATATCAATTTAGAACATGTTAAATCATATAATTCTACCATGTAAACATGTGTGGTATAGTGAGAAGGCATAAACCACTCATAGGCTACCAAATTCAACCATAAGAATGTAGATTCAATCCGGACAGCAATGGAATGCACTTCAAATCATGAGAATCGATGATCTTTTTCTTTTAGTTGACGATCTATGTAACTTCACTAATTTTTTTGATAACATTATTCAAGAAATTTAATTAGATAAATTAAATAGAATAATGATGATATGGGGATTGAGATTTGAAGAAAACATATAGGATCGTGCTTAATAATAAAATAAATGGGCTTAATTTGGTTTGTAAGCTAATTAATATACACATGGGCATATAGTAAATAGCCGCACCTCCTCATACTCACGGCTATACACTTTTGTAATTGCCCATCCACATTTCACTTCTCATTTTTCTCAAACTCAAATCAAAAACCTAAATTAGAGCCGACCATTAACAAGGAGGAAAAGAGTAAAATTCAATCTAAAGCTAAGGATCAAAGCGAGGAAGGATTAATCAAAACAAATCTCAAATTTCTTATCTTATCTAAGGTGAATAATAATTCGTTCCATCTCTATTTTGTTTTAAATTCATATAGTTTCGAATTTAAGATTAAACCTATTTTTATGATGTTATGGATGATAATATGCTTGAGCCATATTATGTTTGATTTAAATTAAATCATTTACATATGAAATTGCATGATTTTAGGGCAAAACCGATTGTTATTGAATTTAGAATGCCATGGAAAAATTATACGTTAGGTAAAATATGATTTTAGAGATGGGTTTCAGTTTTAATAATTTTCCAAGATGTGGAAAATTTATTATAAATTTCTAAAGGAAAATATGATATATTTGGGTTTAAAATTTATTTCGATTATTTCATGAAGAAATCAGGTCTTAAATTTTAATATGGTAGATAACATGATGAAACTGAATTTCTGTAATTCTTAGGGATTTTTCCTAATTGATTTGCTATGGGAAATAAATTATTTTAAAAGAAGGACTTAGTTGCAATATTAGTTTTACTTAATGGGAGGGCTTAAACGTTAATTTTCCTTTGATTTAGATCTGATAAATGCGACAGTTATTTTGTAAAGTATTTAAAAAGTTTTCAGGCAACCAATTAGAACATTACACATAGGCAGGTTAGTTAAAGCATTTACTAAAATGAGCATGATTTCAGCCTTTAATCAGAAAAGTGTGTTTTGCCTCCTTCAGTAATACCTTTCGACTCCATTGCTTCCACCCCAACTCAGTCGAAACTAACCTAGCCGAAACCCGCCTAGTCAAAACCAATACACAAGGTATCACTTAGATGGTACGCAGTGGACTGGAGAAAAGGCTGAAGCTATGGTGTCGAAAGCAATGCTTCCGATGGGGTCGAAACCTTAGTTCTATTTTCAAGTGTTAAGTGCCTGCTTTGTTTTACCTAAAGAATTTGACGTAGTCAAAACCTATGTTTCGAAAGGATTTTATGAATAGCTTTCAAAGAAGGTTTACATATTATGTTTAAAGTATTAGCTTTCGAATGGGTTCCTTTTGTTTTTGAATAAGTGCTTTCGAATGTAATGGTTTTGACCAAGTCGAAACCTAGCCGCTATTTTCCCTTCCGAGTGTATTGAAGCCATCAATACTTTTGAAGGGTTATCTCTGTTTTAACCTAAGCTAGGCCACTTCCTAAATGCTTTCAAAAGGGGTTTCGACGCTACCCTTCAAAGTTTTAACTTAAAGGTTTTGAGCTTTCGAATAGGTGGTTCCGACACCTTCTACTTTTCCCCAAATGATTCTATAAAGGTTTCAAAAGATATTCTTTCGTATATAACCACTTTGACCCAAAAGATGTTTTTAAAGAGTAAAACCTAATGCTTTTGAAAGGGGTACTTTCATTAGTTTCGAAGCTATTTTTCTAAAGACCCTTAAGCAAGGTTTTGATACATTTGAAAGGTATGATTTGGTTTCAAATGGATTGATTTATAGAGCTTCAAAAGGTATATACTTAGAGTTTTGAAAAGAGGTTTTCTATGCTTTCAAGGGAGGTCATCCAGTGGTTTCGAAAGTGATGTTTTAAGGTTTCAAAACAAATAACCCATTCTCATTTTAAAAGGAAATACCATGGCATAAATAAAGATTTTTCAGAGTATTACTTCTTCATATATTTATTCACATTGTAAATAACCCATAACGGTACTTTGGGGAAGGGCAGAATAACTAGCTAAGTTGACCCAGTAGTGAATATAACTTATGAAATGGTAAAATCTTAATTAAAGATATTGGCAGGGGCCAATAGGTTCACAGGAAACCATGAAAACTGTGTAAAGGAAAGATATTGGCAGGGGCCAATAGGTTCATTGTCAGCCCATGAAAACTATGATTTGGTATTGGCAGGGGCTAATAGGTTTATAGTTAGCCCATGAAAACTATATCCGGATTAAGATATTGACGATTAGTCAATAGGTTCCTAGTTAGCCCATGAAAACTAGGATAATAGAAAAGATATTGGAGTTACCAATAGGCTCTTAGTGATCCCATGAAAACTATGTAATTGGACAGATAGTCCATAAATATTTAACAGGTTAATAGTAACCCTAGAAACTATGAAATTGGATAGATAGTCCATAAATATTTAACTAGTTAATAGTAACCCTAGAAAATATAATTGAGACAGATAGTCAGAATGAAAGGGGATGGATAATCCAGATTTGATTTACTTGTTTTTCATATCATCATAATGTCTTGAAATACTATGTTTTAACCATTGTGGATGCAGGAGCACAATATATGGTTTTATAAATGTTTTAGGATATGAGGGGAAAACCCATTCTGCTAAGCAGCGTGGTCTCACTAGATATCTAAATGGTTTGAGATGGTAGGTTATTATTCATACCAGGCTTATGTCTGACTCGAAGTTTTTGTTTTCCCCTTAAAATCTCGGGTACTCAATTGATTTTGAGTAGGTTGAGAGTTGAGGTTTTCATGTGTTCTTTTAGACAAATAACGCTTCCGGTGACGTGCGGGAGGCATGTTAGCTACTTAGAGTTCTTTTATTTCCGCTGTGTTTGGTTTTAAAAGGAAAACTTATTTTATTGCCATCTCTGATATTTCCAAGGGGGCATCATCATATGTCGCTCTTGGCGTATTTTGTAATATGTATATTTTGTCTAAACGTGGTCTGCCCTCTGGGATTATATAATGAATTTGAAATATTTTAAAATGGAATGTGGACTTTGTTTGTTGTTTTAATTTTTTTCCATATTCGTGTGTTTCTGTGTATCAATGTATCTAACATTGCTGTAACGACCCGCTATTTTAGACCATTCGCATCCATTATAAGTGTATAGGTAGACACTCATGCCGGAGTTGAATTGCTCAAAATACCGCGTTGTTAATTTAAATTTGGCAAAACTGAACATATACGGTAAATAAATAATCACAGAACACAGACACAGAGTAATAAGTGCAGCGGAAATAAAAGAGATAGTAGTTCATGAAGCTACTATATGAATATATAAAATACATCAGAGTTTACAACAGAAGAGTAATACGATACATCAGAGTAAACCAGATACAACGGAAGAGTAACAGATACAAATCAGAATACATCACTGGAATCATCGAATATCTGAAAGCTGGATAGATAGCTGGATCTCCAAGCGAAGCTCCAACTCCAAAGGTGAGTCTCGAAAGCTGAACTACTCAGTCTGACCCGAGCGTAAAGCAAAACACAAGACACTCGAGTCAGGATTAACATTCTTATATTAATAAATCCAACTCAAGTGAAATAGCAATTGAAATACAAGTAACTCAAAGGATGTTTGGAATAACCATCCTTTAAGGATCCGTTAAACTATCTACTATGTAGTAGTGTACGATAAGTAGATAATGTCTATCAGTAATATAAAAGATATCAAAATAGCGTTAAGTCATGGCCCATTCCACCCTTAACACATTTTTATTCCCAAAAGCATATACAAGACCGTAGTTTTCCCAAAACTGGAAGTCACCAGAGGGCAATCCATATACTAAAGGTACAAATCAAAATCGTAGTGGTCGCGCATAAATGGAATACAAGTATGACAAGGCACATGAGGCAATACCCAAGGTAGTGATACTACCGTTCGCCTGATCCGGACTGGTGAGAACGCAACGCCGCAGCGCCCGCAACACCGTGAAACAACACTCCCAAAATCAAGGGTGCACCAATCGACAACAAGTATAAGTAGTTCGAAGAAGTGTGTCCACTTGAGGTAGCTAATCCTCCATTGGCCCGGCACAACTCCTGTTTTAGTCATTTCCAATTTGACACAAGTGTCAAGGCTATCCATTATCGTTCACTTTCTTCAGTCAACACGTACATCATTCCAACCACTTCATTCTGGATCATCACTCCGCGTATAGTTATTAAAGTGGTTTTCGGTTTAGATAGAGAGTATACCCATAACCGAATTCCGGTCTCTTTAATAACTTTCGTAATTATTACACCGATTGGTCGTTTATTTATTTCAAAACCAAATCAATTTCAATTTCAATAGAATTCGTAAATCAACATTTCATTTGTCTTTCAAAACCAATTTCCAATAATTTATGTTTCAAAACTTCCAAATTATCATTTCAAAATCTTATAATTCAATTTCAAATTTTATTCAAAACAATTCAAGTATTGATTCAAGTTCGTATATAAGTTTCGTTTCGAAATCATTTACATTTAAGTTAACTTAACCTTCAAATCAATTCCAAATTCATTTATCGATTTCATTCAATATTCGTTAAGTTACTTTATCATTCAAAACAATTTCTATTAAATTTCCAATTCATTAAATCAATTCTTAAGTTCAACTTCATTAAATCAAAATTTACAATTTTGAATTAAATTAAATTCGTCAAATCAAATTCTTTAAATTTCAAGTCTTACATTTATTTCAATAAATCATATTTTATTTCTTGTTAAAGAAATTCAATTTCAATTATTTATTTACTTACTTTAAATAATTTTCCAAAAACTTAATTAATAAAGAATCTCAATTTCAATTATTTATGAAGTAAATTCACTTATTCAAAAGTCCAATTTAATTTAAATCATTAAATAATTCAATCTCATTTAATTATTAAATAATTCAAAACTTAATTATTAAATAATTTCAAAGTTTAATAATTTCAAACTTAATTAAAATTTCCAACTTAATTATTAAATCATTTCAAAGTTTAATAATTTCAAACTAAATTATAATTTCAAACTTAATTATTAAATCATTCTCAAATTAAACAACATACTCTCATCAATTACATTGTTAATATTTTGTTTTAGATTATTAAATATTAACATTTTCCTTTCATTAAAATTTAAATTTCAACTTCATTTCAAAACCATATTATTTATTCAAATAAAATCTTCATTTTATTTTTAAATCAAATTATTGACCAATCGGGTTTTATTTAATTTCCTATCCTAGGTCAAAGTTCAATTTTGGGTATTTATCATTTCAACCCGATTCCAATTCAATTCAAAAATCAAAACATAACAAAGGGAACTTGCAGTGTGATAACTGGGATGGTGTCAAAGTAAATAAACAAGCAATAACAACAATCAATATCAATCCAATAATCAATTCAAATAATCCCGAAATAACCGTATTAATTCGCATTGTTATTTGTACGAATTAATATAATTATTTCTAGAATCTACACTATCATTTCATGTAGATTAAAGATTATTACATTACAGTTTTCACTTGTCATTCAATTACAATCTTATACTACAACAATTAATCCAATATACGTCGATGGTTCAAAGTGTAATTATCACTATTCTACATGTCAATTAATTTAACAATTAAAAGGGGTCATATTCAACTAATCAAATTTATCATATAACCAGTTTTAAAATTGTTAACTATCCTATATCAATTTCAATTTTGCATACTATTTATCATTTAACACTAACAATTTAACGTCCAATATAAACATCAACAATCAATCAATTTTCAGTCAAACTGTATTATCATCGCATAAATAATTAACAAATAATGGTGTCAGATGTCACAGGTGAACTGATACAGGTAATAGCATATATAACAGTGTAATTAACTAACAGCAGCATATTTCAATTGTCGTTTTAATTGAAATCAGATCTAATAAATAAAAGAACGTTAATCGTGAGTGAGTGCTCACCTTTCAAGGCTAGAGAGTAGGCAATGAAATCGAATTACGAAATCCAGGCACAAATTCAAAACAAGCTAGACGAACACGATTCCACGGAGAAAGCAGGCACGATGAACAACAGCTGATAAAAGGGAAATCGATGAGAACGACGGAATCAGTTGATATAAATTAAACTGAATACATATATTATTGTTCTGAAATCAATTTAAAACATATAATTATTTTCAAATTTTGTACTTACTCAAGCGTATAATAACATAGTATACTTGTAACTATAACATCTAAAATAAAATATACCGTAAGAATATTTACTACACACGCAACCAACTTATATTATATTAAACAAACAGATCAAAGATATATATTATAAAAAAATGAAACATATACTATAAATAATAAACATACAGCATTATATATACGAATAACCTTGATATTTTAGACAACAAATACAACCTTTCAAAATTTGCCTAAATATGCAATATATAACAGAACGTCAGCTATATAAGCTACTAATATATATTTACACTTTACCTAAATCATACATAGCCTGATATTACCACTAACTCAACCTTGCATACGGTAATACATGTAAACGGATAACTCATAATAAAAAATGTAAATCTACTAATATAATTTATTCTTTATCTATATTACGTTAAAAAAAATATTTATATAACTTTTATAATTCGAATATAAGGACAGGCTATACTTGTATGACAACAGTTTCCCATATTTATATATAGATATAACCCAACATCCAATACAATACTTCCCATAAATATGGTGAATATACTCAACTTTCACGGTAAACGATTTAAACACTTATTAAATTTAAATATATATTTGTGCCCAAAAAAATGCAAATACTAACATACATCATAAACAAGAAATTTACACTCTTTAATTTCTAAAACACGTTTATTTCAAATCTAAATATACAAGCAATTGCTAGATAAACTCAGATATATTTACAAGTGTATGGACTAACATAAGTATTACTGACATTTACTTCACATCCCTTCAAAATTTTCCAGATCTCGTAAAACATAATATAATATACTTTACAACATATGACTAAATATTCAAAACTAACAAATATATTAACATATATGCGATATATAAACATATTACTGTACGAATATAAACGGTAAACAATATACCATATTTCTTTTATAATAAAATCTAATTTAACTATATATTAGCAAAAACAATACAATCATATGAACAGACTTATAATATATGTATACCCAATATATAAAATAATGTATATACCTAGAAAATGACAAGCCTGCTGCAAAGTTGATGGCTCGGCCTGCGGGGTTGAGTCACGGAGAAGAGAAGGGGAAACGTGGCTGATGGTGGGCTGAGGTATGGTTTGAAAGTATCAGATGCAAGGCGGAGGTTGTGCAGGTGGTCGGGTTGCGGAGGAAGAGAGTGGCAAGTGAACACGAGCAGGCGAGGGGAAAGGTGGCCGACGTTAGAGAAGGTGACCGGCAAAGGTGAGGGGGTGAGGTGCTGCCGTGGGCAGGCATTCAGTGGCGGATGGAAGGGTTTTATGGTGGGGAGTAAGGGATGGCCGAGGGCTGTCAGTAGGCGTGGTGACGTGGTGGATCTGGGTGCTGTGATGTCCAGGCGGTGGTGGAGGGCAGCTTGGGACGTGCTGTGGTTCATGTGGCAGGTCGGGCGCTTGGTAGCTGAAGGGTCGGAGGGTGTTGCCCCAGGCGTGGTGGCTCGGGAATGAACGGGGAAGAGGTGGAGGCCCGGAAGCTTTGGTGAGGCAGAAGGAGGAAGTCGCCACGTTGATGAGATGTGGAGAGGGGAGGGGACAGTTCATGCGTATATTCTTTCTTCTGAAATGGAACAGAGAATAGAGGTGGGTTCAAATCTAAGCAAAAAGCAAATGAAAAGGTAAAGCAAAATAAATTTGAGGACTTGGAAATAGCAAGAGTCTTGCACGTTGAATTCAAGTATATTAAATGTAAATGACCATTGAATTTTCCAGTGGATAAACGAACAAACAAAGGAATCCAGAAAGTTCAAAGCTGTACCGATACGTATGACCATTTCGAAGTTTCCACATCGTATCGGACTTCAAAACACAGAACTGAATATACCGTAGAGATCAACACGATGGAACGATCAAAACGGTATATAGATATTAGTGGTATGGTTGAATTATAAAAATTCGAATTTTTCTACTACGAAAAATGCAAGAAAAACACTGAAAAATAAGATCGACGGAGCCAAAGATGTCCGAATTTGGAAAAACGACAAACTGAGATCTTGCTCAGAAGATGGTTTAGAATTTTTCTATGTAAAAATATTTAGGTTTTGAAAACATTTTATTTTCAACGCTTTTAACTGATTAAATTGAAGTAAATTTACGCGCGAAATAAACTTTTATATTTTCGGACGAAAATTTACCAATTGCTATGTTTAACTAGACGCATTCCAAATATCAAACTTATATTTCAAAATTTTATCGTTTAAAATTTCACAAAATTTCAACTAGTTGCGTTATTAAAACAGTTGAAATTTACGGGTCGTTACAATTGCCGTATTTGGTCGCCAAGGATTAATAACTGTGGATGACTACAGCATCCATAGCCTTTAGTTTTGGGTCTCCAAGTAGGGGGTGTTACAATCTAATATGCAATCCGCAATCTATTATGATTTAGAGAGCAATTTGGGTGATTTTGGATGAAATTAGGATGGATCTAGAGCTAATTAGGGTTTATACCTAATTTAGAATGAGAGAGAAAAGTTTTATCTTGACTCTTCAGCCCTCTGTTTATAGTATTCTCTAATTAGAGTAATTGGCTCATTAATGGGCTTAATTAATTACACACTAATCCTGCCCAATAGCTTGGAAAATTTAAAATTAGCATAACTTTCTAACCGTAAGTCCATTTTTCTATTATGACCACTCTATGGAATTGGAAACCATCATCCTAAAGCAATGGAATTTGTCTGAGACCCTATTTCAACTCTTATCAAAAGTTATATCCCAAGTAAGCTTTTTAAGATCAAAATTGTCGCATGGAAATTCAGAAAAATCATAAGTATGTAAAATGTGCCTAAGAGTCATATTCCTAAACTATTGAATCATAAGATCTCATATGAATAAAATGAAATTTTTTTTATGATCGTGTGATATGTAAAATACGGATTGTTACATGCATTCACTATGAAGTGTTAAATGGCATGCTTCCTCTATTTCTATCATTATTATAATAACATGTAAAATACGAAGCTCCATTCAACTACTTATAACAGGATTTTATTGCATACACTGTAACTTACTCAATTGGTTAGTGTTATGACGCTTTATACATAGATTATAGAGGTCATTTAGTTTGATACCATGAGACATCGAAATGGATCTCTGCTTGAATAAAGTATCACTCATACTATAAATGTTGATGCCAAAAATGGATCAACACTAGGGAACATGTAAGACCAAGATCTAGCAGATAATAGTTGAAAAAAATAATGGAAATAAAGTTAAGAGACATAAGATTTTATAGTGGTTCGGCAATCTATGGCCTACGTCCACTTTTTAGCTTTATTGCTTATAGATTTGATATAGTTTGTTTGAGATTACAAGATATTTGAAAGAGAATAAGTAACAAGTATAGGGTTAGACAGACTGTAAGTCCTAGAATTACCTAGAGTAACTGCTGTGGTGACTACTGAGTGGTTATAGAAGATGAGGAAGAGGCAAAGCTTCTGCGTAGTGACAGTAGGAACTAGATCCTATTTTAGTTGCCCTTGGGTTCGTATTTATAGAGGTAAAGGAGGTGTTAGGTCGAAATCTTGTTAGCAACAGAGTCTAATAGTCGGCCCAGAATTGCACAGAAGAAACCTATGCCATACGAGTTGAAAAAACCACTCGGTACCAAGTCAAATGACTCGGTACCGAGTCATTTCCTTAGCAAGAAATGACTCGCCTCCTCTTGTTCCCTCATCAATCTCCGAGTTGATGTGTTTCATGCCTTTTCTCTAGTCGTTTAGTTGACTTTGGTGATAGTTCCTTCATTACTTGGATTGCTTTACTATTTGAGTTGTCTTCTCTTCAAACTTGGACATTGGTCGTCAATCCCTTACGAAAACTCTTGAGCACAAATTGGAGGAGTAGATTATAGGTCGTATGAAGTTGGTGAGTTGATTTATGGAGAAAAAATGACTCGGCACAAGTTAAATGACTCGGTGTCGAGTTATTTCCTCAAGCAATTTGGAGGTGAAAATATACAAGAGCTCTTCTCTCTCTCTCTCTCTTCACCCTATGCATGCCTACCAAGTTTCTAGTTGTTTCATTTTTCGTCCTGACGTTCTAGCTTCTTTTGACTATGCTTGGATAAAAACCTGGTTAACATTTGCCCTCCAAAATATGCTTTTATTGAAAACAAAGCGTGCTTTAGAATGAAACAAATCCTCGATTGCCATCCTGCGTAATTCCAGTTAGCCGTTTGAATGTCGCTCTAAAACGTTGCTTTTACTTGGTTAGCTTACGTTAACTGTTTAATTCAGTAGTAGTTAGAAATTCCATTTCTCTACCTCCGGAGGCTGCTTTGTGCTTTAGGTTGGCATACCTGTTAGCACCAAAATTGGTCACTAACCCCGTTTAGAAAGATTATGTAGAGAGATTAATGGTCAATTTAAACAGAGAAAAATATGCTAAATTGAATGCAAAGACGAGAACACCAGATTTATAGTGGTTCGGCGTAACTGCCTACGTCCACTTTGAGGTTAAACTTTATTGCTTTACTTGATAATTGATTACAGATACAATCCATACACCAACTACTTGAATACCATTGCTAAGTAAAAAGAAAAAGTCTTGAAAGCGGCAGAGTCTCCCCAGTGTTCTCGAAAAAAAGCCCTCTTTCACTGTGCCCCTCCCTCTCTATTTATAGATAAAGATGGGTTGGACCCCCCTGGTAGGCCTGGCAACCGGTTACCTCAGCCCAGAAAGAGTGAGTTCTGGGTGCCGAACCACTGATGCCGAACAGACTAATGCCGAACCATCGATGCCGAACAGGCTGATGTCGAACCATCGATGCCGAACAGGCTGATGCCGAACCTTCGATGCCGAACAGGCTGATGTGCTGCCGAACAGGCTGATGTCCAACCACTGATGCCGAACAGACTGATGCCGAACCATCGATGCTAAACAGGCTGATGCCGAACCATTGATGCCGAACAGACTGATGCCGAACCATCGATGCCGAACAGACTGATGCCGAACCATTGATGCCGACCAGACTGATGTCGAACCATTGATGCCGATCAGATTGATGCCGAACCATCGATGCCGACCGGACTGATGCCGAACCATCGATGCCGATCAGACTGATGCCGAACCATCTCTAGATGCCGATCAACTCTGTATGTCGAATGCTCTGCCATGCCGAACAATCCAGGTACACCGAACGATCCAGGTACGCCGAACGCTTCTGCCATGTCGAACGAAGTATGGATGTCGTTCCATGTATGCCGATCACTCTAGAATGTAAGTGCCGAGTGCCTAGTTGCCTAGCCAAACCTTTAGGTAACACTTGCCCCCCAAAGTACATCACGTGGTCAAACGTGGTGTGCTTTGAATCACCCTGGATGCCGAACGATATGCAAATACTGAACGACACAGCGGAAGTCGAGCTCCCTGGATGCCGAACGACATAGCCGATGCCGAGCACCCTGGATGCCAAAAAATGTCGATTTGACCGGTTCAACCGGTTATAGTCTCTTTGACTTCCCTTCTCTCTATATAAGCCGCTTCTCCTTCTTCTTCTCCCTTTTACTTCTACCTACGCTTTTCAGTATTTATGAACTTTGCCTCTCAACAAACTTCAGAGAATTATCTACTTTTCCCTTCCCTTCCCAAACATCATTTGTTGCCTCACTTCTTTCCCCAAACAACTGAATCCAATTAGAACCACGTTCCCTACTCCAGATCTCCCCGAGCTTCAACTCATTTCTTAGGTAAAAAACTTCTCCTTAAATACTTCACTCCGATTAGGAAACCTAGCACGAGATTCGAACTCGCGAATCTCTGCAACATCAAAGTCAGAAGTAATTGCGTGGAGCAGGAGGAGTTAAGGGCGAAGTGTGGGTGTTTTACAGGAGTTTAAGGCTAGACGAACGGTAGAAGAGAAGAGGATGACAGAGGTATTTGAAGGAGGGAGTTGGTGGAAGACGTATTGATGTGGCTCAGCATGACTTCCTTATGCCGAGCGATGGAGGGGAAGTACGGTAGTGAAATTGAAGTTAAGGTTTAGTGAAGTTGATCGGCATGACCGTGGTTTGACACGGCTTGCCGAATGACTTGGGTACGTTGGTTGGGAGAGATGGGGGAAAAGAAGAGAAATGATGTTACGGGCAAAAGGCCGAGCGAATCGGCTTGGCACGACCTGCTGCGTGCACTCGTTTTCAGGCCGAACAGAAGAGAGGTCGAACAGAATTCTGGTCGGACAGACTTTTGACCGAGCAGAATTTTGGCCGAACAGAAAGAAGGCCGAATGGAAGTCAAGCCGAACAGAACTTAAGTCGAACAGAACTTAAGCCGAACAGAACCTAAACCGAACAGAACCTAAGCCGAACAGAACTTAAATCAAACAGAGCTCTAAGCCGAACAGAGTTCTAAGCCGAACATAACCTAAACCGAACAGAACCCTAAGCCGAACAGAGTTCTAAGCCGAACAGAGTTCTAAGCCGAACAGACTTTTAAGCCGAACAGACTTTTGACCGAACATAACTTTTGACCGAACTCCTATTCACCTTGCCTAATCAGACATTAAACACAAGGACAAGGACTTAAGCATACCAGCATATCGAACTAATCTGGACTGACAACTTCTTAGTTTCAATAATCACAAGCCTAAACTTAAACTAATAAAAACGGATTGAATCTTTTAACACGCAGTGCCAATGTCCGAGTTCAAAATTGAAAACATTGCAAGGCTGGCTTTCGGAGACGGTCAGCGATGACGGTCTTCGAAGACGACAGTTTAAGGCTCAACTTTATATCAGTAATCCCGTGACTTATAATTTCTCAGCGTTTACACCTGAATGATCGCACTAGTTCACACACTACACGGGGGGAATATTCGTATTGTTAAGTCTGACATCGATTATTTTTTAAGTATAGTTCGAACAGGAACTTTGCTAGATTCAATCTTTATTAGCGATGTCTCGAAAATCTAGCTCTGCCATGATTTCGGACAGGCCTGGGCCGTCCTCCCGACGAGAAGTCGTAGATACTTCAAATCCGTCAACTTCCCCTGTACATGACTTAGCTCCCGATGCGCTGGAGGCAGCAATTTTCTTGGACAACCCTGTCGATTCACTTGCTTCAAAGATTAATGAAAGCACACTCCGCTGGATATGCTCTGTCCACGGAATCCCCTTTGATGACGTGCTAGTCCCATCGGGGCATTACCGTCCACACTTGCCCCTAGTCGGATACACAGCTTGTAACAAATTCATGTGCTGGGTTGGCAGTGTGCCACCATTCAACTTGTTTATTCGGGATGTGCTGCAATACATCAACATTGCTCCATCGCAACTGCACCCGAACGGTCATGCATCCCTCTACGGCACTTGCATCCTCTTTATGAATGTCTTCTCTTGGCTTCCAACTCCGGGCGATATCAGATACATATATTGCATCAAGAAGTGGAAGGATAGCCCATCATTCATGTTTCTCGAGCCGTACAACAAATGTCAAATCTTAACTGGAGCGTGGACGAAGTTTGCTCTGTATAAACAGGAATGATTCTATGTGCGTTGTCCTCCCGGCTTTGCGAGGAGATGGGTCGAAGGAAGTAAGCCTTATTTCTTGAACCGTTACTCGTGTTTAGCAGCAGCCGTACCTCTTCTAACTTTTACCCATCTTTCCAGGTATCACTCCACGTCCTGACGGCCGCGGATATTCTGATGTCGTCGAAGCTATTCGAGCCCTTCCTGCCGGAGAACGGGACATTAGAGCTCTTATTTCGAATGAGTCACTTACAAGGCTTGGACTGTTGGCAGAAGGCCGTCGGATAAGCCTTCCTCAGGGCGTCACCATTCCCAGGCCTGCCCCTAGCAAAGGGAAAAAACAGGTTGAGTCTTCAGCATGCAACGCTCCTAATACACTAGAAGAGGGGGAAATTAAGGAGACTGAGACACCCGAAGCACAAGATGAGAATGTCGGTCACACTCAAGACCCAACGGTCGAAGTTCACGACATCGAAAAGTCATCTTCCCCTTCTAAGGAGAAAAAGAATCCGACGTACAAGATGAGGAAGGAAAAAGTTGGTGGAACTTCTAATATTACCCTTGTCCCAGTGGAGAAAGAAGCTTCCTCACAACATTTAGAAAGTTCTCTGAAGGGCCTGTCGAACCTTACCATTCCTGATGATCTACTCAACTACGGTTTCGACGATCCAGAGGCCCTCAAGTTTCATTCTCCCGCTAGAGGCGATATGGGAGTTCAAGCCTGAATCCAGGGAGATAACACTCCAATTAGTAAAGATAAAGGAACTGGTCCATCAGGGGGAACACTAGGACACTCACGCACACATGCACTTCACCATACACTTCAATTTTTTCCATTACCCCGATTCTTCCTAACTCGTTGTTATTTTTATTCTATGCAGGTGACATGGGACGCTCCCACGGATTCGATCGTCTCTACGGCTCATCCATTTTTCACCATTCTGGTCGGGATTCGGGCTCTGGCAAGCGCCGGGACAGGGACGATTACGAAGATCGAGACAACCATCCCCAGGACTCGACTTATTGAAAGAAATCGCATTCTCAGTCTTCATACTCTCGCAATCTTCCTCCTCAAACAGAAATAGACAGAGAAAAATCTTCGCAGAAGGGGTCTCAACCCGATGTTTCCCGAGATCAACATTTTGGTTCATCAAGCACACGACAATCTCGGGAACATCGTAAGATAACTGAACTTTCAAAACCTCCTTCCCCTGTTCCTGCAATAGACCCAACGGTATCGTAGAAGCTGGTCGAGCTTAAAGCTAAATTCCCCAAAATCTACTTCAAGGTCTGAAGTTCCTCCCAGCTATACATCACATTCCGGGGCATGTCAAGCAGAGCGCCATCGCTTGCAACAACGACGTCTATGTTCAACATGACGCGTTTGTTCATTTAGTCGAAAAAGTCTCGGAAGTATCCGTTGAGCGTCAGCAAGAAATCGACCGCTTGAAGCTCGAAGCTATCTTCGATAAAGACATCATCAAAAATCAGGACGAAGAGCTCGCTTTGTACAAGTCTAAACTTGAAGCTGCAAAACAGAGTGCTAAGGAGACTGCGGAGGCCGTCACTCGTCTAGAGACGACCCATAAGAAAGAACTTGACGTCGCAGTCCAACGCAGTGGGGCCCTCACTTTAGAAAAAGACTCTGTTCAAAAAGAAAGGGATGCACTTGCCCTGCAGGTTAAGGAATTGAAGGAGCTACTCTCTAAAGAGAGGGGAGAGAAGATAGCAGCTCAGGAGGAGTCTCAACGGTACTATAACGAGATTGTCTATACACGTCTCTTGAAGGCAAAGCTCGATGATGAGCTCTCTAAGGTTGGGACAATGAAAGATGAAGCCTGCGAGGAGGGCAAGAGAATAGCTTTTGAGGAGATCGACTCCTGCCTCGAAGCGGCTGCAGAGGCCGGAAGAGAAGAGATCAAGTGTATGTTCGACCCTTTGATAGCCGAATACAATGCCCGTGTCCTCATGCACCGGGACTTGACTTTCTTAAGCGAGGGCTACCTTGAATCATTAGCCGAGGCTTGGGAGACTTTAATACAGATTAGGAAGGTGGAGTCAGGCACCGAGGAGGTCGACGTGGATGCTCTAGTGAAAGAGTTTCTCAGGGGGAACGAGCTATCGGACTTGTCCGCAGCTAAGGCTCTTTTCAGCAAAGGCTCTCCTCCATCTAAGGAGAAGAATGACATAGTTGGCTCGTCCAGAACTGGGACTTCAGCTCCTCCTCCTACTCAATCGGTCGATCGGCCAACACTTGACCCATTCGAGCAGCATGCCGGCTATGATCCGGAAGACCCCGGTCTCGGCATTCACGTGTTGTCTCCCATTCTGGAGGGTGAAACTCCGCGCACGGCTGAAAGCCAGCAAGAAACTGGTATAAAACTCTTCTTCTAGAAGTTCAAAGATCTGTCACTTTCTGCGATCGATCATTAGTCCTAATGTTCGTTCTTTATGTTTTTGTGCAGGCCGTTCTGACCCTGAACCGACTCCGAGGAGCGATGACGCCAAGGAGGAGACGGGGAAAACAAGCGATGCTACTCACGCGGGAGTAACTCCCAGTCCTGATGCCCAAGTGATCGGGGCGCTAGATGATGATAAGTCTGACACTTCATCTCCCGTTGAAGGGAGTTATGAAATTGAAATCACGGGCGCCTCAGAACCCACTTCGAAGGTGAGTATGAATGAGCGACTCACAGAAGAGAAGAAGAAGAAAGTTGAGATCAAGGTCGAGTATCAAGTACTAGAACTCATCGACCCGCTGAATAGGCCTCTGAAAGTCATCCTTCCCGATAAATCCAAACCACTGGACGTTCCTCCTCCCACTCCTGACTCCGCTTCCTTGGCAAGCAAAAAGTCCAAGAGGAAGTGTGAGGGAGAGGAGTCATCTGGGAAAGCAAAGGAGGACAAGAAAAAGAAGCCGAAGAAGTAGCCACTATACTCGTTCAACGAGATTTTGCTTAGGTCATGTAACTACTTTTGCTTTTTTCTTTTCGTAGTTTATGTAGATAGATTTTTGACTCCAAGTTTTGGAGGAGTGGTTGTATAACCCCATTTTGGATTATTGAATAAAGTTTAGTTTCTTTGTCATTTGAGCGATTTCTGCTTTTCAGCTTTCTGTATGACTGTGGTCGAAACTCAGGTTCTTATGAGTTACATAAATCCCTAATCCATTCTTACATTGGTCGGACATTCTTTGGAATTGTACATCTCTTGTTTCATATTTTTGGTACTTAGAACATTTTCTAATCCGCGCTTCGGGGACTTAGAGTACTCCGGTCCGCATTCAAGGGACTCGGAGATTCAAGTCGTTTATACTCTAGTCCACGCTCCGGGGACTTAGAGTACTCCGGTCCGCATTCAGGGGACTCGGAATTCAAGTCGTTTATACTCTAGTCCGCGCTCCGGGGACTTAGAGTAATCCGGTCCGCATTCAGGGGACTCGGAGATTCAAGTTGTTTATACTCTAGTCTGCGCTCCGGGGACTTAGAGTACTCCGGTCCGCATTCAGGGGACTCAGAGATTCAAGTCGTTTATACTCTAGTCCGCACTCCGGGGACTTAGAGTACTCCGGTCCGCATTCAGGGGACTCGGAGATTCAAGTCGTTTATACTCTAGTCCGCGTTCCGGGGACTTAGAGTACTCCGGTCCGCATTCAGGGGACTCGGAGATTCAAGTCGTTTGTACTCTAGTCCACGCTCCGGGGACTTAGAGTACTCCGATCCGCATTCAGGGGACTCAGAGATTCAAGTTGTTTATACTCTATTCCGCGCTCCGGGGACTTAGAGTACTCCGGTCCGCATTCAGGGGACTCGAAGATTCAAGTCGCTTATGCAAGTTCGTACGTTAGGTAGAATAATACAACTTCAGTTGTTTGTCACCGGACTATAAGGTTCAGAAACATCAATAATTCATATAAAGGATGGCTTCAAGCCTTTATTAATGAAAACAAACTAAATCTTCTGATTACATGCTAAAAAGGAAACTAAGAATCAATGGAATGTAAGTATATGGAAAACAATTGCACCTAAAACAGAAAAGAAACATGCTAAATATAATAGCATCGTAAATGTTCACTGTTCCACGCTCGGGGGAGTGTCACGCCATCAACGGTCGCTAGCTTGAATGTTCCCTCTCCAAGCTTCCATTCAACGACATACGGACCTTCCCAATTGGGATTCATACGTGATGGTACCGGGAAAACCCGTTTCAAAACGAGATCATCCACATCAAAGATTCTTGGGCGGCTTTGTCGTCGTAATATCGCTTGACTCGGTGCCTATATGTTGCCGCCCTTAATTCAGCCTCTTCACGCTTTTCATCGACGCAGTCCAGTGCGTCCAACAAGAGATCCTGATTCGTCTTAGGATTATAATATGTCACTCGATGCGATGGAACTTCAAGCTCCACGGGTATAACAGCTTCCGAGCCGTATGCCAATGCGAATGGAGTGTGGCCAATCGTGGACTTATGGGTAGTTCTATAAGCCCATAGTGCTGTTGGGAGTTTATCTACCCACTTGCCTCCAGCCTTTTCCAAACGCTTCTTCAATATGGACTTGATTATTATTTTTACGGCCTTGACTTGTCCGTTAGCCTACGGATGAGCAACGGCGGCGAACTTTTTCTCAATGTCGTACTTTGAACAGAAATCTTTGAATTATTTACTTTCAAATTGAGTTCCGTTGTCCGTAATGATGGTTCGCGGGAGGCCAAAGCGGCATATAATGTTTCGTACAATGAAATTAATGACCTTCTTGGAGGTGATTGTGGCTAAAGGCTCTGCCTCGGTCCATTTTGTGAAGTAGTCGACCGCAACTATCACGTATTTTGCACTACCTTTGGATATAGGCAAAGAACCGATTATGTCGATTCCCCAGATTGCAAACGGCCAGGGAATAACCATTTGTGTGAGTTCCGTTGGTGGAGCTCTCGGGATTTTCGCATATCTTTGACACTTGTCACAATTTCTCGCATAATCTGCAGCATCCCGATTCAGAGTTGGCCAATAGTATCCATAACGGAGTATCTTTTTTACTAGCGTCTGCCCCCCAGTATGGTCGCCACATTCTCCTTCATAGACCTCCTTAAAGACCCGCTTTGTCTCATCATGGGCAATGCACCGTAATAAGGGGACCGAGAACCCCTTCCGATACATTTCTCCATCTTGCATCACATATCATGCGGCTTTGCGAATGACCTGTCGTCTTTCACTCCTTTTTTCAGGTAAAGTCCCGGTCATCAAGTATAGTTTGAATGGGGTAATCCATGACTCCCTCTCAATTCCTATTTCCCACACAAATCAACTTTCATCGCATCTATGCTTGGAGCATGTAAGGTTTTGACGGGAACCAATCCCATTTGTTGTGCATTGCCAGTGCTTGCGAATTTGGCCAACGAGTCGGCCTCCTTTTTCTGTTCACGTGGGACATGCGAAATGTCATAATGTTCGAAGTTCGCCAATAGTTCCTGAACCAGAGCAAGGTATGGAGCAAGCTTTTGTCCCCTTGCTTGGTAATCTCCTCGCACTTGGTAGACCACCAACTGTGAGTCACAAAATATTTCGACTAACTTTACTCCGAGTTCTCCAATAAGCTTTAAACCAGCAATCAATGCTTCATATTCTGCTTCATTATTCGTAGCCGGGAAATCGAGCTTCAAAGCATAAAAAATCGATCGGTTTTCTGGAGTCACGAGAACTACACCAGCTCCAGAGCAACAGTCGTTTGATGCCCAATCGGTGTACAATTTCCATTCAATGGGGGATGACACTGTGACCATCTGGTTCGTCAGATACAGTAAACTCAGCGATGAAATCTGCTAATGCTTGCCCTTGTATGGCTCTTCGTGGCAGGTAGGTAATATCGAACTGACTCAGCTCGATATTCCATTTTAACATCCTTCCAGAAGTCTCTGGTCGTTGGAGCACTTGTCGTAAGGGCTGATCGGTATAGAAACTAACTGAGTGTGCTTGAAAGTATGGACACAGCTTACGTGATGCAATCACCAAGCAATATGCCAATTTCTCAATTTTAGGTTAATTTCTTTCTGCCCCCGTTAAACGTTTGCTAACGTAATACACCGGCTTTTGGACTCGGTCCTCCTCGCGGACCAAAGACGCACTTATAGTATGTGGGGATACGACCAAGTATACGTACAACATCTCGTGGTCTACTGGTTTCGACAGCACTGGAGGACTCTCCAAATGCCTCACCAGATCTCGGAACGCTTCCTCACAGTTGGATGTCCATTCGAAATTCCTCTTCCCTTTCTTTATTATATCGAAGAAGGGAATGCACTTGTCCATGGCTCTGGATATAAATCGACTCAGCGCAGCCACCTTTCCATTCAAGCTTTGCACCTGTTTTATAGTTCTGGGCACTTACATATCTCGAATAGCTTGAATCTTTTTCGGGTTAGCTTCAATTCCCCTGGCATTGACAATGAATCCCAAAAACTTCCCCGACGCAACGCCGAAGGAACACTTCAGAGGGTTGATCTTCATCCCATAATATTTGTGTATATCGAACATCTCTGCTAAGTCTCGAATGTGGTCGTTTGACTGTCGTGACTTCACGAGCATGTCATCCACATAGACTTCCATCGTTCTACCGATCTGGTCTTTGAACATTCGATTCACCAAATGCTGATAGGTCGCTCCCGCGTTTTTCAATCCGAAAGGCATTACTACATAGCAATATAGCCCAACGTCTATGACGAAACTGGTGTGTTCCTGGTCCGGAATATGCATCGGGATCTGATTGTATCCCGAGTACGCATCCATGAATGACAACAACTCGTGTCATGCGGTGGAGTCAACCAACTGATCAATCCTAGGCAATGGGAAACTGTACTTGGGGCACGCTTTGTTCAAATCAGAATAATCTATGCAAGTTCTCCATTTCCCGTTCGCCTTTTTCACCAGCACGGGTTTTGATACCCATTTAGGGTAGAGGGCGTCGCGGACGAACCCATTGGCTTTGAGTTTGTCCACCTCCTCTCTGAGAGCAGTGGACCTCTCCGGGTCCATTCCTCTTCTTTTTTGTTTAACTGGGACATACTTCGGGTCTATGTTCAACATATGACTCGTAATAGCGGGAGAAATCCCACACATGTCAGAATGTGTCCAAGCGAAAACATCAAGATTCGCTCGAAGGAAATCACTAAGGTCTTTAGTCATTGCGGGGCTGAGTTGTGATCCGATCTTCAGTACTCACGATGGATCATCTCGACTGACTGAAATGTCAATCGTCAGTTCAGTCGGTGCTGCTTTTTCTTCCTTGGGTTCCTCATCGTCATCTCTCGGATCTATGTCTCTGTAGATCCGAGAATTTTGCCCGAGCTAGGGCTCGGGCATTATTTGTCAATTGTCGCTATTCTGGATGCGGACGGAATTGTCCGCAGCCTTTCCTTTCTCTCACCACTGGGCCTCTCGGAGCTCAGCCACATAACATGCACAACCGGTCGCTTGGTCGCCATGAACAACACCTACTCCTTTGTCGGTTGGAAATTTTAAAGTCAAACACCACGGGGCTAATGCTACCCTAAACTCAACCAGGGCCGTCGGCCCAAAAACACATTGTATGGAGAATCTACATCCAAAATTATGAAAGGTAGGATTCGCATCCTCCTTCGCTCACCTTGTCCCAGTTCAACTGGCAACTCAACATATCCCACTACATCGGTCGCTGCACCATTAAAGCCATGTATACGAGCTTTAGATTGATTCAAATCCTTCGTCTCCATCTTCATCTGATCATAAGCCTTCTTGAAGATGATATTGACAGAACTTCGACAATCAATCAAAATTCTCTTTACATAAGCCGGCCCGATTGTCGCAGATATGACCATCCGGTCAATGGTAGGAGCCTCCACTTGGTCAGCATCTCTGCTCCTGAATACTATATCGTCTGTCATCATGCGCAGCTGCTTAGCAGGGGCCCCGTCCTCTATGTTGGAACAACACTCGAAGTCTGCATGCCTTAGGGAAGCAGCGTACTGTTCCATCTCTTTCCAATTCTTATCCGTAGGGTAAGGACCACCGATGATCGTGTTTATGACTAGTCTGCCCACGGTCCGAGCAGGCTCCTTGGGATGACGTGGAACTGGTGCACGACCTGGATTGGATGTTCCCTATCCACCTTCCTGCGGATTCTTCACAAACTCCTGTAACTTTTTCTGCCTGATCAACTTCTCTATAGCATCGTGTAGGTGTCTGCTTTCTTCAGTATTGTTCCCATAAGTCTCATGAAAGTGGCAGTACTTCCCAGTCCGCTTTTGTTCTTCGGTTGACTCCTTTGGATCTGGTTTTCTGTACTGAAAGGTATTGCAAGTTGATATGTAAATATTTTCAAGAGATGCATTCAGTGAGGTGTACTCGTTGTAGGTTGTAATTCTCGTCTTTCGTTCCCCGCTTCTCTCTTTTTCCCCTGATTTCTTCCTCCGGATTCCTTAGATTGCCCGGGCTTGTTCTGGACATTAACTTGAACTTTCCCCGAGTTGTCTTCGGATTGCTTCACAGCAATGTTGCTTTTTACGGACTCCTGAACAGGCCCCGATGCCTTATCTCGCCTTATCCACCTGGCTTCCTCTCTTCCTATGAACTGATGTGCCTTTGAGTAAAAACGCTCTAGCGTAGTTGGAGGTTTTCCTGCCAACCAATCTCCGAACTCTGAATCCAGATCCACACCTCGCATCATAGCCATAAGAATTGCATGGTCATTGGGATTACTGACTTCAGTAGCCGCAACATAGAATCTCTGTAAATACTCCTTCAATGACTCCTCAGGAGCCTGGATTACACTTGATAGAGACATCACGTCCTTTGGACGAGTAGTATGTATCCTGAACTGTTCTATAAACTTCTTCGCCAACTCCTCGAAACTGGATATGGACCGCGGAGGAAGTCGGGTGAACCATATGGTAGCGATCCCAGATAGAGTTGTTGGAAAGCACCTGCACTTGGTTGCATCATTTGCTCTAGCTGAATCCATCATCCATTCGTACCTCATCACATGCTGTTTGGGATCAGTCTTTCCTTCATAAGCCGGGAAAGTTGGCATGCTGAACTTCCTTGGGTACTCTGCCTGTAGAACAACGTCTGTGAAAGGAGTATGACTTCTAGACACTCCCCAATCGTCGTTTGATAGGCCTTGATTCTCTTTCATCAATTGTCTAATCATAGCTGTTAGGTCTGGGGTTTGTATGGAAGGTGGAAGGTTGGAGTTTGTCCTACGGGATTGATCAGGTTGATGCCTCCTCTGCTGGCGATCTACCAAATGTGCGTCTTGAGGCTCGACATCATTAGCATCTTGGTGAGCTAGGCGTCCAGCCTCCACCTGCACTCCAGCTCCTAAGTTTCCCGCTCCTGCTTGGTCACGGTCTCCGAGGTGAAAGTGGACCCCAGCTGTTCGGACATCAACACCTGCCTGCGTAGTTTCAGTCTTGCGGCGTCTACGCCTGGGAGGTTCATCGGACGAAGTCGAGCTGTCAGATGAAGAATAAGGAGCTGGACTGCCCCCAGCATTCTGACGCTGTTGTTGAGTGAGCTATGCCATGAGGTTGGCGTTGGCTTGCATCTGCTCTCCGAGTTATCTCCTGCTTTCCCTGAGTTCTCTCATCAAGTCGTTGAACTCTATTCTGGTCACAACTGGCATTTGGTCCTGGGCGGTAGTCCCTGCACCTAGAATTGCTTGCTGATTGCTAGGCCCTGCTTGTTGTACGCTAGCAGTCTCATGGGCATCCGCATTATGAGAGGCTGATCTGGTACGTGGTCTTACCATATTGTAGAGTTATTAGTATGAACTCTAAGTAGAATCAACAGACGTCCTACGAATGACTCGGATCTTCTTTGGGGGATTTATCCAATCCAATAGCTTCAAAGCAGATCTTTGTGGTCAATTCGATTCTCAGTGAAAGCACCAAAGTGTTAGCACCAAAATTGGTCACTAACCCCGTTTAGAAAGATTACGTTGAGAGATTAATGAAGAAAGTCAATTTAAACAGAGAACAATATGCTAAATTGAATGCAAAGACGAGAACACCAGATTTATAGTGGTTTGGCGTAACTGCCTACATCCACTTTGAGGTTAAAATTTATTGCTTTACTTGATAATTGATTACAGATACAATCCATACACCAACTACTTGAATACCATTGCTAAGTAAAAAGAACGAGTCTTGAAAGCGACAGAGTCTCCCCAGTGTTCTAAAAAAAAGCCCTCTTTCACTGTTCCCCTGCCTCTCTATTTATAGACAAAGATGGGTTGGACCCCCTGGTGGGCCTGGCAGCCGATTACCTCAGCCCAGAAAGAGTGAGTTCTGGGTGTCGAACCACTGATGCCGAACAGACTGATGCCAAACCATCGATGCCGAACATGCTGATGTCGAACCATTGATGCCGAATAGATTGATGCCGAACCATCGATGCCGAAAAGGCTGATGTCGAACCATTGATGCCGAACAAGCTAATGTCGAACCACTGATGCCAAACAGACTGATGCCGAACCATCGATGCCGAACAGGCTGATGTCGAACCATTCATGCCGAACAGACTGATGCCGAACAGACTGATGCCGAACCATTGATGCCGACCAGACTGATGCCGAACCATCGATGCCTACCAGACTGGTGCCGAACCATCGATGCCGATCAGACTGATGCCGAACCATCTCTAGACGCCGATCAACTCCGTATGTCAAATGCTCTGCCATGCCGAACGATCCAAGTACGCCGAACGCTTATGCCATGCCGAACGAAGTGTGGATGCCGTTCCATGTATGCCGATCACTCTAGAATGTAAGTGCCGAGTGCCTAGTTGCCTAGCCAAACCTTCAGGTAACAATACCCATGCTCTACGATGCTTTATGACCCGTTTAGAGAAAGAAAAATAACTCAGGAATAAGTTGTTCAACTCAACATATGGTTGTTTTGTTTTCTATTATATATTCTATACTTAGAAAAATATTAACTCTTCATTTTCATTTGCTTTCCCTCCGAGTCTTTCAACTGTTGAGCTATCCTATGGTTTTCCTCTAAGATCTCTTCGGCTTAGTCAACTTCCACCTGACCCGATCACTTCTGACCTACCTTAGCCTTGTCACTGACAACATGCCATCACCACCTCCACTTGCTGCCGTTACCTAGTGCTGCCTCCACTACTTTAAGTTGATTGACGCCGCTGTGCTCTTGCTCAAATAACTCAGATCCAAAACAAATGCAAACCCTAGCACTCGATTTTATTTGAAGGTTGGAAGAAATCACAATTGAGTTGACTGTGATGGTGGTTGTGACTTGGATCGGGCCACTTAAATCTCTAAAAGAGACAGTTGGATTTTAGGCATGTTATGGTCGATGATGGAGTTGAATTTCTACCTTGGTCGGATGCATTCCATTCCCGAACTAAGTTCTATTTTCTAATTTCCACCATCTCTTTTGGAAATCTGGCTAAGTCTCAATTGCCAAATTGATTCTAATACGATGATTCATTTCCAGGAATAAGACGTTCTGGATGATCCCACCGCACTGCTTTTTATGTTTGCACTTCTAGCGATCCTGAAAAGAAAAAGATTTTCGTGTCACTTCGGACAACGGATCTGTTATCGATTTTCAACCGATAATGGTAAAATTCCAAAAGGAATAATTTTAAAGCGCGATACGACTTTTTTTTTCTAGCACGAGCAAGCTATCAACACAAGATGGTCAACACACGACACTTTCCCTGGTCAACGCTCAGAATCCGACTAGTCAACACACATCGACTTCTTTTGGATTCCTAGCATTGGTCACATGGGAATTTCATTCAAAATAGAACATACCTGACCGTGTTTAACTTCGAGTTTTATTTTTCAGAATGACTCGTCGGTTTACTCACTTTACGTCTGGTGAAGTAGCATCTACACCTTTAGAGGCTGGATCCTTGACAGCATCAGTATCACCATCCGCTCCTGCCGGACCAAGACAATCAGATACATCAGAATATTATGGTCCGCTAGTACCAGTAGGACCTATAATTGGTCAGTTGCCTCTCGGACTCAGAGTTTTGCATGACCCGCTAGACCAGACGCGTTTGATTCTTACTGCTAGATCACTCTGGAACATATGTCTTTAGCGTGGCATTCTGGAATATGATGTACTCTTGCCGACAAGAGCGGAACTTGCACACAACCCTCCAGAAGGCTTCACAGCCTAAAAATGAAACATGTATTTAGGGGGTGTCATGCCACCATTTAATCGATTCGTAACAGTAGTGCTATAAGAACTTGGATTGGCGCCATTCCAAGTACATCCAAATGGTTATGTGCTCTTAAGTTCTCTGAATTTCCTTTTTATGAATAGACGTAATCGGCAACTTAAACTCAATGACCTAACTCATTTCCTTCAATTCAAAAGGAGAAAAGACTATCCCTCCTACATGATTATCGAGGCCTAGAAGGGATGCAAGCTGAAAGAAAACCTTCATAACAAGTTCACAACTTTCAAAATAGAATATTTCTTCATACGATGTCCAGAGGGATTCAGCCGTCTCTAGTTATCTGGAATTAAGTTTCAATCTCTCGGCTCCTGCCGTACTAGAGTTTCCACATCTCTAACCTACTATATGTTTCATTCCAGACATCTCAAAATGAGATAGCAGTCGTGGGCATGCAACAACGTTCGATCTTTTGAAGGTAGTAAGAGCTTCTAAACGCTTGATTGACTTCTTTTTGACTAACAACAGCTTGTCGTAGTTTGGCCTTCTCCACTCAGAAAGATTTTCCATGGTCGAGTCTCCTGCCCCAATCATCTCCAGGATGTAAACCCATTCTTCTGCCCCCACTCATAGCTCTGATGAGCATTCTTAGGGAGATGTGCTCGGTCCTTCTAGTGAAGCATACACTGGATATATCCATGAAGGAGAGCTTGATATGCCAACTAGAGGAGATTCTCCAAGAGATGGAGGTGAAGTAAGCGGGATGCTCTCGATCATGAAGGAAGAAGAACTGGTTACGAGGATTGAAGGAAAACAAGTCGTAGTTGTAGAGGTGGAGGAAAAGGTTGTAGATAACAACAACGATTTCTACCTCTTCGAAGAAGAGGATGAATCTTGTGGCGAATCTTTGGAAGCCTTCGACTTCCTCAATCACCTGTTCTAAACAACTAATTACTAAAATAACGAGTCTCAGACTTCCTAACCCGCCTCCTCCAGATCAGTTAATTACTGAGACTCCTCTGTCAATCAAAGGTTAAGTTACGGAGACCCTCATAGGAGACACAACACACTCATGCCCCTTAAGAGACGTCTCCATTAATCTGAGAGAATTTAGGGACTTCATAATCATCGATACTATGGGCAAGATTGGTTCAGATATCACCCTATCTCCAAGTAGATTCATGAGAGAAGGTAGAAGAGACTTCGACGTTGAAACCATGCCGATATGGTTGTCAGAGTATATAGGGGGTCATCGGCCCTACACACTCCACTTAGAATAAGATAATGGACACACATTCCTGTAGTGAATATAATTTCAAAGTTACAACATTAATTCCATTCTTATCCTTATTTCATGTTTGAGGGTCGTGGACTTTTCAATTAGCTCTACCAACACTTCAACTCTTACAAAGATCAGACTTCGAATCTAGCTCAGTGTTCTCACCATGAAACCAATGAGGTGATGAGGAAAAGGAAAGATAGAAAGGCTAATGATGAAGCTCCTCGTATGGAAAGAGATCGTGAGAGAGGGGAAAAGAGAAGAAGGGATTGTGAAGGTGATGCCCCGGCGATATTAACAAGCACCATAAGGACTCCTATGTTCGTCGTGGGCCTACAACATCCATCACTCCTCCCCGCACCGAGGTTAAGACTCCAGCCATCCAAGAAATCCCATCCTCTAGAGCCATTACTACTGCTGCTACCCCTACACCTTTTAAACATGCTGAGAAGTATACGCTTCCGCCGAGGCTAGCTCTCCTTCAGGCTGCTTACCTACACTTATTCCTACTTGGGTTCAAGTTCGATCAGATTATAAAACCCAAAAATAGAGCTTCCACTCTTCGAAATCTTAAGACAATCCGCAAGGATTTCAAAGCTGCGTTCGAGTGGCAACGTCTTGTCTGAGCTCTTTCTGATGTGAATCGAGCTAACTTCTAGCAGATCCTTTCCTTTAAGGTAGAAAGGGATGTCTACAACAGAATAATCAAGGATCATGATAACAAGATAGCCCTACTGAAGATATATAGAGAGATCTCCTTGAAGGGAAAGACTACAAGTGATAAATTGCTGAAAGAAGTGACCCAGGCCCACAAAAGAGCAAGCCTTTTGATAAATGATCAGCTTAAAGACACTCATAAGGAATCATATAAATTGAAGGAGCAAGTCACTGAAGGAGAGAACGCCATCAAGGCTTGGGATCTAAGCATCGCTGAACAGGCCGTAGAACTGACTTAGCTCCGAAAGGAGAATGAAAAATCAACCAAAGAAAAAGTGAAGATTGAATCTGACAAGTCGGTGGTGGAGATCGATCACTTGGTTACTTGGGAAGAACTTATAGAACTTCTAAGAGCACATGAAGGCATGATGATTTGGATGGATGCCACCGTATTACACTTCTATGTTTGCACCGTCATGCACAAAAGGGAGCTTAAAGTGGCTAGGAGATAACTACCCCAGGACTCTCTCCATCGTTTCTGAAGAAGTATTTATCAAGTCTAAGCGAGCCGAGAACATGCGCTTTGAGGAAGAACTAATGGCCGCCTACCTTAGTTCCGAGGGCATAAACTTTCTTGCAGCTGGTAGTGAGATTCCAAAAGAAGAGAGGAAGAATGCCTCTATTGAGGCTGTTGATAAGGCTTTCGTTGGCCCGAGTTCTTCGGGTCAAGGTGAAACATTCGCTTCCAAATCTCAAGAGCTAGCAGCGACCATTCACGCATCTACAGGGGTCAGTTCTGCATCTGCCCATACCCTTCCAGCTTCTAAAGCTCTATATAAGCCGTATCTTTCCCCGGTAATTGAGTAACCCACTGAAATAGAAACTAACGAAGGGGGCTTTAAAGTCAAAGTTCATGATTAAACTCTTGGTTCCGGTATTTCTCTTGTTTCTCCAGTATTCCAAAAGCTTCAATTCATTCCAAAGTCCTTTAGAAACCACACATCTATGTTTTCCAACTTGTAGGTCAACCGTCTCTGCCTCCAGCTGCCTATGGCTTGGGAGCCGCTGCCATCTTCACCGCTTCCACCATTGTCTTCACGACGGTTTCAAATTAAATTCTAGTTTCAAACTCTGGACTTGGACCAGACTCTGAGCGGATAGGGCATTGCAGAACCAGGACGATCTCTCTGTGTCTCAGGTAGAAGATGTGACGATCACAGGTGGTCGAACCCGACCGATAAGGAGATGACGGCGGAGAGACTTAAGAAGGAAAAAGAGGGGCTGCAAATGAAGAAGGATACATAAGAGGTCAAGTGAAAGACTCTAACTATAATCAAGCTTTGAAAGCTGAAGGATGGAGGCACAGTTGTTAGAGGATCTAAGGGATCTGGCTCTGTCACAAGAAGAGGGTCTGTGCACTTGGAGAGCTTCATTAACCCCAGCAAGAAAAGAAAGAGAAGGTCAAAGTTAGAGACTCGTTCAGGTGAGATTGGGAAAGGTGGCCGGAGCGGCAAGAGAAGGAAGACTAAATAGTATGTATGCTGGCTGAGCATTTTGCATTTTGTGCTAGTATGTCTGTTGAGTCTGTATTTTTCCTTATCTTTTAGGTCTAAAAATGGCCGATATTATGCAGGTACGGCCTCCGCTATTTGTTCATGTACATAAAGGATATTAGTAATGAAAGATTAGCTTTTCTGTTGTAATTTCTCTTATGTACTTTTCCTGCATTTTATGTATTGTTGTTCCATGTTATTTATTTACAGCAACTTTATGCATGTAAATAATATTCCTGCGGTTATTTGGCATGTTTCGATAATTAGCTCTGTTGTGACTACCAAAATACTTTGTTCGACATAATGGAGCTATAATACGACCCTATCTTGCCTACTCTGTGGCTATTTCCGTTTGGGTCTGGATGAGCTCGTTTTGATGAAGTATTGGTGCTTATTCCACAGTCCACAGAGCTGATCACTCCATATGTTGAATCCAAGCACTTATTGAGTATCTAAGTATTTCGAGCAATTTGTTTGATTCCCCCAGTTTAGTTCGCTCGATAACTCCTAACTCTAGTAGCTTGTGACTCTATTGCTTGATTCCAAGTGTTCGGTTCTTGATGTTGTTGATTCTTCGATTGTGATCGACTTTCTCCAAGTTCACATCATCAGCTAATACTAACCTGGATTTTCATATCAAAAAGATGCATTATCATGGTCTTTCATCATAACAAATTCTTCCAAGTTTAGTGTTGAGATCATGTCCGTGTATTAATTTCTATCTTCGAAAACTTGTGCACGAACAACTCAAGTCCTTGGATTTCCTTTGACGTCGCTTAACTCCGAGCTTCGGTTTATTCCTTGTCATATCACCTATTTGCAAGTGGTGTGAAGTTCCGACAATTATATGTTAATGTCTCAACCAATTTGGAGGTTTGCAATTTCCCAGCATTGTCGGGGCAACACCAGTACTTTAAAAGATAAGTCGATCCATCGGTTTGAGTCAATTTTCCCTGTTTGTTCGACAATTTGAGTCAATTTTCCCCATCGACTCGGTGGTTTTGAACCTTCCCGGCATTGCCGGAGCAATGTTGGCTCTTAGAAGGTTTGGATCAATTTTCTCCATCGATCCAATGGTTTGAATCAATTTTCCCTATCGACTTGGCGACTTTATACCTTCCCGATGTTGCTTGGGCAATGCCGGTTCTCAGAAGGTTTGGATCGATTTTCCCCATCGATCCGACAGTTTGAGTCAACTCGACGGCTTTGAATCCTCCCGATGTTGCCGAAACAATGTTGATTCTTAAAAGGTTTGGATCAATTTTTCCATCGATCTGATGTTTTTCTTATAAGAACATGGTTCCATTGGTTCAAGAACCTAGCTTTATTAAAGAAATAGAAGGAAAAAGGCAAATCCTACCTATTTAAAATGCCCCCAACATCCCTAGACGACTTATATGCGAAAATAGGAAATACATAGATAGATATTAAATGAAGTAGTGTCGTAGCAAGTCGTTGTTCCAATCACATGGAATCAGAATTCCATTGGTAGTCGCTCATTTGAATGTTTCGTCTCCAAGTTTCTGGTCGATCATATAGGGTCCTTTTTAGTTCGAGCCAAGCGCTTCTATTCTCGGGAAGATCTATTTTAGGATGATATCTCCCACTTCGAAGGTATGGTTGTGAACCTTAGCATTGAAGTTCTGTTCCACTCTCTTCTAGTGAGTAGTATTCCTCGGTTCGGCTTCATCCCTTTTCTCATCAATCTACTCGAGTGATTCAAGCATGAGTTGCTCATTTTCCCTCTGATTGACGTGTCTTCTACGATAAGATGGGACTTCCCGTTCCACCTGGTGAGTGTACGATCGCAGTTTTGTGCGTCTTTCTGTAAGCCCAGGGCTAGCGGAAGCTTCACAAATCTCTGGCAATGATCACACCATCTAGTGTAGTCTGTTGCATCTCGATTTGTTGTCAGCTAAAAATATCCATAGTAGAGAGCCTTTTTCGCCAGTGTTTGCCCTCCGGTGTGATCACCGCAACTACCTTCATGATTTTTCATGAGAATCTTCCTAGCTTCATCTTTGGTTATACACCTGAGCAGTGGCATGGAGAATTTTCTCCTATACAACACTTCGTCCTGCATTACGAATCTGGTGCCTTTCGAGGGAGCTTCTTTCATTCATTTCGGTCTTTAGGGAGAGTTCCTCTAAGTAGGTAGTCCTTGATTGTTGTCATCCTTGATTCCTCCTCTTCTACAGTCTCCAAAACTAAATCAACGTCCATTTGATCTATGTAAGGAGTGGCCAATACTTACTAGAACCAATCCTATTGACCGTGCATCTTCGGAACTAGCTAGTTTGGCTAAGTGATCGACCCTCACATTTCATTCTCTGGGAATATGAGTTATTGTGTAATGTTCCTATGGTTTAAACAAGTAAGGGGCAAGTTTTGCACCCTTAGCTTCATATTCTTGTAACACCCCTAATTTTAAATAGCATTATTCAAGAGATTTAATTAGATAAATTAAATAGAAATGTAGAGATTTGAGTGATAAGGGAATTGAGCTTTGAGATCCAATTAGGGTCGTGCCTTAACTAAATGGATTTATAAAAATAGTTTATAAGTTAAATACCTAAGAGAATAAGGTAAGGGCAATATGGGAATAGTCGAAACCCATAACCTCTGAACCCCTTACCTCATTCTCATTCACATTTTCATAAATAAAAAACATAAACAAAGGAGACACAAGGCCAGCCATAACCCTAGGAGAAGAGGAGCTCAAAATCAATTAGAGGCTATGATTCATGCTAGAAAGATTAAAGTGAAGATCAAATCTCAATTTCCTTATCCAAACAACGTAAATAATGATCTATACAATCTCATATAAGTCTTTTTGAAAGTTTAATTTTGGGTTTAAGGTTTAAAACCGTTTGGATGAATGAATGATGATATGCTTTGATTTATATGCCATGTTATAATTTAAACAAGGATTTTTTGTGGGATGATATAATTCGATTTTAAGGTTAAAATCGTGCAAATTGATTTTCAAATGCCATGATGTTTGAATATGTTATGTAAAAAATTATTTTGGTGATGGGTTTAAATTTTCATAATATTTCAAGCTATGGATAATTTATTATGAATGTTGAATGGAAGAAATAGATAATTTTGGGTTTAAATTATTTAAGGCAAACAAGTATTGTTTTCGGGTCTAAAATTTATATATGTTGAAAAACATATTAAAATTGAATAATTGTGATTTTTGAGGATTTTTCCTAAGGGTTTTTCTATGGTTATTAAATTATTTAAGTTAGATGACTTAATTGTTTTGTTACGGGGAATGGCTTATTTATTAAAATGAATTCATTTGTTAATTGATGAATTCGGTAACCTTTTAGAAAAGAATTTCTGATAAAGATTTGGCAACCAATTATACTTTGACAAATTAGGCAAGTTAGGTAAAGAGAAATTACTTTGAAAGGCATAAAAATCAATTTTGCTTCGAATCACTACTTCGCCCCTTCCATTTGCTAGCCTCCATCACCATACTTCCGCTAATGACCTTTCGCACCCATTCGAAACCAATGCATAGGGTATCAAGTCATTGATACGTAGTGTATTATAGAAATATGGAAGGGACTGCATCGAAGGCATGCTTTTGAAGGCATTGAAGACATTCTTATAAGCTTTCGAATCTATTAATTGCCTTTGTTTTTTAGAGAAGCTTTCGAAAGGGTTGCCGCATTTTGAACTCGTTCGATACCTAGTTATCGCATTCATACCTTTCGAATTGGTCAAAGGCCTCTTTCCTTTATTAGCCTTACATCAATGAGTTCGAAAGGAAGGCTTTCGTTTTATTAATATTGAAGCTACCTTCCCAATGCTTTCGAAAGGGTCCTTTTTGTGAGAAATGTGGATTACGGATCTTAAGGCTAGTATAAACACTAGAGGGGGGTGAATAGTGTTTTAAAGAATAACTAATTCTTTTTGAGTTTATATTAATTTGAACAAAAATGTATGCAATATTCAGACACAGATATGATCACAGATTCAAACACAGATGCAAATATAAAGTAAAAGAAGTAAAGGAAAGAACACACCGGATTTTATACTGGTTCGGAGTTACCCTACATCCAGTCCCGCACACAAGTACGAATTTCCTTTCAAAAATAATCTTTACAATTACAACCCTCGATTTCAAGGCCACGAGGTACACCACTCCAGATTCACAATCCTCTGGGTAAAGATACTTGATTTCCCAGGCAACAAGTTCACCCAATTGATTTCCTAGGCTACAATCACACCTTTACTCACTTGATTGATTTCCAAGGCTACAATCACACCTTTTCTCACTTGATTGATTTCCAAGGCTACAATCATACCTTTTCTCACTTGAATAATTACAAAGAAGTCTATAACTCTGAATAGCACAGAGGTCTTATTGAGATAGTGATAGAGAATTAAACCAGAAATGATCTAGTTAGATTCAATGGTGATTTCGGCAGAGTAATGGTAAGAATATATATAAAGAAATATGGAAGAAGAAGAGGATTAAAAACCAAAAAAATATGATATATAATTCATTGAAAACATCCCCTATTTATAGAAGAACAACAGCCATGTCCATTCGTGAAAGATTATGGCGAATAGACACTTCTTTTGAAGTTCAAATTTTTGAAACCAACCGCCACTATGTCGACATGGGTATCTTGGGTATGTCGACATCCCAAAGGAAATTTTGGTGATTTGTTTTTCTTTGAAAATTACTTCTATCTTATATTAAAACTATTTTAAACTTTATAAATATACTTAACTATAGTTAAAATACATAAGTAAATATAGAGAATACTATATATAAAATTTTACTATAATTTTGTATTTAAATCTAAGTATAAATATATTATAATTAAAAGATAGTTTAAAACAAACGAAGTTTAAAACAAGAGTTTATTTTAAAAACAAAATCAAAGAATATTTTAAGGCTAAAACGTCTTTTTGAAAATCATTTGAAAAGATAATTTTTAAGGCTAAAACTTTTTGAAAAGCAGTTTTGAAAATCATTTTGAAGTAGTTTTGCAAGCTTCTTCCTGCAGAATATCTCATCACATCAGGACTCGAGAACTTGTACAAAACCAGGATGTTCGTGGGTTTGTAAGCCACTTGTCGTAGATTTGTAGGCTACTTGTCGTGGGTTTGTAAGCCACTAAAAAGGTAGAAATGGGTTCCATCCCAAATGAAATATGGAGTGAATATTTCAGTGCTATTATGAAGTTTTAACATAATTCTAGACTCAATACTTATCTTGTACTATTTGATAATCTTGCTATTCTTGATATTCTTGATACTCATGAGTCTTCAATCTTGATATCTTGAATCTCTATACTGTACAGTCTTCATTCTTGATACTTGCATGGTTAAATCCTGCATATACATATATATCTAAACTATAATGTTAGTATTTATATTTTATAATCTTATTCTAAGGTTGTTTTCATCAAAACCATCATCTCAAGGACTAAAAATCTCCCCCTTTTTGATGATGACAACCTTTGTTTATAAAATATTATTTCTATCCTATTGACTCCCTCTAAAACTAATAACTCCCCCTTAATCTATGCCTAACTATCCTATATTTTATACTTCTCCCCCTTTGTCATCAACAAAAACTAACTCCAAACTATATAACTCCCCCTCATTCTTGTACTAAAGTACCTGCATTAATAAACTATACAATGGAGTATATAATATATAGATTAAGAGATAATTATATTGATAAGCATGATAATTTATCAAAGATCATATAGATATCAATGCATATGTATACATGTTTTGTACAACAAACATCAATCCACACCAAATATCAATCCATATCAAATCAAAACAAATGAAATCAAATCAATCAAAGCAAACAATTCAAATTAAACAAGGCAATCAAATCAAACATTACGAGGAACTTCCACCCATCCTTCTTCTCCAAAAATAGGGTCTGCTTTAATGGCATCCCAATTTTCATTGTCATTGATGAGAGAGACTGGAGGATGTGCTTCGTTATCATCCCTGTGCAGGGGGGAAATCATCCATTGTATTGCATCGAAATGCCTTTCTTGCTCCTTGATCATCTGCATCTGACTCAACTCTAAGTGTCGCTGGTTACGAAGAATGAACGAAAGAATGTTCTTGAAAGAATTAAGAGTTTCTTCAAGATTTTCGATTAAATTATGAATTGGATTGGCCATTTTTTTAGTTTGAGAGAAGAATGATAAACAAAGTAGATAAGAAATAATATTGAGTGATGAATTCTGGAAGAAATAGGTATTTATAGGTGTAGAAATTCGTTTGAAATGAATAGACATAAGGTAGTTATTCAAATTTCAAATTTAAAATGAAATGTCATTTCTGACCAGTACATGTCGACATGGTCATACGAGGGATGTCGACATGGTGCAGTGAATTTTGATGGCTTATTTTGATTTTGTGAATAATTGTGTGTATATATATATTTATATAATATACTAACATTTATTCTAGAGATAAGATAAGCTAGATAACATAAAAAGGAATTCAATTTCATTGCATAATAGAATGATACAATGATTAATCATAAAGAACTACATGAACATCAAAACGAACTAAACTAATACAATAAGAAATGAAAAGATAGAACTAGTTAGAGGATGATGAAGATGAAGATAATCCAAGTTTCTTGCTTACTTTGGAAATAAACTTGTTCATCTTGGATGAAATTTTATCCAACTTATTACTAACGGATCATTTAACAATCTGTTGATTATCAAAAATGGTCTTTTGGTTTTTTAGAAGAGTTTTGTTAGTTGGATTAGGAGGATAGTCAATACTTTCCAAGGATGTTTCACCTTCTTCTTCTTCTTCTTCTTCCTCTTCCTCCTCTTCCATCTCTTCATGAGCCAAACACTCTTCCTTTTCGGCAAGAGTCTCATACGGTTGAAAAACAAATGGAATTTTCATAAGAGAAATATTTGAGTGATTGAAAACCTTTCTTGAGACAAATTCTTCTCCTTTGAAATCTACTCCAAAATAGGTAAAAATCCAAGTGAGATAGATTCCATGATACAAAGTATTCTCACCCATTTCAAGATTTTTGGGACGAAGTTCATCCAAAATAACTCTCGCCCAATTAACATCATAATTTCCAAAAATAGAAAAAGTGCATTGCAAAATTTTGAAGTAGGATTGTTAAAATTCCCCAATCTTGGGGTCAAAGTATGTTATAAAAGAATATTGACAATTCTAGCTTTTGGTCGAAAGTTTCGATTTTTGAATTCAAAATTTTCATTTCCTTCAAAAATATGATGAAACGTCTCACGATCATTTTCATCAATATTAAAACTAGAAAGATCCATTCTCGTATTCTTGCAATTGAGAATGGTACCCAAAAGATCACAATTTAAAACGATTCTAGTGCCTTTGACACTACTCCAAATTTCATCATCGTTTCCATTATAAAATCCTCGATTAAGATTTGCATAGAAAATTTTAACAAGATTTGGATAGCAAAAAATCATTTTGAGAAGCATCAATAAGACTGAAAACATGATTGTTTGCAAAAAGAGAATCAATTTCATAAGTAGAAAAATCTTGAAATAAAGCAAACTTTCCGGGATGGACTTTTCCATAGTTAGCATAATTGATGTATGCTTTTATGGCCTCCAGATCGTTAAAGAGTTGCTCTTTTATCTTTCTGGAAATTCTCATGGTGGAAGGGTTGCTTGAAGAAGCCATTAGAGTAGAGAGTAGAGATCTTGAAGTTTTAAAGAGAGAGTTTGAATTTGAAAATGAAAGTGAAAAGATGTGATAAAAGATAGTGAATAAATAGATTCTCAAAGGACATATTCTATGGTCAAAAGATGTCTTTTCAGAGAATTGAATGAATTGAAAAGGTGGAGGGAAATTCAACCATTTGAATTCAAATTTTGAATTTCAAATTCTGTACCCATGTCTACATCATGGTAGGGACCATGTCGACATGTGTTTTTGAATTTCTATAATTTATTTTTCATAAGAATTCTAATATATATATTCTTATTATTTTTAATGTCTATATATATTAGTATATTCCATAAGAAATTATGATACTAATAAAAATAAAAATTATAATAAAATTATAATATAATAAGATAATAATAAAAAAATTAAATTTAAAACAACACACCAATTCAAAATCAATCAATCAAGCAATCAATTCTAAGCATGCAATTTCGACTAATTGTATTGTAAATGTGTACCTTTTTCTGAGTCCGTTTCTCTGAATTCGTTGGAGTCGTGAACTGCCGTGAAACACATATTTGAATTATCTGTCTTTTGATCATCATCGCTTGAAGACGAGTCTGAGTCATCTAGAGTAGTAGTAAAAGCACGTTTTTGTTTCTTTACGGAATCATTTTTATAGGAAGGTTTTGCTTATCTGGATACGGACAGTCTCTTTTGATATGGCCTGATTCCTCACAGTTGAAGCATTTGATATTGTTTGGCACTACATTCTAATTTCCAGCGTTATTTTAGTTGTTTCTCTTGAGATTATTCATCTTTCTGTATTTCAGAAATTTCCAAAAATTCTTGGTCATAAAGGCTATCTCTTTATCATTATCGCTGTTTGAGTCCAATCCATCGGTTAATGCATTGAATGCCATTGATTTCTTTTCAGATGCTTTGCTTTCTCTTCTCCCAATCATTTGTACTTCAAACGACATTAGGTTTCCAATTAATTCTTCTATCTTTAAGGTACTGATGTCATTTGCCTCTTCGGTTGCAAGTGTCTTTTGATCCCATTCTAGAGTAAGAGAATTTAAGATTTTTCTGACTTAATATTCTTTGGAAAATTCCTATCCCAAGAATATTAGAGAATGCACAATATCCTGAAATCTACTATACATATCTGAAATAGACTCATTAGAATTCATTTTAAATAATTGAAACTGATTTGTGAGCATGGAAATTTTGGTCTGTTTAACTTTGCTTGTTTCTTCGTGAGTAACTTGCAAAGTTTTCCAGATGTCATATGCAGACTTACAAACTGACACTCTATTAAATTCATTCCTATCAAGTAAACAAAATAGAATATTCATTGCTTTAGAATTATTCTATGCAACAGTCTTTTGCTCAGTGGTCCACTGTGCAAAATTAGTTGTGGGTTCAGAATATTCATTCTGTGTGATATTCCAAGTGTCTAGACTTACAGATTGTAAATATATTTTCATCTTACATGCCCAGTATGCATAGTTATTGCCATTAAAAAGTGGTGGTCTGGCAGTGGACTGACCTTCTACAAATGAACTAGTACCAGTAGTAATAGAACTAGTGTTAGTAACAGTACCAGTGTTGGTAGCCATTTTGAAAACTTTTCAAAATTCAGATTATGAAACTTTGAAAACCTTGCTCCGATACCAAATGTGAGAAATGCGGATTACAGATCTTAAGGCTAGTATAAACAGTAGAGGGGGGTGAATAGTATTTTAAGGAATTACTAATTCTTTTTGAGTTTCTATTAATTTTAACACAAATGTATGCAATATTCAGACACAGATATGATCACAGATTCAAACACAGATGAAAATTAAAGTAAAAGCAGTAAAGGAAAGAACAAACCGGATTTTATACTGGTTCGGAGTTACCCTACATCCAGTCCCGCACACAAGTACGGATTTCCTTTCAAAAACAATCTTTACAATTACAACCCTCGATTTCAAGGCCACGAGGTACACCACTCCAGATTCATAATCCTCTGGGTAGAGATACTTGATTTCCCAGGCAATAAGTTCACCCAATTGATTTCCTAGACTACAATCACACCTTTTCTCACTTGATTGATTTCCAAGGCTACAATCACACCTTTTCTCACTTGAATAATTACAAAGAAGTCTATAACACTGAATAGCACTGAGGTCTTGTTGAGATAGTGATAGAGAATCAAACCAGAAATGATCTAGTTAGATTCAATGGTGATATCGACAGAGTAATGGTAAGAATATATATAAAGAAATGTGGAAGAAGAAGAGGAGTGAAAACCAGAAAAATATGGTATATAATTCTTTGAAAACATCCCCTATTTATAGAAGAACAACAGCCATGTCCATTCGTGAAAGGTTATGGCGAATAGACACTTCTTTTGCAATTCAAATTTTTGAAACCAACTGCCACTATGTCGACATGGGTATCTTGGCTATGTCGACATCCCAAAGGAAATTTTGGTGATTTGTTTTTCTTTGAAAATTACTTCTATCTTATATTAAAACTATTTTAAACTTTATAAATATACTTAACTATAGTTGAAATACATAAGTAAATATAGAGAATAATATATATAAAATTTAACTATAATTTTGTATTTAAATCTAAGTATAAATATATTATAATTAAAAGATAGTTTAAAACAAACGAAGTTTAAAACAAGAGTTTATTTTAAAAACAAAATCAAAGAATATTTTAAGGCTAAAACATCTTTTTGAAAATCATTTGAAAAGATAATTTTTAAGGCTAAAACATTTTGAAAAGTAGTTTTGAAAATCATTTTGAAGTAATTTTGCAAGCTTCTTCCTGTAGAATATCTCATCACATCAGGACTCGAGAACTTGTACAAAACCAGGATGTTCGTGGGTTTGTAAGCCACTTGTCGTAGGTTTGTAAGCTACTTGTCGTGGGTTTGTAAGCCACTAAAAAGGTAGAAATGGGTTTCATCCCAAATGAAATATGGAGTGAAGATTTCAGTGCTATTATGAAGTTTTAACATAATTCTAGACTCAACACTTATCTTGTACTATTTGATAATCTTGCTATTCTTGATATTCTTGATACTCATGAGTCTTCAATCTTGATATCTTGAATCTCTATACTGTACAGTCTTCATTCTTGATACCTGCATGGTAAATCCTGCATATACATATATATCTAAACTATAATGTTAGTATTTATATTCTATAATCTTATTCTAAGGTTGTTGTCATCAAAACCAGCATCTCAAGGACTAACACTTTTAGCCGCTTTTATCTATAGCCTTGGAGATAATGGTTTTGATAAGATGGTTTCAAAGCTATCCTCTTCCTTAATTCTTTTTCTTAAGATTAATGCTTTTGAAAGCAAAGCTTTCGCTTTTGTTCTCTTTGACCCAGTAGTTATAATTAAAGTTATTCCTAATGATTTTGAAAAAGATACTTTCAAATGGTTTCGAAGCTATGCTTCCATGAATTTTACTTAAACTAAATGCCTTCGAAAGGTAAGCTTTAAGTGTTTCAAAAGGTGTATCTTTAAGTTTTTCGAAAGGGAGGTTTCAATGCTTTCGAAAGGTATGTTTTTAATGGTTTCAAAAGGTAAGGTCTAAGATTTTAAGTAATGCTTTCAAAAGGGAGAGCGACGGAGGGTAACTCATGATGTCACAATGATCCAAAAGATCTAGTCGAAAGCCTTAGTTTTCAAATAAGGAACCCGATCTCATTTTTAAGGGTAAACCCACGGCAATACGAAAGAGTTTTGAAATGACGTTTAACTTTGGTATTCTTGAGAAGCTTTCCTTGCTAAAGATAGTGGGTTAAGGGTATTAACCATGTTTCCTCAAGAAAATGATTACAAGGATTTAAATCATAGATGTTATTATTATTATGTTTTGATCACTTATCATGTATGCTTCTGTAAAGATATTCACTTCATAATTAATCCATAACTGCATTTTGAGTGTTAAGGGTAGAATAACCAGCTAGGTTAACCCAGTAGTGAATATACATTGAGTTAAATCTTGTGTGAGTAGAATTGCATCAAGGAGGTCAGACAGACCAGAATATAGGATGTCCAAAGACTGGTCAAAGGATTATTAGTTTAGACAGGTTCTTAGTAAGCCCATAAAAACTATTTATGGAAATTGTTATTGGCAGGGGCCAATAGGTTCTTAGTGATCCCATGAAAACTATGTCCGGAATAAGTCATTGAAAGAGATTAATAGGTTTATAGTGATCCCATAATAACTATGACATGAGAGATGTTATTAGAGAATCCAATAGGTTAATGGTGACCCCATGAAAACTATGGTTAGATGATTTTATTGGTAGACACCAATAGGTTCTCAGCGATTCCATGAAAACTATGAAACCTGACAAATAGTCTGTAAGCTTGGAACAGGTTATTAGTTAGCCCACGAAAATTAATAGTTTAATAGTGACCCTGAAACTATAACTTGAGATAAGTAGTCAAGTGAATTGGGATGGGAAATCCAGAGCATATTGCATGTTTGCATATCATCATGATATATTTTATTATGTTATGTCATAACCACTGTGGATGCAGGTGCACAATATATGGTTATTATAAATTGGGTTGAGATATTAGTGAGGGGAAAACCCGTTCCGCTAAGTGGCATGGTCTCGCTAGATATCTATATGGTTCGAGATGGTAGGTTATTATTCACACTAGACTTTTTGTCTAACTCGAAGTTTATGTTTTCCCCTTAAACTCTCAGGTAATCAATTTATTTTGAGTTGTTTGAGAGTTATGGTTTTCAGGTTCACCTTTAGATGAATAAGCTTTCGGAGATGTGCAGGATGCAAGCTAGCTACTAGGAGTTCTTTTTGTTTGATTCTGTTATGTTTTGGATGTAATGGCAAAGTTGTTTAGTGCCTATATTTAGACTCTGATCAACCAAGTGGGCATCTTCATATGTCACTCTTGGCGTATTTAGCAATAACATGTAATTTCTCTGAACGTGGGTTACATATGGAATTATGTAATGAATCTGAAATGCTATCTGTAATGAAATGAGAAATTTGTTTTAAATTGAGTTTAATTTTTTTTCATATTCACGTGTTTTGGTATATCAATGTATCTAACATTACTGCATTTGGTCACATAGAATTAATATCTATGGATGACCGCAGCATCCGTAGTGGTTAGTTTTGGGTCTCCAAATAGGGGATGTTACAATTCCCTTCTCACTTGACGGACGACTAGTTGTGAGTCATTGTAGATGTGTAGAGCTTTTATTCCTAATTCCTTCACAATCTTTAATCCCGCTTTTAATGCCTTGTACTCTGCCTCATTATTAGTAGCAGGAAACTCCTACTTCAAAGAATAATAAATTGACTGTCCTTTAGGAGTTTCAAACACTCCTGCCCCTGAGTAGAATTCATTTATTGCAGCATCAATGAACAACTTCCATTGATGCTACGATGGTAGTGTCTTCCACCTCATCATCCCGAATTATGAATTCAGCGATGTAGTAAGCCAACACCTATCCGTTTATTGCCCTCCGAGGATGAGAAGTGACATCGTATAGGCTTAACTCGATGTTCCATTTCAGAAGCCATCTCAAAGTCTAGAGGTGGTAGAGTACCTATTTCAAGGGTTGATCCGTCAACACCTTGATTGGGTGAGCTTGGAAGTATAGCCACATCAGCAAGCAGTATGCCTGTTTCTCCTACTTTAGGTAGTTTCGTTCAGCTCCGGTGAATTGCTTGCTAATGTAGTATACAGGTCGTTGAATTCTAGCTTCCTTGGGCACAAGTAACTTTATGTATGGGCAAACATTGGTTAGTAAATGAACGAGTCTTCACCATATAATAGTTTAGACAGAACCAACGATGTTTACATATGTCGCAATAATTCCACAAAAGCGATCTGGTAGTCCTGATTCACTTCAAAAAATTTCTTATCCTTCTTTAATTCATCGAAGAACCACTTATCCATTGCTCTGGAGATGAATCTACTTAATGTTGTGATCATTCCACCCAAAATTTGTAACTCCTTTATTGTAGGGGCTTTGACATTCCGCAAGGCGATGGTTTTCTCTAGATTCGCCTCTAGTCCCCTGGCGTTCACAATAAATCCAAGAAACTTTCCAGAAGCAACATCGAAAGAACACTTTAGCGGATTCAACTTCATTCCATACTTCGGGAGGATCTCAAACATCTCTGTGAGGTTGTCTAGATGATTTCAGGTATTCGTGACTTCATTAATATGCCATCCATGTACACATCCATCATTCGCCCGATCTGATCCTTAAACATTGTATTCACCAATCTCTGGTAAGTGGCCCCGGCGTTCTTTAGATCGAATGTCATAATGCGATAGCAATATTGACGCAGCGGATTAAACAAAACAATCTTCAATCGGTGAAAGTAGCAATCGATGGATTGATGAATACTGAAATGCTCGAATTCGTTGATCCGAAGATACCGAATTCTAGCTATCCCGAACTCGTTGATCGCGCACGATACCGGGTTCAAAGATCTTCAATTCTTCAAGCGTTGATCAAGTGCACTTAATTCCGCGAATCGGCTTCTACAATCGTTGAATCGAGCGCACTCGATTAACCGAAAGAGGAGATAGGAGATTACACTCAACTACCAATTTGAATGAAAGCACAAAGCTAACAAAAGAGAATTTTATTCAAAAATCAACAACCTTCAAAATGTACAACGCACGCCTATTTATAGCATCTTATAACACACGCCACAAATTTGTACAACACTTAGGTCATGAACGACCTACGACCTATAATGGAGCGACCTAAAAAGTACACGACTTAACAATGCATACGACATACAGCAAGCGACCTAAAAGATTACAACATAAGGAAAATACAACACATCATGTTACATCACTTAAGTCGTTTCCGACCTATAACCTTCGACCTACGACTTAACAGGCCCAACGACTCAACAGCAGCGACATATCTTTCTTCGCGACTTAACTCTGGAGCGAGCGACCTAAAATGAACGGCATCTGTCTTGAGCGACCTAAGAATGAACGGCATCCCTTCATTCGCGACCTAAAGAAGCTGCTTCCGAAAGAACTTCGCGACCTAAGTCTTCGCGACTTAAAATGTGCGACTTATCTCTCCAGTTCACCCAGTGACCTATCTTAAGTCGTGACTGTTTCCTTCGACCTATCATAGGTCGTGACTTGTTAGGTTGTAGCACCATGTTAGCTCGTTCCAGCGACCTATTTCTTATCTCGTTAGGTCGTACACAAGTTAACTCGGTAAGTCGTTCCAGCGACCTATCTTCCAACTCGTTAGGTCGTACACGACCTAAAAACATGTTAGGTCGTTCCAGTTTCTCGTTAGCTCGCACATTCCCACTAGGTCGTTGCCGATCTTCACTAAGTCGTTGGAACGACTTAAAGACTTCGTTAGGTCGGCTGCGACCTAAAACTTGAACTTTCCACAATTCTTCACGAAATGTTAACTCGTTAAACTCCTCCTTAGGTCGTGAGCGACCTAAGACTTCCTTAGGTCGTGAGCGACCTAAGACTTCTCTCCAGGCTACATCATCCTCCCCAGGTTGAGAGAAATTCGTCCTCGAATTTGCACTTCCTGCATCCACCACAACAAACTCATCCCTATGATATGGTACGAGATGCTTAACATTGAATACGTCAGACGTATACACACCATCTGGTAGCTTCAATTTGTAAGCATTTTCATTAATTCGTTTCACAACTTCCACAGGACCAATTTTTCTGGCTTTCAACTTGTTATAAGCGCCTACTGGAAAACGATCCTTTGTTAACACTGCATAAACCAAATCACCTTCCTGAAATTCAACACTCCTTCACTTCAGATCTGTAGAACGCTTATACTTCTCATTTGCTTTCTCCAAGCGTTCCTGAACGATTTTGTGACATTCTGCCAATCCTTCAACAAAATTAGCAGCTTTCTTAACTGTCTTCTTTGATTGTGGCACTACCGTTAAATCCAACGGACCCTTCGGTAAGCTTGAATATACTATCTGAAATGGACCGAACCCTGTGCTACGATTTACCTCATGATTATGAGCAAATTCTGCCTGGCATAACTTCACATCCCAACTCTTCAGATTATCTTGTACAAGACACCTCAGCAAATTCCCCAATGATCTGTTCACAACCTCGGTCTGTCCATCCGTTTGCGAATGATAAGCACTACTAAACTTCAGCTTCGTTCCCACCATTTTCCACAAACTTAACCAAAAGTGACTCAGAAATCGAGTATCTCTATCCGACACAATAGATTCTGGCAATCCATGAAGTCGATAGATCTCCTTGAAAAACAATTGAGCAACATGAACAACATCCGCCGTCTTCTTACAAGCAATAAAATGTGCCATTTTCGAAAATCGATCAACCACCACATAAAATGGAATCGTTACCACGCTGTGTCCTCGGTAATCCCAACACGAAGTCCATACTCACATCAACCCATGGTTTAATTGGTACAGGTAACGGCATATATAACCCAGCATTAGTTGCAGTTCCTTTCGAAATCTGACAAATATGACATCGCTCCACAAACCTCTCCACCTCTTTCCTCATCGATGGCCAAAAGTAAGATTGTGAAATCAACTGTAATGTACGGTCTCTACCCACGTGTCCTTCTTCATGTAGCTCTTTTACGATCTTCATTCTCAAACTACCCTCCCGTATGCACAATCGATTTCCTTTGAACAGAAAACCATCTATCATTATAAACTCATCCGTCTCCCCATCCTTGACTTTATCAACAAACTTTGCAAAGTAAGGATCATTGTCAAATAATTCTGGTAACATTTCAAACCCCGTCACTTCAACCTTTAGTGTAGTCAACAAATGACTCCTCCTACTCAAAGCATCAGCCACACGATTCGTCACCCCTGACTTGTGTTTAACAACAAAAGTAAATTGTTGCAGATATGCAATCCACGATGCATGTCTCGCTGAAATCTTGTCTTGCCCTTGTAAATGCTTCAACGCCTCATGATCAGTGTAAAGAACAAACTCCTTCTGAAATAGATAGTGTCTCCAGTGTTTAATAGATTGCACAACAGCATAAAATTCAACATCATATGTATTGTATCTCATCTTTGCTCCTGATAACTTCTCGCTAAAGTATGCAATCGGACGTCCCCTCTGACTCAGTACTCCTCCAATTCCAACCTTGGATGCATCAGTATGTAGTTCAAACACTAACTGAAAATCTGGTAATATTAGAATTGGTGCAGACGTCAAGAGTTCTTTGATTCGCTCAAAAGCAACCCCGGCTTCCTTCGTCCATGCAAACTGTTTACCCTTCATACAATCAGTCACAGGTGCCATCACACTACTAAAGTGTGGAATAAACCTCCGATAAAATAAAGCCAACCCGTGAAAACTACGAACTTCCGTTATCGTCTTGGGCTGCGGCCAATCCCTAATCGCCTCAACTTTACTTTGGTCAACTTGTATTCCTTTTTCCGACACAACATACCCCAGAAATAAAACACTATGCATCATGAACACGCATTTCTTCGTTGCAGCATAAAATTGTTCTTGTCGCAGTACCATCAACACTTCTCTCAGATGATTCAAATGTTCCTCTGGACTTCCACTATATATCAGAATATCATCGAAATACACCACCACAAACTTCCCAATGAATGGTCTAAAAATCTGATTCATCACCCGCATAAATGTACTTGGTGCATTTGATAAGCCAAATGGCATTACCAACCATTCGTATAGACCCTCCCTGGTTTTAAAAGCAGTCTTCCACTCATCACCTGGTCTGATACGAATTTGATGATATCCGCTCTTCAAATCAATCTTCGAAAAGATAGTAGCCCCGCTCAACTGATCCAAAAAATCATCAAGCCTCGGCATCGGAAATCTGTATCTGACTGTGATCTTATTCAATGCTCGACTGTCTGTGCACATCCTCCACGTTCCATCCTTTTTTGGTACCAATAAAGCCGGTACAGCACAAGGACTTAAACTCTCCTGCACACGCCCCTGTTCAAGCAATTCCTCTACCTGCCTCCGCAACTCTTCATGTTCCTTCGGACTCATTCGATAATGTGGTCTGTGTGGTAACACAGCACCAGGAACAAGATCTATCTGATGTTGTATATCCCTCAACGGTGGCAACTCTGTTGGTCACTCCTCTGGAAATACATCGTCAAATTCTTTCAAAACTGGTTTAACTTCTTCTGGAATTTCAACTTCTTCACTGCTCTCACGCCCAATTAACAAGAATACTTCCGACTCTTCTTCAACCTCCTTAACAAACTCCTTCAAAGATAACAAAGTTTTGAGCTCTTCAATCTCCTCCAACTTGTTTTCCTCCTGTTGTCGCTTCTTTGGAACTAGAGTAATCTTTGTGCCTTCAAACATGAAACTGTAACTGTTGGTACGCCCATCATGTTGCACCGCCCTATCATACTGCCACAGTCTTCCCAGCAACAAATGAAAAACGTCCATATCTACCACATCGCACCAGATTTCATCTTTATATTTCTTCCCAATTGAAAACTTCACACAAGCCCTTCGTCCAACCTTCACCTCCCCGCCTTTCCTCAACCAAGCTAGCTTGTACGGTTTCGGATGTTTCTCAGTCTTCAACGCCAATTTCCTCACAGCTTCTGACGAAATTATATTATCACAGCTTCCAGCATCAATAAAAAATTTGCAAACCTTCCCTAGAATGGTACATGTTGACTGAAAAATATTGCTCCTTAACCAACTACAATCCTCCTCTTGCTTTGGTGTTAAACAGGACCTCTTCATCATTAGATTATAACCTTCGTCTCCCGACACTTCTTCTTCCTCCTCATCAGGTGGTGAATTGGAACATTCGGCTTCTTCATCCTCATCCTCAACCTCCGCTATCATAGCTCTCTTCTTCGGCTTCGGACATTCGCTACTTTTGTGGCCCATTTCTTGGCAATTATAACATTTGAAACCATTATTGACTTTCGCCTTCTCAGCCTCCTTCACCACTGGTCTACTGATAGGTTTGGAAACATTAGAACTCCCACTAACACCCTTCACTTGATTGTTGGAATTAGTAAACACACCTCCTCCTCGTCTACCCTGCTTCTCCCAAGCCAACACTTTCTGATGTGCTTCCACTACAGATCTAGGATCAAACATGTTAACCATATCCTGAATCTGCATTCGCAACCCCCCAACAAATATGGCTGTCAATTGTTCTTCTGTCTCCATAATATCATTCCTGGCAATCAGTTGATAAAATTCGTCAGCATAGTCATTCACAGATTTCGTCCCTTGTCTCAAGTTCTGCAAACGTTGATACATCAAAGATTGATAATTGTAAGGTAAGAACGTTGCTTTCATCAATTTCTTCATCTTCTCCCAAGATTCAACTTTTGACTTTCCCATTCGTTCACGTGTAAGTTTGGTTTGCTGCCACCATGCCAAAGCTCTACCCCTCAACCTTGTAGCAACCAACTTCACTCTATGATGCTCTGGAACTTCCTTGAAGTTAAAAATCTCTTCAACATTAGCTACCCAATCTAGAAACTCCTCTGCTTGCATACCACCTTTGAATTCAGGAATTTCAGTCTTCATCCCCGACTCCCATTTGTGATCATACTCAGAGTGATTTCTTCCTTGTCCTCGTCCTTGTCCTCGAACACTACCACCATCATACTCCTCTTCAAGATCAGATGTATATCGTTGTCTATCTCGTCCACCCACATCTCTACTACCATCACGTCTACCACCATCATCCCTTATATCTACATTCCTCCGTTCACGATCATTCACGTTCCTCCCACGCCTTTGATCATCATCAACACTTCTGTCTCGATTGGATTGTGGTGAGACTCTACTTCCCCCATGGTTAGATTCAGGTGAAACCCTTCTCCGATTTTGATTCATTTCTAACATCATCTTCTCTAATCGTCCAATCCCTTCATTAAGCTTCTCACTAAAGTTCTCATTAATTCTCTGCTCCATCTCATCAGCTTCTTCTCTTCGATACAAAGCTTCTACGTTTTGGTGACGATTAGCTCTCCTCGGCGGCATACTTGAAAACTTTACAAACACTTCAAATTCAAACACAATTCGAACTTTGATCCAAAATGAAATGGATCGACAACTCCCACTTTTTTGCTACTTCGGGATGAACACGATGAACACAACTTCTCCAAATGATATAGATCCGATCTCTAAACTCCAATACAAAGTCGAACAACTTCAACTTGCTCTCGGCCGTGGTAAACAAAACTCAAATCTTCACTTCGATTCAAACTTCTTCGAGATGATTGGCTCCAAGGCTCGATTTAGCTATGATTGGCTAAAACAGGCTCTGATACCAAAAACTGACGCAGCGGATTAAACAAAACAATCTTCAATCGGTGAATGTAGAAATCGATGGATTGATGAATACTGAAATGTCCGAATTCGTTGATCCGAAGATACCGAATTCTAGCTATCCCGAACTCGTTGATCACGCACGATACCGGGTTCAAAGATCTTCAATTCTTCAAGCATTGATCATGCGCACTTGATTCCACGAATCGGCTTCTACAATCGTTGAATCGAGCGCACTCAATTAACCGAAAGAGGAGATAGGAGATTACACTCAACTACCAATTTGAATGAAAGCACAAAGCTAACAAAAGAGAATTTTATTCAAAAATCAACAACCTTCAAAATGTACAACGCACGCCTATTTATAGCATCTTACAACACACGCCACAAATTTGTACAACACTTAGGTCGTGAACGACCTACGACCTATAATGGAGCGACCTAAAAAGTACACGACTTAACAACGCATACGACATACAACAAACGACCTAAAAGATTACAACATAAGGAAAATACAACACATCATGTTACATCACTTAAGTCGTTTCCGACCTATAACCTTCGACCTATGACTTAACAGGCCCAACGACTCAACAGCAGCGACATATCTTTCTTCGCGACTTAACTCTGGAGCGAGCGACCTAAAATGAACGGCATCTGTCTTGAGCGACCTAAGAATGAACGGCATCCCTTCATTCGTGACCTAAAGAAGCTACTTCCGAAAGAACTTCGCAACCTAAGTCTTCGCGACTTAAAATGTGCGACTTATCTCTCCAGTTCACCCAGCGACCTATCTTAAGTCATGACTGTTTCCTGCGACCTATCATAGGTCGTGACTTGTTAGGTCGTAGCACCCTGTTAGCTCGTTCCAGCGACCTATTTCTTATCTCGTTAGGTCGTACACAAGTTAACTCGGTAAGTCGTTCCAGCGACCTATCTTCCAACTCGTTAGGTCGTACACGACCTAAAAACATGTTAGGTCGTTCCAGTTTCTCGTTAGCTCGCACATTCCCACTAGGTCGTTGCTGATCTTCACTAAGTCGTTGGAACGACTTAAAGACTTCGTTAGGTCGGCTGTGACCTAAAACTTGAACTTTCCACAATTCTTCACGAAATGTTAACTCGTTAAACTCCTCCTTAGGTCGTGAGCGACCCAAGACTTCCTTAGGTCGTGAGCGACCTAAGACTTCTCTCCAGGCTACATCAAATATAGATGGGAGTTGGTGATAAAGCTGGTATTCTCTTAATTGGGCTCATACATTATGATCTAGTTATACCTTGAGTAAGCATCCATAATGAGACCAGTTCGTGCCCAGCGGTTCCATCAACAGGTTGGTTGATTCTCGGCAATGGAAAGCTATCCTCCTTCAGCACAGTGGATCGCTCCAAACCCAGACCACATCTTTTTTGCCTCACTATTGTGAACTTGGGTTGATGTTAAGTGTGTGACACGCTCTCTCTTATTATATCCCGCACATATTAGAATGCGCCAAGCAAACACGTCCAGGTTCTCACGAAGAAAAGTTATCAATTCCATTCGCATCTTGATTCCAAGCAGCGAACCTATTTTTAAGACCCGAGTTGGGTCTTCCATGTCAATGGATACAGCTACAGTAATCTCTCCCGATGCTACCCGTATTTCCCCTAAACTCTTCTTCCTAGTGTCTATATGTAACATCCCCTATTCTGAGCCACAAAACTAACTACTACGGATGTTGTAGTCATCCATATTATTAATTCTCGACAATAAAATGCAGCTACGTTAATCATATCAATAATCAGAAGCACATGAGTATAAAAAATTTCAACATAGTTTAACTACAAATTTTCATATCACGTTTCACAAATGATATTTCATATTCATTCCATAATCCTAATCGTAATACTACGTTCAGGGAAAATATAATTATTAAAAATACTCCAAGAGCGACATATGAAGATGGCCCTTTGGTTGATCAAAGTCAAATACTTAGAAGTTATACAACTTTGCAAATTACATCCAAATAGACTAAATCAAACTATACGGTGGAAATAGATAAAGTTCTTAATAGCTAGATTGCCTCCTTCACATCTCTGGAAGCTTAATCATCTAATTAAAAGCCTAAAATCCCTTACTCCCGACCAATTCAAATGAATATCCGACAGTCTAAGGGGAAAAACCAAAACTTTAGGTCGGACAACAGTCTAGTGTGAATAATATCATACCATCTCACACCAAATAGATATATAGTAAGACCACGCTGTTGAGTTGAACGGGTTTTCTCCTCACTAGAATCTTAACTAAAACATAACAACCATATATTGTGCTCCTACAATCATAATGGATAGTGCATAGAAAATAACACTTATAATCATGCAAGATATATTGGATTACCTATCCCAATTCATTAAATTATGAATCCTAGTCTCAAATGACAACTCTTATTATAATTATGTGGACTACCCATCTCACCGACATAATTAGAATTATATGGACAGTCCATCTCACATGTAATTATTACTTGGATTACCTATCCTCTACTATATTGACTACCCATCACATATGGTTTAATTATTTAAAATTATGTGGACTGTCAATTAAACGTATTCCATTTAGCTTAAAATGACATGGACTATCCATCACACATCCCATAGTTTTCCTACGACTATGAATCATTCATTATCCTCATAGAGACTATCCATCTCGAGCATGATGTAGATTATCCATCTCATATCGTATAGTTTTTCTACGATGACTATGAACCCATCATTTACAATTTAATTCATGTTACCCACATGTTTAACCTATGTCTATTGGTATCCCCAATTAGGTTATTTCCCCTTAAAGTTACAACATTTCAATGTGACACACATTGGTATCCCTAATTGATTCATGTCAAACTTATTAAAAACAAACGATGGTATCCCCAAGGTTTAAAATCGAAGTTAATAAACATGGCTCACCACTATTAAATAATATAAATTTAGATCAACGTCAAGGTCCACCCACATTGATGTCCCCAATGATGATGTCGAAGTTTACAAATTTTAAAACAGCATTGGTATCCCCAATTCCAACGTCGAAGTAGAAAAATTAGGCTCTCCGCCTATTTATAATTTAGTATAGATCAATGTCAACAGCATTAACAATATCGACATAGAAGTTTAAAGCTCTCCGCCTTTAATCATAACACACACGCGGTTTTAAAACAAAGTCGGCCTCTATCCAAGGTGGAAGACAGAAACTTAAATTCTTTTAAGCATAATATTCAACGTCGAAGATGAAGTTGTTGACCTTCATAAACTATAGGCTATCCACCTATAAACAAAACTTAAAACCTTTATAAGTTATATGGCTATCTACCGAAAATATAGCGTGTTTGGCCCTCTTAAAACATAGGCCTCTTCGCCCCTTTAAAACATTTTTAATTATATAAAACCAAGCCTATTCGGCCTTAAAAGATGAAGTGCGACATCATGGATATGAGGTATCAACTTTAAAACATAAAGTCGCCGACCTTGATGCACATCGACCCCAAGACCCTTGATGTCATAATAAAACCTTCAAATTTAACCCACTTCGGCTACCATGCCGCGTATTATCTTTATAAGGTCGAGGTCATATGAAGCGGAATCACTGCCATAGTCTTGAAAATAATAAAATTGATTAAGTGTAGGATCATTGAAAATAGCAATGAATACATGCGACGTCGTCGACGTTGACATTAATTTGTTAAAACGCTTAGATGAATCATGAAAACATCATTACCACCGGTACTATATTGTCGACGAGATCGACTTTTGGAAACATTACATAGCTACCAAAGTAACTATCTTATACTTCCTTTCACTTCGAATCGACACTCATGGATGCGACCTTGTCTTAGACTCGGCGATGTTAGAGTTGTATGGCACTATTGTAATTCATGTGAAAACTGTGTTATTACTACTTTAAGCAAAAACTTTTCAGCAAATCTTATTTCTTGTCTAATTTCTATCGGATAAAACAATTTCTTTTATAATCCTTTTCAAAATTACTACTGCACTAAATTTTCAAGTTTGAAAACATATTTAAAATAATTAACTAATATTCTTAATTAATTATTCTTTTAAATGCTTATCTAGCCCAATAAATTCACAATCAATTGAATCGCTTGGGAAAAATCCTAAAAATTCATAAAAAATAGAGAATATCCTTCTTTTTAATGTATAAAAATTTCAGAGTCAAAAACCATATTTACTTATTTTAAATAATTAAACCCCGAAATTAAGCTATTTCCTCCTTAGGAAATTCATAAAACAATCCACATAACTTGAAAAATTATGAAATTAAAAACCTATCTCCAAAATAATGTTTCATACAACATATTAGAAAATTAAAGCATTTGGAGATTAAAATCTTAGTTTTTACCCTTGAAACCCATTTAAATAATTCCATAAAAATTCCAATAACCATTATTTTATTCAAACAATGATTAATCAACCATATCATTGCGAAACAAACATCAATCATTTGAGTATCATCCATCACCGAATTCAAAAGTAAAAATTGAGATGAAACACTTTTTATTCACCTTAAAATTGATGTTGGAGTTGAGATTTGATTTAGCTCTTGAATTCCTAAGCTTGAATTTGTGAAACTCCTTTGATTTCACCCTCCTTAGGTTTATTGATGGCCGGCTTCCTTATATTTTATTTTTGATTATTTTTGTATGAATAAAGTGAGAATGATTTGAGGCGGAAAGGGTTTAAGGCAAAGGATAGGTCTATTTCCTAAATTTCCCCTCTCATATATTCTCTTACATGTTAAGTTTAAACAATCATACTTAATTAATTAATTGTGGCACGACCTTATAAAATTTCAAATCTCATTCTCCTTAACGTTTTACATTATTCTGTTTAATCTATCCAATTAAATGTCCTAAATAATATTTAACTAAAAATATTAGTGTTACAGGCTCCCCTCCTTAAAGAATTTTGTCCTCGAAATTCAGTAAGGATGACAAAACATGCACGTCAAACAAGCAATCAATGCTAGTATATCCTACCAACTATAAAGTCTATATTCAACAAAAATAGAGCATACCATCATAATAGCTCAGGATAAGTATCGCTAATCCTATCCTCTGTCTCCCAAGTACAGTCTTTCTTATTGTCACTCCATTGGACTTTCAGTAATTTGACTGTCTTGTTCCTTAATCTCTTCTCATTTCTTGCTTCGACACAAACTGGTTGTCTCATAAAACTCGAATCTGGTTATACTACTAAATCTTGCAATGAAGTCGGAGCAATAGTAGTCTCTGGATTTTGCACACACTTCCTAAGATGAGAAACATGGAACACTTTATGGATACCTGCAAAACTACTCGGTAACTCTACTTGGTATGCGGGTTTTCCGACCGTCTCTATAATAGGGAATAGTCCAACATATCTCGATGCATGTTTCCTTAGTTTTCCAAATCGTACCACGCCCTTCATCGGTGGTACCTTAATGAAAACATGATCTCTAAATCTTTTTGTCTTTTATATGCATAGCTTTTTTGCCTAGACTAAGCTTCTCTCATCCTATCTCGGATTAACTCCATCTTCTCTATGGCTTCTCTCACCATATCTGGACCAAGGACCAATCTATCTCGGGTCTCCAACCAATATTATGGCGATTCACATGGCCTTTCATACAAAGCTACAAAAGGCGTCATTCCTATACTAGCCCAATAGCTGTTATTATAAGAAAACTCAACCAAATGAAGATGGTCTTCCCATAGCCCACCAAAATCTAGTACACAAGCTCTTATCAAATCTTCAAGTGCCTTATTGATTCTCTATGTCTGCCTATCCATCTATGGGTTAAAAAAGGTACTCATCATAAACTTGGTACCTCATACTTCCTGTAGACTCTTCCAGAATTCACTAGTGCATCTCTGTCACTGACTATACTACTAGGAATCCCATGCAGTCTAACAATATTCTTCATGAATAATTTAGTCAAAACAGGCACCGTCTTGGTTGACTTAATAGGAATGAAATGTGCACTCTTGGTCAGTCTACCCGCTATGAACCAAATACTTTCATTTCCCCTGTTTAACCTTGGCAACCATCAATAAAATCCATGGATATTGAATCTCATTTCAAAATCGGTATATCCAAAGGCTGAAACAATACACTTAGCTTTTGATGTTCGGCTTTCACTTGCTGGCAATTTGCATATTGCTTCACCCATAAGCCTACATCCCTCTTTATACCTTCCCAGAAGAAACTTTTCTTCATATCCTGAAACATCTTGGTTCCGCCAGGATGAATCATAAACTTTGATCGATGACACTCCCTAAGAACTTCTCTCCCTGGGTCACCAACATCTGGAACACTCAATCACCCCTTCTTCCTCAACCATCCCTTCTAATCAAGACTATATCCTTCAGATCATCAATCTCAGTACCACCTTTTAGCCTTCTAATCTTTTCGGCTAAAAATAGATCATCCTTATGCTTTGAAGTAATCCTTTCAATCAACACTAGTCTAACTTCCAAGCAAGATAACATGGCTTTACTTTGACTACAACTAACAATTGATCTTAACTGGACACTACAAGTAGTAAAGGCCTCCAGATCTTTCCATTCTGCCAACATAGCTAACACCACATTCTGATGTTTCATGTTAAGTGCATCTGCAACTTTATTTCCTTTCCCTAGTGTATACTCAATACCAAAATCATAAGCTGCTAAAAACTCCACCACCTATGTTATCTCATATTCAAATCTTTCTGAGATAATAAATGACTCAAAAACTTATGATCCGTATACAACTCGAATCGTTCTCCTAAGAGGTAGTGTCTCCACACTCTCAATGCGAAAATCACCGCTGCTAACTCCAAATCATGAGTCGGAAATCTAACTTCATGTGGTCTGAGATGTCATGAAGTGTAGGTAATAACTTTACCGTTCTTCATTAACACATCTCCTAATCTAGTTCCACAAGCACCTATATACACCATAAAATCCTGATTCCCATTTGGAACAACTAACACGGGCACATTGGTCAACAAATGCTTTAACTTAAGGAATGCTTCCTCACATTTATTAGACCAAATGAACTTCACGTCCTTTCTGGTTAGCTTAGTCAATGGCGCTACTATCCACGAGAAGTCCTTAATGAATCTCCAGTAATAGTCAGCCAATCCAAGAAAACTTCTTATCGCGGTCACTGTCTTAGGTCTCTTCCAACTATTTACAACCTCAATCTTGGATGAATCCACAGACAACCCTTTCTTTGAAATTACATGACTAAGGAACTTCACTTCTTTCTTCTAGAAATGACACTTCAAAAACTTTGCTTTCAGTTGATGCTGCCTCAACGTCTCAAGCACTATTCTAAGATCAATCTCATGATCTCTTTCATCCTTAGAATATACCAAAACATCGTCAATGAACACCAACACAAACCTATCCAAGTGCTCTCGAAAAATTTGGTTCATCAATTCCAAAGAAAGCTGGGGCATTAGTTAATCCGAATGGGATCACTACCCACTCGTACAAACCATACCTCATTCGAAACACGATCAGTGGAATACTATCCTCTACCATTATCAATTGATGGAACCCTATCATCAAATCCAAATAGGAAAATACTTTGGCTCCTCTCAACTGATCAAATAAATAATCAATTCTCATCGAAGGAATAGATTCTTTACCGCCTTTTCATTCAACTTATGATAATCGGTGCACAATCTTAACGACTCGTTCGGTTTCTTTATGAACACCATGGTTGCTCCCTAAGGCTAACTACTTGGTCTAATAAAACACTTTCCTTCTAAGTCCACTAGCTGCACCTCTAACTCCTTCCTCTCAGTAGGTGTCATCCTGCTCGGCGGTCTACTTACGGGTTCAGCTCCACGCATAAGAGCTATTCGAAACTCAATAACTCTTTTTGGTGGTAATCCTGTAACTGGCTCAAAAACATATGAAAATTCTCTTATAATTAAAATCTAATTCAATTCGTCTTCTACTTTTGTGGCACCCGATAAAGCACAAATTTTTGGACTTGTATTCTCAACTAAGTATGCAATTCGATCACTACTATCAGAGTCTCTTAATGATATTTTCCTATCCTAGCATAATATCTACTCAACCAATCCATACCCAAAATTACCCCAAACTCGCGAAATCAAATACATACAAACTACAGGCAAAAGTATAACCTAGCAACTCAAACTCTAGATGGTCACATCTCATTCCTATACTTATGTACCCTCCTATTGGATTAGCTATCCTTAACAAAGTAACAAGATATGATAGTTCTAAACATAATTTATCTACCAAACACAGAGATATAAATGAACGCGATGCACCGGTATCAAACAGTACCCTAACTGGTATGCTATGAATCAAAAGCACACCTTCCATTATAGACTTTCCCTTCTCAAAATGCCGTTAGTCTTGATGTAGATGGCTCCAAAGCAAACACCTTTCCATTATTAGCCTTGGCCGCTTCAGGAAATTTGTTCTTATGATGTCCTACATGGTCACAATTAAAGCACTTCACATTCTGCTTTCCTACAACCACCTTACCATTACCAGATTGTTTGTACCAAAATGGGCACAACACTCTTCGGAAGTTTTTGAAGAGATAAAAGTGAAGAATGAAAATTAAAACTGTGGGTTATCTAACAAAAACTCCAAATAACAGAAAATAAATTGCAAAGACAAGCGATTTAGAGTGGTTCAGCGTTTTGCCTACGTCCACTATGAAGTTTGATGATTTTATTGTTCGATACTTGAAGATTACAATTCTTTATACTGTAGTACAACTGAATTTAAATGCTAAGTGTCAATCTAAAGCAGCGGCGGTGTTCTGGAGTAAATCTGGCAGAATCTGGGCGCTCTTCAGTACTTAGAATTGTCCGACCCCTTTTCTGAATGACTAGGGGCTCTATTTACAGGTGTAGGAGGCTGATATTTCGCCTAAATGAGGGGAGACCAATTCTGGTACGTCAGGGGGGCCACATGGCCGAAATCTGGAGATCCGGGCCCACTTTGGGATCGATTCGACCCTTGGTTCGAATCGATCAAGAAATCATCCAATCGAGCTGAAATTTGGTGTGAACATTCTTCATCATGTGTGTAAGCTTCTGTGAAAATTTCATGGCATTTGGACTTGTAGAACTCGAGATATGATCGATTCAATGTTGCATTTCTGGAGAACATGGATACTTCGAATCGATCTTAGTTCGAATCGATTTAATCGAATCGATCCTCCTGCGCGTGAAGACAATGGCGTGGCGCGCATGCTTCGGGTCAACCCTCTTTTATCTCCGAGTTTTACTGAGTCGTACCCGGGGTTTTAGCTGCGTTCGCTTGGTGGATTCGAAGTTATCGATTCGAAGAGGTGGTTTCTTCGAATCGATCGAACTCGTGCTCCTTCGTATCGATCGTGGAAGGTTATGGCTGATCGATACGAAGTATCCTCTGTCTTTGGGATTCGAAGACAATCGTGGCGTGGAGTCGAAGCTCCTTCAACTGTATGGAATCGAAGGACTCTCGTTTGATGGATTCGAAGGTGGATAAAACTCCAATGGATTCGAACAAGGACCTCTGTGCTGATGGAGTCGAAGCAAGGGGGATGGATCCGACCCCAGGATGGATTCGAGCCAAGACTATCCTTCCACTTTCTAATGACGATAACTTGAGCATACGAATTCGGATTGCATTGAAATTTGGAACGTCGGTTTCTACTACTCTGTTTGACGCGCCTTATTGATTGCAGCCCGATCTGGACTTGGACAAATTTCATCGATATCCATAGCGATCCTTGTGTGTTAACTGATTTCCGAGACGATCTGTCACCGGTCTCTAGTCAAGTCCTTGGTGCCACGGCCTTGCCAAAAGGCGGGATAACATTTGCCCCCCAAAGTACGTCTTGTGTAAACATGACGTGCTTTGAAGAGTTGTAATCTCTCACTGGACAGCTATGACATACTTTACCGAAAGTCGCATTCTGTATCGCAGTAATCGACCGTCGTATAATTGTGACTGGCTGTTAGGTTTTTGATTCATGATGAGATGAACATTTGATCCCTGTAAATGATAAAGACCAAACATTAGTCAGAAATACGTGCATACGTGTATTATCTTGACTTTGGTTAACGTTGCGTAATCGCAAGTCGTTGTCAGTTCGGTTTGCTATCGAAATCTTCATCGGTCCTCTCCTGGACCGGTTTAAGACTCGGGTTAAAACATCGCTTTTATGATTGCCTATGATCACCCTCTTGTATTGATCCTCTCCTGAATCGGTACAAAGAGTGGACAAGCAATTTTTCATATTGAAACGATTCGTCCATTTGATCGATGGTATTTGATGGATTCGAAGCAATGTTTCTGGATCCGCTTCGAGTTGATGGTTTCAAAGTAGACACTTCGAATCGATGGGGCACAGTGACCCAGGTTCATCTTCTGTTGACTGCTTCGAATCGATGGTTCTTCGAATCGATACTGTGTGGATTCGAAGTTCTCTGAGTTGGTGGAGTCGAAGTCGTGAATGCTCGAACCGATGTCCTTTCGAAACGATGGTTCGTGGGGTTCGTGCTTCGAGTCGATGTTGTCTTGCATCGATGTTGTTGAGATGGATTCGATCGTGCAAGAAGATTCGCAGGAGATGGATTCGAAGTGGTGGGTTATAATCGATTCGAAGTCGCCGTAACGAATCGAGTCGATGCCCTTACCTGTTAAAGCCGGTCAGTTGTACCGGGAGGCGAATCGTCTTATTTCTCCTATATATACCGGGATCCTATTCACTTCTCACTTTTTACTTTTTACCATTGCTTCAGCTGTTTCTTCGAATCGACTTCCCAGAGCTATAACTGACGTGCTTACCACGAATCGATCGAACACGTCCACGCTTCCACTCGCAATCAAATCAGGTATTCAAGGAATCGATTCGAGATGAGGAAAATAGAACTATCTTCGCCTTTAGAAAATTCTGAGAAGTGACGAGATCTGAACGAAGTGGGTCGACTCGATGGAATCGAGGAATGAAACCTTTCGAGTGATATCGATCAGAGTGTCGTCTTCCATTGCTTCGCATCGATCCAGGCACGAGTCATTCGAATCGATTTTGAATGCAAAGCTTCGAATCGATGGTTTTAAGAGAAAAAGAAGGCTCGTGGCAATCGATTCGAGGTAGCGATACTCCGATCGATTCGAAGGATCTCAGTTTTGATCGATTCGAAGTCATGTATAGATCATGGATTCGAAGTGTTCCTCTATCCCAATGTTGCATCGAGTCGAAACATATGGATTCGAAGCACCTGGAACCGAACTTCATCGATTCAACCCGCATCGATTCGCGCTGATGGATTCGAACGTCTTCGTCCTATGAGACCATTACCTTTTGACTTGCTCCATCATATGAACTACGACCAGTTTCAAGTTATTCTCTGATGAACTTAATGAATTTTAGCATACTTGACTCCGATGAGCTTCGGCCTTGCATAATCGAACTTGACTGAAAGACTTGAACTTGAATTTCCTTTGAAGCTCGTCGATGGAACTATGACTTAACCAATAATACAACTGATTTATACTTGAAGTTGGTTCGTAGCGTTTGTATGGTGTGGAAGTGACGGTCAGCGATGACGGTCATTTTCATTCTCAAATTCCCAAGTTATGTTGTACGAACATCTTGCTTCAATCTGTTAAATTTGCTTAAGTAATGCACAGCACTTGCACTGCACGACACGTTCATACACACTACACTGGGGAACGCACGGGCTGTTTATGAACTTAACGTTGCTTTCTGATGAGTTAGCTAATTATGGAATCTTCGAGCTCCCAACAACAAGAGGTACAGAGCTCGACTCCTCCGGTGCTTGAGATTCCCGATATTCCTGCCGATGTAATCGATCCAGCTCCAGATGAACTGCCAGAGGCTATATTTATTGAGGACCCTGTTGATTCGGTTCAATCTAACATCTCCGAATCCTTATTGGGCCGAATTTGCTTGAGACATAACATATCTCTAGGTGACGTATTATTGCCCAGTGCCGCTGATAGACCGCACAATCCACCTGAAGGATACACCGCATTCTATCACCATGCTTGCGCGACCGGAACTCTCCCTCCTTTCAATCAATATATCATAGGGATGCTATCCTACCTAGGAATTGCTCCTTCGCAACTTCATCCCAACGGGCACGCATTGCTGAACAGTGCCTTTGTCATATTTATGGACTGTCTCTTTCGCCCGCCGAGGCCCGCCGAGATCAGACACATATTTAACTTCAAGAGTAGGGGTGATAGCCCGTCTTTTACATTTCTGGAGGCAGTTAGGAATTGCCAAGTTGTAGTTGGGGCTTGGACCCGATTGAGTTATTTCAAGAACGAGTGGTTCTATGTTCGGTGCCCTCCAGGTTTCGCTAGGCGATGGTTGTCTAGACGTAAGCGCCTTAACCTGTTTTCTTGACCAATAGCTCTTTGGTATTAAAATTGACATTTCATTCCCTTTACAGCCATTATCTCCAGACCCGATGGAGGGCGTTTCAAGGGTATCGTCCGAAGTCTTCAAGAAGTTCCAAGCGAGTTGAGACATATTGACTCGGTGTTAAACGATTATAACTTAAGAATTCTTGGTTTGATCGACATCAATCAAAGTATAGTCGTCGATGGATTGGCAAAGCCCACCTCCAAGAAGGAAGATAAGAAGAAAAACAAGAAGAGAAAGGTGAAGAAGTCACTCGGAATCAGAATAATCGAGGCGAGTGACGAAGAAAGAACCCACACGGATTCGGAGCCGATGGCTGACCTCTTGGGAAACTTGGAGGAGTCGGGAGAAAGACGGAAAGGCAAGGCCGCCGTTTCCAAAAAACTTAATTAAGTCTAAGGGGTGGAAATCTGTGGATGTGTCTCATCCCATTTCCGGAGTTATGATTTCTAAGGCCGCCCCTTCTCATTCGAGAGACATTTTCAAAGGGCTTGACGATATTCCCATCCCAGATTATATATCGATTTCTCATAATCCTGGGTTGGAGGAATTTCAAGATGTCCTAAACATGAACGAGCCCTTTCCTTTAAGTGCGGTCAACACTTCCGGTCGGTTTGGGGGTTTACACATTTACACACACTTCCACAGCACTTCATGACTTTTGCATAGTAAACACTTCTTTATGGGATCTTAATCCATAATTCTTTCTTATCGCAGGTGAGATGTCAGGACGTGGCTCTACTCTGGATAAGCTTCGAAATGTGCACCAATCTTCTCCATTTTACGATTCCCACAGGAGAGAGACAGATAGAGATCATGGGCGAGGCTATTCAAGTCAAGAACGTTATGATAGAGATAGAGATTACTCGCGTGGCCGTTCTGGCTATGATTATTCTGACAGAGACCGAGGATACCAGTACCGACCCCGATCTCGCTCTCCTCCGCCTCCCAGGGCCCCAGTAGACCTCCCAGGGCCTTCTCATCAGCAGCAGCTTCCTTCTCAATCTTCTCGGCCTGATGCTCAACGGCCAAGAATGGAACCGACAGCAGTCGCTATAATAGAACAAGCTCTGGCTGAGTTGACGAGTGAGGGAGCTGCTAAACTCGCCCAAATGAAAAATGACTACCCTGGAATTTGCACGGATGGCTATGTCTTCCCTCCTAACTTTAAAAGAATTCCTTCGGACGCTGAGACCACTGCTCATAGTTATATCTGCGACTTCTACGCTCAGTATAAGAAGTGGTACAAGGCAGCCGTGAAGGCTTCTAGAGTAGCTTTTGACCGGGCGAAGATTATTGCTGAACGTGATGCTGACATTGTTAAACAGAAACGCATAATTCAGGTTCTTCAATCCGAAGTGGAGACGTCCCGGAAGTCAGAACTTGAAACACTTCAGAAACATGAGGATGTCGTGGCTAAATTGGCGAGGATGCAACAGGAACACTGCGCCACGGTAGAAGAGATAGGCCACCGCAACACCACCATTGCAGCTGAGCGAGACTTAGCCGTTAAAGAGCTGAACGAGCTCAAGGCCAAATTTACTGAAATGGTGAAGGAGAAGGATGACGCGAACGCCACTGCACAAGAGGCTTGCGACCAAGCAGTATCTCTTAGGGTTGAACTTGCTGTGGCGGCGGTCAAGACTAAGTCTGCGGAAGCAAAAATCCAAGAAAAGATTTTGGCGGAGAGGTCCAGGCTTGATGCTGAGTTTGATGATCTCTTGGTCATGTACAACGCCAATGTTCTGGAGCATAGAAATTTAGCGTGGCTGGGAGATGACTCCATGATCCTGTACAACGCCTGGACCCGGCTAGTGGATGAAAAGAGAGCAGCGCATCCAAATGAAACACTTGACGACTTTGAGTTGGAGATGCGTTTGCTCACTGAGGATGAGAGGAAGGTCCTTCATGAGGCGGTGATCTCTATAGCGAAAGAAAAGCTTGGTGTTCAATCTCTAGAGACAGGCGAAGGCTCGGGGATCGCGCATCACGAGGCAAGGGTTGAAGCTGTAATTCCAACATTGCCCGAGACCACTGGTGCGGTAGATCCCCAGTCTGTTCCTGCATATAATCCTGACCAACCGCTATTATCTTCCGCCGATGATTCTGCCCACGTTTCGGTCCAGACTAAGGAAGGTATTTGAACGCTTCCCGTATTTTAGTTGTGAAGAACCTTAAGCAACACACTTGGCTAACAACCTTCGCTTTGTCACATTTCAGTGACTGAAGTCGTTGTTTCTGCGCCTCTTGCACTATCAGTTCCATATCAACACAAGGGGTTGTTTTTACTGAAGCCATCACGACTTCTACCTTAGTTGGCGAAGAGGGAGATGCAAACATGTTTTCTTTTAGCGCTCAAATGATTGAGGAGCTTCTTAATGAACCCATCAATCCCTCCGTCAACCCGTCCGATGCTACGAGTGGGGGTGCTCTGGCCGTTAGTTCATCTATGCCAGCTACTAGTACATCCGATGTGGCCCAAGCATCCCGCGAGGACGAAGTTCTTGCTGAGATTGATGCCGAGATGGCAGCAGGGACTGCTGGTATGAATCCGTCAGGGCCTGCCCCATTAATGGTGATCTCACCGGGCGGTACTGTAGTTATTGAAGCTGCCCCTGCTCCACTCTCTGTTACTGCTCCCATGCCTTCAACTCGTCCTCCGAGAAGAATTTCCGTCATCTCAAGCTCTGAGGAAGACGTCGATATTATGTTGCTGCCGGAGGACAAGCCCGAAAAGAGCAAACGGTCGAGGGGAAAATCAGGCAACGGATCTGGTGGAGCTACCTCGAAGAAGAAAATAAGGAAGAAGAAAGATTGAACTCTTTCTTTAATTTTCTGTTGCATGGGGCGGTATTTTGTTGATTTTTTCTATAGCCGTGTATAGACGTGGATTCGGCTCCCACTAGTAGCAATTTTTTGAACCACTTTATAATCAGATTCTTTTTGTTGATAGTGGAAATGAAAATTTATTCCCTTGCTGTCTTCAACTTGTTATGTGTTATGGGTCTGCCCCCAGTATTGGGGATAAGTGTGGAGTTGACGTATGTTTATACTCCGTCTCGCGCTCTGGGAGTACGGAGTTGAGTAAATGTTTATACTCCGTCTCGCGCTCTGGGAGTACGGAGTTGAGTAAATGTTTATACTCCGTCTCGCGCTCTGGGAGTACGGAGTTGAATGAATGTTTATACTCCGCCTCGCGCTCTGGGAGCACGGAGTTAAGAAAATGTTTATACTCCGCCTCGCGCTCTGGGAGTACGGAGTTAAGAAAATGTTTATACTCCGCCTCGCGCTCTGGGAGTACGGAGTTAGGAAAATGTTTATACTCCGCCTCGCGCTCTGGGAGTACGGAGTTAGGAAAATGTTTGTACCCAGCTCGCGCTCTCGGAGTACTCTGGGGTTTTAGGAAAATGTTTATACTCCGCCTCGCACTCTGGGAGTACGGAGTTATGTAAAAGTTTGTACCCAGCTCGCGCTCTCGGAGTACTCTGGGATTTAGGAAAATGTTTATACTCCGCCTCGCACTCTGGGAGCACGGAGTTAAGTAAAAAGTTTGCACCCAGCTCGCGCTCTCGGAGTACTCTGGGATTTAGGAAAATGTTTATACTCCGCCTCGCACTCTGGGAGTACGGAGTTAAGTAGAAAGTTTTGTACCCAGCTCACGCTATCGGAGTACTCTGGGATTTAGGAAAATGTTTATACTCTGCCTCGCACTCTGGGAGTACGGAGTTGAGTAAAGGGTTGTCGTGTATCAACCCGTTTCTGGTCGGATGTGATGGCTTGCCCCCGAGCTCGGGTTTCATTTAGCGAGTGGTTGATTGCTTCATATCCACTCCCTACTTGAATAAATTCCATAGTGTGACGGAATTTAACTCTTCATGCATCGTGATGTTGTGCATTGTATTTTAATGAATCACAGCTCTGGCTCGAAGAGATTACATTTTATTGCTGAAATAAGAAAACGTGGCAAAGTCAGTTGCCTTATTACAAATTCTAATTTCGAAATGCAGAAACAAATTCTAAAACAGAATTTAAACTAAATAGATAAACATAGCCTGTTATGTGCAATAGCGACGAAAACTTTCGCTATCCAAAGCCTTTGGTGAAGCTAGACCATCAGCGGTCGTTAACTCATATATACCATCCCCGAGCTCCTGCTTAATCTCGTGTGACCCCTTCCATGTTGGTTTCATGTGTGGGAATTCCGGGTATTCTTTTTTAATGACTATCTCATTGTTTTCAAAAGTTTTAAGTCGGTCCTCGGCATTGCGTAATCGGGCGACTCGATTTCGGCGTATGATTGTTCTCAAGTCAACCTGGTCGCCCTGGACGACTCCAACTCCGTTGACGGTAGGGAACTTTAAGGTTAAGCACCATGGGGCAATTACGGCTCTGAATTCAGCAAGGGCTGGTCGACCCAGGAATGCATTGTACGGTGAAGCGATGTCAAGAACAACGAATTGCAGCAGTCGGACTCTCCTGCGTTCTCCAATCCCCAGTTCCACTGGTGGTTCCACTATCCCAATGGGTATTGTTGCACTCCCATTGAAGCCGTGAACTCGAGATTGGCAGGGTTTCAAGTCTTTTGCTTCCATCTTCATTAAATCATAAGCTCGTTTGAATAGAATGTTTACAGAACTTCCACTGTCAACCAGGATCCTCTTCATCCAAGCAGGACCAACCTGGGCAGATATGACCAGTGGGTCAATTGTTGGGGCTTTGATTTTGTCAGCATCTCTGCTTCTAAATATGATATCGTCAGACATCGTCTTTTGTTGCTTTGCCGGGGTTCCATCCTCACAATTACTGCAACATTCGAAGCTCGCATGCCTGATAGAGCTAGCATACGACTCCATTTCCCTCCAGCTCCTGTCCGTTGGATGAGGACCACCACTTATGGTATTGATAACTAGCCTCCCGCCTGTACGAGCGGGTTCCTCTTGTCTTTCTTGGTCTTGCGCACGGTTTGGGTTCGATGGGCCCGTACCACCAGACTGCGGTGCCCGCACGAATTGATCTAACTTTCTCTCCTTGATCAACTTTTCTATGAGATCCTGCAAATGACGACAGTCATTAGTATTGTGGCCATAACTCTCATGAAACCTACAAAACTTTCCTGTTTGAATCTGCCTCTCTGATGACCGCTTCGGAGCGGGTTTCTTATACTGTTCAGTGTTGCAAGTTTGTAGGTACACATTTTCCAGCGATGTGTTTAATGGTGTATAACTTTCAAACATCGGAGCCCTACGCCGTGGGCCTGGATTCGGATCTCTCTTCTTATTTTGACCATTGCTACCTCTTGGCTGAGTTTGTTTGTTCTGTATGTTTAACTGAACTTTTCCGGAATTGTCACCGGACTGTTTAACTGCTACATTGCTCTGTATTCCCTCATTTCCGGGCTTCGCATCGTCCTGCTTCCTAGACTGTTTCACGTCGTCTTGCCGTAAGAATTGAGCAGCTTTGGAGTAGAAACGGTCCAACGATGCGGGTGGTTTTCCGGCTAACCAGTTTCCAAATTCAGAATCGGGATCAATTCCCTTTTTCAATGCCATTAAAATTGAGTTGTCGTTGGGATTACTAATTTCCACACATGCCGCATGGAATCTCTCCAAGTAACGCCTTAGTGTTTCCCCACGAGCTTGGGTAACACTGGACAGGGTGTTAACATCTTTGGGTCTAGCGACATGCATGCAAAATTGTTCAACAAATTTCTTAGCCAATTGGTCAAATGAAGAGATAGATCTTGGAGGTAATCTTGTAAACCACATTGTTGCAATTCCTCCTAGTGAGATGGGGAAACTTCGACATTTCACTGCATCGTCGGCCCTTGCGGCGCTCATTGACCATTCATATTTCAATATGTGCTGATTGGGATCAGAATTTCCTTCGTACATAGGGAGAGTTGGCATTCTGAATCGCCGAGGAGGTTCAGCATATAGTATCTCGTCCGTGAAAGGAGTATGACTTCGAGAAATCCCCCAATCGTCGTTGGTAAGACCTTGGCTTTCGCGGATCATCTGACGTATCATAGTCGAGATGTTTGGCATTGCTACATTTTGAGCATGCTGAGCTAAGGTGTGGTCGGGTTCCACAGTGCGAGTCTGGACCGGGCGCTGTCGACGGTCCAAGTTTCGCCTCCTTGGCTCAGCATCTTCCGGGACATATGGTTCAAAGTACGTCCCTACTGTTGATTACTTGAATCTGGAAGATGTCGGGTATCAACCCTTGTTTCTACTGCGGCAGCTGTGACATGATTGTCCGTAGTATATTGTGGAGTACGACCACCTCATGCTGATGGCCCAGCCTGGAAGCTGGTTGACGGTCCTACCCTCAACTGTCCGATAGTCAGGGCGGGTTGATATCCAGCAGCTTGAGCATGACTTCCGTCCAATCGGGGATGGGTAGATCTATGATGATAGTCAGATGAGGCAGAACTTTCAGTGGATGAGCGGGAAACATCATCCCTTATGGACCTCCTACGGCCTTGGCGGTTCAGTTGGTTTGTCAATTCAATATTAGCATGCAACTGTTCGGCCAATTGTTGCCGACTCTGAGTCAACTCTTGAAGCAACACATGGAATTCTTGTCTGTTGACTGGTCCAGACGATTCTGAATGAGCGACGTTGTCTTGGTTGGATGGCTGCTGTTGAGCAGGATTCTGTCCATCCCTACCTTCTTGTCCAGCAGCTGTAGAAGTGGTTCTTGTACTAACCATTTTGAATGATGAATCCTTTTCCTAGACTTTATGCAAATCTGAATAGAATGGAAGGATGATGAATTAGAGATCTGGATCTTCCTCCTGGATTTGTGCAATCCGGTATCGATGGTAGATCCAAGGAGCAGGAGAAAAAAAGCTGGTTTTTTCTCAGTGAAAGCACCAAAGTGTTTGTACCAAAAATGGGCACAACACTCTTCGGAAGTTTTTGAAGAGATAAAAGTGAAGAATGAAAATTAAAACTGTGGGTTATCTAACAAAAACTCCAAATAACAGAAAATAAATTGCAAAGACAAGTGATTTAGAGTGGTTCGGCGTTTTGCCTACGTCCACTATGAAGTTTGATGATTTTATTGTTCGATACTTGAAGATTACAATTCTTTATACTATAGTACAACTAAATTTAAATGCTAAGTGTCAATCTAAAGCAGCGGCGGTGTTCTGGAGTAAATCTGGCAGAATCTGGGCGCTCTTCAGTACTTAGAATTGTCCGACCCCTTTTCTGAATGACTAGGGGCTCTATTTATAGGTGTAGGAGGCTGATATTTCGCCTAAAATGAGGGGAGACCAATTCTGGTACGTCAGGGGGCCCACATGGCCGAAATCTGGAGATCCGGGCCCACTTTGGGATCGATTCGACCCTTGGTTCGAATCGATCAAGAAATCATCCAATCGAGCTGAAATTTGGTGTGAACATTCTTCATCATGTGTGTAAGCTTCTGTGAAAATTTCATGGCATTTGGACTTGTAGAACTCGAGATATGATCGATTCAATGTTGCATTTCTGGAGAACATGGATACTTCGAATCGATCTTAGTTCGAATCGATTTGATCGAATCGATCCTCCTGCGCGTGAAGACAATGGCGTGGCGCGCATGCTTCGGGTCAACCCTCTTTTATCTCCGAGTTTTACTGAGTCGTACCCGGGGTTTTAGCTGCGTTCGCTTGGTGGATTCGAAGTTATCGATTCGAAGAGGTGGTTTCTTCGAATCGATCGAACTCGTGCTCCTTCGTATCGATCGTGGAAGGTTATGGCTGATCGATACGAAGTATCCTCTGTCTTTGGGATTCGAAGACAATCGTGGCGTGGAGTCGAAGCTCCTTCAACTGTATGGAATCGAAGGACTCTCGTTTGATGGATTCGAAGGTGGATAAAACTCCAATGGATTCGAACAAGGACCTCTGTGCTGATGGAGTCGAAGCAAGGGGGATGGATCCGACCCCAGGATGGATTCGAGCCAAGACTATCCTTCCACTTTCTAATGACGATAACTTGAGCATACGAACTCGGATTGCCTCGAAATTTGGAACGTCGGTTTCTACTACTCTGTTTGACGCGCCTTATCGATTGCAGCCCGATCTGGACTTGGACAAATTTCATCGATATCCATAGCGATCCTTGTGTGTTAACTGATTTCCGAGACGATCTGTCACCGGTCTCTAGTCAAGTCCTTGGTGTCACGGCCTTGCCAAAAGGCGGGATAACACAGATCGACACTCGTCAGCAAATGCCCTTCTTGTCACACTTGTAACAAACTATATTAGCTTTTTTCATAAAGAATTTCTTCTTCTTATTCTGAGAATTCTGGTTCTTCACCGACTTCTCTTTCCCAAAGGTCGAATGCATTTCTTCATTCCTGACAGCCATTTCCACCGCTACGTTCGATGGATCTCTAAAATGTGGCATAGTTGCCCTAGCAATCTCCGACCTCAACCCTCGAGTAAACTTCTTTTTCCTCTTGATAAGAGTGTCAATAATGTCATATTGATACCTAGACAGCTCATCAAATTTAGTAGAGTACTCCTATGCTGAAGTTTCCCCTGCTCCAACTCCATAAACTTCTTAAGCAAGGCTGACTTGGCTATTTCAAACAAAATCCTTTCCTCGAATCTCCTTCAAAAATCTTCCCAAGTCAATTCCTCTTCTAGTACCCCTATGGTTATCCCGTTCCACCAGAACAAAGCAGCTCCATGCAACTGTCTCGAAGCCAACCTCCTTTTCTACTCATCAATAAAGCCCAAATCAAAAAAAATCCTTTCACAATGTTGAAAGTGTACATGTAGTACTAAGGATCGTGTAATATGGTATATAAATGCGGAAACTGATAATAGTAGTAAAGTAAAAAATAGAATAAGCACACCAGGAATTTTTATACTGGTTCGAACTTCCCGTTCTACGTCCAGTCCTAGAATACCCTCTGGATTTAAACTAAACCCCTCACTTAACCAGGAGGAATAGGTATACGACACTTGAGCAGCCGAACAGGAATTTTTCCGCCTCAACAGCCAAAGAGGACTTCAACTTAATACAAATAGTTTGTTGATGAATGTGTTCTAAATAACACTGATTGTCTTTTGATAGTACAACTTTCCTATAATCAAATCCTCAAGAGTATATATGTGTGTGAAGATTTAGAAGGAAGATAATCACGTAGAATCGAAGTATATGAATTAATTCAAGGATTCTAGTGATATTGAATGAGAATGAATGCTTTTATTTGTAGAAATAAATAGAGAATAGAATTTAGAATTATAAACAAGAATCAGTGATTGTAGAAGTGAATTGAACATGTTTATATAGTTATAGAATAGTTGCAATCTTTCATGAAGAGTTTCAATCAAAAGTTGTGTCTGTATCTCTTGAATTAAAGGACATTTCTCTTCATGAACAATTGCACCTCTTCAGAAAACTAGTCGTTATGTTCTGGTCGGTTGACCGAGAAACTTGGGCCGGTCAGCTGAGTTTATAAATATGAATAAAAACGATGCATATCTGTTCACTGGACACAGATTCGGTCGGCCGAATTTTCTGGTCGATCGGTCGACCTGCTGTTATTTGTACAGTGATATTTATTTTGTATAAATCAATTTTGTGTGAATGTGTGACTACTTGAGGAATGATTTTAACAATATTCTAAGACTCAATAAAATTTAATAATCATACTAAAAAACTGGATTATAGTCTTGTCTTCTTTGTAGTGTGCAATATATGGTTATTCTCTTTTTGTCGCTTTCGTATAGTTTTCTCGTCGTATGATCTCTGAAGCTTGTGTCATAAATCAAAACTCATGAATCAATATTCTCCTCTTTTTGATTGATGATAATACTTATATGACGAAGTAATATTTACATATATATTATAATTCTCCCCCTGAATATATGGCGACTTTTCTGCAAAAAAACTTGTTAGCTTTCATACATTTCTCCCCCTTTGTCATCGACAAAAAGGAATACTTATTAGATGTAATATGTTAAAGTAATGCGAATCATTGAATTTTAAATATTACATATTCAAACCAAAATAGGAATAATTAAGGATGTTTGCTTAGTACACAACAACAATTAAGAAAAAAATATTGTTCTCATAAAGAAATTCTTGAAATTAAATTGTAAAACACTACAATTACTCCTCATCATCATCGGAATCCCAAAATTCTGGACGAGTATTTTCATCCAGAGGAGCCGGTTCCTTACCCCGTCTTTGAGTGGGAGGTGCGTGAGTTGCCGATGTGCTGGAACTTGTGTCATCTGAAGTGGACCAAGAAAAATTTGGCGCTGGTCTTTTTCCGGGAGCAACAAAAGAAGCACCGGCTTTGGAAGTACATGATAAGGCATCCCATAAATTTACGAAGAAGCCTTTGATTTTCTTGAAACGCCCATCAATTTTTCGAAGTCGGGCATCCAAAGCTAGTTGATTTCGAGCCAAAATATCAATGGCAGCCTCCGTACTAGTACCGGGAGTTGGTCGTTGAATTAAGGTTTGACGAGTTATACGTTTCGTAGCATGAGTAGATGGTTGAGGTATAGAATAGCTACGACGTAGTTGTTCTCGAGGAGTAGTACGCCATTGGTGAAAAGTTGTAATTTTGGATGGTGCATCGGGTAACTTCATTAGTTTTATGGTTCGTGAGTCAAAAGTACGAACTTTGGATGTTTCGGATTCCGGAGCATGGGTGACAAAGCTAGTAATCAACCTCATTATGTATTCTCCATAATAAATATGGAGCATCTTTCCTTGGTTGAAAGAGAGAAATTCATCCATAAGAAGTTGTGCCCAATTTACTCATATATTTCCGCACATAGCATACAATGCTTTGAAGTTTTCGGGATATACTAAGTGGTATGATCCCCCTCTTGGAACTATAGACTACATCATGAATCGATGAAAGAGTCGGGCTTTAGGTCGAAGGGATGAAGTTTGCCTTAAATCAGTAGCGTCATCTTCAAAAAATAGATGGCTTAGATGGTCACGAGTTGATATATTACAATCTACATCGTGTAACGAAATTCCACTCGGTCGAGCTTGTAAAATGTGGTTAATTCGATCTATTGAGAGAAAAAATGAAGTACCACAAACCGATGTCCAAACACAATTATCAGTGTTTCTTGGTGGATCAACAAGATTTAGGTTTGCTAGAAATAACTTGACCATAATATGATTGATTTTCAAGTTATTTTTCCTATGGTCAAGGAATGTATCAAGGCCACTCCAATAGCGGCATTTTTAATACCGTAGGAAACAAAGTCAGGATAACTTACAAATGACTCTTCAAAGATTTTGGCATCTTGAAGTTGTATCCATCTTTGAAGAGTTATATCATTAACTAGCCATGAAGCAATTTGTGTATCCACTGGAGTAGATGAAGATGAACCACCGGTTGTCTTTGATTTCTTCTTGGGAGCCATTTGTTTTTGGAAGAAAAGAAAAACTTTGAGAGATTTTTAATGGGGGCTAGGTTAAAATCTGAATTTGGGGAAGTAAAAAGTGAAGAGGTAAGGTAAAAAGGTGAAAGGATGGGGTATAAATCTGAAGTAGAAGACAGAAAAATATACGTTCGGTCGACCGAAAGGACTGGGTCGGCTGACCGAACTGGTATTCTGAAAGTTGCTGAAACTCTCGGGAAGGGTTCGGCTGACTGATTCAGGGTATTCGATCGACCAACCTGGTAGAAATGTGTTTTTGAAATTCTCGGGATAGGTTCGGTTGACCGACTCAGGCTTTCCGGTCGACCGAGCCAGGTAGAAATGCATATTTTTGCTGTTTTTCAACCAAAAATTATAGAAATATAAATTATATTATTACATCATTTATATTTATACATCTTATTGAAAACAACAACATATATATATATATATATATATAATTATAGCCATGGTTCATCAAAATCTACGTTCCCATGAGTTTGGGGACGGAACATTTTCTATTGGTGACCATCTTGGAGCTATTGGAGTTTGAACAGGGTCTGAAGGTGATGGAGATCTGTAAGAAGGTTCAGCAACATCATCTTTCTTAGATGAACAGATTTTCATGGCAATCTTTTCAAGAAAACTTAAATGTCTTGCCGTGACTTTTTGTTCGTAGTAGAGTTCCTGTTGCATATTCATTTGCTGTTGTTGGTAGTGATGTATTTCATCAATTTTTTGTTTGGTTGATGGAGATACTACCATTGTATTCTTCCCTTTTTTCTTATCCGGTGTATAGCCTGTATGGGAGTCTTCCCATGGTTTCCATCCGTGTCGAGGATCTTTATCCGGAGAAGAGAAGTTAAGGATACGTTTAGGCATGGGAAAAGTAGGATAGGGGCCACTTTCAGGAATTTGGTCGGAAACATCATCGTCTGGAGAAGTGTATGATAGATGAGAGTTTTCAGAATTGTAGTAGTCGTTGTTTGAAGACATTTTAAAATTTTGATTTTAAAAACTTTCTTTGTATATATATTTTGAAGAATAAGTAAAGTATTTATAAGTATCAGTTTGCCTAAAAATTTGTGGATAGGAAATATTATTAACTATAATCATAGAATTTTTACAATAAAACTGTTTGTAATTGTATGATATATAAGCTTTAGAGCTAAAAATAGTTTTTTCTGAAATCAAAGTAAATGGTACAAACTGTAAATAAAACTGAAACAAGAAACACCCATAGCTCAAGTAGCTATAATACAACATATAAAAAGCAAGTCAGAGGTCATGAGTTCGAGTTCTGCTTTGGTCAGAAATAAAACAATTTATGTTTTTCAATGAAAAAAAAAATTTCTTTCATTTTTTTGTTTATAAATCTTTAAAAGACATTATTCCTAAGTCACGTCTAAGTTTTACAAAATTATTTTCATTTAGTGGTTTAGTAAAAATGTCAGCAATTTGATTTTCAGTAGTAATAAATTCTAAATTTATTAATCCTTTTTCCAAAAAATCACGAAAAAAGTGATGACGTATATCAATGTGTTTTGTTCGTGAGTGATTAACCGGATTTTTAGAAAGATTTATTGCACTAGTATTATCACAGTAAATTATAGATTTTTCAAGATGGCAATTAAAATCATGTAGTGTTTGTTGCATGTATATGACTTGTGCACATGCCAAAGCAGCAAATATATATTCTTCTTCACATGTCGATAAGGAAACGCAGTTTTGTTTCTTACTAAACCAAGAGACTAAGGAGCGTCCAATGAAATGACACGTTCCGCTAGTACTTTTTCGATCCGTCCGACTTCCTCCAAAATCAGCATCGCTATAGGAGACTAATTCGAAAGGACATTCTTTCGGATAAAATAGCCCGAAATCTTTGGTTTTAGTTAGATAACGAATAATACGTTTAACTGCTCGCATATGTGATTCTTTGGGATTTGCTTGAAATTGAGCACATAAACAAACACTCATCATTATATCGGGTCGACTCGCTGTTAAATATAATAAAGAACCAATCATACTTCGATATAATTTCTGATCAACACTTTTGCCATCCTTATCTCTATCGAGATGAATCATTGTACTCATAGGAGTTGGTTTGGCAGTCGTGTTTTCTAGACCGAAACGTTTAATTAAATTAAAACAATATTTTTCTTGATTAATAAAAATTCCATTTTCAATTTTTTTAATTTGTAATCCTAGAAAATATGACAATTCTCCCATATGAGACATTTCAAATTCATTTGTCATTATCGTTGAAAATTCCTGACATAGTTTTTCATTTGTCAAGCCAAAAATAATATCGTCAACATATATTTGGATTATTAAAATATCTTCCTTAGTTTTCTTAATAAAAAGCGTTTGATCTACCTTACCAATTTCAAAACCGGATTCTAATAAATAGCTTTTAAGACGATCATACCAAGCACGTGGTGCTTGTTTTAAACCGTATAATGCCTTTTTGAGTTTATAAACATGATCTGGATATTTTTCATGATTGAAAAGAGGTGGTTGTTCAACGAAAACATTTTCTTTTATATAACCATTTAAAAAAGCACTTTTAACATCCATTTGATAAAGTTTAAAATTATTAAAACACGTGAAAGCCAATAAGATTCGTATTGCTTCAAGTCGGGCGACTGGAGCAAATGTTTCTTCGTAGTCTATTCCTTCTTCTTGATTATATCCTTGTGCAACTAATCTAGCTTTATATCTAGTTATATTTCCTAGTTCATCTGCTTTGTTAATGAAAACCCATTTAGTACCGATGACTGATTGATCACTTGGTCTAGGAACGAGTTCCCAAACTTCGTTTCGTTCGAATTGATTTAGTTCTTCTTGCATGGCAAGAATCCAGTAGTCATCAGTTGAGGCTTCTTTTACATTCTTAGGTTCTATGTTAGAGAGAAAAGCTACATGACCAACTTGATTTAATTGATGTCTGGTTTTAACGTTCGTATTTACTTCTCCAATTATATTATGTACAGGATGATCCCGTAAAATTCTAGGTGGAGATTTTATTATGTTAGGAGAAATGTTTGTATTTTTATTTATTTCATGAATATCAAAATTTTCATTTGAATTACTATTTTCAGTCTGAGTAGTTTCATCATCAGAATCGATAGTAATATTTGGACTTATATTTTTAAAATTTTCATCAAATGAAACATGTAAACTTTCTTCAATAATTTGAGTTCTTTTATTATAAATTCGATAAGCTTTGCTTCGTTCCGAATATCCAACGAATATTCCTTCATCGGATTTTGGATCAAATTTGCCTAATTGATCTTTAGTATTTAATATAAAACATTTAGACCCAAAAACTTTAAGATATGAAATGTTTGGTTTTCTTCCATTTAGTAGTTCATATGAAGTATTCTTAGTTAGCGGTCGAATAGAGACACGATTCAATACATAACAAGCAGTAGCTACAGCTTCTGCCCAAAAGTGTTTCGATAAAGTGGTTCCATTTAACAAAGTTCTTGCACATTCTTGTAACGTTCTATTTTTCCTTTCTACAACTATATTTTATTGTGGTGTTCTAGGAAACGAAAAATTATGATTAATACCTTTCTTGTTACAAAATTGTTCAAAAGCTTCATTTTCAAATTCTCCTCCATGATCACTTCTTATATTTTTAATTTTTAAATTTTTAATATTTTGGATTCTTTTAACAAAAACTTTAAAATTTTCAAAAAGTATCGCTTTTATTTTTCAGGAAGAAAATCCAAGTGTATCTAGAAAAGTCATCTACAATAACGAATACATATCTATTATGATTAATAGACTGCACTTGAGTTGGACCAAAAAGATCCATGTGTAGAAGTTCAAGTGGTTGTTCTGTAGATATTACCTTTTTAGATTTAAAAGAAGATTTTGTTAATTTTCCTAATTTACATGCATCACAAAATATATCAGTTTTGAATTTTATATTGGGTAATCCTTTAACTAATTGATTTTTAACTAGTTTGTTGATAGTATTAAAATTTATGTGACAAAATCTTTTGTGCCAAAGACAAAAATCATTTTCTTTAGCTACTAAACATAAATTTGAATCATTATTAACATTCATATTTAAGATATAAATGTTTTTATCTCTTTTTCCTTCGAAAATAGTGTTATGATTTTTATCGAAAATATTACATTTATTTTCTGAAAAAGTTATATTAAAACCTTTATCGCATAGCTGACTAATACTTAACAAATTGTGTTTTAAATTTTTAACTAATAAAACATCAGTAATGAGAGGTATATTAGAGGTACCGTTGCTACTGACATCGCCTTTTCCGATGATATATCCTTTTGAGTTATCTCCAAAGGTGACTGCTCCTCCATTTGAGTATATGATGTTTGACAACATTTCTTTGTTTCCAGTCATTTGTTTTGAGCAACCGCTATCTAAAATCCATTTTCCTCTCTTCTTATGTGGTACCTGCAAAAAGTTTACAAAAATTTGGTACCCAATCTTTTTAGGGTCCTAAGAGTTAGATCTTAGGAAGCCAAACCCATACGGGTTCAGAATTCCCTTTATAAACATAGTTCTTGTTATTATGAACAGTTTCCATAAATATTTTGATATGCTTATTCCTTATCAACATATTATTTGTTTTTGAAATCCATATCTTGATGGTTTTAGTGTTTGAGAAAACTGTTTTCTTAATATCCTTCGTAATGTTATTATTAATCCTATTTTTAGCAAAATTATTTTGTTTCTTAAATCCTAGTCCAGATTTATTGTTAGAAGATTGAGAATTTTCAAGAATTCTAGAAAGATTCTCTCTTCCTTTATTGAAATTAGATATATTTTTAGAAATATCATCAAATTTTATTTTAAGACTAGAATTTTCTAACTCTAAATCTTTAATTTTAGAGTTTAAACTATTATTTTCGAAAATTAAAACATCATTTTTGTTTTTCTGAATTTCTAGTTCTTCAGATATTGACGAAATTTGAGAAGATAAATTAGAATTTGGTTGTTGAGAAATTTCAAGTTCTTCTTCTAATATTTTCTTTTCATCTTTCAGCATATCTACTTCTAAGACTGTCCTATCTAACTTTCTTTGTAATTCCTTATTTTTCTTTTTAAATTGTTCTGCTAATTTTACTAATTCAGAATTAATCTCAATTAAATCTTCAAAAGTAAGATCACTTACATCGTCTGACGAAGCCATGAAGCACACATTTGTTTGTTCATTATCACTTTCACTTTCTGATGAGGATGATGAATCAGTGTCGTCCCAAGTGACTGAAAAAGCTTTTCGTTCGATTTTGTCCTTCTTGGAATTATTCTTTTTACGCTCTGGACAATCCTTCTTCATGTGTCCTTTCTTATGACATTCATAACATTCCATTGCTGAAGATGATGGTTTGTTGCTATTGGAATTGTTGTTAAAATTATTTTTGATTCCCTTGAATTTGTTTTTGTTGAATTTCAAAAACTTTTTGAAATTTTTAGCGATCATTGCCATATCTTCATTATCTGAGTCGGAATCATCTTTTTCTGCTTGGAATGCTACATTTTTCTTTTCTTGTGCTCCATTTCTTTTTGCCTGCAAATTTACTTCGTAGGACATTAAATTACCTATCAATTCTTCTGGTTTTAATGTTGATAAATCAGTTGCTTCTTCAATAGCTACACTACGCCATAAATGGCCTACTGCAACACAAAAAAAATGTTGGCTCAGGCCCAAAAAATGTTGCCATAGGTCTATGGCAACACTTTTAGGGTGATGCAATTTTTGCCGTTGCCTTAGACCTCAAAGGCAACATTTTGACTATCTAAGGCAACATAAGTAATATTGTTGCAATAGAACCCTATTTGGGTCTATGGCAACACCCATAAGTATCTGTAGCAACATTCCAAAATGTTGCTATAGATATGAACTTTTTGAATTTGTGGGGCCCACAATGTAGAGCATATTTGATTTTTTAATAAAAATAAATATTTATTTAATAAAATGCTATAACACAGAATTTGATATTTAAACAGTAATTTATTTAAATAAATATTTTATTTCAACATTTGAAATTGTACAAATTCCTGACTCCACTATTTTACAATACAATGATATATAACACTGATATTCACATATACAGATATTCCTCACTACATCACTCAGTTCACTCATTACATATGCAGTTTCAATTTATACATACACCGACACTGACAAATATATGCCGAGCCGAAGGCGAGCCGAGTGCCGAGCCGAAGGCGAGGCGAGTGCCGAGCCGAAGGCGAGCCGAGTGCCGAGCCGAAGGCGAGGCGAGAAGCGGGTCCGGGCGCAGCGCCGGCGGGGGTCCGGGGCACCGCAGTCCCGGCGGGCACCGCCCGATTCATCCGATTTTGGAAGATCGAGCCTTCTTTGAAATGACGTAAAATGATGCACAAATGAAGACTGAGCTTAATTCCTATCCTCCATCTCCTCGCCTAAATCTGCTTGAATCCCCTACGGCCAAACACCAAAACTCTACTGCAAACTCTTCAATTTCCAATCACCACATTAGCTTCTCTCCGTAACCAATACACAACAGCACTCTACCATTGTCAAACTTCAAACTCCATCTACATCTCTCTGCCAACATTCAGGCATCACACTACCAACTAAAACTCCTCTGCATCACCAACTTCCACCATCACTTCCATAACTTACCAAACCAACCAACCAACCTTCAACCAATACAACTACATCCAAATTCAATGGTGAACCAACCAACCAGATTATGAACTTGCGATGGACTTGCGATGGAGGCACAGGGCATCCAGAAGCAGTACATACCCAGCCAGATTCTGAAACATTAACAAGTGTTAAAGGAGCATTTGCACAAACATATGGGGGGCATACTATCTTATTGAAATTACCAGTACCAAGTGAAGCAACCGCAATCATAGGGGAAAGTACGAAGAGATCAGCCTGGGATCTGCTCTGAACTTGCGATGGAAAGTACGAAGTGAACCAAAATCTCGAGGGCAGCAGTTCGGGTTTTGGGAGAAATTAAGGCGCTAGAAGGGTTTTCAGGTGAAGTGGTCTAAAGGAGAAAGGTAGAGGGGTTGGTGGCGAGCAGGTCTTCTGTTGGAGGCGAGAGCTGATGGCGACGACAGCGGTGGCAAAAGGGGTTTGAATGGAAAACTTTGTTTGGCTTCGGGTTTTGGTGTCGTGACAGGGCTCTGGTTGGAGCTAGATGGTCGCGATGGTTAGGGGGTAGCTGGGAGGAGGCGACTGGGAGGAGGCGACTGGGAGGAGGCGACTGGGAGGAGGCGAATGGGAGGAGGCGACTGGGAGGAGGCGACTGGGAGGAGGCGACTGGGAGGAGGCGACTGGGAGGAGGCGAATGGGAGGAGGCGAATGGGAGGAGGCGACTGGGAGGAGGCGACTGGGAGGAGGCGACTGGGAGGAGGCGAATGGGAGGAGGCGAATGGGAGGAGGCAACTGGGAGGAGGCGACTGGGAGGAGGCGAATGGGAGGAGGCGACTGGGAGGAGGCGACTGGGAGGAGGCGAATGGGAGGAGGCGAATGGGAGCGACTGGGAGGAGGCAAATGGGAGGAGACGAATTGAAATGAAAACCAAAAGGGGATCTGAACTAGTTTAGGCGGGAAAACGAAATTTTGGGCCAAATTGCAGTGGTGATCCATTTTAACAACCAGATTAAATGTAGATCGTTGGATCGTATTCACGCGGATTGCTAATTTTATTAATTTTTTAATCTGAATACATCTATTGCAACACTATATAAAAATGTTGCATCGTGTTACACTTGTTTAGCTAGAGCAACACATTTTTATGGCTAAGGTAACACCAAAAATGCAACGTTGCAGTAGGACCAAAATTTTATAGTTGTCGCAACATTTTAGCTGGCAACACCTTGCAAAAGTGTTGCAGAAGGTCATTTATGGCGTAGTGCTAGGACTTTTCATTCCCATTCGTCCGTTAAAGAATTTAAGATTTTTGTAACAACATCAAAATCAGTAAACTTTTGTTCTAATGATAATAATGCATGATAAATATCCTGGAATCTAGAGTACATGTCATTTATAGATTCATTTGGCCTCATTTTAAAGTTTTCAAATTGATTTTTCAACATAGAAATTTTGCTTAATTTAACTTTATTCGTTCCTTCATGCGACACTTTAAGAGTTCTCCAAATTTCATAACCGGAAGTGCACATGCTAACTCTATTGAATTCATTTCTATCTAATACACAAAATAAAATATTCATAGCCTTTGCATTTGAAGTAACATCTAGTTTTTGTGTGTTACTCCAAGTTGAGTATTCTTCAGTAGGAGTTGTGTACTCTCTTTGTATAATATTCCAGATATCAAATCCACTAGATTGCATATAGATTCTCATTCTAGTTGACCAATAATTATAATTTATACCATTAAAAAGTGGAGGTCGTGAAGTAGATTGACCTTCTGTGAAACTAGAATTAGTGTGAGTGCTAACATCGTTAGTTTGTGTGGTTGCCATATTACTTAAGAATAAATATCAAATAACTTTGTGACGGTTATAGGATTTCCTAGCTCCGATACCAAATGAAAGTGTACGTGTAGTACTAAGGATCGTGTAATATGGTATATAAATGCGGAAACTGATAATAGTAGTAAAGTAAAAAATAGAATAAGCACACCAGGAATTTTTATACTGGTTCGAACTTCCCGTTCTACGTCCAGTCCCAGAATACCCTCTGGATTTAAACTAAACCCCTCACTTAACCCGGAGGAATAGGTATACGACACCTAAGCAGCCGAACAGGAATTTTTCCGCCTCAACAGCCGAAGAGGACTTCAACTTAATACAAATAGTTTGTTGACGAATGTGTTCTAAATAACAATGATTGTCTTTTGATAGTACAACTTTCCTATAATCAAATCCTCAAGAGTATATATGTGTGTGAAGATTTAGAAGGAAGATAATCACGTAGAATCGAAGTATATGAATTAATTCAAGGATTCTAGTGATATTGAATGAGAATGAATGCTTTTATTTGCAGAAATAAATAGAGAATAGAATTCAGAATTATAAACAAGAATCGGTGATTGTAGAAGTGAATTGAACATGTTTATATAGTTATAGAATAGTTGCAATCTTTCATGAAGAGTTTCAATCAAAAGTTGTGTCCGTATATCTTGAATTAAAGGACATTCCTCTTCATGAACAATTGCACCTCTTCAGAAAACTAGACGTTATGTTCTGGTCGGTTGACCGAGAAACTTGGGCCAGTCAGCTGAGTTTATAAATATGAATAAAAACGGTGCATATCTGTTCACTGGACACAGATTCGGTCGGCCGAATTTTCTGGTCGGTCGGCCGACCTGCTGTTATTTGTACAGTGATATTTATTTTGTATAAATCAATTTTGTGTGAATGTGTGACTACTTGAGGAATGATTTTAACAATATTCTAAGACTCAATAAAATAAAATAATCATACTAAAAAACTGGATTGTAGTCTTGTCTTCTTTGTAGTGTGCAATATATGGTTATTCTCTTTTTACCGCTTTCGTATAGTTTTCTCGTCGTATGATCTCTGAAGCTTGTGTCATAAATCAAAACTCATGAATCAACAAATGTAACAGTCGGTTCTCTACTTCTATTGCTTCCTCAGTCCCCATATAAGACTTCCCATCTAGACTTATGTAATCTCGACTCGGATTAGCATAGTTATTACCAACTGGCGCTACAGGATTGACTCCTCCTACATTAGCAACATTTCCTCCAACTACCCCTGTAGCTGCTCCAGCTTGCATCAAATTGATGAAGAACTGAGACATTGTCCCTATATCTACTAGCAAGGTTGCGGCACCTACATTGGCATTTGCATTTTGATTGGCATTTGCCTATCGACCCTGGTTCCTCCTAGTATTGGGCGAGCATTTTCATTGGTTGTGGTGCTTCCTCCACCTAGATACACTCTTTAGTTTCCTGCCTCTATATCTTTCTTCCTTGTAAATCTGCATACAAGCCTTAGTAAGATACAGAAGAACGGTCTAAGAGAGGGGATAATAGACATGGAATACATACTTATATATAGAAAATACAAGTACGTTATTATAGCATTATCCCATACCCTAATCTTATTCTCTAATTCATTAGGATTATATTTTCAAAAGCTCTTTAGGTTTAAAATTCTTTTAATTATAAACCTATGCTCTGATACCAACTTATAACATCCCCAATTCTGAGGCGCAAAACTAACTGCTATGAATGTTGCAATCATCAATAATTATTAATTCTCGATGACAAAATGCGGCTATGTTAATCATATCAATAATTAGAAGCACATGAATATGAAAAAAAATTCAACACAGTTTAATAACAAATTTTCATATCTACTTTCACAAATGATATTTTATATTCATCACATAATTCCGATCGTAATCCCATGTTTAGAGAAAATATAATTATTACAAAATACTCTAAGAGTGGCATATGAAGATGCCCCCTTGGTTGATCAGAGTCAAATACTTGGCAATTATACAACTTTGCCAATTACATCCAAATAGACAAAACCAAACTACACAGTGGAAATAGATAAAGTTCTCCATAGCTAGATTTCCTCTTGCACGTATTTGGAAGCTTATTCATCTAATTGAAACCCTGAAATCCCTTACTCTCAACCTACTGAAATGATTACCCAAGAGTTTAAGGGGAAAAACGAAAAATTCGGGTCAGACAACAGTCTGGTGTGAATAATAACCTACCATCTTGAACTAAATAGATATCTAGTAAGACCACGCCGTTGAGCGGAATGGGTTTTCCCCTCATTGGTATCTTAACTAAAATATAACAACCATATACTATGCATCCGCAACTTCAATGGTTAGAGCATAGAAAATATCATTTATAATCATGCAACATATATTGAATTACCCATCCCAATTCATTAGATTATCCATCATAATTTCAAATGACTACTTATCACAATATAAACCGACTACCCGTTTTATAATTATGTGGACTACCCATCTCACATAAAAGCATATTTAGAATTATGTGCGATATCCATCTTCCATGTAATTATTACTTGGATTACCCATCCCCTACCATATTAACTACCCATCACATATGGTTTAATTATTTAAAATTATATGGACTATCCATCAGACATTCTATTTAACTTATAATGATTTAGACTATCCATCACACATCCCATAATTTTCCTAGGATGACTATGAACCCTTCATTATCCTCATAGAGACTGTCCATCTCTAACATGATGTAGACTATCCATCTCACATCCCATAGTTTTCCTAGGATGACAAGAAACCCATAATTTACAATTTAGTTCATGTTATCCACATGTTTAACCTATGTCTATTGATATCCCCAATTAGGTTATTTCCCCTTAAAGTTACAACATTTCAATGTGACACACATTGGTATCCTTAAGTATAAAAGCAAGCCACTTCGGCCTTAAAAGATGAAGTGCGGCATCGTGGACATGAGGCATCGACTTTAAAACATAAGGTTGCCAACCTTGATGCACATCGACCCTAAGTCCCTCGACGCCATAATAAAACCTTTAAATTTGACCTAATCGGCTACTATACCGCATATTATCTTTATAAGGTAGAATTCATATGAAGCGGCATTACTGCCATAGTCTTGAAAACAATCAAAGTGATTAAGTGTGGCATTATTGAAAACAGTGATGAAGACATGTGACGTCGTCGACGTCGACATTAAGCTTTAAAATGCTTAGATGAATCACGAAGACAACATTGTCATCGATACTATATTGTTGACGCGGACGAGTTCGGCCTACTTGGAAACATTACATAGCTACCGAAGTAACTATTTTATGCTTCCTTTCACTTCGACATCGACACTCATAGGTGCGACCTTGTCTTATTCTCATCGACGTTGGGGTGTTATTGCACTATCGTAATTTATTTGAAAACTGTGTTTTATTACTACTTTAAGCAAAAAAATTTCACTAGATCTTATTTCTTGTCCAATTTCTATTGGATAAAACAATTTCTTTACCAATCCTTTTCAGAATTATACCGTACTAAAATTTTAAGTTCTAAAACATATTTAAAATGTTTAATTAATATCCTTAATTAATTATCCTTTTAAATGCATATCTAGCATAATAAATTCACAATAAATTGAAATCACTTGGGAAAAATCCAAAACATTCACAGAAATAAGAGAATATCCTTCTATTTACCATATAAAAATTTTAGAGCCAAAAACCATATTTAATTATTTTAAATAATTAAATCCCGAAATTAAGTTATTTCCTCCTTAGGAAATTCATAAAATAATCTATATAACTTGAAAAATTATGAAATTAAAAACATATCTCCAAAATAATGTTTCAAATGATATATCAAAAAATCAGAGCATTTGGAGATTAAAAAATTAGGTTTTACCCTTAAAACCCATTTAAATAATTCTATAAAAATTCTGATAACAAGTATTCTATCCAAACATTGATTAAACAGCCATATCTTGGCAAAATAAACAATAATCATTTGGATATTATCCATAACCGAATTCAAAAGCAAAAATAGAGATGGAACACTTATTATTCACCTTAAAAATTGAGATTTGATTTAGCTTTTGAATCCCTAAGCTTGAATTTGTGAAACTCCTTTGATTTCACCCTCCTTGGGTTGATTAACGACCAGCCTCCTTATATTTTTCTTTTAATTATTTTTTTATGAATAAAGCAAGAATGATACGAGGGGAAGAGGGTTTAAGGTAAAGGATAGGTCTATTTGCTAAATTGCCTCTCTCATATATTCCCTTATACGTTAAGTTTAAACAACCTTACTTAGTTAATTAAGTATGGCACGACCTTATAAAATTTCAAACTCATTCTCCTTAACCCTTTACATTATTCTGTTTAATCTGTCCAATTAAATGTCCTGAATAATTTTTAACCAAAAATAGTGGTGTTACACAATATCCTTGTTGAAGCGACTATGGTCTCCGAGCCGGGGGTGTTCTGTAATTGTTATGCTTATAGTTAAAGAATGTGGAAAGTCTTCCCCACATGTTTCCCATTTCCACAATGCTTCGATTCATGTAGTTCAGCAACATAGCATTCTCTTGCAGCGTTTTGCTCTCTGCTTATTACTCCTATTCCATTCAACATTGGAAACTTCATCGTGAGACACCATGGGGCTAAAGCGGGTCAAAAGTTAGCAAGGGTCGATCAGCCCAAGAAAGCATTGTAAGCAGAATACTCATCAACGATTACAAATGTCTAGATGAGAACCACTCTCCGTTCTCCTTCTCCGAGTTCTACATGTAAGTTGATAGTTTCAACCGCTTGTTTAGAATCTCCTATGAATCCCTGAATCTTAGTTCTCTAGGCAGTCACATCCTTCATGATAATTTTCATTTGGTCAAACGTTTTCCAAAATAGGATATTGACTAAACTTCCACCATCTACCAAAACTCGATGCACAACGGGTGGACCAAGCCTAGCTATTATTACCATTGGTTCAAGAGTTAGTGCTTCTATGCCTTCCATTTCCCGATTTTGGAACACAATGTCATCGATGATCATTCTTTATTGCTTTTTCGAGCTCCATCCTCGATGGTGTAGCAACTTTCCTTAAGGGCGTGCTTAATAGAACTAGCATATCGTTCCATCTTGCCCCCAACTTTTCTATGCTGGATGAGGTCCTTCAGTGATGGTGCTTATAACTAGCCTTTGATCGGTTCGTCTGGGACCTTCTCCTTTGGGTCCGGACTGATTTTCTTGAGCGTTTGGTGCTTGAGGTCCATTAGGTTAATCTAGGTTTTGTGGTTTCTTCACGTACCGCTGGTGCGTATTGTTTCTTATCCGTTCCTCAATCTAGTCCTTTAGATGCCAACACTTATTTTTGTTATGTCCATAAGTCTTGTGGAAGCAGCAAAACTTCCTCGATCTCTTTTGCTACTCGGACACTTCCCTCTTGGGTTGTTTGTTGTACCACTCAGTTCCTTAAGTGGTAAGGTAGATGTTTTCCAAACTATCATTCAATGGTGTATAATCTTAAGGCCCTAGGTTGCTTAGACGTTTTCCGTTCGCATCGTGCCTACTAGAATTCTGGTTCCTCTTTTTTTGATTTACATTCTTTCCCGCACTTCCAAGAGTTGCTGCAGAATTATTTCTATCCTATTTAACTGCAACATTACTCTGAACCACTTCCTTCAGTTGCTCATCGATGGTTTTGCCTTCAATCACACTTGCTTCTTCTAATTGATTATTAAAAATATGATGTCAACTATAAATCATAGTGCGGTTACAATCGACACACACACACACATACATATATATATAATCAATATACATAGATATAACGAAAGATAAATTTTAAAATAAATTTTACCTTTATGGATCTAACCGATAAGTTACAACTTGAATTGAGATTTCTCCTCGTATCTCTAAGTAGATCTACACCACCTACAAGAGAAGGATGAACCACTTAATTTTAATTTTATTTGATATTTTCATTTAATTTGAAGTTGATTGTTTTTGGAAAAGAAGACTTCATTTTTAGCTATGTTAATGGAGAAGAGGAGAGAAAAGTGAATGATAGGAAGAATGGATGAAAATGAATTTGTGGGTTTGTTTTAATTAAAAGAATGTAACATTTCCCCTTCTTTCAATTGACACTTCCCTAATTAATTCCCTTAATTTCCCTCTCTCCATACCTCCTCACACTTATCATGATTTTGCCAGCCATATATGCCAATGAATGGTATAAAATTTCTATAAATCCCTTTAAGTAATTATCTATTATTTAAACCCGTTCAAAATTATTGATACATGCAAAAATAACTTTTACATATGCATTCAATATAATTCCAAATAACTACAAAACATCAAATAATAAAAATATTTCTTAAATATTAATTAATTTAATTAATTTACAACCTTCTATAAATTAATTAAATCGTGTAGTTTTTAAGGGAATTCACAAATACGATTGTGAGAGTCAAAGGTGAGAATTCAGTTAGTGATTAATTTTGAAAAATTCAAATATTAACTTTCATACGTCACCTTTGCTAATAGTGTGATAATTTGGCCAAATTCAAGGCTTACAGATCTTTTTGGTAACATCCAATTTCACATTTTCTCAATAGTACCTTTTAGTAATGATTATTTACACATATTCTCTTCCTCAAAACTATAACTTTAGGATTTATAGAATTTGGTTTTGGTCAAAATTCCAATATCATCTTTATTCAACTCAATTAGTCCTTAAACAAAGCCATTGATTTAATAATAATATTTATTATTAACCTACTACTCTAGCTAAATAATTTATCTTTGAGTTGACTGCAGTAGATCGTGATACAAACCACAATACCATCGAGGAGAGGAATTCTCAATTGAATAGTGTTTCACTTCCAATGCTTTAACTATGACCCAACCAAAGTCGCTCAATGTATCTCCATTGCCGTAATTTACCTATAATCAAAGTGGAGTAACAAACTTAGTTTATGAAATACCCAATAAATAATTATATATTAATATTAATAAAACGGTTAGCTTTTAAATAAATTTTAGGGATTTTAAATGGTTAAGGAATTTTGTCGAAAAATAATTGGTATTTTAAAATTTAAAATAAGGTGTTTTAAGGCTTATAAAGAAAAAATATTAAAAGGTTTCTTTTGTAACATCTAATTAGATTTATAAAGTAAAGTAGAAAATAAATTTTAAAGAAAATCTTGTTTTGATGATACTAAATTTTTATTTATTTGAAGGAGACACAAATAATAACAATAATTAAATAATAATGAACAAATGAATTTTTTTAGTAAGAGTTGTTGAAATGTTTTCGTATAAAGAGATGTATTTTAAAACAAGTTTGGTGAAACTAATAATTTCGTAAGGGTAATGATTATAAAAATAAACGGAATTAAAAGTTTAGAATAATATTTGAGATTCTAATTAGAATTTTTTTTAATGTTTTGATTTTTGAAGTAAAATAAAATTATTTTGGTGTAGTAAGGAAAAAGAAATAAGATGTAAAAGGTATGAACAAAAATAATAAGTAAATCATAATAAATAAAGAAATAAATTTAATATTTGTGGTAAAAGGAAAATGTGATTAGATTGCAAATTTTAAAATTATAGAAATGTAATTTTGATAAATATGTTTGTAATTAAAAGAAATGTAAATATATAATTTGTATTTAAAATTAAAAGAAAGTAAATGCCCGTTTTTATATAAAAATAATTGAAACAGGCTCAAATAATACCCATTTTACCCCAAACCCTTAAGGAAGAAGCTTCTTCCTTTATCAAGATACTAGCTTGTTTTTTCATTTCTTAAGTAATAAAAGAAAAGGCTGTTCTTGTACCTTCTCAATTAACCCTAGGCTGAAAGGATAATCCTCCGAATAAAATAGATAAAAAGTCTAAAAAATTAAAAGAAAATTTGGGTAACCTTCTCAAGCCAATCTCCATCCTTCACTAGCTTTAATTTTTATTTTTTGTGATTTTAATTTTCTCCTTTTTGTTGTGTGGTGAAGTAAGGGATGAAATTGTTGAATAATGGCACATTGAAGGCTGGAGGCGGTCTAGAGCGAGCCATTGGATGCTAAGGTGAGTTAGAATTTCACTCACAACTTTATTTCTTCTCTATATGTACTAATTTTCGGTAGTTGATGCCTTGACTAGAATGAATTGTGGTTGCTTTGGTTGATAATAGTTGTTTTTGTGTTGAAATAATTGAATTGTTTCAATGAAGTGCTACTCTATTGATGTTTGAATGTTATATTTTGGTTTATAGTACATGCTAAGATATAGAATGGTCTGAGATCGTCGAAGAGCGACTTAGGTCATCAGAATATTGTTGGAAACCCCAAATTGGTCGTGCTTGTAGCTAAATTAGCTCCAGAATTTTCTTGGCCACTGGTTCACCCCCGACCGATGCGTCTGTGGCCTATACCTCATGCCAATCGGCACCCGGGAATGTATGTGTGTGTATTTATTTTTATATCTTGTTTAATGTCTATAGTTTCTTTTATTTCTTTGATGTCTTGTTTTGGAAGCCCATATACCCTATAAATTTATGTAGAAAAATATTTTTAATTTTATTTAGAAATTATTTTTATAAAAACCTCTATTATTTATAGAAAAAACATATATATTGATTATATAATCTACATAAAGCTATTTCTATTTAATTATAAATTTCCATTAGATGATTATAAAATTTGTTATGATCAAAAAATGATTTATTATAGAAAATTTTATGATTATATTTATGGAAATGGATTTATCAAATCGGATTATTAATGAAGAATTATTTTAAAAGGCTTAATTGATTTAAAATATATTTAGAAGATATATTTTCAAAATATAGACTTCATAAATTCCTTAAAGCTATATAAACTAATTTATCAAAGATCTTTTAAAAGAATTCTTTTCTTTTCTATATGATGAGAATAGCGAATAAACGGATTATTAATGCTAATTGGTATAGGACTTTTGGTAATACTTTTCTGGTTATTCTCTTTGCTTGTTATGTAGAATATATTTGTGGTTTAGTGGAGTTTACTAGCACTAATAAACGCTTGAGTATCACTAAGTGGTACGAGACACTCATATGATGTTTCTTTGGTTACTAGTTGTGGGTATATGACAATTATGGCTCAAATCGCCAAGCTGTCTACTATGTGTTTACCTTTTCATTTTGAGTTTGAAATGCGATCTTCTTAACCTTGAGGCTAGTAGTCCACCTTAGTGGCTCGACTACAGAGGTCATGCTTTGAGTCGTGGCACCACCCATCTTACTGTGTGTTCGGCCATCTTAATGTGCATTTGGTATTTGTTAGCTTAAGTACCTACTATGGGTTTATACTGCCCTTGGATGCCACATGAGCCAGCTGTCTGGTACATGGGACGAAATCAAGATCTTGGTCACTACGATCCGTTATGGTCACCATGTATCGACGTGAAAAGGTGGGACATGTGACCCGTGGATCGAGTACCAAAAAGATTATAGAAGCATTACTACGTGTTTTAAGTCTCTTGGAGCATTACTGTGTGTTTATCTATTTCCCTTTGGAATGCAGCGGTTGCATAATAAATCCCCTAATGAAGGTAGTTGAAAACTTATTGGTTGTTTGTCCGACCCATCTTGGGTAGTGCTTATTAGCATATTGGACTTACTATGTGTTCGTCCATTATAAAAGGACCTACCATGTGTTCATCCATTATAAAAGGACTTACCATGTGTTCTTTTGAGGACTTACAATGCGTTCGTCCATCAGATGCAGACTTACTATGTGTTCGTCTGAGGACTTACCATGTGTTTGTCCATACTTTATATTTCTTGTTTAGTTATACATAACCATACATAGTCCTAAGCTCACCACTATAAGGACTTACTGTGTATTTGTCCTATTGACTAGATAAGTTTTATGGCTTATATTTCACCTTGACTCATTTATGATATGTGTTTGCCTTTAAACATTGCCATGGTGATTGATGATGCCTCATCTATGCTTATATCATGTGTATATTTATGCATGGGTTGACTATATCATGTTTATGGATCATATTATGTACTTACCCTTTTTTTATGTATAGTCTAACCCGTTTATTATTTCTATAATACTCGGGTCGGACCATGATGTGACATGTTTATGTACACGATGATTTTGGATGTTCGCCTTGGGCTTTTTGGGAGACAATGCTTTATATATATATATATTGATGAACTAGTGTGCATATATCTTTTTGTTGGTCTTGTAGTTGTTGTGATGTATGTTATATATATGATGATATATATATATATATATTAGGCACTTAGGTGCATCACTCGATGTACATTTTGGAGTGGGTTAGATACTCTATTTTGTAGACTCTCATTTTGGGTTATGTTATGTATTATATTATCTCCGCCATGATCTATAATTCATTGTTATCATATTTACATCCTATCTTTTTCTGCCCTGATTTGACCCATGTATTTATTGTTTTGTGCTAATACTGGTGATGTATATGAACATTGTATTTATGGCTATGAAATATGTATCGGTATTAGTTTAAGGGAATATTCATATATGGTCTCTTCTAACAAGCCTCATTCTCCATATTACCGGATAGTATTCTTTGTAATGCTTTTTAGTAGTATAGGCATAGAGGTGGCGTGTTACATTTTGGCATAATAGCAAGGTTCAGGATAATATATGATGAGTGAGACATGAATCTTGGTCTAGAATGACTTAGGGTCCTTGTCCCTAGGGGTAAGCGATAGATTATATTAAGTATATTTATATGAATAGGAGTATAAGATGATTATGAGAGTAGTCATCTACGACGTACTATAGATTGTGCATTTATATATATATATATATATATATGCGAATTTGTCTATTTGATTTCTAAAGTTTGAATCTCACTTGAACGCAGAAGTGAGAGATGGATAGAAGTAGACCTCAAGGAGAGACCAGACCATCCGATGGCCTGGGCAACGAGGGAGTATTCATAACCATCGAGCAGCTTATGGTGTTAAAGCGAAGTATCCAGGCCTCTAGTGCCCCTGCACTAAACCCACCTCCTCCAAGAATTGATTTTTCTAGAATGTGTAGTGATTATGCCAGCTTGGGTGGAAGTACTTTTAAGGGTTCAAAAGGAGTGAATGGAGTGCAAGCTTGGCTTAAAAAATGCGGCGCATATTTACTCGCATGAGTATCACTAATCAGCAAAAGGTCCAGGTTGCCTTCAGTTAGCTTCAAGAGCGAGCATTGGATTGGTGTGAGCTTTTGAAAGCTGAGATTACATAGTCTAATCTTATGTGGGTGGAATTTAAGACCCGCTTCAAGCAGAAATTCCTCACTAAACCCGAGAAAGCTGCAATGTTCGAGGAAGTTTATAGGTCTCAAATAAGGAAGAATGTTAGTTATAGAGTATGCAGTGACGTTTGTGGCATTGTCCAAATATAGGGTAGATCTCATCAACACCCCATTAAAGAAGAATTAAAATTTTGTGTACAGTTTATACAAGACATTAAGGAAGGCACTGTTACCTCAATTAGAAGTTACATTTGAGAAGATTGTTGATATGGCTCTTCGTCTTAAGGAAGCTGAAAGAGATAGAAGTGATGAAGCTTCTCAAAGAAAGAGATTTCATCCAGAAAATGAAGATGCAATTTTAGAATCCAAAATTCAAATTTTAAAGTAAAAAGAAGACTTCAGATTTTGGGAGATCGGTTGCTAGTCGGGTTGGATGTTATAGTTGTGGCAAGAAAAGCCAGCATGCTTGAGATCGTTGCAAAACTCTCCTACGAGTATAGATTAGGATTGTGTATATTACAAGAGAGAGGGACATGGGCTTTCTTTTTGTCAAAGATGAAGAAGAAACAGAGGGATGGTAAGATTCATGTTATCGAGTGCTTCGGTGGTCCTTCTTAGCCTAATGGAAAAACTTCTGCCATACTGGAAGGTACTCTCATCTTTAGAAATATTCCTGCTAGAGTTCATTTTGATACGGGTGCATCACGCTCCTTCATATCAAAAGAACCAATCGATGCCTTGTCATTAGATATTGTATGCTTAGTCACGTCTCTAAGGATTGCTAATTCTATCGGAGGGTCCATAACTCTTATTGTGATGTGTAAGGATGTTGATTTGGATTTTAATAGTTCGTCTTTTCCTTGCGATTTGCATGAGATTCAATATTTGGAATTCGGGATGATACTGTGTTTGAACCAAAAATGGCACAAACACCCAAATGGTATAATATAGAAAAGTGTGAAGAAACTAAATAAAACACATAGAAACAAGACACAAGAGTTTTATAGTGGTTTGGCTAATCGTTGCCTATGTTAACTCAACTTTCTTCATGGTTTATAGTGTTGTTTACACTTCTATTCTAACGGATTGGTATGGATCCATAGGAGTACAAGAGAATTATAGAAAAGTTGTAGAGAAGTGAAAAAGATCCTAGAAATGAGCCTTGTCCTCCTATTTATAGCTAAAGGTTGCCTGAAAACTCACCACAAATCTCCACATCGTTCTCCACACCCATGACCAGTTCTTCTGAAAAATGGTGGCTACATCATCAGCCATCACTGATCAGTACTCGTGGAGATCGATAGAACAGAGTTGCTAACTTCAAGTGCTCATGGAGATTGATAGAGAATTGCATGGAAACGATAAAATGGAACTTAAAATGGGCTCCTGGCCTGTGCAGTTAATGCCCCGCTATTACCCCGCTATAACCTTGCTATATCTCATAGCGGATTTCTGCCGCTATGATTTTTCCATATAGCCCCAAATATAGCTTTTTCGCTTTAAGCCTCGCTATTTCCCGTTATTCCCGCTATATTTTGCTATTTCCGCTATATCTTCTTTAAAAGAAATGAACTGAAAAATGACATTTATACATTATAAAAATTATAAAATTTATTTATTTAATTGAATTTTTAACATGTTTTCATAAATGAAAATACTCTAATATTCTACTAAGATCAATTATGTTATATAATAGTTTTACATATATTTTCAGTATATTCGCACATGTTTTATATAAAATTATTTATGTATCAATTATAATTCAATTGAATGTTAATTTTTCATTTAATTACCATTTTTATATTTGTAAAAACATTAAGCACGAAATTTATATGCTATGTTAGAGTCATCCGCTATATCCCAATATATTCTCGCTGCATCCCCGCTATGACTTTTTGCACCTCCGCCGCATTGAATATGCCGAGCGCATTAACTGCACAGCTCTTGGCATCATCACTTTTGAATAGTAGGAGTTGGGGTTAGATTGGGTGAAACCTCGTGGATCGGTACTGATCCTTGGGTTGGATCGGTACTGATCCAACACTTTGTTGGTTATGTGTTGTTTTATTTCAAGGTTGCCTTGCAATCGCCTCTATCTTTGTTAACTTGAACTGACTTGGTCCGACCCGAGAAATTTGAGTGTTTACATGGGGCTTGACCTAAAGATTTTTTGAGATTTTCGTGCTCTGAGTTTTCCTTCGCTTGATTGGAGTCAGACCCGACACTTCTATGTGTCCAACTCGAGTCTTCATGGATCTATACTGATCCATGACTCAGTGATCGGTACCGAACCAACTTTAGGTCGTGCTTAGGGTTTTTGCATGGATTGCTTCGAGTCGCGCTTGGAGTTTTTCCTTGGCTATCCTACTTCGATTCTGACCAGAGGATTTTGTGGGTTTGCTCTAAGTCAGCTCTTCCAAAAATTTGACATTCCATAATTTCAAATTTTTCGCTCATTTTTTTATATTTCTTTTTTCTTGCCTTTTTATGATATTTCGAAAGACCTTGGGTCATTTATTCGCCGTTTACTTGTCTGATTTGGTCATTTAAGTCCATTTGAAGACTATGGCAAATTCGGTCGTAACATACTAGGAATGGACTAACTAGACAAACATAAGGCTCATCTCTTTTGCCTTAAAAAACTTGTATCACTTCAGAAACCCAAATGCAAAGAAAGTATTATTATTAATCTTGGCGATATCGATTAAGGTCAAAGTGGGTACTTATTCCTTATCGAGTCTCAATAAGTAAGAGAGATAGCCATAGTCCCTGTATTTTTTTGAATATTCCAATGTTTTTGAACCTGTTTCTCTGTTGTCTCCTAAGAGAGCCAACAAGTTTCGAATTGATTTGATTCTTAGATCTCTATGTTTAATCACACTCCCACAAGGATGTCAGCAAAGGAAAATGAGGAATAGAAAATGTAATAGTCAGAGCTTTAAGCCAAACATTTCATTTATTCTAGTAGTTCCTTATGGGGCACCTCACCCGTATTTGTTAGAAAGGCAGCTCGTTCCTTCCATCTATGCATTGACTACAGAAACAAAATGAATTCACTATCAAGAATAAGTATCCCTGCCTAGAATCAATGACATGTTTGACCAGCTTAATGGTGCTAGGGTCTTTTCCAAACTTGACCTTGAGATCGGTTCCCATAAACTTCAAGCGGTGGAGGATAGTATTCCCTTACAGCTTTCCATACTAGATATGGTTTATATGAGTGGTTGGTGATGCCATTGAGATTAAAGAATGTGATTTCCTACTTCGTAGATTTAACGAACTGCATATTCGAACATTACCTTAACATATTTGTTCTTGTCTTCAACGATGATATTCTTATTTATTCTAAATCGAAAGCAGAGCATGAGAAGCATCTTCGAATTGTGTTGGAGACTCTTCAGCAAAATCAATTGAAGGCCAAATTCTCCAACTGCCTCTTCAGGTTGAGACAAGTAATGTTTCTGGGCTATGCTGTAAATGAAACCAGTATTTATGTTGATCCATCCAAAATAGGAGCAATTAAAGTTGGAAGCAGCCTAAAAATGTCACTGAAATTCATAGTTTTCTAGGCTTAGCTGGTTATTACCGACTATTCATATAAGATTTTTCCAAAATTGCCCTTCTTTACTAATCTCTCTCATAAAGGAGTGAAGTTCAATTGGATGAAAAGATGTAAAGAGTCATTTCAAAAGTTGAAGGAATTTCTTGTTCAGGCACATATTCTTATAGTTGCAGATAGTAACCAAGATCTCATAGTTTATATTGATGCATGTTGTTTTGGTTTGGGAGCAGCACTCATGCAGAGAGACAGAGTGGTTGCTTATGCTTCAACGGAAATAAGACCTAATGAAATTAGATATTCCACTCATGATTTAGAGTTTGCATCCATTGTCATTGCGCCCAAGATTTGGCACCAGTATTTCCTAGGGGAGATGTTTGTTCTTTATACAGACAAAAAATCTCTCAAGTATCTCTTTACTCAGAAGGAACTCAATATGAGACAGTAGTAGTGGCTGGGTTCCTAGCTGCATATGATTTTGAAAGCCAGTATACATCTGGGAAAGGAAATAAAGTTGTAGATGCACTGAGCAGGAAACAATAGGCTGTGGTTTCGATGATGAAAGCCGAATGGAAAGACCTTGGGTTTCTTACTTCTATAATATCTGAGATAGAAGTTTGAAGACTGATTCAAGTGTTGTTTTAGCTAATTTAGAAGCCCAACCATCAATTATAGATCTGATAGCTATTATGTAACAATTCGCACCTTAGTGGACCCGCATGTTCGCTAAATCAGAAACGTGAGTCCATCAAAGTAAGAATCATTGGTATTGGCCTATAAATAAACAAAAGTATATCAGAGTACTATCGATAAATCTCATATGGGAATATTAAAGTATAATAAAACATATGATTATTGACAAAAGTTGACACCTTGGATCTCTAGTGCCCTTGTCAATGTCGAGCATGCATATGAAAATATGTCCGCCCACCGTTCCCGCCCTGTACCAGTACATGTCCCTCTAAAACTATCACGTGGGTTGTAATGAGGAGGGGGTCAATTGGTAACTGGTAAATTACACACTTTATACATAACACTAGTTTATGCCGATTGCCTTCCATTACATGTTATGTCTTTGGTTTTCCTTAGCCGTCTTGACTTCACATACATGTACGATGCGTTCATCTACACGAGGTAGACAATAACTACATATGTATATATATATATAAGTACCATAGTCCCCAATTGGACCAAAATACTTTTCTTGCTAGTATCCATAACCAAACAACTTGTTAGGATCCGTCATCAATGCCATATCACATCCTCGCCGTCGTGCATACTAAGGAACTCTCATAGTGCCTAATAACGATGTCATAATTATTTAGCCGTATTCTATTCATTTTGAAAGACTTCTACAAAATGGTTATCTAGCCTTTCCTCCTAATAGCAAACAATCTAGCAAACAATTGAGAGGTGGTGCATGTCCTAAATGTAAGCTACACTAGTAGGAGGTGTAGTCCATTTAGGCATAACCCCCGTCTTTCTGCTGACCGCTCAGGACTGATGATGATCTCGACCAATGTAAACAGCTCCTACTTCTCATACTAATCTCACTATCATAGCACCAAACCTAGCTCATAGTCCCATTTATATTTCCTAATGCAATCTAGGAAATGTCTATTCGGATACTTAAAATGTACCCCGTAAAAGGTTGGAGCAGAGTCTACTTGTCCTTTGACACTTCGATCGGGGTGAACCATCCTAATTTGGGTATTCCCTTCACGAAAACACTTACGTATAAATCCATGGGTTCTACAATTGGATATACCCACATCAGCATAATGTATACATAAATGTTGGTAGTCACTTGCGGTGCGCGGACTTCTGTTGTGTAACACTACTGGCCTTGCATTCCAACCCATTTTAACGACTATGTCATTCTTATTTAATCTAAGCTATTGGCTACATTCAATAATTCACACCCCTCATAAACGCATAATTAAGGATATGTATATATTCATAATTGTTTATTTACTATGCCACCAATGTTCGACTATAATATTTAGTTATTTTCACATAACTGACTTTGTGTCCCATTAATGTCTGTCTAATGTCATTTATCGCTTACTTTTAACTTAATAGATTTAAATATCTTTTACTTCTTACTTCCCATTTATTATATTAGCTCTATTTTACTATTCCTTTCATTACTAACTTTCTTACTTACTCATTTCATTATTGTACCTACATTTTGTTGCTTTTTTTAAAACTTGTCTTTATTGCATATATCCGTTTTATAATCAAACTGTTGTTATTATTACTACTTACGGTTCTTTAGTTTATACTTAGGGACTTCTACATTTTAATACGTTGGAATTACACTTTCCCCAAAAAGAAATGTTAGCACTATAAATTTCTATAACTTATCTAAAGAGGATTTGTGCTACGTTTGGAATTACAAGAAATTACCGTTTTGTTTTTACTGAAATAGACAGTACAAAATATAATTAATATCCCTATTTTATATACCTCTTTCTTTTAGGCATATTCCTTGTCATTTCAAACGGTACACTTTTATTCATAATTCTAAAAATGGATAATTTATAGAAATTTACATTGCAACACCTCATTCTAATAGATTAAAATACTACTTAAATCTCAATCAAATTCATAATAACTTCTATTTCATATTTACTAACATATGCCACTTTAATCCACAAATATGGAATTGCTATATAGTCTTGTTTGTCACGAGACTACTACTTACACCCTAACTTCCTAGATTCAAGTATATGTAATATTTAGTTCAAGTTAATAGTTTCACAAAATATGTAGGCATGGATTTCAATTTCATTACACGTATAATTAAAGCCTACAAGTCCAAAATAATTATATCCATGCATATAAAGAAAAGATTTACAATAAAATAAATCTAATATTATATAAAAATATATATTTTTCTCACTCACCTTTAAGCTTTCCAAATCTCTAGATCTAAACCCTGTTTATGTTTGACTCTCTTTTTCCCCTTATCGAAATATGTACCACATCATATACATATTTGTTAAAAATTTAGATCCAAGAAGAGATTTGAATTTGATTTAGATTTGGATTTAGATTACCTCTTCTTCGCAAAATTAACTCAACCCTTATTCTTCTTTTCTCTTATTTTTCGTTCTTCTCCATACATACATACATACATACATACATATATATATATATATACATACTATATATATATATATATTAATTTACTATTTCCTAGAATTTGTAGACAAAAGAAAATAGAAGAGCTTCGCTCTTTGATTTAGAAAATATGAGAAGAAAAATGAGGGGTTAGCCAACTATTTATAGGTGCATGAATCAATTCAATCCATTAGATTTTAACTTTTTAAATCTGGGTCGTTTTGCCTAGGTTTAATCTGCAGCCACCACCTACACTGGTCGACCACTTGGCTTTTACTGGTCGACCGCTAGCGGTCGATCGGCTAAGCCTAGGATGTCGACTAGTCATAGCGTTTATGTTAATTAATGTAAGTTCTTCTCTTTAATTCTTTTTTCCTTTATTTCATACCATTTTTGTTCTAGTCTAATTAATGTTAATCATGCTTACACGTTAAGTATCCACTAATGTTAATTAATGTTAATCTATTACCATTTATTCTCTGATTTTCTTTCCTTCAACGTTAACATTTTTATTTATTAACATTTGTCTTAACATTAATTAATTCTCATTTATTTATTTCCTTTTTAGCGCTGATTTAATTTCATGTAACGATGATCTCCTTTGATTACTTCCTCCTAATATCTAATTTGATTAGATTTAATGTAGTCAATTCTTATATGGTAAAATTTACATCTAATGTTTACACTAATGTAAGTTATTAATACTTATTTACTTTTGCGACCAATTTGTTTACTTACATGTTTTCTTAATTAAATTTAATTTGATTGAGCGCTCTTAATTAATGTTTATATTTAACGCTAACATATATACTTAGTACCCATTTTAACGTTAAGTTGTTAATATTTACTTCCTTAATTGGTTTTGAATTATTTCTGATCCGAGGACTTTGTACGTTAATAACTTTTTCGTTTGAAATCCGATCATAAAACTTTATATATGAAAATTTATCATAAAATCACCACGAACACGAAGGCGAAAGTTTCTTAGCCAAATTCTGATATTTTTAAAAATTTAATTTTTAGGCTTTAATAATTACTTACTAATTAATTTTCTTTTTATTTTATGGTGTGTTACATTCTCCCCCTCCCTTAAAACAATTTTGTTCCTTAAATTCCTTAAGGACATAATCATGTAACATAGCACAACCAGTCTAAGCTATCCAATCAATTTGTGCACAACCAATTTTGCAGTCAATAGTGTACAAGTGCATGGTGTATCACAACATATATGATATGTATGTCAAGTAATACTTAACCGGCACCTCCTATATGATTATGTTCTTTTAAAACAATTTTGAAAAATATGGTGCAAATAACCTATATGTACAGTAGTTCTATATTTATGCAAATTTTGAAAATAAAAATCTTTGTTTTGGTCATCCAAAATTTCCCACACTTCTATGAAAAGAAGTATAGTTCATTTATGCCAAAAGTTGCACAACGCCCAAACAAGACCCGTTGTAGAATAAATATAGTAGAAATAGTATAAAAGTGCAAAAATCATTGAAAAGTAGAGAGACACGAGATTTTTATTGTGGTTCAGCAATCCTTGGTCTATATCCAATTTTTATTGTTTATGGATTAGATATAGGTTTAGGGAGAGTTTGGTGTCACTAGTACAAAGGGTTGATAGGTTCTTAAGCCTAGATCTGTCAAAAGTATATGCCTATGTGACAAATTGTATAGAGTGATAGGAGATGATGGAGATCCTAGGTTTGGAGCCAAGAGAAAGATCCTTGGTTGGTTTCTATAGGGCTGTTATTTATAGAGAAACCGCTCTACAGGTCTATAGACTCGAGTTGCACAAGGTCCAAATGCTAGCCCGCAGGTAAAGAAAGGGTCACGCCGGCCCGATTCCTAAGATAGACCTCTCGGTACCGAAAGGTTCCGCTCAGTGCCGAGAGGTTTGTGTTTTGCACATCTTTCTTTTATATTTATTTGCTCCTCTATCTCCAATTCAATGTATTTCAAACCCTTTTCCATAGAAGTTGAGTCGTTCCCAATGAATTCCTTGATAACACTTGTATCATCCTACTTACTTTGCTTTCTTCTCATTAATCCTTAGAGTTGCTTGTCTTTCCTTTAAGAAAAGCACTTGATGATAATTGCTTGAGGTAGTACTCAAAGTACAAGAGGTTGGTGGGGTCCAAAGTGCAAAAGAAAGCTCCCGGTACAGAGACGGCTTCTCGGTACCGAGAGGTTTAGTTCGCTTCAATGGACTTGTGATTTTCCGAGTATCCTCTTCTAACTCCTCTAATTGTGTTTCCAAGTTCTTGAGTCGTTTTGCATTCATCTTGTCGGTCTAACTTCCTTTGAAAATCTGCTTGGTTAAAAACTCGGTTAATACTTGCCCTCCAAATTATGCTTTCATTGAAAACAAGGTGTGCTTTGGATCAAGAAAGGTTTTTACTCGCTATTTGGCGATTCATGTTGATCATTTAGGTATTGCTACGAAGCGTTGTTTTTGCTTGATAGATATTCCTTCAATCGCTTTGCATAGTTGTAGTTCCATTCTTTATGCTAAGGATATGATCTATGCTTCAGAGATCATTCCACGCCTTAGACAAATATGCTCTCTCTTTGTCATGCTTTAAGCAAGTTTTTGAGATGAAAATACCTCTCGGTACCGACTGCTTTCAACCCCTCGAATGTTTATAAATTTTGACTTTGAAAAAAAAATCATTTACTTTTTTCGCTTCTGCCTTTTGCTCGCTACTGAGTATTTTAGACTATTGAGTCCTTTCATCTTCTTATGATCTGACCTCTCCCACCACTAATCTACACTCGCCATTGACCATTTGACACTATCGTTGATCACCAGTGCGCCAATGCCTTATCGATTACCCCTACCAAACTTTGAATCGGCGCTTTATTTCAAATTGCTGCTAAAAGCTTTCGGTACCCAATTGTTTCCCAGCACTTTCTACCGACTTCTCCTTCTAACTTGAGATTCATTTGTCTAAGGTGGGTGAGACCTGATTGGCACAACGATGGTAACAAAGATGATGAGGCCGGTTGCACTAGAGAGGAGGTAGTTGATATTTGGGTTTTGCTTAAGGTGAACTTGTGTTGTCCTAAGTCGTGCATATGCCATTTTGGAGATAATTTCGGCTTTCCCACTTTGACTAATTCCTGTTAAGGCATGGCCAATCATGCACCATCATTCGACTTCCAGTAGAAAGGTTCAATTTGAGAACACTCGTATTGGATGATTTCATCACCATAATTTTCCTATTGCTGCACTTCTAGTGTTCTTATAAAGAAAAGCATCTATGGTGCTCCTAATGTTGGTTCCATTTTCGATTATTCATCAATAATAGGTAAGATCCGATATACAGTTCCGTCGTATGACATGGCTCGTTTTTCTAGCATGAGCGGGCTATCTATACAGGATAGTCCGTTCGTCAAATACAAGACGCGGGACTCATATTGCATAGACTAGCACTTTCACTTGCCCCGATCAACGATCAAAATATGATTGGTCAACGCACGTTGGTGGGTCACCGGGGTTCAATACTGAAAATAAAACATACCTGGTCATGTTAAACACTAAGTGTTATTAGTTAGAAGGACTCGTTGATGGCCGCACTTCAAGTCCGATGAGGGTACGTTTACTTCTCCTGAAGCTAGATCCTCCATAATTTGGAGTTCCCTTCTATTCCGATCAAGCCTGGACTTTCGATCTCGGCCGAGTTAAGAAGCACAGTTGTACCAATGGACCTACTGCTAAATCAACCTCCCTCTTTGAATGAATATATCGATCTAAAGGTCTATAATGATTTGCCTGATCAAATGTCGATTGTACTTTCATCGAAAATGGTTCAGAATATATATAGTCGGCACAGAATTCTTCAGGATGGTGTATGGCTTCCTACTCAGGGTGAACGAGCACATCTCCCTCCACAGGGATTCACGTCTTGCAGTAGATATATGTTTCTTGGTGGTGTTGTGCCTCCTTTAGACCAATCCTTAGCATGGCCTTACAAGAGCTTGGGTTGGCTCCAGTTCAAGTCCATACGGACGGTTATGCTCCACTTAGCTCTTTGTATGCGTTCCTCATGCTGCTTCAAATGGGCTCCCACTTTCCACGAGCTTACTTACCTCCTACACTTCAAGCAAAGGCGGGGTTCTCCTTTCTATATGATTGTCAAGGCTTGTTGTAGATGCAAAGTCATTGAATATCTCCACAATAAATTCTTGTGCTTCAAAAATGAGTACTTCTTTGTTCGATGCCCGTATGGTTTCAACAGGTGTTGGCTATCTGGAAGTGAGCTCCTTTAGTTTTGTTCGTTCCGTGCTTGAGTTTTTTGCATTTAAGTGCTTAACCTAATGTTTATTTGTTCATAGGTATTACCTCTTGAGATGCTCGTGCCAAGCATGCCACTACTCTATATGGTTTAATGGAGGTCAGCTTCCAGCATCACACCATCGCTTATCTCATAACAAGTGAGGAGCTCCAATAGTGTGGGTCGTTGACCCCTGGCAGGATTGTCATCCCTGATTCAACTCCTTTAAGTAGCTCCAGAGCTCCTGCCCTAACCACCAATCATACTTGCAGTTCCGGCGAGAATCTAAAAGCTGAGGTTGAAGGTCTATTGGGCATAGTACAGTAGAGGAACCTGTTGAAAGAGGAGGTGAACAGCCTGCTGTTGGTGACTTCTCAAGAGAAGGGTACGGAGGAGTTGGAATGCCTCCAATCCTCGAAGAAAGTGATGGAGTTGGAAGGAGAGAGGGGAAAGAACCAATGTTTGAAGAGGAAAAAGAGGGCGCCTATGATAGCGATAGTGACTATCATGCTAGTGCAGAAGAAGGAGAATTATTCGGTGATACACCTTTCGAAGGCCCTGAACTTCCTACCTCACCCCGACCGAAGCATGTTGCCATTGAAACTTCCAAAAGGGCCTGAGATTGAGTTATGTTTCCTTCGGGGGAGATAACTCCTTGAGCTCATGTTTTTGGTGATGTATTTGTTGGTTTAAGCAACTTCGATATATTAATTACCGATCTTCTTGCTGAAGGACCACCAAACTTCAAATTTTCTCCTAGAATAAATATAGATAAATGTGGTGACACACCATCTTTACGTCTATGTGGAAATGATCTCTAGAGTAACTAGGGGGTAAGAGGCATTACACACATCACTAGGATCACAGACATGCATCCTTGCATTTATCCATGTTCTGTAATTTCGAAACTTATATTATTGTTCTTTTATTTTAGGTCTCCTGGGTCGTGATAGGTATAAGAATCTTTCCTGCAATGCTGGCGATTTCAAGGGCCAAACTCCTATCCTCATCCACCTCACTCCAGCTACCAGAGTCATTGTGAGATCGAGGAGGAAAGGCAAAGGAGGAAAGATCGTGAAGCGGAAGACATCCGCAAATCTGACATGGAAAGTTAGAGAGAAAGAGAAAGAGAGGGGAGGAAAAGGGACGTTGAAGAAGGCCTGTCGCACGATCCTGCCAATTGACCAAGGAGGACCATTTAGTCGCCATGGCATTTCTTCTGGCATTGTTCCACCACATACTGGACCACAGATTTCCTCTTAACAGCATATTCCCGCTTCTTAATCCTTGACTGCTTTAGCTCCTCCTCATTCTAAAGGGGTTTTAGATTCTACGGTTCCTCTTCCTTCTGGCCTGACACATATAGGCCGCATTTCCTAAGCTCTTCCTGCACAACGTTAAGTTCGATCAGGACAATGAAGATTTTCCTAGGGAGGAAGAAGATAGGGATGCTCAGAGCATTCAAAAGCACATTTATAAAGGGTATAAGTGGAAGCGACTATGTTATGCCCTCTTGCGGGTCAACGAGATTAACTACACCAACATCAAGTCCTTCAATTTTGAGATGGAGAAATTTAAACGGATCATCAAGGAATGGGAGGAGGACTTGGTGAAGGTAGTAAGAGAGAGACGCAGTCCTTAAAGCTTAAGCCAGTTCTAATAGTTTGAGGGAGGAAATAAAGTTAGCTCACGAACGCATTGAGATTGTGATGCGCAATAATCTTAAAATTACACATGAAGCAGGGGCTGAACTTAAAAAGCAAATCACCAAGAGGGACCTGGCCCTCGTTGACAAGGATAAGACTATTAATGAGCAGCCGACCAAACTTTAGAAACTCCAAGAAGAGAATCGCAAGCTAGCTGCCATCTTATAGTAGCAAACGATGGAGAAGCTTAACTCTGCTATTGAGCATGCTCTCACTCAAGGAGATTTTAAGGAGCTCCAAGAGAAAAATGATTAGGAGAGAGACGGGCTTAACTTGAACCTCCTACAATTTTATGACAGCGTTGTCTTATATAAGAATCTGAAGTGTTTAGGAGACACTTATCATGAGACTCTCGTTGATGCCTGGAAAGAGGTGTTAGGGGGACTTGCGATGATCGGGGACAACCGTTCCGAAGAAGAGCTCATTACCATCGATGCCAAGGACATACAAAAGCATGAAGAGGGAAACCCCATCCTCACTGCTGAGGATCATTCTATTACCGCTATAAAGGTTCCTGTTGACCCAAGCTCATCTGGCCAGCACGAATCATTTACTCTAAAATCTGAGGAGCCTATAGCAACTACTTCTATGTCTAAGGGGATTAGATCTGAACCATCCAAATTATCCCAGCCTCTACAGGTGTTACTTCCACCGAACCCTACATTCACCCATTTTAGTAAGCTACACAGAGGTTCAATCAATTGAAGAGGAGGAGTTCGTCAAATCTTCTACGGAACAAAGTCCAGGCTCATGTATATCTCTTGTTTCACCAATCTTCGAGAAGCTTCAGTTCTTGCGTGAATCGATCACTGACCTTTACTATTCTATTTGTCAACTTATAGGTCAACTGCATCTTCCTCCCCTTCTCCACCTATTCAGGGCTTAGGATCCACTACAGTCTTCACCGCTTTGACTTCTGTTGCTACAAGACTTGTGGTTCCAGTCCCACGCTACAGTTTTGCGCCTAGTCCTGATTCTCAGAAGATTGTGGGTTTAGAAGGGCTGGAGGATATTTCCCTATCCTAGGAAGAAGACTTCACAATTGTTAGTACTATGGATCCAGCTAATCATGTCATAATGGTGGAGAGGTTGAAACTTAACTATGATAAAATCCTAGTAAAGTTGGTATGGCGAAGCCCGCATCTTCGACTCCTACATGCCCCACATCCAAGCTCCCCCGGCTTAAGATTATGCCTCCCAAGGCTAAGCTCACTGAAGTTCCTAGTGGAAAATCTGATGACCCCCAAAGCACGACGGGTGGTGAGACGTCCCACTCTAAGTGTGAAACTTGCAAAAAAAGAGAATCCTAAGGGCGGTCGAAGACATAAAAAGCAAACTAGAAGTTCTAGCGGCCTAAGAGGTATGAAGGGGAAGGGGTAGTAGAGGATGCCTGGAGCCTGCTTGCATGGTGGTTGTTTTGGTTTTGGGTTGTCGAGTTTGTACTTTTCTTTTTCTTCGTGTCAAACTGGTCGTGTTTGTGCAGGAGCGGCCCTAGTTGTGTTTTGTACATAAAGGATGAAGTAATGAAAAGATTTCTTTTTTTCTTGTAATCTCTGTTACATTTACTTTTCCGCGCCTTTATATATTGTTCCTGTTTACACATGATTGCCTATTTATATAATATAACTACATGTACTTCAATTATATATATATATACATATATATATATATATTTATGCGCAATATGCTTATTTACTAACAACTCTATGCATATAAATAATATTATTGCAAATGCTTAGGTTGTATTTTGATATTGGCTATGTTTATAGCTGCCAAATTATTCCATTTGGCGAATCAAAACCATTAGATAACCAACTCTGTGGTTATTTTTGGTCCAGTTTCTCTTGACCAGTTTGTAATGGTGAATAATCCTGATTCCACACTGCTTATAACTGTTATGGAGCAGCACCTGGGATGTTCATTTTCTTTTTTATTGTACTTCGCAATGTAATTATCCCTGTTTATAGAATTTATCATTCTGAATGCCGAATTTCGAGCATTGATGGGATTCAGATGTTGTAGGATAAATTATTCAATTGCCCCTAGTCTAAGTGTGCCTTTACTATCTTGATCATGGACTAGGAAAATCTAATAACACTTGTTTTCGAGCCTTTACAAACATCCTTGCTTATTTTTGACAAAACATGTCTTGTTTGGTCGCTAGTGCTACCATTGAAATTCAATTATACATTAGTTTTAATCTCTAAAAACTAGCGATCAATTTACCCAGTTTCGAGTTTTTTCTTGAAGCTGCTTATTCCTTAATAGCAATCAAATTGCTGATAATCATGGTCGAAGGCCTAGCTACATTCTAGCTTCTATCTCTGGAAATTAGCATATAGATGGTTTGATTCCAAGATTTTCTACTAGACATTACTTGTCTCCGAGCAATCCCAAATTCGTACGAGCCGAAACTGATCTTCCCCCTCAATCGTTTTGTTATCTTCTGGAAAAATGGGCCGAATTATTCGATCGTCCCTAATAGTCTTCGCACTCTAACGTTGCCCATCTCTTGGTAACAGCCAATTCTAGTGAGTCGGGATCAAATTATCTAATTGGTTCTGACAGTTTGGGTCGAGTTGTCAGATCAACCAAAATTAGTTGTCCTTGTTAGTCGCTATGTACATGATCAAAATGGCCAACAGTTATAAACAATGTAAATGCAGCAGGAATAAAATAGTAGATAACACTGTTGATTTTATACTGGTTCGGACCTTCTGTCCTATGTCAAGTCCCTAAGCACCTCTTAGAAATTTCACTATCAACACCCTCCTTCATCTGGAGGAACAAGTTTAAAGATTCCACTTGAACAACCAAACAGGACTTCAATCTTTTCGTTTACAAAGAAATAACTTGACTATATATTGTGTCTTCAATACACTAAGTAGTCACGCTGGAGTACAACTTCTATAATCTTTGAAAATGATGTTTTTCTAATGAATATATAGTTTAGTAATTTAGAAAGAAATACGAGAATGATTTTGAGAGCATAGAATTCTGTATAGATTATGGGATGATTAGGAGTATTTATAAATGTTGTAGGGATGCTAAAATATGGATGCAATCTTTCGAATTCACCATTGTTGAAGAGAAGCAACTATTAAAGTGGAGGGATGCAAGTAACTTCTGGAAAACTTGTGTACATATAACGGCTAGCTTCCTTTCATACAAAAGTTGGTGTGGCGCAATGGTATTAACGTGCGGAAATCTCCCTTCCAACCTGGGTTCGAATCCCAGCGTGCTGTATTTTTAACTATTATGTTTCTTGCATGTAGTGTATTTGACAAACCAAGTTATGAGCAATAGTGGTTGCGGTAGGATGGTGAAGGACGTGCGCTCCAAGTTTGCTGTGCTATATTCGAGTTCCACTGCTACTTTTTTTCTTTGATATCCCAACTAACCTTGGTAGAAAAACTCTAGTAAACGCTTGTACATTATGACGGTTGGAACGTTGTATTTCTTCCTTTGACACCTGGGTTTGATTCCACCTTTGGAGTATTTTTCAACCTTTATTCGAAAGTCCTTGCTTCTTCATTTATTTTCAACTTTTAATTTTCCACTTTCTATATTATATTTTTCGTTCTCAATTCGAATTCCACCACTTAAATCATTTTTTCTCTCTTCACCTTCTTCGGTATAACTTGTAAAGACATTATCATTCATCATATAGCTACTTAACCTGCAATTACTCAATATACCCATTAGTAGCATTGTCGTATGGTTGTTATCATCAAAACACCATATATATGGTTCCTTCATTCTCCCTCTTTTGATGATGACAACCACACAACTAAAATATAAAATAATATGACTCCCTCAAAAGACATGCTATATTTTAGTCTACATATATTACCAATATAATCATATATTTCAAACATTTCTCTCCCCTTTTGTCATCAACAAAACGAGATAAAAACATAATTAAATATAGATTAAATAGCTCCACCTAATCATATACTCCCCTAAAGTAAAGCTTCATATTTGTAAATAAAATCTTAAAATAAGAAATAATCATAGTTAATAAAAGTATTTAATTTAAAGTGCAAAATTTACCACTTGTTAACTAATGAGTATCTAGTATATTTTTTTATATTTTAGAACAAGTATACTCATATATTAAAAATATAGGGTTCATGTTTTAGGAAACCATATCTAAGTGGATGTGGTTGATCCCTTGTAAATATAATTTTCATTGTTTATAATCCTTTCAAAATAATCAATAATGTATATTTGTTTATCATTTTTGCTCAAATTAGTGAGAATTCATATTTTAAATCACATGTCATTAAATTAGTATTTTTTTTATTTCTAAGCATAGTACAAAAATGAGGAGAAGTAGATTTAGAGCTATTTTTATTTTTAGTACTAGCATTAAATTTTCTATCATATAAAAACTTAAATCTAGTACTATTATTAACGTTTGTTTTATTATATCCTATTCCATTTTCATCATATAAAGGTCTAGAACTGGATAAAATCATGTTTAAATCATTTTGGCCTTTATTAAATTTTGTGACTTAATTTTTAGAATTTTCAAATTTAGCTTTAAAGTCACAACTATTATTTTCAAAAGAAATATTACCATTTTCAAAATGTTAGTTTCTTTATTTGACCCAAAAATCTTGTTTTTTAATGTACAATTTTCATTTTCGACAAGTAAAATTCTTGGTTTTGAATTATCTAAAGAAGATTATAATAAATCATTTTGCCTTTTCAAATTCAAAATTTCTTTTGTAAATTTTCATCTATCTTTTTCAAATATAGTGTTTTGTTCATCTAGAAAATCTTTAAGAGTTATAAAATTGTTTTTCAGAACACCAAGTTGATTTTCTAAATTTAATTTCTCACATTTCAATTTCTCGTTTTTAAGTTCGATAGATTTTATCTTTTATAAAATAACAAAATTAAGCTTTGAGATCTTATCGCTTATACTAACTAATTCATTATTATCTTTTACTGAAATTTGTAAATCAGAAAGTACCTTTTGTAGTCCTCATTTGTGGCTTTGATAGTATTAAGGATTTTAATTGCTATATTTCATCGGATCTTCTTCTAGCCATTATTCTAAGTTGTTGTGATGATCGATAGAATGCTAGGCTCTGATACCACTTGTTAGTCGCTATGTAAAGGATCAAAGATAGCCAAAAGTTATAAACAATGCAAATATAGCGGGAATAAAATAGTAGATAACACGTTTGATTTTATACTGGTTCAAACATCCCATCTACGTCTAGTCCTTAAGCACCTCTTAGGAATTTCACTATCAATGCCCTCACTTCACCCGGAGGAACAAGTTTTCAGACTCTGCCTGAACAACCAAACATGACAATCTTTTCTTTCATAAAGAAATAACTTGACTATAAATTATGTCTTCAATACACTGAGTAGTTGTGTAGGAGTACAACTTATGTAATCTTTGAAAATGATGCTTTTCTAATGAATATATAGTTTATTAATTTAGAAAGCAATACAAGAATGATTTTGAGAGCATAGGATGGTGTACAGATTCTGGGATGATTAGGAGTATTTATAAACGTTGTAGGGATGCTAAAATATGGGTGCAATCTTTCGAATTCACCGTTGTTGAAGAGAAGCAACTATTGAAGTGGAGGGATGCAAGCAACTTCTGGAAAACCTGTGTAGATATAACGGCTAGCTTCCTTTCATACAAAAGTCGATATGGCGCATTGGTATTAACGTGTGGAAATCTCCCTAGAAACCCGCGTTCGAATCCCAACGTGCCATATTTTTAACTATTTTGTTTCTTACGTGTGGTGTAATTGACAAACAAAGTTAGGAGCAATAGTGGCTGTGGTAGGATGGTGAAGGACGTGCGCCCCAAGTTTGTTGTGCTATGTTTGAATCCCGCTGTTACTTTTTTTCTTTGATATCTCAACTAACCTTGTAGAAAAACTCTAGTAAACGCTTGTATATTGTGATGGTTGGAACGTTGTATTTCTTCCTTTGACACCTCGGTTTGATTCCACCTTTGGAGTATTTTTCAACCTTTATTCCAAAGTCCTTGCTTCTTCATTTTTTTAACTTCTATTTTTCCACTTTCTATATTATATTTTATGTTCTCAATCCGAATTCCACCACTTAAATCATTTTTTCTCCCTTCACATTCTTTGGTATAACTTGTACAGACATTATCAGTCATCGTATAGCGACTTAACCTGCAATTACTCAATACACCCATTAGTAGCATTTTCGTATGTTTGTTATCATCAAAATAGCATATATATATAGTTCCTTCAGTCCTTCCTGACATCACCAATCTCCGGGCAATAGTGGGTTCCTAAAGGTGGTGGCTAAATTATTTGTTTGAGCCCTTAGCCTGTCTTTCTTCTTAACGTCGCCAATCTTTGGGCAACATCAAATTCTTAAAGGTTACAAGTTTTCATACCTTCTCATCGTTGCATATCTTCGAGAAATGGCAAATTCCTAAAGATTTGATTGAATGAGGAAACCTTCTCAGCGTCACTTATCTCCAGGCAACGATGAATTTCTGAAGATTTTAGAGAATTGAAGGACCATCTCGCCATCGCCTATCTCTAGGTAATGACGAATTCCTGAAGGTTTAAGAGAATACGGGGACCTCCTCGTCGTCGCCAATCTTCGGGCAATGACAAATTCCTGAAAGTTAGAATTTTCCTTCTTGGCATCACCTATCATCGGGCAACACCAGATTACTGAAGGATAGGATTTACCTTCCTAGCATCACCTATCTCCGGGCAACGCCAAATTCCCAAAGGATAGTGTTGTCAAACCTTTCGTCGTCGCCAATCTCTGGGCAACGATGAATTCCTGAATGTTTGATTGAATGGGGAGACCCGCTCATCGTCATCTATCTTTGGGTAATGACGAATTCTTGAGGTTTTAAGTAGATTAGGATCGAATTATCTGATCGACCCTTGGGAACATATTCTTTATTCATGATCCGAGGCCAGAGGGGCACATTCCTGACTGTTATGTTAATTGTGCAGCATGGGGGCTTTGCTTTTTAGAACACGGCTTTATTAGTTCATGAAGCTAACTTTATTCATGAATGAGAGGAATGGCATGTCCTACCTTATTGCGTTGCTCCCAATGTCCTTCGGTGGCTTATTTGCAAAAAAAAAGAGAAAAACTAACTGTAGTAGTGTCGTAGCAAATAATTATTCCATGCACGCGGGATAAGGATTCCATCAACAGTTGCCAACTTGAACGTTCCGTCTCCAAGCTTTCAATTGATCGCGCAGGGTCCCTTCCAGTTTGGGCCAATCGACCCCTTATACGATAAAACTTGTTTCAAAACAAGATCACCTACCTCAAAGGTATGCTTGTGAATATTGACATTGAAATGTCGTGCTGCCTTTTTCTGGTGAGCAGCTACCCTCAATTTTGCTTCTTCCCTTTTCTCATCAACCAAATCAAAGGACTCAAGCAAAAGCACCTCGTTCTCTTTTCTGTAAATATACCTTTTATGATGAGAATGGACTTCCAGTTCTATCGAGGTCATAGCTTCTGATCCATAAAGCAATGCAAACGACGAGGGTCTAGTTGTTTGTTTATATGTCATCTTATAAGCCCATAGTGCTAATGGAAGCTTATCAACCTAGTTGCCTTTAGCTCTAGTCTTAATGCCAAATATGGATCAACACGTAAGAATAAGTTGTAGGAAACCTATGAGACCTAGCTCTAGCAGATAATAGTAATAGTAAAGAAAAATAAACAACAATAAGAAAGAGAGACACAAAATTTTATAGTGGTTCGGCAATCTTTGGCCTACGTCCACTTTATAACTTTGTTGCTTATAGATTTGATAGAGTTTGCTTGAGATCGCAAAATGTTTGAGATAGAACTAGGGCTGCACACAACCCATATCCAATCCGACCCAACCCACCAACCCGACCCAACCCACATAAACCCAACCCAACACATCCTAGTTCGGGTCGGATATGGGTTACCATTTATAACCCATACTATATATGGGTCGGGTGTGTTATTTTGTTCAACCCAACCCTACTTTAACCCAACCCAACCCTATATTAAAAACCTAATTTAATATCAATACACTTAAAATTAGAATAGTCTAATCCTAGAATAATGTTTATGTATTCTACAGTAAATATACGAAAAAGCATATTTTATGTCAACCCAAACAAGATAGAATTTGGCAAAGATATTCCAAAGGGCATTTTAATGTATTTTAAAATGAAACACTTATTCTACTATGTAGTGAACTAATTTCATATGATGTGTTTTACAATGAAATTTTAATAAAATATATGTTATAATGAATTAGTTAGTTTAAGTGCGTTATGCTAGCTAAAATCTAATATATTATGTTGAACATTTTAATGTTATTTTTTGAAAATATTCCCTTATATTCTCATTTTTTATTAGATTCATGCAACCCAACCCAACCCTACTAAACCCGACCCAACCCATACTTCGACCCAACCCATATCCAACCTCATATAGGGTCGGATACGGGTTGAGCTACCTTAAACCCATACCTATGCGGGTCGAATGAAATATTTGGTCTGACCCGACCCGACCCATACTTTGTGCAGCCCTAGATAGAACGAGACATAAGTACAGGGGTTAGACCGATTCTAAGTCCTAAAATTGCCTAAAGTAGCTACCTCAGTGACTATTGTGTAGACGAAGGAGATGAAGGAGAAACAGAGTTTCCATGTAGCGATGGCAGAAACCATATCTTTCTTGGTTACTCTATGGTCTAACAAACCTTGGCGCTAACTTTCTCGATTTCCCGAATCGAATTACACCTTTCATCGGTGACACTTTGATGAAAACATGGTCTCCGACTGAGAACTCTAAGTCTTTCTGTCTTTTGTCGGTATGGCTCTTCTACCTAGATCGAGCTTCCTTCATTCTAGCTCGAATCAACTCAATCTTCTCTGCAGCTTCTCTAACTAAATCCGGACCAAAAACCAACCTATCCTCGGTCTCTAACCAACAAACTGGAGATTTGCATGGCCGTCCGTACAAAGCTTCAAATGTTGCCATCCCTATACTAGCCTGATAACTGTTGTTATACGAAAACTCGACTAGGTGTAGATGGTCTTCCCATGATCCCCCATAATCTAGCACAGAAGCTCATAACAAATCTTCTAAGTCTTTGTTAACTCTTTCCGTTTGCCCATCAGTCTGTGGATGGTAAGCGGTGCTCATCTTAAGCTTGGTACCTAAAGTATCCTTTAGACTTTCTAGAACTCGCTAGTGAATAAGGAATCTCTATCGCTTACTATACTACTAGGAATTCCATGAAGTCTAACTATATTCTTCATGAAAAACTTAGCTAAAACAGGTGCCGTCCTGGTTGACTTAACTAGAATGAAATAGGCACTCTTTGTTAACGTGTCCACTACGACCTATATACTTTCATTTCCTCTATTAGATCTTGGCAATCCGTCTATAAAATCCATAGAAATAGAATCCCACTTCCATATTGGAATATCTAATGGTTGAAGTAACCCACTTGGCTTTTGATGTTCAGCTTTTACCTGTTGAGTTCAAACACTGCTTCACCCATAAGCCTCCATCCCTCTTCATACCTTCCCAGAAGAAACTCCTCTTCATATCTTGATACATCTTGGTCCCTCCAGGATGAATCGTAAACTTGGAACGATGAAATTCTCCAAGAACTTCTTTCCTCAAGTCCTCAACATTTGGAACACATAACTGTCCCTTCTTTCTCAACCATCCTCTCTGGTCAAGACTAAAATCCTTCAGGTCATCGATCTCTAATCCTACCTCAAGTCTTCTAATCCTCTTGGCTAATACTGGATCCTCTTTCTACTTAGAAGTAATCCTTTCGATCAATACTGGTCGAACATCTAAACAGGACAACATGGATGTGCTCTGACTAGAACTAGCAGTCGATCTTAACTACACACTACAAGTATTCAAAGCTTCTAAATCCTTCCATTCTACCAACATAGCTAACACCACATTCTGATGTCTTCTGCTAAGAGCATCTGCTACTTTATTTCCTTTCCCAGGAGTATACTCTATACCAAAATCATAAGCGGCTATAAACTCTAACCACCTCTGCTGTCTCATATTCAACTCCTTCTGAGAGAATAAATACTTCAACGAATTATGATCCGTATATAACTCAAATCTTTCTCCCAAAAGATAATGTCTCCACACCTTCAACGCGAAAATCACCATAGCTAATTCCAAATCGTGCATCGGGTATCTCACCTCATGAGGTCTAAGCTATCGAAAAGCATAAGCAATCACTTTACCTCTTTGCATTACCACGGCTCCTAACCCTGTTCCATAAGCATCTGTATATACTACTAAGTCCCGATTCACTTCCGGAACAACTAACATAGGTGCATTAGTCAATAAGTGTTTAAGCTTCTGGAATGCTTCTTCACACTTATCGGTCCAAACAAACTTCACATCCTTTCACGTTAGCTTGGTCATCAGTGCCGCTATCCGCGAAAATCCTTAATGAATCTTTGATAATAACCCACTAATCCAAGAAAACTCTTTATCTCAGTTACTTTCTCAGGTCTCTTCCAATTATTCACCGCTTCAATCTTAGTCGAATCTACAAACAACCCTTTCTCTGAGACTACATGACCAAGACTGAGATAAATTAAAAAAAACAGTGCAGTAAGTGTAATAACGTTATATGTATGCCATCTTCCAACCTTAGTGTAGAACAAAAGATTAAGATGTTCAACTAGACATTGCTTTCTTCACCATCCATTATGTATCTTGCAGTCAAGAAAGTTACTGAAATTATTATGAGTATACGTTATAAGAGTATAGTTTTTTTTGAATACTTTTAGTTTTGTATTAATATTCAAATAGCATACTGATCTTTCATAATTCAAAGAAGAGCATTGTTAAAATGCATATATTTGCAAATAAAATGCATATAATTCCACCTTCATCTGTATCACCTGTTTGAACATAAAAATGGTTAAGAATGCTTATCAAGTAGGTTCCTTTTGCATCTTCAAGCAATCAGATTCTTTGCTCTGTGTTTCTCCAAAATACCAATGATACTGGATTGTTCTGTTGTGAATCTCAATGCACCCTAGCAAAGTAAAAATTATCAAGGTGCACTAATACAGCTAAAATGCTTTTGATTTCAAGAACCAGTGGATTTATGATATGATGCAGAACTTTTTAGTATATCCCCTTTTATGGAGAAGTCCAGAACAAAGGATCAAATTCCCAGTTTCCATACTCTACTTGCTACTGCTTATTCTTTGTCACAAACGCAGCTTAAGTTACTGAGGTAACATTCAAGAGGCAAGAAACATAAATTCATTACAAATTAATAAATGAATTGTAAAAAAAAACGTACACATTCAGTTTGAATTAGGGTCAACATTCAAAAGCTAACTCAATTTCGACAACAAAAGAACAGTTAGCAAAACAAGTAGTCCTCAAAAGTGAAGCCTGTCTCAAAATTAAACAAGAACAATGTTTAATCAGTGTTCACCAAAACAGAGTTTGGAGAGCAATACATAATATAGTTTGCGCACATCATAGTTATAAATTAAAAAAAGCCTTGCAAACTAAGGTTGCAAAATAGTAGTTGCCTAACAACTTCAACATGTATATGTCATAAATTGAAATCGCCCCCAAATGAGAAATAGCAAATTATATTTGCAGAAAAGAATAAAGCATAAAGAAGATGTTACCTTCGCAGGAAGCAGGATGAATCTGGTAGATATCGATGAAGAGCAAAATTGAAGATCGAAGATTGGAGATTAGGGTTCCTGACGTCGTCGACTTCACAACTTCTGAAGAGAGAAATGTTGAAGATCGGAGATGGAGTACAAAAGCTGAATTTCGGAGATTGGAGATGGAGTAGAACTTTGATTAGGGTTATGTTGTATTAGGAGGAAACGAAAATTGCTAGGTGTTATTTTGGGAGGGAGATGAACTTGGCTGTGTTTTGGGGGGGACGAAAATTTGGAGCCAAAGCGTTGCATATGCACATACAAAACAAATTGGGTAAAAAAACAAATATTTAAAAGTAAACAATAACGCTTTAGAATAATACGTTATTAAATGGTGTTATTAATAATATATTTTCTTGTAGTGCAACAAAGCATTATCTTCAAAACTAGAGTTTTCTACATAGTATACAATCCGATCACTACCGTCAGTGTGTCTAAGTGATATTCTCATATCATGGAAAAATATCCTAGCATCATACTTACTTAACCAATCCATACCCAAAATAATTCTGAACCATACGAAATCAAACACATGCAAACTGCATACAAAGGTATGACCTAACAAATCAAACTCTAGGTGGTCACACTTCATCCCAAATGTCGCATACCCTCCTATTGGATTTGCAACCCTTAAGGAAGTAACTAGGTATGAGGATTCCAGGTTAAGCTTATCTATCAAACAATGAGATATAAAAGAATGTGATGCACCGGTATCAAATAAAACTCTAACTGATACACCATTAATCCTAAGCGTACCTCCTAACACTGCTTTTCCTTTCTCCTACGTTGTTGGTCTCGAGGTTGCAGATTCCAATGTAAACATCTTGCCTTTCCCATCCTTAGCTGGCTTCTTGCACTGGTTCTTATAGTGCCCAATCTGATCACAGTTGAAACACTTTATTCCTTTCTTCACAACAACTTTCGTTCCCTTTCCTTTCCGACACTCATGGGCATAGTGTCCTTTCTTGTCACACTTGTAATAGACCACTTCTGCCTTTCCCTTCTTAGCTGCTCCACCCTTCTGAGCTCCTTTCTTGTGGAAAAACTTTCTTTTCTGACCCTTGAGCTTCTTTATCCTTATTTCTTTCAAGAAAAGCTTGCATCTCTTCATTCCTCAAAGCCATCTCAACAACAACATCACTTAGATCCCTAATATGCAGTAACATGGCCTTAGCAAGCTCAGGCTTCAACCCCCTGATGAACTTCTCATTCCTCTTAATCACAGTATCAATCATAGCATAGCCATATCTTACTAGCTCCTCAAACCTTGTCGCATACTCGAGCACAGTCATATCCCCCCGCTCCAATTCGGCAAACTTCCTGAGCAAAGTGGACTTGAAGTTGTCTAGAGGCGAGTCTCCTTTTCTGCTCATTGTTGAGCTCTAAATCGGCGAAAACCCTCCCACAATGAAGTAGCCAATTCTCTACTTCGATAGCGTCTTCAGTACCAATACACGACTTTCCTCCCAATCGAGCAAAATCTCTACTTAGAATAGCATAATTATTCACCACTAGAGCTTCTTGGTTCCCTCCTCTAGCATTTCTTCTGACTACTCTAGCATCAATTCCCGCCTGCATCATGTTGAAAAAAAACTGATACATTGCTCCCATGTCTAGTTGCGGGACTCCAGCACCCACATTTTCGGCTTGTGCCTGACCTGGGTTTCTCCTAGTATTTGGTATGGCATTTCCATTTGTTGTGGTGCTTCCCCCTCCAAGGTTAACTCTTCCACTTCTAGCATCCATATCTGTGTCCAAGCCTTGTAAGATACAGAAGAATAGCCTAAGAGATATAGGAGAATAGAGATATAACGTATACTTATATATAGCAAATACAAGTACGTTACTATAGCGTTATCCCATACCCCGATTTTATCTCTAATTCCTTAGGATTAATTTTTCAAAAATCATTTTAGCTTAAAGTTTTTCATAAACCTATGCTCTGATACCAAGTTGTAACATCCCCTATCTGGAGGTCCGAAGCTAAGCGCTATAGATGCTGTAGTCATCCATTTTATTAACTTCCGGTGACCAATTACGGTAATGTTAATGGTGTCCATAATATCAGAACCACTTGAATATGAAATAAAATCATCACAGATTAAAACACTTTTCTGATTACATTTCAAAGCATCTTTTCATATCCAAGTTACATAATCCCAAACGTTTCTCAAGTTCAGACCAAATATAATTATTACAAAATAGGCCAAGAGCGACATATGAAGATGCCCCCTTAGATGACCAAAGTACTAAATAGTCACAACAGAAACAACTCCTAAATATAGGTAGCTTCAGCCTCTTGCTCATTATCGGAAGCTTTATTCATCCACCTACTAAAACCTAAAAATCCTCAATCCTCATCCTACTCAAATCAATTTTGAGCAACCGGGAGTTTAAGGGGAAAAACATAAAATTTGAGTCAGACATAAAGCCTGGTGTGAATAATACTATACATCTCGGTTATTTGATATTAAGTGAGACCACACTGCTTAGCGGAATGGGTTTCCCCTCACTAATATCATTTTAAAACATACCTTTAGCAAATCTTAATCCTGCAACCAAAACTGGTTAAAACAATAAAGCAATATCATGTAAGAATATAAATCAGGTAACAAATGGACTATCTGTCCAAACAATATAGTTTGGTTTGGCTAACTACTAACCTTGGCTGACTCGGGCCTACCAGACAAAATACACAAATAATCTAACTTCTGTTAGATACTCCTCTTCCGGACGATATGTCCCTAACTTACTTCTCCAGGGTCAACTGATCCTAATGATTTTACAGGCTCACCAATAACCTATCCTCTCTCTGTATATTCCATTCTGTGTGTAACATCATTTTAGTCTTACCTGTGACAAGGCCCTACACACTCGAATATTGGACTAAATTAGCTGGGGGCTAATAGCTAATGTATAGGGCGCGACCCTATACCAGTCTCATCTGGTATTCTAATATCTGAGTCATTTTACTTAGGGTCATCTGCCCTTCAAATGTTCCTTGAAAACATTTTCTCTCAAATTGATTTAAACCTTTAAATCATACTTTAAACAAGGAAAATATACTCAATGCTTTACTCAAACCACTTAGCTATGTTATATATACTTTACACAAAACTTTGTTGATGAAAACATTTAAACCTTTAAAAGTCCTCCTTTTGAAACCATTTACTTAAAACGAAGAAACCCTTTTGAATGCATTATTTTGAAAGGTAAGATGTGGCAGCAAGGGGTTTCGGCCACTTCGAAAGCATTTACTTAAAACAAAAGGCGCAACCTCTTTCGAAACCATTTCTTTAAAACAATTTGACCCAGTCGAAAGCTAGCCAAGTCGAAAACAAAAGCAAAGCAGGCGCATTTTCATTTAGAAACAAAGTAAAGCTTCAACCCCTTCGGAACAACTTGTTTTGACTACATACCTTTCGCCAATGTCCAATTCGATGCGTACCAAGTCTTTAATACCGTGCGCATTGGTTTCAATGGAGATGGAGGCGGAGGAACTTAGTCGAAAGCTAGGTGCCGAAAGTGGTGAAACATATAAAAAACATGTTTAAACTGGTTTTTATCTTCCTAAAGCAATTCTTTTCAACTAATCTGCCTTGTTTGTCAAAACATGATTGGTTACTAATTTCTTTTTCAAAAGTACTACCGAATTTTCAAAAATAACAAATTATATTATTTACAAAATACCCCTTCTCCTTTTATAAATATATAAAACATTTAAGTCGCATACCTTAAATAATTTTATATATCTATTAAAGCACTTAGGAAAAATCTATAAAAATTCCCATAAATCATATTAAATATGTTTTCGAACATAAATTAATTTCTGACCCAAAATCATCATAAAATAACCGTAATTAATTTAAATCAAAAATAACTATTTCCTTCACTAGAAAATTTATAATAAATCCACATTAATTCAGAAAATTATGAAAATTGAAACCCATCTCTAAAATATTATTTGTGACCTTATTCTAAAATCGCAAGGCATTTGGATGTCGTTTAATAGGGTTTCAGAATTGAAACATATCATAAAATCTATATGAATTAGCATAAATCATCAACAAGCTTATATCTCCATTTTAACATTCAAAACATGGAAAAACATTTGCAAATTAGCTCGGATTTAATCTAAAATTTAAATCAATTAAAAGCATGAGATGTAATTATTATTCACCTTTAGCTTGAAATTAAGGAGTTGAGATTTGATCTTAGATATAGTTGATTAACTTCTTCCTCTTGAAATCTTCTCTTGTTTTCCTTTAATGGTGGCCGGCCTTTAGCTTTTGTTTTTGTTTTGTGAGAATGAACATGTAAAATGAATGTATGTGGGGGTTTAGGGTATAAGGATATTTTTTATTCCTATATTGCCCATGTCTACTTACCCTAACTTAATTCATTTTAATCTTCTTAGTTTATTAGTGCGAATATGCATGGCTACCCTTCTATTAATCACAAATCTCAATCCCCTAATCATTACATTATTTTATTTTATTTAACTAATTAAATATCCTAAATAATGTTACTCAAAATTAGGGTCATTATAGAGATAGATCTTGAATTGTTAGTTTGTGAATTCCATTTGATCATTTGAATGTCGACTTAAGACGTTGCTTTTACTTGGGTAATTTTCGATTAGCTATTTGTTCTGGTTTCAATTTAAATCCCAATTTCCTGCACAAATAATGTAATCTTCGTTCTAGAGATGTAGTACCTTATCTTGGCATGTAGGTTCATTGCATTGATGTGGTGTTCACCCAGGCGAGAATTGATAACTCGGTACCGAGTTATAGACTTAGAAATTTTTTGCACAACTTTTCCTTACATAATCAATTTTGGGACTTCTCTTCACTTTTCCATTACAGTGCCGAACCTTCCAATATGCTTCCCAAGTCGTCTCTTGCTTCTAGCCGACTTACCCTTGGGATTACTTACCACCGACCTAACTCATGCTGTGCTTTAAGCTTGACCTGCCGCCATCGCCTTCCTTTGCTGCTGCCTGAAGCCATCACCATCGCCTCACTGAGCCATTATTACTGAAGTCACCTCTCCAAAACTCGGACCCGAGATTAATCGAACCCTAGACCTTAACTCGAAGTGAAGGTCTTCATGCTTGGGTGTGGATAGTGACGATAAATAGGAGCTTAGTTGGTCGTAGTTCGGAACGAGGTGGTTGATTTTCATGCATACTGGATTGACGATGAAATTACGGTTTGACTTCAATCGAGTACGCATGAATTATGGGGACAAGTTGTGTTCTCCAACATCACCTATCGTTTTCATGGAACAGACCAAGTCCCATTCGCCGAATAGACTCCAATACGACGATTTGCATCGAATTCGGACATAATGGATGATTCCATCACATTGCCTTTCTTTTTCTGCACTTGTAGTGATGCTAAAAAGAAAACTTTCCATGTCGCTTCGAACAACGGATCTTTATCGATTTTTCAATCGATAATGGGTAACTATAGCAAGATAATTTCAAAAGACGATGCAAATCGTTTTACTAACATGAGCGACCAATCTACACATGATGGTCCGTTTTTGGTATCTGGGACACTGGACCTGCATCGAATAGATAACACGTTGCACTTGCCACAGTCAATACTTGAAATCTGATTAGTCAGCACACACTGACTTCCTTTGGAATTTAAGCGTTAATCATACAGGAATTCCTATTAGAAATAAAGCATACCTGACCATGATCAACAAATTTTATTGTCTACATTGACACGTCAGTCATCCCGCCGCAAATCTGGTGAAGGAACATCCATACCTCTAGAAGCTGAATCATCAGCTGCCCCACTTTCTTCATCCATTCCCGCGGGTCCAAGTCAACTCGTTTATTCTAAATTATATGGTCCACTGGTTCCTGTCTAGCCTACGCTCAACCAGTTGCCTCCTGGGATGAGACTCATGACTAATCCTTCAGAGCAAGTGCCTTTAATTTTATTGGCAAGATCGCTTAGAAGTATATGCATGCACATGGCATTCTAGAGAGCGATATTCAATTGCCCACTCGAGCTGAGCTTGCGCACAGTCCACCGGAAAGTTTCACTACATCCAACCAATACATGTTCTTGAGCGTTGTTGTGCCACCATTCAATGATTCTTGGTGGTGGTGGTGCTTCAGGAACTAGGACTTGTACCATTCCAAGTTCATCCCAATGGTTATGCGCTCCTGAGTTCGTTGTATATCTTGTTCATGATCAGGCTTGGGCGGCCTCCAAGGATTAATGAGCTAACATTCCTCCTATAGTTCAAGAGGAGGCAAGATTGCCCTTCCTTCATAATTATAGAAGCTTGGAAGGGAACAAACGGTCTGCTTTCAAAAATGAGTATTTCTTCATCCGCTGTCTAAAGGGTTTCAATCGTCTCTGTATATCAGGAGGTAAGCCTCCATTCCATGGTTCCCACCATACTAGGATGTTTCACATCTCCGACATTCTATACATTTTATTGTAGCCATCCCAAAGTGGGAAAGCAATTGCGAACTCAAGGCAATGCTTAAACTCTTGAAGGTTGTGAAGGCTTTTGAACATTCAGTTGAGTTCCTTTAAAAATATAAGAACCTTCGAAGGTCTGGCTTACTACACCCTGAAAGATTTGCTTTGACTGAAGGACCTTCAACTTCGAGTGGCTCTAGGATGAAAACTCGTTCTTCTGCCCCTACTTGTAACTCCAACGAGGATGCTCAGGGGAATATGGCCGGTCCATCGAGTAGTGTTTAACCCGATGGAGTTCCTGAAGCTGATGTAGATTTATCTTCCAAAGGAAATATTCTGAGGGATAGGGGTGAGACACGTAGGATGTCCCCGCCCTAGAGGAAGAAGATGAACCATTATAGAGGAAAGAAGTGAAATAAAAAATGGTCATGGAGGAGGAGAAAGAGGCCACAAACAACGACGATGACAGTGACTTTCAGGCCATTGAGGAAGGAGACGGGTCCTGTGGTGGATCGTTAGAGATGAGCCCTGATCTTCCTATCTTACCTTTTTTAGAATTACAAACTACCAAGGAGTTGAGTGAGTTTCCCATTTCTCCTCAAGAAAATCTAACTATCAAAATTCTAAAATCAATTAGGTGCCAAGCTTTTGAAATCTCTATCAAGGATACGTCACATTCGGATTTTCTAGGAGACGTCTCCATTAACTTGAATGAATTTGGGGATTTCTCAATTAGTGAAATGATAGGCGTGATCGGCTTGGATATCAACATATCCTCAAGTGCTTTCATAAGCGAGGGTAGAGAGACTCTAACTCTGAAACCATGCCGATATGGTTGGTAGAGTATATAAGGGATCATCATGCTACACACTCCACTTTAGGATCATGGACACATGTATTTTCATTGAGTTAGACTTTAGAGTTCAAGTGTTAACTCCATTCTTCTTTTCGTTTCAGGTTCCATGGGCCATGGACTATACCATCAACTACGTCAACTTTCTAGCTCATACAAGGATCAAACTCTGAATCCAACCTACAGCTCTTATCGTTAAACCGACGAGGAGAAGTGGAAGAGAAAAGATGACGAGTCTTGCTACTTAGAGAGAGAGCGTGAGAAGGGAGAGAAGAGAAAAGGTGCAAATGAAGGTGATGCCCCTGGTGCTATGCGCAAGCGCCATAGGGTTTCTCATGATCGCTGAGGGACCTCACTATCCGTTACTCCTCCCCATACCAATTTTTAGACTGCCGCAATGCAGGAAATTCCATCCTCTCAGGCCATAATAATTATGGTTGCTCCTGCTTCTTCTAGTCAAGGAAAAAAGTTCACACTTCCACCGGGTTTGCCCTAGCTTTAAGCTGCTTACTCGCATCTGTTCTTGTGCGGAGTTAAAGATAAGAACATAAAGCCAACTAGTAAAGCTACTTCCGTCTGAAATCTCAAGGCGGTACATGAGGACTTAAAAGCTGGGTTCAATTGGCAGAGTTTCATACGAGCCCTTTTCTGATGTTAACCACGTTAACTATAAGGATATTTTTTCTTTCGAGGCAGAAAGGAATGCTCATGATAGAATAATTAAGGATCGCGACAATGACATAGCTCGGTAGAAGATCGAAGGAGATGCAACCTTCAGTGGAAAAGCTACCAATGACAAGCTCTAACTGAGGCAAATCGGGTTAACGACAAAGCACTTCTCGTGATTAATGATCAGCTCAAAGAAGCTCCTAGGGAATCTAGAAAATTGAAAGAGCAAGTCAATGAAGGAGAGAAGGCTGTCAAGGCCCGAGACCAAACTATTACTAAATAAGCCATTACTATTGCTGAGCAGGCTGCTAAAATCACTCGACTCTGTGAGGAGAATGCAAGACCAACCAAAGAGGAAGAACAAGCTACGGTCAATAAACAAGCAGAAGAGATCGACCATTTGGTCACACGATCAAACCTTTCAGCCTTCAAAATGAGCATGATGAAATAATGAGCTAGATGGATACCACCATGCTACATCTCTATACTTGCATTGTCATGAACAAGAGCATATTGAAGTGGCATGGGAATGACTATCCCCAAACTCTCACTATGGTTTGGAAGAGGTGTTAGTTAGATAAGAGCGAGCTAGAGATATGGGCTCTGAAGTAAAATTAATGTCCACTTATCTTAGCCCGAAGCATATAGACTTTATGACAGATAGCAGGGAGATCCTTCGAGAAGAGAGGGAGAGGGAAATTGCTGAAGCTCACGCTGGCCCGAGTTCTTCAGGTCAGCGAAAATCTTAGGAGCAAGCAGCGACTGTTCCTACGTCCATAGGGGTTGGCTCTGCAACCACCTGCACTTACCCAGCATCTGAAGCTCTATGCGAATTGTATATTCCTCTAATCATTTGAGCGGCCTACCGAAATAGAAACTGGTGAAGGGGTTCTGAAATCAAAGTTCATGGTCAGACTCCTAGTTCAAGTATTTCCCTCGTTTCTCTAGTACTCCAAAGCTCTAGTTCACTCCGGAGTCCTTTACCAAACTATACAACAACATTTCCCAACTTGTAGGTCAACCATCTCTCCCACCTCCTCCTGTAGCTACATAGGGCTCGGGAGCCACTACCGTCTTTAATGCTTCCACCACGGTCTCCGCAGTGGCTTCAAGTACAATTCCTATCTCAATATCCAGGCCTGGGCCCAACTTTAAGCAAATAGCGGCATTGTAGAACTTGGAAGATATCTCCGTGTCTTAAGAAGAAGAAGTGATAGTGACCGGTGAGTCAAACCCGCCTGACAATGAGACAATGGCAGGGAGACTTGGGAAGAAGAAGAAGGATTTGCAAGCGAAGAAGGAGAAGGAGGAAACCTAGTGCAAGTCTCTGACTACAATCAAGCTCCGGAGGTCAATGGATGGAGATGCTACAGGAGGTTTTGTGGGGTCTGGCCCTGCCACGAGAGGAGAGTCTACATCCTTGAAGGGTGTTATTGCCCTTGGCAAGGAAAGCAAGAGGAAGAAAATTCTGATTCGTCCATACAAGGATAGCAAAGATGGCTATGGTAGAAAGAAATGATATTGTGACCAATTCCAATAGAGTGGAGCATTTATGGTTTTTACATGTTTTTTGAGTCGATCGATCTGTACAAGTACAAAGTCTCTACCTTTTGTTTTATTTGATTTTATGTTGTGTAATGTCTGAAACTGGATGATGTTATGCAGGAACGGCCCCCACTGTTTGTTGAGTTTGTAGATAAAATGATATTAGTAAAGAAAGATTATCATTTCTATTGTAATCTCTCCTGTGCACTTTTCCTGTATTCTATGTATTGTGCTTATTTATAAATAACTGCATGTGTATATAAAATGATTGCATGTATTTAAATTTCCTATATCATATATTTCTGTGTTTGTGCTATGTCTTTATTTACCGCAACTATGTACATGTAAATGGTATTCCTGCAGTTATTTAGGATATTATATTACTTAGCTCTATTATGATTTTCCAAAATACTATGTTCGGCATAATAGAATTGTTGTGTATCTTGGTTTAACCGATCATGTGTTGGTGTATGTGTGCCCTTACTCTACAAACCTGGTTACCCTGAAATCAGGGTTCAAGCAATTGGTTAGAGATCAGTTGTTCTTGGCAACTCGTTCAGTTTCCACCAATCTGGGTCGCGCAGTAGGCTTCTGTCTCTAGGAACTAGTGCTTTTGATGCTCGATTCAGAGCATTTCGTACCTTGACTGTACCCAGATTCTTCCATGTTCAGTGTTGAGATCTTGTTCATATATCAGTTTTTGCCTTCAGAAACTTTTGAATAGCTTAAGTACTTGGACTTTCCTCCGTTGTTGCCGTTGATCCGGCGATTTGGACTTTCATGATATTGTTGGAGCAATGTTGATATCTTGTGATATGAAACTTTCCCGATGGTGCCGAAGCAATTTCGCTACTTAGAAATTTGGATGAGCACTCGGTATTACTGGGGTAACATCGATTACTAGAGAATTAAAGGATTTCCTAGTGTTGTCGGGGCATCAATGGTACTTTGGAAATTTTGAATCAATTTTTCCATCGATCTGGCAGTTTGAGGGTCTATACTCCCCATTCGGAGAATAGGGAATAATTTCTCGATCATGCAGGACATGTGTTGCTTGCAAGAACGCATTTCCATCGATTCTAGAAACGACATATGACTTATTGATGATGCTTGAGGAGTTCTGCGTAGTTGGATGCCATTCTATTGATTCGAACACCGGCGTGCAGCTTATTGGTGGCACATAAGGAGTATTTCATACTTGAATGTGGTTCCATCAGTTCAAGCAACAACGTGCGGCTTATTGGTGGCGCGTAAGGAGATGGGCCTTCCCGACTTTGCTGGAGCAATGCCAATTCTCAAAAGGCGTAGTTCGATTTTCCCCGTCTATTTAGCGGTTCCCCATTGACTAAGTGGTTTGCTTACAAGAACAAGGTTCCATTGGTTCAAGAAGCAAGATATATTATTAATAAAAGAAAAGGCAAGTCCTGCATATTTACCATTCCCCAGTGTCCCTGGATGGCTTATTGCGAAAATAGAAAATACATAGATAAGTATCAAATATAGTAGTGCTGCAGTGAGTCCCTGTTCCAAGCATGGGGAATCGAAATTCAATCGATTGTCGTCAGCTGGAATGTTCCGTCTTCAAGTTTCTGGCCAATCACATAGGGTCCTTTCCAATTTTAGCCAAGTGCTCCCATACTCAGGAAGATCTGTTTCAGGATGAGATCTCCCACTTCGAAGGTACGGTTTCGAACCTTGGTGTTAAAGTGTCGTTTTCTGGTGAGCGGCAGTCTTAAGCTTAGCTTCTTCCCACTTCTCATTGATCTAGTAAAGTTATTCGAGCAGTAGTTTCTCATTTTCTCATTGATTGAAATGCCTTATGCGATGAGAGGGGATTTCCAGTTCCACTGGTATCATGGCTTCTGAAGCATAAGATAAAGGAAGGGAGAGTATCCAGTCATAGATTTATGTGTCATTCTGTAAGCCCGTAGTGCAAGTGGAAGCTCATTAACCTAATTTCCTTTAGTTTTTGTCAACCCCTTCATTATGGTGGGTTTGATGATTTTGTTCGCTGCCTCTACTTGCTTGTTTACATGGGGATGCGCTGCTGCGGAAAAGCTTTTCTCGATCCGGTAACGCTTGCAGAAGTCCATGAATTCGGCACTCTCAAACTGAGTTTCACTGTTTGTAATAATTTTCTTTGGTACCTCAAACCTGTAAATAATATTTTTAGTAACAAAGTTAATCACTTTTTAGTAGTACTCGTGACAAGTAGTTCCGCTTTGACCCATTTTGTAAAGTAATCAACTACAATGAAGGCATATTTAGCTCCTCCTTTTGTTATTGGTGACACGCTGATTAGATCAATCCCGCAGTTTGCAAACGGCCACAGACTGACTATGTGTAAGTTCTGTAGATGGGGTTCGAGGAATCTATACAATTCTGTGGCATTTATTGCATCATTTGGATTAGTTTGTCGCATCTTGGTTTATTGTTGGCTAGAAGTATCCATAGCGGTGAGCCTTTTTCGCCAACGTTGCCCTCCGGTGTGGCCACCGCAACTGCCTTCTTGAATCTCCAAGAGGATTTTCTTGGCTTTGTTTTTGGTCAAATGCCTAAGTAAGGTAAGGGAGAACCCTCTCTGGTACAACACTCCATCCTACATTAAAAATCATGGTGCCTTTCGAAGGAACTTCTTTCTTTCATTTCGGTCCTTTGGGAGTATTCCTCTGACTAGGTAGTCCTTGATCGGCGTCATCCACGATTCTTCCTCTTTTGCGATTTCTAGAATCTAGTCAACATCCATCTAATCTATGTTGGAAGTAGACAATACTTCCATTGGAACCAGTCCTAGCGACTGTTCGTCTCCAAAACTAGCCAGTTTAGCCCAGTGATTGGCCTTCACATTTTGTTCCTTGGGAATGTGAGTTATAGTGTAGCGTTCGATATCGTTGAGCAATTCCCATGCTTTTAATAGGTAAGGGGAAAGGTCCGCACCCTTAGCTTAATACTCTTGTTTCACTTGACAAATGACTAACTAAGAGTTGATGTATATATGGGGAGCTATAATTCCTAGTTCCTTCATAATCTTCAATCCTGCTATTAACGCCTCGTACTCTGCCTTATTGTTAGTAGGAGTGAATTCTAACCGTAAAGCATACCAGATTGACCATCCTTCGGATTCAAGCACAACTCTTGCTCCAGAGTAAAATTTATTTGATGCACCTTTGATAAAAAATTTCCATTGTAATGCTACAACCGATGTGTCCTCCTCATCATCATACCGAATTGTGAACTCAGCGATGAAGTCAGCCAACGCCTATAAGTTAATCGATGTCTGAATATGATAAGTCACATTGTACTAGCTTAACTCAATATTCCACTTTAAAAGTCGTCCCGACGTCTCGGGTGTGTAAAGTACATACTTCAAGGGTTGATCTGTCAACACCTTGATGGGGTGAGCTTGGAAATGCAACCACGGCTTCCTTGATGCTATCAACAAGCAGTATGCTAACTTTCCAAACTTCGGGTACTTTCATTCAGCTCCAGTGAACCATTTGCTGATGTAGTAGATGGGTCGTTGAATCCTAGCCTACTCACGCACAAGTGCTGCACTTAACGCATGGGCAGACACTACCAAGTTGATTAAAAGATCTTTCCCATCTACTGGTTTAGATAGAACTGATGGTATTTCCATGTGTCGAAGAAATTCCTCAAATGTTGTCTAGTAGTCTTGATTCCATTTAAAGTTCTTCTTATCCTTCTTCAATGCATCGAAGAATGGTACACACTTATCCATCGCTTTGGATATAAAGTGGCTCAATGCTGCGATCTTCCTATTCATACTCTACAACTCCTTTTTTTGTCGACAGGGCTTTGACATTATGTAATATAGCCCTTGCATTTACTATGAATCCGAAAAAATTTCCCAATGAAACACCAAACGAGCACTTCAATGGGTCCAATTTCATTCCATACTTCCAAAGGTTTTCGAACATCTCCGAGAGATTATCCAGATGGTTTCCAGATACTCATGCTTTCACAAGTATGTCATCACATATACCTCCATCGTCTGCCTGATCTGATTCTTGAACATTATTTTCACTAATCTTTGGTAAGTAGCATCAGCATTCTTTAAGTCGAATGGCATTACGTGATAACAGTATAGTCCCAAGTCAGTAATGATGTCGATGTTCTCATGATTAGGCCCAGGCACCATAATCTGATTGTATCATGAGTAGGCATCCATGAATGAGAGCAGCTCATGCCTCGTGGTTCCATCAACGGGCTGGTCGATTCTGGATAGTGGAAAGCTATCCTTTGTGCAAGCTTTATTCAAATCCGAGTAGTCGACACAAGTCTGCCACTTTACATTCGATTTCTTGACCAGTATAGGGTGCGACACCCATTTAGGATATGTTGCATCATGGATAAAGCCATTGGCCAATGGCTTATCCACTTCCTCCTTCAATGCAACGGATCGCTCCGGACCCAGACTGCGTCTCTTCTGCCTTATTGGTGTGAAGTTGGGATCGATATTAAGTGAGTGACAATGCTATCTTCGGTGATATCCCACACATATCAAAATGCGTCCAAGCGAACATATCCTGATTGGCATGAAGAAATTTTATCAGTTCATTTTGCATCTTAACTCCAAGCTGTGAACCTCTCTTTAAGACCTATGTTGGGTCATCCATGTCGACGGGGACAACAACCATAAACTCCCTCGATGTTGCCCGTTCCTCCCCTGCACACTTCTTCCTAGGGTCGATAGTCTTATCGAAGTAACTATGGTCCCTGAGCCAGGGTCGTTCTATAATTTCTATGCTTGTGGTTTACGAATGTGGAGAGTCTTCCGCACATTCTTCCCCTTCTCACGTCGTTTGGCTTCGCGCATTTCGATGATGTAACATTCTCTTGTCTCATTTGGTCTCCTCTTACCACTCAAACCCCATTTTCCATTGGGAAATTCATTATAAGGCACCATAGAGCCAAAGCTATTCTAAAATCAGCAAAGGCTAGTTGACCCAAGCAACCGTTGTAAGTTGCGAATTCATCAATTATCAGGAAGGTCTGAATAAGAACAACCCTCCATTCTCCTTCTCCAAGTTCCACAGTTAAGTCAATTTTCCCGACAGGCTATTTTGGTTCGCCTATAAATCCCTGAACTTTCATCCTACAACTGGTCATATCCTTCATACTGATCTTCATCTTATCAAACGTTTGTTGGAAAAAGATGTTAACCGAACTTCCACTGTCAACCAACAATCTACACACAACTATCGAATTGGTATTCCAACTACTACCACCATTGGGTCCAGAGTTGGTGCATCTATACCTTTAGCATCCCGATTCTGAAATATAATGTCATCAGTTATCATTTTCTATTGTTTGGTCGGGGTTCCATCTTCAATGGTATAATAAGCTTCTTTAGGAGCGTGCTTCAAAGAACTAGCATATCGCTCCATCTCGCCCCAACTCTTTTGCGCTGGATGAGGTCCTCTAGTTATGATACTTATCACTAGCCTTTGATTGCTCCATTTGGGCCCTTCTCCATTGGGTCCGGATTGATTTCCTTGATTGCTCAAAACTTGGGGACTAGCAGGTTGGTCAAAGTTCTGTGTTTTCTTCACATATTGTTGGAGCCTGTTTTTCCTTATTAATTGCTCAATTAATTCCTTCAGATGCTGACATTCATTTGTGTTACCCTAGTAAGTCTCGTGAAAGCGACAAAATTTCCCCGATTTATTTTGTTGTTCAGACGCTTCTCGCTTGGGTGGTTTGTTATATCGCTTAATTCCCTAAGTGAAAAAGTAGATGTTTTGCAAGCTATTGTTCAATGACGTACAATCCTTGGGTTTGAGATTCCTTAGTCGTTTTCTATTCCCATCGCGCTATCAAAGTACTGCTTCCTCTTCTTCTTATTCGAATTCTTTTCTATGTTCCTTGTTGTAGCTCTAGAGCTGTTTCCATCCTACCACCATGACATTGCTCTGAACAATTTCCTTTGGTTTATCACCTACAGTTTTTCCTTCATCTATGCTTGCCTCTTCCAGTCTTAGAAACTGGTTTGCCTTTCGGTGGAATTCCTTCATGGTAGTGGGTTATTTAATTCTAATCCATCTACCGAAATCTGTATCCAGGTGAATGGCTAGGACCAAAGCCAAAAAAATCATATCCTCCTTTGGATTGCATTCCTCGGTAACTGCGATGTTAAATAGATTCATTAAAGGTTTCAGTGACTCATTGGGTCCTTGGTAGAAGCCAGATAAGGACATCACGTCTTTTTGTCGTGCAGTATGGAGTATAAACATCTCTAGAATTTTTTTTCTAATTCATCAAAAGTGGAAATAGACCTTGGTGCAAGTCTAGTAAACCAAATGGAAGCAACTCCTTCCAAGAAGATAGGGAAACATCTGTAGACGATAGCATCCGTCACCCTAGCTCCATCCATATGTCACTCATATTTGTACAAGTGTGGTCAAGGGTTCGTCGTTCTGTTATATGATGGCATGTCGACGTAGTGTACTTCTTAGGATATTCTTCTCTTAGAACGCTTTAAGTGAATAGAGTTCCGCTTGGCGCGGAACCCTAGTCCTCATTCTTTTTGCCTCTATTCTCCTCTATTAACCGTTTGACCATGTCAGCGATGTACTCCTCGCTAGCATGGTGGTCTACAAGTGGGCTGTTAGGGGCTATGCCAAGTGTTTGACTCTACAAATGGTCTCGGTTTGCCAGTTAACGCCTATGTTCTCCATTCTCTAGGAGAACCACTCCTGCAGGGTCCCGTTGGCACACGGTTGGTCCTACTGCAGTAGTTTGAACTTCATTTCCAACATCTTGCCTATTTACATCAGCGTTCATTTTCCAATCTATCATCATCAAGTTGCGTGTCATCTTCAGAGTCAAAAAAGTACTGCATTGTTCACTTGAGGGGTGTTCATTCCAAGATTTGGGTTTGCTGCAGGCTATTTTCCAATAGGAGGAGTACTTCCGTTGCCTTCTATTATGAATCCTACAGCTCCACCAACAACCTCCTTCTGCTTTTGTTTATAGTTCCTCCTATTCAGGCCTGAAAGAAAGGAATTCTCTTGTTCCATAGCAGCTGTAGTTTCTTTTCTAGCACTCGGGTCTCCTGGTGGCTGCAGCGCTAGCAAAGATGAATCTTATCCATGAGAGCCTTTAGGCTATCGACCATTTTTTGGTTAAGTTCATTAACCATCTGGTTAAGCTCCCCTTTGGTTAAAACTTCCTATTGAATGGAGGATCTTGATTTTAGATTTCTAGTATTAACTTCGGTTCCGTGATTGTTGGTGTTGTTAATTTCAGTTTGTTGGGGAGTTGCTTCATCACCACCAACTGTTGCTTATGCGGATCTTCCAGAGGTAGTTCTCTGTTTTCTAAGTGCCATTGATATCCAACAACAAGCTTGCAAATCCTTAGAGCAAATTACCTGGATCTAACCGTGAGATCCCTTCTAATCCAAAATAGCAAGCTAGATCTAAGCATGGATTTACATTTTCTCGGTGAATGCACCAAAATATTAATGGAAAAAATGGATTAACACTAAAGAATATGTTGTAGGAAACCTAGGAGACCTAGATCCAGTACATATTAGTAACAATATAGGAAAATTAAAAGTAATAAGAAAGAGAGACATAATTTGTAGTGCTTCAGCCATATTTGGCCTACGTCCACTTTATAGCTTTGTTGCTTATAGATTTGATAGAGTTTAACTGAGATTACAAAAGGTTTGAGAGAGAATGAGTCGTAAGTGCAGGGGGTAGACCGATTCTTAGTCCTAGAATTGCCTAAAGTAGCTACCCTGGTGACTAGCGGAAGAAGATGAAGAAGAGATAAAGCTTCCGCGTATCGATGGCAGAAACTGGATTATTTCTTAGTTACTTAATGGTTTGTGTTTATAGGGATAGCAGTCATGTTGGAGCAAAAGCCCACTACCAGAGAGATCTATACATCAGCCTAAGATTGTATGAAAAACTTGGAAGTGCTACGAGATAAAGTGATTACTCGGTACCGAGTTACCCCTATAACTTGGTATCGAGTTATCCCCTTAGGGGGGATCCCAGTGATTCCTCATGGATCGTGCTTCATATTTTAAGCTGCCCTTTTTGTTTTCGTGGTCCAATGGCTTGTTTTGATGATCATTCCTCTATGACTTGGCTTGTTCTGCAGTTTATTGGAATTAACTCTTCAATTCTTCAGATAATTCATCTGGAATTCTATGAAATTGATTGGGCTTGCATATAATAATTAGAAGATGGATTATGCAAAGTTGGAGCTTCCAACTATAAAGCACAATAACTCGATGCCGAGTTATGGCTATAGCTCCGTAGTGTTCCAGCTTTTCATGACTTATTTTTTACTCCATTTGGGTCTACCCTCCAGGTTTCAAGTTGTTCTGTCTTCGTTTTGACATTTTATCTTCCATTGAATTCTGCCTAGTTAAGAACCCAATTAGCATCTAGTTAGTCTCTTATTTAAGGTGGATTTGATGATACTACTTCCACTAGTTCATTCACTTGCAGATGTGCCACCATAGAGAAGCTCTTTTCTATCCTGTATCAGTTATAGAAATCCTTGACTTCGGCACTCTCGAACTGGGTTCCATTTCTGCGATGATCTTCTGAGGTACTCCAAACCTGCAAATAATATTCTTTATTACAATATTTATCACTTTTTTGTCATGATCGTGGCAAGCGATTATGCTTTAGCCCATTTCGTAAATTAATCCACTACAACGATAACATATTTAGCTCCTCCGTTTGCTATCCGTAGCACCATTGATAATGTCGATTCCCCAAATTGCAAACGACCAAAGACTGACCGTTTGTGCAAGTTTCGTTGATGGGGCCCTTGGAATCTTCGTAAATCTTTTGCACTAGTCGCATCGTTTGGTGTAGTTAGCAGCATCCCGGTTTATCATCGACCAGAAATATCCATAGAGAAGTATCTTTTTCACTAGAATCTACCCTCCGGTGTGATTACCACAACTACCTTCATGGATTTCCATGAGGATCTTCCTAGCCTCATCCTTAGCTACAAATTGAAGTAGGGAAGTTGAGAATCCTCTCTTATACAGTACCCCATCTTGCATGACGAATAGTGGCGCTTTCTGAAGGAGTTTCTTCTAACCGTTCCTGTCTCTTGAGAGAGTTCTGTTGATCAAATACTCCCTGATTGAGGTTATCCATGGCTCCTCCTCTTCCATTGCCTTTAGAATCTAGTCGACGTCCATCTAATCAATGCTTGGAGCTATCAAAACTTCCATTGGAACTAATCCTATTAGTTGCGCTTCCTAAAGCTAGGTAGCTTAGCTAAAGAATCGGCCTTCATGTTTTCCTCTCTAGGGATGTGCGTTATCGTATAATGCTCTATGTACTCGGGAAGTTCTAATGATTTTAACGGGTAAAGGGCTAGTCACACACTCTTGGCCTGATACTCCTTTTTGATTTGGAAAATTACTGGCTGGGAATCGCTCAATATGTACAGCGTCTTTATCCCCAATTCCTTTGCTATCCTCAATCCTACTATTAACGCCTCGTATTCGGCTTCATTATTAGTTGAAACTCCAACTTCAATGCATAATAGATTGACCATCCATCCATCGTCTCAAATTCTACTCCTACCCCCGAGCTATATTCATTTGAAGCACCGTCGATGAATAGCTTCTAATGAGGGACTGCAACTACAACATCCTCTTCATTTTCACATCCACATGCTGTAAACTCGGCGATGAAGTTTTCCAATGCCTGCCCATTTATCGCTCTCCTTGGATGGTAAGTAATGTCGTATTGGCTCAACTTGATATTCCATTTTAGCAACCTTCTTAAAGTCTTGGGTCGGTATAATATTTGTTTCAAAGGATGATCTGTTAGTACCTTGATCGGATGATCTTAGAAATATGACCTTAACTTTCTAGACGTGATCAACAAGCAATATGCAAGTTTCTCCAACTTTGGGTAATTATTTTCAGCTCCAATAAACCGCTTGCTGTTGCAGTAAACTGGTCTTTGAATCCTCGCCTCCTTACGTACCAATGCTACGCTTTGTGCATGAGAAGTCACTGCCAAATAGACAAATAGTCCTACCCGTCCAGTGGTTTGGACAAGACCGGTGGCATTTCCACGCGCCTCAATAATTTTTTGAAGGCGTTCTGGCAATCTTGATTCCGTTCAAAGATTTTCTTCCCCTTCTTGAGGGCATTGAAGAAGGTACACACTTATCTGTTGCCCTTGATATAAACCGACTCAATGCAGTAATCTTTCCATACAAGCTCTGAAGTTGTTTCTTCATGGTCAGGGTAGTAACGTTCCCCAATGTGTTTATCTATTCTGGATTACACTTGATGCCCCGTGCATTTACAATAAATCCTAGACACTTTCCAGATGCTACTCCAAAAAACATATTAATGGATTTAGCTTCATCCCGTGTTTTCGTAAGACTTTAAACATTTCTAAAAGGTCATCTAGATGGTTCCGTGACACTCAGTATTTCACAAGCTTGTAGTCTATGTATACTTCCATTTTCCATCCGATTTGATTCTTGAATATAGAATTTACTAATCTCTAATATGTGGCTCCAGCGTTCTTCAAACCGAATGACATTACTCGGTAGAAGTATAACCCTAAATCCATTAGAAAGCTAGTATTTTCCCGATCCGGTATATGCATCCGAATCTGGTTACAGCCCGAATAAGCATCCATAAAGGAACTCATGTTCACCAATTTCATCTACTAGTTGGTCAATCTTGGGCAAAGGAAAGCTGTCCTTCGGGCATGCCTTATTCAAATCTAAGTAATCGATACATGTTCTCCATTTCCCATTTAACTTCTTGACCAACATGGAATTGGATACCTAACCGAGTTACAAAGTGTCATGGATAAAGCCCATCGCCAATATCTTATCCGCTTCTTCCTTCAACATAGCGGATCGCTCTGGACCCATACTACGCCTTTTTTGTTTTATTGGAGTAAACTTTGGGCCAATATTCAGTACGTGACACGCTATCTACGACGATATCCCACACATATCCGAATGTGCCCATGTGAATATATCCAAGTTTCCTTAGAGGAAATTCACCAATTCCATTCTTATAGTTAGCATTGAGCTGAGATCCAATTTATGGAACCCAAGTAGAATCATCCATGTCGATTGGAGCATTCACTGCCTACTCAGCCGGTACAGGTTACCCTTCCCCTGATTAGTTCTTGGAATCCATAGCCTTGTTAAACCAACTATGGTTCATCAAGCCAAGGTCAGTGCTTTGATTGCTATGCTTACGAGTATTGAATGTGGAGAGTTCTCTCTATATTCTTGCCTTCCTCGCACCGCTTCGCTTCTCTCAGTTCTGCAACATAGCATTCTCTTCGAGCACTCTAGTCACCTTTCATTACTCCGACCTCATTTCCATAGGGAATTTCATCACTAAACACCAAGATGCCAGAGCTATTCTAAAGTCAGCATGAGCTGGTCAGCCTAAAAGGCACTGTATGCTAAGTACTTGTCTACAATAACAAACTTTTGAATTCGGACTATCCTACGATCTCCTTCGCTTAGTTCCATAGGAAAATCAATCGTTTTGAATGGTTGCTTTGTGTCAATTATAAATCCTTGAATCTTGGTTTTACAAGTAGTAAGCTTCTTCATGTTGATCTTCATTTGATTAAATGTTCCCCTTGAATAGTATGTTCATTGAACATCCTTTGTCTACTAAGACTCAACGTATAGTTGTCGGTCCAATTCCGACTGTTACCACCATGGGCTCAAAAGTCGGCGCTTCGACTCCGTCAACACCTCTATTCCTAAATATGATATTATCAATTATCATCCTTTGTTATTTAGCTATAGCTTCGTATTCTATAGCAAAGCAACTCTCCTAATGTACATTCTTCATCGAGCTTGCGTGCCATTCCATTTCCCTCCAGCTTTTCTCAATTGGATGGGGTCCTTCGGTTATGGTATTTGTTGCCAATTTTCCATCATTTCATCCGGGACCTTCACCACTTGGTCCAAATTGATTTTCTTGAGCAGGCGGCTTTTGGAGTCTTAGGACTTGGGCACCTTCCTATGGTTCTTTGACATACTGTTGAGCTTATTTTTCCTTATCAATTTTTCGATGAGATTCCTCAAATGCCGACACTCATTCGTGTTATGTCCATGAGTTTCAAGGAAATGACAAAACTTTCTGAAGTGCCTTTCTTGCTCGGTTGCCTCCCTCCTTGGTGGTTTTTTGTATTATTCCAATCCTTGAGCAGCAAGGTTTCCAGAGTTTCCTATATTCGTTGCTCCATTACCAACGTTGTACCAAGATTTCTTTATTGCCACGTTTCTCTAGATAACCTTCCTCAACCGTCCGTCATCAACATTACTTGAAGCTAAACTTGCTTCTTCCAAGCATAGAAATTGATTAGCCTTCTAAAGGAACTCCTCCATAGTCGTAGGTTACTTCATCTTCAGCCATCTACTAAAATCCATGTCTGGGTGAATTCCCCGAACTGATGCCATGAGTACCAGATCCTCCTTTGGATTACTTACTTTAGTAATAGCAACATTGAACCGGTTCAAAAAATCTTTCAGCGACTCCTTAAGCCCTTGAGGTAAGCTCGACAAGGACATCACATCCTTAGGCCATGCAGCATCTAGTCGGAACTGCTCCATGAATTCCTACCCAACCCATCAAAAGTCGATATGTATCTCGACGCGAGCCTAATAAACCGCATGACGCAACTTCTTCCAAGAAAATGAAAAATCATCTACACCAAACAGAATCTGTCCTCTTAGGACCATCCATGTGTCATTCATATTTAAGTAAATGTTGCCTAAGATCGGTAGTTCTATTGTATGACAGCATAGTCGGCACTGTAAACTTGCTGGGGTACTCACCTCTCAGAATATTCATGAATGGAGTTCTGCTTGGTGCGGAACCCTAATCCTCGTACTTTCTACCTTTACTTTGTTCAATTAACCACTTAACCATGTCTGTTATGTATTCCTCGCTGGAACGGTATCCTATAAGATGACCACTAGTGGCTGCACCAAGCTTTTGGCTTCGAAAATGATCCCGGCATGTCTGCTGATGTCTAGGTTCTCTAGTCTCTAGGAGAACCACTCCTTCGGTATTCCATTGGCGTTCGGTTACTTCCATTTTAGCTATTTCAACTCTGGCTCCATTAGCTTCAATGACCAGCTCATAATCATTGCCATCACTCTATAGTCGTCTTAAGAATCAGATAAATCCATAGCATCTACTTCCTGTCCCCCCTCCTATCTAAAATTCCTCTTTGTACTAAGAGAAATCCTCTCGGCACTGAGTTGTTTTATTATGGGGAGCACTTCTGTTTCCTCCTATAGCTCTTTTCATAACACCAGCAAATACTTCCTGCTGTTTTCCCTTTTCCAATTGCTTAACTGACCAGAAATGGACGAATTCTCTTCTTCAGATCTGGAGGGAGAAACTTCTCTCATGGTCTTCCTGGTCCTTTGCAATTGCTGGGTCAGCAGGGCATCCATCTTGTCCATAAAAGCTTTCTAACTATCCACCATCTTCTGGTTCAATTCATACAGCATTTTATCAAGCTCACATCTGGTAACCACTTCTTGGTGAGCAGATGACCTTGGTATCGCCTGTTGATTACTAACTTCCACTTGGTGAGCATTTTCTTCATCACCACCGGTTCCATCTCCTATGGATCTATTGGATCATTTAGGTGCCATTGAAAATTTTTTAGCAAGCTTCTCACTACTTCATAACAAAACTTCTGGATCTAACCATTGCACCTCTTCAAATCCAAAATAGCAAGTTAGATCTAACCCTGAGTTGGATCTTCTTAGAGAAAGCACCATAATGTTGACACCAAAAGTGGCACAACACCCAAATATGACCTATTGTAAGACTAGATCCAGTAGAAAGAACAGAAAAGTGCAAAAAAGTGCAGAAAAGTAGAGAGACATAAGATTTTCATAGTGATTCGGCCATCTCTGGCCTACGTCCACTTTACATTTTTATTGATTATGGATTTGATAGAGGTTTATAGAGAGATTAGAGTCACTAGTACAAAGGGTTGCAGGTTCTTAAGCTTAGAACTGTAAAAAGTATCTGCCTAGGTGACTATTATGTAGAGTGATAGAAGGTTAAGAAGATCCAGGGTCTGGAACCAAGAGAAAGATCTTTGGTTAGTTACTATAGGGATGGTATATATGGAGACACTGCTCTGCATGTCCACTGACTTGAGTTGCACAAGGTCCAGATGCTAGCCGCAGGTAGAGAAGGGTCACGCCGGCCCAGTTCCTAAGATAGACCTCCCAGTACCGAGAGGTTCATGTAGGTGTCGAGAAGTTTTTGTTGGTGCAAACTCTTTTTTCTCTCTTGCCTTGCTCCCCTATCTCCAATTCGATGTATTTCAAACCCTTTCAAATAGAAGTTGAGTCATTCCTGACGAATTCCATGTAACACTTGTATTATGCTGCTTTCTTTGCTTTCTTTTCATCAATCCTTAAAGTTGCTCGTCTATCCTCTGAGAAACAAACTTGATGTATATTGCTTGAGGTAATACTTAAAGTAAAAGAGGTTGGTGTAGTCCAAAGGGAAAAAGAAAGCTCTCAGTACCGAGACGTCCTCTTGGTACCTAGAGGTTTAGTTTGCTTCAATGGACTTGTGATTTTCTAAGTATCCTCTTCAAACTCCTCCAAATGTGTTTCAAAGTTCTTGAGTCGTTTTGTTTTCATCTTTTCATTCTAACTTCCGTTGAAAATATGCTTAGTTAAAAATCCTTTAACATAGTTCAACCAATTTTTGTATCCAATCCCTAGCATCCAAAATCCTAGCACACCATTTCTAACATCCAAAATTTAGAAGAATCCAGATTTCTAAACCTATATTCTTATGGTGGAAAAGGGTTTAGACGAAGAATTCCATATTTTCGTCTTTTACTTGTGTATCCATTCTCCTGTATCTTGGAACCTTCTCTTTTTCCCCCAATTTTTTCTAACTTTTCGAAGTACAACCTATATAAGGAAATTTACTTTTACAATTTTAAAATTTTAAAATAGAGTTATTTTAAAACAAGTTTGATTTACCTATCGAAAGGGTATGGAAAAAGAATTCCCAAGGCTAAAACAGCTATTTCCCCTATTACTAACTACGTTTTACATTACTGTCACTTCTGCTGCATAGTAAAATTCATACTTGCTAACCCATCAACTTTCCCTATGCTAAGCATACGACATTTCAAAAATAAAAAATTCCCTCCTTTTTCGTTCAAAATCCTTTTCAATTAAATTTTAAAAATGGTTAGAAAACTTAAAACTTAAATTTATTTTTTTCAAAACTTTACAAAAAATTTACTATTAAAAATCAAAGATTTTTGAACAAATTTTTTTACAAAAGTATTTGTTTTTTTCTTTTCAAAACAAACTAAGCCACATCATACGCAGTCATAATTTAGTTGATGAGTTTACATCCATGATTGTCTATTTTCTACTACACGGTAAACTTTTAAATTTCTGAAATGTTTTCTTTTAAATTAGAACAACTAGCACACATGTTCACTTATAAATTTCAGCTTTTAAGGCATTGGGATAGTGATCTGTGGTTTCACAACAACATTTCCTCGTCCTTCGCTTACTAAAATTTATCTTCTTAAAATTTTAAGAGTTTTGGGACATAAAATTATTTTACTTTTGGTAGCTAATAAATTTCCTAATTTATTTTATTAACTTCCCATCTTATTTTGGATTAGTTAAGTGCATGAGATTTCCTTACTTACACAACTTTCTAATAAATATAGTGGTCAATCTAGAAAACCAATTTAAAAGGAACTTTTCTCTTTTGTATAATAGAAACAACTAATACTTACAACCCAAACCTAAAAGAAACAATTGCTAGAAGCTGCCCTTCAACATCAACTAACATTAACGATATTGTGGCTCTATCACTTCTTACTTAAATTAAATGGACTTTTTTAACATGTCGTGCTATTGTAAACCACGTATCTTAACTTTCCTTTTTGACTACTAATAAATAAGTTCCATCCATTACTTCCATTATCACAATCAATTATATTACTAATCTATATCTCTTGATAGTATTCTTAAATATTGGTATGTGCTTTCTTTATTTTTAATCTTTCATGCGAGTATACATTAGAACTCGCATAACTATAATTTGATACCATTTCCCATTTTGTTATGGGTTCTACTTTATTGTCGTCACACTTGTCTAATGAAACATTCCTAAGTTCATACCAATACTCCTTATATTCTAAGGGGTCCACTACTGCTACTGTACGAGCATTCATCTCTATTTTATTCATAGCCTTAACTTTTGCCCCGTCTCACCTAGGCAATCATCCTTATCTACTCCATATTAAAATTTAAGATTGATTTTCACCGTCATTTATAAAATTAAAACTTCATAATTATAAAGTAGTTAATCTCAAAACTTTTATCTTTAAAAATATAAACTTGGAAACTTTTTATTTAAATCCTTCAATATTTGGTTTCAAAAAGGAACCATGAAAATCTTCTTATATTAACCAATGTTAGATGTATGCGTCTTAGCTTTTAAAACTATAATTTATAATTTATCCATCAAGTTTATTTATTAAGGTTAAAAGGAAATGTTAATAATTAAATTTTGAAATGATCCTCTCTTTATTTTCAAATAAGAGTCAAATTTTATTACATAAATGGTTATTCAAATTAACTTTTCCTTTAAAATCTTTTAACAACAAAGATTTTACTTATTAAAAGTGGAATTTATAACTTAAACTATTTATTAAGTTTTTTTTATATAAAATTCATAATTTTTTTTATACCAAACCATTTTCTTCAATAACGAACTTTACAGTGTTTGTAAACCATCCTTTATAACTTTTACTAAAACCGGGAATAGGCAAAGACAACTTCCAACCTATTATTTTCCTAAAACTCTGGCTACTTCCACTTTCATCTATAGCGGAGGTTTTAATATTAGGAGGACTTCTAAAAATGTATGTGCAATTACTGCACATATTTGTGGAAATTATCCAATTTTTTTTAATTCCTTACATTGTTAGTAATTACTAACACAATTTTATATAAATTTATTGCACTGTTTCTATATACATTTCATAATTGTTAGCGTCAAAAATGGCGCTAACACCCAAACAGTATGAAAGCACCACAAATCCAATAACCAACTCCAAACAGAATGAAGTAGAGAATAAAATATAAAGAATAGAAAACTAAAACGTTAAGAAATGAACACATAAAGTTTTATAGTGGTCCAGCGTACTCCGACCTATGTCCACTCCAAAGGTTTCTCCTTTTATTTATACCATTGATTATAGTTACAATGATTTTAATCAGAATAATAAAAATGGTAGATTATAGGTAAGAGAGCCCAAAGAGTAGATCTAGAAGGAAGAAGAAGGTCCCTTTCTCTAAGCCAATGATCATGTATTTATAATAGAAGATGCGCAAATATCCAGCTGAAAACTTTCCTATAAAACCTCGAGACCAGGCCGACCCCACTCACCAAAAATGAGCCACGCTGGCCCACTTTTAGGGATCGATGCTGATCCCTATAGGAGGATCGGTGTTGATCCCCAAGATAGAGAAGTGGGGCCCAGTGATCCCTTCCAGGGGTCCTCCACGATGTTTATTTAACGTTTCCTGAGTTGTTCTGCGATGTTGCCTAGGTGAAAATTGGAGATATCGACCGATTTCCATTGAGTTAAGATGCTGAGTTAAGTGACCATATCCATTGTGATCCGATCTGATCCCTTGCCTAAGGTAAGGGATAGATACCGATCCCCTACCTAGGTTAAGAGATAAGTACCGATCCCCTACCTAGGGGAAGCACCAATCCATACTTTGCTAATTCCAAAATGTCATTCACCTAAATCCGCTCGACTCGACTATCATCCATAGCTTTGGTTATACTTGATTTTCAAACTTAATAATCACCCCTTTGGGCTTTCTGCCTTGGTCATTATGAAATTCATTTAGTTAAATCCACCCATATACTGCCTGGTCAAAAGGCATGTTAACACTTGCCCCTCAAAACATGCCTTGCGATAGAAAGCTGTGCTTTGAATTATCATAAGTCTGAAGTCCAAAATCCATAATCCATTGATAGTTGAAATTTCTAATCCAAAATCCAATCCTTTGCTAAACAAAATCACCGTAAGGTATCTTGTGTTCGCCCGGGTGTTAGTTTTTGTTTGCGAATCCTCAATATCTCTGGATTGTTAGTGAAAGCAGTGAATGTTCCAAGTCAATAGTCAATTCTGGAACCATTCCAAATCCTTAGCCAAATCCATATCAATCTAAAGTAGTAACCAAATACATGATTTCACCAAATCGTTTACCAAATCCAAAGCCTTGATTTCACCGGATCATTAATGCCAAATCATTGATCTCTTTGGATCGTTAGAAAAATTCTAGATCTCATCGGATCGTTGTCCAAATCTGTGACCTCTCTAGGTCAATATCCAAGTCCATGACCTCACTGGGTCGATATCCAAATCAATAACCATTTGAAATCCTGGAATTCGGTGAGCCAATCCACGATCTCTCCGAGTTGTTATCCAAGTTCTTGGTCTCTCCGAACCAATTGATGGTCTCTTTGGACCCTTGCTAAGCCCGATCCACTTGCTCTCCGACGAGGGGACTTAACGACGAGTGAGTCGATCTTGTCGCTTTTCGACAAATCGACTCACTCCCTGCACTCCGGTCCTTTTAGGGCATATAGCGATGTCTTGATCCTCTTGGACTGATCATAGCCTCTCCGAGCTCTTTTTGGACCCCCATTATGTCACTCTCCGGTGAAGGAGGAACAACGACAAGTAAACTGATCCTATCGCTCTCCAACGAAGCGGAATTACTTCTTGAACTCCGATTCAGTGTCTGTGGACATAATACGATGTCCTGGACTTCCTAGGCTGATTATGGTCTCTTCAGACCCTTGCTGGACCCCATCCAGTATCTCTCCGGCAAAATAGGAATAGCAATAAGTCAATCATGTCGCTTTTCGGTGAAGCGACACACCTTCTGCACTCTGGTCCTTGATTCTTCGCTCAGGGACATAACGTGATTAATTCCATACTGACTTCCTTTCTCTGGCCTTGACTCACTGATCGAGGGCTTAATCTATGACGTAGGAAACCATCATGTCGCTCTTCGACGAAGGGACTCACACCTTGTGGTTATTACCCCATCTCTCTGGTCGGAACATAACGTGATCTGTAGGGTTTTATTCTATGGCCTAGATTCCCCAATCGAGGACTTAATCCATGACATACGAGTTCATCCTGATACTCTCCGGCAAAGGGACTCGCACCTTGCGATTATTGCCCTGTCTCTCCAGTCGGGACAACCGCAATCTGCTTTGTTCATTGCATTAATGCAGATTTAAGTGTTTTCAGATCCATTTATCATGGAAGTTCATTGCCATCTCAAAGCATGCCTAGGGACCACTCATGATCTCGTACATGTGTAAGTGACTTAGCCGCTTTATTATAGAATTTATTATTGATTTGGTTCAAGCCATCCCAATCAAGAGATGACGATCTGTACCCTTCAATCGGGCCTGCTCCAATTTATGGCAGATGATGACTGCTCCTACTCCATCCTCATGTCTGATTCCTTACAAAGTCAATCATAGCCTTACCCTCGGCACCTTGAGGAGCAGTGTCGATCCCCTTAAAGGGATCGGTGTTGATCCCCTTAAATTGATCAGTTTTGCCCTCCTCCCCCGTCGCTCCAATCCATGTCCAAGCTGAATAGTTTCTGCTCTAAGTCCTGGATTCTAATTTTCGGCTATTCTAACATCCATACCAGATTAACTCGAGGGCATTCCCCCAAGCCTTGGGGGTTCGGTGCCGACCCCTCCAGGGGGATCGTTGCTGATCCCCCGATGTTAACCGGGGGCTACCGTTAGCTGCTCCGCTACGATCTCCTGCTTGTTGCTCCATTTTTATGCTCCCCGTTCTGATTTTCTGCAACTCCTACTACTCTAACTCCTTGATCCAAATTGTCAGTAGCTTCTACCGCTCTTACCTATCCAATTTGCCTAAGTAAATTCTGCATCATTTCCTTTTGCCTCTTCATCATTCTCTCTTGAGTTGTATCCAACATCGCCTTCATCTCGTTCCTAGTGCTGTAGGTGGAGGGTTGATTATCTCCTTAGGAAGACTCCTAGCTTTCTCTATTGCGACTCCAATTCGCAAGCACTCTCCTTGTAGATTTCCTAACCATTGTTTCCTAGATCCAAGTATCCAAGCTTCCAAATCCGTGGGTGCAAGTAATTCTCAGTGAAAGCACCAAAATGTTCCAGTCTTGTAAACGGGAGGTTTGTAGTTCGATCCTGCATGGGGGCACCAAATGTTAGCGTCAAAAATGGCGCCAACACCCAAACAGTATGAAAGCACCACAAATCTAATAACCAACTCAAACAAAATGAAGTAGAGAATAAAATACGAAGAATAGAAAATTAAAACAGCAAGAAATGAACAGAGAAAGTTTTATAGTGGTTCGGCGTACTTCATCCTACGTCCGCTTTAAAGGTTTTTCCTTTTGTTTATACTATTGATTGCAGTTATAATGATTTGAATCTGAATAATAAAAATGGTAGAGTGTAGGTAAGAAAGCCCAAAGAGAAGATCTAGAAGGAAGAAGAAGTTCTCTTTCCCTAAGCCAATGATTATTTATTTATAAGAGAAGACGTGAAAATATCCAGCTGAAAACTCGCCTACAAGACCTCGAGACTAGGATGACCCCACTCACTAAAAATGGGCCACACTAGGCCCACTATTAGGGATCGGTGTCGATCGCTATTACGAGGTCGATGTCAATCCCCAAGATAGGGAGTGGGGCCCAACGATACCTCCCAAGGGTCCTCCTCGATGTTTACTTCATGTTTCCTGAGTTGTACTACAATGTTGCCTAGGTGAAAATTGGAGATATCAATCAATTTCCGTTGAGTTGTGCTGCTGAGTTAAGTGTTCATAGCCATAGTGAACCGATCTGATCCACTGCCAAAGGTAAGGGATAGGTACCGATCTCCTGCCTAAGGAAAGGGATAGGTACCGATCCCTTACCCAGGGGAAGCACCAATCCATACTATTCTAGGATGCGATTAGTCTGAATCCGCTCTACTATCATCCATAGCCTTGGTTATATCTGATTTTCAAGCCTAATAATCACCCCTTTGGGTATCCTGCCTTGGTGATTTACGGAATTTGTTTAGTTAAATCCACCCGTATATTGGCTGGTCAAAAGGTTGTTTAACAATAATGTTACTACTATTTAACTTTATTCTACCTAAACTACTCTTATTTATATGGCTTCTCTATATATAAGTTTCCCTCAATTTACTGCCTTCTTTATTGAACCATTGCATTCGTCCACTGCTTTATTTTTGAGTTCTTGTCTCCTTTCCGTTCATTTTACCCCATTCAAAACTTTTACCACTTAAAAAATTTCATATCAGAAAATCAACGAACTACATACACACTACTAATTTTTATAACAAACAATTTTTTATTTTTTGAGAGAAATGGGTTATCCTCAAAATTAGAGGAGAGCACACATGAATATATATATATATATCACTAAAAACAAAAGTGCTGCCAACATGCCTGGCATGTAACTAATCATAATACAAAAACACTGAAAAAGGACTCAAGTACATCTAGAATGAGCTCCGGCAAGGCCACCGCCCGTTACACCTCAATATCGAGCTCCGGCAAGGCCACCGCCCGGTAATAAGGTGTTAGAAGTACCCAAAAAATCCATGATGCAACCCAGTGCGAATGAGATCAATAAGTAGCTCCAGCGGAGAAAGAACGCCTCATTACAAACTCGGAAGATCCATAATGAATGCCTCACTACAAATGTGGATGATCTAGAATGAAGAACGCCATACTACAAATGCGGAAGAAACGGAAAGAAATCCTCACTACGAACGCATAAGGTCCGGAATGAACGTCTCATTGCAATCCTATCAGCGGCAATCCTAAAAACCTGCAAATGGTAATCTAGTACCATTTCTGGCCTAAACCTGTATCTATAGATGAAAATAAAGTAAAATATAAGAATAATACACATATATGTATATAAATGAAATTTATATACATATATATGTATTAATGAAGTAAAAGAAATAAAACTAAAGCTAAAATTTATAAGATGGAAAAGAAACTAAAATAAGAAACAGACTAAAAAAGAATCCAAGCTCATTATGCAACATCCTAACCAGCTCTAAAGATGTAAAAAAGAGATTTCGAAATCAGAAAGGTAAAAAATTAGCGAAATTTGAATTTAAAAACCTATAAACTAAAACATCTAAAAAATTATCCTTATGCTTCTTTAATCAAAAGAACATTATGATACTCAGTAAAATCATCATTCAAATTTGAGAAAATGTTAATGCTACAATTATAAATGTTAAAAATATTATTTTTATGTTTAAATAGCTTAATGTTATTACTAAGTTATTAAGATATTCTTTGAAATGATTATTTTTAGCTAATCTATATTTTGGATTTGAGATCCAATTAAAACAAAATGATGGTATTATAAAAATCAATTTATTAATATGACTATTATTATTATTAAAAAGTCTCTGGTTTCTCTCAAACCAAATATACCAACAAATTATAATGAATAAAGTTTCAAGTAAAAATCTATTTTCCTTTTTAAACTTAAATCTTAAATTATTCCAATAATAATCACAATCAGTAACATTAGTTGTAAGAATAAAGTTAAAGATTTTGAGAGTATTATTAAGAATGTAGCAAGTATCCATGCAATCATAATACACATGTTTAATATCTTTAAAATATAATTTATAAAAAGTACATTTATTATCAATTTGCATATTCTTTCTTTTTAAAAATTCAATAGTATTTAGTTTCCCATGCATGATTAACCACATATGAACCTTAGATTTAGAAGAAGCGCTAGTTTTCCAAATAAGTTTAAAAGAGATATTAGTTACGCCCGAGGAATTAAGAAATTTATAAAAAGAATTTGAAGTGAATTTCTTGCTCTTTTTCCATTCCCAATTAATAATATCATTTTTGTTATCAATATTATATAAATTCAATCTAGCACATAATAAAGAAAATTGTCTAAGAGTTGAACCTTCTAAGATTTTATTAAAACTAAAATTCCAAGAGGGATCATTATCTGGAGAAAAGACATCTAAAATTAAAGCATTCTTAAAGTTACAAATTTCGTAAAGCTCTTTAAATTCTACCCTAAGATGATGGCAGATATCCAACGATCATGCCAAAAATAAGTATAATTTCCTGAATGAACAATCATATTAGTACCAAGGTTAAAAATCTCATTACATTTTAAAATAGATTTCCAAAAATTAGACAATTTATTAGTAACAGTAGGTGTGATTTGGTATAAATTATTACAACCGTTATAGTAATGTTTAGAAATAATTTCTTTCCAAATTGAGTTATCATTAAAATCCTTAAATTTCCATAACCACTTCCTTAATAAAGACAAATTCATGTTATGTAAATTAATGACTCCTAAACCACCTTTCGTTTTCGATATACAAACTGTCTCCCAATTAACTAACCATTAATACTACTACTAGAATTATCGCCACTCCATAAGAAATCTCTTCTTATTTTATCAATTTTGTTAATCACCCAATCTAGGAAAAGATGCATAGACATCCAATAGATCGGAAGAGCCGATAAAACAAAATTGATGAGAACTAATCAACCCGCTCTAGTAAAAACCTCCCATACCAATTTGAAATCCTTTTTTTAATTTTATCTATAATAATAAGCCAGTCATCATGCTTAAGTTCAGTTGGTCTAATCAAAAAACAAAGATAATCAAAAGGGAAATTCATAGTTTTACAATTAAGCGTATTAGCAACTAAACCTTCAACCTTATCAACATTATTTAATACTAAAAATGAACTTTAATCGAAATTAACTCTTAGCCAGAAAGAATTTCAAAGCTGTATAAAATAAATTTAAGGGTAATAACATGATTAGGCAAATGAGAGGTAAATAATAAAGTATCATCCGCAAATTGAAGAGCAGAGAGACCATTACGCAAGATTTCACTACCAACACACCTTAAAGAACCATTAGCAACCGCTTTTTAATAATCATAGCAAAAACATCTGCAACTAAGTTAAACCAAAGATGCGATAAAGGATCCCCTGCCTTAAACCACATTTAGATTGAATTTTATTCCCTAAAACACTGTTAACCATTATACTAGAATTACCAGTTTTAAGCAAAGTCATAATCCAACCAATCCATTTACTACTAAAATCTCTAGCCCGTAACATATCAATTAGAAAATCCCAATCTACCGAATCAAAAGCTTTCACACATTCCAGTTTAAGAAGAGCACATGCAATGTTATTTTTACAACAATGATTAATGTATTCTTGAAAAGCAGCCATTTCATCTATGATATTTCTACCCTTAATGAAAGCAGTTTGTGAACAATCAATTAGATCATTCATTTCTGTGCTAAGTCTATTAGCTAAGACTTTAGAGATAATTTTAACAGAACAATTAATTAGAGAGATTGGTCTAAAATCTTTTAAATTATTAGCATCGATTTTTTTATGAATTAAAATCACATTAGCAAAATTAACTCTTCCTAATTGCAGTTTCCCATTATAAAATTCATTAAACATACTAATTAAATCAAAATTTAAAACATCCCAAAATAATTTGTAAAATAAGATAGGAAACCCATCAGGACTCGGGGCTTTATCACTAGGCATGTCATTAATAGCCTTCAAAATTTCCTCTTTAGAAAAAGGATTATTAAAGTTAGAAAGGTCGATTCTAGATTCAATAGGATAAAGATCATTCATCTAACATTAATTCTATGTTTATTCTTATTACCAAAAATATCTCTATAATAAGCAGTAAATGCCTTATTAAGATCCCTTTGATCAACCAATTCTACATTATTCACAAAAATAGAATTTATCGTGTTACTACGTTTTCTACCATTAGCCATATTATGAAAAAAAAATTGTATTATTATCGCCTTCATTAATCCATTGTATTCTAGATCTCTATTTCCACATAACTTCTTCTTTTTTAAAAATTGAATTAAGCTCTTCTTTTAATTTAGCGAGAACATTACGCTCACGAAGATTTAGTTGTCTAATTTCTTCTAAATTGTTAATATTAAGCATTTCAGAAAGTAAATTTTGTTTTATAATTTCTATACTACCAAACACATTTTTACTCTAAATTTAAAGAAAATTCCTAAGACCCCTAAGTTTTAAAACAAAATTTTTAGCAGAATTATCCGTATTTCTAATATTTTAAAAATTCATTGAAATCCATTTATTTTTAATTAGATTAGAGAAATTAGATTCTAATAACCACATTTTTTCAAATTTTAAAAGTTCTATTAACTATTTTATGATGATCACACATAAGAACGATAGGACAATGATAAGAGTAAGTATAAGGTAAACTAGAAACTCTACAAATAGGAAATTTATCCTTAATTTCATCGTTGACGAAAAATCTATCTAGAAGAACCATTGAAGTGGACTCTCTAGTATTACTCCAAGTGAATTTTCTATTAGAAAGAGGAATTTGAATCAAATTTGAATTAATAATAATTTGGTCAAATTATTCCATAGAAGAGAAATCACATTCCCATGGTGACCGCTCCCTTAGAAAACGCATAACATTGGAGTCACTCCCTAAAATCCAAGAACCGGGAGCAAAAGGTCTAAAATCTAGACATTCATTCCATAGAACTCAACGACCAATTTTTGAATTTGGTCCATAAACATTAGATATATTTAATAAAGAGTTACCACTAAGGTTAATGAGAATAATATGCAAAGAGTGATGCTTAGAAATACATTGAAGAAGTTTAAAAGAATTATCCCTCCACCCTATAAGTAAACCCCCAGAAGCTCCAATAGAAGGTAAACAAGCCCAATTCCTGAAGTGATAACCCCCTAATCTTCTATAAAAACAAATACCAGGACACTCTATTTTAGTTTCTTTTAATAGTGCAATATCAATAAAATAATCTTTAAAAATGCTATAATTTTATCACATTTATTTAAATCGTGCAGACCTCTAATATTCTTGCTAATAATCCTCATAAACCAACAGATCTAGTCCTCTCTAATTCCCTACTCTTAATAAAAGCAGTACCTAACTCAACATCAGAAAAACTAAAAGCAGTATCCCTAGCTAACTGACATAACTCAGTGGAAGACAAACTACCTAGAGCATAAGAAGGATAAGTACTACCTAAATCAGATATCATACCTGAGCCTGAATTCGTAGTGCCACTCGAATTAGGTAACTCACCCATCATCAAAGAATGACTGCTGAGGATCTTGGCACTACGACGAATAGTACCACTAATAGTAATAGATTTGCTACGCCTACCTCTCTTTGACGACGAAGATAAAGCCCCAACAGATGAATCCACGCCACCTCCAGTAATAACACCAGTATCTTTGCCTTCATCATTCATAGATACATCTCCCACCAACCAATCACCACAATAAGCTAACCCATCCATTTCATCAAAATTTCCTACCCCATTACAATTTCTATCACCACAAAAATCCAAGCTGTTAGAAGAAGTATTTGATAACCTATGCATGTCTTCCTCCATAATTTCACAAGCTATTTGACTCCCAGCTTGAATCATCTCTCCATTATAAAAAAACTGACTCCCTACAACCACTTCCTTATCTCCAACCAACCTATCACCATGATACGCTAAGCCAACCATTCCATTAAAATTCCCAATTATTTTACAAGTTCGATCACCACTGTAAACCAAACTAATAGGAATATTATCATATATCATGTGCATATCACCCTTAACTTTTTCAGAAGCCATTTGATCATCAACAATAATAGAAATCATTCTACCAGCACTATTTTCAACTGCACCTTTCATTCCATCAGCAAGTATTTTTGATTCTGTCATTGAATAGCTCGAATCAGTCGAGTTAATACTATCATTCATTTTAGTTAACACAGTGTTAGTAAACATGCACACATTGATATCTTAATGATGCACCACTGTGTCATTCCTTTTACCACTGGAATCACTGGTACCCACCATACCATCAATTAACAAAGCATCAGAAAAAGACTCACCATCATTTTGCCCAATCACATTGCTAGAACTGATGTTGTTAATAACCGAAACAGGAGGATCCACTTTCAAAGTGATATCACCAGCAATTTTTTTTGAATCATTCACTGAATAGCACATATCATTCAAATTAATACCATCATTCATAGAGCATTCAACAATCAGTGATCCCATCTTTAAGCCAACAAAGTTGAAAAAATCTCCATCAACATCTAGTTCCGACTTGATCCTTACACTGAATTCATTTGCCCTTAGTTTAATCATTGCACCCTTCCACAACTTGCTCATGTGCACACTAGAATTCATTAAAAAAATCACCAACGATCAAGACATTAGGATTTCTCAATCTGTCATCTTTCACAACCAGGCTACCAGATGAACTAATATTGACAATCTCCTTACCAACATCACAGTCATTAAACAACTCACAACAACTACCTGAAGAAGAAAAATCCTCATAAACAATATTTCTTGAACAAGAATCAATAGCCAAGGACTCAGAAGAAGATGAAAAAACAGAAGCACCATCAGTGTCCTGTAAATACTTATCTGTATCTCTTAAAGGATGGACATCAGCAAAACTATCAACCTCAGGACTGTTATCCACCAAGCAACTGCCTGAAAAACCACTATCAGAAACAACAACCTAATTAAGATCAGATTCTTCTTCATCCAAAGACTTTAGACATTCAAAACTGTTTGTAGTGACAAGCTTGAACTTCTCCAAGTAATTAAATCTGGCTTTAAATTTTTTATTATGAGTATAAGTAAAATTTTAACTCAACACATTTGCAGCAGAGTCTACAACACCATCTACGCATCCATTATCAAGCAATTTATCCCTAGTTTCTAATGGTTGAGGAATCATTCTGAATTGTGAAACAACAGGATCCAGAAGCAAAGAATCAAAAGAAAACAATTCCTCTCTATTTATAGCAACAAGAATACCGAGGTATCATTGATGCCAACATCTGTAACCCTATTTTCATTATTCGAAATAGTCATCTCGTCATCAACCCATTCATCACTGATCGAAGAAGAAGCATAATCACCAAAGTAGTCTTTAGGATCACCAAACTTTTTAGTGTAATTCCTACCAATATTAATAGAGTTAGTGATGTCAAAATCTTGAACAGATCTTCCAAGAAATCGATGCCTTCTTTTCTTTGAGTCCAAAGGCGATCTAATAAGATTCTCTTCAATTTCATACATTTTAAAACAAATTAAAAACCATGGTCTGTGTTAGAGAAATTTCTGCGATCCCTAGAGATTGATTTTGATTTCGTCGAACAGTCGACCATTTTGTGCCCAAACAAACCACAACCAAAGCATCTAGTGGGTTCTCTATAATCTTTTAGAAAATGTTGATAATCTCCGCATCAAAAGCAAAATCTTTTCACCTTCCTGGAATCGATCCATCTCCTGAATTTTGTTTTCTACTTAAGAAACTACGGTGGAGCAAGAGTCGAATTCTTGACCACTTGGGCATACGTATGAAAGGGGGAAGGATCGAATTCGATAGAGGAAGAAGAGCTGGAAAGATTTGAGAAACGAGGATGCTCGAATGAGAAAGAAGAAGAAAGAATATTAGGAACAGTAGTCACAATTTTTTTACTCTTGCAATTTGAAATTTTTATCATATAACAAATAATTTTTTTACAAAAATCCATTTACTGAAATTTTTGTTTTAATTAATTTTTATTTTTATTAGAACTTTTTATTTAAATAAAATGTAGATATTTTTTTTCCAAAATTTAGCATTTACTTACTTTTCAAAAGTAGTGTTTTCTTACCTTCAAATAGTTCTTTTGAAAATAATTTCAAATATATTATTCACAACTTTTATATTAAAATCATTTCAACTTTATATTAAATTCTTTCATATGGGGTCAGACTTAGAGTGGGTTTTTTTATCCCTTCTTTTGGACTTTTCTTCTTTTTTACTTACCTATTGACTTATCTTCTCCTAGAATATTAAAAATCCCGCTATCATCTTGGAATGATTATTACACACCTTCTTTTGGGAACTTATTTAATTATTCTTTCGGATATCTGCAATATATATATTCTCGCTTTCCCTTTATCTAGATCTAATATGCATCATCAATTGGCATCCTATGGAGATCTACAACCATAGAGTAATATGTGCCCTATAAGGAAGTCAAGTACTATCCAGCTTCATGGACTCTTCCATCTGTTGCATTCACGCTCTTCTTAAGTCAACGCCTTCCAATATGACTTTTTTGCTATGAGGTGATCTAAATAGGTGTATATCCTCAACCTCTTCTAATGTTCTAAGTCATCGTCGTATTGTCCATCTTTTTAGAATATGGTTGAAACTACTTCTATAGTCAGAATGTGTAGAGTTTGGCATATACAATATATATAATTATAGTAAAAACACAAATACGTTCACTCAACGTATCCTAATTTTCTATGATCAATTAACCTAAGCTCTGATACCAAATGTAACAAATTTATAAATATAAAATTGGATAATTTATACAAATTTACATTGCAACATCTCATTCCAACGATAAAAATACTACTTAAATCTGAATTAAATTTATAATAACTTCTACTTCATATTTACTAACATATGCCACTTTAATCCATAAATCTGGAATTTCCATATAGTCTTGTTAATGAAGGGACTACTACTTACACCCCAATTTCCTAGATTCAAGTATATGCAACTTTTAATTCAAATTAATAGTTCACAAAATATGTAGGTATGGTTTTCAATTTCATTATGCATATAATTAAAGCCTACAATTCTCTAATAATTATATCTAAGCAGACGAGGAACATATTTGCAACGAAATAAATATAATATTATGTAAAAAAATACAATTTTCCAACTCACCTCTTCTCTGCAGAATTGATTCACCCCTTATTCTTTTTCTCTTTTATTTTTTGCTATTCTCCATACACATACACACAGATATATATATATATATATATATAATAAACTAAGTTATAATTTCTATATTTCCTAGAAATTTTGGAGAAAAGAAAGTGGCAGAGCTTCGCTCTTTGATTCAAAAAAATGAGATGAAAAATGAGGGGTTGGGCCTGTATTTATATGCGCACAAATCAATTTCATCATTAGATTTTAACTTATTAAATTTGGGCTGTTTGGTCTTGGTTTAATCTGTAGCTGCCACCTACATTGGTCAACCGGTTGAGCCTGGTGTTGATCGGTCACAACATTTATATTAAATTAATGTACGTTCTTTTATTTGTTTCCTTTTTCCTTTATTTCATACCAATTTTGTTCTACTCTGATTAACGTTAATGTTGCTTACACGTTAAGTATCCACTAACATTAATTAACATTAATTTATTACCATTTATTTTCTGATTTTCTTCCCTTCAACATTAACATTCTTTTTTCTTAACATTTTTTTTAACGTTAATTAATTCTCATTTATTTATTTCCTTTTCAACGCTGATTTAATTTGATTTAATGTCTCCTTTGATTACTTCCTCTTAGTCTTTGATTTAATTAGATTTAACATAGCTAATTACTTAAATGATAAGATTTGCATCTAATGTTTATATTAACGTATGTTATGAATACTTATTTACTTCTATGCCTAATTTATTTACTTACATGTCTTCTTAATTAAATTAAATTTGATTAAGCACCCTTGATTAACATTTATATTTTACGTTAACACTTATACTTAGTGCCCATTTTAATGTTAACTTATTAACATTTACTTCCTTAATTGGTTTCGAATTATTTTCGATCCGAAGACTTCAAACATCAATAACTTTTTCATTTAGACTCCGATCGTAAAATTTAATATACGAAAATTGATTAGAAAATTGCCGCGAAGACAACGGTGCAAGGTTTTTAAGCCAAATTATAATGTTTGTAAAAGTTCCATTTTTGGACTTTAATAATTACTTATTAATTAATTTTCTTTTTATTTTATGGGGTGTTTCATATAGCCCAGAGGAAAGATCTAAATCTTATAAATCTTTTTTAAAAGTGTGAGATAGTAAGTATGGATGGTGGTGCAGTTAATTTCGAGCGTGATGCTCATGGTTGCATTCGGAGATGCGATAAGCTTCTTGTGCCCGATATTTACAATGTTTGTACAAATACTTTGAAGGACTGTCAGTGCTCTCGATATACCATCCATCTAGATGGTAGCAAGATGTATGATAATATGAAATGTCTTTATTATTGGGATTGTATGAAGCGAAATATTGGCAACTATGCGAAAAATTGCATGAATTGTCTGCTTTTTAAAGCTGAGCATCAAAGGCCTAGTGGTCTCTTACAACCCTTAGAGATTCCGCTATTGAAGGGGGATCATGTAAGGTGGACTTACAATTTAAATTAGTTAACACTTATTTATCTCATGAAATGTTGATATAGTAATTATCATATAATTTTATTTTTAGGTGTCCATAGACTTCATTGATTATTTGCCTCAATCGAAGAGTGGGCATGATAGTTTATCGGTTATTGTAGATAATTTAACTATATCAGCTCACTTCATCCTTATGAAATTTAACTAAACGACTCCACAGTTATCCAAGCTATATGTGAAAGGGATAGTTAGATTGCATGGTGTTCCCAATGTTATTGTAGGTGACCGGAATCCACTATCCATCGATGTATTTTGAAAGAGCCATCAAGCAGGATTAGGTATGAAGTTTCACATCAGCACTGCTTATCATCCGCTGTCTGATAGTCATACGAAGCGTGTGAATTGTATTTTGTAAGATCTGCTCCAAGCTAGTATTCTACATTTGGTGGCAGTTAGGAAGATCACATTTGTTTGGTGGAATTTTCTTATAATAACAGTTCCCAGTTTAGTATTGGTTTGGCTAATTTTGAAGCCTTATATGGTAGACCGCCTTGATCCGCTACTTATTGGCTAAAGACTGGAGATAAGTTTATTTTGGGTCTAGACTCTATTCGAGATGCTTCTAAGAAGATAGATCTGATTAGGCAGAGGATGAAAGAAGTGAAAGACAAGCAAAAGTCTTATGCAAACCATAGAAAAAAGACTTGGAGTTTTCAATAGGAGACCTTGTATTTTTCAAAATTTCTCCTTTGAAAGGAGTAACGTTCTTCGGCCGATCAAGGAAGTTAGCTCCTTGTTATATTGGACCTTATCCCATCATGGAGCAAATAAGCAAAGTGGCATATCGTGTAGCTTTACCAGCTTATTTTTCTGAAATTCACAATGTGTTTCACATTTCTCAGCTCCTTAAGTGTTTGAGAGACTCAAGGTCAGTGCTAGAGCCTAAATAGATTGAAGAACTCATCATCTCTCCAGACTTCATTTATATGTAGAAACCTAGTTAGTAATCTCTTTCAAGACTAGGCGACTAAAAAGTAAGGATGTTCTGTTCTTGAAGGTACAGTGGTCAATAAACCCAAAAGATTGGACATAGGAGACCAAGGAATATATGATAGGGACATATCATGGATTATTTACTGAAGCACGTAAGTCTGGAATATATGATGAGGACATACCCTGAATTATTTACTAAAGCATATGAGTCTAGTTATCGGTATGTACCTTTCCTCTCTTTGCTTTTATATTCGACCTTTAATATATCCATAGGTTATAGACTTCCTCCAAGGAGAAATCCCGAAGATGCAATTTTCTTAAGGGCGAATTCGTAACAACTCTTGTTTGAGAAATTACCCAATAAATAATTTTATTTCAATATTAAAAAAGATAAGATTTTAAATAAATTTTGGGGATTTGAAATGATTAAGGAATTTTACCAATAAATAATTGTTATTTTAGAATTTATAGTAAGATGATTTATGGCTTATAAAGGAAATAATTATTGAAAGTTTCTTTTTTAAGATTTAAATAAATTTATAAAGTAAAGTAGAAAATAAATTTTAGAGAAAATATTATTTTGGTGGTACTAAAATTTTATTTTATTTGAAAGGAGATAATGGTAAAAAAAACAATGAATGAATGAAATTTTTTAGTTAGAGTTATCAAAATGTTTTCATATAATTAGATTTATTTTAGAGCTAGATTTAGTATAATTAATAATTTTGTAAAATTTATGATTTTAAAAATAAAAAAATAAAAGTTTAGAATGATATTTGAAATTAGAATTAAAAGTTAAATATTTTTTTAAGTTTTTACTTTTTGATTTTGGAAGTAAAATATAATCATTTTGGTGTAGTAAGGAAAATGAATTAAGAAGTAAAAGGTAATAAGTGAAAATAATAAATAAAATGGAATAAATAAAGAAACAAATTTAATATTTGTAAAATTAAAGGAAAATGGGATTGGATTGCAAAATTTAAAATTATAAGAATGTAATTATGACATGTATGTTTGAAATTAAAAGAAACATAAATATATAATTTGTATTTAAAGTTAAGAAAATGGAAAAGTTATTTTTTAAAAAATAATTTGAATGGGCTCAAACAATACCCATTTCAACCAAAACCATTAAGGAAGAAGTTTATTCCTTTCTTTAGATACTAGCTTGTACGTTCAATTCTCAGGAAACAAAAGAAAACGTCGTTCTTCTTCCTTCTCAATTCTAACCCTAGATGGAAAGAAAATCCTTCGAATAAAATGGTGAAATTTTATGAAAAAATAAATGAAAATTTGGGTAAGCTTCTCACGCCAATCTTCATCCTTCTATAGCTTCAATTTCCATTTTTTTATTTTAGTTCTCCTTTTGTTGTTTGGTGTAGTGAGAGCTGAAATTGTTGAATAATGGCACTTTGAAGGTCAGAGGCGGTCTAGAGTATGCCATTAGGTGGTAAGGAGAGTTAGAGATTAACTCACAACTATGTCTCTTCTCTACATATATTGATTTTCAGTAGTTAATGGTCTAATTTGAATGACTTAAGATTGTTTTGGTTGGCAATAGTTGTCTTGTTGTAAAAAGTTTGAATAGTTGCAATGAAATGTTACCGAATTGATGTTCGAAAGCTATACATTGATTTATCAGTACATGCTAAGGTATAAAATGGTCTGAGATCGTCAGAGAGCGATTCTGGTCATCGGAATAACGTCGAAAACATGAAAATGGTGCACTAATGGCCTATACCGGAGCCAATTAGCTCCAGTAGATGTATATGTGTATATTTGTTTTTAAAATCATGTTTAATATTTTTAATTGCTTTTATTTCTCTAGTGTTTTGTTTTTGAAGCCCTTATACCTTATAAATTTATATAGAAAATATTTTTAATTTTATTTAGCGATTATTTTTATAAAGAACTCTATTATTCATATATATATATATATATGTTGATTATATAATCTACATAAAGCTATTTCTATTTAATTATAAATTTTCTGCATATTACTGCAAAATCTATTACAATAAAAAATGATTTATCAAAGAAAATGTTAAGATTATATTTAAGGAAATGGGTTATTAAATCAGATTATTCCTTAAGAATTGCTTTAAAAGGTTTTATTATTTTTAAATATATTTAAAAGTTATATTTTCAAAATATACACCTCATAAATTCCTTGAAGCTATATAAATAAATTTGTCAAAGATCTTTTTAAAAAATTCTTTTCTTCTCTATGTGATAAGAATAAGAAAGAAATGGATTAGTAATACCAATTACTATAGGACTCGGTAATACTTTTTTTGGTTATTCTCTTTATTCATTATGTAGAATATATTTAGGGTTGAGTGTAGTTTACTAGCATTTAGTAAATGCTCGAGTATCGTTTAGTGATATGGGACACTCGTGTGATATTCATTTGGTTACTATTTATGGGAATATGACACTTATGCGTCGAAGTGCCTAGGGGTCAATTTACTGTGTTTTTACCTTTTCATTTTGAGTTTGTAGTGTTATCTGCATGACCTTGAGGCTAGTAGTCCACCTTAATGGCTCGACCACAGAGGTCATTCCTCGAATCATCGCATCACTCACCTTACTACGTGTTCAGTTGTCTTACTGTGTGTTTGACATTTGTTAGTTTAAGTACTCACTGTATTTTCATACTTCCCCCGGATGCCACATGAGCTAGCAGTCTGGTATAGCGGGCAAAATCAAGATCGTGGTCACTATGATTCACTGTAGTCGCTACTTATCGACGTGAAAAGTTGGGACATAGTGACATAAGGATCATGTACTGAAAAGATTATAGGAGCATTACTATATGTTTATAAGTCTCCTGGAGCATTACTGTGTGTTTGTCTGCCTCCCGTTGGAATAGAGCAATAGCGTAATAAATCCCTTAATGAAGGCAGCTGAAGACTTACTATGTGTTCATCTGACCCATCTTGCGGAGTGCTTATTAGCACATTGGACTTACTGTGTTTTCGTCCACTTGACTAGGACTTACTATGTGTTCATCCATTATGGAAGGATTTACTGTGTGTTCGTCTATTAGATGCAGACTTACTTTATGTTCATCTAGGGATTTACTGTGTATTCGCACATACACTATATTCCTTGTTTGCTAACATGTACCTACGCATAGTCATGAGTTCACCACTATAAAGACTTACTGTGTGTTCAAGTTATCCACTAGATAAGTTTGGTTGCTTATATTTCACCATGACTCATTTATGATATGTGTTTACTTTTATACTATGCCATGGTGATTGATGTTTCCTCATATATGCTTATATCTTGTGTATGTTGGTTGATTCCTATGTATGGGATGACTATATCGTGTTTATGGATCACATTATGTACTTACCCTTTTTTTGATATAGTCTGACCGTTTATTATTCTACAATACTCGGGCCAGACTGAGACTTGATAGGTTCAGGGACACGATGACCATGGATGTTAAGCTTGTGATTTTTAGGAGATGGTGTTATATATATGTGTGTGTGTGTGTGTTTGTGCTTTGATGGACTAGTGTGTATTTATCTTTTTGTTGGTCTCCCAGTTGTTATACGTAAAGACTCGTATTTTACGTATCGTAGGATCGTAAAATATTTCTATTTAATTTATATGAGCTTGTATGATACTATAATTTTAACATATGACTCTTAGGGGTATCCTACACATTTATGATTTTTCTCGAATTTCTATGTGACTATTTTAATCCTAACAATCTTGTTTGGACTATAACTTTTGATAAGAGTCGAAGTAGAGGCTCTATCTTATTTCATTGCTTTGGGATGGTGGTTCCTTATTTCGTAGAGTGGTCATATTAGAAAATTGGACTTACAGTTAGGAATTTATGCCAATTTTAAGTTTTAAAAACTGCTAGGCAGAATTAATGTGTAATTGGTAAGCCCAATTAGTTGGCTTATTAGTCTAATTAGATGACAATATAAATAGGGTTGACATAGTTGAATGAAAGGTTTCCCTCTCATTCAAATCAATTCCAAACCCTAGATTGCCTTAAATCTTCCCCAATTCACCTAAATTTTATTCTAAATCACACTAGATTGCTAATTAGTGATTAGATCTTCACTTAGAAGATTTTTCTTATCGTCTTGATTGATTGGGTGTGTGATTTTCCACTGTCCGGATTAAATCTACCATTGTTTGGGTTTAATTTGGTAATTGGTGAGTGGTCTATGACTTCTCACTCTTCTATGTAGGATCATATGTTAGTGTTTCGTGATTACATGCTAAAATGAAAAGATTTGACATGAATTGTATAAGATCTAATATAATTTGGTAGTAGAAACCTAATTTTACTTTAGTTACATGTTTTATAAGCATGTGATCTAAATTGGCTAAGAAGTCATCCTATATATGTATGCATATTCATGATTTTAGATAGATCCATGATTAGAAAGTGATTGATTGTCTTGTTTACTGATTTGCATGTTTAATTAGATGAAATTGTATGTTTGATTGGATGAATTGATGCTATGCTTTATTTGGATGATGTGCTTTGATGTGTTTGCTAGTGTTGGGATTGCATAGGAAGTTAAATCGAAGAATTGAGCAAATCGAAAGCTATGTTGATCAGAATTGGATGAAACTTTGTGGATGTACTCTAGAGCATGGTAGGATGCTGTTGGATAATTCGCATGGCAATTGGAGCTAAGGGGTAGATTAGGCCTCGAATTAGCATGGTTGATTCGGCACCGAATTTAGAGAAAAGCCCATGGGACTTGGAAAATTAAGGGATGGTGCAAGCAAGGCATTGGGATGTTGTCTATAGCTTGAAGCAAGATATTGGCTAAGTTTGGAAGTACAAGATGAATTAACTTCTACGACTTGAAGATTGATGTTTGGAAGAGATGACTCGGATGCTACGATTGATAGGTCAGTGTCTGTAGCATCTAGAAGGAAGGCAAAGGAAGCTGGAATGAAGTTTGGACCAAGATCTAGCTAAGTACCTAACTCGGGACAAATTAGGGATGTTGATTCGGTACTGAATATAACAGGTAGGTCCAGGGAATGTGCAACATCTAGGGATGTATATAAAGGTTCCGTAGGTCATGCTGGAGGTGGTGGCTCGTTCATATCATGAAGGATGGTGATATAACATCACGATGAAGTTATGCTCTTCGGTTTCTGACTCATAATTGGGGTAGGTACCAAAAAGGGCGGCTCGGGATGTACGAGGTTGCGAATAATGGAATGGATTGATTGAATAGGGCTCGTAACCCAATGTGGAGCACTAAAGACTCAAATGTTATGGGAATGCCAAGGAATCGTTGATAACTCATAGTGTACTTGTTGTATTCAAAGCAAGTGTATTAGTGGAGACGCCCATAGACTGTACTTCGGGTCCTGAAGGTCCATATACCCTCGACCGCTGGATTAGGTCTAGTGTCATGCTTCGAGTTTGGTGACAGGTACTGAGCTTTGGGTCCCGAAGGTATGAGAGTACAACTAGAACCATGATTTTCATTAGTACTTGTCAAATGAAGATGGTCATACGAGTTATCATATATTTGGGGCACGTACAGGGTGATACCTAGGATTTGCTTGATGATTGCTATGGTTTCTATCTTGGGTTGGCTATCACCTTCAGGAATCAAGGAGCGGGGGCACTGGAGATAGGTTTGGTTATTGGTTGTAGCCTTTCCATCCTATGTCGTGTATAGTACCTTTATTGATGTTATTACTTAGCATATTATTATATGTGCTAACTCTTTGGTTGCAAGGATAGGTCAGGTATGATTTGTATGACTCTGTCCATTACCATAGGTTCATGCATAGTACTTTGAGTTTCATTTACCGCTCACACCAGACTGTTGTTTGACTCGAGGTTTTATGCTTTGCTTCTTATTTTCGGGTACTCTTAAAGGAGTAGACTAGAGAGCTAGTCTAGGTGATGCTGTTGCTGTTCGGAGGACGCGCTAGGAGAGGTTATGAGGTATACTATGCTATATATATATATATATATATATGGACCTCTTCGCTTTCCGTTGGGTAGCACTATAAAGCCTTAGCAGTGCTGCTATTTCTGATTCTTTGTTGCTTGAGAGAGTGATGATGTAGTGAGGACATGTTATATACATTCTATATGACCTTGTGATTGTGCTCTGATGATATTTCATTTGGTTATTGCTCATTACTCATCATATCTGTGTTATTATATTTTTTCCATATGCTGTGAGATACGATAGGTTTTGTGTTGCATCTAATCATTTTGAATCCTAATGATCGTTCTATATCAGCCGGGGACGATTTCAGCGCACTATTTAGTATTGGTGCCGGTGGTATAGGGCGGTCGTCATGTTTAGTATCAAAGTTTTGGTTACGTGGTTAACCCAAGTGGATGCTAGGATCCAGTAGAGATAAGGAAGGAGTTCTCACCTTAGACTGGATCGAGAGTATGCGTAAGAGAGAAAGCGTACTTGTTATAAGTTGATTTTCAAAGCTATATAGTAGTATTATATAGTATAGCCGCATTCACTTGAGCATCATTTATGGTTTTCCTTTGTAAGATACTAATAATTCATATTACAGATAAGAATGAATTGGAACACGAGGAACGCTGTTAGGAACTTTGGTTCAGGAGCAAAGGAAAGGCATGGTCGGGAGCTGCTACACCCGACTTTGAGGCTATGTTTGATGCGATGATGAGATCAATGATGAGGAGAGCTCAAATTGTTCTTGGAGTCGCCATGGAGGTGCTCCTATGCAGGCATCTATGGTTGACTTTGCTAAACTTTGCAAGGATTATTCTATTCTTGAAGGGAAGTCATTCCTTCGAATGGAGTCAGCCATAAAGGTTCACGACTGGATATATACATGCGTGCGCATCTTCAGGGATAAAGAGGTGGAAGATGCCATGAAGAGGAAGTTAGCTTTGAGACAACTTTAGTTGGACATGCTATGAATCAGTGGAATGCTATCACCATTGCTAATTCGAAAAACTGGTTCCCTTGGGATCAGTTTAAGGCGAGATTCGAGGAGAAGTTTATACAATCTGCTCAGAAGTCAGTTTTATTCAAGAAATTCGCAAAGTTGAAGCAGGGAGATATGACTGTTTCAAAGTATGTAGCAGAGTTTGATGCACTGTCCTAGTATGTGATGTCATTCATCGACACTCCCTTGAGGAAGAATGAGAAGTTCATTATAGGACTGGAGGACTATCGTAGAGAGAAGCTTGTTAATGATATTGATGAGCCTTTTGATAAGTTGGTTGAGAAAGCTTAGGCATAAGAATCTGTACCTCGAGAATAGAGCTGCTATTATTTTTGCTTCTGCGGAGAAAGAAGAGCCAAAGTCGTAGCAGGGCGGTGGAGGCAAGAAGAAATGGAACAGAAAAGCAGCAACAAGGAAACGAGGGACAAAAGAAGGGAAAGACTAAAATAACTTATCGTGGGTGTAAGGAGAACGGTCATGTGATCAAGGACTGCAAACCTAACAAGTAAAAGAAGTGCTACAACTGTGATAAGATGGGGCACTTTAAGAGGGATTGCCCATAATCGGTGAAGGATAAGCAGATAGTGAAAGCATATGCTTTGGGCGCCGTCTCAACTTTGTCGAGTGCTCCCTCGACAAAGGAGAAGGGGAAGGGAGTCGTCATTCAAAGTATGCTTTCTATTGGAGATGTTCATGTTTTAGTTTTTTTTGTACAAGCACTTCACATTCATTTATATATAGTGACCTAGTAGACATATTGGGATTTATACCTAAGATAGTAGACCGACCCTTGATCATGAAAAACCCTGTAGAAGGCTTGACTAGCTTGTGCATTGTTTGTAGCGATCTAGTCTTATTTATTCATGGATGCTCTTTTGGGTGTGATTTCTTTGTTTTCAATTTTGTTGGGTTCGGGATATCTTAGGAATGTACTGGTTAAAGAGGTATGCGACTGTAGTGGATTGCGAGAAGCTGTTGGTGACAATAGGCGATGTGGATGGGTGAACGGTATTGATTAGCTGCCTACCAGAGGATGGGGTGATGGTTAGCTTTCTATATTCACTCGAGGTCCCATATGATAGCTTGTCATCCATACCGATCGCTGGAGAGTATCCGGATATCTTTGAGGAAGTGACTAGGTTGCCGCCGCAAAGAGAGACTGAGTTTTGAATCGATTTAGTGAAGAATGCCAGATCTATAGTTATGCTATTGAGGCATATGGCACCCAGAGAACAAAAGAAATTGGAGGTGCAAGCGAGTGACCTGTTGAGGAAAGGGTTCATTCGTAGAAGCATATCCGAGTGGGGTGCACCTATTGTATTCACGACTAAGGAGGATGGCTCTTTGAGGTTATGTGTACATTATCGTGAGTTGAATAAAGTGACAAGGAAGAACAAATATCATCTTCCGCGTATTGATGACCTGTTCGATCACCGGCATAGGGCAAGGGTGTTTTCTCTAATGGATTTGGCAATGGGATTTCACCACCTTACAATAGCGAAGTAAAGTGTGCCACTTACTATGTTTCGTACACCATCGGGCTTCTATGAGTGGTTGGTGATGCCATTTGGATTGACTTACGCTCTAGCATAATTTGTGGGTCTGATGAATAGAGTTTTCAAAGTCTAGTTAAAAAAGTCCGTGCTTGTGTTCATGGATGATATTCTAGTCTACTCCAGAACTAAAGAGGAGCACAAGGCGAACTTGAGGATTGTGCTAGAGATATTGAAGAAGCACAAGTTGAGAGTGAAGTTCTCTAAGTGCTACTTCTAGAGAGAAGAAGTGAGATTCTTGGATCATGTCGTCCGGGACAAGGTAAAGCAGTAGATCTTGTGAAGGTAGGGGCGATCCAAGACTGGAAGCAGCCTAAGAATGCTACGGATGTAAGAAGTTTCCTAGGATTGGTGGAATATTATAGACGCTTCATAAAGGACTTCGCGAAGGTAGAATCACCGTTAACCAATTTGACAAAGAACAATCGGACCTTTATATGCGATGCGAAGTGTGAGCATGCATTTGTAGTTCTGAAGAAGTAGAATTGAAGATATGAAGCATTATGAACGTGACCGAGAAGGTTGGCTTCGTAAGGACGAGTGACTATTTGTTCCCAATATTGACGGATTTCGAGATAAAGTACTAAGAGAGCGCCATCATTCAAGATTGATTATTTATCTTGGTGATAACAAGATGTAAACAGATATGAAGTAAACTTACTACTAGGAAGATATAAAGAAGGATATTAGGAAATTCATCTCGAAATGTATGAAATGGCAGTTAGTGAAAGTAGAGCAGAAGAAGCCTGAGTTACTGCAACCACTAGACATTCTTGAGTGGAAATAAAAGCAAAAATCTATGGATTTAATAGACGGATTGCCAAGGACTAGAGCAGAATATGATAACATAGGGTAGTGGTGGATCGACTGACCAAATGCGCAAGGTTCATATCTATCAAGTTAAATAGGATGGCATCCAAGCTAGCTGAGTTGTATGTGAAGTGGATTGTACGATTCCATGGTGTGCCAAAAAGCATTTTGAGCAATAGAGACCCACTGTTTACTAGTGGATTTTGGAAGAGCTTATAAGAAGCATATGTAACCGAGCTACATCTTAGTACAGCTTATCACCCATAGACGGAAGGGCAGACCAAGAGAGTGAATCGTATATTAGAGGATCTTTTGCGGGCTTGCATCACAGATTTTAGAGGATCATGGAATGATCATCTGCATTTGGTGGAGTTTGCATACAACAATAGTTATCAAGCGAGTATTGGTATAGCTCCGTATGAAGCACTATATAGACGATCGTTTGGTGCACCTTCATGTTGGTGGGAAGCGGGCGAGAAACTGATAGTTAGGCAAGAAATGATTAGGGAGACTTTAGATAAAATTAAAATCGTTAAGCAATGAATGAAAGCTGCTTGGGATTGACAAAAAATCTACGCGGATAAGAGAAGGAAAGACTTGGAGTTTTCTATCGGGGATATGGTATTTATGAAGGTTTCTCCTCTATGGAACGTAGTTCAATTCGACAGAAAGGGGAAGTTGGCACCCAGGTTTATAGGACAATTTCTGATAATAGAAAGGATTAGGGAGCTAGCATATAGAGTTGACTTGCCTTAGACGATGGCGAGAATGCATAACGTTTTTCATATCTCCTATCTACAGAAGTTCGTGCACGACTCAAGCTTTGTGATAGAATTGGATCAGCTAGAAGATATTGTGGTAGAACCAGAGATTTCTAGGTCTCGCAAGCTACTTCATATTATTCGGTATGATACAAAACAGCTTAGGAGAAAGATAGTTAAGTTAGTTAAGGTGCAATGGAGTGAAAGTGATAGTGATTGTACGTGAGAGACAGAAGAGAGCATGAAGGCGACTTATCCAGAGCTCTTTGGATGGTGAGACTCATTGTTTATCGTATCTACTTTCAACCATTGTACTTGGTTGATTAGTATTCTACATGCTAGGATAGACATATTATATTTATTGCATGGCAGCTTGGTTGGTATGTTTCATGGTTGTAAGTGGTTGGCAGGCATGCAGGATATCAATGGTTGCTTATGTTTTGACTTATTTGGAATTTCGGGAGCAATATTCCTAAAGGAGAGGAGAACGTAACAACCCATATTTTACATATCAGAGGATCGTAAACTATTTTTGTTCAATTCATATGAAGTCATATGATTCTATAATTTTAGCATGTCACTCTTAGGGGTATTTTTCATATTAATGTTTTTTTGAATTTCTATGTGACCGTTTTGACCCTGAAAATCTTGTTTGAGGTATAACTTTTGATATGAGTTTAATTAGAGGATCTAACATGTTTCATTGCTTCAGGATGGTAGTTTCCCATTCCGTAGAGTAGAAATACTAGGAAATCAGACTTACGGTTAGGGATTATGCTTGTTTTAAGTTTTTAAAACTTTTAGGTCGGATTTGTGTGTAATTAGTAAGTCCAATTGTTTGGCCCATTAGTCTAATTAGATGACACTATAAATAGGGGATGAGATAGTTGAATGAAAGGTTTCCCTCTTATTCCAAATCAGTTCCAAACCCTAGATTGCCATAAATCTTCCCCAATTCACCTAGATTTCATCCTAAATCATACTAGAGTGCCAATTAGTGATTAGGTCTTCATTTAGAAGAATTTTCTCATCATCTTTGTTGAATGGGAACATGATTTGCTGCTGCACGGATAAGATCTACCGTTGTTTGGGTTTAATTTGTTAGTGAGTGGTCTATGACTTCTCACTCTTCCATATAGGATCATATGTTAGTGTTTTATGATTACATGCTAAAGTGGTAAGATTTGACACGAATTGGATAAGACTAATATAATTTGGTAGTAGAAACCTAATGTAACTCTATTTACATGTCTTGTAAGCATATGATCTAAATTGGCACAAAGTTCTTCCTATATGTATGCATATTCATGATTTTAAGTAGATCCATGATCAAAAAGTGATTGCTTGTCTTGTTTGATGATTTCCATGTTTAATTGGATGAAATTGTATGTTTGATTGGATGAATTGTTGTTATGCTTTGTTTAGATGCTATGCTTTGATGTGTTTGTTAGTGTTGTGATTACATATGAAGTTAGATCGGAGAATTGAGCAAATCGAAAGCTATGTTGATCGGAATAGGATAAACTTGGTGGATGTGCTTTGGAGCATGATAGGATGTTGTTAGCTAATTCGCATGGCAATTGGAGCTAAGGGGTAGATTCGGCCTTGCATTAGCATGGTTGATTCGGCATCGAATTTAGAGGAAGGCACATAGGACTTGGCAAATTAAGGGATGGTGCAAGGAAGGCATTGGCATATTATCTATAGCTTGGAGCAAGAGATTGGCTATGTGTGGAAGGACGAGATGAATTAACTTCTACGACTTGAAGATGGATGCTTGGAAGAGATGACTCATATGCTATGATTTATAGGTCAGAGTCTGTAGCATCTAGAAGGAAGGCAAAGGAAACTGGAATGAAGTTTGGACCAAGATTTGGTTAAGTATCTAACTCGGGCCAAATAAGGAATGTTGGTTCGGTACCGAATATATGAGGGAGGTTCAGGGAATGTGCAACTTCTAAGGATGGATATAGAGGTTCAGTAGGTCGTGCGGAAGGTAGTGGCCCATTCACATCATGAAGGATGGCGATATAACAGCACGATGAAGTTATGGCTATTCGAAGGACGAACTAGGAGAGCCTATGATGTATATTGTGCTATATATATGGACTTCTTCGCTTTCTGCTAGGTAGCACTGTGGAGTCTTAGTAGTGCTGCTATTTATGATTCTTTGTTGTTTGAGAGAGTGATGATGCAGTGAGGATTTGTTGTACACATTCTATATGACATTTGTATATGACTTTATGATTCTTCTCTGATGATATTTCATTTGGTTATTTCTCACTATTTCATCATATATGTGTTATTATATTGTGTCCATGTGCTTTTAGATATGATAGGTTTTGTGCTATATTTATTCATTTTGAATCCCGATGATCGTTCTATATCAACCGGGCATGGTTTCAGGTCACTATTTAGTTATGTTGGTGCCGGTGGTATTGGGTGGTCGTCACATTGCAGATGTATGTTATATATATAATGTTTATATTTTTGGCACTTAGGTGCATCACTCAATGTATATTTTTGGAGTGGGTCAGATACTCTATTTTGTAGACTCACAATTGAGGTTATGTTATGTATTATATTTTTTATGTTGTGATATGAAATTTTGTGGTCTCTTATTTATATCAAATATTATTCTATCCTGATTTAGGTCATGTGTTTATTGCTTTGTTCTGATACTGGGGACGTATATGAATTTTGTATTTATTAGGTAAGAAATATGTATCAGTGTTAGCCCAAAGGAATATTCATGTGTGTTTGCTCCTAACAAGCCTCATTCTCCATATTATCGAAAAATATTCTTAGTAATACTCTTTAACGGTATGGGTATTGTAACGACCCAGAATTTTGAACAAATTAAATTGAAAATATTTAATTAATTTTAAATATTTGAACGATGATTTAATTTGAATCCCCAATCTAACTTTGAATTTGGCGATTAAATTATAAAATTTAATCTATTGAAAGTTGAATAAAAATTTGAATCTTCAATTTTAAGCTGAAGAAAAATATTTCAAAAGCTTTTAAAATTCGTATTGATGACACTGAAGATAATAGAAGCTTCAGGATTAAATTTAAAACTGTTTTGTTCAGTTTTGAAATTTTATTGTTTAAATTAAATTTAAAAATAGCGTTCCGGGGTACAGTCTCGGAATTCGACGAAACCAGTTCCATTGGGTCCGTAATATTGAATTATTGTCGGATTTCAAATTTCGTATTTATCGGAGTTGTTGTGTGAGCACACGGTGAGTAAACGCATTGAAATTAAATCAAATTCAGTTTAAATTTAAAATTTAAAATTTAGTCAAATATCAGTACTTTGCCTTTCCATCAAAATACTGTGGCAAAGTAAGGCAAGCACGTATTCTCTGCAAAGTCACATACTCCTTGTCTCCCCATCCCTTTACAAATCTTATACGAAATCATTTCGTTCAAAACAAAATCTGTTCGTTTAAATCAGAAGAAGAATCAATGGCCACTCCCTTAATTTCTTCATTTCCTCGTTCAATTCAAAAGAAAGTAAATAACTGCGATGTTTCTCGTCTCCTTCCCTCTTTCAGTTACATCCTTCGTTCAAAGCCGATTGAAAAAAATAAAATTTGAAAACCTATTCATTCGAATCACTAGCTCAAGGAGGCATACGAGATTCACACTCGTTCATCATGTGCATGAATCGCGAGCAGGGAAGAGGGCTTCGTGATCGAAGAGAACGACGTTGATTTGGGGTTTGTCAGCGAACGCTAGAGGGGTTGCGACTTAGGGCTTCTCTGGTGAAGTCGAGTTCACGTGGCAGCGTCACAAGATGGTCGGTGGCATTTCAGTGCGATCGCGAAGTGTATCAAAGCGACTGGGTTTGAGGGTCGCGTGTCTCATGTCGTTGGTGGAAGGCTCAAGTCGTGGGGGGAATCGAAATCGAGCAGGCAGTGAGCAGAAGTGGTCGCGTTCTCGTCTGACGTGGGGTTTTGGCACTCGCGAGGATGAGTTTCGTGATAGTCTGGTTTTCGAATTAGCAGTAAGGTATATATTTTTTTTATTTTAGTAAATTGTATACTGGTATAGGCATGGGAAGAACATGAATATGTAAATGTATATGTATGTTGGAATTTAAAAAAAAATGTTAGATTTAAAATCTGTATGGGTTATTAACCTGTAAAATGCAGCTATATATATGTATATATATTAGGGAAAATATACAGTAAGGTATGTGGTTTCAAATTTATATATATATAAATATTTTATAGAAAAATAAAAAAATAAATAAATGAATATAGACAGAGTATATTTTACAGTACTGTTTAAAATTAATTTAAATAAATAATAATATATTTGGATTTTGAGTTAAATAAGCTATTTTGTATATAAGTATGGTTTCAAAAGAAAAGGAAATTTGTTTATAACAAATTTAATAGTTAAAACCAATGTATTAAGAATTAATTTATCGATTAATTTAAATATTAATAAAATTGTATAAATTGTTTATACAAGGTTAATACAACGAAGAAATGATCAAAACGGAAATGGGATTGCAAAATAAAGGCAAAGGTGAGATCTTCTCACTCAAAATGAAAATTTGGATTGTAGTTATTGATTGTTGTTTGGTTGTGATATTAGATATAGTAGGATATATCTATATATATATATATAGCAATATATACATATTGGCATATGTATATATTGGATTGATTGATTTCCCGCACTATATAGCGGATGAGACCCTATTGCGCCGCATAATAACGGATTGATATTTTTATAAAATCCCATATACCACGATATTCCACCTCGAAGTGGAATGGGTATTGTGCTAACGTCTGTGGATGCAGGGAAACAGGTTGGAGGGATCCAACTGGATTCCTCACCAGTATTTATTTGATTACAGATATTGTGATATTTATTGATTATCATATCGATATATGATGTTGGATGTTGTGATTGACTATTTGGTGTGTTGCATCATCAGATCCATATTTAAAGTTAAAAAAATTATGATTTTTGTGAAATATAACCAAAAGGTGATTTTCGAAATAAATAGTTAAGTAATTTATAAAATGGTTTAAATTGGGATTTTAATTTATTAAAAACGATGTATACAAAAGATGTACAAAATTGATATCTATAAAATAAAAAAAATATTGGAATTATAAAACGAGTTTTAAAAGTGTTAAAAATGAAATACTAATGGAATTCGTAAGTGAATGAAATTTATAGATTTATAAATTGTGAAGTTATAAAATGAATGAAATTGTAGAATAGAAGATTTATAAGAAATTAACTTATAAATTGGATTTTTGCCTTTAAATGGAATATTGATCGAATTTGTTAAATAAAGGAAATTTATAAATCAAAGTTGTTATAAAATATAAAGGTGAATTTATAAACGTTGTTTTATAAATCCGAAATCAATTAAATTTGATAAATTTAAACATAGAGGTTTATTAAAGCGGATATATTCGCGATTTTTGATAGCGAATTATTCTTTAAATAATATGGGGAATAAAAAATGTTTGGTTGAGAATTTTATCCACGATCTTAGATAGTGGATAAATTCTTGAAATTAAATGTGTAGAAAATATTGAAATTTGGTTACTGAAGTATATTCACGATTTTGGACGGTGAATATATTATTAAGTAAAATGGATATTGTTTTGGGGAAGTGACATTAAAAATGAAGTTAATTGTTTTAACGATGTTTTAAAAATATATTAAATATTGAAATCATAGATTTCAACATTCATTGTTGAAATAGATGTTTTCGAGGAATAAGGAAATGATGGACTATAACACTGTTGTTATAGTAAATGGTTTCCGAAAGGAAATATTTTGTGTAGTATTGGGATTTATACATCTATCTTAATTTCGAATCCCTATACTAGTGATTTTTGAGTCGTCGTAACGATGTTTTACATAACATTCGTTTTGACTCAAATAAAATTTGTGACAGAAAATGATTTCCTTAAAGAATGAAATATATACTTAATAATGATTTAAGTATATCGAATATTTTCCAAGTGTTGAAAATAAATGATTTGTGAATTACTTATTATTAAATAAGTATGGAAATGTTTTCCAATATGAAATGAAACGTTTTGAGAATTTATCTTTGTAAAGATAAATTGAAAATGAATATTTGAAAGTGAATATTTGAAATTTGTTTCAAATGGTTAAGTGTGGAAAATTTTATATCTTGTAAAGATATTTTTGGAGAGTAAATTATTTGGAAAATTATTTGGAATATGATGATGTTGCGCATCTTTATTGATAGTTAAATAACCGACTATCAATAATTACCTTTAATATAGGTATTTGTTGTGATTTGCTTGAATTTGAATGCCACACTTATTTTTGAATAAGCGCTCACTATTCGGGTTAGCCGGGAAAGGACCATGGGGTCGTATAACCCATTCCGAATATGTGATACGTCGTAATGAATTGCAATTGATGACCGGTGTTGAAGACCGGATATTTTTGAAAACGGAAGGATTACCGTCGAGTTACTCTGCATCGGCTGATCTCCAATATAGAGGTTTTATCACCCTTAGTGACAAGAAGTCCGGACGTGATTTGAAAATTATCCAGATTTGCAAGGGCTTCGTGAGAAGTGCCTTCGGTTCTGTTCGATCCCAGAACAGACTTGTATGGATTGTATGTCTGACATTACAAATTGAGATATAAAGCTGATTTCTTTCAAATACATATCTGTTGGTGGCGGAGAATTTATTCTCTTAGCTTAACACCCTTCTCTGAGACGTACGAGCTCAGAGGTTATGTAGTTGAAATTTATCAGCGATATACTCCCAATTTGGTAACGTGGCATGCTGAGTGTTGCTGTGAAATGATCATTGTTTGATCATTTGCGATATGATCATTTGTTTGATCATTTATCTTTGTGATCATTACTTTGATCATTTGTTTGACCCGAAGCATGGCTTTGTGACAAAGCGTAGCCTTGTGGACGAGACTTCATCGGACCTCTTACCCCGGAAATGGTCAAAACAGGAAGGATGCACTACACCAGAAAAGACTTTTGGTAGCGTTGAAAAAACGCTACCATAACTTTTGGTAGCGTTTTAGAGAACGCTGCTATACGACATGCAACTAAAAGTCTAAAACTTTTTGTTGCGTTGTAGTAAACGCTACCAAAAGTCACTTTTAAATGCAACTATAGGTATTTTCTGTAGGATTTAAAAAACGCTACCAAAAGTCACTTTTAAATGCAACTATAGGTATTTTCTGTAGGATTTAAAAAACGCTACCAAAAGTCACTTTTAAATGCTACTATTTACGGTTGATGGTTTATACCATTTCCAGCAATCGCTTATATACTATTCATATTAAAACGAACGATCAATCGCATAATTTTCATATATTCAAACAAACAATTAAATCACATAATTAGCATATACAAACAATCAATCATATGATCAACATATTCAAATAATTGCAAAAACATGCTAATCTCACAATCAAATATAATATCCATAATCAATTCGATAGTAGTTTTTCAACAAAATAAGTCACATACTACAAGCATTCACAGACAAGTTTCCACAAATGGTACTAACAAAATACAACAACATATATAACAATTAAATTCATGTTCGTTGCTTGATTACCAATAGTTTTTTGTTGTCGACAGTCTTCGCTTCGAAACAGCTAATTACATGCAAACGAGTTTAACAATCAACAATATATATATATATATATATGTGTATATATATATATGTATATATATATGTATATATATATATATGAAAATCATGTAATCTATAACTCGATATTCTATATTAACACATATTAACAAAAATTGTTCTATTTTTATATGCATCCTATATAGTTCCCTAACGAATACACAATTTTCAATTTACACAGATATTTAGATCAAAACTGGGTTAGAAGTCTGACTGGATTTCATTCTATGTGCAGATTGTGTATTCAGTACTATGGGTAGATTGTGTATTCAGTACTATGGTTAAGTTAACTCTTATAAAATATGAAAAAGTATCTGGAACGTCCGTAATCCATCGATGATGCATCCATCCACGAATTGAAATGTACAATTTTCTTTACCCTTGTCGTTTTCTATTGATCTTTTGATATGAGACAATCAACTCCAAATATAGAGTGAAAATGCTATTTAAATTGATAGAGTAATAATTCAATTGCCTATCTAAACCAACATAATGTCTGTAATAATGTTATACTTTGTATTTTGATAAAAAATATGACCTTGGTATTCTTGAATCAAATCAATATGCTTCAGTCTTGGTACGATTTCCAAGCACACCAATGAGATTTCCACATGGAAAGGTCTGCATATATATACCAATATATATTAGAAAATAGTTCTGCAAAAATGTACATGTACAAAAGAACAAAGTATTAAAAGAGATAAGTCCACATGTACAAAAGACTTTGCAATACCCCCTCCCACTCGATATTATTCTCCAGCTAACACGGATTAGACCCCACAACAACCACCTCTTCTGGATTGGAGTCATCGCAACTGAGCTTCGCTTTTTCTCACCTCAGCTTGCATCCGTAATAGCATTTATGTTTGCACCATACTTTGTTAACTGCTCATTTCAAGATGGCCAGTGCCTCAACATATATCCACATTCTCTAGTCACACTGTTCTTAACCTCAGCATCCGCCCTTAGCTAGTAGTATACCTCCAACAAGCACACTGTTACTGCACTTCAACTAACTTAGTTTCAGCAAACTATATAACATATCAGCCACCACACATCAAAGAAAGTCGACCTCCTATCCTCAGATCGGATCCCTGCAAATAGTTTCAGCCAGCTCAGTGCCAGCTTCACATCAGATCTCTATAAACCTCTACCTTCGGACATATTGACTGATTTCCCCACAGGAAACATGATTTGCTCTCTATATGGATTCACTCAAATTTAATTAAGAATCGACACTTTTGGACAATGGCAGTTCCATAAGATTGTAGCTGGTTTTGGAGGAATATATTACGATCAAGAACTTGGCTGCTTCCTTTATTTAAATCTAGGATCTTTGACAACACTATGTTTTCGCACTTTCCATGGGCAGGCAGGGGCCTGATCCTATATTTAATGGTGAATCATAGTTTAAGTTCTCTAATTGCTATTCCTAATAATGCTAAGTTTTGCTCTTACATTACTAATGATCATATAAATCTTCCATACTCAAGTTCCCAGATCATCAAGCAAGTTTGGAACAACATCTCGCATACTACCATATCGTCTTGGAATGATAAACCACACCCTATAAATCTTGTTTACAACACTCTTGATGTTGTTGTAGGAAAACTATATTTTCCTTGGCACTCTAAGATTTGGTCTTCTAAATCTAGGCCTAAAGACGATTTTAAGTTTAAACCACGTAGATTCATTTTATTTACACTATGAGTAAGAAGATAAGAAGTTATATGTGCAACAGACCGAAAGTGCATTCAAATGTACAGATCGTTACGAATTTCCATTTCTAATCAAAATAAGTAAACCCTAACAATTATGTTTGTGGGAAACTATTCAAGGCCAAGAGAATGAACTTCTGAATCAAGTTCCTATATCGAATCTAGCTCGAATGGAAACTCATCCACGTACGGTCGTGGTGACAAACTACAGATGCAAAGAAGGACTCATGTAAGGAATTAATGAAAAACATACAAAAGCTAAATTTAGGGATGTTAGGCTAGAGGCCGGAGGTATCTTAAGGAATACGAGAGGCTGGAGGCGTCGACAAACAAAAGCTAGGAAGGATGTTAGGCTAAGGGGGAAGAATAAGGTTGAACTGGTACCTGCCATCCGGATGTGTGCAGTGCAACTCAAACTTCGGTAAAGTCTTCTGACTAGCCACATTCAGTTTCAGTGATCGTCCATGTCTCCCTTTTGATAAGCATTTACTGTTGTCTTTGAATCCTTGAAACGTGAGCTGCTTCATTTTGGTCTTTCCTATTTTGCACCTGCTTTAGTTTCATGGCATCTTATGCTGCAATAATTCCATGACCATGCAGTTCTTTTGGTAATTTTGAATTCAAGGCAAGTAAAAATTTATTTGTTGCGTTATCTTTTAATTAGCACGGGAGAGCATCATTTGGTAGTGTTGACAAGACATATCATCCCGGATGGTTTACAACATATACCAAAGCTGCTGAACAATAAATTTAGAGTAAATATTTGTGGAGTGCATGACTACATGCACATAATTATGAAGCTGAAAGAATGCATCTAACATGCAGTTTACCTGGAGATGGAGATGGGGTCCTACAGGAGATATTCGCAAACATGATGGAGTACTGACAAACCGTGATTGGATTGATATAACTTTCCAACATCTTGAGAGCCAACCAATGCCATATATTCCTATTCTGGAGACCACTCATCCATCATCTTCAATACTTGCATTCAAACTATTGCCAATGGCCTGAAACCATTTAAATATCTTATTCATTGGCATAAGAATCCAAAAACAAAGATACAGGTGAACCATTTTCCAAATTTTCAAAATCGGAAACCAACTGTACACCATAATCAAATATAGCGGAAATCAAGATGGCCATCGAAGAGAACAATGTAATAAACCACAAAGAAAATACTGATCTCTGAACTCTCGTCGCTAAATGGCAGGAACTACTAGAGAGCACACTAACGAAATTTTTACTACATCTCTCCTCTGTGCTTTCCCATTTGCAACTGCCTTCATCATATATTATCACTTGATTAACGAAGGATATTATAATTTTCACCCACTAATTTTATATGAACTACTTATCTATACTTATTAATACTGAATATAACTTTGACTTTGCATCATATGTTATCACATGATTATAAATGTGCATTTCTAGGAACAAAATTATTTTTTCACTAACCTTCAAAGAATTTTTTTTACTCAATACTAGGTCTTTTCCACTCCATATGCAAGGAATCTAAAAAGGAGAAATAACATATCAATATAAACTACTAACTCGTGTTTCAAACGTACAAAGAACAATTGACAAAATTTTGATTTCATATACACATGAACTCAAAATCAAACTAAATCAAGGTTTTCTCAACGTACCTCTCATCTATAAATGAAATAACCACTAACGATAACTTTAGAAGTAACCCAAACCATACATACTCCATGTAGCAATAGTAGAGAGAGATGGGAGATCATATTTCATGAGTGACTAAGCAAATTATAGCAAATAATACAATAGTAATTAAAATTGGTGACAACAATCTGGTGTGTTCTCTCATTATGATCTTTTTTTCTGACCAAGGTATAAAAATATAAGTCTTTACCGCTAGATAATACCATCTGTGTGTATAAAGTCACCCGTTTCAGAAATAATAGTTGATAAATGAACAATCTTTCACAATAAAGCTCGTGTTTGACTTTGTATGGGTTACTTAATAAACCAAGATGCAAGCACTTATGACTATATAGCAACTGCTGTGTTAGTTAACAAAATAAAAGGAGGACAGGAACATACCAAATAGTGCACTTGCAAGGCTATTATTTTCCATGTATTCATACACAAGTAGTAATTGATTTCCTTCAATACCATATCCATAAAGTCTCACTAAATTCGGATGATGTAAAGTAGATATTAACCCAACCTCATTAATAAATTCACGGTTTCCTTGCCTTGACCGGGAAGAAAGTTGCTTCACCGCTATCTTTGAACCATCTCGCAGCACTCCCAGAAATTAAAATTAAGAACGTGAATTAAAGGATGAAGTGTACAAATCGTATCAATACAAGATTATAATCGTTACCTTGTAAACATGATGAATCTGCCTTCGCCTATTTTGTTTGCAATATCAAAACTCTTGGTGGCAGCTTTAATCTGTCTCAGGGTAAATGTACTAGTCTACAACTCTAGACCTTCATGTTCGCCATGCATAGCATGTTTTCTTCTCCAGCAAATCCAAACTATGTTTTGCATCTAGATTAAGTTGTAATACTTCAGTTAGAATAGTATGATATAATGCAATCATCTTGCTATATAGCATGTATCGCACAAAATGTTGACATTAAACACATATATCTGAAGATTCTTTGCTGTATATTATTCTCTTCATAAAAATTAACATGTATTGGTTTCCAAATTGAATTAAAAGGGAGGAATCCATCGTAAATAAACTAATATACTTTTAGAACAGCTGCTTTAGTGAATGTTCTTTGGTTTACATTTTACTAGTGGTAAGATAACTATGTGCATGTTCCAAAAATTGGATAAAGACATAAGAGCTAAATCTACCACTGTATGACTGGTGTGACTTTGACTAAGTGGGGTTTAGAGGACATGGTAATATAATTCAAATAAAAATAAAAATAAGAAATAGTGAAACAAACCTCTTCAATATTGACATCTGAAGAAATAAAACCAGGTTTAGTTTTGCCACTGAAAACAATTTCTGTAGATGCTCTAGATCCGTATAACTAAGGGTACTTTAGCAGTGTTTTTCGACTTATATCTTTGTCCAATATTCCAACTATTATTGTCGGTAGAGTATAGATGAAAGAGTAATAATATATTGCCATAGCTTGTACACGTCTCGCTAGGAATAATAACTCAGTGAATATGAACACAAGAGATGGATGGTAACTAGTACACCATATTTCCAAACTTGTCTGCAGAATCTTTACGCCACAACTTCCGCAGAGAAATTTGGATCTGTATCCCATTTGTATCCACATCCTCTATTCAATAGTACATATCAAAACTTAGAAAACTATATAAAACTACCATATATAGCATGGTTGTTATTGTTTCATTATAGTAAACTGTTACCTTAAGTTCATTTCATTTGAAAATAATATTGTTAACAGCGACCCTGCTCATTTCTGCTTATTTTAAACCATGGAATACATGAAAAATTTAAATGATCGTACCAAACAAAGATTAAAAACAAACGACAATTAAGTATATAGTGATGCATCCCATAATCTTATGTTCAATACTTAATCACGTAATAAAAAACAGCACTATAAAATCTATATATCCACACCTATCACTTCGCATTCTATACAAAGTCACAAACAGTTGAAAATGGAAGCAAAGGTACCAGCCTGCATTGTATTAACAGTAGCGTTAGTCTTTTCACTCATTAACAAAACAAACGCAGTAGGAATAGCTATATACTGGGGTCAAAATGGGAACGAAGGCAGTTTGGTAGATACCTGTGCTACTCAAAAACATTTATTTTCCAAAACCCCAAAACTAAAATTGAAAATAAATATAAACTTATTGTCTATGATTCCAGAAGTAAACATATCAGTGACAAAATTGATGTTCCTCTTTGAAATATCCACCCATGGCAAATAAACCTTCATAATATTTTGTGTTTCAAAGTTTCCAACAAATGGATCTCTCAAATGTAATCTTTCTATGTCGTCTGGGCATTGAAGAAAATCATGAAGCTTCACTTGATACCAAGCAACTTCAATTCCTTTATACTCAGCGAAAACTTTATAGCTAAAAATTCATGAAAACATCAGTAAAAAAGCCATTAATTAGAAATTAATATTCTCATCCATGTACAAAAATATTGAAATGAAGATTAACCCTAACCAATCTTTGAATAAGTAATTGAACTTAATTTAAATTCTAAACTTATTGCAGGAAAAGTTGGGTCGAACCTTATAACAAGTAAAAATAAATCAGGAAGCATCAAATCAAGATTATGAATTCAAATCTCATTCAAATTTGAACGAATTTGATAAATCAATGAATCTATTGAAAGCTCACCAGCTTGGCATGGAAGGCTGAGAAATGAAGCGATGTTGTGGAGGCATTCGGTTGGCAAGATACTAGTGGTGATGGATGAGGTTCTAAGTTGAAGATAAAGGATATGCTTTTTATGAATCGGAGAAATTTTTTGGTTTCAGACTCAGGAGAAGTTTATTTTACGGTTTTGGGTAGGGAATCGAAATAATTAAGAAAGGAAAGTGGGAAGGAAAAAGATTCACCGTTTCTAGGGCGGGATTAGATTAGCAGCGTTGATTTGTTGTACTTTTTTAATCTTTTAAATCAATGGTAGCAATTAGGTATTAAACGCTGCTATATTTTGCTACTAATAACTGATTTTCTTGTAGTGATGCAGCAAGGTTATTAGGGGGTAGCGCCCCTTTAGTGTATGTCATTCCTTCTGGATAGAGGTGGTATCATGGTATGGAGCCCAAATACTTAACCTATGTGGTTGCTGCAAATTTATTACTTTGTGGTTGTTGGAAATCGGGGATCCTCGGGAAGATCGGTTACGATCGAGGGATGACATATTCGTGTCAGTAGTTACCCAGTTAGGGATAACCCGGCCTTGTGTTGGCAGAGATCTAACCGTAATGTTAGGTTATTTCTCGGGACGTCTTTCCAGAGGCGTTTCCATGTGGCAATGGGAAGTTCCTTGGCCTGACCATTTGTTGGAAATCCAAAGAAACAATACGAGACTTGTACGGTTTTAGTTGTAGAACCTGCCATTTAATATGGTAGCTATAGTAGGCATACTATAATGGTACCTATGCTGGCTAAGATTTATATTCTACTTTCGAAATGTTTTCTACACTATGCACTAATAATAATATCAAAAGGATTTGATTTTGCATAGTAAGCATCTTTGACTATCATAAGAAGAAATCTCCTCTAATTCTGCGTTTGCATTGTGTGTGTGGCGGGAGGTCTTATGGTAGTTTCATTTTCCAAAAGCATTACGAATAAATTTTATTTTCTTTGTGAAAAATAACTGTTTTACGATCTCACACCAGTCACCATGACTGACTCGGAGTTTATTGTTTCTCTTCTAAACTCTGGGTGCCCATTATTTTCCACACGGGCATCCTAGAGTTATGTTATCAGGATATTCTGGATATTCTGGAGCTGTGGAAGCAAGCTGGATGGCGAAACGTATCACCTATACTTTGTATTATTCCGCTGTGTATTCTGTATGAGGACAAGTTTATATAACTGTCCATTGTTGTATTGAGTTGTATATTGACTCTGATTGATGTATTATATAAAACTGATATAGTTCTTTGTTTTAAAAGACTAGTGATTATCTATTATATATTGTTCCGCTGCGAATGTGAGATTCTGATAATTGTTTCTGTTTCTGATGTTGTTCTGTTGTTCCTCTTTCTTTTTCTTCTATCTTTTCTTCTACCCTTTCTTTTAAACCCTAATGGTTCGGTTTTCCGTTCATCTTGAGTTAATCGATGGAGATTAGTGCCTATTCAAGGGGTACGAAAAAGCGGATTATTACAGGTATAGAGGTAGGGCATTACAAGTATTCACATTAAAGTTTTATGGTATTCTCAAGTTGAAGGAACTGTGTATCATCATCATCCCAAGATTTCCTTTTAGACCCAGTTGTTATTAACCAACAAGAAACTCTCGGACAAGGTCTTTTCATAGTTGTCCAATAACTACAAGTTCATAACCCCTTGGTGCTTCCATCCACCATGAGTTATACACTGTTCAACATTTGAAGAGCGTTATGCACTCTAGTCTTAACAGATGTATCAATATTTATTCTCGAAACATCATGACCATGAATATTTTAAACAAAATATCATTTTATTTTGTGATTAGTTACTTATGATTGCAACTATACGGTACTATAATCACATAACACTTTATTTGAGGAATTTCTTGTTATATATTTTAAATTAATTGTTTAACTAATTATATCACAATATAATAAAGTACATACACGAAAAATAAAAACCATCGGTACAGATGAGATTGACTATAGAGTTAGATATATATTAAAAATTACATAATTGCCCCTAGGGCATACCATTAACTCTTTTAGTATAGAGAGTATTACGCACACTAGACTCATAGATATATTGATATCCTTTACTCTATACACCTAGATTAGGAGCAATTTAATAATAAGTATTTTGAGTGTTCGATTTTAAACTCATGATTACGAACACATTCACGACTGTAATCGATAAAATATTTTTCTAGGTATTTGCTACTTATATATGTTTAATATGTTCATATCATTACTTATGTCATGGTATAACAAAATATTTAATAGGCAACAAAACCATACTTTAAAAAAAAATTCTTATACAAGTGTTAAGCTATTTAATAAATTACATACTTACCCCATGGTAGCACCCTTAACAGTACTAATGAGAAGGTATAAATTTGGCTAAGTGTTGACTACGGAACCATTTTCATGGTTCGATTGAGTTTTAATTGGTATTGTAATAACCTACCATTCACTACCCTCTAACTCTACATCCAAATCGACACATGAATCCCATGGACCATAAAAAGTGGATCATTATGGTAAAATTAAGAAATGATAGTATATAGGGCTATCTAATTTATTTACACTTTCTAAATTCATAAAAGATGGAATAAATTATAATAGAACACTTAAAAATAAATCTATGAAGTAATTCCCAAAAGAACCATAAATGTCATTATATAATCCCAAATAATACTCTAGAATTCATAGTTGTACATGATATAATACTAAATAGTAGTATAACATAATAGTAGATAATTAAGAAATTCTAGTGTCTCCATTGCTTTATTTAACACTGAATGTTCCCTATTTCCTATCAACCCATTATATATAGGAAAAATGTAAATATAGAGGGCATCGATATAAGCCTCGTGAGTAAAAAAAATATGTATAAGCATATGATGATATCATACTAGTAAGACATTATTGAAGCCCAATTCTACACTTATCATCTCAGGCTATCCTATTTAAATATTTAGAACTTCTTTGTAATGTGTCAATTATAACCATTGTAAAATATTATTAATTATCCAAGTAACTTTCACCATACGTCTATATGCCGTAAGCCAATATCGATGTAACACCCATAAATTAACAATAACCAATTAAAAAGAATTAATAAGTAACTATTAAAGCAAAAAAAAAGAATTTTTGTAAACGTTCGAGTTTGGCTATGGAACTTGCACCATTGTGTCCATGGTGATTTTTTGATCAACTTTCATATATAAAGTTTTACATCGAAGTTCAAATGAAAAAGTTATTAACGTTTAAAGATTTCAGATCGGAAATAATTCAGAACCAATTAAGGAAATAAATGTTAATAATTTAGCATTAAAATAAACATTGAATACAAATGTTACGTTAAAGTAAATGGCCATAGTAAATCTAATTAAATTAGCACTTAAAAGGAAATAAGTAAAAATTTATGTGGGTAAAGGTAACAAATATTAATGTTTAAAAATAAAGAAGGCAATAAATATAACCATCTTAATGTTAAAGCAACCGTTAAATATAAATGTTAGTTAACAACATTAAATTAAATTAAATTTAAGTATGGAAGGAAATAAATTATAGTTGCTTAACGTTAAAACAAACGTTAATAAGGGCATTACCGTTATATAATTGAAAATTAGGAAGTAAATACGCAAAAAGGGCAATAAAATAAATGATCCACCGGTTACACCCTAGGATCGACCGATGAAAGTAGAGCAGTCGACCGGTAAATGGCTAGTGGTTGTGAATTGAATTTAGGCCAAATAGCCCAGATTTAAAGTAACTAAATCTAAAATAGAGAATTTATTTTTTCGTCTATAAATACAGGCCTAGTCCCTTACTTTTCTTCTCATATTTTCTGAATCAAGGACCGAAGGTTAGCCATTTTCTTTTCTCCGCCAATTCTAGAAAATATAGAGATTATAAAATAGTATGCGCGCACACACACACACATAGATATATATATATATGGAGAATAGCGGAAAATAAAAGAGAGTAAGGATAAAGGATGAATAGATTCTACGAAGAAGAGGTAAATTCTAAATCTAAATTTAAAACTATGTTTAATTCAAATCTCTTCTTAGATATGTAATTCAATAAATATGTATACGCTTAATACTTATTTTTGTAGAAGGAAAGGGAGTTAAATAAGAAGAATGGATTTAGATTTGGAGCTTTGGAGGTTAAGAGATAAGTGGAAAATTATATGTATTTACGTAATATTGGATTATATCATTGTGAGTCTGTTTCTTTTATGCCAAATTGTAAATTTTGGAATTGTAGGCTTAAATACACACACAGACACACACATATATATATATATATATAGACACACATATAAATACAGTAACCTAAGATCCTTGCCTACATATTCTTTGAATTGTTACCTTGGTTTTAATGCATACATATGTTAATCGGAATGTAAGGGTGAAAGTAGTCCATAAAAGTTATGAAAATAAGTCATTAATAAGATTGTATGTTAATTACATATTTAGTTAGTAGAATGTTGTAAGTTGTATAGCTTGAGTTAAAGATTATTTCTAATTTGATTATAATTTAAGTTATATTTTAATTCATTGGAATGAAGGATATTTTTATGTAATTTCGGTAAATTATCCAACTTTATAATTATATGTATAAATATGTGTTGTTTGAAATCACAAGGAATATACCTTAAAAAAAGAGATGTGCAATATAAAGATGTATACCGTATTTTGTACTGTTTGTTTTAATAAACACAGAAAAGGCAATTCCTTATAATTTCAACACAACACGATTCCCCTTTCAAATAATTTGTGGGAAATTACATAGATAACATTTCCTTTTTGGGAAGAGATAGTTCACACGCATTAAAATGTAGTAACCCCTAAAAGTAGAGCTAAAGGTGTTATAAGTGGAAATAATAATTTATGCCATCGATTATATATGTATATATGATTAAAAATAAGTTAAGCAACAAATAATAAGTGCTAATTTGAATAAGGCAATAAAGTAACGAGTTAGGAAAGGTTTAATGATCAAGTTAAAATGAAGTAAGTGCTACCTGATTGTATAATTTGAATTGAAGTAATAAATGATACTCAATTGTGTCATTTGAAAAAAAGCAATAAACAAAACTTAATTGTATTAATTCAAAATAGGTAGTAAATGATACTCCAAGACAATTGTGAAATTGAAATAAGAAGTAAGTTAATGTAAGTAAAAGAACACTAATAATTGAGCTTAGGAGGCATAATAATTTTTCTAGTTGAAATTACACGCCCTCAAGAATAATTTTATGATGGGTATGGATTAGTGGGTCTAGCCTAATATTTAGGTTAAGTATAAATGACATAGTCACTATTATAGGTTGGAATGTGAGGTCAGTAGTGTTATACAACAGAAGTCTTCCCTCGCAAGGGACTACTAGCAATTGTGTGTACATTGTACTAATGTGGTACATCTTCAACTGTAGGACCCATGGGAATATAAGGTGTTATGCAATAAGTGATGTTACTATTGAGAGGTGGTCATGGATGCATCAGACCCAAAGTCATCCTTGACGCGAGTCGACATTGCGTGCTCCCCCTTAATGCGTAAGTATGATACAAAATTCCGAGGAGCTGAGTCCTCAATATAAGAAAGTTCAAGGAGCTGAGTCCTCAATATATGATTGTCCGAGGAGCTGAGTCCTTGATATGAACTGGTTAGATAAGTCTTTGGGATAGGTTAGTAATACGGCTAATTAGTTGTAATGTCGTTATTAGGCATCGATAGGAGGTACCACGGTGTATGTGGCCAGTTCGACTTAGATAATATTTTGGTTACCTGACGCGATGCGTAGTTGCGAATACTAGCAGGGTGTTTATCTTGTCCATAGAGGGGTTGTGATACTTATATATATGTAGCTATTGTATATGTAGACACACACACATATGTAGCTATTGTATACCTCGAGTAGGTTGGGCATATCACACGCGTACATGAAGTAGAAAGGACTATGTTTTAAATAATATATATAACATGTAATGGAAAATAATCGGCATAAACTAGTGTTATAGAAAAAATATGTAATTTACCAGCCTCCAGAACGTTGTTCCGACCCCTCCTCGTTATAGCCCACATGATAGATTTAGATGGGCAGGCACTGGTCCAATACGGGAATGGTGGAAGAATGGATTTGCATTCATGCTCAACATTGACAGGAGCACCAGATATTTGAGGAATGATATTAATTTTGAGGTATTGGATTTAGTTAGTATGTATATATTCTATTTTATTTTATTATTTCGTTGTGAGTTCGTATAGATAGTTCTCTGATATACTCATGTTTTTTATAGGATACTAGCACCAATGTTCCGTACTCTAATGGACTTGGGTTTTCGATTTAGCCAGAATTCGAGCCCATCAAGGTGCAAGTTGTTGCATTTGGTATCAAAGCTTAAGTTAGTTGATCATAGAAATTAAGTTAATTTGAGCGAACATATTTTTATTTTTACCTATAACTACATGTATAATATACGCTATCTCGCTCACCCTACTGGAGATAGATAGTGCAAAAGGATGTTAACTTAAGAAGAGCATGAGCGTGACATGTAGAAGGGTCCTTGAAGTTGGATGGTACTTGACACCCTTATTGGGCCTAGATTGTCTTATGTTTGTAAATCCCTATTAGACTGCCAATTGAGATGTATATTTGATCCAAATAAATGAGAAGTAAAGAATCTATATGTTGTAGATATTCAGATATTAGAATCGAGCATGTTCCTTAAGGAAGGTGTGTAATAATCACTCCAAGATGATAGTCGGATTTAATATATTTTGAATGAAGAAAAGTCAGAAGGTAAGTGGAAAAGGAAAAAAGTCCCAAATAGTGGACAAATAAAACCCACTCTGAGTTTGACCCCATATAAAAGAAAATTAATAAAAAAAATTAAAAAATTTGAAATAAATTTCAATGGATTTATTTAAAAGTATAAAACTCTATTTTTGAAAACGTAAGCAAATATTAAATTTTCCATAAAATAAAATATCTTTTATTTTAAATAGAATTTCTAATTAAAACTAAAACTGTTTAGACCAAAAAATTTAGTTAAAAAGGGTTGTAATAAAGAGAGATATTTCTTTTGAAATAAATAGAAAATAGTGCATATGTATAGCTCAGCGATTTTACTTGATTTTGTAAATACAAAGTTTTAAAATTTCTTTTAAGTGGTGAATAATAGGAAGCGGTATTGGTTTTAAATGGGATGAAGATAATGAAAGTATTAGAACGCTCGAAATTGAAGATAGAAAACAAAATTCTCGTATAAGGAAAATATAAGGAAAAATAACTACAATAGGTTTATACATAAAAAAGCTATATAAAGAGAAGCCATTTAAATAAGGGCAATCTAGGTAAAAGAAATGTAGATAGTAGAAGCGTTAAGAAATTTAAATAGGAACAATGTGAGGAAATTGATACTAAAAAATAATGTTAGTAATCTGATTAGAAACAATATAGGAAACTAAAGGCAAAATAAAAGTGAAATGGATATTTACATTTTGGGCACCGATTGCATGTACCTTTTAGAAGTTCCCCTCATATGTTATTAGAGCCTCCGCTAAGGTTGAAAATGGAGATAACATGCGTAATAGAATAATAATAGAGTGAAGGTTGTCCTTGTCTACTCTAGATTTTATTGTTTAAAGTTATAAAAGATGTTTTAGAAACCCTTTAATAATGCACCTTTAAAAAAATGGTTTGGTATAACAATTGAGTTTTTAAAGGCAAAACTAAATAAATGGTTTGAGTTAAAAATCCCACTTCTTAAGAAGTAAAATCTTTGTTATAAAAAGGCTTTAAAGGAAAATTTGATTTGAATGATTATTCATGTAATAAAAACTTGACTCTTACTATTTGAAAAGAAGGGAATGACCCTTTTAAAGTAAATTGCTTACATTTCCTTTGGACTTAATAAATAAACTTAATTCATAAATCCGAAATTAAAGATTTAAATGTTAAGACACCTAAAATTAACATTAGTTAAAAAAAGGAGTTTTTATGGTTCCTTTTTGAAATCAAACTATTGTTGAATCTAATAAAAAGTTTCTAAATTTATATTTTTAAAGATAAGGATTTGGGTTAAGTACTTCATGACTGCGAAGTTAAATGATTCTATAAAAAATAGTGACAACCAAACTAACTTTGATTTGGAATAGATAGAGATGATCGCCTATGTAAGATGGGGTAAAAGATAGGACTATGAATAAAATAGCAATTAATTCTCGTAGAATAACAATAATAAATGTGAGGTTCTTGAACTCGGCCTTCGAAAATCGACACCCGTACTTCACTTGTACTCAAATGCCATAGATTCGAACACCGAATCTGGCTCCCCGGAGCTTATAAAACAATAAGTATAACGACACAGCAGAATAAAGAAATCAATGATATCATATACAACTCCAATGAATACAATATCCAGAATGATATACAACACTACTATCAATATGATACAAGAATATCAGAGATAAATAATGATACAGCGGAAAACAGAAGTGATAACTCCAAATGATCTTCAAAAGAGAATGAATCCAACAACTCCAACATCAAGCTCGAACCACCATCATGTTGCACCAAGATAAGCAAAGTCAGTCGTCCGAGAACTCCGAACATTGAACTAGCTCCCAATAATCTACTAAACCTGACTATCTGAAAAACCCAACTCTAGACTGCCCGTGTGGAAAATTGTGGGCACCCAGAGTTTAGGAAAGGAACAATAAACTACAGGTCAGTCATGGGACTGGTGTGAGCAAACAAAAACAGTTTATCTTTAAAACAAAAAACGAAAGAATTTTAAACACTGAAATCCGCAATTCTTTTGGAAAATGAAACTACCATAAGACCTCCCGCCACACACACAATGCAAACGCAGAATTGGAGGAGATTTCTTCTTATGATAGTCAAATATGCTTACTATGCAAAATCATTGGATTATTATTATTAGTGCATAGTGGAAAACATTTCGAAAGCATAATATTAATCTTAGCCAGCATAGATATTCCGAACTATGCCTACTATAGCTACCATCTAAACGGTGGTGACCACCATAAGTAAATGGCAAGTTCTACAACTAAAACCGTACAGGGTTCATATTGGAAATTGGATTTCCAACAAATGGTCAGGCTAAGGAACTTCCTACTGTCAATGGGTATGCCTCTGGAGGGACGTCCCGAGAACCTACCCGGATCTCTGCCAACACAAGGTCGGGTTACCTCTGACACTAGGTAACTACTACTCGAGTATGCCACCCCCGGTCCTTTGGGACCTTTATCCGAGGGCCCTCGATCACACAGCAACTATCACACAGTAAATGAGATTGGAGCAACCACATAGGTAAATATCTGGGCTCCATACCATGATATTACCTTTTTCCAGAAGGAAATGACATACCATAAAGGGAGCGACCCTCATAACCTTGCCGCATCTTTCCTGTTTCGACCATTTCCGGTTTATGAGGTTCGATGAGGTCTCATCCACAAAGCTACGCTTTTTCACAAAGCCATGCTTTGATCAACAAATGATCGGCAAATGACCATCAACACACAGCAACACTCAGCATGCCACACTACCAAATTGGGAGTATATCACTAATAACCTTCAACTACATAACCTCTGAGCTCGTACGTCTCAAAGAAAGGTGTTAAGCTAAGAGAATACATTCTCCGCCACCAAACAGAAATGTATTTGAAAGAAATCAGCTTTATATCTCAAAGTGTAGTGTCAGACATACAACCATACAAGTTTGTTCTAGGTTCGAACAGAACCGAAGGCACTTCCTAACAAGCCCTTGCAATCCGGGTATTCACAATCCCGATCGGATTTCCCATCACTTAGGGAATCTCTATACCAGGGCCACTCGGTGCAGAGACAATCGATAGGTTATCCTATCGTTCTCACAAATACCCGGTCTTCACCACCGGTCTTCAAATGCTATCCATATACGACGTATCACTTATTCAGAATAGGTTGTATGACACAAAGGTCCTCTCCCGGCTAAACCGAATAGTGAGCGTAATATTTAAAAACATATGGGTATTGGGATTTCAATTAAGTCAGAACTTATTATCCAAATTTCTCTTTCAAATGGTTTAAACAAATTACCATTTTTTTTCTTTTACACAAAAAGATTCATTTCACAAAGTTCACCCAGTTTCACAAAGACCTATTCATAGATTTTTCAAATCGATTTCCATTTCAATTTGGATCAACTCATTAAATCTTTAAATCAAGATTTAATTCATAGCTTCCAAAAAGAATTCACTCATAACTTGGAAAACCATTTTTCAATTCAAACTTGAAATTCCTTTAATTCAAATTGGAAATTCATTCCTTATATGAAAGCTTCTATTATTTGAAAACAAATAGTTTTCATTTTGGAAAATCTGATTCATTTATACGAGTTACAGTTTTTTGGGTTAAATTCAAATTCTCAAAACCATACTTTTGAAATGGTTTAAATTCATATAAAAGACATTTATAACTGGTATCACCCTTTTAAACCATAATTTTCAATATAGAATTCAACTCCTTATTTTGAATTCAAATTCAGATTGAATTATTTAAATTGGAAGCTTTACCAAGTTATTCAAAACAACTTTTATCTTAAAACTCCTTTTCAAAAGCTTTAATATTTAACCCAAATCCATTTCCAAAATAAATCGAAATTAAATTTTCAATTTCAAAAATATTAATTTTAAATCATCTGTGACTTAACCGATTTCCTCGTAAAATCCATATTTTTGTGTGTACGGTTTGGTCCAGGGGTTTCACACAGTAGTGCAACATCATTCAATCATCACAGATTAAAATACAAAAATATAGTTGATAAGCGGTATAAACTATAACGCTTATCGTTATTCACAGATCCACGGATAAATCACAGACAAAATAAATTACATTCATCACAGCTTGAATTAAAACAATTCATATCACACAGCATCACATAGCAGAGATGACAAAACAATTCACAGCATTCAATAGAATACAGCCATCCATAAGTAGGGTCAAACATTCAATAATCATTTATAAGCAGGATTAATTAATTGTTTAATCCTAATTAATTCAATTAATTTCCAATTAAATTAATTGCTTATGAATTAATTATCCAATCCTGATAAATTAATTACAAATCATTTAATATAAATTAATTTATCAAACACCTTAATTAAATATTCTTAATTAATAAATTACTCTCAAGTAATTACAATAACAAATAAATTACTCCTTAATTTATAATTATTTCTTAATCATTTTCATAAATTAATTGACCTTTAATAAATTAATTATTCTCAAATTAATTACCTTAATTAATTTATCACATTATACTTGAATAAATTATTGCTTAATCACTTGATTTATCCATTTTAATCATTAATTAATATTTAATTAATAATCCTTAATCACCAATTAATTAATCCTTAAACCTTCATTAATTACTTTAACCTTTTAATGACTTATGAAATTAATCCAAATCATTACTTAATTAAATAAATAAATTATCCATTTTTTTAACTTATGAATTACAAATCAACATTGTATCTTCATTAACTTAAAACAAATCTCATTCTTATCAATGATTTTGTTATCACTTATAAATAGGTTGAGACATTTATATTCAATCCACTTTTAAATTCATTTTAAATTTCAAGATTTAAAATGAATACCAATTGATATTTTTAATAAATTTTAAAGCTAATTCTTTCTTTACTGACTTGAAGTTATATTTAAACTTTGATTTTTAAACTCAGTTTAAAAGTTTGTTTTATAATTTAATTTTAAAACTTCAGAAACAGAACAGGTTTCTGTTTTTAAAAATCTGGGCAAACATTTACCCGAGCCAAATTCTAAATTACCCGAGCACTACTTCGAGTTTCCCCTCGCCTTCTTTTCCCCGAGACACTCACACAGATACTCGAGATCGACCCGAGCTCGACTCTTTCTCCTCCAAACTCAAACAAAATCCAGACCGCCAAGGTGCACAATGCACGTGCACGCGCGATCGCCGCTTCTCTGTCCAACATTGCCAACGCCTACAGGTTGTCAATGACCTACACGATCAACCCGAGCACCCCAATCATCAATATACACTAGAAATCAGAATCGAGCAACCTCACATCCACCTGGAACAAAACCAATCACCTGAAATCACCTCGTCCCGCCAACTATGACCACCGAACGCCACACGACCACAACTCCAGCTGCTCCGATGACCCACGAACCCTTTCCCCCCGTTTCGATCACCTAAAATCCACCATTGACAATGAATTTGTTTTGCAAACCCAGTCGAACAAACCCATTCCTAAAACCCTATTTCTTGCCGTAACGTTGACAACGACGATCAGAAAAATACAACTCTATTTTTCCCATGATCTACAACCTCCTAGCTACCCTCGATGTCAGACACGACCTCCCAAACTTCGTCGTCCATCGGAAATTGACGATACCATGTTTTCCATTCATCACTAGAAATCTCGACAACCCCAACGTCAAAAATTATGAAATCTTCATCAAAAATCCTATTTTTTGAGTTCGAATCCAAACATGCAATCCAAACTAGAAATTAACATACTTGAATTTTTATCTAGAAATGATTTTTCACTGTATATTTCCATTTACAGTTAATTACTTTCTAATTTTCTTCATAAATATTTTTAAAGTCAAGATTTTGTTAATACGAACATGTTTTCTCTAAGAATTATGACATGAATCTGCTTGTATGTTAAGATATGAATTTTTGTAAGGAAATCATATGCCTGTAAAATAACAGTATGATGTATATATATGTATACTGGCATGCACAAGCAATTTAAATTTATTCACATGCATTTACATCCCTTTCAAGTTCCCATCATCACAGAACATAGATCAATATAAAAGATTGGGTTAAAAAAAGAGTTTACTCATAGTGTTGTTTCCAGAAGAAACAGAGTTGATATATTCCAGGCTTGTGAAAATTGCAAGCAATAATTCCTTCTTTGATCTCTGATTTGTATTTGATTTGAATTGTTTGTTTAAAGTGGAAGTTTTATTTAGATTTTAGATGGTATTTCTTCAGTTTTCTCAGCTAGAATGGAACAAAAATGAAATGAAGAGATAGATATAAGAAAGATAGTTTACTGGTGATAAATATTTTTGTTGTACAAGAGAGTTCGGAGATTTTTTTTCAAATGGTGGCTGATATATATCTCTCGTGTACTAAGGAGGCTAGCATTAATTAACTTGTCTTGTTTTAGTTTGTTCATACTTATCCTTATTTGAATTTTTGTACATAGATTTTTTCTTCGACTGTACAATATGAAGATATTTGGTAGCTTCCCTTGCAAGGTTTCATGTATATATTCTTGTTTTTGTTTCATATTTGCAAGTTACATTCTAGACTTGTTTTACTGGTTTCATGTTTACATATGTAATTTATTTTCCTTTTGGTTTGTCTTGTATTTTCTTTGTCTTTGTTTCATTCATGCATATATATGTTTTCTTCTTTTGTTTTCTTTTGTCTTGTTATTTTGTAATATAAATAAATTTCTATACTTTAATATGTTGTTAGATTTAACAAATGTTTACTTTAGATTTCTATAGTTTATATAATTTACCTTATATATTGGTACTTTTTTATTTCTAACATAACCCATCAATTTCTAAATTTAAAATTATTTATTTTTATACTTGTGTCAAATGTCTATACTTTTATAATTATTTTCAAACCATTTATTTAAGATTTAAATTCATTTGATTTAACACAATTTATTTGAATTTTGGGGAAACTCGGATCAATTTACCATTAATTTTATAATTTTAATTCAAAAATTCAATTAATTATGAATTTAAATTTAATTAAAATCCGGGGTCGTTACAGGCTTCCCCCCTTAAAAAAAAGTTCGTGCTCGAAATTTGCCAGGGAGACACAAAGATAGATGAAAAATGTTTCATCAAATCAAATCGAACATCTATTATGCATTTGGCTTACCAAATTAGAATATCAAGAATAGATACAAGAATGAATCTGTTTAATTTTTCACATGATACTCGGGTTATCCAGATCTACGAAGTATGCAGGGGCATCAGTTAGTTCGAAAGCATAACTAACCATCCGTAGAACATATTGGGACCCAAAGAAATAGATAGATATATGGATACAATTTCAAAACTTTTAATTTAGAACTAAAGTATACCTATCAACCATAGCAACTGTTTGCACAAAAAATGGACAAACACCTCAAAGTTGTATGATTTAGTAGATCTTATGTTGTTCTTAGTGATTTGGGTGATTTATGCAAATATATGAAAAGCAGGGGCTAAACTGTAAAAAGACACGCAGATTTATAGTGGTTCAGCCAGAATGTGCCTACGTCCACTTTATATGTTATTTCTCTTCTCTTGTTTTGATTACAAGTACAAAGCTTTGATACAAGTAAAAGAAAGTTGTTTGAAAGTTCCTTCCGTGCTTGAGCTCTCAAAAATTGTCCTCCATTGTTGTACCCCTGCCCCTCTATTTATAGAGTGAGGTTGGGGGTAGGGGTCTAGGATGCATACAGCTGTTGATGGGCCCGGGCTGATACGATCTGGCCCGGCAAATCTGGTTCGGCATCGTCTTGGTCTGGTAGTAGATGGGTGGAGATGAGGTTGTGGTTCGGCAATGGAGCTGGTCCGGCTGTGGGGTTGGTCCGGTTGTAGGGCTGGTCTGGTTGCAGTGTTGGTCCGGCTGTAGGGCTGGTCCGGTTGCAGTGTTGGTCCGGTTGCAGTGTTGGTCCGGCTGTAGAGACTGAGTTGGTTCGGCAGTAAGGTAGGAGGTATTTTGGTCCGGGAGTTACTTGGTTCGGTGGAGAGTGGCCGGTTGGTTTGTTCGCTTGAGGCTGCGTTGAGCTTGATCCGGGGATGATGGTTCGGCTAGGCTGGTTCGGTGGTAAGAATCCATCCAACACTTGCCCCCCAAAGTGTGGCATATGCTAGTCTATGCCGCGCTTTGTTTTAGCTGGGGTGTATTCATTTGGTCCCCGAGTGCCAAGCCATTTGATCCGGTGTCTTGTATCTGCTTATAAATAGGGGCTACACCCCTTCGTCATTCCTTACCGAACAAAGAGAGCCGAATCAAATTGAATACCGAATTACTTGAGTACCGGATCATCTGAGTACCGAATCATCCAAGCTCCGAACCAGGTATGTATTCTTCTGCTGAGTGAGCTTATAATTTCAGTACCGAATGAAAAAAAAATAAAAAAAATGCCGAATGATCCCTTGCGTTGGAATGCCGAATGAACTTTGTCCCTGGAACTATCGGACGGAACCGATGGTTTCTAAGTACCGAATGAACCTTACACCGGATGAGTTTTAATACTTGCACTATCAGTGAAGTTCTAGGTTATATAATTCATGCACTTTGGCGATGTACTTTCTGTGTTTGCAGATAATGTCTCGTAAAGCGGAAACTCGCTCGGATAAAAAGAAGTCCCAGGGCGAAGGAGAAACTTCCTCAATGCCCCCTGTTCAGCTAGGTCCGGAACGCCATGGATCTACCCCGAGATCACTAGTGGACGGGTACGGCCCTCAGGAGCTTCTGAACTCCCCGCCCGATTGCTTTCCTAGCTCCCTTAAGGAAGAGCAGCTTGATGTCATCTCCCGTTCTTTCGGGATTGACAGGGCTCGAATGTTGTTGCCAGGGAGAGAAGTTATGCCGTACGACCCTCCTGAAGGGTACTTTGCCTACAGCAGATACCACTGCATGTGTGGTGCCATTCCCCCTCTTAACGCTTGGGTAGCCAGCTTCCTCACATATCTAAAGGTGGCCCCGTTCCAGCTTCAACCCAACTCCTATGCTATCCTGGTGAGCCTCTTCGTCATTTTCCAGAGGAAGTATGGTCGTGCTCCTTCCAACCGGGAGATCCGGTACTTGTATAATTTGAGGGGCTATAAGAAGGGGTCCCCATACATTAGCTTGGAGTCAGCCGTGACCTTCAAACCGGTCTTGGATCTGTATTCTAAATTCAGCATGTTCAAGAAAGAGTGATTCTTTGTCAGGGACGACTCCGTTTCAATTCGGCGCTTTACTTCTGGATGTAAGTTGATGCTTTTACTTATAATTTCTATTCCGATTGCGATGCTTCTTCTCATACTTTCTCATTTTTGCTAGCGACAGGTGGCTTTGCGATTGTGGAGACTGACCGCCTGGTTCAGACGGCGGCTGAGATAGAAGCTATTCTCGGGAAATATAGATCATCTGCCTTCTTGATCAGAAATGCGATCCTTCTAGAGTATAACTTAATCCTTCCACAGCAGTCAGTAGTTAAGCTGAGGGAAACAGCGGAGGAGAGGACGGCTGCTCAGACTAAGGAAGGTGTTACGGTAGAGAGTAGCAAGAGGAAACCTTTCACAAAACCTCCAACTGTCGGAGGTAAGAAACTCAAGAAGTCGGACGGTCCCTCCCCCAGCAATTGTCCACTTACCCGGGAGGAGGAAGACATAGAGGAGGAAAAAGGCGAGGGTGGAGATGGTCGGGAAGGTAATAAAGGTGGCGATGGCATCGGGGCCTTGCTTCCTGGGCAAGCGGGCGAGATTCAGGAGTGGACGGACGATGCGTTCCACCAGGCTTTCGAAGATCCGGTTTCGGTAGAGAAAACCGGGAAAGCGGACAAGGCCGGGACCGGTGCAAGCGAGTCTTCCCAGACCATTCCAGCCAGGGTGGCTCCGACGACTCAAGGTGAACTCTTGACTCCTGCATGCTTCACTAATGATAGGGACTTAGGAATATTTTATGACCCGCTCCCGTCTTGGAATGAAATCCAGGACCTATTGCAGTATCCTACTCCTCCCCAGGGTTTGTACAACCACAGATGTGTTTCTCTCCTTTTGATTTGCGTGTTTTCTCGAAGTATAGAACAATATATGCTTGTGACACTTTTTCTTCATATCAGGAGCAGGTAAAACGGTCAAAGCCTCAGATTTTCGGCACAGGCTTGAACAGTACAAGCTTTCCAAAACTTCTATCAAGCCGAAGCCTTCGACCCACCGCTCCGGGGATGTAGTCGGCTACCGTCCTCTTCTCGGGGTTATCGAAGAGGGTATTCAGCAGAGAAAGAGGAGTCGTCCTTTATCCGAACCTTTGCCTGGTCCTCAGTTCCCGGCTCAGCCTCTTCATGATATCACGGAGGAGGATAGCGAGTTTGCACCTTCTCCGCACCCGTCCGGAAACCCTTCTGTTACTCATATCGACCGTCCTGACTTGGCTCGTAATCCATTTGCGGGTCATCCTGATCTGGATCCAAGCTCTCACGATATTACCTTTGACGAAGCCACCAGTGAACACCTTCTCCCCCGCAACCCCATGGTACGAGTACTTGATGAAGCTAAGTCCTTAGATCTTGATTTACTCACTACTCATATAATCACTATGGGAGACGAGGCCAAGGCTAATATTGATCGGGTGGCGGAGGAGACTAAGAAGCTGATGGGGCATCACGCCCGGCTGGTTAAGGCCGGAGAGGAGATTGGGAGCGCCAATATCCGACTTCGATTGGTGGTTTCGGATCAGGCCAAACAGCTTGCGGATCAGGCTATTCAGATTTCTCAGCATGAGGCTGCTACTGGACGATTAAGGAAAACCATGGAAGAGGCCAGTCGGGCCGAATTGCGGAAAATGGAAGCTACTTGCAAAGAACGGATTGACATGGCTATTGCCACGGTGGACGAGGTTCGGAAAGCGGATCTTGAGCAGGTGGAGGAATTGTCCGGGAAACTTGAGGCTGTAGAGCTTGCTCAAGCCAAGTTGAGGGAGGAGATGGAGGCAATGCGGGGATCCCTTCTAGCCGACTGCTCGAGATACCGATCGGAGAGAGATGCTGCCGTTGGGAGGTTGTTGGCTTCCGAGGCCCGGATGAGGGAGTTTGAGGAGAATGAGGGGATGATGGACGAAATGCTTCAGGACATGTACTTCCGAACCTGGAAGCAGGGCAACCTATCCTGGATGGATGATTATCCTAGGATCATGGCTAAGATCTACCTTCGGGCTCTGGAGGAGGCCAAGGCCGATGCGGATAAAGATGGTGGCGTGGCCTTCAGCATGGATGCGGTCACTGCCCAGTTTGCCAAGGAGGAGAAGGTGGCGGTGAAGGAAGGTATGCGGTTGCTTGCCGCTGAGGAGGTAGGTGTGCAGGTAGAGGATGACGATCAGGATAGTCAGGAAGCAGGCGCTGGTAAGTCTCCCTTTTTAGTTTCTCCATCAACTTGGTTGCTTATTGCTAATGAGTCCCCTTTTTTTTCTGACTGGACAGGAGGTCAACAAGGCAAGGATAAAGCTCCACTGCAGCCGGCTCCTTGATTATACCTGGAAAAACTCCTTTTGTGGATTCGACAGTGTTGTATATGTTAGTCGAAAAATAGTAACGTAGCCTTTAGGTTGTGATATTTTGCCACTTGTAATAAATAGTCTTATTTTCAACGTGTAATTCTTTAACTTAAGCTGATTTAGTCGTCTTTTGAATGTTTGCTGTTATTTTGGGGTATCGTATGAGAAATATAGCTATGTATATTCTTGTAATTAAATTGTGTTTGATGTTAGGTTCTGGCTCTAAATCATAATTTCATGACTTGCAATATTAGCGTGTGGTGTGAACAAATTATAGTCATGTATTTGTACATAAAAGAAGAAAATACCGCCTTTCATGTTATAATCGTAGATGGCAGTCTTGAATATCTTGTATGACCGAGCATGGGATGTAGTCGAATGTCCTGCCACTGTGAGTCCCTACACCCATTGGCGAGTATCTCCTACTCTGTATCATGTACTTTAGGGATTGTTATAGAGGATAGGGAAAAAGCTTTTTAAGTAAAATTGAAATACGTGAAAAGGTAAAACTTCCAATCACGGAAGGCCTTCGATGTGCTTAAGTTCGTGGCAAACGGGTTTTGTAGTCACTTTCCCTAGCTGTGGGTCTTGGAGACATTTGTCACCCATCTTACGCCTCCGCGGGGAGTTAATTCTTTTTTACCACAGCCGCACTTAAGACACTTCGGAGCCGAGATCGCGCACAGTAACTACCCGGGCCATTATGGCCCGTAATCGTGGGTATTATTCGATTTACTGTGGCCGGCTAGCGTGGGTGCCGATCGTCAACTGTGAACTGCCCCTGGCTGGCCACACCTTATGTTGGGGCTTATAGTCGGTTCACAGTCGCCGGCGAGCCTAACGCCGTAATGAGCTGCCTCGGCTATAGTCGGCCTTCTCGGTGGCTTATAATCGGCTCATTACAGTTGGCTTTAAGGGCCGTCGTGAGCAATGAGTTAACCCGCAGCAGAGGGATGCTGGAGCAAAAGTGTCTCATTGGCGAGGGCATGGATTCGCATAGTACCTGTTGGGTCTTGTCCAGGTGAAGTTGCGTTGTGGAGTGCTTTGAATAGAAATGCTATATACTCAGGATTTTGTTCAACAGAAAAGGATAAAGTTAACAAGCAGCCAAGATACAAAGGAACAAGTTAAAAAAGAGACAAGGTTTTTTAAAGTGGTTCGGCACGAAAATGCCTACGTCCACTGATTCTCTTTGTTAATTCACTTCATATGGGCAATACAAGTTAAGAAAAGTATCGACGGAGGTGTTGGATGTTCCATGCCCTCTGGAACACCTCTCCGTCCACTGTTGACAAAATATAGGCTCCGTTGTGGAGATCTTTATGAATTACATATGGTCCATCCCAGATTGGGTCTAGTGCTCCGGGGTGAGGGAAGATTCGCTTGAGGACAAGATCCCCTTCCTGTAAGGTACGATGCTTGACTTTGGAGTTGTAGTGTGCCGCCACTTTTTGTTTGTGGGCTGCTGCTTTAAGGACTGCATCATTCCTTCTCTCCTCAACTAGATCCAAAGACATGTTGAGGAGCTCTTCATTCTCTTCTGGGTTATAGTGGATCCTACGGTGGGAAGGTACAATGGTTTCAACTGGGAGCATAGCCTCCGATCCATATGCCAAAGAGAAAGGAGTGTGCCCTGTTGATGTTCTGAAAGATGTGCGGTAGGCCCATAGTGCCGTAGGGAGTTCATCCACCCAAGCCCCCTTTGACTTTTCGTGCTTCTTTTTGATCAGAGTTTTCAGAATTTTGTTGACTGCTTCGACTTGTCCGTTTGCCTGGGGATATGCTACGGATGAGAAGCTTTTATGAATTCTATGTTCTTGGCACCAGTTGGTGAATTCCTCGCTGTCAAACTGAAGTCCATTGTCTGATATGATTTTGAGTGGGACTCCGTACCTGCACAGAACATTTTTAATTAAGAAGTTAATAACTTTTGCCGAAGATACTTTATTTAGAGGTTCCGCTTCCACCCATTTGGTGAAATAATCAACTGCCACTATAGCATATTTGGCCCCGCCTCGGCCCATTGGTAGCTCGCCGATTAAGTCAATTCCCCATATTGCGAAGGGCCAAGGGCTGGTCATCTGAGTAATCTCGGTTGTCGGTAGCCGAGGAATCTTAGCAAATTTTTGGCATCTGTCACACTTCTTGACGAAATCTAAGGCGTCCTTGCTTAAGGTGGGCCAGAAATATCCGTATCGGAGTATCTTTTTTGCTAACGTTTGCCCTCCGGTGTGATCTCCGCAGCTTCCTTGATGAATGTTAGATAAGATTTCCTTGGCTTCCCTTCCGGCGACACACCTTAATAATGGATTAGAGAACCCACGCCGATAGAGGATGTCTTCTTGTATTGTATAGCGGGACGCTTTCCTCAAGATTTTCTTGACTTCATTACGCCCGTCGGGTAGTGTGCCACTTTTTAGGTAGTTTCGGATGGGAGTCATCCAAGTTGCTTCCTCGGTCGCAGTTATCAGATTCACTTGTTCAAAACTTGGCGCCATTTGCTTTGAGATGGTTACTGCCCCGAAGATGGTGATGTCTCTCACACTTGCTTGCTTTGCTAATTCGTCGGCCTCTCGGTTCTCCTCCCGAGGGATGTGCTTGACTATGTAGTGGTCCAATCGGCTGAGAAGTAATTTGGTCTTCTTTAGATATGCTATGAGTCGTTCTTCTCGAGCTTGGAATTTCCCTAGTATTTGATTAACAATAAGCTGAGAATCGCTGTGAAGACACAAAGAATTGGCTCCGATCTCGGTGGCAATTTCTAGTCCGGCTATCACTGCTTCATATTCTGCATCGTTGTTGGTGGCAGCGAACTCCAACCTTATAGCATAGTGCAGTTTATTTCCCCTGGGAGTGATTATTACAACACCTGCCCCCGAGCCCTGTTCGTTCGATGCGCCATCCACAAAGAGATTCCATTTGATGTCTCCTGTTATTTCCAATTGCTCCTTATCTTCGTTGGTAGTGGATTCTGCAATGAAGTCAGCCATGGCCTGTCCCTTGATGGCGGTGCGAGGGTGATAGGTGATATCATACTGACTCAGTTCAATGCACCATTTAAGTAGTCGCCCAGAAGTGTCGGGGCGATGGAGTACCTGCCTCAGTGGTTGATCGGTCAGAACTTTGATGGAATGGGACTGGAAGTAGTGACGCAGCTTCCGTGATGTGATAAGTAAACAGTATGCTAGCTTTTCAAGTTTAGGATATCTGACCTCTGCCCCAGTAAACCTTTTGCTGATGAAGTAAACTGGCCGCTGCGTGCGGTTATCTTCCCTTACCAAGGCGGCGCTTAGGGCCTGGGATGACACAGCGAGGTATAAGTATAATTCTTCTCCTTCGCTTGGAGTTGAGAGCACCGGTGGTTTCTGGAGGTGTTCGATTAAGTGGAGGAAAGCGGTCAGGCATTCGTCAGTCCATTCGAACCTTCCCTTGTCTTTCTTTAGAGCTTCAAAAAAGGGGACGCACTTGTCCGTCGCCTTGGAGATGAATCGGCTTAGAGCGGCCACTTTTCCGTTCAAACTTTGCATTTCCTTCTGAGTGGAAGGTATTTTGATATTCCTTAGCGCTCGGACTTGTTCAGGGTTTGCTTCTATCCCTCTGGCATGAACGATGAATCCTAAGAACTTTCCAGATGACACTCCGAAGGAGCATTTTAGCGGATTCAACTTCATTCCATATTGTCGAAGTACTTGAAACATCTTGCCTAGGTGGCTCACGTGATCTTTGGCTTTCCTTGACTTTACTAGCATGTCATCCATATATACTTCCATAGTTTGTCCTATCAGCCCCGCAAACATCTTGTTGACGAGGCGCTGGTAGGTGGCTCCTGCATTTTTAAGTCCGAAAGGCATTACCTTATAGCAGTATAAACCTCGATCGGTGATGAAACTAGTGTGGTCTTGGTCGGGAGCATGCATAGGAATTTGGTTATATCCTGAGTATGCATCCATAAAAGATAGGAGTTCGTGCCCAGCTGTGCTGTCTACAAGTTGGTCGATTCTGGGAAGTGGGAAGCAATCCTTTGGGCAGGCGTCGTTTAGGTTGGAAAAGTCAATGCAGGTTTGCCACTTCCCATTAGCCTTTTTTACCAGCACCGGGTTGGCGATCCATTCCGGGTAGATAGCTTCTCGTATGAAGTCATTGGCGAGTAGGTTTTTTACTTCTTCATCGAGGGCTGCTGATCACTCTGCCCCCATGCTTCTCTTTCTTTGTTTTACAGGCGCCTTGGTAGGATCAATGTTTAATACGTGGCATGCTATGTCGGGGGAGATTCCAGTCATGTCAGCGTGTGACCAAGCGAATACATCCAAGTTGTGGCGGAGAAAATCGATGAGTTGTTCCTTCAATTCGGCTTTTAGTTGGGACCCAATTTTCAATAGTCTACTCGAGTCATGCTTGTCTACAGATATAAACTCCATAGCCTCTGCAGGCTCGGCGGTGGCCTCCTCCTCTTTGTCCCTAGGATCTAATTCATTGAAAGGGTCGCTGGTATATCGAAGAGGAGGGGCTTTCTTTAATTGCTACGCTTCTAGACTTTTTGTGCAGAGGGCAATCTCTACACCCTTCCCTTTATCCTTCCTGTGGTTGTTGCGAAGTTCAGTCACATATCAGTCTCGAGCAACGTCCTGATCTCCTTCCACTTCCCCTACTCCATTGTCCGTTGGGAATTTCATCTTTAGGCACCATGAGGCTAAGACAATTTGGAAGTCAGACAAGGATGGCCTTCCCAAGAAGGCGTTGTAGGCCGACTGGTTTTCTATTAGCACAAACGTTTGTTTCCGTACAGCAGAGCGGGGATGGCTTCCAATCTCAACAAAAAGGTCTAGTTGCCCGAGGGGCATCTTCGCGTCTCCAGTGAAGCCGTGTAATGGTTTATCGTAGGGGGACACATCCTTCATTGATAGCTTCATTTTGTCGAATGCGTGTTTGAACAGGATGTTTACCGAGCTTCCAGTGTCTACCAGGATTCGGTAGACTTCGGCGGGACCAAGTCGGGCAGAGATGACCATGGGATCCATGTGAGGGTACTGCCTTCCTTCTAGGTCACGCTTACTGAACGTGATGTCATTACTTTCTTTCCGCTTCGGGTGGCGCTCTTCTATAACCGAATTGACATAGTCTTTATTGTCTCTAAGGGACTTTCCGTATCTTTCCATCTCTTTCCAGCTTCTGTCTGCGATGTGTGGCCCTCCTGAGATGGTATGGACCACTATCTTTTCCTGACTAGAGCTGCTAGCGTTGCGGTTCCCTCTGTCGGCCCCCGGGGAGGGTAGCCTTGGGTTTTCATTGGCAGGAGCTGGGGTCCTGTCCTGACCTTTTACATAACGTTCCAGTTTCTTTCTTCTGATGTGTTCCTCGATCAGATCTCGGAGATGATGGCATTCGTTGGTATCATGCCCGTGGGATTCGTGGAAGCGGCAGAATTTTCCAGACTTCTGTGCGTTATCTGATTCCTTCTTGTACGATGGGCGTTTGTATCTAACTTTGCCTTGGGTGGCAAGGAAGATATTTTCGACGGTCTCGTTCAAAGGAGTGTAAGTGTCGAATCTTGGTCCTGGCCGATATAGGCGCTTTTCTCCCTTCTTGCCCCCAGCATTGTCTCTGGAATCAGTTCTTCGAACGTCCCTTGCCACAGCAGGGGCGTTGCCATGGGTTGTCTTATTTTGCTGTCCTGACTGCCCCTCAACGGCAGCATCCTCAAGCCTCATGTACTTCCCGGCTTCATGGAAGAAATCGGGTAAAGTAGCTGGCTTTTCTTTTGTCAACCTTCTAGCAAATTTAGTGTCCGGATGCACACCACTGCAGAGGGCCATTAGGATAAGCTTCTCATCGGCGTCTTGGACTGCGGCTGCTGCGGCGTTGAATCTGGTTAGGTATTGCTGCAGCTTTTCTCCAGGTTTCTGTTTGACGCTGGATAAGGAATAAGCATCCTTAGGTTGCTCCACATGAATGCGGAACTGACTGATAAATTTTTCTTTCAACATTTCCCACGAGCTGATGGATCCTTGGGGTAGATGATAGAACCAGGAGGTAGCAAGATCTGCTAAGAAGAGCGGAAAGCATTTGCACAGTACTCCCTCTGTTGCTCCACTCATGAGCATATGCTGCTTGTACCTTTGTAAGTGTACAACGGGATCGGAGGTTCCTTTGTAGGGTTCCATTGTTGGCATCTTCCATTCTCGGGGGGTGATAGCAATTTCGATATTGCGGGCGAAAGGGCTGGTTACCCTAGCGCCTATCCCTCGATCTCTTTGCTCCCGTTGGACACACTCTCTGAATAAGCGTGCCATCCTTTCATCAGAACTAGGAGTAGATAGAAATGAGTTTGGTTCTGTTCTGTGGGATTGATTTCGTCCAGATGACATGTAGGGATGGTATCGTCTATCATTCCTCATATTTTCCAGTGGCTGCCTTTGATCTTCTGGGAGCATGCTTGGGTCAGCTACAGTTGGCCCTTGCCTTGATCTCCCCCTATTGGGTTCTGATCTAAGCACTTCCTCGGGTCCAACTTCGGGCTGGACTCTAGCTCGGCCCCGTTCACTGGCGTTTCTGTGGTTAGGCAGCATGACAGGCTCAGCTACAGTTGACCTTCGCCCGGTACCTTCCCTGTTGGGTTCGGTACCAAACGTTTCCTCAGGCCTAACTTCGGGCTGTGCTTGGTCTCGGCTCCTACCACGGCTACTTCTGCCGTTAGCTCCTTCGAAGAAGGGAGATCTTTGTTGTCTCTGAGATCCTCCAGACTGGGACTCGCCCCATGATTCAGTGTTGCGGTTGGATTCCTCAGCGTCCCTTAAGCGTGACATGAGATGGTCCACCAAGGCTTCCTGCTGGGACGTGAAGCGGTTAGTTACTTCAACCACAACTCTGTCCAGATCTGCTCTAGTAATTGCGGCAGGCTGTTCTGTGGCAGGAGTAGTTGGGTTAGCCTGTTCTTCATTGGTTACTGTTGTTGGAGGAGGACGATCTACTTGATTCATGACAGCTGGATCTGGAAGACTGCTGGATGCGACGTTTTTTCCTTTGTTAACATCTTTTCTCTGTTTGGGAGGCATGTTTTCCAAGTGGCGGACAATGCTGTTAGGAAAACTTGTTAAGCGGATGAAGCTGAAGCTTCGAGCTTCTAGTTCTCAGTGAAAGCACCAAAAATGTTTGCACAAAAAATGGACAAACACCTCAAAGTTGTATGATTTAGTAGATCTTATGTTGTTCTTAGTGATTTGGGTGATTTATGCAAATATATGAAAAGCAGGGGCTAAACTGTAAAAAGACACGCAGATTTATAGTGGTTCAGCCAGAATGTGCCTACGTCCACTTTATATGTTATTTCTCTTCTCTTGTTTTGATTACAAGTACAAAGCTTTGATACAAGTAAAAGAAAGTTGTTTGAAAGTTCCTTCCGTGCTTGAGCTCTCAAAAATTGTCCTCCATTGTTGTACCCCTGCCCCTCTATTTATAGAGTGAGGTTGGGGGTAGGGGTCTAGGATGCATACAGCTGTTGATGGGCCCGGGCTGATACGATCTGGCCCGGCAAATCTGGTTCGGCATCGTCTTGGTCTGTTAGTAGATGGGTGGAGATGAGGTTGTGGTTCGGCAATGGAGCTGGTCCGGCTGTGGGGTTGGTCCGGTTGTAGGGCTGGTCTGGTTGCAGTGTTGGTCCGGCTGTAGGGCTGGTCCGGTTGCAGTGTTGGTCTGGTTGCAGTGTTGGTTCGGCTGTAGAGACTGAGTTGGTTCGGCAGTAAGGTAGGAGGTATGTTGGTCCGGGAGTTACTTGGTTCGGTGGAGTGGCCGGTTGGTTTGTTCGCTTGAGGCTACGTTGAGCTTGATCCGGGGATGATGGTTCGGCTAGGCTGGTTCGGTGGTAAGAATCCATCCAACAGCAACCAAAGCAACCAATACATCCAAACAAACAATTCTGACCTATTTGAAGTTTATGTCCCATATCAAATCTTCTTCCTGGATCTACCAGGAACTATCGAAGAATTGAAAAGATGACGAACAAAAGAGATTGATAGAGAAAAGATTGTTTCCTTGTTGTTACAGAGTATTGACCATTTATAGTCGTATTTCCCTGTCCCCTATCTCATCCTCTTCTTGCACTCATACTTACTATCAGTGGATAACAAGAGAATTTACTGAGGCATACGGACAGATATCTTAGGGATACTCATTCTAGGGTATACTTCACCCTATCTCTAATGAGCTACTTAATTTGTTATACTCCTGAGCTAAAGTTCAACCTTAGCTCTGATACCAAATGTGAGGTTCCTGAACTCGGCCTTCGAAAATCGACATCCGTACTTCACTTGTACTCAAATGCCGTAGATTCAAACGCCGAATCTGGCTCCCCGGAGCTTATAACACAATAAGTATAACAACACAGCGCTATAAAGAAATCAATGATATCATATACAACTCCAATGAATACAATATCTAGAATGATATACAACACTGCTATCAATATGATATAAGAATATCAGATATAAATAATGATACAGTGGAAAACAGAAGTGATAACTCCAAATGATCTTCAAAATAGAATGAATCTAACAACTCCAACATCAAGCTCGAACCACCATCATGTTGCACCAAGATAAGCAAAGTCAGTCGTCCGAGAACTCCGAACACTGAACTAGCTCCTGATAATCTACTAAACCTAACTATCTGAAAAACCCAACTCTAGACTGCCCGTGTGGAAAATTGTGGGCACCTAGAGTTTAGGAAAGGAAAAATAAACTCCAGATCAGTCATGGGACTGGTGTGAGCAAACAAAAACAGTTTATCTTTTAAACAAACAACGAAAGAATTTTAAACATTGAAATCCGCAATGCTTTTGGAAAATGAAACTACCATAAGACCTCCCGTCACACACACAATGCAAACGCAGAATTGGAGGAGATTTCTTCTTATGATAGTCAAATATGCTTACTACGCAAAATCATTGGATTATTATTATTAGTGCAAAATGGAAAACATTTCGAAAGTATAATATTAATCTTAGCCAGCATAGACATTCCGAACTATGCCTACTATAGCACCATCTAAACAGTGGTGACCACCATAAGTAAATGGCAGGTTCTACAACTAAAACCATACAGGGTTCGTATTGAAAATTGGATTTCCAACAAATGGTCAGGCTAAGGAACTTCCTACTGTCAATGGGTACGCATCTGGAGGGACATCCCGAGAACCTACCCAGATCTCTGCCAACACAAGGTCGGGTTACCTCTGACACTAGGTAACTACTACTCGAGTATTCCACCCCCCAGTCCTTTGGGACCTTTATCCGAGGGCCCTCGATCACACAGCAACAATCACATAGTAAATGAGATTGGAGCAACCACATAGGTTAATATCTGGGCTCCATACCATGATATTACCTTTTTCCAAAAGGAAATGACATACCCTAAAGGGAGCAACCCTCATAACCTTGCCGCATCTTTCCTGTTTCGACCATTTCCGGTCTGTGAGGTTCGATGAGGTCTCGTCCACAAAGCTACGCTTTTTCACAAAGCCATGCTTTGGTCAAAAAATGATCAACAAATGACCATCAACACACAGCAACACTCAGCATGCCACACTACCAAATTGGGAGTATATCACTGATAACCTTCAACTACATAACCTCTGAGCTCGTACGTCTCAGAGAAGGGTGTTAAGCTAAGAGAATAAATTCTCCGCCACCAAACAGAAATGTATTCGAAAGAAATCAGCTTTATATCTCAAAGTGTAGTGTCAGACATATAACCATACAAGTCTGTTCTGGGTTTGAACAGAACCGAAGGCACTTCCTAAGAAGCCCTTGCAATCCGGGTATTCACAATCCCGATCGGATTTCCCATCTCTTAGGGAATCTCTATACCGAGGCCACTCGGTGCAGAGACAATCGATAGGTTATCCTATCGTTCTCACAAATACCCGGTCTTCACCACCAGCCTTCAAATGCTATCCATATACGACGTATAACTTATTCGGAATGGGTTGTATGACACAAAGGTCCTCTCCCGGCTAAACCGAATAGTGAGCGTAATATTTAAAAACATATGGATATTGGAATTTCAATTAAGTCAGAACTTATTATCCAAATTTCTCTTTCAAATGGTTTAAACAAATTACCATTTTTATCTTTTAAACAAAAAGATTCATTTCATAAAGTTCACCCAATTTCACAAAGACCTATTTATAGATTTTTCAAATCGATTTCCATTTCAATTTGGATCAACTCATTAAATCTTTAAATCAATATTTAATTCATAGCTTCCAAAAAGAATTCACTCATAACTTGGAAAACCATTTTTCAATTCAAACTTGAAATTCCTTTAATTCAAATTGGAAATTCATTCCTTATATGAAAGCTTCTATTATTTGAAAACAAATAGTTTTCATTTTGGAAAATCTGATTCATTTATATGAGTTACAGTATTTTGGGTTAAAGTCAAATTCTCAAAACCATACTTTTGAAATGGTTTAAATTCATATAAAACACATTTATAACTGGTATCACCCTTTTAAACCATAATTTTCAATATAGAATTTAACTCCTTATTTTGAATTCAAATTCAGATTGAATTATTTAAATTGGAAGCTTTACCAAGTTATTCAAAACAACTTTTATCTTAAAACTCCTTTTCAAAAGCTTTAATATTTAACCCAAATCCATTTCCAAAATCAATTGAAATTAAAATTTCAATTTCAAAAATATTAATTTTAAATCATCTGTGACTTAACCGATTTCCTTGTGAAATCCATATTTGTGTGTGTATGGTGTGGTCCAGGGGTTTCACACAGTAGTGCAACATCATTCAATCATCACAGATTAAAATACAGAAATATAGTTGATAAGCGGTATAAACTATAACGCTTATCGTTATTCACAGATCCACGGATAAATCATAGACAAAATAAATTACATTCATCACAGCTTGAATTAAAACAATTCATATCACACAGCATCACATAGCAGAGATGACAAAACAATTCACAACATTCAATAGAATACAGCCATCCATAAGTAGGTTCAAACATTCAATAATCATTTATAAGCAGGATTAATTAATTGTTTAATCCTAATTAATTCAATTAATTTCCAATTAAATTAATTGCTTATGAATTAATTATCCAATCCTGATAAATTAATTACAAATCATTTAATATAAATTAATTTATCAAACACCTTAAATAAATATTCTTAATTAATAAATTACTCTCAAGTAATTACAATAACAAATAAATTACTCCTTAATTTATAATTATTTCTTAATCATTTTCATAAATTAATTGACCTTTAATAAATTAATTATTCTCAAACTAATTACCTTAATTAATTTATCATATTACCCTTGAATAAATTATTACTTAATCACTTGATTTATCCATTTTAATCATTAATTAATATTTAATTAATAATCCTTAATCACCAATTAATTAATCTTTAAACCTTCATTAATTACTTTAACCTTTTAATGACTTATTTAATTAATCCAAATCATTACTTAATTAAATAAATAAATTATCCTTTTTTTAACTTATGAATACAAATCAACATTGTATCTTCATTAACTTAAAACAAATCTCATTCTTATCAATGATTTTGTTATCACTTATAAATATGTTGAGACATTTATATTCAATCCACTTTTAAATTCATTTTAAATTCCAAGATTTAAAATGAATACCAATTGATATTTTTAATAAAGTTTAAAGCTAATTCTTTCTTTGCTGACTTGAAGTTATATTTAAACTCTGATTTTTAAACTCGGTTTAAAACTTTGTTTTATAATTTAATATTTAAAACTTCAGAAATAGAACAGGTTTCTGTTTTTAAAAATCTGGGCAAACATTTACCCGAGCCAAATTCTAAATTACCCGAGCCCTACTTTGAGTTTCCCCTCGCCTTCTTTTCCCCGAGACACTCACGCAGATACTCGAGATCGACCCGAGCTCGACTCTTTCTCCTCCAAACTCAAACAAAATCCAAACACGCCAAGGTGCACAGTGCACGTGCACGCACGATCGCTGCTTCTCTGACCAACATTGCCAATGCCTACAGGTCGTCGATGACCTACACGATCAACCCGAGCACCCCAATCATCAATATACACTATAAATCAGAATCAAGCAACCTCACATCCACCTGGAACAAAACCAATCACCTAAAATCACCTCGTCCCGCCGACTATGACCACCGGACGCCATGCGACCACAACTCCAGCTGCTCCGGTGACCTACGAACCCTTTCCCCCCGTTCCGATCACCTAAAATCCACCATTGACAATGAATTTGTTTTGCAAACCCAGTCGAACAAACCCATTCCTAAAACCCTATTTCTTGCCGTAACGTTGACAACGACGATCAGAAAAATACAACTCTATTTTTCCCATGATCTACAACCTCCTAGCTACCCTCGATGTCAGACACGACCTCCCAAACTTTGTCGTCCATCGGAAATTGACGATACCATGTTTTCCGTTCATCACTAGAAATCTCGACAACCCCAACGTTAAAAATTATGAAATCTTCATCAAAAATCCTATTTTTTGAGTTCGAATCCAAACATGCAATCCAAACTAGAAATTAACATACTTGAATTTTTATCTAGAAATGATTTTTCACTGTATATTTCCATTTACAGTTAATTACTTTCTAATTTTCTTCATAAATATTTTTAAAGTCAAGATTTTGTTAATACGAACATGTTTCCTCTAAGAATTATGACATGAATCTGCTTGTATGTTAAGATATGAATTTTTGTAAGGAAATCATATGCCTGTAAAATAACAGTATGATGTATATATATGTATACTGGCATGCACAGGCAATTTAAATTTATTCACATGCGTTTACATCCCTTTCAAATTCCCATCATCACATAACATAGATCAATATAAAAGATTGGGTTAAAAAAGGAGTTTACTTACAGTGTTGTTTCCAGAAGAAATATAGTTGATATATTCCAGGCTTGGGAAAATTGCAAGCAATAGTTCCTACTTTGATCTCTGATTTGTATTTGATTTGAATTGTTTGTTTAAAGTGGAAGTTTTATTTAGATTTTAGATGGTATTTCTTCATTTTTCTCAGCTAGAATGGAACGAAAATGAAATGAAGATGATAGATATAAGAAAGATAGTTTACTGGTGATAAATATTTTGGTTGTACAAGAGAGGTCAGAGATTTTTTTCAAATGGTGGCTGATATATATCTCTCGTGTACTAAGGAGGCTAGCATTAATTAACTTGTCTTGTTTTAGTTTGTTCATACTTATCCTTATTTGAATTTTTGTACATAGATTTTTTTTTCGGCTGTACAATATGAGATATTTGGTAGCTTCCCTTGCAAGCTTTCATATATATATATATATATATTCTTGTTTTTGTTTCATATTTGCAAGTTACATTCTAGATTTGTTTTATTGGTTTCATGTTTACATATGTAATTTATTTTCCTTTTGGTTTGTCTTGTATTTTCTTTGTCTTTGTTTCATTCATGCATATATATGTTTTCTTCTTTTGTTTTCTTTTGTCTTGTTATTTTGTAATATAAATAAATTTCTATATTTTAATATGTTGTTAGATTTAACAAATATTTATTTTAGATTTCTATAGTTTATATAATTTACCTTATATATTGGTATTTTTTTATTTCTAACATAACCCATCAATTTCTAAATTTAAAATTATTTATTTTTATACTTGTGTCAAATGTCTATACTTTTATAATTATTTTCAAACCATTTATTTAAGATTTAAATTCATTTGATTTAACACAATTTATTTGAATTTTGGGGAAACTCATATCAATTTACCATTAATTTTACAATTTTAATTCAAAAATTCAATTAATTATCAATTTAAATTTAATTAAAATCCGGGGTCGTTACAATAAATCCCCATTTAATGTAAGGAATATAGGTACGTGCCTAGGAATGTTTTATTAAGCACGTGCGAAAACCATAAAGAAGAACCCATAAAGGAATGGAAAATGGTATCAAAGTACACCTTTGCGAGTTCTAAAGTATACCCGCATGAAAGATTACAAATAAAGAAATTATACACCGAGATTTGAGAATACTATCAAAAGATTTGGATCAAATGAAGGACGAATATAATTGGTTGTGATAATTGAAATAATGGATGTACCTTATATATTAAATGCCAAAAAGGCAAGTTAAGATATATTGGTTATAGTAGAATGGCGTACTAAAAATGTCCATATTATTTAAGTAAGAAGTAATAAGGCCACAATATCATTAATATCAGTTGATGTTGAAGGTAGCTTCCAACAATTGTTTTCTTTTAAGCTTTGAGTTGTAGGCATTAGTTGTCCCTGTTCGTATAAAAACGCGTACAATATTATGAGAAAAATTACTTTTATTACTTAGTTGATTTTTTGGATTGACCGCTATATATATTGGAAAACGGTATAAATAAGGGAATCTCATGTCGACACTTAACTAATGCAAAGTAAGATCGAAAGTTTATAAACTAAATTAGGAAATTTATTATATTAGCCACCTAAAGTAAATAATGTTAAGTCCCAAAAGCATTAAAATTTTAGGGAGATAAATTTTACCAAGCGTAGGATAGGGAAAGGTTATTGCGAAATCACAAGTCAATATCCCTATGCCTTAAAAGCCGAAATTTATAAATATATTTGTATGATGTTTGTTATTCTAAAATGAAAGAAAGAGTTTTTGAAATTTAATATTAATTGTATAATAAGTTAGGATTAATCATAGGCGTTATCCCACTGACTAAACCGATTGCATTGGATGCGACTTGATTTGTTTTGAAAAGCTAAAATTAAACACTTCTGAATTTGCTCAAAAATCTCTGAATTTCAAAATATAAAATATTTTTGTAAAGGTTTTAAAAAATGAAATTTTATCCCAAAAAAATTCTACTATTTCAAAAATTCAATTCAAAAGAGATTTTGAGCAGAAAAGAGAAAATTTCTGACTTTGGAAATGCCACAAGCTACATAGGAAAATTCGACAGGTTAGCAATATGATTTTTACTATACGACATATGTGACAGTATGTGAGACATATAGGGTAACAAGGGAAAAGCTATTTTAACCTTGGAATTTTAGTTTCCATACCTTATTGATAGTAAACAAAAAAATTGTTTTTAAAATAATTCTGTCTTAAAATTTAAAAATAAATTCCTTATGCGGACCATACTTGGGAAAATGGAAAAGAATCGGGAGTATAAAAGAAGAGTCCAAGGTACAGAAGAATGGGTACGTAATATAAGGATGGAAATATAAAATTCTCCATCTAAATTCCTTTTTTGACATAATAGAACAGATTTAGGAAAACTGGATTTTTAAAATTTTGAATGATAGATACTTTGTGTTAGGTGTTGGATGGTAGGGATTGGATGCAAAATTGGTTGAACCATACTTATATTTGTTGGAATGTGAGAAGTTATTATGTGAAAAAAGGATTCTTGATTTTTGAAAACTTGCATACATATAGAATTGTCAGTATATATAGGTTGTTTGTACCATATCTTCAAAGTTTTTTAAAGAATACATTCATATAGGAGGCGCTGATTTAGTGTTATTCTGCATACATATCATATGTGTTGTGATACACTGTACATTTGTACATGATTGGCTGCAAAATTGGTTGTACAATAATTGTATGAATAACTTAGAATGGTTGTATGCTATGTTACATAATTCAGTCCTTGAGGAATTTTGAAGACGAAATTCCTTTAAAGGGGGAAAAAATGTAACACCCCGTAAATTAACAGTAGTTAATTAAAAATAACTAATAAGTAAATATTAAAGCCCAAAATAGAATTTTGGTAAACGACAGAATTTGGCAACGAAACTTGCACCATTGTGTTGTGATTTTCTAATCAACTTTTATATATAAATTTTTACAATCGAAGTTCAAATGAAAACGTAATTAACGTATGAAGATTTCAGATAAGAAATAATTCAAAACCAGTTAAGGAAATAAATGTTAATAACTTAGCATTAAAATAAACATTGAATACAAATATTAACGTTAAAGTAAATTGTTGTGATAAATCTGATTAAATCGGCATTGAAAAGGAAATAAATAAAAATTGACATGGATAAAGGTAATAAATATTAACGTTTAAAAACAAAGAAGGCAATAAATATTATATGTTTGCACCAAAATTGGACACTAATACCCAATTGCAGATGAAAGCACCAAATCACAGTCGCAGATCACAGATAGATTGTATGTAGTAGAATTAAATATGAAGAACACTCAAAAAATTAAAAGGAAATCAGTAAAAAGACAAGATTTATAGTGGTTCGGCATTGTAGCGTACGTCTACTTTGAAGGATTTGTTGTTTATTGAGGATTCTCAACTGATTTACAAGAGTACAATCGATAGTATCCAAGTTACAACGGAGCTTCAACAGATTAATAGCGTAGAAGAGCCAAAAGGATCCTTTTTCTGGATGCATTGGGCTGCTATTTATAGGCGTAGCATGGAAATATCTGGCTTGAATCTCAGAAGACTCCTTCTCATACGTGGGTGGGCCCACGTGATCGGTTCGAGGCGATTTGGGATCGATACGTGTACATTTCGTATCGATCAAAAACACATCCGTTTGACCTGAGATCGATCAAGGACATTCTTGAGGTGGTACGCAAGCTCCTTTGAAAATTTGGTGGCATTTGGACTAGTAGATTTTGAGTTATGATCGATCCAAGTTTGACATTTCAAGGAGCTGGGGTCTTCATATCGATCAAGTTCGTATTGATTCGTTTATATCCATCATATGCGTATCGTTCGGGGGTGACATGGCGCTAGATTCCAGGATCGATGCACTTTTCATGCCGAGAGACCGAGTCTTCCACTTGAACGTGTTTCCTTCGCATCGTTCTCTTTAAGTTTCTTCGTATCGATATTCCCAGGTGCTACTTTGTATCGACCAACGAGGATCCCGTTTGTATCGATCCATCACATATCAATCACATTTATCACTGGCCAATCGATACGAATGATGTGCATGGGTGGATCGATACGAAATGATAATTTTTTATGGATATGAGGCAGCCTGATTTTGAAGTGGCATGCTTCGTATCGATCGTAGGCCGATCGATACGAACCAAGTTGATGAGAAGACTGATACGAAATACGTATGGACGAGATCAATACGAAGCGTTTCTTGTTGATGGATATGAAGTAAAGCGATCACGATGGATACGAAGTAGAATAAGCATGATGGAAACGAAATAGTGTTGTCATGATGGATACGAACGGTGCTGGTTTTTTCTTGCCCTTGATCGATCAATATCTTGAGCATACGAACTCCGATTGACTTGAAATTTGGAACGTTGACTTTCATAGCTTTGCTTGTCGTACCATATCAATTGTAGCTTGATCCGAACTTAGGAAAAATTTGTCAGTATCCATAACGAACCTGTGTATAACTGATCTTCGGGACTGATTATCTTCGGTTTTCAGTCAATTCTTTGGTGTCACGGCCTTGCCAAAAGGCGGGATAACACTATGAATGTTAATTAACAACATTAAATTAAATCTAAGCGTGGAAGGAAATAAATGATAATTACTTAACGTTGAAACAAATGTAAATAAGGGTGTTAACATTAAATGGAAGAAAATCAGGAAATAAATACGCAAAGAGGGCAACAAAATAAACGATCCACTGGTCGACACCCTAGAATCAACCGGTCGATCGCTAGCAATCGATCGGTGAAAGTAGAGCAATCGAACGATTGATGGCTTGCGGTTGTGAATTGAACCTAGACCGAGTGGCCTAGATTTAAAGTAACTAAATCTAATGTATAGAATTTATTTGTGCATCTATAAATACATGTCTAGCCCCACGCTTTTCTTCTCTTATTTTCTAAATCAAGGAGCGAAGCTCTAATATTTTCTTTCTCCTTGAATTCTAGGAAGTATAGAAATTATAAAATAGTATATATGTGTGTGTGTGTCTATATATATACATGTGTGTGTGTGTGTGTCTATGTGTATGGAGAATAGCGGAAAATAAAAGAGAAGAAGAATAAGGTGTGAATCAATTCTGCATAAAAGAGATAAATTCTAAATCTAAATTTAAAACTACATTTAATTCAAATCTCTTCTCAGATCTATAATTCTAATAAATATGCATACGCTTTAATACATCTTTTGGGAGAAGGAAAGAGAGTCAAATAAGAAGAATAAATTTTGATCTAAAAATTTGAAGGCTAAGAGGTGAATGAGAAATTATATGTTTTTACACAATATTGGATTATATCGTTCTGGATCTGTTCCTTTTATGCCTAATTGTAAATTTTGGAATTGTAGGCATATACACACACATACATATACAATAACCAAAAATCCTTACATACTGATTCTGTGAATTGTTAACTCGAATTTATTGTATGTATATGTAAATTTGGAATGTAAGAGTGAAAGTAGTCCTTGAAAGTTATGAAAATAAGTCATTAATATAATTGTATGTTAATCCCAGATTTAGTTAGTAGAATGTTGTAAGTTGTATAACTTGAATTAAATATTATTTCTAATTTGATTGTGATTTAAGTTTATATTTTAATTCGTTGGAATGAAGGATATTTCTATTAATTTCTGTAAATTATCCAATTTTATAATTATATGTATAAATGTGTGTTGTTTGAAATCATAAGGAATATACCTAAAAGAAAGAGATGTGCAAAATAAGGATGTCTACCATATTTTGTACTATATGTTTCAATAAATACAGAAAAGATAATTTCGTGCAATTCCAATACAGCATAATTCTCCTTCCAAATAATTTATGGGAAATTACATTGATAACATTTTCTTTTTGGGAAAGAGATAGTTTCCATGCATTAAAATGTAGAAATCCTTAAAAGTAAAGTTAAAGATGTTATAAGTGGGAATAATAAATTTGGTCATCGATTAAATATGTATATATGATTAAAAATAAGTTAAGCAACAAATAATAAGCGCTAATTTGAATAAGGCAATTCATTTAAGAATTAGGAAGGGTTTAATAATGAAGTTAAAATGAAGTAAAAGTTACCTAATTTTATAGTTTAAAATTAAATAATAAATGATATTTAATTGTAAAATTTGAAAAGAAGCAATAAATGATACTTAATTGTATTAACTGGAAAGAGGTAGTAAATGATATACAATGACAATTTTGAAATTGAAATAAGAAGTAAGCTAGTCGTAAGTGAACAAACACTAATAATTGAACTTAAGAGGTATAATAGTTTTTCTAGTTGAAATTATACGACCTAAAGAATACATTTATGATGAGTATCGATTAGTGGGTCTAGCCCAATATTTAGGTTAAGTATAAATGACATATTCACTAGTATGGATTGGAATGCGAGATCAGTAGTGTTACGCAACAGAAGCATGCCCTTTGCTAGAGGCTACCAATAGTTTTGTATACATTTTAATGATGTGGGATATCTTCAAATCTAGGATCCGTGCAAATAAGGTATTATGTAATACGTGGCATTGCCATTAAGAGATGGTCATGGATGCTATGGACCCTAAGTCATCCTTGACGCAGGTCAGCATTGCAGGCTCCTCCTCACTGCTTAAGTATGATAAAAAAGTCCGAGGAGCTGAGTCCTTAATGTATGAAAGTCTGAGGAGTTGAGTCCTTAATGTACGAAAAGCCAAGGAGCTGAGTCCTCAATATATGAAAGTCCGAGGAGTTGAGTCCTCAATATACAAAAGTCCGAGGAGTTGAGTCCTCAATATATGATTGTCTGAGGAGCCGAGTCCTCGATATGAAGCAGTTAGATGAGTCTTTGGGATTGGTTTGTAATACGGCTAATTAGTTGTAATACAATTATTAGGCATCAATGGGTAGTTTTATGATGTACGTGGGCAATTCAGCCTAGACACTATTATGGATGCCAGACGCGGTGCATAGTTGTGGATACTAGCGGGGTATGTATCTTAGTCCATAAAGGGACTGTGATACTTATATATATACATATATTGTATACCTTGAGTAGGTTGGGCGTATCATATGCGTTCATGAAGTCAAAATGACTAAGCTTTAAATAACAGACATAATATGTAATGGAAAACAATTGGCATAGACTAGTGTTATGGAAAATGTACGTAATTTACCTATCACCAGAACATTGTTTTGACCCCCTCCTCATTATAACCCACATGATAGATTTAGAAGGATAAACACTAGTTCAACGTGGGAATGTTGGAAGAACGAATTTCCATACTTGCTCAGCATTGACAAGAGCACCATATATCCGAGGAATGATATTAATTCTAAGGTATTGGCTTTAGTCAGTATGTATATGTTCTATTATATTTTATTATTCGGCTGCGATTTCGTATAGATACTTCTTTGATATACCCTTGTTTGTTTACAGGATACCAACACCAATGATCTATATCCTAGTGGACTTGGGTTTTTGATTTAACGAAAAAATTGGCCTATTAAGGTGCGGGTTGTTACAACTAAGATTATCTAGATAACGATAGATGTTGTACACATATTTCGATCCCTTAGGAAAAGACGCTGTCTCATGTATGCCACATGATACTAAGTCAAGAACCATTCGCCATATACTCCGCATAATCCATATACTAAGGCAAAGGTCATATCTCATATACGCCACGATCTATTATAAGGCAATGACCACCTCGTCGTATATACCCAACTATGTAATGTCTATTAAGGCAATGCCTATCTATCGTATATGTCATCTTGTTTATTTATAACTAAATGATAGCCTACACAAATAAATATAAGTGTTCCTAAAGTCACATATATTGTGGTATCTATCCACATTCTGCATATTTGCATCATATAGTGTTCTAACATTAACAAAGAAAGAAAAAGTAGTCATAATTGTTCGTATTGGCTCTAATGAAAATGTTTGAACAAAAACTGGCATAAACACCCAATAGATTGATTAGAGAATAAAAAGTGAAGAAAAGAATACACAGCGTTTTATAGTGGTTCGGCTAAACTTGGCCTACGTCCATTGAACTTTATTGATGGTTTATAGTGCTATTTACACTTCTGTTCTTACGGATCGGTATAAATCTGTGGGTGATTATAAGATATTAGAGTAAGAGAATAAAAGAGTTGAAAAAGATCCTTAGAAATGAGCCATCCCCTCTTATTTATGGTTGTAGGAAGCCTAGAATCTCGCCCATATGATCTCCACATCGTTCTCCACACCAAATACTAATTCTCTAGAAAAAGTGGAAGCCACATCATCAAGGTTCGTGGACCGGTACCGATCCATATTGTTGGATCGATACTGATCCATGAAATGGCCAAATGGATGTTTTTTGATAGCTCGACTTGTTGTTAAATTCATGTTTCCAATATTGTTTGCACCATTATTAACTTGTTTCTGAGTCCAAATGTTGGATTTATGAATGAATGGTGTTTCTGACTTCAAGAGCTCGTTGAGGTCAATAGAGAACTGCATGGGATCGATGAAATGGAACTTGGAATGAGTTACTAGCATCATCACTTATGTATGCAAGAAATTGGGGTTGGATTGGGTGAACTTTGCTGGATCGGTACTGATCCATGGTGTTGAATCAGTACCGATCCAACACTTTAGTGGATTTTTGTGCTTTGCTTCTTGTGTTGGTTTAGTCTTCGTCCCGTGGCTCTATTTATACTTAGTTTCTGGACTCCTGGACTACCTCTCTGGGCTTCTTGCCTTAATAGTTTCCAAGTTGTTATGTCCAATCTGTCTGTATACTGACTGGTCAGAAGGCGGGATAACACTTGGCCCCCAAAGCACGCCTTGTGAAAGGAAAATATGCTTTGCTCAAGAACAAATATCGAAGACGATTGAACATTAGTAATTGAATCTTCTGGTTATCAGCCAATCAGGATGTTGCGAATCATCATGTTCCTTTGGATTCACCTGTAAATCAAAGGTCGTTCCAGACCGCGATAGCTATAGATTCAAGTCCTTGCTTGAGTGCCAATCACAGAAAATCATTCCTTGTTCCCCCGGAATTGTTATTTCATTTATTATACTGTAAGTCTGAATCATCCTATGTTCATCAAGGAGTTAGTAGTTGTACGTTTAAAACTTGATCTCTATGGATCGTTGGTGAATTTGTGGTCGTTCAGGGTCGATAGTTAAATCTACGATCTCTCTAGATCATTAATTGAATTCATGCCCGTTTAGGGCCGGTAGTTAAATCCATGATCTCTCAACACCGTTAATCAAATCCATGGTCATTTTTGGAGCGATTATTAGATCCATGGTCTCTTTGGACCCTTGCTGAGCCCAATCTGCTCGCTCTTCGGCGAGGGGACTCAACAACAAGCAAGCCCATCGCTCACTCTCTTGTGAGGGACTTACTTCTTTCACTCCAGTTCCTCCTCTCCGAATGGGGCTTAAAGCAACCAATATTGTACAAGTCCATCCGCTCTCACTCTCCGGCGAGGGGATTTGCACCCTACACTATGGTCCCGTCCCTCTAGATGGGACTCTAAAGCGATCAATATCAGTCATCACATTCAAATGGATTTCAATAATCAGGGATTCATCTAATCAAATCGAATTCGAATATCAAAAAACATAAAGTTTAACATCATGATAACTGCCTCACCAGATGCTACAGCCTAGCATCCAGCTCAGAGCATGTTTAGGGACTGATCGAAATCCCGTACACGAGTAAGTAGCTTGACTGTGATGTTACATTATGTATTAAAAGTAAAGATTGGGTACGAGAACTGAATCCGATTCCCTACCATCCTGTTGAACAGGTGACTATCCTCGACCTTGATCCGAGACCATTTCCATTCACTACGGTGGATGGCTACTCCCGTTCCACCACCGCAGTTCAACTTCTCACATACAGCGATAATTATTTGTTTCTGACCCGTTCTTCAATCAAATCGCGCAAGTGTCTGCAATCATTTGTGTTATGCCCATCCAGCTTATGGAATAGGCAATATTTTCCACACATGCTCTCACGGTCCGTGGGCTCTCTTCTCGCTAGCTTTCGATAGGGGATCTGTCCCTTGGTATCCAGATAAATTTGCTTTGAGCTTTCATTTAAATCCGTGTAAGAATAGAATTTTGGTTCCCTCCTTTGTCGCTTTGATTCTTCAAAGTCGTCATCCATCTTTTGTTTTCCTTTTCCCTTACTAGATTCTTTTTTGGGCGGTCCTTCACCATTAACAACATTGATTTCAGCCTCAATGTCCTCCTGAGGCAGGTACCTCTCAACTTCATGATAAAATTATACAAGATCTATTGGAGGATCAAAGCAACCTTGAAATCCATCTTAGTGGCTATTCCTGAAACCGCCGCCATCAAAACCATCAATGGGTCCGGCTTATTGACCGCAGCAGCTGCCACATTGAACCAGCATTGAACCATGTCAAAAAACTCCTAAGGCTCTCTCTACTACTTTGTTTCATACTTGATAGTATCATTATATTATTGGGTCGTGAAATATAGACCTAAAATTGTTTCACGAATCTGTTCACTAACACAGCACATGTGTTGATGGAACTGTTCTCCAGTTGTCTAAACCATAATGCCACCAAATCTGTTAGATATAAAGGGAACACCATCCCATGACCTCTTCAGACGAACCCAGCAGTCGGATCCGTCTTTCCGTCATATGTTTCCAACGCTGGTAGCTTGAAATCAAGCGGATTCCTAGCGTACCGAATATTTGGAGTGAATGGACACATTCTACATCTTTCATGATTCGATTGGGAAATTCATGTCTCATTGCTTGTCTCACTATCTCGGCAAGTCTATCATCACCATTTAAAGGAAATATCAAATTATCATTCGGTCGTGCTTCCGCATTCTGATTCGCATTCATATGTCCAGCATTATTACTAGACGTGCATCGTCTTCGCCTAAGCCAAAATTACCCATGCCCCCGAGTTCTTGTGGATTGATAGCGACCGTGCTTGTGGATCGGTACCGATCTGTATGACTTGCTCAAGGGTTGCTCCATTCTTCTACATTCCACTTCCTAATACATTTGCCTCAACTTCTAGCCTTTGGTTCTGATTTGTCACGACTTCGGCTTTTCAAGGTTACATGGGATTCAATTTCATTTATATTGACTTTTGTCCAAGCAGTATACGGACAAACTTGACGAGTCAAACTTGCAAATTATCAAGGCAGAAAGCTCGAAAAGACAACCCGGGAGTCCAAAAACAAAGCACAAATAGAGTCACGAGACAAAGGCCAAACTACCACAAGGAATGAAGTATCCCAATTAAACCAAAGTGTTGGATCGGTAATGGTCCAAGAAACTTCACCAAAACTTGCCCCAACTCCTTTTGTCTACTCTACTTGATGCCCGGAGCCTACTTCGAGTGTTATTTTGTTGATCCCATGCAATTCTCCATTGATCTCCACGAGCTCTTGGAATCAGTAATTCCATTCATTATAAATCCATTATTTGGCCTTAGAAACAATTTGATAATGATTCAAACAAGTTTGGAATCATGAGACAAACAACATGCCACACCTATCCACGATATTCAGAGCGATTCATAAGTCAATCTTATGGATCGGTACCGATTCAAGAGCATGGATCGGTACCGATCCGTAATGATTGATGATGTGGCAACTAATTTTTCAGGAGAACTAGTCTATGGCATGGAAAACTATATGGAGATCATGGGGGCGAGATTTTAGGCTTCCTAAAGCTATAAATAGAGGGGCATGACTCATTTTTAAGGATCTTTTTTGGCTTCTCTACAACTTTTCTCCAATATCTTGTAATCACTCACGGATTTATACCGATTCGTAAGAACTATACTTGAAAACAATAGTATAATAAAAGGAAACTTAAAGTGGACGTAGGTTGGAGTGCGCCGAACCACTATAAATCTTGTGTGTTTTATTTCTCACTCATCTTCGTTTATTTTCTTTGCTTTTTATTCTTTACTCAATTTGTTGGGTTTTGTGCCATTTTTGGTTCAAGCATTTTGGCACTTTCACTGAAAAACACTTGAATTCATTGATTCGAGACTTGAAAAGATTCAAAATTACAAGACAATCAACTAGTAAGATTGTTGTTAGAGGATATCAACAAGGGGGAAGCCAAGAGGCATCCTCAAGAGCCAACCCCCCCTAGAGTTTCAGATTTGGATAAACCACCAGCTTCTACTAATATTTTGTTCAGCCTAGATTCAAGTAGGTTTATAAATATTTGAGCCATAGCTCCCACTCAATCCCTACATTCTAGACTAGGCCAATAAAAAAAAGTTGATACAACCAAATATACATCAACCAATCAAACAAGCAAACCTATTTAGCAAAAAGCTATTTATCAGCATCCGCTGCGCACTTTGATCACTACTGGATCCTTTTACTCAACTTTCCACACAGAGGTTAGCATCCGTTGTGCACTCTGATCACTACCGGATCCTTTTACTAAACTTGCCACACAGAGGTTCATTCACCTTCACCAATGCCGACACTACTAGTCTGGCTAAAACCTCATTATTTAACTGCCTCCATCAACAACTCAAATTCCACATGGAGGTTGACACAAAAATGTGATAGAGATAAAATAATATAGATAATTGGAAAAAAAACAACTATGTCCCAAGTTGATTACCCCGGTAATCATCATATTCTCCTACTATAAGGTAACTACCCAACACACCCAAGGGAAAGGGACTCTAAGTCTCATCTAAGGTCTTGACTTGTGTCTCATATTCAATGTACTATTCTCAACTTTCTCTGATACTAAATGAAACACTCTCACCTATATACTCATACTATCATTACTAAATCATACTGTCAGATAATATGGAGAAAAAGGCGATATGGGATACACACGCGAATATTTCATTGGGCTAACACTGGTACGTATTTAAACATTGAATATAACTCATGAACAGACGTGCATAGTACTAGCACAAACCAATAAACACCCATGCCTTAAGGACATAACAATACACAATATATATAATAAACAATATGAAGAACAAAGAGTCAAATACAACGATAATATATAATAAAATGTATACATAGATCCAAAATATACATCAAATATATACTTACATCAAACATCCAATCCATGAATCAAAATACATCTCGACAATATACAATGACACAATATAATAATAACCTAGCCTCCATCCATGCCCAACATCCACAAAACTGGTCATGTCGTCGCTTGAGCCTGAAATGTCTCAGACTAACCCGAGTATTATAAATAACACATGGGTAAGACTATGTTCACAATGATAGGTGTAATATAGTACATAGTGATAATATATAAAAATTATAATAATAATAGCGTAACATTCTCAAAAGATCTGTAACATCCCCCACTTGGAGGCCCAAAACTAACGGCTATGGATGCTGCAGTCATCCATGGTTATTAATTCTCGGCGACCAAATACGGTAATGTTAAATACATTGATATAACAGAAGCACATAGATATGGAAAAAATTTAAAATCAACAAACGACTTTCTTATTCCATTTCAAAATATTTCAATTTCATTACATAATCCCAATACGAGAACCACTTCAGAGAAAAATACTTATTACAATATACGCCAAGAGCAACATATGAAGATGTCCCCTTGGATTATCAGAGTATATATATATAGGCAATTTAACAACTTTGCGTTTACAACAACAACACAGCGGAATCAAAATAAAAGAGAACTCTAGATAGCTATCATGCCTCCTGCACATCTCCGGAAGCATATTCGTCTAAAGAGGTACCTGAAAACCTCAACTATCAAACTACTCAAAATCAATTGAGAACCCGATAGTTTAAGGGGAAAACATTAACTTCGAGTCATACATAAAGCCTGGTATGAATAATAATCTACCATCTCAACCCATTTGGATATCTAGTGAGACCACACCGCTTAGCAGAATGGGTTTTCTCCTCACTAGTATCCTAAAAACTTTATAAAACAATATACCGTGCTCCTGCATCCACAATGGTTAAAACATAACAGTTCAAAATATTATGATGATATGCAAAACAAGTAAATAAATTCTGGATTACCCATCCCCATTCAATTCGACTATCTATCTCAATTATAGTTTCTAGGGTTACTACTAACCTATTAGTTTTCATGGGCTTACTAATAACCTATTTAATGTATATGAACTCCCTGCCTGATTTCATAGTTTTCATGGGATCACTAAGAACCTATTGGCCCTTGCCAATATCTTTACCATTTCATGGGTTCTCCTTGAACCAATTGGTAACTCCAATATCTTTCCTCTTATCCTAGTTTTCATAGGTTGAGTTGGAACTTTTGACTTCTGTCAATAACTTAATCCGGATATAGTTTTCATGGGCTAACTACAAACCTATTGGCCCCTGCCAATATCAAATCATAGTTTTCATGGGCTAACTATGAACCTATCTTCCTGACAACTTCGTTTATACATAGTTTTCATGGGATTACTATGAACCTATTGGCTCCTGCCAATACCTTTTCCTATACACGGTTTTCATGGGCTTACTATGAACCTATTGGTCCGTGCCGATATCTTCTTTTAATATATTAACATCCTATACTCTGATCTTCCTGACCTCTTGGGTGCAATTCTACTCATTCAAGAGTTAATTTAATTTATATTCACTACTAGGTCAACCTAACTAGTTATTCTGCCCTTCCCCAAATTACAGTTGGTACATTACAATGTGAATATATTCAAATACATATATGAAGAAGCAAACATAATAATACTAACCCTTGTGGTTTAATATCCTTGAAATCATTTTATATAAAACTTGGTTAATCCATTTAACTCATTAATCAAGGAAAACTTCTTCAAAACTCCATTTCAAAACACTTTATTTATGCCATGGTTTTCTTTTAAAATGAGATCGGGTTACTTTTTTTGAAAAACTAAGGCTTTTGAAACCTTAAAACATTACTTTCAAAACCCCTTGATAACCTATTTCGAAAGCGTAGAAACCTTCTTTTCAAAACATTACATATAAACCTTTCGGAGCACTTTAAATAATCTCTTTGGAAACCAAAATATACCTTTCGAAAGTATCAAAACATTACTTGATAATCCTTAGAAACATAGCTTCAAAACTAAAGAAAGTACCCCTTTCAAAACCATCGGGTTTACTCAAAAACATCTTTTGGGTCAAAGTGAATATATTCGAAAGTATCTCTTTCGAAATCCTAAATCTTCTTATAAAATTGTTTGGGGAAAGTTTGATGGCGTCTACACCATCCTTTCGTAAGCTTCAAAACATTTAAGTAAAACATTGAAGAATAGCATCGAAACCCCCTTCGAAGCCATTTCCTTCGAAACCCTTGAATCCTTTTGAAAGCATTTAGAAAGTGGCTTTGTACATCTTTAAAACAAAAGCTATCCTTTAAAAGAGTAGTGGGACTTCGACTAGGTCGGAACCACCATTTTCAAAAGCATTGTTTTATAAACAAGGAACTCATTCGAAAGCTTATACTTAAAAATGAAAGATTGCAACCTTCTTCGAAAGTTATTTAGAAAACCCCTTTCGACAGCATATGTTTCGACTCCTTTGAAAGCTTTAGTAAAACAAAGGCAGGCGTTAACATTTAAAAGCAAAGCAAAGGTTCTGTTCCCATCGGAAGCTATGTTTCGACACCATGCCTTCCGCCCTCCTCCAATCCACTACGTACCCATGTTGATACCTTGTGTATTGGTTTCGGCTTTGTGGGGTTTCGACATGATTGAAGGTGGAAGCTATGAGTTGAAAGGTGCTTCTAATAGAGGCGGAACCCACTTTTCTGGGTAAATCTGATTTCATACCAATTAAAGCAAACAATTTCTAACTAACCTGCCTACTTGTAAGCATATAATTGGTTGCCTTAACTTTTCAAATCCTTTATACAAAATAACTGCCGCATAATTTCAGATTTAAACCAGGATTAATTTAACAAATAAGCCCTTCCATTAAGAAAAACCAAAATTGCACTTAAATCCTTCTTCTAAAATAATTTATTTTCCATAGTAAATCTCTTAGGAAAAATCCCCAAAAATTACAAAAATTCACTTTCATCATGTTATCAAACATATCAAAATTTCAAACCCAAATTCTTCCTAAAATAATTGATATTAATTTTTAACCCAATTTTGTCATATTTTCTTTTGAAAATTCGTATTAAAATTTTCATATCATGGAAAATTACAAAAATTGAGACCCATCTCCAAAATCATATTTTACAGAACATATAATTTTTCCATGGCATTATAAAGTCATTTACAATTAGTTTTGCCCTAAAACCATATAAATCCATATTTAAATATTTTGATTTAAATCAAATATATTATAATTCAAGCATACCATCAACCAAAACATAAAAAACGAACTTAATCTTAAATCCGAGAACATATGAGCATAAAACAAAATAGGGATGGTATAAATTATTATTCACCTTTATTATGATAAGGACTTTGAGATTTGTAGTAGATAATTTCCCTTAACTTTAATCCTTAGCTTTAGATTGAATTTTTCCCTATTTCTTCCTTTGTAATGGCCACTTGTTCCTTTTAGGTTTTACGTGCGATTTTTGTGAAATTAAAGTAAACGTGAAAATGAATGGATATGTGGATATAAGGTGCGGCTATTTTCCTAATAAGCCCTTGTGTAATTATTTAACATGTAAAACCATTATAAGCCCATTTAATTAGTTAAGCACGACCTTCTTATCATTTATTCAAATCCCAATCTCCTTATCATTCTAATTCTTACATTATTCTATTTAATTTATCTAATTAAATATCCTGAATAATGTTATCAAAAATTGGAGATGTTACTGGCTCCCTTCCTTAAAAAATTTCATCCTCGAAATTCAGTAAGGACTAAATACTAAACATAGCAATCATCTGTAACAACTCCTAACAAATATACTATCCTACCTGTCTAGCAACTATCTATATAAATCTAATATAAAAATACCCTCAAAGCAGATCAGGATAAGTATCTCTAATCCTGTCTTCTGTCTTCCAAGTGCAGTCCTTCTCGTTGTTGCTCCACTGAACTTTCACCAACCTGACTATCTTTTTCTTAATCTTTTCTCATCTCTCGCTACAACCCGAACTGGTTGTCTAACAAAGGTCAAATTAGGCTCTACTATCAAATCTTCCAACCCTGTCGGAGGAATAGTAGTCTCTGGATCATGCACATACTTGAGAAGATGAGACACATGAAATACATTATGGACACCTGCCATACTGCTCGGCAACTCTACTCGGCATGCGAGCTTTCCAATTCTCTCTATAATTTGGAATGGACCAACATATCTCGGTGCCAGTTTCCCTGACTTTCCAAATCGTACCACACCCTTCATTGGTGCTACCATAATGAAAACCTTATCTCCAACTGAGAATTCTATGCCTTTACACCTCTTATCTGCGTAACTTTTCTGTCTGGACTAAGCTTCCTTCATCCTTTCTCGGATTAACTCAATCTTCTCTGATGCCTCCCTAACCAAATCTGGACCTAAGAACAATATGTCCGTAGTCTCCAACCAACATGTTGGTGATTTGCATGGCCTTCCATACAAAGCTTCAAAAGGCACTATTCCAATACTAGTCTGATAACTATTTTTATAAGAAAACTCGACCAAATGTAGGTGATCTTCCCAAGATCCACCAAAGCCTAATACACAAGCTCTCAATAAATCCTCGAGTACCTTATTGACTTTCTCTGTCTGCCCATACGTCAGAGGGTGATATGCAGTACTCATCTTAAGCTTAGCACCTAACACATCCTATAGACTCTTCCAGAATTCGCTAGTAAATAAAGCATCTTTGTTGTTGACTGTACTACTAGGAACTCCATGTAGTCTAACTATGTTCTTTATGAACAATTTAGCTAAAACAGGTGCCGTCTTGGTTGACTTAACTGGAATGAAATGGGCACTCTTAGTCAACCTATCCACTATAACCCATATACTTTCCCCTATTTGACCTTGGCAACCCGTCTATAAAATCCATGGATATCGAATCCTATTTCCAAACTAGAATCTATAGAGGTTGAAACAATCCACTCGGCTTCTGATGTTCGGCTTTCACTTGTTGACAGTTTGCACACTGCCTAACCATAAGCAACATCCATTTTGATACCTTCCCAATAGAAGATTCTTTTCATATCTTGATACATCTTGGTCCCTCCAGGATGAATCGTAAATTTGGACCGATGACATTCTCCAAGAACTTCTTTCCTCAAGTCCTCAATATCCGAAACACACAACCATCTCTTCTTTCTCAACCATCCTCTTTGGTCTAGGCTAAAAGCCTTTAGGTCATCGATCTTAGTTCCAACCTCAAGCCTTCTAATCTTCTCAGCTAATACTAGATCCTCTTTCTGCTTAGAAGAAATCCTCTCGATCATCACTGGTTGAACTTCTAAACAGGACAACATGGCGGTACTTTGACTAGAACTAGCAGTTGACCTTAACTGCACACTACAAGTAGTCAAAGCTTCTAATCCCTCCATTCTGCCAACATAGCTAACACCACATTCTAATATCTTCTGCTAAGAGCAGCTGCTACCTTATTTCCTTTCCCAGGTGTATACTTTGTACCAAAATCATAAGCAGCCAAAAACTCCAGCCACCTCTGTTGTCTCATATTCAACTCCTTCTAAGGGAATTAATACCATAAAGACTTATGATCTATTTATAACTCAAATCTCTCCCCTAAGAGATAATGTCTCCAAATATTTAACGCAAAGATCACCGCAGCCAACTCCAAATCATGAGTAGGTTATCTCACTTCATGCGGTCTAAGCTGTCTTGAAGCGTAGGAAATCACTTTACCATTATGCATCAACACAGCTCCTAATCCAGTCCCACATGCATTGGTATACACCACCAACCCTTGGTTTCCGTCTGGAACTATAACACAGGTGCATTGGTCAAAAAATGCTATAACTTAAGGAATGCTTCCTCACATTTGTCGAACCAAACAAACTTCACCCCCTTCCTAGTTATCTTAGTTAAAGACGATGCTATTTGCAAGAAATCCTTGATGAATCTCCGGTAATAGTCAGCAAGTCCAAGAAATCTCCTAATCTCAGTCACCATCCATGGTCTCTTCCAATTATTAACATCTTCGATTTATCTAGATCGACTGACAACCCCTTCTCTGAAACCATGTGACCAAGAAACTTAACTTCTTTCTTCCAAAAATGACACTTGGAAAACATAGCCTTCAGTTGATGCTGCCTCAGCGTCTCAAGAACAACTCTAAGATGATCCTCATGCTCTCTTTCATCCTTAGAATATACCAAAATGTCATCTATAAACACCAACACCAACCTTTCCAAATATTCTCAGAAAACTTGATTCATCAAATCCACGAAGAAAGCAGGTGCATTCATTAACCCGAATGGCATTACTAACCGCTTGTACGAACCATACCTTGTCCAAAATGCTGTCAAAGGAATATTGTCTTCTGCTACTCTTAACTGATGGAAACATGTCGCCAAATCCAATTGGGAAAACACTCTGGCTCCACACAACTGATCAGATAGATCATCTATTCTCGACAAAGGATACTTATTCTTAATCGTCCACTCGCTCAACTTACGATAGTCGATACACATCCTTAGCGACCCATCTGGTTTCATCATGAACACCACGGCCGCTCCCTAAGGCGAACTGCTTGGTCTATTAAAATTCCTTCCTTCTAGATCCACTAGCTGCACTTTCAATTCCTTCATCTTGGTCGATGTCATCCTACTAGGTGGTCTACTTACAGGTTCAGCTCCTGGCACAAGAACTATCTAAAACTCAACAGCTCGTTTCGGTGGTAGTCACGTAACCGACTCAAAGACATCTGAAAAATCCCGTACTACTCGAACCTGACTTAACTCTCCTCCCACTTCCATGGCACTTAACAAAGCACAACTACTCCGGTCAGAATTCTCCACTAAGAATATGATTCGGTTATGACTATCAAGGTGTTTTAGTGATATCTCCCCATCCTGCCAAAGTATCCTAGCCTTATACTTACGCAACCAATCCATACCCAAAATGATTCTGAAATCAACGAAATCAAAAACATACAAACTACATGCAAACTTATGACCTAACAAATCAAGTTCTAACTAGTCACATCTCATCCCAAGAGTTGCATACCCTCATATTGGACTCGCAGCCCTTAAGGAATAACATGGTATGTGGGTTCTAAGCATAACCTATCAACCAAACACTGGGATATAAATGAATGTGATCCACCGGTATCAAATAGTATCCAAACTGGCATACTCTGAATTATAAATGTACCTTCCATCACATCCTTCCCTTTTTCAGCAGTTGGCTTAGCAAATGACGGTCCAATAGCAAAAACCTTTCCCTTGTCCGCCCTAACCTATTCTGGACACTGATTCTTATAATGTCCAACTCGGTCACAGTTGAAGCACTTCACACTCCTTCTTATCCACAGCCTTCTTCCCCTTGCCCAACCAGCACTCATTTGCATAATGACTCTTCTTGTCACACTTAAAGCAAACTAAGTCAGCTTTTGCCTTCTTAGCAGCATCTCCCTGCTGGGCTTCCTTTTTCTTAAAGAATTTTCTTTCCTCAGAACTCTGGATCTCAACTGGCTTTTCTCTAGCACAAATAGCAAGCATCTCCTCATGGCGGATTGCCATCTCCACAACTAAATTACTAGGATCACGGAGATGTGGCACGGTTGCCCTAGCAATCTCGGGCCTTAGGCCCCTAATGAACTTCTCATTTCTATTGATAACAATGTATATAGTATTATATCCATAATGGGACAACTCATCAAACTTAGCAGCATACTCAAAAACTGTCATCTCTCCCTGCTCCAGATCCAAAAACTTCCTCAGCAGCGCTGATTTAGCAACCTCATAAATAAACCTTTGCTCAAATCTCCTTCGAAAATTAGCGCAAGTCAATTCCTCCTCTGGAACCCCGGCAGTAACATTATTCCACCAATGAAGTGCTGACCCTTGCAACTGCCTTGAGGCCAACCTTCTCTTCTGCTCATCATCTAAACCCAGATCAGCAAATATTCTCTCACAATGCAACAACTAATTCTCTACCTCTATGGCATTCTCCATCCCTATAAATGGCTTCTCAACAAGACTGGTGTAATCTCTGCTCAGCTTAGCATAATTATTCCCAACTGGAGCCACAAATTAGCTCCTCCAACATTACCAACAACTCCAGCAGCAGCTCCTGCTTGCATCATATTGACGAAAACTAATAAATTGCCATCATATCTACTGGTGGATTTCCAACAACCACATTGGCATCTGCATTTTGGTTAGCATTAGACTATCAGCCTTGGTTCCTCCTGGTATTAGGCCGAACATTTTCATTAGTTGTGGTGCTTCCTCCACCGAGATTTCCTCTTCCATTTCCTGCTTCCGTATCTTCTTTCTCGTAAATCTGCATACGAGCCTTAGTAAGATACAGAACAATACTCTAAGAGAGAGGGGAATACATACTTATATATATCTATATATAAAATACAAGTACGTTACTATATTGTTAACCCAAACCCCAATATTATTTTTAGATTCATTAGATTATGTTTTAAAATTTTTAGGTTTAAATTCTTTTTAAGTTTCATAAACCTATGCTCTGACACCAACTTGTAACATCCCCCACCCGGAGGCCCATAACTAACGGCTACGGATGCTGCAGTCATCCATAGTTATTAATTTCGGGCGACCGAATACGGTAATGTTAAATACATTAATATAACAAAAGCACATGGATATGGAAAAAAATTAAAATCAACAAACAACTTTCTCATTCCATTTCAAAACATTTCTAATTCATTACATAATCCCAATACGAGAACCACGTTCAGAGAAAATATACTTATTACAACATACGCTAAGAGCGACATATGAAGATGCCCCCTTGGATGATCAGAGTATATATATAGGCAATTTAACAACTTTGCCTTTACAACAACAACACAGCGGAATCAAAATAAAAGAGAACTCTAGATAGCTATCACGTCTCCTGTGCGTCTCCAGAAGCATATTCGTCTAAAGCGGTACCTAAAACCTCAACTCTCAAACTACTCAGAATCAATTGAGTACCCAAGAGTTTAAGGGGAAAACATAAAATTCGTGTTAGACATAAAGCCTGGTATGAATAATAATCTACCATCTCAACCCATTTGGATATCTAGTGAGACCACGCCGCTTAGCGAAACAGGTTTTCCCCTCACTAGTATCCTAAAAACTTTATAAAACCATATACTGTGCTCCTGCATCCACAATGGTCAAAACATAACAGTTCAAAATCTTATGATGATATGCAAAATTAGTAAATCAATTCTGGATTACCCATCCCCATTCATTTGACTATCTGTCCAATTATAATTTCTAGGGTTACTTTTAACATATTAGTTCTCATGGGCTTACTAATAACCTGTTTAATGTATATGGACTCCCTGCTTGATTTCATAGTTTTCATTGGATCATTAAGAACCTATTGGCCCCTGCCAATATCTTTACCGTTTCATGGGTTCTCTCTAAACCTATTGGTAACTCCAATAACTCCAATATCTTTCCTCTTATCCTCTTTACCAAATTCTTTTTAAACCTGGTAGTTTTTATAGGCTAACTGCAAACCTATTGGCCCTTGCCAATATCAAATTATAGTTTTCATGGGCTAACTATGGACCTATCTTCCTAACATCTTCGTTTATACATTGTTTTCATCGGCTTACTATGAACCTATTTGCTCCTGCCAATATCTTTTCCTATACACAGTTTTCATAGGCTTACTGTGAACCTATTGGCCCCTTCCAATATCTTCTTTTAATATTTTAACATCCTATACTCTGGTCTTTCTGACCTCCTGGATGCAATTATACTCATTCAAGAGTTAATTTAATCTATATTCACTACAAGATCAACCAAACTGGTTATTCTGCCCTTCCCTAAATTACAATTATGGGTCCATTACAATGTGAATATATTCAAATACATATATGAAGAAGCAAACATAATAATACCAACCCTTGTGGTTTAATATCCTTGAAATCATTTTATATAAAACTTGGTTAATCCCTTTAACCCATTAATCAAGGAAAACTTCTTCAAAACTCCATTTCAAAACACTTTATTTATGCCATGGTTTTCTTTTAAAATGAGATCGGGTTACTTGTTTTGAAAAACTAAGGCTTTCGAAGCCTTAAAACATTACTTTCGAAACCCCTGGATAACCTCCTTCGAAAGCATTGAAGTCTTCTTTTCAAAACATTACATATAAACCTTTTGAAGCTCTTTAAATCATCTCTTTCGAAACCAAAATATACCTTTTGAAAGTATCAAAACATTACTTAATAATCCTTAGAAACATAGCTTCGAAACCAATGAAAGTACTCCTTTCGAAACCATCAGGTTTACTCAAAAACATCTTTTGGGTCAAAGTGAATATATATGAAAGTATCTCTTTCGAAACGCTAAATCTTCATGTAAAATTATTTGGGGAAAGTTTGATGGCGTCGATACCATCCTTTCGAAAGCTTCAAAACATTTAAGTAAAACATTGAAGGATAGCATCGACATCCCCTCCAAAGCCATTGCCTTCGAAATCCTTGAACCCTTTCGAAAGAATTTAGGAAGTGGCTTAGTGCATCTTTAAAACAAAATCTATCCTTCGAAAGCATTGATGACTTCAATACACTCGAAAGGCAAAAGAACGGCAGCAGGGCTTCGACTAGGTCGGAACCACCATTTTCGAAAGCATTGTTTTATAAACAAGAACTCATTTGAAACCTTATACTTAATAATGAAAGATGGCAACCTTCTTCGAAAGCTATTTAGAAAGCCCCTTTTGACATCATATGTTTCAACCCCTTCGAAAGCTTTAATAAAACAAAGGCAGGCGCTAACATTTATAAGCAAAGCAAAGGTTTCGTTCCAATCGGAAGCTATGTTTCGACACCATGCCTTCCACCCTCCTCCAATCCACTACGTACCCATGTTGATACCTTGTGTATTGGTTTCAGCTTTGTGGGGTTTCGACATGATTGAAGGAAGAAGCTATAAGTCGAAAGGTGCTTCTAATAGAGGCGGAACCCACATTTGTGGGTAAATCTAATTTAATACCAATTAAAGCAAACACTTTCTAACTAAGCTGTCTACTTGTAAGCATATGATTGGTTGCCTCAACTTTTCAAATCCTTTACACAAAATAACTACCGCTTAATTTTAGATCTAAACTAGGATTAATTTAACAAATAAGCCCTTCCATTAAGCAAAACCAAAATTGCACTTAAATCCTTCTTCTAAAATAATTTATTTTCCAAAGTAAAACTCTTAGGAAAATCCCCAAAAATTACAAAAATTCACTTTCATCATGTTATCAAACATATCAAAATTTCAGACAAAATTCTTCTTGAAATAATCGATATTAATTTTAACCCTATTTTTTCATATTTTCCTTTGAAAATTCGTATTAAATTTTCCATACCTTGGAAAAGTACAAAAATTGTGACCCAAGTCCAAAATCATATTTTTACATAACATATAACTTTACCATGGCATTATAAAATCATTTACAATCGGTTTTCCCTAAAACTATATAAATCCTTATTGAAATATTTTTATTTAAATCAAACATATTATAATTCAAGCATATCATCATCCAAAACATAAAAAAACGAATTTAATCTTAAATCCGAGAACATATGATCATAAAACATAATAGAGATGGTATAAATTATTATTCACCTTGACTATGATAAGGACTTTGAGATTTGTTGTAGATTAATTTCCCTTAGCTTTAATCCTTAGCTTTAGATTGTATTTCTCCCCTTTTCTTCCTTTGTAATGGTCGGCTATTCCTTTTAGGTTTTACGTTTGATTTTTGTGAAATGAAAGTAAACGTAAAAATGAATGGATATGTGGATATAAGTTGCAGCTCTTTTCCTAATAAGCCCTTGTGTAATTAATTAACATGTAAAACCATTATAAGCTCATTTAATTGGTTAAGCACGGCCTTCTTATCATTTATTCAAATCCCAATTTCCTTATCATTCTAATTCTTATATTATTCTATTTAATTTATCTAATTAAATCTCCTGAATAATGTTATCAAAAATTAGGGATGTTACAAATTCTCCAATCCACATCCACAAAAAATTCATATAGAAAATCGTTATCACCTATATAAATTACACCAGTAGAAAATAAGAAAATAGTATCTAATATGTGAATCATCCATATCTAGAAATCATCATCAAAATCTCAATCAATAAATGAAGGCTATCTCCAAAATACTAAATCAGAAAAGCATGGATATATAGGGACTGGCCACACTTTAGATCATCCAATCTCTAGTATAGCCAACTGATTATAGGAAGGAGACGCATATGCCAATCCACTACACACACACCCTGAACTATGCCGAAGACTGATGTCCACTTACCGCATACCTACTCCAAGAATCCAAGTCTACTCGCCAACCATAAAGTAATTGTCTATTCCAATAGTCTTCGGTTACCTTGATGGACATCGTGACCCTGTCCACCAATGGCTCGTCCATGCGTAGCCCCAGTCACGACCCTGCTTTTCCCCTAATGGTAACAGTCTACTGGCCTATGCGACACAAGGGGCTACCTACTACCAATCTGGTGGTGCGCATCGAATATAATAACCAATAACGTTGTCGCGGATCTAGGGTGGGGCCCCACAATCAGGCCGCCAGGGTGGGTACTAAACAATCTAGTTCACTCTAGAAAAATAAAGGAAGCTGGACACAATGTGGATGGTCATATAATACTCATACTATATAGCTATGCATATCTCTAATAATAGGCCGATACATGGCTCTCCAATGTCACCACCTGACTATACAATACTTCACACCGAGTATTACATACACATGAGTGTAATCCACATTTGAGTGATATTTAGTTATAATGAATAATCAAACAAATAACATAACGACATCTCATACCACTGTATGTTATTCAGATAATCATTCAAGGCTTATAAAATACACCCCATCTACACTAAATATTTCTATATGACAAGTCCGATAAACAACCGGAAAAGTGTTGCCGAAAGTTCCATACCAAATGGAACTAACCTGTTTATTCAGATTTCTCGTCACATAGAAACGAAATCTCACAAATCAAATAGAAGGAAGTCATCACCGTATCATCTTAAAATATAATTTAAACCAATATCGACAGTGAATCGTTCATAGTAAGTAATTCAATGTAGAAGGCATATAAATTACAAAAAGGTAATATAATTATATTAAAACAAATATTTAGAATATTATTTATTACATAATACTCTTAATTAATTTATTTAATCACAATATAAGATTTAAATATGGAAATTCCTTTAAAATCCATACATAAATATGTAAATATATAATTTAACTTCCAAATCATTAACACCCCATAATTCTTTTAATAATTTAAAATAAGAATTTAGTAAATCTTTAAAATTATTTAAATATAAATTTAAAAGAGAGATTATATTAATAAAAATGTAATAAGAATTCTTAAATCAATTTTATATTCAGAAAATAAATAAAACCTTTTATTACATTTATATGTATTAAATAATATATTCAGGTAGTTTATTTGATCTTATATAAGATTCAATTAATATAATTCATTTCCAAATCCTCTTGTATATATATTCAAAACTTCCCAAAATAACTTTAAAAATCAAAAATAATTATAGAAGCTATTTCGTAATTTCTATAACTAAACAATACTTTAAAATAAATTTATAAATCTTCATAATAATCTCCTTTCATTTCAAAACCTTAAATAATTTTTCAAAACTTTCCAAACATCTTTTAAATGAGAAAAATAAATAATTATCTAAATTCGAAATCTATGGAATAAAATTACTTCACAAATATATCAACTAAACATCACTATAAATATAAATTGTCCGACCCAAGTCGAATTCTATCGAATTCCGATCATCTATAAAATACACATGTCAACATACAAATAAATATTTAGTTCAATTTGCAAATGGACAGAGTTTTGTTTACATATTGACACTTTCAATCCATATAACAATCTAATAAAACACACAACAATCCATTCTCAACCCAATCGTACAATGAACAAGAAAAACATAGCATACTATTCTATTTCAACCATTTCATCCAATCAATCTATGTTAACCAAGCATTCACAAATTAACAATAATAGTAAATATGAGCATTCGAAACAATAATAAACTATAGTTGTGAGTTAAGAATTTAACTTAAGGATTGATGGTCGAATTCCCAAATCAACGGATACTCTCCTCTCTTCACCATCGACATCAACTGCTGTACCAACACCACGCACTACACCTTGCTTCCACTGTAGCTTCACAAAAGCACCTGCTCTAATTCATTGTCATTGGCTACATCAAGACTGGCTGATAAATTCGCCTTCATTAACCAGCGTCGCAGCCCATTGCATCACCAGCAATCTTCATCGCTGCCTCTAACATCGCCACATCAGCTGCCATGCTTCTTTGTTGCCAACAACAATTAGGACTTGCTAGTGCCTTATCTTCCTCGAAACACACGAGCTTAGGTCGTGGCACTCAATCGACGTTGATGCGTTCTACCATCGAACCGCCACCACCTGACGTCAACGTTGTCGAGTTTGATGGGCCACATGTGATTTTCATTTTCATTCATTCATTTTCTTTTTTTCTCTCGTTTGAATCAATTTGATAATTCAAAAATTGGGGTTAGGGAAACTAAAGCAAAAATAGGTATAATTTTTGGGTATGGTGGAAACAGGAAGAGTTTTCTAGGTTCATAGCAAGGAAATAATGGGCTTGACCTTTAAATTGGTAATGGTTTAGGCTTGAATTAAATTAAGATCTAAAATTAATTCTTTCATATATTTATTTATAAGTAAATTCCAATTTAATTTAAATTGACACAAACTTCATTTTACATGATATATTTCGATAACTATATAATTTCTTTCAATTCACCATTTTTTATTTATTTAATTATGTGTTGCATTAACGTAATATAAAATTCTTATTATTATTTTTTAACTATTTCAATCACATAAAAATTATTTACACCTTAAAAATATTTCATATTTCATATTTGATTTATACAATTTATTCGATTTTAATAAGTTATCCAAAAATATTTTATTAATTAAATTCAGGTTATTAAATAAAAATCTTTCATTAAATAGAATTTAATTAACTAAAAAATTTATTTTCAAAATATAATCATCACAACTCAAATTCAAACAATTTTATTTTAATTAAATTCATTTATTTATGTGGTGTAGAAAGCAGGGTTGTTACATTAACGATGAAGTTCCCACGAAGAATGGAATTGGAGTGGTACGAGGAGACCAAAGCACATCAAGAGAATGCTATGTTGCAGAACTGCGAGAAGCCAAGCGTCGAGAGAAAGGAAAGAATATGGGGAAGACTCTCCACATTCAAGAACTGCAAGCATTGGCGGAGCTTACGGTGAGCATCCCTATTGATATGGATGACCCGACTCGAGTATTGAAGATTGTTTCTCAACTTGGAATTGGATTATGCAAGTAACTGATTAATTTCTTCCAAGGAAGTCTTGACATGTTTGCTTGGACGCATGTCGATATTTGTACGATACCACCAAAGAAAGTGTCTCATGCAGTAAATATTGATCCTAAGTTCACATCGGTGAAACAGAAAAGGCGCAGCTTAAGTCCGGAGTGATCCGTTGCATTGAAGGAAGAAGTGGATAAGTTGTTGGCTAACGGCTTTATCAGCGATGCTTTATATCCTCAATGGGTATATAACACCCCATATTGGTCAAGAAGTCAAATGGAAAGTGGTGAACATGTATGTAACGTCCCTCATTCTGAGGCTCGAAAATAAGCGCTACTGATGTTGCAGCCATCAATAGTATTATTCTCCGATGACAAAATGAGATCGGTTAGTAGTATCATTAATGTTGGAAGCACAGGAATATGAAAATTTACAGACACATTTTAAGATAAACTTTTCCATTACATTAATAAATTTCCATATTTATTACATAATCCCAAAACGTTGCACAGGTTCAGATGAAATATAATTATTACAAAATACTTCAAGAGCAACATATAAAGAGGCCCCTTGGTTGATCAGAGTTTACTATAAGACATATACAATTTCTACCATTACATACATCCAGACTAAAGTCATAACAACATAGCGGATAAATAATATATAGATTCCTACATAGCTAGCTCTGCCTCCTGCATGTCTCTAGAAGGTTTATTCGTCCAACCTAATTAACATGGAAACCTTACTCTCGAACTACTCAAATGAGTACCCGAGAGTTTAAGGGGAAAACATAAACTCCGGAATAGACAAAAAATCTGGTGTAAATAGTAATATGTCATCTCAATAATAGATATCTAGTGAGACCATGCTACTAAGTGGAATGGATTTTCCCCTCACTAGTATCCTCTGATAATATGTCTATCAGAATCATGCTCCTGTAATCACAATGGTTACATAAATACAAGATAATTAACTACATGCATGTTACATGGGTAATCTTAACTAATCTGTCTTAATTAACCGACTCTCTACTTCATGGTTTTTCTAGTGTTACCATAAATTATATCACTTACTCAAGCCTACCAGATATACCAAAATTCTCTAACACACTGTTAGAAAGAAATTGGACCGTTGTCCAACACAATCATCTTAGTGTTAACCCGATTGTCTGTCGATCTCGTAGTTTTGCTAGGCTCACCATGAACCTAATGGTTTTGCAGGCCAACCAATAACCTACCTAAGTTATATTCCTTTATATGTGTAATGTGTAAATGCACTTTAAGTTATACCCTTAACAAAGCTCTACGCACTGGAATGTAGACTAATATAAACTAGGGGCAAACAGTTGAAGTATAGTACGTTACCCTATACTAGTCTCATTATCTAGTTCTCTATTCTCTAATCCTCGAGTCATTTTATCCTATCATAATTTATCTAATGGTGATAAGAATAATTATACTAATAAAATTCTAGGATAAATACCTTCTTTATTTCCTTGAAAACATAAATATTTATAATTTATTTAACCCTTGAAATCATACTCAAAACAAGGAGCCCTTTACTTTGTCCAAAATATTATTCCAAGATATATATGCTTTTATAAAATATCATTGATGAATTTTGATGTAACGACCTGTATTTTTGATAATTAAAAATATTAAATTAAATAAGATTTTGGAATTTAATATTATCAAAAATTAAAATTTATGAGTTATAAATGTAAAAATTTGTTAGAATATATAACTTGTTCATAAATAAATTCTAAAACGACAATTTCAATGAGATAAAAGACGATAATGCATATTAGAATATAATTTAATGTTATTGATTTGAATATAATTAATAACTATTTGAATGTAAATTCCTTCGATTGTAATAATAAATGTTAATATAGAATTGGATAAACAGTATTCTAAAATATGTTAGAGTACAATAAGAAATCAATTACTTAGGACATAAATTTATTAACCTTTGTTTGCAAACAATAAATTTATAAATGTGTTCGAATTACTAAGATGTAACAGGTGTTTTATTTCTCATCTTATTATTTAATCCGTTTGAAATTAATTTGATAATCAATGAAATTTAATGTAATTAAATATTTCGGTTAATATAAGAAAATTTTTAACTGTTGAGTGATGAGTGTAATAAAATGGAAACTTATGTTAAAATAAATTGCATAAGGGAAATGTCATTTTAATAATAAGAACATGTAAATCAAAATAAAAGAATTTGTTTGAAATTTAAAATATAATTAATGGATTTTATTACCGTTGTAATTAAACGTTGAAATTAACTTAATATTTAAATATTAGATTTAACATGGGAAAATTTAATTTCAAAAGATTATTAATTCCTGTTTAACCAACAACGATGATAGAAAACTTTTAATTTAGAATTTAAAAGTGATTAAATTGGTTTAATAATAATTCGTTTTAATTAACGCGCAAAAATGATTATAATTTGATTTCAAAGCTAACTTCTATATATAATAGAATTAGGGTTTGAAATTAGTTTTATTGAGTTTAAAAATATTAAAAACCTGTATTTCGACATATAGGATGACCTATTTTCGTTTTGTGAACGAAACGGGCTTTTCCGGCGTTTGCTATCACTTTGGCCCAATCGATTTAAATTCACATATAAAATGGTATTTTTGAAATGTAATTATTCAAATCTGATTCAAATGTGTAACAATAATAAAATCGAATTATTAATGAACGTTATGGTTTGAAATAACGTATTTGTAAAGTAAAAATATTGTATTTGTTCATAACTATGAATTGGTAAATTATTTGAATATAATTTAATTTAAATTTTATCGGACGTTAAATTGTTAACTTTCGTATACGATGGAATTAGGCCTTAAAACTAGTTCCATTGTGTTCAGAAGGCCGTTTTTCATATAGATTGCCTATCAGCACGCCTTGATTGGAGTTCGTTGTTTTGGACCTTACGCAATAAATAGGCATGCAAATCGAGAATAAATATTATTAATATACATTGAAACCCTAATTTTCATGACTGCCACCTTCTACGGCCAAAATTGCTCCACCTTCTTCCTCCTTGAACTCTCTCATCTCTCAACGAATCGCAACGACTCCTAAATGAAAGTTGTAGTGCTCGGCGAGTTCTACAAGATGTACACTTGGGTCGAGCTAATTGCATCTGGATTCGCCAGATTTTGGCTGTAAATGGGTGGTGTTCGAGGCATGGTCGGAGGTGATTGGGGGCGGTGGAGGTGACCGTGTTCACGGCGCGGGTAGAGGAGGCAATGGCGATGACAGTGGTGGCTTCAGATCTGGGTAGAAGCACATCTAAGTGCGGAGGTCGGTGATTGGAGATGGCAGCCCGAAGGGTTTATAGACGTGATCGATAGGGTTGGGGAAGTTTATGATATTTACTCTTTTGCCCCAGATTTTATTTTAATTTAAATTTAAAATTTCAAACTTCTAACCTTCATAAATTTTTCATACGAACTCGGATTCTACGCAGTTTCTTCCGTTGAACTCGTATCCAAATTCTGGACAACATGAAACTGGTTTGGTTGGATTTGGAAGCTGTTGAAATTTTGGGCTTTTATTTGATTTTTAATGGGCTTAAATCATAGGTGAGTGATTTAACCCACTCACGCAATACTAAATTTTCTTATGTTAGTCGAATTAAATTTATGAAGTGATAAAATTTTATTGGTGTTGTTTGGTAGATTAAATCGACATTTAAATTAATTTGAATTTTATATTGAATTAAATTGACATTTAGGTTATTATTAAATTTAATTGCTAGTTAAACACCGACAATTGATAATCAGTAACTGTTATGATATATTGGTTGATTTGGATGTTGATTGTAATTGGATGGCTATTGATTGATATGTTGGATGTATGGTTATTATTTATTTTGATATATCCCTGTTATTATCCTATTTATTATTTGACATCTTATAAATTGTCACTTGTAATAAATTGAAATAAACTAAGAAATAGGTTGAAATGATATATACCTATGTCATTTAATTATGGATTGAAATGATATATATCCATTCATGAAACTAAAATTGAATTAACTGATCACTTGGTCATAGGGTAGAAAATTATATACGAACACCGGATTGGTTAAATTAAATGGTTTGAAAATTTTGAATTTAAATTGGTTTAAATGATATTGTTTTATAGAAAATAAAAATTGGATTTGTATGAATTAAATTATTTTCTAACTTCGAGCTTTGAAATGTTGAAATTGAAATTGTTAAATGAAATTGTTTAATGATTTAATTTGAAATCTTAAAGTTGAAATTGAGATATGATTTGAATTATGAAAAGTGAATTATTTTAAAGGTTTAAAATGTTAATTTAAACTTTGAATTTGCTTTAATTAAAATGGTTTAAATTGGTATTTTGAAGTTTTGGATGTGAAATGGATTTAAACTAAATTTTCTAAAAATGAGAAATTGAATTGGAACTTTCAGTTATTTGAATAGAACTGTTTAAATTGAATTTGAAGTAAAGTTGAAATCGTTTTGAATTGAGGCTGATTTAAATCGAAATTTGAATATGAATTTGACTTGAAATTGGAAGTCGAAAATGGAATTCATTATGATTTGGAATTTGAACCTTGTTGTGAAAGAAAGAAACAGTTTTAATAGAAACTATTTTAATATATAACTATTTTAATAATCAAATTATTTTTATATATAAACTATTTTAATTATTCCAAATTATTTTCAATATTCAAACTATTTTAATTATTCAAAATTATTTTCAATATTCAAACTATTTTAATCATTCAAACTGTTTTTAAAGTGGGAATCTTTTAGATTTAAATCATTGATTTTAAATACGAATGTTTTGATTTGGAAGTGTAGCCTATTTTGAATTAGAAATGATTTTGAAGTGAATTCGATATTTTGATATGAAGAATGATTTATACTGTTTAAGTGAATTCGATATTTTGATATGAAGTATGATTCGTTCTAGAATTTGAAAGAACCAACCAGTTTGAAAAATGACGTTTAGTTATTAAAGAGACCGGGCCGAATATTGGCATACTCTCGGTCAATACCGAAACCACTTTAACAATTGTGCATGCAGTGGATGATCAAGAATGAAGTGGTTAGATGGCGAACATTTGCTGGATTTGAAGAAAGAGAACGATGATGGATAGACCCTGACACTTGTGTTAATTTGAAATGACTAAAATAGGATGACTTGTCCTGACCAATAAGGCTAGCTACCTCTAGCGACATCTGCTCTTCGTATTACTATATTGATTTTGACTCAATTGGTGCACCTTGATTTAATTATGGGATGGATGTTCGTGGTGGGCCATTAGGGGTTACCACCAATCAGGCGACTCGAATTGGTAATATCCTACCTTGGGCATTGCCTCACGTGCCTTGCCATACTTTTATCCTTATTCGTGCCCACTACGATTTTGTTTTATTATGGTACCTATAGAGGACTCATTGGCTACCGACGTTACTGGTTGTGTTACAGGACCTGCATAGACTACCTGCTTAAAAATGTGTTAAGGGGGATATGTAAAGCCTAAATGATATTTTAATACTTTACTTTACTGATAGACATACATATATAACGTATCTTACTACATATAGATAGTTTGATGGATCCTTAGGAGATGGAAAATCCCATAACATCTGTTGAATATATTTCAACCGGTCTCCCCGAACCAAATACCATCTCACCCAACCGAACCAAGTAAGCCGGACCACCCAACATGCTTCCCACCGAGCCAGATCCTTCCTAATACCCACCGAACCAGCTCCTTCCTCGTGACTACCGAACCATCACCCAAGACCAAAGGTGCCGGACCAACCCCTACCGAACCACCTCTTGCCGAACCAACATACACTCCACTCACCACCGGACCAACTCCTCTTCCATGCCTTGCCGGATCAACCACCAGTCCACCTACCACCGGACCAAGTATTACTGGACCAAGACTACAACCCAACCATCACCGGACAAAGTGCTACCGGACCAAAACGTGCCAGGCCAGATCACATCAGCCCAGGCCCACCAGCAACTATACACATCCAAGACCCCTACCCCCAGCCTCACTCTATAAATAGAGGGGCAGGGGTACAACAATGGGGGACAGGTTTGAGAGCTCAAGCACGGAAGGAACTTTCAAACAACTTTCTTTTACTTGTACCAAAGCTTTGTACTTGTAATCATAACAAAAGAAGAGAAATAACATATAAAGTGGACGTAGGCGCATTCTGGCTGAACCACTATAAATCTGCGTGTCTTTTTTTACAGTTTAGCCCCTGCTTTTCATATATCTGCATAAATCTCCAAAATCACTAAGAACACATAAGATCTACTAAACCATACAACTTTGAGGTGTTTGTCCATTTTTTGTGCAAACATTTTTGGTGCTTTCACTGAGAACTAGAAGCTCGAAGCTTCAGCTTCATCCACTTAACGAGTTTTCCTAACAGCATCGTCCGCCACTTGGAAAACATGCCTCCCAAACAGAGAAAAGATGTTAACAATGGAAAAAACATCGCATCCAGTAGTCTTCCAGATCCAGGTGTCACGAATCAAGTAAATCGTCCTCCTCCAGCAACAGTAACAAATGAAGGACATGCTAACCCAACCACTCCTACCACAGAACAGCCTACAGCAATTACTAGGGCAGATTTGGACAGAGTTGTGGTTGAAGTAACTAACCGCTTCACATCCCAGCAGGAAGCCTTGGTGGACATCTCATGTCACGCTTAAGGGACGCTGAAGAATCCAACCGCAACACTGAATCATGGGGCGAGTCCCAGTCTGGAGAATCTCAGAGACAACAAAGATCTTCCTTCTTTGAAGGAGCTAACGGCAGAAATAGCCATGGTAGGAGCCGAGACCGAGCACAGCCCGAAGTTAGGCCTGAGGAAACGTTTGGTACCGAACCCAACAGGGGAGGTACCGGATGGAGGTCAATTGTAGCTGAGCCTGTCATACTACCTAACCACGGAAACGCCAGTGAACGGGGCCGAGCTAGAGTCCAGCCCGAAGTTGGACCCGGGGAAGTGCTTAGATCAGAACCCGGCAGGGGAAGATCAAGGCAAGGGCCAACTGTAGCTGACCCTAGCATGCTCCCAGAAGATCAAAGGCAGCCACTAGAAAATATGAGGAATGATAGACGATACCATCCCTACAGGTCATCTGGACGGAATCAATCCCACAGGACAGAACCAAACTCATTTCTATCTGCTCCAAATTCTGATGAAAGGATGGCACGCTTATTCAGAGAGTGTGTCCAACGGGAGCAAAGAGATCGAGGGATAGGCGCTAGGGTAACCAGCCCTTTCGCCCGCAATATCGAAATTGCTATCACCTCCCGAGAATGGAAGATGCCAACAATGGAACCCTACAAAGGAACCTCCGACCCCGTTGTACACTTACAGAGGTACACGCAACATATGCTCATGAGTGGGGCGACAGAGGGAGTACTGTGAAAATGCTTTCCGCTCTTCTTAGCAGATCTTGCTACCTCCTGGTTCTGTCATCTACACCAGGGATCCATCAGCTCGTGAGAAATGTTGAAAGAAAAATTTATCAGTCAGTTCCGCATTCATGTGGAGCAACCTAAGGACGCTTATTCCTTATCCAGCGTCAAACAGAAACCTGGAGAGAAGCTACAGCAATACCTAACCAGATTCAACGCCGCAGCAGCCGCAGTCCAAGATGCCGATGAGAAGCTTATCCTAATGGACCTCTGTAGTGGTGTGCATCCGGACACTAAATTTGCTAGAAGGTTGACAAAAGAAAAACCAGCTACTTTACCCGATTTCTTCCATGAAGCCGGGAAATACATGAGGCTTGAGGATGCGGCCATTGAGTGGCAGTCAGGACAGCAAAATAAGACAACCCATGGCAACGCCCCTGCTGTGGCAAGGGACGTTCGAAGAAATGATTCCAGAGACAATGCTGGGGGCAAGAAGGGAGAAAAGCGCCTATATCGGCCAGGACCAAGATTCGACACTTACACTCCTTTGAACGAGACCGTCGAAAATATCTTCCTTGCCACCCAAGGCGAAGTTAGATACAAACGCCCACCATACAAGAAGGAATCAGATAACACACAGAAGTCTGGAAAGTTCTGCCGCTTCCACGAATCTCACGGGCATGATACCAACGAATGCCATCATCTCCGAGATCTGATTGAGGAACACATCAGAAGGAAGAAACTGGAACGTTATGTAAAAGGTCAGGACAGGACCCCAGCTCCTGCCAATGAAAACCCAAGGCTACCCTCACCGGGGGCAGATAGAGGAAACCGCAACGCTAGCAGCTCCAGCCAAAAAAAGATAGTGGTCCATACCATCTCAGGAGGACCGCACATCGCAGACAGAAGCTGGAAAGAGATGGAGAGATATGGAAAGTCGCTTAGAGATAATAAAGACTGTGTCAATTCGGTTATAGAAGAGCGCCACCCGAAGCGGAAAGAAAGTAATGACATCACATTCGGTAAGCGTGACCTAGAAGGAAGGCAGTACCCTCACATGGATCCCATGGTCATCTTTGCCCGACATGGTCCCGCCGAAGTTTACCGAATCCTGGTAGACACTGGAAGCTCAGTAAACATCCTGTTCAAACACACATTCGACAAAATGAAGCTATCAATGTAGGATGTTTCTCCCTGCGATAAACCACTACACGGTTTCACTGGAGATCTAAGATGCCCCTCGGGCAACTGGACCTCTTTGTTGAGATTGGAAGCCATCCCCGCTCCATTGTACGGAAGCAGACGTTCGTGCTAATAGAAAACCATTCGGCCTACAACGCCTTCTTAGGAAGACCAGCCTTGTCTGACTTCCAAATTGTCCTAGCCCCATGGTGCCTAAAGATGAAATTTCCAACAGACAATGGAGTAGGGGAAGTGGAAGGAGACCAGGATGTTGCTCGAGACTGCTATGTGACTGAACTTCGCAACAACCACATGAAGGATAAAGGGAAGGGTGTAGAGATTGCCCTCTGCACAAAAAGTCTAGAAGCATATCAACTAAAGAAAGCCCCTCCTCTTCGATATACCAGCGACCCTTTCAATGAATTAGACCCTAGGGACAAAGAGGAGGAGGCCACCGCCAAGCCTGCAGAGGCTATGGAGTTTATCTCTGTAGACAAGCACGACTCAAGTAGACTATTGAAAATTGGGTCCCAACTAAAAGCCGAATTGAAGGAACAACTCATCGATTTTCTCCGCCACAACTTGGATGTATTCGCTTGGTCACACGCTGACATGACCGGAATCTCCCCCGACATAGCATGCCACGTATTAAACATTGATCCTACCAAGGCGCCTGTAAAACAAAGAAAGAGAAGTATGGGGGCAGAGCGATCAGCAGCCCTCGATGAAGAAGTAAAGAATCTACTCGCCAATGACTTCATACGAGAAGCTATCTACCCGGAATGGATCGCCAACCCGGTGCTGGTAAAAAAGGCTAATGGGAAGTAGCGAACTTGCATTGACTTTTCCAACCTAAACGACGCCTGCCCAAAGGATTGCTTCCCACTTCCCAGAATCGACCAACTTGTAGACAGCACAGCCGGGCACGAGCTCCTATCTATTATGGACGCATACTCAGGATATAACCAAATTCCTATGCATGCTCCCGACCAAGACCACACTAGTTTCATCACCGACCGGGGTTTATACTGCTATAAGGTAATGCCTTTCGGACTTAAAAATGCAGGAGCCACCTACCAGCGCCTCGTCAACAAGATGTTTGCAGGGCTAATAGGACAAACTATGGAAGTATATGTGGATGACATGCTGGTAAAGTCAAGGAAAGCCAAAGATCACGTAAGCCACCTAGGCAAGATGTTTTAAGTACTTCGACAATATGGAATGAAGTTGAATCCACTAAAATGCTCCTTCGGAGTGTCATCAGGAAAGTTCTTAGGATTCATCGTTCATGCCAGAGGGATAGAAGCAAACCCTAAACAAGTCCGAGCACTAAGGGATATCAAGATACCTTCCACTCGGAAGGAAATGCAAAGTTTGAATGGAAAAGTGGCCGCTCTAAGCCCATTCGTCTCCAAGGCGACGGACAAGTGCGTCCCCTTTTTCGAAGCCCTAAAGAAAGACAAGGGAAAGTTCGAATGGACTGACGAATGCTTAACCGCTTTCCTTAACCTAATCGAACACCTCCAGAAACCACCGGTACTCTCGACTCCAAGCGAAGGCGAAGAATTATACCTATACCTTGCTGTGTCATCTCACGCCCTAAGCGCAGCCTTGGTAAGGGAAGACAACCGCACGCAGCGGCCAGTTTACTTCGTCAGCAAAAGGTTTACTGGGGCAGAAGTCAGATATCCTAAACTTGAGAAGCTAGCATACTGTTTACTAATCACATCACGAAAGCTGCGTCACTACTTCCAGTCCCATTCCATCAAAGTTCTGACTGATCAACCACTGAGGCAGGTACTCCATCGTCCCGACACTTCTGGGCGACTACTTAAATGGTGCATTGAACTAAGTCAGTATGATATCACCTATCACCCTTGCACCGCCATCAAGGGACAATCCATGGCTGATTTCATTGCAGAATTCACTACCAACGAAGATAAGGAGAAATTGGAAATAGCAGAAGATATCAAGTGGAATCTCTTTGTGGATGGTGCATCAAACGAACAAGGCTCGGGGGCAGGTGTGGTAATAATCACTCCCAGGGGAAACAAACTGCACTATGTTATAAGGTTGGAGTTCGTTGCCACCAACAACGATGCAGAATATGAAGCAGTGATAGCCGGACTAGAAATTGCCATAGAAATCGGAGCCAATTCTTTGTGTCTTCATAGCGATTCTCAACTTATTGTTAATCAAATACTAGGAGAATTCCAAGCTCGAGAAGAACGACTCATAGCATATCTAAAGAAGACCAAGTTACTTCTCAGCCGATTGGACCACTACTTAGTCAAACACATCCCTCGGGAAGAGAACCGAGAGGCCGACGAATTGGCAAAGCAAGCAAGTGTGAGAGACATCACCATCTTCGGGGCAGTAACCATCTCAAAGCAACTGGCCCCAAGTTCTGAGCAAGTGAATCTGATAGCTGCAACCGAAGAAGCAACTTGGATGACTCCCATCCGAGACTACCTACAAAGTGGCACACTACCCAACGGGCGTAACGAAGTCAAGAAAATCTTGAGGAAAGCATCCCGCTACACAATACAAGAAGACATCCTCTATCAGCACGGAATCCATAAAAGCTTCTCATCCGTAGCATATCCCCAGGCAAACGGACAAGTCGAAGCAGTCAACAAAATTCTGAAAACTCTGATCAAAAAGAAGCTCGAAAAGTCAAAGGGTGCTTGGGTGGATGAACTCCCTACGGCACTGTGGGCCTACCGCACATCTTTCAGAACATCAACGGGGCACACTCCTTTCTCTTTGGCATACAGATCGGAGGCTATGCTCCCAGTTGAAACCATTGTGCCTTCCCACCGTAGGATCCACTATAACCCAGAAGAGAATGAAGAACTCCTCCACATGTCTTTGGATCTAGTTGAGGAGAGAAGAAATGATGCAGTCCTTAAAACAGCAGCCCACAAGCAGAAAGTGGCAGCACAATACAACTCCAAAGTCAAGCATCGTACCTTACAAGAAGGGGATCTTGTCCTCAAGCGAATCTTCCCTCGCCCCGGAGCACTAGACCCAATCTGGGATGGACCATATGTAATTCATAAAGATCTCCACAATGGAGCTTATATTTTGTCAACAGTGGACGGAGAGGTGTTCCAAAGGGCATGGAACATCCAGCACCTCCGTCGATATTTTTCTTAACTTGTACTGCCCATATGAAGTGAATTAACAAAGAGAATCAGTGGACGTAGGCCTTTTCATGCCGAACCACTTTAAAAAACCTTGTCTCTTTTTTAACTTGTTCCTTTATATCTTGGCTACTTGTTAACTTTATCCTTTTCTGTTGAACAAAATCCTATGCGTATAGCATTTCCACTCAAAGCACTCCACGGCGCAACTTCACTTGGGCAAAACCTAACAGGTACTATGCGAATCTATGCCTTCGCCAATGAGACACTTTTGCTCCAGCATCCCTCTACTGCGGGTTAACTCATTGCTCGCGACGGCCCTTAAAGCCAACTGTAATGAGCCGATTATAAGCCACCGAGAAGGCCGACTATAGCCGAGGCAGCTCATTACGGCGTTAGGCTCGCCGGCAACTGTGAACCGACTATAAGCCCCAACATAAGGTGTGGCCAGCCAGGGGCAGTTCACAGTTGACGATCGGCACCCACGCTAGCCGGCCACAGTAAATCGAATAATACCCACGATTATGGGCCATAATGGCCCGGGTAGTTACTGTGCGCGATCTCGGCTCCGATGTGTCTTAAGTGCGGCTGTGGTAAAAAAGAATTAACTCCCCGCGGAGGCGTAAGATGGGTGACAAACATCTCCAAGACCCACAACTAGGGAAAGTGACTACAAAACCCGTTTGCCACGAACTTAAGCACATCGAAGGCCTTCCATGATTGGAAGTTTTACTTTTTCATATATTTCAATTTTACTTAAGAAACTTCACTCCTATCCTCTATAACAATCCCTAAAGTACAGGATACAGAGTAGGAGATACTCGCCAATGGGTGTAGGGACTCACAATTGGATGGCAGGGCATTCAACCGCGTTCCTTACTCGGTCATACGAGATATTCCAGACTGCCATCTACAATTAAAACATGAAAGGCGGTATTTTCTTCTTTTGTGTACAAATACATGACTATAATTTGTTCACACCACACGCTAATGTTGCAAGTCATGAAATTATGTTTTAAAACCAGAACCTGACATCAAACACAATTCAATTACAAGAATATACATAGCTATATTTCTCATACGACATGTCAAAATAGCAACAAACATTCAGAAGATGACAAAATCAGCTCAAGTCAAAGAATTACACATCAAGAATAGAGCCATTTATTGCAAGTAGCAAAATATTACAACCTAAAAGCTACTTTACTGTTTTAAGACTAACATCTACAACCCTGTCAAGTCCACAAAAGAGTTTTTTCCAGGTATAATTAAGGGGGCGGCTGCATTGGAGTTTTTTCCTTGTCCTGTTGCCCACCTGTCCAGACAGAGAAAGGATTCATTAGTGAGAAGCAACCAAGTTAATGGGGAAACTAAAAAGGAAGACTTACCAACACCTGCTTCTTGGCCATCCTGGTCGTCATCCTCCACTTGCACACCTGCCTCCTCAGTAGCGAGCAACCGCATACCCTCCTTCACCGCCACCTTCTCCTCCTTGGAAAACTGGGCAGTGACCACATCCATGCTGAAAGCCGCGCTGCCATCTTTATCCGCATCAGCCTTAGCCTCCTCCAGAGCCCGAAGATAGATCTTAGCCATGACCCTAGGATAATCATCCATCCAGGATAGGTTGCCCTGCTTCCAGGTTCGGAAGTACATGTCCTGGAGCATTTCGTCCATCATCCCCTCATTCTCCTCAAACCCCTCATCCGGGCCTCGGAAGCCGATAACCTTTCAATGGCGGCATCTCTCTCCGATCGGTATCTCGAGCAGTCAACCAGAAGGGATTTCCGCATTTCCTCCATCTCCTCCCTCAACTTGGCTTGAGCAAGCTCTGCAGCCTCAAGTTTCCCGGATAACTCCTCTATCTGCTCAAGATCCGCTTTCCGAAGCTCTTCCACCATGGCAATGGCCATATTTATCTTCTCCTTGCAAGCAGCCTCCATCTTCCGCAATTCCGCCTTACCAGCCTCCTCCATAGTCTTCCTCAACCGCCCAGAGGCAGCCTCATGCTGAGAAATCTAAATGGCCTGATCAATAAGCTGTTTGGCCTGATCCGAAACCATCAATCGTAGTCGGATGTTGGCACTCCCAATCTCCTCTCCAGCCTTAACCAGCCGGGCATGATGCCCCATCAGCTTCCTAGTCTCCTCCGCCACCCGATCAATATTAGCCTTGGCCTCATCTCCCATGGTAATTACCCGAGTGGTAAGTAAATCGAGATCCAAGGACTTAGCCTCATCAAGCAACCGTACCATGGGATTGCGGGGAAGAAGGTGCTCACCAGTAGCCTCGTCAAAGGTAATATCATGGGAACCTGGATCCAGATCAGGGTGACCCGCAAATGGATTACGAGCCAAACCAGGATGATCGATCTGAATAACGGTAGGATTTTCAGACGGGTGCGGAGAGAGTGCGAACTCAGTATCCTCCTCCGTAATATCGTGAAGAGGCTGAACCGGGGGCTGAGGACCAAGTGAAGATTCAGATAAGGGATGGCTCCTCTTTCTCTTTTGAATGCCCTTGTCAATAACCCCGAGAAGAGGACGGTAGCCGACTACATCCCCGGAACGGTGGGCCGAAGGCTTCGGCTTGGCGGAAGCTTTGGAGAGCTTGTACTGTTCAAGCCTGTGCCGAAGATCTGAGGCCTTGGCCGTTTTACCTGCTCCTGATATGAAGAAAAAGTGTCACAAGCTTACATTGATCCATAATTCGAGAAAACACGGTAAATTAAAAGATAATAGAAGAAAGAAAACACGGTAAGTAGATCGAGATCTAAGGACTTAGCCTCATCGAGCACCCGTACCATGGGATTGCGGGGAAGAAGGTGCTCACCAGTACCCTCGTCAAAGGTAATATCATGGGAACTTGGATCCAGATCAGGATGACCCACAAATGGATTACGAGCCAAGTCAGGACGATCAATCTGAATAATGGTAGGGTTTTCGGACGGGTGCGGAGAGAGTGCAAACTCGCTATCCTCCTCCGTGATATCGTGAAGAGGCTGAACTGGAGGCTGAGGACCAAGTGAAGGTTCAGATGAGGGATGACTCCTCTTTCTCTTTTGAATACCCTCTTCAATAACCCCGAGAAGAGGACGGTAGCCGACTACATCCCCGGAGCGGTGGGTCAAAGGCTTCGGCTTGGTGGAAGCTTTGGAAAACTTGTATTGTTCAAGCCTGCGTCGAAGATCTGATGCTTTGGCCGTTTTACCTGCTCCTGATATGAAGAACTAGTGTCACAAGCTTACATTAATCCATAATTCAAGAAACGCGATAAATTAAAAGTTAAAAGAAGAAAGTAAACACGTCTGATATACAAACCCTGGGGAGAAGTAGGATACTGCAATAAGTCCTGAATTTCATTCCAGGACGGGAGCGGATCATAAAATATTCCTAAGTCCCTATCATAAATGGAGCCTGCAGAAGTCAAAAATTCACCTTGAGTCGTCGGAGCTACCTTGGCTGGAACAGTCTGGGAAGACACACTTGCACCGGTCTCAGCCTTGTCAGCTTTCCCGGATTTCTCTACCAAAGCCGTTTCTCCGTCCAGCCCCTCGAAAGCCTGACGAAATGCATCATCCGTCCACTCCTGAATCTCGCCTGCCTGCCCAGGAAGCAAGGCCCCGATGCCATCGCCACCATCATCACCTTCCCGACCATCTCCACCCTCACCTCTCTCCTCCTCTACGTCTTCCTCCCCCTGGGTAAGTGGACAATTGCTGGGGGAAGGACCGTCCGACTTCTTAAGTTTCTTACCTCCGACAGTTGGAGGTTTCGTGAAAGGTTTCCTCTTGCCACTCTCTACCGTGACACCTCCCTTAGCTTGAGCAGCCGCCCTCTCCTCCGCCGTTTCCCTCAGCTTGAATACTGACTGCTGTGGAAGGATCAAGTTATACTCCAGAAGGGTCGCATTTCTGATCAGGTAGGCAACTGATCTATCTCTCCCGGGGATAGCTTCTATCTCAGCCGCCGTCTGAACCAGGCGGTCGGTCTCCACAACCGCAAAGCCACCTGTCGCTAGCAAAAATGAAAACGTATGAGAAGAAGCATCACAACCAGAATGGAAATTATAAATAAAGTGTCGACTTACATCCAGAGGTGAAACGCCGAATAGAAACATAGTCGTCTCTGACGAAGAACCACTCCTTCTTGAACATGCTGAACTTAGAATACAGATCCAAGACCGGCTTAAAGGTTACAGCTGACTCCAAGCTGATATATGGGGACCCCTTCTTATAGCCCCTCAGATTATATAAGTACCGGATCTCCCGGTTGGAAGGAGCACGCCCATACTTCCTCTGGAAGATGACGAAGAGGCTCACCAGTATAGCATAGGAGTTGGGTTGAAGCTGTAATGGGGCCACCTTTAGATATGTAAGGAAGCTGGTTACCCAAGCATTAAGAGGCGGAATGGCACCACACATACAGTGGTATCTGCTGTAGGCAAAGTACCCTTCGGGAGGGTCATATGGCATAACTTCTCTCCCTGGCAACAACATGCGCGCTCTATCGATTCCAAAAGAACGGGAGATGACATCAAGCTGCTCCTCCTTGAGGGAGCTGGGAAAGCAATCGGGCGGGGAGTTCAAAAGCTCCTGAGGGCCGTACCCGTCCACCAGTGATCTCGGGGCAGTTCCGTGACGTTCCGGTCCTGGTTGAGCAGGGGGCACTGCGGAAGATTCTCCTTCGCCCTGGAGCTTCTTTTTATCTGATCGAGTTTCCGCTTTGCGAGACATTATCTACAACACCAGAAAAACACATTGTTAGAACAGTGGATGTAAACAAGTAAGTGTGTAATGCGAGATTTCACTCATAAAATCAAAACGCTCAAACTCCCATTGTCATTCGGTAAAGTGAGTATAAAATTTCATTCGGTGTCGGAGTCTCGAAAACTATTTGACACTCGGAATCCCCAAATTCATTCAGTAAATTCCAACCAAAAGCTCATTCGGCATCCCAATATGAAAATTCATTCGGTCATTCGGAAGTCCAAAGTTTCCAAGTTCATTCGGTGTTTAAAACGCCCCGAGCTCATTCGGTATTCGAACCCCTTTTGTCCATTCGGTAGCCTAGCCCTAGAAGTTCGTTCGGCAGAAACAAACTCACCTGGATCGGCAGTGAAGAAGGATTCGGTACTCAGACGATTCGGTCAAGCTTGATTCTGCACTCAGTGGATCGGCTATCTCACTCGGTAAGGAATGACGAAGGCTTAACGCCTCTACTTATAGGCAAATGAAAGACACCGGGCCAACTGGACCGGCACTCAGGGACCGAATAAACAAAGTAAGCCGTATGCCAGCATACGCCCCACTTTGGGGGGCAAATGTTGGGCGGATTCTCACCACCGGACCAGCCACCCTCCAAATTAAAGCTCCACCGGTCCACTTCCAAGCAACACCAAACCAGAGCATCTACCGGACCAAGCTTCTCCCACCTCGTTGCCGAACCAACTCCAACTGCCGGACCAAGCTTCTCCCACCTCGTTGCCGAACCAACTCCAACTGCCGGACCAAGCTTCTCCCACCTCGTTGCCGAACCAACTCCAACTGCCGGACCAAGCTTCTCCTACCACTGCCGGACCAACCGTCTCCTAGCTGCCATCGAACCAAGCTCCTACCGGACCACCTACTACCGGACCACCTACTACCGGACCAAGACATTCCGAACCAACACTACCAGGCCAGATCACGTCAGCCCAGGCCCATCAGCAGCTGTACACATCCAGGACCCCTACCCCCAGCCTCACTCTATAAATAGAGGGGCAGGGGTACAACAATGGGGACAGGTTTGAGAGCTCAAGCACGGAGAGAACTTTCAAACAACTTTCTTTTACTTGTATCAAAGCTTTGTAATTGTAATCTAAACAAGACAAGAGAAATAACATATAAAGTGGACGTAGGCACATTCTGGCTGAACCACTATAAATCTGCGTGTCTTTTTACAGTTTAGCCCTTGCTTTTCATATATTTGCATAAATCACCCAAATCACTAAAAACAACATAAGATCTACTAAATCATACGACTTTGAGGTGTTTGTCCATTTTTTGTGCAAATAGTTGGAATTTGGAATAATAAAGGTCATGGAAACATGAAAAGTTACATTCATGAATTGATGAGAATAAATGCCAATGTGTAGCTGTTTCAATTGAGAAAACAAAAGGTCTCGCGTAATTCAAGAAATTATTAAAAGCAAGTGGCAGTACAAAATTTGAATGGACACGGTAATCAAAGGGTTAAACGGATACCGATGCATTTAACCGTTACGCAGTTTCCGCTGCGTACCGGACTTCAAAGCACAGAAGTGAATATACCGCTGAGATCAGCACGACGAGATAATCAAAACGGTATACAGGTATCAGTGATTCGATTGAATTACAAAATTCGAATTTTCTACTAGCGGAAAATGCAACAAAAATGCCGAAGATTAAGATCGACGGAGCTAAAGAAGTCCGAATTTGGAAAAACGAAAAATGACGTCTTGCTCAGAAGATGGTTTAGAATTTTTCTATGTAAAAATATTTAGGTTTCGAAAATGTTTTATTTTTATCGCTTTTTAACTGATTAAATTGAAGTGAATTTACGCACGAAATAAACTTTCATATTTTCGGCTGAAAATTTACCAGTTGCTATGTTTATCTAGACGCATTCCATATATCAAATTTTATTTCAAAATTTTATCGTTTAAAATTTTCACAAAATTTCAACTAAATAAAACCACTGAAATTTACGGGTCGTTACATTTAAATTGTTATTTATGGCCATATTTGCCGTTGATATATACTATGTCATTTTATGCTATTATTTTATTGTTCTCACTCTGCAAGTTCCATGTTAGTTTAGGAAATCCCTATGGGTTAAAATGATACATATCGAAACGATCTTATAGATTAAGGGAAATCGTTATGGGTTGAAATGATAAACCCAAGCGATTTTTATTGATTTTTAAATTTTGGGATTGCGGGTTGAAATGATATATACTTGTAAATTTAAATTGTTGCGGATCCGTATCACTTGACCATAGGATAGAAAATTTTATACGGACATCGTTGGCCTATTTTAAATGATTTCCAAATTTTTGAGAAAGGAGAAATATATGGGTTTTTAATAAATATTGATTTTTAAATATAATATAAAGATTTTATTTTAATATATGTGTAAAATTTAGTTTTTTTAAATTTTATGTTTGGATATTTTAAATTTATAAGTTAAGTTTTGAAAAATGTAAATTTTAAGATTTTACTTATAATTTTATTATTTTAAATATATAAATTAATATTTAATTTAATAAAAATTTAATTTAATTAATATATATATATATATATAATATGTTTAAAGTATTTATAAAAAAATTTATATTAATATTTTGAAATAGATTTTGTAATAACTTTAATAAATAAGGTGGGAAAGATAAATTGAAATTTAATTTGTGTAAGAATTATATTTAATCAGAATTGATTTGAAACTTACTAGTTTTGAGATTTTGAAAGATATGATTTTATAACTTGATAACTTGATTTGGATTAAAGGTGATTAAATGAATACTTTAAATTTAAAATAAAATTAAAGTTGAATTTTGAATCCTATTAAATAATATTTTGAAATAAAATTTGATTTGCATGAACTGAATTGTTTTCAAAATCCAAGCCTTTAAGATGTGAAATTGAAGTTGGTTTAAATGAATTGTTTAAAGAAATTAAATTGAAATATTAAAGTTGAAATTTGAAATATAAATGAGTTTAACAAATTGAGTTATTGTAAATAGTTTGAATATTTAGACTTTGAAACCTATTGAATTGGAAATGGTTTAAAATTTATAGTTCAAACCTAGATTTGAAATCGATATAAACTAAAATGGTTTTAATAAGAAATTGAATTGAACCTTTAACCTTTTTAATTGAAATTGTTGAACTTAGATTTGATTTAAGTTAAATTTTGGAACTTAATTCGATTTGAATTGATTTGTGAAATTGGAAGAAACAATTCTAATTTGAAATTATTTTCGATATAAACTCTTTTGAATATATAACTATTTTAATATATATTATTTTAAATTTATAAACTATTTTAAATATATATAATATATAAACTATTTTTAATATATAAACTATTTTTAATGTATAACTAGTCCACTATATAAACTACTTTCCATATTCAAACTATTTAAGTTGAAATTGTTATTATTTAGATTTAAATGGATTTAAATGCGAATACTTTGATATAATGGTATAACCTATTTTATGGTTATGATTTTGAAAATAAGTATGATTTTGAAAATGAATGTTTAAGGTGATATGATTTCAAAGTGAATATGATTTCGAAAGTGATATGATTTTGAAATGAATATGATATTTTTATATGAAGTATAAACTGTTTGAAATGTAAATGACCACGGTGTGAAATAAGCGTTTGGTTGTTAAAGAGACCGGGATCGGATATTGTCATGCTCTCTGCCAATACCGAAAACCACTTTAACAACTGTGTACGTGATGGAGATTCCAGAACGAAGTAGGATGGTTTGGCGACGTCTATATGAGGTATGAACGTAGCCTTGACTCCCGAAAGTCAGCTTGATGTGACTAAAATAAGAGCCACGCCGAGCCAAGTGAGGTCGCACCTCCGATAAAGCATGCTTCTTCGATACCATTCTATTACTTTGTGATTTGATTGGGTGCACCTTTGATTATGGGAGTGTGTCTTGAGGTGGGCGGTAGTAGCTGTTATGCGTTACCACTAGTCCGGATCCGCAAAATGGTAGTATACTACCCTAGGCATTGCCTCGCGTGCCTTGTCACATGCCTTATCGCGCCTTTTACGAGTTTGGTTTGTGTCGTGCCTATGGAGTGCTCCTTGATAGCCTACCGTTTTGGTGGAGTTTATAGTACTGTATAGACTATGGCATTTATATAAAATGTGTTAAGGGGGATATGGGTAACGCCTTAACACTATTTTAATAGTTTACTTTACTATAGACATTATCTATGTAGCGTATTGTACTATGTATATAGATATTTTAACGGATCCTTAAGGGATGGAATCCCAAACATCCTTTGAGTTACTTTGTATTTCACTTGAGTTGATTTACTGGTATAAGAATGTTAATCCTGACTCGAGTGTTTTGTGTTTTGCTTTATGCTCGGGTCAGACTGAGTGTCACAGCATTTGAAACTCACCTTTGGAGCTTGGAGCTTTGCTTGAAGATCTGTCTTATATCTGTTCAGCTTTCAGTTATTTCAGTTATCTCCGGTTGTTTATATTCAGATTTTGTCATTTGACTTTGTATTTAGACTTCTGTGTATTCGAGATTTCTGCTGTAGTTTGTTTTTAACTCTGATATTCTGTAGTAGCTTCATGAACTACTATTTATCTATTCCGCTGCTTATTACTCTATGTCTGTGATTCTGTGATCGATTTATTTACTGTATATGCTAAGTTTTGCCAAATATAAATTAACAATTTGTTGTTTTGAGCAATTCAAGTCCGACATTTGTAGATGATTGTGGATTTGAAGGGTTCGAAATGCCAGTTCATTACAGATGTCTTAAAGAGGGATGATGACAATCATCTACTAAGGAATCATATAACACTTCTACTCATTATAGGGGTACGGTGTGATCCATAAAGGTCCTAGGTATCTAGAATTGAATGAATAACACTTATGTTCATTATAGTGGTACTGTGATTCTATTTACTATTGGGACTAGGTTTCAAGTATGTAGAGTAGATCATAACTTATGCTCATTATAGGGGTACGGTGAGATCTACAAGAGACCCATTTTTGAGGATGTAGCTTGGGGTCTATGGTATATTTAAATACTGACTCTATTTATCTTGAACTCTCGAAGGGAATCACTGTATTGCGATTGATGTTCGTGGTTGACCTCACCCAATTTGGAGGATGGGTATTGATTTGTATTCTTTGGTTGTTTTCCATTATTATGTTGTGTGTGCTATTAGTTAGTTGTTGTTGTTGTTGCATTTATTATCTTTGTGTACTTTGCGACAGACTTATATTATGATCACCCTACTTTTGGATGTTGGGTTACATTTATCATAATATGTTGTTACGTTTCAGTCATATTATATTAGTTGTGCTGACTCGTTTATTGTAGGAGAAGAGCTGGTTATGGTATGATTTCCTATCTCATGTGATGGGTTTACTTTACTTGTGTATGGGTTGTTCGGATTAACCCTGAGCCACGTTTGTGGATAGGACCATATGTGCCTCGGTAGTTCCTATTCTATTTTGCATGTAGTTTTGATATACGGTATTTTGAGATAGTTCCCCTCACACCAAGCTTTATGTTTGACTGACATTTTGTCTTTGCTTGTTTATGTCATGACAACTCTCGAGTACTTGATTGAGTAGCTTGAGAGTTAGGTGCGTTGAGGGATAAGCTACCAGAGTGGTGCAACTGAAACTTTTGAGGCAAAGATGATAGTTGGATATTATATACTTGATATTGTATTATATGACAGATTTTATTTGTATATGAGACTTATTATATCAGATGTTTTTTTGACTCTCTGTATCGATATTTATTTGTACTTCCACCAGTGTAGTCCTTTATATATTGTTCGTCCTATTATGTTCATGTATATTCGGTATATTATATGTTACCTTTCCGGTATGAGATTGGGTCGTTGTGTCTTGGTATAGTGTTTATTTCTTCATCTTTATTTCTTTCATTTCTTGACAAGTCGTCTTTTATGGTGTCCGAAAGTCTAGCATTGATGCGAGGCGTTGATTTTTTAGGTGTTACGAAAGGCGGGTTGTTGCATTTGGTATCAGAGCGAGGTTCAACACTTAGGATCAAGTAGACCAATTTGAGATAAACAAACTAGTAGAAGGAGATACGTTGGGAGAGCATACTTGTATTTTTCTACTATATATAATATTGTTTGCACCACTTGTCTTCTAAACTATGATTTATTTCTATTGTTATTTGCTAAGGTATATTTGTAAGGCTATCATGATAAGTAGACGGGATACACGTGCAGTGGTAGTGGGTGTGGAGGGTGATGAAGTGACCGAGAGTATTAGCATTTTAACCTGATGCATGAGCTTTCAAGTTGGATGGGGTCGATCAGTTAAGTGCAACTTCGATTTCGTTCAAGTAGAATTCGGTTATTGCCCAGTAATGAGCAAAGATCGAGCAGATAACTTATTAACACTTTGCGTGAAGTCATTCGTGTTCGAATTGTTTTTCTTTGTGATAGTAAACCTTAGGTGATGGGAGTAATCCCATATGTTGGAAGGTATTTTCTAAGGATCGATCAATTCACGTACCAATTCTCAATCCCCAATTCGAGCATAAGGTTTCTAGGAGATTTGCACCAACTAGACAAGTGTTTTTCACCTGATTCTTAAAGATGAGCATTTGAGTCAGATTCTTGAGTTGACTGGGAGATTTTCGAAGCACGGCCCCAGTCATGCGAGGGAATTTTAGTAGTCGGACTAAGGAACTAGATCGGAGTACTCACGAGAAGAGTCAGGAGACCGACCCTAATTTAACAAAGAAATCTTATGAGCAAATGAAGGGTTGGATCGGGCTTCGTGTCATTTTGGGTGATCTTTAGTCATTGTAAAATTTATTTATAACATAGTCATTTAGGATAGCTTGGGATAGTTTAGGAAAGGACTTCTCGACTAGTTTTGTGAAGATTCGGATAATCTTCTAAGTGGCCATGTGATATTTGTCTAAGCGAGGATCACAACACACTTAGTATATTATCCTTACTGACATTATGCGTTTGAGGTGAGTTTGAACCTAAGTAAACCCAAGCATTAGTAGATCGTCACTTAATGATGATTTAATTAATATAGTTTTCTCCTTTGGAGGATGAGTTATGTTCGGAAGAAATGGAAAGTTAAGACATTGATAGCCAGACTTATTGAAAGTTTTGAGACTCGATGATCCAACATATCGTGTAAGTTTTCCTTTTCATAACTAGGTGTGTAATCATCTTTCGTGTGTTGTACTCACGAAAGGGGTTACACTACTTAAGCATTTTTTTCATCTGGAATGCCATACAACATTGGAATTTATAGTTCGCCATCCACATTTTAACTATTGATTGGTTACCGTGTATATCAGTATAGAATCTTAGTATGTTTCATTGTTTTGTATACTTATTGTTAATTATTGCTTGCTATTATTTGATTGTTGCTTGTTTATTCTTGCTATTGTTTGATGTTGTTTGTTGTTGTTTGCTATTGATTATATTATTATTATTTCTTTTTTGTATGATTGGTAGTTTACATGCTATTTATTGTTGCTTGTTAATTGTTTATTGTTGCTCATTATTGATTGCTTGGTTATTGCATATCGTTGCTTATTGTTGCTTGCTGTTGTTTAATTATTGTTTGTTATTTAGTTTGTATTGCTAGTTGTTGCATGCTTCGTATGTTTGGTAGTTTGTTTGGAAGTAATTATAAGTTTCTACTTGTTGTGTGTTTGGTTGCTTGTATCTTAATTTAAATTTCTATTAAAGTAGTTCAAAAGTGAGATAGCGATAGCTATCTAAAATAGATCATGTCATCCATGGCTATTGTAGGGGTTAATATGGGATCTATAGGAGTCTATTGCCTTTTGATGTGACTCATAGTCAATGGCATATTTAGATATTGAATTATTTGAGCATACTCTCCAATTGATTTTCATGTATGATTGTGGTAGTATCCGTTACTACACTAAAATTATATATGTTTTGATTGTGTGTTATTATAAAACAGGTATGTTTGTACCAAAAATGGGCACAACACTCTTCGGAAGTTTTTGAAGAGATAAAAGTGAAGAATGAAAATTAAAACTGTGGATTATCTAACAAAAACTCCAAATAACAGAAAGTAAATTGCAAAGACAAGCGATTTAGAGTGGTTCGGCGTTTTGCCTACGTCCACTATGAAGTTTGATGATTTTATTGCTTGATTACTTGAAGATTACAGTAGTTAGCAGTGTAGTATAACTGAATTTCAATGCTAAGTGTCAATCTAAAGCAGCGGCGGTGTTCTGGAGTAGATCTGGCAGAATCTGGGCGCTCTTCCGTACTTAGAATTCTCCGACCCCTTTTCTGAATGACCAGGGGGTCTATTTATAGGTGTTGGAGGCTGGTATTTCGCTCAAAATGAGGGGAGACCAGTTCTGGCACGTCAGGGGGCCCACATGGCCGAAATCTGGAGATCCGGGCCCGCTTTGGGATCGATTCGACCCTTGGTTCGAATCGATCAAGAAATCATCCAATCGAGCTGAAATTTGGTGTGTACATTCTTCATCATGTATTTGAGCTTCTGTGAAAATTTCATGGGATTTGGACTTGTAGAACTCGAGTTATGATCGATTCAAGTTGGTGTTTTTCGTATTTTGGAGTCGTTCGAATCGATGTGCTCGAATCGATTCGTTCGAATCGATCTTCCTGTTCGTGAAGATGGTGACGTGGTGCGCTTTCTTCGAATCGATCCGGTTTCCATTCCGGATTGACTGGGTCGAATCCACGACTTGGATTCGAAGATGGTGGAGTCGAGGCAATGGATTCGAAGGACCTCTTCCTTCGAATCGATGGGACTGATGTACGTTCGAATCGAGTTAGGCTCGTAGCTACGGACCGGTTTGAAGATGTCTCAGCCTGGGGATTCGAATGTAGTGGAGTCGAACCTGATGGAGTCGAGCGCGTGCTTCATCGAATCGAGTGTGTTGCATTGTAGCCCATCGATTCGAAGTGCTCCGACTTGTTGGATTCGAAGGTAGGTAAACCTGATGGATACGGAGAGGAATGACTTCATCGATTCGAAGTACTACAACTGGATGGACACGGAGTGGCTTCAGGTGGATGGATACGATCAGGACCCCTGCCTACCGATTCGAATTAGAGCGTTACCCATGGATTCGAGCATGGGTTATTTTCTCCATCTTGAATCGATGATATCTTGAGCGTACGAGCTCGGATTATCTCGAAACTTGGGAAGTTGGCTTCCCAGGCTTCGCTTGTCATGTCTTATCAATTGTAGCCTGATCCGGACTCGGACAAAATTCGTCGATATCCGTAGCGACCCTTACGTGTAACCGACTTCCGGGACGACCTGTCACCGTTTTCTAGTTAAGTCCTTGGTATCATGGCCTTGCCAAAAGGCGGGATAACATTTGCCCCCCAAAGTACGTCTTGTGTAAACATGACGTGCTTTGAAAAGTTGTAGTCTCTCACTGGACAGCTATGACATGCTTTACCGAAAGTTGCATTCTGTATCGCTGTAATCGACCGTCGTACAATAGTGACTGGCCGTCAGTTTTTTGAGTCGTGACGAGATGAACATTCGATCCCTGTAAATGATAGAGATCAAACATTAGTCAGAAATACGTGCATACGTGTATTATCTTGGCTTTGATTAACGTTGCGTGATCGCAAGTCGTTGTCAGTTCGGTTTACTATCGAAATCTGCGTCGATCCTCTCCTGGACCGATTTTAGATTTGAGTTAAAACACTGCTTTTATGATTATCTATGATCATCCTCTCGTACTGATCCTCTCCTGAATCGGTACAAGAGTAGACAAGCAATTTTAAACATTGAGACTATTCGTCCATTTTCATCAGTGGTTGGCGATGGATTCGAAGCTGTGCCCCTTCGAATCGATATTGCGAGGATTCGATGTTCTCTGAGTTGATGGAGTCGAAGTTGTAAGCGCTCGAATCAATGTTGCTTTGTTTCGATGCTGCTGGAATGGATTCGATGTGGCAAAGGATTCGAAACCGGATGGATTCGAACTAAAGGAGGGATTCGAACTGGTCGATCGACGCAGTGCTTCGAGTCGATGCTGCGGATTCGAAGGAAAAGCCTCGAAGTCGTCTGGTGTAGGTATTCGAGTCCGAGTCGACGAGGTCGCCTGGTCAGCTTCGAATCGATTTGGACCTGTGGCGATGGATTCGAAGATTCTGCTTCGAATCGATGAGTTAGACCCATTATTCCCGGTTGCGTTTGACCGGGAGGCGAATGGTCTCGTTTCTCCTATATATACCGGGGTCCTGTTCACTTTTTACTTTTTACTTTTCACTGTTTTGAGAGCTTCTTCTTCGAATCGTTTTTTCCAAGACCAAGACACACCTTCTCTCCTTAAAACAATCGATTTCTTCCACGCTTTTACTCGAAATCCAAACAGGTATTCAATGGATCGATTCGAGATGAGGAAAATGGAATTATCTTTGCCTTAGAAAATTCTGTGAAGTGACGAGATCTGAATGGAATGGGTCGACTCGATGGAGTCGAGGAGTGATGAAATCTGAATGGAGTGGGTCGTCTCCCGTTGTTTCGCATCGATCCAGGAATGACCGGTTCGAATCGATTTCGAGGGCAAGGTTTCGAATCGATGACTTGGAGGGAAAGGGTCGATTCGATCGATTCGAAGTGATGTCATTTAGATCGATTCGAAAGAATTGAATCCTGATCGATTCGAAACAATGTGGAGCCTACGGATTCGAAGAGCTCCTCTATCACAAAGTTATATCGAGTCGAACCATACGGATTCGAAGTACCTGGTATCGAACTCCATCGATTCGACCCTTATCGATTCGAAGTCGATGGATTCGAACGTCTTCGTCCTCTGATACCATTGCTTCTTGACTTGCTCCATCATATGAACTACGACCAGTTTCAAGTTATTCTCTGATGAACTTAATGAACTTTGGCATACTTGACTCCGACGAGCTTCGGCCTTGCATAATCGAACTTGATTGACAGACTTGAACCTGAATTTCCTTTGAAGCTCGTCGATGGAACCATGACTTAACCAATAATACAACTGATTTATACTTGAAGTTGGTCCGTAGCGTTTGGATGGTGCGGAAATGACGGTCAGCGATGACGGTCACTTTCTTTCTTAAATTCTCAAGTTATGTTGTACGAACATCTCGCTTCATTCTGTTAAATTTGCTCGAGTGATGCATAATACTTGCACTGCACGACATGTTCACACACACTACACTAGGGCATGCACGGGCTTGTTCATAAACTTAATGTTGCTTTCTAATGAGTTAGCTAATTATGGAATCTTCGAGCTCCCAGCAACAAGAGGTGCAGAGCTCGACTCCTCCCGTGCTTGAGATTCCTGACATCCCTGCCGACGTAATCGATCCGGCTCCAGATGAATTGCCGGAAGCGATATTTATTGAGGACCCTGTTGATTCGGTTCAGTCCAACATATCTGAATCCTTGTTGGGACGAATATGTTTAAAGCATAACATATCTCTGGGTGACGTATTATTGCCCAGCGCCACCGATAGACCGCACAATCCGCCCGAAGGATATACAGCATTCTACCGTCATGCTTGTGCGGCTGGAACTCTTCCTCCCTTCAATCAATATATCCGAAGGATGCTATCATATTTAGGGATTGCTCCTTCACAACTTCATCCCAACGGGCACGCGCTGCTGAATAGTGTCTTCGTAATATTCATGGACTGTCTTTTTCGCCCGCCGAGGCCCTATGAAATCAGACATATATTTAACTTCAAGAGCAGGGGTGATAGCCCGTCGTTTACATTTTTGGAGGCAGTTAGAAATTGCCAAGTTGTAGTTGGAGCTTGGACGCGACTGAGCTACTTCAAGAACGAATGGTTCTACGTTCGATGCCCTCCGGGTTTTGCTAGGCGATGGTTGTCTAGACGTAAGTGCCTTAACCTGTTTCTTTGACCAATATCTCTTCGGTATTAAAATTGACATTCCATTCCTTTTACAGCTATTATCTCTAGGCCCGATGGAGGGCGTTTCAAGGGTACCGTCCGGAGTCTTCAAGAAGTTCCGAGCGAGCTGAGGCATATTGACTCGGTGCTGAATGATTACAACTTAAGAGTTCTGGGTTTGATCGACATTAATCAAAGCATAGTTGTTGAGGGATTTTCAAAGTCCGTCTACAAGAAGGAAAATAAGAAGAAACCCAAGGAGAGAAAAGCGAAGAGGTCACTCGGGATCAGAATAATCGAGGCGAGTGACGAAGAAAGAACCCAGACGGATTCAGAGCCTATGGCTGACCTTTCGGGAAACTTGGAGGAATCGGGAGAAAAACGGAAAGGCAAGGCCGCCGTTTCCAAAAAACTTAAGTCACAAGGGGGAAAATCTGTAGATGTGTTTCTTCCCGCTTCCGGAGTTATGATTTCTGAGGCCGCCCCTTCTCATTCGAGAGATTCTCTCAAAGGGCTTGACGATATTCCTATCCCAGATTATATATCAATCTCTCATAATCCTGGGTTGGAGGAATTACAAGATGTCTTAAATATGAACGAGCCCTTTCCTTTAAGTGCGGTCAACACTTCCGGTCGGTTTGGGGGTTTACACATTTACACACACTTTCACGGCACTTCATGACTTCTGCATAGTAAACATTGCTTTATGGGATTTTAATCCGTAATTCTTTCTTATCGCAGGCGAGATGTCAGGACGTGGCTCCACCCTAGATAGGCTTAGGAATGTGCGCCAATCTTCTCCATTTTATGATTCCCGTAGGAGAGAGACGGATAGGGACCATGGGCGAGGCTACTCGAGTCAAGAACGTTACGATAGAGACAGAGATTACTCGCGTAACCGTTCTGGCTATGATTACTCTGACAGAGATCGGGGATACCAACACCGACCCCGATCTCGCTCTCCTCCGCCTCCCAGGGCTCCAGCAGACCTCCCAGGGCCATATCATCAGCAACAGTTGCCTTCTCAGTCTTCTCGGCCTGATGCTCAACGGCCAAGAGTGGAACCAACAGCAGCTGCTATAATTGAACAAGCTCCGGCCGAGCTGACAAGCGAGGGAGCTGCCAAACTCGCCCAAATGAAAAACGACTACCCGGAGATTTGCATGGACGGCTACATCTTCCCGCCTAACTTCAAAAGAATTCCACCAGAGGCTGAGACCACTGCTCATAATTACATCCACGACTTCTACGCTCAGTACAAGGAGTGGTATAAGGCAGCCGTGAAGGCTTCTAGAGTAGCTTTTGACAGGGCGAAAGTCATTGCCGAACGTGACGTTGACATTGCGAAGCAGAAACGCATCATTCAAGTTCTTCAGTCCGAAGTGGAGACGTCCCGAAAGTCAGAGCTTGAAACTCTTAAGAAACACGAGGGAGTCGTGGCTAAACTAGCGAGGATGCAGCAAGAACACTGTGCCATAGTGGAAGAGATGGGCCATCGCAATACCACCGTTGCAGCTGAGCGAGACTTAGCCGTTAAAGAGCTGAACGAGCTCAAGGCCAAATTCGCTGAAATGGTGAAGGAGAAAGACGATGCGAACGCTACTGCTCAAGAGGCTTGCGACCAAGCAGTATCCCTCAGGGCCGAACTTGCTGCGGCGGCGGTCAAGGCTAAGTCCGTGGAGGCGGAGATTCAGGAAAAAATCTTGGAGGAGAGGTCCAGGCTAGATGCTGAGTTTGACGATCTCCTAGTCACGTATAATGCTAATGTGCTGGAACACAGAAATCTAGCGTGGCTGGGAGATGATTCCATGATCTTATATAATGCCTGGACCCGGCTGGTGAATGAGAAGAGAGCGGCGCATCCGGATGGAGCACTTGACGACTTTGAACTGGAGATGCGCCTGCTTACTGAGGATGAGAGGAAGACCCTTCATGAGGTGGTAATTTCTATGGCGAAAGAAAGACTCGGCGTCCAATCATCAGAGACAGGCGAAGGTTCGGGGACCGCGCATCACGAGGCAAGTGTTGGAGCCGTAATCTCAACATTGCCCGAGACCACTGGTGCGGTAGACCCCCAATCTGTTCCTGCATATAATCCTGACCAACCGTTATTATCTTCCGCCGATGATTCTACCCATGTTTCGGTCCAGACTAAGGAAGGTATTTGAACGCTTCTCGTAGTTTTGTTGTGAAGAACCTTAAGCAACACACTTGGCTAACAGTCCTCGTTTTGTCGTATTTCAGTGACCGAAGTTATAGTTTCTGCGCCCCTTGCTTTATCAGTTCCTCAGCAAACACAAGGGGTAGTTTTTTCTGAAGCCATCACGACTTCTACTTTGATTGGCGAGGAGGGAGATGTAAATATGTTTTCTTTCAGCGCTCAGATGATTGAGGAGCTTCTTAATGAACCCATCGATCCCTCTGCCAACCCGTCCGATGTTGTGAATGAGGCTGCTCCAGCCGCTAGTTTATCTATGTCAGCCATTGGCACATCTGATGCGGCCCAAGCATCTCGTGAGGACGACGTTTTAGCTGAGATTGCTGCCGAGATGACAGCAGGGAATGTTGGTTCTAGTCCGCCCGGGCCCGCCCCGTTAATGGTGATTTCGCCGGGTGGTACTGTATTGATCGAGACCGCTCCTGGCCCTCCTCCTGCTACTACTCCTATGCCCCCGGCTCGTCCTCCTAGAAGAACTTCCGTCGCCTCCAGCTCTGAGGAAGATGTCGACATCATATCGCTGCCGGAGGGCAAGCCTGAAAAGAGCAAGCGATCGAGGAAGAAGTCGGGCAGCGGATCAGGTGGAGCTACTCCAAAGAAGAAGATAAGGAAGAAGAAAGAATGAACTTCTTTCCCTAAATCTTTGTTGCGTAGGGTAGCATTTTGTCGATTTTTCTATAGCCGTGTATAGATGTGGATTCGGCTCCCACTAGCAGAATTTTTCATAAACACTTTGTAATCAGATTCTTTTTGTTGATAATGGAAATGAAAATCTATTCTCTTTCTGTCTTCAACTTGTTATGTGTTATGGTTCTGCCCCCTGTATTGGGGAGAAGTGTAAAGTTGACGTATGTTTATACTCTGCCTTGCGTACTGGAAGCACGGAGTTAGTTAATGTTTACACTCCAGTTCGCGTTCTCGGAAGCTGGAGTTCGTTAATGTTTATACTCCAGTTCGCGCTCTCGGAAGCTGGAGTTTGTTAGTGTTTATACCCAGCTCGCGCTCTCGGAGTTCTCTGGGGTTTCTAGGAGAATGTTTATACTCCGCCTCGCACTCTGGGAGTACGGAGTTAGATGAATGTTTATACTCCGTATCGCACTCTGGGAGTACGGAGTTAGATGAATGTTTATACTCCGCCTCGCGCTCTGGGAGCACGGAGTTAAGTAAAAAGCTTGTACCCAGCTCGCGCTCTCGGAGTACTCTGGGGTTTAGGAAAAATGTTTATACTCCGCCTCGCACTCTGGGAGTACGGAGTTGAAAGAATGTTTATACTCCGCCTCGCACTCTGGGAGTACGGAGTTGAAAGAATGTTTATACTCCGCCTCGCACTCTGGGAGTACGGAGTTGAAAGAAGGGTTGTCGTGTATCAACCCACTTCGTGGCCTGATGGGATGGCTTGCCCCCGAGCTCGGGTTTCATTTAGCGAGTGGTTGATTGCTTCATAGCCACTCCCTACTTGAATAAATTCCACTGTGTGATGGAACTTAGCTCTTCGCGCATCGTGATGTTGTACATTGTATTTAATGAATCACAGCTCTGGCTCGAAGAGATGGCATTTTATTGCTGAATAAGAAAAATATGGCAAATCAGTTGCCTTATTACAAATTCTAATTTCGAAATGCAAAAGTAAATTGCTGAATAAAAAACATAATGAAATAAATAAAGCCTGTCATATGTAATAGCGACGGAGACTCTCGCTGTTCCAGGCTCTTGGTAAAACTAGACCGTCCACGGTTGATAGTTTGAATGTGCCATCTCCAAGTCGTTGCGTAATTACGTACGGTCCCTCCCAATTTGGTTTCATGTGCGAAGGGACCGGGTATACTCTCTTGAGGACCAGATCACCAAGATCAAAGGTTCGGGGACGAACTTTGATGTTATATAATCGGGCGACCCGACTTCGGTAAGCGGCCGCTCTTAAATCAGCTTCTTCTCGTTTCTCGTCCAACAGATCCAAAGACTCAGCGAGTAATATAGCGTTTGTCTTCGGATCGTAATAAGTTACGCGGTGAGAAAATACTTCTGTCTCCACTGGAATGACGGCCTCCGAGCCATAGGATAAGGAAAATGGGGTGTGTCCAGTTGCGGTCTTGTGAGTTGTTCGATAAGCCCATAACGCCATAGGAAGTTCATCGACCCATTTGCCCCCAGCCTTTTCCAGTCGCTTCTTTAAGATGGATTTGATAACTTTGTTAACAGCTTCGACCTGACCATTTGCTTGTGGATGTGCGACTGCAGAGAACTTTTTATGAATATGAAATCGTTGGCAGAAACTCTTGAACTCTGAACTCTCGAATTGGGTCCCGTTATCGGTGATGATGGTGTGCGGGAGTCCAAATCGGCAAATGATATTGCGGACCACAAAGTTTATCACTTTCTTTGACGTAATCGTTGCGAGAGCTTCGGCTTCAGCCCATTTCGTGAAGTAATCAACTGCAACGATGGCATACTTCGCACCACCTTTTGCCAGAGGCAAAGCGCCAATGATATCGATACCCCACATAGCGAACGGCCAGGGACTGACCATTTGAGTTAACTCGGTAGGCGGGGCTCTTGGAATTCGAGCGTGTTTTTGGCACTTGTCGCACTTCCTGGCGTAATTGGCAGCATCTCGATTCACGGTCGGCCAGTAATATCCATATCTGAGTATTTTCTTAGCAAGCGCTTGTCCACCTGTGTGATCGCCACATTCTCCCTCGTGTACATCATGTAACACTCGTTTGACTTCGTCGTGAGCGATACACCGGAGGAGTGGAACAGAATAACCTTTTCTATACATGATCCCGTCCTGAATGATAAACCGCGAAGCTTTTCGTAGAATTTGCCTTTTCTCATTTCGGTGTTCAGGCAATATTCCATTCTCAATATAATTTCGATACGGAGTCATCCATGATTCTCTGCTAGGAAAGGTCTCTAACACATCAGTTGTTTTGATTTGATCGATGCTCGGGGAAGGCAAAGTTTCGACCGGGACGAGTCCCATTTGCTGTGCTTCACCTGTGCTGGCCAACTTTGCCAATGAATCGGCCTTTTGATTGCGATCTCGTGGTATGTAGTAAATAGCATAATAGTCAAATTGATCCAGCGCTTCCTGAACTCGGGCTAGATAAGCAGCTAACCTTCGATCTCTCGCTTGATATTCTCCTCGTACTTGACACACAACCAACTGCGAATCACAATAAACTTCTATAGCGATAATTTTCAGATCTCTGGCAAGCTTTAACCCAGCCAACAGGGCTTCATACTCGGCCTCGTTGTTGGTTGCGTGAAAATCGAACTTCAGAGCATAGCATATGGATCGACCTTCGGGGGTTTCTAGTACAACTCCGGCGCCCGAACATCGATCGTTTGATGCACCATCTGAATAAAGTTTCCATATATATTCAGGAGACTCGCTGGTTTCAGGTAATTCGTCAGGAATAGTAAATTCAGCTATGAAGTCAGCTAGGACTTGCCCTTGAATGGCTCTCCGCGGAGCATAAGTAATGTCAAATTGGCTCAGTTCAATATTCCACTTGAGTAACCTTCCAGACGTCTCAGGCCGCGTGAGGACCTGTCGTAACGGCTGATCGGTATACACAGTAAGCGGATGTGCTTGAAAATAAGGACGAAGCTTTCTCGAGGCAATGACCAAGCAGTAAGCCAGTTTCTCCAACCTGGGGTAATTTCTCTCAGCTCCGGTCAGTCGTTTACTGACATAATAGACCGGTTTCTGCACTCGATCTTCTTCCCGGACCAGAGCAGCACTGATCGCATGCTCTGATACCGCCAGGTAAAGGTATAATTGTTCGTGATCAATTGGTTTCGACAAAATCGGTGGCGTAGAGAGGTGTTGAACCAGCGATCGGAATGCGCCTTCACATTCCGTGGTCCATTCAAAGTTTCGTTTCCCTTTCCGGATTAGATCGAAGAAAGGAATACATTTATCAGTGGATTTTGAGATGAACCTGCTTAGCGCTGCTACCTTCCCGTTGAGACTCTGGACTTGCTTGATGGTCTTTGGAGTTTGCAAATTCCTTATCGCCCAGATCTTCTCGGGGTTTACCTCTATCCCACGAGCGTTAACAATGAACCCTAGAAACTTTCCGGATGCGACGCCGAAATGGCATTTTAGCGGGTTAAGCTTCATTCCATATTCACGCAAGATACAGAACATTGAATTTAAATCCTTGACGTGATCTGTGGAAAATCGGGACTTAACTAACATGTCATCCACATAGACTTCCATGGTCTTCCCGATTTGATCAGCGAACATTCGATTAACCAAGCGTTGGTAAGTTGCTCCGGCATTCTTTAAACCAAAGGGCATGACTCTGTAGCAGTAGAGTCCCAGATCGGTTACGAAACTAGTATGTTCTTGATCGGGTAGATGCATGGGTATCTGATTATAACCTGAATAAGCATCCATAAAGGATAACAATTCGTGACCTGCAGTTGAGTCAACGAGTTGGTCAATTCGGGGAAGTGGAAAACTATCTTTTGGACAGGCTTTGTTTAAATCAGAGTAATCGACACAAGTTCTCCATTTCCCGTTCGGCTTCCGAACCATTACCGGATTTGACACCCACTCTGGGTATAGAGCATCTCGGATGAAACCATTCGAATGTAATTTATCAATTTCTTCTTTAAGGGCGGCAGATCTCTCTGGATCCATACCACGCCTCTTTTGCTTGACCGGAACATGTCGTGGATCAATATTTAAAGAGTGACTTGCAATGTTCGGTGAGATTCCGCACATGTCGGAGTGCATCCAGGCAAAGACATCAAGATTCGCCTGAAGAAATTCAACCAATTCCTGTTGTATCTGTTTTCCCAGTTGAGATCCAACTTTCAGTACTTTCGAGTCGTCATCCTCGCTGACCGGGACGTCCACAGTCAGTTCGGCTGGAGACGCTTGATTCTCTTCTACTTCAGCTTTATCTTCGCTATCTCTAGGGTCAAGATCTCTAAGGAATTGGTAGTGGTGCCCGGGCCGGGGCCCAGGCGTTAGCTGTCAATTATCAGAAAAACGGACGCAGAGAGATTCCTCTACGCCCTTTCCTTTCTCCTTCTTCTGTGCTTCTCGCAATTCAGCAACATAACAGGCTCTTCCTGCTGCCTGATCTCCCTGAACGATTCCTATACCATGATCGGTTGGGAATTTTAAAGTCAAACACCACGGGGCAATGGCTGCCCTGAATTCAGCGAGAGCTGGTCGACCTAGGAATGCATTGTACGGTGAAGCAATGTCAAGAACAACGAATTACAGCAGTCGAACTCTCCTGCGCTCTCCGATCCCCAGTTCCACTGGTAGTTCCACTATTCCAGTAGGTATCGTTGCACTGCCATTGAAGCCATGAACCCGGGATTGGCAGGGTTTTAGGTCTTTTGCCTCCATCTTCATTAAATCGTAAGCTCGCTTGAATAGAATGTTTACAGAACTCCCACTGTCAACCAGGATCCTCTTCATCCAAGCAGGACCAACCTGGGCAGATATGACCAGTGGATCAATCGTTGGAGCTTCGATTTTGTCAGCATCTCTGCTTCTAAATATGATATCGTCAGACATCGTTTTTTGTTGCTTAGCCGGGGTTCCATCCTCACAATTACTGCAGCATTCGAAGCTCGCATGCCTGATAGAGCTAGCATACGACTCCATTTCCCTCCAGCTCCTGTCTGCTGAATGAGGACCACCACTTATGGTATTGATAACTAGCCTCCCGCCTGTACGAGCGGGTTCCTCTTGTCTTTCCTGATCTTGCGCACGGTTTGGATTCGATGGGCCCGCACCACCAGACTGCGGCGCCCGCACGAATTGATCTAACTTCCTTTCCCTGATCAACTTTTCTATCAGATCTTGCAAATGGCGACAGTCATTAGTATTGTGGCCATAGCTCTCATGAAACCTACAAAACTTTCCCGTCTGAATCTGCCTTTCTGACGACCTCTTCGGAGCGGGTTTCTTATATTGTTCGGTGTTGCAAGTCTGCAGATACACATTCTCCAGTGATGTGTTTAACGGTGTATAACTTTCGAACATCGGAGCCCTTCGCCGTGGGCCCGGATTCGGGTCTCTCTTCTTATTCTGACCATTGCCACCTCTTGGCTGAGCTTGCTTGTTCTGTATGTTTAACTGGACTTTTCCGGAATTGTCACCGGACTGTTTAACTGCGACATTGCTTTGTACTCCCTCACTCCCGGGTTTTGCATCGTCCTGCTTCCTAGACTGTTTCGCGTCCTCTTGCCGTAAGAATTGAGCGGCTTTGGAGTAGAAACGGTCCAACGATGCGGGGGGTTTTCCGGCTAACCAGTTTCCAAATTCAGAATCGGGATCAATTCCCTTTGTCAATGCCATTAAAATTGAGTTGTCATTGGGATTACTTATTTCCACGCATGCCGCATGGAACCTCTCCAAGTAACGCCTTAATGTTTCCCCACGAGCCTGGGTAACATTGGACAGGGTGTTAACATCTTTGGGTCTGGCAACATGCATACGGAACTGCTCAACAAATTTCTTAGCCAACTGGTCGAATGACGAGATAGATCTTGGAGGTAGTCTTGTAAACCACATTGTTGCAATTCCTCCCAGTGAAATGGGGAAGCTGCGGCATTTCACTGCATCGTCGGCCCTTGCGGCGCTCATTGACCATTCGTATTTCAGTATATGCTGATTGGGATCAGAACTTCCCTCGTACATAGGGAGAGTCGGCATTCTGAATCGCCGAGGAGGTTCAGCGTATAGTATTTCGTCCGTGAAAGGAGTATGGCTTCGAGAGATTCCCCAATCGTCATTGGTAAGTCCCTGGCTTTCACGGATCATTTGACGTATCATAGTTGGGATATCCGGCATTGCTACATTCTGAGCCTGCTGAGCTAAGGTGTGGTCGGGTTCCACAATGCGAGTTTGGACCGGGCGCTGTCGACGGTCCAAGTTTCGCCTCCTTGGCTCAGCGTCTTCCTGGACGTATGGTTCAGAAGTACGCCCTTGCTGTTGATTACCCGAATCTGGAAGATATCGGGCATCGACCCTTGTTTCCGCGGTTGCAGCTGTGACATGATTGTCCGTAGTGTATTGTGAAGTGCGGCCACCCCGTGCTGATGGCCCAGCCTGGAAGCTGGTTGATGGTCCTACCCTCAATTGCCCGACAGTCAGAGCGGGCTGATATCCCGTAGTCTGAGCATAATCTCCGTCTAATCGGGGACGGGTAGATCTACGATGATAGTCAGATGAAGCAGAACTTTCAGTGGGTGAACGGGAAACATCATCCCTCCTGGACCTCCTACGGCCCTGGCGATTCAGTTGATTTGTCAACTCAATATTGGCTCGCAGCTGTTCGGCTAACTGTTGCCGACTCTGAGTCAATTCTTGGAGTAACATCTGAAATTCTTGTCTAGTGACTGCCCCAGACGGATCTGAGTGGGCAGTGTTGTCTTGGTTGGGTGGCTGCTGTTGAGCAGGATTTTGTCCATCCCTACCTTCTTGTCCTGGAGCTGCAGAAGTGGTTCTCGTGCTAACCATTTTGAACGATGAATCCTTTTCCTAGATTTTATGCAAATCTGAGTAGAATGGAAGGACTGTGAATCGAAGATCTGGATCTTCCTCTTGGATTTGTGCAATCCGGTATCGATGGTAGATCCAAGGAGCAGGAGAAAAAAGCTGGTTTTTTCTCGGTGAAAGCACCAAAGTGTTTGTACCAAAAATGGGCACAACACTCTTCGGAAGTTTTTGAAGAGATAAAAGTGAAGAATGAAAATTAAAACTGTGGATTATCTAACAAAAACTCCAAATAACAGAAAGTAAATTGCAAAGACAAGCGATTTAGAGTGGTTCGGCGTTTTGCCTACGTCCACTATGAAGTTTGATGATTTTATTGCTTGATTACTTGAAGATTACAGTAGTTAGCAGTGTAGTATAACTGAATTTCAATGCTAAGTGTCAATCTAAAGCAGCGGCGGTGTTCTGGAGTAGATCTGGCAGAATCTGGGCGCTCTTCCGTACTTAGAATTCTCCGACCCCTTTTCTGAATGACCAGGGGGTCTATTTATAGGTGTTGGAGGCTGGTATTTCGCTCAAAATGAGGGGAGACCAGTTCTGGCATGTCAGGGGGCCCACATGGCCGAAATCTGGAGATCCGGGCCCGCTTTGGGATCGATTCGACCCTTGGTTCGAATCGATCAAGAAATCATCCAATCGAGCTGAAATTTGGTGTGTACATTCTTCATCATGTATTTGAGCTTCTGTGAAAATTTCATGGGATTTGGACTTGTAGAACTCGAGTTATGATCGATTCAAGTTGGTGTTTTTCGTATTTTGGAGTCGTTCGAATCGATGTGCTCGAATCGATTCGTTCGAATCGATCTTCCTGTTCGTGAAGATGGTGACGTGGTGCGCTTTCTTCGAATCGATCCGGTTTCCATTCCGGATTGACTGGGTCGAATCCACTACTTGGATTCGAAGATGGTGGAGTCGAGGCAATGGATTCGAAGGACCTCTTCCTTCGAATCGATGGGACTGATGTACGTTCGAATCGAGTTAGGCTCGTAGCTACGGACCGGTTTGAAGATGTCTCAGCCTGGGGATTCGAATGTAGTGGAGTCGAACCTGATGGAGTCGAGCGCGTGCTTGATCGAATCGAGTGTGTTGCATTGTAGCCCATCGATTCGAAGTGCTCCGACTTGTTGGATTCGAAGGTAGGTAAACCTGATGGATACGGAGAGGAATGACTTCATCGATTCGAAGTACTACAACTAGATGGACACGGAGTGGCTTCAGGTGGATGGATACGATCAGGACCCCTGCCTACCGATTCGAATTAGAGCGTTACCCATGGATTCGAGCATGGGTTATTTTCTCCATCTTGAATCGATGATATCTTGAGCATACGAGCTCGGATTATCTCGAAACTTGGGAAGTTGGCTTCCCAGGCTTCGCTTGTCATGTCTTATCAATTGTAGCCTGATCCGGACTCGGACAAAATTCGTCGATATCCGTAGCGACCCTTACGTGTAACCGACTTCCGGGACGACCTGTCACCGTTTTCTAGTTAAGTCCTTGGTATCATGGCCTTGCCAAAAGGCGGGATAACAAGGTACATAATCCTCTTTATATAGTACAACTACGTATTTGAGAGCTAAAATATTGCTATTTAAATGCTTATTTTTTGAAATTTTCATTTAAAGGGTGAGAAGTTTTCTCAAAAATAGTAAGTATCGCTGGGTAAAATGGGATAATGTAGGTTATCGTGTATTCCGTAGATGTGTGATGTGTTTTAATTCAAGAGATTCTTTAATGTTTGTTGTGTAAGGGAAGTACTGTCGGTATTTTTCGAGGTTTAGACTTGGGAGGTTAGTCCTACTACTTTCTCGTAGTCATAGGAATTTCGAGGGAGAAATTCTTTTAAGGATGGGGAATATAACATCCCACAATTTTAATGATTGAACATTTAAATGATTTATTTAAATATTTAATCATTAATCGACGTAACATTTCTTATACTCAATTTTTCAGAGACAAACAAATTGGATCTCGAGACATCTATATATGAGACCTCTTTTCCAAGATGAGAAAAATGAGTATAAATTTGACTATGTTTGGAGTCGATGAGTTTTTGGAGTGAATAGTAATTTTTGGAGAAAGAAATGAAATAGGCTAAGGCCTATGAGTTAGCCATGAGTTAGCCTATAAGTTGGCTAACCCTTCACTTCAGTGTCACTTTCCTTCCTCTAATCCTAACCCCTCTCTAATTACTCCTTAATCCCCTTTTAATCTCCTAATCCTACATCCATTCAACTAAATTCCTAAATTCAAATAAAAATCACAAAAAATCCTCTCTTCTCATTCTCTAAAAAACCCATCCAGGAATTGGCCTGAATCGACTTTAAAGCACCGTTTCAAAATTCAAGAGGAGGGAAAGCATGGGTTTTGGTGTTTTGGAGCATGGTTTTGGAAGAAGAGGTGAATGAGATGATTCTGTTATTTAATTTACTTGTTAAACTTTATATATTTGTTTAGTAATGATTATGAAGTTATGTGATGTCATTTGGAGAACCCTATGTTATGGTTTTGGTTTGTATTCATGTTGTAAACATGATTCCATTAAATAAATTTTTGTTCGGACCCTTAATCATCATGTTTGGAAAAGTTAGTAAGCATAGAATTGGTCTTGGGGTTAATTGGATGATTACATTTGATGTTATGGTTTGATTTGAGATAAATTAAGTAATATATTAGAAAACATTAATTAGACCATTAAAATGATGTTTGGAAAAGTTAGTATGCTAATTAAGTGAGTTAGGAGCTCTACACTTATTATTAAAGTGATTAGAGGCCTAATCTTAATTGGTATTTATAAATATTATTTAAGAAAAGAAATGATTTTATAAAATAATGGAATATTTTATAAAATGAAGTTAGTAAGCTAATTAAGCAAGTTAAGAGCTCTACACTTATTATTAAAGTGATTTGAGGCGTAACAAAGTTTAATTAGTACTTATAAATATTACTTAAGTAAGAAAATAATTTTATAAGTGAAAGATATATTTTGTAAAATAATATGAGATTTTATAAAATAAGAATGAAGGCGTACTTTATAAAATAGAATGAGATTTTATAAAATGATAATAGTGATATATTTTATAAAATGGAATGAGATTTTATAAAATAGTACAAATGGTATATTTTATAAAAGTATTACAAAATAACAATAACGATATATTTTATAAAATGGAATGAGATTTAATAAAATAGTACAAATGGTATATTTTATAAAAGTACGAGATTTTATAAAATAATGAAGTAGTATTTTATAAATGTATGAGATTTTATAAAATAATACAAAAGAAGTATTTTATGAAAATATGAGATTTCATAAAATAATACAATAGAAGTATTTTGTAAAAGTACAAAATTTCATAAAATAATAAGAAGGAATTAATTTATAAAGTGGTTATAATGTTTTCTAAAATAGTTGTAAGATGAATACTTAATTCTTGATGAGGGAATTAAGTACTATAAGGGCTTAAAAATAATTTATAAGCTAGTTTTGTTTTTTACAAAATAATGGAATGATTTTATAAAATAGTAGAAAAGAAGATTTGACTTCTATAGAGAAGATTTGATAAATAAAAGTGAGGTTTGATTATTAAATAATCAAATTATTATTTAAATATATGTGTATGTATATGTATATGGATAAGTATACGTATACTTGTATTTAAAGCTATATAGTAATCAATACAATTCAAGTATTGTAGTTAGAATCGTTGAATGGTTTGGATTATCGATAATCATTGTTATTTTGTGTGGCTAGTTATATGTGTGTATAGAAATGTCCATACATGCATACAAAAATGTTACAGACAATCTCATGTAGCCATAACGACTAAAGGGTGCGCTAAGCTGCGTGAGATGCGTGAGAGAATACCAGGTCGAGTGATCGCTCCGGTGAAGCCCAAAACGTGATTTGTGCTGTGTAAATGTGTTGCATGCATGTGTGTACGTATTAACATGCACAAATAAGTGTATTGACATATGCATAGGGATCACATGAAGCAAGTTGGTTGGTTGAGATCAATTTGGCATGTTGGAGGAAGCCGGATTGAAAGAATCGTCCCGTGAAACACTACATGTAAAAGAATGGAGGGAGAGACTTAATAGGACAAATGAATGGCCTGGAAAAGGAGGCGATGAGAAAGCACCGCAGAACCGATGAGGGAGCCTCAAAATCTAGGCTCACGACTGAAGGGACCATTTCAGTCGACTGGCCAAGAATCTGGACTTCCAAATTCCAGCACCAGTCGACTAAATGGACCATTTAGTCAACTGGCCAAGATCTTGGACTCGGGTTTCAAATCCTACCTAGCTCGGTCGATTGAGCTTCCAAATCAGTGGACTGAAGTCAGTCAACTGGCACAGGGAGTTAGTCGATTGAGTGCTGTGGGTTTGGGCTGTTTAGCCCAGATCCGGGGCAATTCGCCCCATACAGATCCTCTTATTGCCTGAATGGCTTCGTGATGTTTCGTGATGCCATTGAAGTGCATTTGCATGATGTTCCAACGATGTGATGACGATGTTGAATTATGTTCGTTGGGGTACATGGGTGCACCGCGTGACACTATACGACTTCGGTATTCCCGGGTGGCTCCGGATGGCGTATTATACGAGATTCAGATCATCTTTCTTTTGTTGGGACGAAATATGAACTTTGTTAGAAATCTTGGATGTCCTAGAGAGGGATGATGACAGCCATTTACTATGGGATCATAGAATACTTATGCTCATTTTAACGGTACAGTGTGATCGGCAAATGTCTTAGGTATCTAGAATTGAATGAATAACACTGATGCTTACTATATGGGTACGATTATTCTATTTACTATTGGGACCAGGTTTCAAGTATATAGAGTAAATCATAACTTATCTCATTATAGAGGTATGGTGAGATGTACACGAGATCCATTTTTGAGGATGTGGCTCGGGGTCTATGGTATATTTAGATACTTACTCTATTTATTTTGAACTCTCGAAGGGAAATCACTGGATTGCGATTGATGTTCGTGGTTGACCTTACCTATTTTGGAGGATAGGTATTGATTTGTATTCTCTGGTTGTCTTCCATTGTTATTTTTGTGTGTTATTAGTTGGTTGTTGTTGGTGTTGCATTTATTATCATTTTGTACTTTACGGTAGACTTATATTATGATCACCCTACTTTTGGATGTTAGGTTACGGTCATCATAACATGTTGTTACTTTTCAATCACGTTATATTAGTTGTGTTGACTCGTTGATTTCAGTAGAAGAACAGGTTATGGTATGATTTCCTATCTCATGTGATGGGTTTACTTTACTTGTGTATGGGCTGTCTGGATTACCTCTGAGCCACATTTGTGGAGAGGATCGGATGTGCCTCAGTAGTTCCTATTCTATTTTATATATAGTTTTGATATACATTATTTTGAGATAGTTCCCCGCATACCAGGCTTTATGACTGATCTGTGTTTTGTCTTTATCTATTTATGTCATGACAACCCTCAGGTACTCGATTGAGTAGTTTGGAAGTTAGGTTTTTTGGGGATACGCTATCATATTGGTGCAACTGAAGCTTTTGAGGCGAAGACGATAGTTGGATATTTATATATTTTTGATATTATAGTAGTACATAACATATGTTATTTGTATACGAGACCTATTATATTAGATGTTTTATTCCGACTCTCTGTATTGATTTTTATTTATCAGTTACTTTCGCTAGTGTAGTCACTTATACAATGTTCATCCTATCATGTTCATGTATATTTAGTATATTATATGTTATCATTTCGATGCGAGATTGTCGTTGTGTCTGGTATAGTGTTTCTTTTCTTCTTCTTTCTTTCTTTTCTTAACAAGCCGTCTTTTATGGTATTCGAAAGTCTAGTGTTGATGCAAGACGCTGATTTTTTGGGTGTTACAAAGGGTGGATTGTTACATAATGCATCCATGTCTTCAAAGCAAAGACATTGGCTGCCAACTCCAAAACATGAGTTAGATAGTTCTTCTTATGGGTCTTCAGTTGCCTACAGCATACGCATCCACTTTGCATTCTTTCATGACAATTGCACCGAGTCTTGTACTATAAGCATTAATGTTATTGGTAAATTGTTTAGCCCATTCGGAAATAACAGGAACCAGAGAACTAGTCAACAATTGCTTCATCTTAATGAAAGAGTCCTCACTACATGCATCCTATAAGAAGACTTGAGTCTTCCTAATTATATGGGTCAAAGTTGTAGCAACCTTTGCAAAGTCCTTAATAAACTTTTGATAATATCCTGCCAACCAAAGGAAATTATGAACTTCGGGTGACTACTTTGTACCCTTTAATCTTGCACCGTGACAACCTTACTTAGTTCAACGAAAACCCATGCTTGAACATTATATGACCCAAAAGTCAAACTTCCTTCCTCCGAAAGTGGCATTTTGAAAACATGGCCTTCAAGCAATTTCTCCTCAGTGCCTCTGACACTTATTTCAAGTGTAATTGTATTTTACTTAAATTTTAGAAAATGCCAAAACATCATCTATAAAAACCACCACAAATTTATTGAGTTGATCCTAAAAGACATGACACTTAAAATCAACAAAGTATGCTGACACATTCATAAAGCAAATGACATTACCAACCATTCACAAGATGCACTGAAAATTATAAAGTTAGAATGTTTTCTTTAACCACCTTAAGTTATCGAAAACCTGTGGCAAGATTAAGCTGAGAGAAAATCTTTGCTTCTTCGGGTTGATCGAACAAATCATCAATACGAGGTAGATGATACTTTTCTTTCTTACCAACTTATTCAACTCTTTATAGTCGACACACAATCTCAAGGATCTATCTGCTTTAGTGATAAACAGAACAAGTGTTCCCCACTTTGATGTACTCCTCCAAATAAGACCTTTCTTCGTTATCTAAGAAATTTGTGTTTCTAGTTTTCTTCTTTCTCTTTCAGCCATGCGTCTAATAAGTTAGAAACCATTTTTGCATCTCGCTCTAAATCAATACGGAATCCAACTTCTAGACGAGGAGGTAAACCCGAAACTGCCTCAAATACATCCGTGAAATTCCTAACAATGAGAACTTGTTTTAGTCCATAATTGAAGAGATCTAGGAGTATAAATAATGCAACATCATAGAGCTCTCGGGCTCACAATAGACATTAAGCCCCTTACCTCCACTATTCATTATACATACTACATTGCCATCTCAATAAATAATTACCCTATGCATTGTCATCTAATCCATCCCCAGTATAAGTCCATAGCCCAAAAACCCAGCACAAAGGCATCACAAGAAAACCCGGACCCACCCCAAGATAATTTTTTTTACATATTATAAAAAGATGTGTCGATCCTCATACCTGATTCGACACAACAAGAGAGCTATTTATAACATGGGGCACAAGGCGCAAACTATCAATGAGATGACCAACGGTAAAAGAATGTGAAGCTTCCATATCATGTGCAGTTAATGCCCCATTAAAGCTTGGTAAAATCCCTACTATAGCGCATTGTGCTCTACGATCGCTATGCCTTTTTAGTTTAGCATTATTAAATAGTAGGTTTGTTTTAATCCCCACTGTTTTCCACTATACTCGCTAAATCAAGGCTTTTTAGCATCCACTTTAAGAACATTCATATAAAAAGGTTGAATTGGCTAGTTCTATTTTAAACCAAATCAACAAAGTTAGGCTAAAGTCCTAATTTTAAGGCATAAGTTCTTAATATAAGTTAGAAATCTACTATAGCCACCAAATATGGACTGCATAAATCATGGTATTCTTCTGTTTTTTATATAAGATTAAACAATATTTCGTTTACCTATACAAATAATGTGAGAATGAAAATAAATTAACTTTAAATATCCTAGTTTTTTGCACCTTCGCTTTATCTCCGATATAACTTTAAATAACTCAATATAAGTCCTAATTTTAAGGCTTTTTGCACCTTCTCTTTATCTTCGATGTAACTTTTTGCATCTCTACGGCTATAGAATCGCTAAACACTTTAATTGCACAGTCCGTATTAAATAAAACACAAATAGAAAAGTTATGTATAAAAACCACACCATCTATGACGATGTTCTTTCTTTGTCAAGCTTTAGCGAAGTGCTAGAACTAGAAGTACATTGGATAGCATAAGCTTTGTCGGGTTGTCAACCTGTCGAAAGAGATGGACAATCCTTCTTGAAATATCTCGGTTGATCATGGTAGTAGCATCTTTTTATTTGGAAGTTGACTATGCAATCTTTAGCCAAATGCTGTTTCAAACAAAATCTATTACAAATCACTCCTTACTTCCTAACTTGGCTTTGTACATTCTTTGCCCGTTCCCCTTTTCTCTTATCTTAGGACTGAGGCCTTGCTTCGACTTTGGCGTCTTCCCTCTTGGGGATTCCCTAGTCATAGAATATGAAAATGCCATTTCACTAAGACCACTTTAAGTAGCACCATTAATAACCATATCAAGAGCATTGATTCCTATTGAGCTTTTAGGAGTCAAGAACGGGCAATGGGAGGATATGCATCACTCTTACCGCTATCAGTACAAGTGGGACACCCGTTGGAGATGAAGTGCCTAGCACGATAACCTGTAAATACCTTTGGAACCATGCTATGATGTATAGATCCGGAGCCTTAGCATTGCCTAGCGATGGGTGCTTGGTTAGCCCGACTCATAGTGACTATCTATATGCGGGAATTATTAGAAATTGCCTCAAAAGATAATGTAAACAGCTAGAACAGAAGTATGTGTGCCTAAATGCTATATGCGTTAGTATATTAAAATAAAAATATGCTTTCTCAACTTATCCCAATTTATAATGATCGGGTAACCTAAGCTCCGATATCCAATGCAATGATGCATCTCCCATAACACTCAAAACTCGCACATGTAAGCAATCTAATTTTCAATAGATATCATGGACGACGTTCCATCAAGGGTAAACTACAAAACACAATATAATCACAAAAGTAAATCTATATCGATAAACTAATTCTCATATCCGAAAGAACAAAATAGAATACTAACATAAACGTATAGGAGACTAAATGCATAACATATAAAGAGACATAAGATCCAATATCATAACATATGGTGTAAATGGTACATCAAATCCCATACAACATGTATCTCAAAATAATCCATATAATCTACATATCAATACTTCAAAGACTAGAGAGTTTTGGACATATAGATACCATATTTATGGCTATCAAATCTATATTTCAAATTTTAGAAGAGAAAGTGGGCTTAAAATTGAATGAGCATAACACTAAATGTTATTTTAATAAATTTTGTAGAAACAAGAGTGAACTGTTGATTATTATATATGTAAGAGAGGGAGGGCTTCCATAAATATTTGGGTGGTCCATTTTCATCAAAAAAATTACATGAAGAGAGTGTGCTAAGTTAATTACAAATATAAGGGATAAATTGAAGGCAGGAACTCTAAACTTTTGTCTTTTGCTAGCAGAATTGAACTGGTACACACGGTGTTACATGCTAAATTCAATTTTTAGATACAAACTTTTCGGCTACCTAATGCTATATAGACAAGATAGAGAGAGTTTGTGCTGATTTTGTTTGGGAAGGGAGTCTATGCAAAATCAAATATGATGATCTATGTAGACCTAAAGAACAAGGATGATTGGGTCTTAGAAGGTTAAAGGACATGAGAGATGCCTTCGCATTCAAGAAGGCTTGGAATGTCATCAACTTCGAAGGTCTTTGGGCTAGATGGACGAGACAGAGATATATTAGGGCTAATTTCTAGCGAATAGCTATTAATAATAATGCACCAGCTACTTGGAAGGATACCATAAAAATAAGGGGAAAATTGGATGCATGTTGTTCTAAAGTGATTGCTCATGGAAGAGAGATGTATTTGTGGAAAAAACTTGGACTGGTGGAAAATCCTTAATTGAAAGCTTAGGTTGGGATGTATTCTCTGCTTATGGATGCCTAAATAAAAAAATAGAAGAGTAAATTCAAAACAACACGTGGATTTGTGAAGCTATACCTACCAGAAGTGATAAAAGGCAACAAATAATGTATTTGCCATTATTTCTGAGAAGAGAGAATGACATATGAACCTGGAAGCCTACTGAAAAGGACTTTACAACAAAATCGGCATGGGAGGCGGTTCAAAGTAATAATCAATGTAAGCAATGGAGCAAAATAATATGGGACAGTGTCAACAACCCAAGAACGGCTTTGACAACGTACAAGACAGTTATGGGTGGATTTCCAATAAGAGATAGACAGTCAAGCTAAGGAATCATAGTTGAAAAGACTTTTGCTTTATGTGAAAATGGAGAATGATACACATAAACATCTTTTTTTTAGTGTGATTTTCCTAAGCAAAATTAACAAATCCAGAATTTAAACTTTAGGAAGTGGTAGATCACTTGGTCATGTGTAGAAAAGGCGAAAACTTGGAAACCAAAATGGGTCATATTGCTTTGACAGTGGCTGTTCGGAGCATTTGGAAGGAGAGAAATCGCAGGATATTCCAAAGAGCGAAGAAAATGCAAATGAAGTCAGTAAGCTTTCAAAAATCGACATGCGATTAGTTTCGAAGAGGACAAGCAATAAAATTCTTACCAAAGGCATGGAACAAATAAGAGTGTGATTTATAGTGGAGGATCCATAGTAGAAAGAGGAAGAAATCCTAAGTACATCATATCAGCTGCCATGACTTACTTCTAAAGAAGAGTGAAGCGTATATGGAGAAGATGAAGTGGATATATAAAGGGGATTCAGTGGTGAATGTTCTGTATTATAAAACTGAAGGTTTGTACTCTTGTTATAACACATATGCTGAGTAAGCGTAATAAAGAATTTACCCATTTTCAAAAAAAAACACAACTATGGCTCTAAGAATTGCCTCTACCTAGCAAAGATCCCCATCTCTAAATCAACCTACTTAAAGAATAGATAACAAAGAAACAATGATAGGGTCACACATAAAATCAGTGAGAAGGAAATATCATTAATCTTCACGATTACCAATATGCTACTATATCATGAATAATATCAAAATGATAATACTCGAGGTAATGAAATCATACCTCAACCTACATTTTCATCAGCATCCAACAAGTTAGTACAATTTTATTATAGTGATATGTTGTATGTAAGATTGTTATATAGCACCGATCATAACTCAAATGTCACGTACTAGACTAGCGGGTCATGGTTCTCCCGGTAAGGCCAAAACCTACTCAACATGGTCACTGATGTAAGACCAATACTGTATTACTTCAATGCATCATCCGGCATTCATATCGAAACCAAATCGAGGTATATATACCTAACCGCTACCATTTGTTTATATTAAGAACTAATAACAGGTAACCCGTAGACCTATAACCATTGCTACAACCTAGCCCGAGGTTCACAGTCCATGTTACTAAGATAGAATGTGTACCATTCCTCATTTTGAAATGCAAAGATGAAACTCCAATATGATGCAACATCTTGGAACTATCTTTCGACGACAAAGACATGATCTATTATATATTAAACAGTTTAAATAAACATAGCTGCTAGCAAATGTCATACATCATAATCATTCTTACATATTCAAAATGTTCCCATATTCATGCCCGCGTAGAAGTCAAAAATACAATAAAATCATAGTCAATAGTGTCATGCCCAATGTATGAGATACTGACATGAAAACTGATACAACAAAATCAAAATAACAAATATTGTTTAAGCCACATGCTTCATATTTGGAACTCTTCCTTCGTCTTTTAAAAGAAACCTGCCTAAACCCACAAACCTAACCTAATCAAATGAGTATCCATGAGTATTTAGAGAAAACAATTATTAAACACGGGTCAGACATAAAGTCTGGTATGAGCAATATATTAACCTGGACATAAAAATAGTTAGACTATGACGCTAAAGCATGGAAAGGGTTCCCCCTCACTAAACATAACATTCATTTTTACAACTTGAAACATAAGCATAAGTCATTATTTCCTTCTTAAAGGTCTTATTTATACAATAATGCCATAACTTAAATCAATAGACATTTCACTCAATGCCATTCAGTAATCATTATCTCTTCTTCCAAAGCTAAGCTACAAAGCCTATGGTTGTCAGGCCTTATGTCTTCGCTACTTCCTTAGTTTCCCTAGTTGTAATACTCGATTTTGGTTGATACTCCAAGCCTTATACCTTGACTTTTGTGTTTCGAATGCCACTCCAGGCCTTACTCTTATTTCGATTGCCACTATAGTTCTTAAAACTACGCTTTTGGGCATCTCTAATAATGTATTCGCAACTTTATATTAAATTTTCGAAACATTGAATCAAGAAGCATGACAAATAATCTTAATTATTTTGGTCATATTTAATTACAAAGTAGAATGAGGATTAAGGGATATGTTACTCACCTAGATCCATTAGTTAATTGATGTTTCTAGTATCCTTAGCTTTGATATTCTTACCGCTTTTCTATCTTAGGCCGCTATCACCATTAAATGATTTAAAGCTTTTATTTTAACTTGAGTGTAGACCGAAATGGGAAGAGAGTGAGAAACATTTTGAAAAGGCATCCAAGAACCTCTCTATAGGCTACAAACCCATCATTTCCATATTTAATTCATTTTAACTAGTTTCATTAGGTAAGATCATAATAAGTAAATGCACACCCAAATACTTATCATGTTTCATTATTATTTAATTTCACTAATCAAATCATTTAAATATTTTCTCATAATTAATTCTTTAATTAATAATTAGTAATTTATGGGTTGTTACAGCTTCCCCCCTTTAGGAATTGTGTCCTAGAAATTCAAATAAGGTATGGTAGTGATTCCTAATCTTTCCCATGTCCATTCAAGCATAAAAACATATATAAGTTCCCTACCCATGTGTCACAACCAAAAATGTATTAGTGCATTTACCAATACATAGCAAAATCAACCTTAATATCACATATGTACATGGTTTATATAACAAAGTATAACAAACACACATGCTAATTTAAGCAAACAACTTGGAATAAGTCCTCTTGAATTTATCTTCGTTTTCCTAAGTACAATCATCTCAGTCCTCACTTCACTGGACTCGCACAAGCGTTACTCTCTTATTCTCAAGCTTTTTTACGGCTCAGTTTACTATCTGAATGGGCTTCCGTATATAGGTATTGTTTTGTTCTACAACCAAATCTTCCATATCTCGTAGAATTAGTACATCCTTAGGGTTTGGATACACTTCCTTGGATGTGATACATGAAACATATTATGGACCGCAGCAAAAGACGAGGCAACTCAACCCCATAAGTTACCTTCCTAATTCTTTCAAGTATTGGAAATGGGCCAACATATCTTGCGCTAACTTCCCAAGCTTTTTAAATCTCAAAGTGCATCTCATCAGTGAAACTTTAACGAACATTTAATCCCCGAGTTCAAACTCCAAATCTTCTTTATGCATCCTATTATTATATATTTTCATTCTTGATTCGGCATCTTTCTTCCTCTGTCAAATCAATTCAACTTTTTCCGAAGCTTCTCTTACAAGATCCACACCGAGAACAAGCTTATCTCCCATCTTGCACTAACATACTAGAGACTATAAGGTCTTTAATACAACCCCTTGAAAGGTGTCATCCTAATACTGGACTGGATACTATTGTTGTATGAAAATTCTACTAAGTGTAAGTGATCTTCCTAAGATCCATCGAAGTTTAACACGCATGCTCATAACAATTCCTCAAGCACTCGGATCACCCTCTTAGTTTGTCCATCTGTCTTTGGATGGAAAGTTGTACTCATACTTCACTCCAAACCCAAAGCACTTTATAGGTCCCGCCAAAATGCAATGATAAATAGCGGGACTTGGTCACTAACTATAACACTTGGAATTCCATGCAGTCTCACTATTGTTTTAACATATATCTCGGCTAACTTTATTGTCGTCCCCGCGGACCTCCCTGAAATGAAACGGACACTCTTAGTCAATCTGTCTAATATGACCCGTATACTCTCATTATGTGCCTTTGTCCTTCGCAAACCATCAAAGAAGTCCATAGAAATCGAATCCCACTTCCACACTAATACCTATAAAGACTGTAAGGTCTACTTGGCTTTTAGTAATCAGTTGTAACTTGTTGGCATGTTAGATATCTCTTTACATACTCTCTAACATCTCTCTTCATCCCCTCCTAGTGGAAGGTTTTCTTCATATTTCGGTACAACATAGTGCCCCGTGGATGGATAGCAAACTTTGAACGATGAGATTCGCCGAAGACCATCTTTCGAAGGTCTCTATTGACCAGGATGTATAGCCTTCCCTTCTTCCAAAGCCAACCATTATCATCAATACTAGAGCATTTTATCTCTTCGTTCTCGGCACCACTCTTCAGGCAATTGATCCTCTTAGGACATAGTGGATCTTCATTCTACTTTACGTCAATTCTTCCTAAGAGATTTGGGTGAACCTTTAAGCATGAAAATGTCCCAATTGTTCTACTTGGACCAACGCTTGATCGGGAATGTACATTGTAAGAAGCTAGCATCTCTAAAACATTCCATTCTTCAACCGTGGCAAATACACAACTCTGCTACTTTCGGCTCAAGGCATCAATAACCTTATTTCCCTTCCCTGGTTTATACTCGATCCTGAAATCCTAACCGCCTCTACTATCTCATGTTCAACTCCTTTTGGTAGAAAAATTATATCAAATACTTGTGGTCAGCAAATAATTCAAACTTCTCTCTAAGAAGGTAATGCCTCATCTTTAGCGCAGAAATAAATGTTGCTAACTCCAAATCGTGTGTTGGATATTGGACCTTATGGGGTCACAACTATCTAGATGCATAAGCTATCACTTTTCATATTTGCATCAACACTATTCCTAACCCTACCCAAAGCATCCGTATAGACTATCATATGTCAATTCCCCTCCGGCATTACTAAAAAGCATTCGATAGACGGAGCTTCAACTCTTGGAGCACCATCTCACACTTCGTCGTCCAAGCATAACTCCTATTCTTTTGGGTAAGTCTCTTTAGTGGTGTTTCTTTATGAGAGAAGTCCTAAATGAATCTCTGACAGTACCCTATCAATCCCAAGTAACTTATGCTTCCAAAAGCGACATTTGAATTTTTTTGCCTTTAACTTGTGCTATCTCAAGTTCACTAATACCAATCTAAGATGCACTTCATTATCTTGTTCATCTAAAATACACCAAGATATCATATATAAAGGCCAACACAAAGCTATCCAATTGTCGTGAAAGTCCTAGTTCATAAGATCTACAAAGCATGATGAAGCATTGGTTAGTGTAAAGGATATGGCTAACCACTCGTATGAACCATATCTTGTCCAAAACTCAGTCAAAGGATTACTTTCTTCTGCAACACTTGGTTTATAGTATCCCATAGTCAAATCTAGCTACCAGCACACTCTAACCCAACTCAACTGGTTCAATAAATTATCTATCCTTGGTGATGGATAATGATTATTTACCGCTAACTCCTTCAACTTCCTATAAATTATCTATCCATCAGAGTTCTTTACAAATACCGCGAAGGCATAATGAAACTCCTAGGCTCAAATTCCACTAGCTGCTCTTCCATCCCCTTAGGCAAGATTCTATAAGGGGTCTACTAATAGGTTGCGACCTTGGTAGAAAATCTATGCAAAACTCAATCGCCCTTCTTGGAGGTAATACCATCACCAGGTCAAAGACATCTACAAATTCCCAAAAGGCAAAAAAATCTATTAATCTCTTCTTCTAGATCTTCCACTGCACATAACAAAACCCTGAACATTCTCATTATCTTGTTCATAGATACCAAGATCCTTTATGTTCCCTTCAAGTTCTGTAAGGCAATAATTCTCTTGATGAATAAATCCTTCTATCGTTTTACACTAACCAATCCACACCCAAAATTACACTGTATCTTACGAAGCCAAACACATATGGGTTACAAAAAAAAATGTTTACATGGAACAAACTTTAAAGTAGTGCAATTAAACCAGAGAGTGACATACCAACCAATTGGATTAACCACAAGCAAAGAAGTAACTGGACATGTAACATCTAACCCCAATCTATCAACCATATCTTTCGAAATGAAAGAATGCATAGCTTTGGTATCAAACAGAACTCTAAATAAAAAATTAGAAATTGAAATCATACCTCCAAGCACTACACCCTTTCCTTTCTCCTTAACTATTAGTCCTATTGAAGGACCCTTTAAAGATAACAACCTTGTCTGTTACAACTTCGGACAATCCTTCTTCTTATGTCCCTTCTTATCATAACTGAACGCTTAACTTTGATCATTCCAGCTGACTGCAAACACTTGGATGCATAATGCCCTTTCTCACTATGGTTGTAACAAACAACTTCTGAAACATCCTTTTAGCCTCCCCATCTAGAGTCTTTCCTCTCGACTGTTGCCCTTTCTTCCCTTTCTAGTATAGGGAAACCTCTTCTTCCCTTCCGCTTTTGGCTTCACCTCCACCCTTCACTTCTCTTGGTACTGCTACCATACCACTATGCCATATGCAAACCAAGGTCAAAGGATATGCTAAGTGCGACATTACCTTATGATCCAATCCTTGCTTTAAGCCCCTAATAAACTTCTCGTTCTTCTTCATCATTGTGTTGATCAGTTCTTGACCATATTACGGTAATGCATTGAATTTTTGAATATACTCTTATTCAGGAAGATCTCTCAGGTTTAGGTCAATGAATTCTCTTAACAACACCCTTCTTTAAGACTTGAAAAAGATCCGAGTCTCAAATCTTTCTTTGAACAGTGCCCAAGTAATCTCCCTTTCAAGAGTCTCAGTAATCACAGTCTCCCAATAATCTAAGGCATCCTCATATAATTGTTTTCAAGCCAATCTTCTCTACTTAAATAATTCAGCATGAAATCTTTGAAGATACGCTCACTCACTTCAGCAATTCAACACTTCTATCGCCATTTCTTTTTCTATAAACATCTTGCCTTCTAAATTTCTATAATCTTGATTCAGCTTGGAGAAGTCCCCCCTCACCATCGATATTGGCTCTACAGCCACGTGTATATTTTCCCTTATCATTTATACCATAAATTGTCAGAAAAAAGTATTTACGTCCATTCCTATGACTGGTGTGACTGACTCGTTCTTGGCTATCGATGGCATTTCTCTTCCATTACCTCCATCAGTTGAGAACTTTCGGTCTCTCTTCTAGCATTAGAACCTCTTATAGTGATATTGCCACTTCTCGTTTCCATTTTCTACTATAAATGTCTTCATTAGAATTAGAAGGGAAGAGACCAAGACAATAGTAAGAGGATGATATATCTACCTATACATACATATATATATAGTAAAATACAAGTACGTCATATAATAGCGTACACCCTCACCAAGTTGTTTGTTTTCTATTATCTAATTCTACCTAAACCTTTACTTAGCTCTGTTTACTTAACTATCCCCTAACCTAAGCTCTATCACAACTAGAATATCACTCATTCTGAAACTCAAAGATGGAACCCCTATGTGATGCGGTCATCTTGGAACTATATTTCATCGACAAAGATGAGATCAGTTATATATTAAACAGTTTAAGTAAATAGAGCAATTGGTAAATGTCATACATCACAATCATTCTTACATATTTAATTTGTTCCTATGGTCCTGCCTATTTAGGGGTCAAAAATATAATGCAATACTAGTCAATAGTGTCATTCCCGAAGTATGAAGATGCTAACATGAATACTTAATACAATAGAATTAAAATAACAAATATTGTCTAAACCATTTGCTTCATCTTTAGAACTCTTTGTTTGTCAAAGCAACCTCCCAAAACCAACACACTCAACCTTCTCAAACAAGTACTCGTGGTTTTATGGGGAAAAGAGTAATAAAACATGGGCCATACATAAAAGTCTTGTATAAGCAATACATAGTGAGACTAGGCTGTTAAAACATGGAAATGAGTTTTCCCCTCACTATAACATAACTCTCGTCTTAAAAACATAAGCATAAGTCAATATTTCCTTCTTAATGGTCTTATTATTAAAATAATGTCATAACCGAGATTAATAGCCATTTCACTCCATATGTCATTCCGTAGTTATTATATCTTCTTTCAAATCTAAGCTACAAAGCCTTCTTCTACCAAAAAGGCCTTATTCCTTCACTTCTTCCTTAATTTCCTAGTTATACTACTCGGTTGCAGTTGCCACTCCATGCCTTACACCTATGCTTTCGTGTTTCGGATGCCACTCCGGGCCTTACACCTACTTTGCTTTGTGTTTTGATTACCACCTAGGCCTTACAACTATGCTTTCGGTTTCAGATGCCACTAAGGTGTTATTCCTTCACTTTCGGTTCATGATCACCACCTTAGGCCTTATGTCATCTACCGAATCTTCCCTTGGTTGCCACATCAGGCCTATACCAAGTGCTTTCGTGTTTCAAACGTCGACTTAGGCCTTAATCTAATACTTTTGACTATAGTTGCCAATCTAGGCTTTACACTTTCATTCTTAGGTTCAACTACCACTCCATGCCTTACGCTTATGCTTTTGTGTTTCGGCAGCGACATAGGCCTTACACTTGCACTTTCGATTCTTAGCTATCACATCAGGCCTTATGCTATCTACCGAACCCTTCCTAACCATTCATACTCTATGCTTTTCTTTCTTTAGCTATTCATAAGTTGATGTAGGTCCAACTACCTTTGGCTATCTCCACTACTTATTACATTATCATTTATGTTCTAAGTGCTAGTTGAACCATCTTAAGCCTTAACATAAATTTTCTCCTGTAGAAGCCACTTGGCTCCGGCTTTAATATTCCATCGAGATCTAATCAACTCTTGACAATCACTACCCTTGGCCTTGTCTAGGGAAGCCCAACTTAGTTTAATTTCATTTTGTTAACATACAAAATCTCAATTATGGGTTTCAAAAATCACCTCCTCTACATATAATTCCTACATAGCTCTTGTCCTCTTCGACATTCTACCGACACCTTCGGTTAATAAACCTAGATTCATACTTAGCATTTCTTAGTTGTTCGCTTAAGACTTTATACTTAGTTTTCTAGTTAATTTACTATCGGTTCGGCTCCACTGCCTTCGGCACTGCCTCTCACTACACATCAAAAGCCTACCCACTACGCAACTAAAACCACTTTTACACATGTTGACTTCTCATTCGCCCTAATACCAATCGTTTGTAGTTATTACAATTCTTTTCTGACTTATTCAATATAAATTGTGGATCTGGTCTCTTGACCATTATTTAAATATTGTACTCATTTAAATTAAATCCCGACCTTTAATATTTGCCTTTCGATACCCGCTTAACCCCCTTAACTAAGTGTATTTTCATTTGGAAATCACTTATAATATTTCCAAAAAATCTTAGAATATATATATATATACACACATATTTCTTTTTATAAAATTTCTCAAACTCATTGTAGTTAGCCATGGTTATAATAAAATTCATAACCGAATACTTATTTATAGGAACACTTTACAAATAAAAAACTATCTCTAAAAATATGTTCAAACATCGTATAAATTTTTGAATCATTTGAATCACCAAAAGCATGAGAAATAATCTATGTTAATTTCGACCATATTTTATTACAAAGGAGAATGAGGATTAAGGGATACTAGTCACCTAGATCTCTTAGTTGAATGATGCTTCTAGTTCCCTTAGCTTTGATCTTCTTTTATTTCTCTTTTCTATCTTCGGCTGCTGCCACTTGTAAAAGGCTTCAAAACTTTTATTTTAATTTGAGTGTAGAATGAAATAATAAGAAAGTGATGAAACAATTTGGAAAGGCATGTAATAACCTCCTTATGAGGCACCAACCCACCATTTCTCTTTTTCATTTAATTCATTTTAGTTAGTTTTATTAAGTAACATCATAATAAGTAAATGTACACCCAAATACTCATCATGTCTCACTAGTGTTTGATCTCTCTTATTGAATCATTTAAATATTTATTCTCATAATTAAAATTTTAATTAATTATTAATTTATGGGGTGTTATAATACATCTCTTATCTCTTTACCGAAGCCTCCTAAAGATGCACAACAGATAAAACAACCACTCATGCTACAACTGATCTATAATAATCTTTTCCCAAAGCCAAATCCTAGGAATACAGACATACTCTATATATGCAATTATATAGTGGAATTGTATCTCATAATACCCCAATAGTCGCAACTCAAAAATCATCGAACGACTCTACATAAGTCAACATATGAATTAGAATGCATCGCAAGCATCACCCATGACGGCCTTATCATCCAACAATGTCAGTATGCCCTCCCAATCTCTCTTCTAATATACAGTTTTGGAATATTTGTCAAACTGGGTCCACTTAGGTCCGAAAATTAGAAAACTCCAAAACCTACCAAAACATCATTGATTTTAGTCCTTGAAAAAATAATATAAACAATGGTCTGAATCGCGTCCCAATTCGAGTTCATATGCAAAAGTTATCTCGCCTCTAAGTTTTGATCGAAACCCCGAAGAAAATTGTAGATTCACCACTCTACAGTCGATCAGAAAATTGATCCATAAAGGTTAATTGACTGACCCGATATAGCAAATATTAGCTATAACCAAATGGTTGACTGACCAATTTGATGTCGACTGGTTGAACCTGACTTGTTGACTGTTATAGGCTAAAATTAGCTTATTCCTCTTGGACAACAAATCTTACACATCTCTTTGTAGCCAATTGACTAACACCCTTTTACCAGTCAATTATTCGCCTGTAGAGATGCGATTTAAACCTAGATGGGGAAAGTTTCCATAAGAAGATTTATCCCGCCATTTTAACACCCCTCAATTGTCTTTCGGGCTTCCTTTGCCCCGACGTCATTCCCTATGGCATTGAAATATTGCCTCCCCATCAAGTTTGTATCAATGATGATTTTCCATGGGAAGAATACCGCTTGAAGAAAATTTGAGGAGTCGTATCAAAACTCAAACTGTAACCCATATGAGTTTAACTACTCCATCAACCACTTCAACTCAATATTTCTGTCTTTCAATGACAACTTCAACTATCATGGAACACTATTTAACAACTCTATATGTTATCAAATCAACAATCAAACCAACGATTCAAACAAACACCATTTAATCCATATCAAAAATCCAACACATAAAATTATATAATTTACTCTTCCAAAACATTTATAAATTAGATTCTCATCTCTAATTCCCCAAAGCTCCTTACTTAAGCCCTAACCCACATTTGACATTTGTTATGATTATAACATATTTAGTAATCATATAGTATAGAGTAGATCCCACTCACCAAATCTCCTAGAAATCCAAGCTCCAATGAACCTAACTTAAATCTTTCCTTTAACTCCTAATATCTAACTTCTAGCTTCTCTAAAATGCAAATTTGTTTGTATGGATTTGTAGAGAGTCCTTCAACTAGAATTTAGGTGTTTATTTCAGAATTTTCGGTTAAGGAATGAAAAAGTTAAATCTACTTTTCAAAAACTTAGTTTTCTTTTTGTTTAAAAGGGAAAGAAGAAGATGAGAAATAAGAGATGAAGAGGAAGGTGATCCATTGCAGAAATAAGAAATACAATTTTGGTCAAATGACCATTTTGCTCCTCCCTTCTCTTTTCTTTTCGATTTGCTATTTTTATCCGATTTTAACAAACTTCGTATACATTTCATATACAAATGACATTATGAATGCAATGCAATAAGTCTTGAGTCCTAATTAATCCATCTTTAAAAATTGTTCTTTTAAATCAGTAGTTTGCTAAATCTTCAATTAAATGATTAACTATTATTAATTATTAATTCTAATATTGTGTTGCTACATAAATATCAATGAGAAGTCCATAGCAAGACCTATATTCAAGAAAAACCATAAAATCTATATATTTATGGGAAGTCCATAAGAAGATTGAAAAAAAATTCCATATATCCAAGGAAAAACGATAAAAAAGATCAATTAGATGGAAATGTGTAATGGTTACCAGTTTTAGTTTGGTTAATTTCTCTATAATGTGAGACATAATGTAGGTTATAGCTAAAGCCAAAAGATTCCTTTAAAGATCCCTGGAAATAAACTATGTTGAATTTCCTTGGAATGTTATTAAGCATTATAACTCTAATCGTTAATCAAAAACTTAGTCCTTCATTGTTATCATTATAATTTGTAACGTCCCCCATTTTGAGACCCAAAAAAGAATGTCGATGATGCTAAGGTTGTTATAAAAATATTTTCGCACAACAAAATTGTATCAGTTTTTTTGACAACAGTAAGTAAATAGAGCAGCTAAATATTTTTCATTACATAAATTGTCTTTACACATTCATAATCCCAAATCTTGCATATGTATGGCTAAATATAATATAAATATAGGTAATAGTGTCATGCCATGCATGCAAAGATGTTGACACAAATACTTAACCATCTATATAACCTGGTTTTATAGCATCAGAATTTTTAATAATTTTCATTATCTACGAAACCTTTTACTTTGTCTGTGGAGCTTTTATTTGTCCTCAAGCAAACCTGACTAAATCTATAAACTTAACATACTCAAATGAGTACCCATGAGTTTATGGGAAAAACAATAATAAAAATACGACTCAGACATTAAAGCGTGGCACGAGTAATACATTTCTGTAAACATAAGACATATAATGAGACCATGCAACCCAGCGGAATAGGTTTTACTTCACTAAATCAACAACAGAAATTACATTATATCATGTAATAAGAAAATTCAAATCATGAGCATACTTATAGCATCCTTTCAAACATATGTATACCTTATACTTATTCATTTATGAACCATGTCAAATATATTTATCCACTTCAGTTTAAGTATACCATGTGCTTATCATTCATTAATGAACCATGTCATACAATGATCATACACATTTACATGCATAACCTAGGTTCTTATTTAGTTATCAATTTTAAAGTTCCTTAACTTTACTTAGTGATTACCTCCTTAGGACTTTCTATCACTAGTTTATCTTTTTCTCGAACAATGATGAAATGACCACCCATTTCACTATAGGAATCACCCTGATTAGAGCCACCCATACTATCCTAGTAGGTTGAATGTACGCACACTTGATACACTCTAGCAAGCATCCAACTATGTGTCAATAGCCCTTCCTACACCAAAAAACATTTTCATTTCAATTTTGCTAGCTAATTCATTAAAATACATCCATTTTGATGTTATTAGTCACATTAGAGTTAAAAATATATAAATTGAACCTAATAGACTTTCTAAGTCTTTGCACCTAACATATACCATAGAATATAGACTTCATTATGCCTTGTCCCCCGACCATTCAATAACTCTTTTAGTTGGTATATTTTAAGATCTTAGGTTCAATCCATTTCATTTATTCAGTAGTTATGTACCATAAGCATTTATAGATATTCATGTTTAGATCAAAATCATTTAATCCTTTAGATAAAACAATATTATTTTTCTTTTTAAATGATACAATTTATCATTTCTTGGCTTCTCTAAGCTTTTCTATTTTTACAAGTTATTACATTTTAACTTATCATTCCTCTTTATAATTTCATCCCTATGAAATTCAAATAAAACACCTTAGAATCTGGCTTCCAAAATGCTAACCAAAATTTATATATCTAAATAATGGTTTTATCATCATTAGCTATCGCATTACAAAAGTTGGCCATCAGACATTAAGCTATCGAGCTTCTAGGTTACTATCGCATATCCAAAGTATTACATATCTAGCTATCGCATGTCTAGGTTATTGCATGTTTAAGCGATCGCATGACTAACTATCACAAGTTTAAGTATCACATGTCTATGCTATCATATGTTTAAGCTATCTCACATCTAGCTCTCGTGTATCCTGATAGAGTTAGAGGTATGACCTAAGGGCAATTCTACAATTTACTTTATGTTGTTATAAACTCTATAATGAAATCTCGTTCGAACTAAAAGGTGTTTATTTTCTGTTATATACTTGATATAATGTGTTATATTAATTATTTACTTAATTTAAGTATATCTAATAGAAAATTCATAAATGATATGTTTTGTGACACTAATTACAATATGTTGTAATTATGAGAAACTTATCACCATGAAAATAAACATATCATTTGAATATTCCTAGTCAAGCTATCTTGAGGCCAGATATCAATACATCCATTGAGACCAAAGTACATACACTCTACAAATGTCGGGTCATGTATTACTCATGGCTGTTGGGGGCACCAAGCAGTTACATACTGATAGTTATTGGGATAACTATGGAATGATTCACTCTATAGTTTTATGTTGGTTAATATAACTAAGATCAAATAGAAAATATGGATTGGACAATATTGCAGAGTTCTCTCGAATTAAGAATACCGTTGAACTTCAATATTGAAATTCTACTTGGATTATAGTTAAATCGTAGCACGTCGTCCATCGAACGACTATAATTGGATCAAATGGAAGCATTGGAAGTGAAACACTATTAAAAAGAGAATTCATCTCCTCAGTTATATAGGGTTGGTATCATGGTCAACTGAAATCAATTCAAAATCAAAGTCTCTAGCTGGAGCAGTTCTGTTAATAATAATTGCTATTGTTGAAACAAAGACTTTGTGTTTGGCCTATAAAGTTAATATGGACGATATTGGAGTTTTGACCGTTATCAAATTCCATAAGTCCTAACGTGATACAGTTTAATGAAGAGAATTAGTGTAAATAATTGTCATTATCGGGTAAAACTTAAAATAAGTACAATTAGATTTTACCAAAGCTATGTAAGCAATAAATTTGGCTATAATGTCACACCACTAGCTACTGTGACATGTGAACATCAATATTCAAATTATTCAATATTAATCGTGGCCGAATTTATAGCTAAGAGTCACACCATCGAAATGTTGAATACTCTAACTATCACTAGATTTGATTAAATTATAATTGTTATAAATTAATTAAATTAATATTTATGAAATTTTAATTATAAAATTTTAATTGATTTGTGTTGAAAATATTACATATATAAAAGTTGTATATAAATGTATCGATATATGATATTGATGCACGTTTAAATTAGATTTAAATATATTTCATTTGATCGGGCTTTATGTGGTTGGGAGGCCCATAAAGGGACCTAATATAGTCAACCATAGGTGTAGGAGGAAAGGGTTTGAATTAGTATAGATATTTGTGGATCCGGATCCACTTTTTGCTCCTTTCTTTCTCTACCGTTTAAACGCCCTTAACCCCTCATTTATTTTTCTCTCTTTTGGCATCTCCTACATCCATATTAGACTGTACCGCTCTCCCCACTTCCTCCATTATTTTAAGCATTAAAAAAACTAATTCAATTAAAACAAGACATTGATGCGTAGTACTTTTAGTTTTGTAGTGCTCTCTCTCTCTAGAAGGATTTGAATTCAAAATCAAACTGAGTCGATCGATTCAACATTCAACCTGTACTAATTAAGCAATAGTCAAGGTAACTTATTTATTTACAGTTATATATATTTATTTCATAATTATATTGAATCTTATGTGAATATGTATAAATTTTATTGTGATTAAATAATTTATGTACACACACATATAGTTCTCGGCTGCAAAGAAAATAAAATAAAAAAAATTTCGAATTAAATAATAATCTTAAAAGGTATTTCTAAACAAAATTTGATTTTTAATGTATAAATGTATATTTAAATTATATAGAATTTTGTAAAATCATGTACATGTAATCAATTCTAAAAATAAATAATATATATATATTATTTAAAACCGTAAATAAGTATATACATATTATTTATTTTAAAATATAAGATGTTTTTATAATATAATATATATTATATATTAATATGCACTAATTATACTTATGATTATGAAATTTAAAAAAACTATTTTTAAAACATTTCCGTACGAAAATGATTTAAATAAAAAAGATTAAAAATCGTAAGGATTTTAAATTAAAAAAATAAGATTTTGTCAAACATAATTTAGGCCAGTGTATATATATATATATGTATATGTATGTATGTATGTATATGTATGTATATATATATATATGTGTATGTATGTATGTATGTATGTATATGTATATGTATGTATGTATGTGTGTATATGTATATGTATATGTATATGTATATGTTAATCATTTATATTTTAAATATATAATATTATTTTATATTCAAAATTTGAATATTAATTTATACACAAACACATTGCCAAAAAAATTAATCATGTATATATATATATGTTATTTTATCAAAATATTATTTGTTGATCTGAAGTATAAATTAGAAAATATTTTAAAATCTAGATTTCGATCTAAAATTTGAATTTATAATTATTAATATTTGCACTTACAAATATAATTAATTTGAATTATTATTATATATAATATATATATTAATATTTATACTATTATAAATATATATTTATATCTCATTAGACCCCCCCCCCACACACACACACACACATATATATATATATTAGATATCACATATGTATTATAGAAGGGCTAACATATCTGTTGCGGTGTAAATTCCAGCATTTATATATGGACATGTTAAACCATGCCAATATATGTGTTGAACGTGCATGTATAACACATACGTATATATGATATACATATTTATATATATTATATAATATAAATTCAATATCAACATAAAACTTTATTTTCAAATAAAATTAAATAATGATTTTAGTTAAATTAATTTAGATCAATCTAAATAAATTTAGACTTCATAGGCCCAATAAGAACCATGTTACCCCGCCTTTTGGCAAGGCCGTGACACCAAGAACTTGACTAGAGACCAAAGGCAGTTCGTCTAGAAAATCGGTTATACACAGATTCACTATGGATATCGGCAAATTTTGTCTGAGTCCGGATCGAGCTAAAATTGATATGACACGACAAGCGAAGCTATGAGAGTCGACGTTCCAAATTTCAGGTCAATCCGAGTTCGTACGCTCAAGTTACGATCGATGCAAAATTGGATGAAAGCCAACCACTGTTCGACTCGCTCCGTTCGAATCCATCGGAAGTCCACACTTCGACTCGCTTCGCCTCGAGCCACACTTCGACTCGCTTCGCCTCGAGCCTACTTCGACCCGCTCCGCTGCGCATCCATCAGGAGTGCCTACTTCGACTCGCTCCACATCCTCCAGAAAACAACAGTTCGACTTCGTCTACATCGACTCCGTCTACATCGACTCCATCTACATCGACTCCTTCACAAAACCATTGTTTGACTCCATCTAGTTCGACTCCATCAGAGAAGCCCATTCTGACTCGCTCCACTTCGCATCCATCCGGGGCTTCTACTTTGTGTCCATCAATACGAAGCGAGGCACAGCAGTCAATACGAATGAACGCCGCATCACCGAGTCAACAGAACCGAGTCGAACAAAGAGCGAGTCGAAACAAGAGCGAGTCGAACGAAACAGGCAACCGAGAATCTCATTTTGTATCGATCATATCTCCTAATCTACAATTCCAAATGCAATGAAATTTTCACAGAAGACTACGTGCATGTTAAAGAATGTCCACGCCAAATTTCGACTCCATTGGATGAAATCTTGATCGATACGAAATTTATTCGTATCGATCACGGATCAGACCGAAACTTCACGGGCTTGGGTGTGCGGGCCTGGTCACGTGCCAGAGAGGGTCTCCCGAGATCTGAGCGAAATACCAGCCTCCTACACCTATATATAAACCTCCAAAGCCAACGGAAAAGGGGTTCTTCTTCTTCTTTGAGATCTCCAACGCCCATACTCTGCCGGATCCAGATCTAAACTCCACTGCTGCTGCTACCAACGAATTTCACTGCTGCAAATCATTGTTATTGACTGTAACTTGCTGAAATCAATTGTAAACATCAAAGAAAGATCAATAAAGCAAACTATTTCATATTGGACGTAGGAAACACGCTGAGCCACTCTAAATCTTGTGTCTCTGCCTCTTTCTCTCCATTTTAAGTTAATTATTCTCCACTTTTTATCCTCTACATTACTTAGATCTGAGATCTGTGATTATACATTGTTGATTTGTGTTCATACACTGGTGCTTTCACGACATTTGGGGTTTGTGACCAATTTTGGCGCAAACACTTTGGTTCTTTCACTGAGAGTTGAACTCAAGATTCTATCATTTGGAAATTGAATTTGAAGGCTTAGAGAATTCAGATCTGAAAAGCTATGATAAGACAATCAAATCGAAGACAAAGGCCAGAGAGAGGTCAGCATGAAGGGAGTCAAGAGGCTTCCTCAGGTGCAAATCAGACATCAATCTTCATCACCAGGGATGAGATAGAGACAATGATGAAAAGACAAGAGGAAATGATCCAAAACTTACTTCTTCAGATTGGGCAACTTAGAGCGCAAAATCAAGGAGCAACCAGAGTTCAGAACGGAGCGGGACCATCCGGCACGACGCTAGAGCTAGGGGCAATAACCCATAGCATGTTGGTCCAATCCCGGGCGGGGTACCAGGTGGAACTGCGCAATGCGACATTGATAGAGAAATGGATGCTCAGCTAGGAGAGCAGATTCCAGGAATCCCTCGTGAACTCGGGGGGCAAATCGGAAATAATGGACAAGGACTACAACTTGGAGATAGTGACAGATTGGCGGAGATGGTCAGACGATCCATGAGAGGCGGACTAGTGAATAGAGATCTGGAGGATGTGAATAAGAGTCCCTTTGCTCCTACGATCAGGCAAGCCAAGAATCCACCAGAGTTCAAGCTACCGACATTGGAGGTGTATGATGGAAGGACAGACCCTGCTGTTCATCTGACGAGGTATATGCAACACAAGGAGGTACTGGGGGAATCATAGGAAGTCATGGCCAGGTGTTTCTCGTTGTATCTGACAGACATAGCAGCATTATGGTTTTGACAATTGGATAGCGATTCCATCAGAACATGGATCGATTTGACTGAAAGGTTCATGAGGCAGTTTAGGGTTCACATTTCAGGACCCAAGAATGTGATGAGTTTGGCAGCGCTAAAACAAAGAACCGGGAAATCCTTGAGGAACTTTCTGACGTGATTCAATGCGGCGGCAGCATCGGTGGATCGACCCGATCCATCCATGGTTTTGATGGCAGCTGTATCTGGCATAGCTGATGGCACAAAGTTCAAGAATTCATTAATAAGGGATCCCCCTATGGATCTAGTAGAGTTTTATCACGAGGCTGAAGGATTTTTACGATTAGAGGATGCAAATGCTAAAAGAGAGGAAGGAGAAGGAACTGAGGTTTACACAGTCAAGGGTGAAAATCCTCCTAGATCAGATTCAGGGACTGATAAAGGGATACGAAAGGCTGAAGATAATAGTGACGAACCGACGCGACCCCGGAAGGAACTAAGATTCACCTCTTACACGGAGTTAAATGAGACTTTAGAGCGAATCTACCAGGATACTAGAGGGAAGATTCCCTATCGAAGACCGATGAGAAGGGATCCGACCAACAATGAAAGAAGGTCAGACAAGTACTGCTTATTCCACGAGCTGAATGGTCATAGCACAAATGATTGCTGACACTTGAAGGATGAGGTTGAGGGACATATCCGGAATGGTCTGCTATCGCAGTACATAAGAAGGGGAACAACGACGGTTGAACGGGAGCGACCACCACCTGCACCTACTGGAGACGGCTCTGCATCGAGACGTCAGCTTGTCATCAATTGATTGGGATAATGACGAATAAGTAGCAAACTCCACACCAACACGATTGAGTCATTTACACATGTACAGGACCGCGAACGATCCTCAGGCATGCTCTGATACGACTACTAATCGTAACAGTGTAGGTGTTTGCACTTTGACGTCCCTGTTTTGCTTTTATTTTCCATTTCTGATGTTTGAATTTGATTTTGTTGAAAAATTCGGTTGAAAAACTCATTTTGAATAAAAGTATGCATTTGTGATGCCATGACGGCTAAGCCACTTTGTAACGACCCTGAATTTTGATATTCGAAATGTGAATATTTAATTAAGTTTAAATAGTCGAATGATAGTTTAATTTGAAATTAATTATATCAAAATGAATTTGGCGATTAAATTATTGAATTTAATTATTGAAACTGGGTAAAATGTTGTATCTTTAGTTTTAAGCTGATTAAAAATAATTTGAAGGCTTAGAAAATTTATATTTATAATTCTGTAGGTACTGGAACTTTCAGAATTGAATTTGAAACTGTTCTGTTCAGTTTTGAATTTATATCGTTTAAATCGATATTTAAAAATAGCGGTCCGGGGCACAGTCTCGGATTTCGACGAAACCAGTCCCATTGGATCCGTAATATTAAATTGTTACCGGGTTTCAATTTTCGTAGCGTTCAGAGTTATCGTGTGATAGTATGATATACAAACATGCTGAAATTTATATCGAAAACAATACTTATACTGACTGTTGAATAAACTAAACATCAAAACTTTTACAAAATTTCTGTAGCCTTCTTCTACACGCCATCTTCTATTTCAACACCTGTCTTCAATTTTGACACGCGTCTAAAATAAATAATAAGAAGATGGCCGAGTAAATTAAAGAAAAATAGGTTCGTTCTCTCCTTTAATTCATTCGCGAAAAAAAAATATCAGCCGCTTCTTCTTTCTTCTGGTTGTTCGAAATCATGAAATCCTCTTCTCCCGGTTCGTTTGCCTCCTCCCGGTATCGTTCAAATCAATCGAAGGCGGCAGCATATCGCGAGTCGCGATCGATGGTAGAAGGCGAGTTGGGATTCGCAGCGGAGGCGTGTGGGTCGACGTCGACAGAGAGGCGCGCATTCGTATTCGTGGTCGAGGCGAGGTTCGCGATGGTTTCGAGTTCGACTCGAGCTCGACTGTGATGGTCGTCATCTGAGCGCGCGTGATGGTTTGGGGGTTCGGGGATGTCGATCTGGTGATGGATTCGTTAGGGCTTCGGTCGCCAAGTAATGGCTAGGGTTCGTTCAAGTTTTGGGTTAGTAAGGTATTGATAAATTTTTTTTTTTATGTACATATATAGGTCAGTGAAATTTATCACAGTAAGAAATGTTTTAATTGTTTTGATATATATATATATATCTGGTTTAGGAGGTAAATTGCCAGTAAAGATAAAGTTCTATTTTTAGATTTTTTTTTTGCTTTAATACTGAAAGAAAAATAAAAGCAATTCTGTTTTGTATTTGATAAAATAGATATACAGTGACTAAAAATTTATATCAGGATTTTGAATGTTGGGAAGTTTCTTTGAAAATTTGACTTTGAATCCACATAAATAAATTTTCTACAAGTACAAGGATTTCAAAGAAAGTATATTAACATAAATAGAAATATGTAGATTAAGGAAGAAAGTATTTACAGTAAAGTAAATTTCTGTTTTTATAACTACAGAAAGGAAATATTCATAATGAAAATAGTTTAAATCCAATTATTAGTAAATTAAATTTATTATATATTAAAATGGATTATTCAAGTTAATTCAAATATTAATTAATCGTCTAACCTTTATACAAGGTCAATATAAAATCGAGAAAAACAATCTGGATCAGAAATGGATTGCAAACAAATAGAAGCAAAGGTGAGATTTTCTCACTCAGATTTAATTTTGAATTGCAGTTATTGATTGTGTGATTGCTATTGATTGTGATATTAGATATAGTAGGATATATCTATATATATAGCAATATATACATATTGGCATATGTATATATTGGAGTTGATTGATTTCCCGCCTTGTATAGCGGATGAGACCCTATTGCGCCGTTAGTAAGCGGATGATGTTTTATAAAATTCTATATACCGCGATATTCCACCTCGAAGTGGAATTGTTATTGTCCTAACCTCTGTGGATGCAGGGAAACAGGTTGGAGGGATCCAACTGGATTCTTCAAATTGTTTGAATATTATTTCATATGTGAATGATATGATTTATTGATAATCTGTGAATGATTTATTGATAATTGAAACTGTTGAAGGCTAAAATTTAGCCGACTGTATTTTTGGTATCGTTGGATACCAGAAATGAATATAAATTGGATTTTGAAATTAAAGTGGAAAACTTTAAGTAAATTTATTTTTAAGGATTGAATTTATTTGAAAGAAGGAATTTTAATTGATTTTCAAAAGCTTACCAAATAAATTCCAAATATGTGAAAAGATATAAATAAACGAGTTTTGAATACTATTGTTTTAAAAGTTGAAGAATTTGTTTGAAGAAATGGAATTTTGAATAATTTGGAAAAAAAATAAAGGAATTTATTTAAAAGTGATAAACTTCTAGAAATCAATTTGGAATTGATTTAATATTTGAAAATGAATCTTTGAGAAGTTGACATGGAAATTTATTTAGAGTTGAAATAAATTTAGAAATCAAGTTTGTAATTAATTTGGTAATGGAAAATAAATCATTGGAAAATTTATTTGAAATTGATTTAGTGTTTGAGAAATAAATCTGAAAGTCAATTTGCAAATGATTTGTTATTTGGAATTAAACTTAGAAATAAATTTGGCATTGTTTTGTTCTATTGAAATAAAACTTACGTTTGCATTTGTACTCGATTTGATATTGAGATAAAATTTGAAATCAATTGGAATCGGGTTTTGGGGTTAAAAGTGGATATTTGGAAATATAAATTCAAATTGGAATTTATGAAATGAAAGGGAAATTTGTTTTAAAAATAAACGTTGATTTATTTTAAAGTGTGTAAGTAAATTTACGGATTTTAAACGTAAATTTGTAATAAATCGATAAGGATTTATTTAATTGGTTTAAATGGACCGTTTTGAAGTGAAAGTGTATTTTCACTATTAAGCCGAGTATATTTTCCAAAGTGGCTTTTAAAAATATAAATTAAAAGTTCTAAGTGGATTTTTAAAAGAAATATTTGGAAATGTATTCAGCGTAAGGAAATTGATTTGAAATTTATTTCAAAAGTTGAAAGGCGAAAAGTGATTTGAAATTGGTTTTCAAATGTTAAGTGTGGGGAAATATATATCTCGTGAAGATATTTTGAAAATAAATAATTTGGGAAAATTATTTGAATTGATGATTGTTGTGAATATTGTTGATAGTTAAATCACCGATTATCAATATTGCCTTTGAAATGGCACTTGAAATTGTTTTTTTAAAACAAATGCTTATTATTCGGTTTAGCCGGGAAAGGACCTTTGTGTCAAATAACCCATTCCGAATAATAGTACGACGATATGGATCGCATTTGCTATATTACAGCATGATGGGGGGTTCTCGCTTCGCGGTTTGGTGGCGAACGGGAGACTCTTACCCCTACATGTCCCTGAGTGGGATGGGTTGGTTATGCAGTCGAGAGGCTGGCCGTAAAAGCACTTGCGAGGTACCAGTGTAAGCCACGGTGGTGCTGGGATGGTTGCAAAGCCTACCAATGTATGCCGTTGTCGATGGTTGAAAAGCCTAGATCGTTACAAGTGGTATCAGAGCATCCGGTTAAGCGACAACCCTGCTCTGTTGGGTGTTACTCATTAGAGATAGAGTCAGTAGTACTCTAGAATGAGTTGAGTGTAATAATAGATATGAGTGCGTATTTGTTAGTGAATATAAATTTTGTTTTGTATTGTGTTGACTTATCGGTTGATTGTTTATAGATTCTGGTCGGTGCAGTCTAGCTAACTGTAATCGATAGGGGTTTCTAAACTCTTAAACAAGATAAACTGATACAGTATTGTTTTAAAATAGGGTAAATGAAATAATTTTGCCCAAAACTATTTTTGTATAGAAAATAAATGATTTTCTATGAATTATTATAGTATATGGATGTTTGGTTGTTAAGAAGTGATAATATTAAATTATTATCACTGTTATATGAAAATTGAATAAGATAAAATGATATAACCAAAGATTTGAAGATCAATTCATTTAATAAATGAAATTTATAAAAATAAATTGAAAGATAAGGAATTGAATTCATATACAAATGAGATTTGGGAATGTGAATTGTAAATGTAATTTACAAATTGAAATAGAATTCCAGAGAGAATATTTGAAAATAAATTCATGGAATAATAAATAAATTGATAACTTATACGAATTGAATTTTGATAGATTAAATTTAACTTAAAGGATGAAGTTAAATTAAAGAAAGTATAAGTGAATCAATTAAATAAATGAAAATTGATTTGGAATGAAATTAAAATTGAAAAGAAATGAATTTGTAAGTAAACAAATAAAGATTTGTAAATTAATGGATTGGAATTGAATAATGAAATGGATTGAATTCAAGTAAATAAACTTGATAATTTATTAATTCATGAAGTAATGAATTGGAAGTTAGTTAAATTAAAGTTGAGTTGTGAACTAAATTTAAAATGGGTTGAATTTCCAAATAAATTCAAGTAAGCAAAAATTAATTGTGATTTCCTTGTTACCGATTAAACAAATTCGAGAAGAATTGAAATTGGAAATAGTTTACAAGGAAATGAACTTGAGTTTTGAAATGAAATAGCTTAAGTAAATATTGAATAAATGCTCGACTTAAGAAATTTTTTTGTGAAATGGTTTCAAATGAAATGAATGAGAATATGGAATGTAAGTTAAATTGAATGGAATTAATTTAAATGATTGTTAACTTAAGTAATCATTTAGTTGCATGAATATTAACGAATCTGAATAGAAAGAACTATCGTTTGATAAAAACGAGATTGTATAAATTCTATGAGTTAGTAAAAACAAATAGAAATTGATTTTTGTATCAATTGAAATAGATATGAGTTAGATTCACTTAGAAATGAATTGAATATAAGAAAGTGAGTTGTTAATCACTTGAATTGAATAGAAATTGAATGTGAATTAGATGGAAGCGATTTAAGTTGTATTGAAATTTTATAAATTGCTAATAGAATTTATTTTGAACGCATTGCTTATGAAATATATGTAATTGCTATTGAAATAAGTGAAATGTTAAATAGATTTCCTATATTTGTCACTTATGTGTTTAAACTGAGTAAGTGCAGGGTTTTGGAAGCCGTTTGGCTGCATTTTGGGTTGCGTAAATGCTAATAAAATAACCGCTTTGCTTAAAATGCTAAAAAGGTACGCCTACGCAATAAAAATAGGAAATATGAACTATTTTCTGCTTTTCCGACCGAGTGGGTCGATGTATATATATTTATATCTTTTGTCAAATTGCAAAAGCTCCTCCGTACAAAGGAGACTCTGCCAAAATTTTCTGAAAATTTTGGAAGTTAGAAATTTTTTTTGGAATTTTTGAAAGTTTTTCACTAATGACAGAAGATTTAAAAATCGGGAATTGAGATAAAAGTGAATAAAACTCAATGTTTGAAATTAGAAGATGAATCGAATTCAAGTAAAATTCGAAATGAAAATCTGAATGAAAATTTGGAAATATAAGTATTGAGATTTGAAATGAATTCAAATAGAGTTGAAATTGTAAATTGAATTCAAATAGAATTGAAAATGCAAAGTTGAATGGAAATGAATGTATAATTTTGTTTGTAAAATGAAAATAGATAATTATATTGAACTTAAGAAATGAATGAATGATGGAATTCTTAAGTAAAATGGGTATTGGGAAATCCAATATGTAAATTTGGACATTATTATTTAGTAAATTATACAGGAGTATAAAGGAAAACGGAATTGGATTTTTATTTCGAAGATAAATTTGAATTTGCTCGGCAAAGGTATGTATTTGAATTTCAATATGAAATTTGATGACTTTCTGATTTTGCCACTTGGCATTTTGTTTTCTTTTGAGATCTGAGAGTCCGTAGGGACGTTTTGTAGTCGTACCGAGCTACCCGTGCAAAGGAGACGCTGGCGAAATTTTTCGAAAATTTAGAGAGTTAGGAAAATTTTGAGAAAATTTTGAATTCACAATTTAAGTTTAAATTTGAATTTGAATTGTGAAGTAAAATGAAGTTGTTTGAAACTATGAAAGTGTTTAAAAAGTTAGCTGAAGTGATAACGAATCTATAATAGATAGATTTGTTTTGAAGTTTGATAAAGCTATTTGGTTTTGGTAAAATAGTTAACGGATATGGGAGCATTCTTCTTTACTTGTAATTTCGGGATGAAATTCTTTTAAGGGGGGAAGATTGTAACGACCCTGAATTTTGATATTCGAAATGTGAATATTTAATTAAGTTTAAATATTCGAATGATAGTTTAATTTGAAATTCATTATATCAAAATGAATTTGGCGATTAAGTTATTGAATTTAATTATTGAAACTGGGTAAAATGTTGTATCTTTAGTTTTAAGCTGATTAAAAATAATTTGAAGGCTTAGAAAATTTATAATTATAATTCTGTAGGTACTGGAACTTTCAGAATTGAATTTGAAACTGTTCTGTTCAGTTTTGAATTTATATCGTTTAAATCGATATTTAAAAATAGCGGTCCAGGACACAGTCTCGGATTTCGACGAAACCAGTCCCATTGGATCCGTAATATTGAATTGTTACCGGGTTTCAATTTTCGTAGCGTTCAGAGTTAACGTGTGATAGTATGATATACAAACACGCTGAAATTTATATCGAAAACAATACTTATACTGACTGTTAAATAAACTAAACATCAAAACTTTTACAAAATTTCTGTAGCCTTCTTCTACACGCCATCTTCTATTTCAACACCTGTCTTCAATTTCGACACGCGTCTAAAATAAATAATAAGAAGATGGCCGAGCAAATTAAAGAAAAATAGGTTCGTTCTCTCCTCTAATTCATTCGCGAAAAAAAAATATCGGCCGCTTCTTCTTTCTTCTGGTTGTTCGAAATCATGAAATCCTCTTCTCCCAGTTCGTTTGCCTCCTCCCGGTATCGTTCAAATCAATCGAAGGCGGCAGCATATCGCGAGTCGCGATCGATGGTAGAAGGGTAGTTGGGATTCGCAGCGGAGGCGCGTGGGTCCACGTCGATAGAGAGGCGCGCATTCGTATTCGTGGTCGAGGCGAGGTTCGCGATGGTTTCGAGCTCGACTCGAGCTCGACTGTGATGGTCGTCATCTGGAGCGCGCGTGATGGTTTGGGGGTTCGGGGATGTCGATCTGGTGATGGATTCGTTAGGGCTTCGGTCGCCAAGCAGTGGCTAGGGTTCGTTCAAGTTTTGGGTTAGTAAGGTATTGATAAATTTTAATTTTTTTTATGTACATATATAGGTCAGTGAAATTTATCACAGTAAGAAATGTTTTAATTGTTTTGATATATATATATATATATCTGGTTTAGGAGGTAAATTGACAGTAAAGATAAAGTTCTATTTTTAGATTTTTTTTGCTTTAATACTGAAAGAAAAATAAAAGCAATTCTGTTTTGTATTTGATAAAATAGATATACAGTGATTAAAAATTTATATCAGGATTTTGAATGTTGGGAAGTTTCTTTGAAAATTTGACTTTGAATCCACATAAATAAATTTTCTACAAGTACAAGGATTTCAAAGAAAGTATATTAAAAAATATAGAAATATGTAGATTAAGGAAGAAAGTATTTACAGTAAAGTAAATTTCTGTTTTTATAACTACAGAAAGGAAATATTCATAATGAAAATAGTTTAAATCCAATTATTAGTAAATTAAATTTATTATATATTAAAATGGATTATTCAAGTTAATTCAAATATTAATTAATCGTCTAACCTTTATACAAGGTCAATATAAAATCGAGAAAAACAATCTGGATCGGAAATGGATTGCAAACAAATAGAAGCAAAGGTGAGATTTTCTCACTCAGATTTAATTTTGAATTGCAGTTATTGATTGTGTGATTGCTATTGATTGTGATATTAGATATAGTAGGATATATCTATATATATAGCAATATATACATATTGGCATATGTATATATTGGAGTTGATTGATTTCCCGCCTTGTATAGCGGATGAGACCCTATTGCGCCGTTAGTAAGCGGATGATATTTTATAAAATTCTATATACCGCGATATTCCACCTCGAAGTGGAATTGGTATTGTGCTAACCTCTGTGGATGCAGGGAAACAGGTTGGAGGGATCCAACTGGATTCCTCAAATTGTTTGAATATTATTTCATATGTGAATGATATGATTTATTGATAATCTGTGAATGATTTATTAATAATTGAAACTGTTGAAGGCTAAAATTTAGCCGACTGTATTTTTGGTATCGTTGGATACCAAAAATGAATATAAATTGGATTTTGAAATTAAAGTGGAAAACTTTAAGTAAATTTATTTTTAAGGATTGAATTTATTTGAAAGAAGGAATTTTAATTGATTTTCAAAAGCTTACCAAATAAATTCCAAATATGTGAAAAGATATAAATAAACGAGTTTTGAATACTATTGTTTTAAAAGTTGAAGAATTTGTTTGAAGAAATGGAATTTTGAATAATTTGGAAAAAAATAAAGGAATTTATTTAAAAGTGATAAACTTCTAGAAATCAATTTGGAATTGATTTAATATTTGAAAATGAACCTTTGAGAAGTTGACATGGAAATTTATTTAGAGTTGAAATAAATTTAGAAATCAAGTTTGTAATTAATTTGGTAATGGAAAATAAATCATTGGAAAATTTATTTGAAATTGATTTAGTGTTTGAGAAATAAATCTGAAAGTCGATTTGCAAATGATTTGTTATTTGGAATTAAACTTAGAAATAAATTTGGCAATGTTTTGTTCCATTGAAATAAAACTTACGTTTGCATTTGTACTCGATTTGATATTGAGATAAAATTTGAAATCAATTGGAATCGGGTTTTGGGGTTAAAAGTGGATATTTGGAAATATAAATTCAAATTGGAATTTATGAAATGAAAGGGAAATTTGTTTTAAAAATAAACGTTGATTTATTTTAAAGTGTGAAAGTAAATTTACGGATTTTAAACGTAAATTTGTAATAAATCGATAAGGATTTATTTAATTGGTTTAAATGGACCGTTTTGAAGTGAAAGTGTATTTTCACTATTAAGCCGAGTATATTTTCCAAAGTGGCTTTTAAAAATATAAATTAAAAGTTCTAAGTGGATTTTTAAAAGAAATATTTGGAAATGTATTCAGCGTAAGGAAATTGATTTGAAATTTATTTCAAAAGTTGAAAGGCGAAAAGTGATTTGAAATTGGTTTTCAAATGTTAAGTGTGGGGAAATATATATCTCGTGAAGATATTTTGAAAATAAATAATTTGGGAAAATTATTTGAATTGATGATTGTTGTGAATATTGTTGATAGTTAAATCACCGACTATCAATATTGCCTTTGAAATGGCACTTGAAATTGTTTTTTTAAAACAAATGCTTATCATTCGGTTTAGCCGGGAAAGGACTTTTGTGTCAAATAACCCATTCCGAATAATAATACGACGATATGGATCGCATTTGCTATATTACAGCATGATGGGGGGTTCTCGCTTCGCGGTTTGGTGGCGAACGAGAGACTCTTACCCCTACATGTCCCTGAGTGGGATGGGTTGGTTATGCAGTCGAGAGGCTGGCCGTAAAAGCACTTGCGAGGTACCAGTGTAAGCCACGGTGGTGCTGGGATGGTTGCAAAGCCTACCAGTGTATGCCGTTGTCAATGGTTGAAAAGCCTAGATCGTTACAAGTGGTATCAGAGCATCCGGTTAAGCGACAACCTTGCTCTGTTGGGTGTTACTCATTAGAGATAGAGTCAGTAGTACTCTAGAATGAGTTGAGTGTAATAATAGATATGAGTGCGTATTTGTTAGTGAATATAAATTTTGTTTTATATTGTGTTGACTTATCGGTTGATTGTTTATAGATTCTGGTCGGTGCAGTCTAGCTAACTGTAATCGATAGGGGTTTCTAAACTCTTAAACAAGATAAACTGACACAGTATTGTTTTAAAATAGGGTAAATGAAATAATTTTGCCCAAAACTATTTTTGTATAGAAAATAAATGATTTTCTATGAATTATTATAGTATATGGATGTTTGGTTGTTAAGAAGTGATAATATTAAATTATTATCACTGTTATATGAAAATTGAATAAGATAAAATGGTATAACCAAAGATTTGAAGATCAATTCATTTAATAAATGAAATTTATAAAAATAAATTGAAAGATAAGGAATTGAATTCATATACAAATGAGATTTGGGAATGTGAATTGTAAATGTAATTTACAAATTGAAATAGAATTCCAGAGAGAATATTTGAAAATAAATTCATGGAATAATAAATAAATTGATAACTTATATGAATTGAATTTTGATAGAATAAATTTAACTTAAAGGATGAAGTTAAATTAAAGAAAGTATAAGTGAATCAATTAAATAAATGAAAATTGATTTGGAATGAAATTAAAATTGAAAAGAAATGAATTTGTAAGTAAACAAATAAAGATTTGTAAATTAATGGATCGGAATTGAATAATGAAATGGATTGAATTCAAGTAAATAAACTTGATAATTTATTAATTCATGAAGTAATGAATTGGAAGTTAGTTAAATTAAAGTTGAGTTGTGAACTAAATTTAAAATGGGTTGAATTTGCAAATAAATTCAAGTAAGCAAAAATTAATTGTGATTTCCTTGTTACCGATTAAACAAATTCGAGAAGAATTGAAATTGGAAATAGTTTACAAGGAAATGAACTTGAGTTTTGAAATGAAATAGCTTAAGTAAATATTGAAAAATGCTCGACTTAAGAAATTTTTTTGTGAAATGGTTTCAAATGAAATGAATGAGAATATGGAATGTAAGTTAAATTGAATGGAATCAATTTAAATGATTGTTAGCTCAAGTAATCATTTAGTTGCATGAATATTAACGAATCTGAATAGAAAGAACTATCGTTTGATAAAAACGAGATTGTATAAATTCTATGAGTTAGTAAAAAAAATAGAAATTGATTTTTGTATCAATTGAAATAGATATGAGTTAGATTCACTTAGAAATGAATTGAATATAAGAAAGTGAGTTGTTAATCACTTGAATTGAATAGAAATTGAATGTGAATTAGATGGAAGCGATTTAAGTTGTATTGAAATTTTATAAATTGCTAATAGAATTTATTTTGAATGCATTGCTTATGAAATATATGTAATTGCTATTGAAATAAGTGAAATGTTAAATAGATTTCCTATATTTGTCACTTACGTGTTTAAACTGAGTAACTGTAGGGTTTTGGAAGACGTTTGGCTGCATTTTGGGTTGCGTAAATGCTAATAAAATAACCGATTTGCTTAAAATGCTAAAAAGGTACGTCTACGCAATAAAAATAGGAAATATGAACTATTTTTCTGCTTTTCCGACCGAGTGGGTCGATGTATATATATTTATATCTTTTGTCAAATTGCAAAAGCTCCTCCGTACAAAGGAGACTCTGCCAAAATTTTCTGAAAATTTTGGAAGTTAGAAATTTTTTTTGGAATTTTTGAAAGTTTTTCACTAACGACAGAAGATTTAAAAATCGGGAATTGAGATAAAAGTGAATAAAACTCAATGTTTGAAATTAGAAGATGAATCGAATTCAAGTAAAATTCGAAATGAAAATCTGAATGAAAATTTGGAAATATAAGTATTGAGATTTGAAATGAATTCAAATAGAGTTGAAATTGTAAATAGAATTCAAATAGAATTGAAAATGCAAAGTTGAATGGAAATGAATGTATAATTTTGTTTGTAAAATGAAAATAGATAATTATATTGAACTTAAGAAATGAATGAATGATGGAATTCTTAAGTAAAATGGGTATTGGGAAATCCAATATGTAAATTTGGACATTATTATTCAGTAAATTATACAGGAGTATAAAGGAAAACGGAATTGGATTTTTATTTCGAAGATAAATTTGAATTTGCTCGGCAAAGGTATGTATTTGAATTTCAATATGAAATTTGATGACTTTCTGATTTTGCCACTTGGCATTTTGTTTTCTTTTGAGATCTGAGAGTCCGTAGGGACGTTTTGTAATCGTACCGAGCTAGCCGCGCAAAGGAGACGCCGGCAAAATTTTTCGAAAATTTAGAGAGTTAGGAAAATTTTAAGAAAATTTTGAATTCACAATTTAAGTTTAAATTTGAATTTGAATTGTGAAGTAAAATGAAGTTGTTTGAAACTATGAAAGTGTTTAAAAAGTTAGCTGAAGTGATAACGAATCTATAATAGATAGATTTGTTTTGAAGTTTGATAAAGCTATTTGGTTTTGGTAAAATAGTTAACGGATATGGGAGCATTCTTCTTTACTTGTAATTTCGGGACGAAATTCTTTTAAGGGGGGAAGATTGTAACGACCCTGAATTTTGATATTCGAAATGTGAATATTTAATTAAGTTTAAATATTCGAATGATAGTTTAATTTGAAATTCATTATATCAAAATGAATTTGGCGATTAAATTATTGAATTTAATTATTGAAACTGGGTAAAATGTTGTATCTTCAGTTTTAAGCTGATTAAAAATAATTTGAAGGCTTAGAAAATTTATATTTATAATTCTGTAGGTACTGGAACTTTCAGAATTGAATTTAAAACTGTTCTGTTCAGTTTTGAATTTATATCGTTTAAATCGATATTTAAAAATAGCGGTCCGGGGCACAGTCTCGGATTTCGACGAAACCAGTCCCATTGGATCCGTAATATTGAATTGTTACCGGGTTTCAATTTTCGTAGCGTTCAGAGTTATCGTGTGATAGTATGATATACAAACACGCTGAAATTTATATCGAAAACAATACTTATACTGACTGTTAAATAAACTAAACATCAAAACTTTTACAAAATTCTGTAGCCTTCTTCTACTTCAACACCTGTCTTCAATTTCGACACGCGTCTAAAATAAATAATAAGAAGATGGCCGAGCAAATTAAAGAAAAATAGGTTCGTTCTCTCCTCTAATTCATTCGCGAAAAAAAAAATATCGGCCGCTTCTTCTTTCTTCTAGTTGTTCGAAATCATGAAATCCTATTCTCCCAGTTCGTTTGCCTCCTCCCGGTATCGTTCAAATCAATCGAAGGCGGCAGCATATCGCGAGTCGCGATCGATGGTAGAAGGCGAGTTAGGATTCGCAGCGGAGGCGCGTGGGTCGACGTCGACAGAGAGGCGCGCATTCGTATTCATGGTCGAGGCGAGGTTCGCGATGGTTTCGAGTTCGACTCGAGCTCGACTGTGATGGTCGTCATCTGGAGCGCGCGTGATGGTTTGGGGGTTCGGGGATGTCGATCTGGTGATGGATTCGTTAGGGCTTCGGTCGCCAAGCAGTGGCTAGGGTTCGTTCAAGTTTTGGGTTAGTAAGGTATTGATAAATTTTAATTTTTTTTATGTACATATATAGGTCAGTGAAATTTATCACAGTAAGAAATGTTTTAATTGTTTTGATATATATATATATATATCTGGTTTAGGAGGTAAATTGATAGTAAAGATAAAGTTCTATTTTTAGATTTTTTTTGCTTTAATACTGAAAGAAAAATAAAAGCAATTCTGTTTTGTATTTGATAAAATAGATATACAGTGACTAAAAATTTATATCAGGATTTTGAATGTTGGGAAGTTTCTTTGAAAATTTGACTTTGAATCCACATAAATAAATTTTCTACAAGTACAAGGATTTCAAAGAAAGTATATTAACATAAATAGAAATATGTAGATTAAGGAAGAAAGTATTTACAGTAAAGTAAATTTCTGTTTTTATAACTACAGAAAGGAAATATTCATAATGAAAATAGTTTAAATCCAATTATTAGTAAATTAAATTTATTATATATTAAAATGGATTATTCAAGTTAATTCAAATATTAATTAATCGTCTAACCTTTATACAAGGTCAATATAAAATCGAGAAAAACAATCTTTATCGGAAATGGATTGCAAACAAATAAAAGCAAATGTGAGATTTTCTCACTCAGATTTAATTTTGAATTGCAGTTATTGATTGTGTGATTGCATTGATTGTGATATTAGATATAGTAGGATATATCTATATAAATAGCAATATATACATATTGGCATATGTATATATTGGAGTTGATTGATTTCCCGCCTTGTATAGCGGATGAGACCCTATTGCGCCGTTAGTAAGCGGATGATATTTTATAAAATCCTATATACCGCGATATTCCACCTCGAAGTGGAATTGGTATTGTGCTAACCTCTGTGGATGCAGGGAAACAGGTTGGAGGGATCCAACTGGATTCCTCAAATTGTTTGAATATTATTTCATATGTGAATGAAATGATTTATTGATAATCTGTGAATGATTTATTGATAATTGAAACTGTTGAAGGCTAAAATTTAGCCGACTGTATTTTTGGTATCGTTGGATACCAGAAATGAATATAAATTGAATTTTGAAATTAAAGTGGAAAACTTTAAGTAAATTTATTTTTAAGGATTGAATTTATTTGAAAGAAGGAATTTTAATTGATTTTCAAAAGCTTACCAAATAAATTCCAAATATGTGAAAAGATATAAATAAACGAGTTTTGAATACTATTGTTTTAAAAGTTGAAGAATTTGTTTGAAGAAATGGAATTTTGAATAATTTGGAAAAAAATAAAGGAATTTATTTAAAAGTGATAAACTTCTAGAAATCAATTTGGAATTGATTTAATATTTGAAAATGAATCTTTGAGAAGTTGACATGGAAATTTATTTAGAGTTGAAATAAATTTAGAAATCAAGTTTGTAATTAATTTGGTAATGGAAAATAAATCATTGGAAAATTTATTTGAAATTGATTTAGTGTTTGAGAAATCTGAAAGTCGATTTGCAAATGATTTATTATTTGGAATTAAACTTAGAAATGAATTTGGCAATGTTTTGTTCTATTGAAATAAAACTTACGTTTGCATTTGTACTTGATTTGATATTGAGATAAAATTTGAAATCAATTGGAATCGGGTTTTGGGGTTAAAAGTGGATATTTGGAAATATAAATTCAAATGGGAATTTATGAAATGAAAGGGAAATTTGTTTTAAAAATAAACGTTGATTTATTTTAAAGTGTGAAAGTAAATTTACGGATTTTAAACGTAAATTTGTAATAAATCGATAAGGATTTATTTAATTGGTTTAAATGGACCGTTTTGAAGTGAAAGTGTATTTTCACTATTAAGCCGAGTATATTTTCCAAAGTGGCTTTTAAAAATATAAATTAAAAGTTCTAAGTGGATTTTTAAAAGAAATATTTGGAAATGTATTCAGCGTAAGGAAATTGATTTGAAATTTATTTCAAAAGTTGAAAGGTGAAAAGTGATTTGAAATTGGTTTTCAAATGTTAAGTGTGGGGAAATATATATCTCCTGAAGATATTTTGAAAATAAATAATTTGGGAAAATTATTTGAATTGAAGATTGTTGTGAATATTGTTGATAGTTAAATCACCGACTATCAATATTGCCTTTGAAATGGCACTTGAAATTGTTTTTTTAAAACAAACGCTTATTATTCGGTTTAGCCGGGAAAGGACCTTTGTGTCAAATAACCCATTCCGAATAATAATACGACGATATGGATCGTATTGAAGATCGGTAATGAAGACCGGGTATTTGTGAAAACGATAGAATGACCTATCGATTGTCTCTGCACCGTTAGCTACGGTATTGAGATTTCCTTTGTGATGGGAAGTTTTATCGGGATTGTGAATATCCGGATTGCAAGGGCTTCTTTGGAAGTGCCTTCGGTTCTGTTCGAACCCGGAACAGACTTGTATGGGTACGTGTCTGACATTACATTTTGAGATATAGAGCTGATTTCTTTCAAATACATTTCTGTTGGTGGCGGAGAATTTATTCTCTTAGCTTAACACCCTTCTCTGAGACGTACGAGCTCAGAGGTTATGTAGTTGAAATTTATCAGCAATATATTCCTAATATGGTAATGTGGCATGCTGAGTGTTGCTGTGACGATGATCATTTATTTGATCATTTGTGATCAAAGCATGGCTTTGTGGACGAGACTTCGTCAAGCCTCACAACCCGGAAATGGTCGAAACAGGAATGTTGCGGCAAGGTTATGAGGGCCGCGCCCTTTAGGGTATGTCATTTCCTTCTGGAAAGGGGTGGTATCATGGTATGGAGCCCAGATACTTACTCATGTGGATACACTTATTTATTATGTGTGATGATGGTTACCGAGCGCTCGGATAAAGGTCCCAAAGGACCGGGTGATGACATATTCGTGAGTTACTTGTTACAGGGGTAACCCGGCCTTGTTTGGCAGAGAGCAGTTTGTCTCTCGGGACGTCCAGCCAGAGGCGATCCCATTCGGCAGGAGGAAAGGAAGTTCCTTAGCCTGACCATTTGTTGGAAATCCATTTCCCAATAAGAAATTGTACGGTTTTAGTTGTAGAACCTGCCATTTACGTACGGTGGTCACCACTGTTTAGATGGTAGCTATAGTAGGCATACGATACTGGTCGTATGTTGGCTAAGATTAATATTATACTTTCGAAATGTTTTCAACACTAGACATTAATAATAATAATCCAATGATTGGCGTAGTAAGCATCTTTGACTATCATAAGAAGAAATCTCCTCCAATTCTGCGTTTGCATTGTGTGTGTGGTGGGAGGTCTTATGGTAGTTTCATTTTCCAAAAGCATTACGAATCTGTTTTATTTTCTCTGTGAAAATAACTGTTTTACGATCTCACACCAGTCACCATGACTGACTCGGAGTTTATTGTTCCCTTCTAAACTCTAGGTGCCCATAATTTTCCACACGGGCAGCCTAGAGTTATTTTTATCAGGATATTCTGGATATTCTAGAGCTCTGGGGATAAGCTGGATGGCGAGGCGTACTACCGTACTTATTTATTTATTCCGCTGTGTATTCTGTATGAGGACAAGTTTATATAATTGTCCATTGTTGTGTTGAGTTGTATATTGACTCTGATGATGTATTGTATAACTGATATAATTCTTTGTTTAAAAGACTAGTGATTATCTATTATATATTGTTCCGCTGCGAATGTGAGATTCTGATATTGTTTCTGCTTCTGTGTTTCTGTTCTTTTTCTTCTTCTATCTTTTCTTCTACCTCTTCTCTTAACCCTAATGATTCGGTTTTCCGGCATTCGATTACACGGCATTTGATACAGTGGACGTATTAATGTCGACTTTCGAGCGTCGAAAAGTCGAATCGTTACACACTTACACATGTAAGGGATCGCAAACGGTCCTCAGGCATGCTCTGAGATGGCGATAAACCGCCACCACAAACAATTCAGAAACTCACTCGAACGTGAAATCTGACATTGATAATACTAAGTCCCCCCCGGGCACACACAATTCGCCTCGAATGGCACCCGACCGCGAACGGTCACAATTCGCCTTGAATGGCACCCGACCGCGAACGGTCACAAATCGCCTCAAACGGCACCTGATCGCGAACGATTACAAATCGCCTCAAACGGCACCTGATCGCGAACGATCACAAATCGCCTCGAACGGCACCCGACCGCGAACGGTCACAAATCGCCTCGAACGGCACCCGATCGCGAACGGTCACAAATCGCCTCGAACGGCACCCGATCGCGAACGATCACAAATCGCCTCGAACGGCACCCCGACCGCGAACGGTCACCATTCGCTGCGAACGGCATCCGACCACGAACGGTCACATATCACCTCGATTGACATACGATCCCGAACGATCGTCATTCGTGGTCAAATAAAACTATCAATTTCTTGTCAGGTCATCAACAGGATATGAACATTCAGCTCATGGCATTACAAAACAAACAGCCTCCGTCGAAGAAACGATGGCTATTCAGAATGAAGATTGCAACATTTCAAAGCACATCATGTTTCCACAAGACGTACTTTGGGGGGCAAATGTTACCCCGCCTTTTGGCAAGGCCGTGACACCAAGAACTTGACTAGAGACCAAAGGCAGTTCGTCTAGAAAATCGGTTATACACAGATTCACTATGGATATCGGCAAATTTTGTCCGAGTCCGGAACGAGCTAAAATTGATATGACACGACAAGCGAAGCTATGAGAGTCAACGTCCCAAATTTTAGGTCAATCCGAGTTCGTACGCTCATGTTACGATCAATGCAAAATTGGATGAAAGCCAACCACTGTTCGACTCGCTCCACTTCGACTTGCTCCGTTCGAATCCATCGAAAGTCCACACTTCGACTCGCTTTGCCTCGAGCCACACTTCAACTTGCTTCGCCTCGAGCCTACTTCGACTCGCTCCACTTCGACTCACTCCGCTGCGCATCCATCAGGAGTGCCTACTTCAACTCGCTCCACATCCTCCAAAAAACAACAGTTCGACTCCGTCTACATCGACTCCATTACAAAACCATTGTTCGACTCCATCTAGTTCGACTCCATCAAAGAAGCCCATTTCGACTTGCTCCACTTCGCATCCATCCGGAGGCTTCTACATCGTGTCCATCAATAGGAAGCGAGGCACAACAGTCAATACGAATGAACGCCACGTCACCGAGTCAACAGAACCGAGTCGAACAAAGAGCGAGTCCAAACAAGAGCGAGTCGAACGAAACAGCCAACCGAGAATCTCATTTCGTATCAATCATATCTCCTAATCTACAATTCCAAATGCAATGAAATTTTTCCAGAAGACTACGTGCATGCTAAAGAATGTCCACGCCAAATTTCAACTCCATTGAATGAAATCTTGATCGATACGAAATTTTATTCGTATCGATCACGGATCGGACCGAAACTTCACGGGCTTGGGCGTGCGGGCCTGGTCACATGCCAGAGAGGGTCTTCCAAGATCTGAGCGAAATACCAGCCTCCTACACCTATAAATAGACCTCCAAAGCCAACGGAAAAGGGGTTCTTCTTCTTCTTTGAGATCTCCAACGCCCATACTCTGCCGGATCCAGATCTAAACTCCACTGCTGCTGCTACCAACGAATTTCACTGCTGCAAATCATTGTTATTCGCTGTAACTTGCTGAAATCAATTGTAAATATCAAAGAAAGATCAATAAAGCAAACTACTTCATAGTGGACGTAGGCGACACGCTGAACCACTCTAAATCTTGTGTCTCTGCCTCTTTCTTTCCATTTTAAGTTAATTATTCTCCACTTTTTATCCTCTACATTACTTAGATCTGAGATCTGTGATTATACATTGCTGATTTGTGTTCATACACTGGTGCTTTCACGACATTTGGGGTTTGTGACCAATTTTGGCGCAAACAAACCAAAATGGTTAAAAATAACTACACATTTATCCCGTTGCATGCTGTCTCAGTTCTAACATGTCCGACATTAGTGTTATCGTCAATTTAACTCATGTGTTATTGCACTGTTAACTTAAGTGCGGTCGCACTTCTAAAGTAGTTATTGCAGGTCTATCTTTTTAGGGCTATCGCATGTTTATCTTTTAAGCTATTGTAAGTCCAAATTTAAGATATTGCATGTGTAACATCAAGGTTATTACATAACTAAAATAGCTATCGCACGTCCACAATTTTGGCTATTGCATGTATGACCCGACAATTACCGTATGTTTACAATGGCAAATCTATAATTAAATAGAAAACTAATATTTTCCTTAATAAAGTAACTATTTTTGATTAATTATTTACACTCTTTACTTGTTTATTCATTACTTTGTATTGTGCAAAAATATTAGAAGCCAACCTTGATTTTATTCATTTGACTAGGCCTTAATTAATTATTTTTTAGAATTGATTCATTGATTAAGTATAATTTATGTCTTACCATTTAATTATTATCAATTTGGTATATTATAGGAAAGTTCCCAAATATTCACAAAAGTTTGAAAACGCTTTCTTTTCCCTTCATTAAAAATTTCAAATCGAAGTATGAAATTTTAATATTTTTTAACGTTAATTTATAGCTAACATTACCCATTTTTAACCAGAAAAATCATAATAATTAATTTTCTCATTTGAAAATTTTCCATTTTAATGTTACAAATATCATATTATAATTTTGAACCATTTAGAGCCGGTTAATTCATGTATTACTCTTAAATATGTAAATAACAATAATGACCAACACTACTGTCCTAGTGGTTAGAAACTTCAACTTTGGTGCGAGAGGTCACAGATTCGAAACCTGCCTAGCATGACTCGAACATATATTTACATGTAGTATGTTGTATACTACCTAGAACTTGCAGTACTAATGTACTAACATCTAAGTACCCAATTTCAAACAAACAATGGTATTTAGCACCCATACATTTATAGAATCATTCCATTATCTTCAAAACATGATTAACATGTATAGAATAGTAAAAAAAGGTATATATGAATCTTAACAAATATGGATAGAAAATAGGGCAAGCGTTACTCACCTATGTAAGTAGTTTGATTAAAATCCCTTTGTTTTCTTTAGAAATGAAAGAATTGATCTTTAGTTGGTTTTCCTACTCTTTATCTCCTTAGTAATGGCGACCAACCTTGGTTTTCTTTTTTATTTTGTTTTGTTTTAACAAAATGAGGTGAATGAAGATAACATTATGCATTAGAGGTCTACGAGTCAATAGTTTAGGCTTAGATGAAAATCCCTCCTTGTTTATTCTTATTAATTCCTTTCCCTTATTATAAAATTTCCTTCATTCCTTTAATTTATGGATGAATTTGATTACACTAGTTACCCTTGGTTCATTCAGTTAATCATTTATGTGTCTCATAGTTAAACAATAAATTTCCTCGTGTAATTTTAATTAAATTCTCTTTATTATCATTTAATAATTTCTTATTACTAATTTAACCTATTTTATGGCACTCTAAAATATAAAGGGTTACAGTCTTTTGTTCTTATAGGAATTTCGTCCTCAAAATTTGATCAATGTATAAATGATCCTCGGTCATCAACAAAAAGTGTACACACAGGTATAAATAATTGCACTAACCCTACTAGCATAAAAACATCATCATACAAAGTACACACAAGTACAATAGTTATACTAGTGCACTAACGATCAAATCATAAATTATAATGCATTAGTATAACTACTAACAAATAATAATTTCATGACACTAGATATACTAGTTACATTACTAGTTCTTAAAATATACAAACAAAGCACACTGTTATAAATCGTTAATCTCTAAACCAACTCACGGTAGATATTCCTAATCTTATCCTCTACCTCCCAAACACACCATCTTTATTGTTGTTCACCAAATGCGAACAAGTCTAATAACTTTGTTCCATAACTCTTTCGTATTTCGATCTACGATTTATTTGTTCTTCTAACATACGTCAAATATAGTTCTACAGATAAGTCTTCAATAGCTCTCGTATCCACTATCATACCGGGGTCGTGCAAACATTTCCTCAAATGTGATATAAGAAAAATATTATGCACACTGGTCAAACTACTATATAATTCGACTTGATATGTAAGTTTACCAATCCTCTCAATCACTTGAAATGGACCTACATAACTAGGAGCCGATTTCTCCGCCTTTCCAAAGTGCATAACACCTTGCATTGGTGAAACTTTCACAAAGACATGATCACCTACAATGAAATTGAGTTCTTTATGTGTTTTGTCAGCATAACTCTTTTGCATTAACCACACAAACCTTCATTTTGATGCATATCAAACCTATCTTCTCTATAGCATCTCTTACCAAGTCGGTTTCTAATATGAGTTTATCTCCCATATAGAACGAACAGTGGGTGACTTACATAGTCTACCATAAAGCACCTTAAACAGTTCTATTCCAATACTCAAGTGACAACTATTATTGAGGCAAACTCTACCAAATACAAATGATCTTCCCAAAATCCTCCATAAACTAGGACGCAAGAACTAAGTTTACCTTTTCTATCTGACCATCTATTCACAAGTAGTAAACCGTACTCAAGTTCAAATATGTGCTCGTGACTCTATAAACTTCTCCATAAGTCACTTATAAATAATGGATCTCTATTACAAACAATACTTTCAGAATCCCATTAAGCCTCACAAAAATTTTCATATAAAGCTTTGCTTAACTAGTGTTGTTCTTATCGACTTCACCATGATAAAATGGACTTTTAGTCAACCTATTGACTATTACCCATATATTGTCATTCCTCGCTCTCGACGTTGACAATCTATCTACAAATCCTTGGATACCGAGTCCCACATCCAATTAGGAGCTTTCAAGGGATGAACTAATCCACTTGGCTTTTTATGCTTAGCCTTCAATTGCTAACATGTGAAACATTTTCTCCACACATTCCCCAAACATCCCTTTTAATCCTTTCCTAAAAGAAGACGCGTTTGTTGCTGTAATACATCTTTGTTTCTTTCGATTGAATCGTATAAACCGACACTGAAAAAAATATTGATTTTATAGCCTTGAAAGACAAAGATACATAGCGTCTTCGCTCCAAGTGTCACTAGATAGTGATTATTCAAAAAAAAAAGTGTTAAAACATCTATGGGGTACACACATAAGATGGAGGTACACCGAATGTTTTGGAGGGGGGTACACACATAAGATAAGATCGGGGAATACCGAATAGAGCGGGATGATAAAATGAAAGCAGCAAGCACTTGTCCATTTTTCTTCTTTGCCGCTTATGTACCTCTCTTCCCTCTTCTATCTCATGCCCTAATTACTCAAACTCCTGACCAAGGTTTTAAATATCGGATTTCGATCACGTTTCGTCTCGGAATTTTTACACAAGTTATCTCGTATCAGGGGAGATCTCGAACGAGATGAGTACATATCGTGTGTACGTCTCGGATTGACATCCCGGGTCTTATAATGCATCTCGGGAATATCTCGGATGTACTTATGTGTCTAAAATTGATGTGTCAAAAATTTATTTAACGGTTATAATTTTCTTAGTAAAAATAAAAATGATAACATACTTGATTTACATGGAAAAATGAATATTTTTAGAAGAGTAGTAGCTTGATTAGCTTAATTGATTTGGTAATGATTGAATAATATCTTTATTTGAACATAATAAAGAAGTGAAATCTTTCGCTATGACTCATTAATATAACAAGTAAGGAATATGTTCAAGAAGTTGGTAAATTATAATTGAATTGAGTAGTTTCTTTTGAATCAATATGAAAATAAAAAATATTATGGGAAATAAGAAAAATGTATAATTTCTGGTGAGATCTCGGATTGAGATTTTGATCCATATTTCGGGTGAGATTAGAATATCTCGGACGAGATGAGTGTCGAGGGAGATATGGAGAAGATTTGATGTATCGTCTCGTTTAAGCGTGAAAAAGAGATCCCGGAGGAGATCTCGGACGATATATAGGAGATTTAAAACCATGCTCCCGACAGATCGGAAAAACAAATTGCAAATCGATTAGACGAATCCCCGCTCTCCTGTAAACTCTCCCCTCAATCCTAACTCAGGTAACCTTAATATATGTTTATTATGCCAAATATGATTTTGTATTCTACATTTTGATTTGAACAAATACATTAAATTCTGAATATGGTTTTTGATTTTGAAGTAATTCGCTAATTTCGATCTTTGGTTTAATCGCACTTGAATTTTAACAAATTAGGTCGAACTTCAAAACATTTGTTTGAACTTGAATGTTTTCTCAGAACTACAACTAGTTCAATTTTATCTTAGCTGCTTATTAGTTGGTGATGCTGCCGTGGAAGTTGCGGAGACCATAGATGTTAAGGTTAAACCTATCACACCTATATTTTTTTATCCCTTTCAGTGAATTCCCTAAACTTTATATGTTTTAATTCTTATAACAAAGGAACTGAATCTTCTTATAGTGTAGTCATTCCATTGGATGCTTTATAATTTTCACAACTCAATGGTTAACAGTAACCTTATACTGATATATTGGTTGTGGAAAAAAAAATGTTAACATCTGCAAAGAAGAAACTAATCAACTGTCACTTAAATTTCAAAAAGGTGCCCAATTTGGTTTATCAATTAAGTTTAAATATTGCTAATGTTTATACTTTTGTTTCCTAAACATCACAGTTACAAAATGTGCCATCTTGACACATGTTAACAAAAACATCGGAGTTATAAAATGTGTCATCTCTACTATTAGCAATGGAATTGTCTGCATATCATTTTTCCAACTTCCATCAAAATTATTTAGCTACTCTTCCAATTTGTATCATTCTGTTGTGTCCAAACATCTTAAAGGTCATTTACTTCAACTGGAAAACATCTACCACATCGTGCATTCGGGCAATAGTCAACCACCTCATCGTTTCAATTGAACGAGATTGAGATCAAGCCATATAGCGGTGCTTACTAATGCGCACGGGTCCTAGTTTCGAGACCCGCGGAGTTCCCCGTCCAAGAATCGCATTGAATATGAGAACGATGGATTGTTTGAGTTCTTTCTAAAGTCAAGTATAGGAGCATCTAGTAGAGCGAGAAAAGCAAGTAATGGACAATAAATAAAGGTGGGGTAGCTGCCCGCATTTCTTTAAAAGGGGCCACTAAAATGTCTCCACCAGCTGCCTTAAGTCTTTCTTCGGAATTCGCTACGCACCTTCTCCGGTTGTCTCGAAGAATCGAACAGCCTCCCGAATGTTTATACTGGACTTGGTATACCCCAATTGATCAGGGTCGCCTCATAAGTATTTTCTATTTTCCATGTTTAAGAATACTGTTTATAGTATTCTTAAACATAATGTCTTGTGCCTAAATCATCTCATTTTCTACCCATCAATCCCCCTAACCTATCCATACATACACCATTCATTAGCCATGGAACCAACCTCTTTACTACTAACCCTTTAGCCATGGTAACTAGAAAAAAGTTTGAAATATGTTAAGTGAAAGGTAGTACCCAAGATCATCTTGTTCTAAGAAAAATCTTAAGCTTTTGTTCAAAATAACTCAATTTTTTGAAAACGAGTTGTAAACATAACCAAGCGCATTACTTAGTGGAAAATAACATGGAAAATAAAAAGGAATTAAATGATGACTTCACTCTACTAATATGAAAAAGTAGCAAACAATTTTTAGTTTGCAAAATTATTACTTACGTCTACAGTTTTATTTTTAAGAAACTTTCCAGATAATAACCATACATTTAGCTAAGCTATATTTTTATCATTAACAAACTGAAAGTAGATATACAAATTGGGATATTAATATTTTTAATACGATAATAGTTGAAAGTGGTTTACTTGAAGCTTACATTTTGGAGGTCATTCTTCTAGGCTTTTTTTATGCACACTGTAAAAATTAGTATTATCCATGGTAGTCATATGTTATTATCACCATGAAGTTGAATATTCCAAGCACCTTGATGCACAATATAGTTAAAAGTGATCTCATCATTGTGAGTAGTAATTTATATTCTCAAATATTACACTGCAGAAAAGTTGCTATCAAGTGAGTAATAGAATGACCAGTTCTTTGTTGAATATAGGTTGTTAAGTGATTATTATAAGTTAGACAGATGTGTTTTGGTGGTCAGATATTGTGGTTCCATGGATAATTTAGAAATTAAGGGTCCGTTTGGTTTCGTTTTGAGTTTTGTATTTTGCGTTTTTAAAATTCATTAAAAAATACGGGAAAAGGGGAGGAAAACAATTAAAATTATAAGTCGTTATACGATGGAGAAACGACGGAGGATAGGCAGAGATACCAGATGATGACGGCGAAGGGGATGGATGGATTTTCCAAAATACGAAAAATGAAATAAAATTGTTTTTCATTTTGTATGTTAACTCCAATTTTTAAACTAGTTGTTTTCCAAAAGATACACTCGTCTTTTGCTCTTTTGTTTGGACGAGAATAGAAAACTAAAAATGACAAACCAATCGGGGCCTAAGTATTTTGGAGAGCTCTCACTAAAAAGTGCTCCTACTTTGACAAACCAACTTAATTTTCATGCAATGCTAATTATTTTAGAGTTACAAAAGTATTATTGAGTCAACATGGAAACCATATACAAATATTAATTTGAATATGTTATGTAACTTAAATCATGAAGTTGACATTTCAAGTTTATTTGGCTTACCTGATTCCTATTTGGCAATGACGTACTTTTATAGGCAATATTTAACGCTTCCTTTATTACTGTACTTGATATTTGATGCATGGTTTTTATTATAGCAAACTAAATTTCTATTTGTAGCATTATCAAATTTTGCTAATATCATATCGAAGGTCATGTCATATTAGTTAAATTTACCATCTTAAAATAATATACCATTTTCAAATAGTTTCCCTAGCAAGTTCATTTAAAGAGAATTTATAGAGTTAAAAAGAATTTTTACTTGAGGTTATAAGCTAAATGACTTATGATTTATTTGCAGGTCATTATTCGATGCTCTGCTTCTCTTCTCCACAAGCAATTTAAATGAACTTTACAAGATAAGAATATATTTCCAGGTTATACATTTATTTTTGATATTACAAGTATTATGCTATGTCTAGATATGCTATGAGAACCGTGTTGGAGATGATGTATTAAGCTGAAACTGCTTAATTAAAAAAATGGTAGGATTTTCACTGTTGTATGTAGAACAGTCGAACATGATGCTACTGCTTTTGAAGTTAAGTTTACATTGTATTTAGCAAAAGCGCATCAACATAATTACCAAATGCAAAACAACTAATGCTAGGATTATTCAGTTTTAGTTTTATCTTGCATCTACTTAATGAAAATTTCTTGTATCCAGATACCACTAAACATAATTTATTAAAATATATATATAACTCACAATTAAATTACTTCAGTTACCTCCCTAAAAGGACAAACCACTGCCCAGTTTAGATCAACGGCAATTTTAAAATAGCATCTAGCATCTTTATTTTCAATGTCTTCTTTGATGCAAAGTCCACAATCTCGATGCCAATCTTGGATGATGCAAGCATTACTTTCTAACCAAATGGCTAGTTGTTGCAAATACCTTGTATATATAACTATAAGAGATCAGAGTTTCTAAAATGGGAATAATTATAAAACCAAATTTGAAATCTCCCTTAAGGTGTTAACTACTAATGTAAGAAAAGTCATTTTGTACAGCCATTAGTCAGGTGAAATTTTTGTTTCTTTGTGTTTCAAATAAAGTGCCTGACATGTGCAAATTGGATATTTTTTCTTTTTTTGTATAGCCATTGACTAGGCGAAAATTTTGAAAATAGGTTGACTTCTTTTAGTTCAATGTATGCAGATTCAGAGCAATTTCGTGTGGTGGATTGAGGGTTGTATCTCTTGCTCTTAGTTCCAAACATAAAAAACAGTTAAATTGAAATTTTGCTAATGATAAATATTTCAATATTTCTCCCTACTGTTATAACAAACAAGTTATGGAACTTTTAATCTACAATGACAGAGCTAGAAATAGATTGTTCTTGAGGTCGGTTCTTCACATCCTTCTAAGCAAAAAGAAAGTAATGATATCCTAATTGCAATAGCTGACTAGATGAGATTTTACAAGTATTATATGAATTTGTTTTGTTTGACTTCCAAATATTTTACAATAATATGCTTTGGCATCAAAAAAATTTGTCATTTGTATTTGTTTAGAGGAAGACGATAATATTATAATTTGGCTGCAGAAATCTGGACTTGCAAAATGGATAAACGAGGAGGTGACATGAGCGGTGAAGCTGAATGGAGGAGACCGAATGTCTATAAATTCTTACACGGCATGGACATGTATGTGATTAGCATGGCCATGGATCCAATTATGGAATTATGATTGGCGTTGAAAATTATTACTGGACTTGATTTTGTATTGTACCCTTGGAACAAAGTGTTTAGTGAAATATTGTGTAAATTACGATGTATTATCTCCTGTATTAATTATGATGTGAATCTGATTTTGTTTAATATATAATATTTATTAAATTTGTTTATATGATTATTTTTAGTTTGGTTATAGAAGTTGTGGAATATATAAGATGTTACCAACAAAGTGCTTTTCAACCACCGTAAGAATCAATGATGCATTCTATAAAATGCTATAGAAAGTCTATGAGGCTGTATATTGAAATCTTCCATGTAGCAACATATGACAGCACTTGGAAAACGGTTCATATGAAAAAATATTAGCATTTGAAACACAAACATATGCAAATTTTGACAGCGGTTCAGAAATGCTATCAACCATTGACATATAATAGCATTTTTATATGTGTTATGATAAGTGTAAACCTAATATAGCATGTCGTTATTAAAGCGTTCTTATTAAAAGGCTAAAAGCTACTATAGTGTTTTGTTAAACCTAATATAGCATGTTGTTATGAAGCGTTCTTTAAATCGCTATGAAAAGCTGCTATAGCGTTTTTTAAGACACTAACAAAAGATCTTTTTGGTGTAGTACGATGACTTTCATCAAGGACTTCCCTCCAAAGATCTCTTACATTTGGAACATACAATATTCTACTTTTTAAGCTATCCTTTAGAGTCAATCTCCAATCCTCTTAGGTCTTCTACATCTACACCCATCTCTAATCCCCAATTTTTTCGTCTAACTATGGATCTTCTCTCTGTCCTGTGGAAAACTATCCACAAATGATGGACGTACTTTCAAACTTGCTAATGCACTCTATCGACTTGATCCTACATTCAGCCTAAAATTCACTCTCCACATGAAGCTAATGCCTCTAAGGCCTTCCATTCCGTAATCACAAATGTACTACATTTTGTTGCTTTCGATTCAAAGCATCGACAATCTAGTTCCTCCTTCCTGGTGTATATTCTATATCAAAGTCATATGACGCCAAGAACTCCAACCATCACTTTTACCTCATATTCAACTCATTCTGAAAGAATAAATACTTAAAGAGACTTATGATCCGTATATAAGTCGAGCCGTTCTCCTAAGAGATAATGTCTCTAAATCTTCAATGCAAAGATCATTATTTCCAACTCTAAATCATGAGTCGGATAACTAACTTCATGTGGCCTCAACTGCCTAAATGCATAAGCTATTACTCTTCCTTTTGCATTAACGCTGCTCCAAATCCAGTTCCACAAGCTTCGGTGTAAACTACAAAGTCTTGGTTCCCTTCAGGTACAATCAAAATAGGAGCATTCGTCAATAACCTCTTGAACATTTTAAGTCACCCTTCACACTTATCAATCCATTCGAACTTTTCGTTCTTTCTAATAAACTTAGTCAACGGTCTTACTGTATGCGAGAAATCCTTTATGAATCTACAGCAATAACCAACTAATTCTAAAAAAACCCTCATTTTTGTAACCGTCTTTGGTCTTTATCAATCATTGATGGTTACAATCTTCAATGGATCCATTGCTAATCCATTTTCTTAGACAATACGACCCAAAAATTTAACTACTCATTTTCAAAAATGACAATGGGAAAACTTTGCCTTCAACTTATGTTACCTTTAGGTCCCCAACACCAATCGAAAATGGATTTCATTGTCTCTCTCATTCTTATAGTATACCAAAATATCATCGTTGAAGACAGAAATGAACCTGTCCAACTAATTGCGAAAGATCTGGTTCATAAGATCCACCCAAGAAGACTGGGGCGTTGGTCAATTCAATGGGCATGACTAACCACTTATATGTACCATATCTTGTTCGAAATGTGGTCAAAGAAATACTATCTATAGCTACCCTCGGTTGATGGAATCTCATTGCCAAATCTAGCTGGGGGAATACTCTAGCTCTACTCAACTGGTCAAACAAGCCATCTATCTTAGGTGATGGATAATAATTCTTCACTGTTAACTCATTCAATTTCTAATAATATCTACACATTCAAAGTGATCAATCTAACTTCATCATAAATATCGTGGATAGTCCCCACTGTGAACAAAGCCTAATAAAACTTCTAAGCTCAAGTTACTATAGTTGCTTCTTCAACTCCTGCATCTCCTTAGGCGGCATTCTGCTAGTCGGTCTACTAACATGTTATGTCCTCGGTATTAAGTATATTCATAATTCAGTCATACTTTTAGGCGGCATTCCAGTTAAGGGCTCAAAAATAGCTACAAATTATCGAACTACTAGTACTCTATTAATCTCATCCTCCTTATCTCCTATCGCACACAATGTAATTTTAGACGTGTCCTTCATCACGTCAAATGCTACCATAACCCTTTCTCCTCATCTTGTATTCCCAAAGAAATAGCGTTATCGACATAATAGATTCTAGCTTTCATGCACTAACCAATCCATACCCAAAATCACCCTCTAGCCTACGAATTCAAACACATATGGGCCGCATGCATATAAATGTCTACACAAAACAAACTCAACATCGGTGCACCTTAATCCAAAAGTGACAAATCCGCCGATTGGATTAACCATACGTAGAGATGTATCTAAATATATATTATCTAACTCCAACTTATTAACCAAATCTTTCAAAATAAAAGATTGTATAGCCCTGGTATCAAATAGAACTCTAGTTAAAATACCAAAAATCATAATCATACCTCCAAGTACTACAACCTTTCCCTTTTCCTTAGCAGTTGGTTCAGATGATGGTCCAAAACAAAAACCTTCACTAGGCTTAACTTTAGACAATCTCTCTTCTTATGACCAGACTTATCAAAGTTGAAGCACTTGTGTAACATCCCTTTCAAAAAGTTAAAAGAAGATCTTTTAACATAGTGGTTAGTGTATATTTTTTCTTTCTGAAACGATTGGGATTCAAATACCATAGTCGCCATGTTTGGTATCAGAGCTAGTACCCAATCGAAATTGTGTGTTGTAGTACTGTAGATGTCACAGGTGACATGGGTCGGACATAAATTTGGTATTAGTAGTACATTTCCCTAAACAAAACCCGTATATTGAGAACATGTCACCTAATGGAATGGGTCTTTCCCTCACTATATCAACAACAGAAATTACATCGTATCATGTATTAAGATCAACATATCATGAGCATACATATAGAATCCTTTCAAATATAAGTATCCCATATACTTATTATTCATTTATAAACAATGTCATATGTACATTTAATCCATTTCAATTTAAGTATACCCACACTTATCATTCATTTATGAACCATGTCATACAATAATCATACACATTCACATGCATCACCTAGATTCTTATTTTGGTGTCAATTTTAAAGTTAAACTTGAATTCATTTAGTGATTATCTCCTTAGGAATTTCTCACTAATTTATCTTTTTCTCAAAAAACATCACTAATAAAATGACCACTCATTTCACCATGGAAGCCACCCTGATTAGAGCTATCCTGTGTATCCTAGGAGGTTGAATGTAAGCACACTGAGTACATTTTCGCAAGAGTCTTTACTAAGCATCAATACCCCTTCTTTGTCCTAGAAAAATTTCATTCATACTATTGATTCATTCATTAAAATACATCCATATTTAAGCTATTACTCACACTAGAGTTAGAAATTTCTAAAGTGAAACCAACAGACTTTCTTAATCTTGGCACCCTACCATATACCATTGAATATAGACTTTGCTAAGCCTTGGCCCTATCCATTCAATAACTTTTTGAGTTACTATATTTTAAGATTTTAGGTTCAATCCATTTCTTTCATTCATTAGTTGTGTACCATACACATTTTTAGATCATCACATTTAGATCAAAATCATTTTATCCCTTATATAAAACATTTTTATCTTTCTTTTTAAATGATGCAACTTATCATTTTTAGCTTCCCTAAGCTTTTCCATTTTTCCATTCATATAAGTTATTTTAACTTATCATTCCATTTTATAATTTCATCCCTATGAAATTCAAATCAAACACCTTGGAATTTGGCTTACCCAAAATTTACCTATTTAAATAATGGATCTATTATCATCAGCCATTGCATATATGGTTATCGCATTTCTAAAGTTGGCTATCGAACATTAAGTTATCGAGCTTTTTAGTTGTTATCGCATATCCAAGGTATGACAAATCTAAACTATCACATTCTAGGCTATCACATGTCTAAGCTATAGCATGCCTAAGTTATCGCAAGTCTAAGCCATCGCATGTCTAGGCTATTGCATGTCTAAGCTATCACACATCTAACTATTGTATGTCCAACATTAGTGCCATTGCATATTTAATTAACTCAAGTGTTATCACACTGCTAAATTAAGTGTCATCGCACTTGTAACGACCCGCAAATCTGACATAGTTAATATTAAATTAATTAAAAATGAAATTTAATAAAAAAGGTGAATTGGATATCATATTTATAACCATTGCAAATGTCTTTCTAAGATGATCGGTTTGTTATATAATTTTGATGGGTTTGGAGTTACGGTTTGTGAAATAAAGACGTTATAGTATTTAAATATGATACACAACCACTTTTTGACCAAATGGTTACATATAACTGAACCAACCTCGTTTCCTATATAAGTAACGCTTAGAAACCCTAGAGAATAACTATCACATCAGTCTCTCTTCCCTAATCCTGAAATCCCTCTTTATCTCATTTTAGTAACAATGAAATTTCACTAGTTACAACTTGATTCAAAATTTAGAGTGTCCAATACCCATCAATTTATATATCATTATGAAGCTCTCGACGAGTAGAATTGAATGGTGGTTTACGTTTATTGTAATTGAGCCTGAGTCGATCATATATCATGGTCAAACATCAAAATCGACAAATTAGGGTTTGGAATTGAAGGGTTTCGATTCATACATCAGTTGGTGAAATTGAGGGTGCAATCGAGTAGAACTCGATCATACGAACCCAAACTATTTTGTCAATATAGGTCCATAGCGACAGTAATTTGCCAATTACGGTTTTCCTAAAACCGTAAGTCGATAGTGGCATGGTCCAATTCGGGTGGTGACACGGCTGTCGAAGTGGTAGGGGAAATAAGGGGGAATCGATGGCAAGTCTCTAGGTGGCTGAAAGTTACAGAGGTGAGCATGAATCAATGGTGGAGGCGGCGGCTAGAGAAGGATCAAGGAAGAAGCATTATTATAGCAGGTAATCGAAATTTTTAAATAGGACCCTATAAATTTAATATTTACAAATATAATTCTGAAAATTCTAATCTCCATATCTTTCACATATAAACTCTAATTCATGCATGGTTACATCCACTGGAGTCGTGATGGAATTCCAGACGATTTGGCCCTAGGTTTGTAGAGTTTTGGGGATGTTTGCAAAAGCACATTGATATGGTTTATTTAATTTAATCCATTGATTAAATTATAAAATACATATTTATCAATGAAAAGTTATATTTATTGATATGTGTCATGTTATATAAATGACTATTTGGTTATTATGATATTTTGTATGTGTTGTGCCTTGATTGGGTAGCTATTGCTGATTGTAACATTTTTTGGTGTTTAATTAAAATAAATATTTGATTTGAATTAGAAAATAATCAATTGAAATAAAATGGATAACAATGAGAAAATTAGATAAATAAATGATAAATAAGGTTGTTTATAGATTTTGGATGGTATTATAAATAACAATGTTTTAATAATTTACTGAAATTAAAATATGGAATTTAACAAGGTTATTATTTATGAATTTCTAGGGAAATTCATAAAAAATAACTAAAATTATATTTTAAGCCGAGATTTGGGAAGTTTATCATTATTTATAAAATAAAATAAAATTTTAAATAATAATAATATATGAATTTTAGGGAAAATAGTATCGTTATGTAAATGACAAAATAATTGATTTTATGATATTTATAATAGGAAATATTATTACTATTAATTGAGTAATAAAATAAACGACATTTTCTGAATACTAACAGTAATAGTGAAAATATGTTTCTAAGAGTGTTTTGGATTTATTTTAGTTATTGAGATGAATAGAAAAGAAAAGGAGATTTAAAATAAAATATTATTATTTTTAGGACAAATAGTTTTATATTGGTTTCGAAAACTATAGCAATGATTTTAAGATATATTATTATTATTACGTGAAATAACGATATCATTATTTTTTAAGCAATTTGATGTAGATTACTATTTTTGATTTAAAATACGATGTATAGAAGTATTTGAAAAAATAGAAGCATACAAAGAATCTTTAAAGTATATTATCATTTCGGAAAGATTATTATTGTTTAAGTATAAATAAATAAAGGAGATTATATAATAAACGATGATAAAATAATTTTATACTGAAGAGAAAAATAATGGTTGTAAATATAATATTTTGGATGGATGTAGTATGTGGTTGATATTCATTTGAATTATCACATATGTTTTTTATGATGATGGAATTGCATTAGGACATGGATACGATATTTTACCATTTTTACTACCAGATAATGAGTAGTTGATTATGGTTAGTTGACGATTGATGTTGCGTTACTATTGTGGAGTGATTAGCACACATTTGATGACTTGTACTTACATTGATGATGTATTACTATAGTTGATAATTAATAATATATGTAAGTATATTTATATTCTTATTTTCTTATTTCATGATTGGGGCTGATATTGAGTGTTGCTGATGTTTAATAGCTAAGTGTGCTATTATTGTTGTTTCCCCATATGATGATTTATTGTGATGGCTGAGTAGGAATATTGTTTTCTGCTTATACTATTTGCATTGGATGCATTAGTTTCATTGGTTACATTGATTGCATTGGTTGCATGGATGCATGGTTGTTATGTGCTAACAAGTATTTGGATGCAGAAGAAGAGCATAAAGCAGAACTACATTGACTTGATCCCCTAAAAGGGGTACATGGACAATCATTTCCTACACAAAAGCCATAGGATCCCTTGGGTTGGAGGTGTATAGGGTTAGGCGTGGTACAAACATAGTTGCCACCCCCTTTATTATTATGTATATATGTGTATTTGTAAGTTTGTAGGTAGAAATAAAAGAAGGGAGCAAAGTGTCTGGAATGGGTCATATCCATATGATAGATCTGTATGTTCTTGCATCATAGATACACTGTTGTTGTCTTAACAGGTGATATATAGAAATGTGTATATTACCTATGTATTGGATTCGTGTAATATTAAATTGTTGGAATTATATTTATATTTAAATTTCGTCATGAGGTTTCCCTTTTTATGTTCACAGTTTTAGACTCTTTTTAATTTTATATACTTACGGTCCACTGTCTTTAATATCTAAATTTTGTAAGTTGTTTGAACCAAAAATGGCATAAACACGCAAGATATTATGTAGAGAATGAAAAGTGAAGAAAAGTAAATTAAAAAGAAAGAAAAGAGAACACAACAATTTATAATGGTTTGACTAATCTTGGCCTATGTCCACTTAGTGATTTTATTAATGGTTTATAGTGCTATTTATACTTCTGTCCTTACGGATTGGTATAAATCCGTGGATAATTACAATAGATTAGAGCTAGAGAGCAAGAGAGCTAAAAAGATCCTTAAAAATGAGCTCTGCCCTTCTACTTATAGTTGTAGAAAGCTTAAAATCTCGCCCCCACTATCTCCACATAGTTTTCCACGTTCAGACTAGTTCTCTTAATAAATTTGATGGACACCTCATTGATATGTGTGGATCGGTACCGATCCATGGGCTTGATCCAAGCCCATGGATCGGTACCGATCCATGGGCTTGGATCGGTTTCGATCCATAAGATGGCCAAATAGATCGTCTTGAACTCTTTGTCTAAGCTTAATTCATGGCTAGCTTCGTGATTCCAACTTGTTTGCATCATTATTAGCCTGTTTCTGAGTCCAAATGATGGATCGGAGGAAGAATGAAGTTGCCGATTCAATTGTTCGAGAAGATCGATAGATAATTACATAGGAATAGTGAAATGGAAATTAAAATAGGCTCTTGGCACCATTACTTGCAAATAGTAGGAGTGGTGGCAAGATTGGATGAAGAATCGTGGATCGTACCGATCCAAGTGGTTGGATCGGTACCAATCTACCACTTTGGTGTTTTTATCCTCGTTTTTTGTGGTAGATTGGTCTTTATCCCATGAATCTGTTTGCACTTTGTTTCTGGACTCTGGGCTATCTATCTGGGTTGCTTATCTCGATGACTCCTAAGTTCGATTTGTTAAGTCTATCTAAATATTACCTAGTTAAAAGGTTGGATATGGAAGGTGTGCTTTGCTTTAGAACAAATATCAAAGTCGATGGAATATTAGTAATTAAATCTTCTAGTTTACAGCCGATCAAGCTGTTACAAATCATCTTGTTCCTTTGGATTCACCTGTAAATCAAATATCGTACCGGGCCATGATAGCTAAAGACTCGAGTCCTTGCCTGAGTGTTAGTCATGGATAATCATTCCATGTTCCTCCGGAACTGTTATTTCATTCATTATACTATAAATCAAAATCATCCCACGTTCATCCGGGAGTTAACAGTCATACGTTGAAATCTCGATCTCTCCGGATCGTTAGTGAATTCATGTCCATTCATAGTTGATAGTTAAATCCGCGATCTATCCAAATCATTAATTGAATTCGTGGTCGTTCAAGAGCCGGTAGTTGAATCCGTGGTCTTTTCAGACTGTTAATCAAATCCTTAGCCGTTCAGGCCTGATAATCAAATCCATGGTCTCTCCGGACCATTAATCAAATCCATGGCTGTTCGTAGCCGATAATCAAATCCATGATCTCTTCGGACCGTTAATCAAACCCATGGCCGTTCGAGGCCATAATAAAATCCATGGTCTCTCCGAACCCTTGCTGAGCCCAATCTGCTCGCTCTCTAATGAGGGGACTCAATGACAAGCAAGCTTATCTATTCACGCTCCAGTGAGGTGACTTACTTCTTGCACTCCAGTCCCTGCTCTCCGGTCGGGAGTTAAAGCGATCAATATCGTACAAATCCATCTGCTCGCTCTTCGGCGAGGGGACTTGGAACTTGCACTCCAATCCTATCTCTCCGGATGAGACTTAAAATGATCAATATCAGTCATCACATTCAATGCGGTTTTTCCAAAATCCAAATAATCAAATCAAAGCAAACAAGAAAAAATCCTATGTGTTCATCCCTGACATCCAACTCAGAGCGTGCCCAAAGACCGATCTAGGCCTTGTGTACGTGTAACAGTCCGAGATTATTATCATCCTAAGTAGTCATCTCAAGCATCCGACTTAGAGCGTGTCTAGGGACTGTTCGAGATCCCGTACACGTGTAAGTGGCCTGAGGTTATTATTGTCTTTATTGCTTAATATTAAAAGTAAAATGCAAGAAAGGAAATGAAAAATTAAAGTGCATGAATTGAATTTGACTCCTGTCCATCTTGATCATGTGATGACTATCCTCGATCTCGATCCAAGGCCGTTTTTATTCGCCACGGATGATAGCTGCTCTTGCTCCACCACCACGGCTTGGCTTTTCACATACCGCTGTAATATGTTGTTTCCGACTTGTTCCTCGATCAGATTGTGCAAGTGTATGCAGTCATTTGTTTATGCCTGTCCAGCTCATGGAATAGGAAATATTTTCCAGATGTCCTTTCATGGTTTGCGGGTTCTCTCCTTGCTGATTTCTTATAGGGGATCTATCTCCTGGTATCCAGGTAAATTCGCTCCAAGATTTCATTCAAATCTATATAAGAAAAGAATTTCGGCTTCCTTCTCTATCGCCTTGATCCTTCAAAGCCATCATCCATTTTTAATTTGCATCTATCTTTACTAGGTCTTGCTCCAGACGGTCCTCCGTCATCCCCTACATTAACTTCTTCCGTTTTAGTTTCAGCGTCCTCCTGATGCAAGTATTTCTCAACTCAATGATAAAATTCTTGTTAGTCCCTAAGAAGTTGGTTTTGATGACAACAACCTTAGAATAAGATTATAAAATATAAATACTAACATTATTGTTTAGATATATATGTATATGCAGGATATATATACAGGTACCAAAGAATGAAGACTGTACAATATAGAGATTCAAGAACTGATGAACTCAAGATCGAAGATATCAAGATCAAGACTCATGAGTATCAAGATTATCAAGATTTCAAGATAAGTAATTTAGTTAGGAATTTTGTTAAAAATCCTAGAAAAGCACTGACATCTTAAAATCCATTTTATTCGTGGAATGGAATCCACTTCGAGCCCATTAAAGGGATGGAACCCTAAGTCGGATGGAACCTACGAAAAATCTAGTGGAACATTTTTTTGTATCCACTAACTTTTATTCAAATGTTTTATAAAATTATATCTTGTTTTCAAAATGATTTCAAAATCTTCCTTTTTAAATCAAAAACATCTATCCTGGTTTTAAAATACTTTTAGCCTCAAAATAATCTTTATTTTCAATGTCAAATTATCCTTGGTTTTAAACTATCTTTTAATTATAATATATTTAACTTTTAATATTTATACTTAGATTTAAATATAAAATTATAGTAAAATTTTATATATACCAAAATATTATTCTCTATACTTATTTATGTATTTTAACTATAGTTAAGTATATTTATAAAGTTTAAAATAGTTTTAATATAAGATAGAAGTTATTTTCAAAGAAAAAATTACCAAAAATAACTTAGGCTTGTCGACAACCCCAAGGACCCTTTATTTCAAAAGTTTGAATTTCAAAGGAAGTGTCTATTCGTCATATCCTTTCACGAATGGACATGGCTGTTGTTCTACTATAAATAAGGGCTGTTTTAAACGAATTGATATTCATATTTTCTTTTATTTCACTCCTCTTCTTCTTCCACATTTCTTTATATATATTTTTACCATTACTCTACCGAAATCAACATTGAATCTAACTAGATCATCTCTGGTTTGATTCTCTATCACTATCTCAATAAGATCCCAGTGCTATTCAGAGTTATAGACTTCTTTGTATTCAATCGAGCGAGAAAAGGTGTGATTGTAGCCTAGAAAATCAATTGGGTGAACTTGTTGCCCGTAAAATCAAGTATCTCTACCCAGAGGATTGTGAATCTGGAGCGGTGTACCTCGTGCCCTTGAAATTGAGGGTGTAATTGTAAGAATTTTAAAAGGAAATCCGTACTTGTGTTGCGGGACTGGATGTAGGGTAACTCCGAACCAGTATAAAATCCGGTGTGTTCTTTCCTTTATTGCTTTTACTTTATATCTACATCTGTGTTTGATTTTGTGATCATATCTGTGTCTGAATATTGCATACATTTGTGTTCAAATTAATATAAACTCAAAAAGAATTAGTAATTCCTTAAAACACTATTCACCCCCCCCTCTAGTGTTAATTCTAGCCTTAAGATCCATAATCCGCATTTCTCACATTTGGTATTAGAGCAAGGTTTTCAAAGTCTCATAATATGAATTTTGAAAAAGCTTTTAAAATGGCTATGTTTGAAAAAATTGTTAATACTAGTTTAGAAATATTCAGATCATCACTGTCTCATGAGTCTGCATATAATTGATATTCAAATTCAAGTTGTCTACCAAAATTGTATGATGTGCAGGAAACATGTTTTATGGGTGTTGAGGAATCAATCCACAATGGACAAATTGTGCAGATCAAAAAGAATAAATGGATACTCGATAGTGGATGCTCTAGACACATGACTGGTAATCCGGGTATGCTGAATGATATAATATACAAAGACGGAGGACTGGTTAACTTTGGAGACAACTCAAAAGGATATGTGATTGGCATCGGCAATGTCGGTAACTCTGAAACTCCTATTATTACTAATGTTTTGCTAGTTAAGAATCTGAAACATAATCTGCTAAGTATTAGTCAACTTTGCGATAAAGGATATAAAATTAAATTTGAAAAAGATAAGTGTCACATTAAAGATAATAATTCAACCATAATATTTGAGGGAATTAGGAAAAAGAATATTTATATTCTTAGTATGAAAGTTTCAAATGATAACCTATGTCTTTTGGAAAATACAAGTGACCCTTGGATTTGGCATAAAAGATTTGGGCATCTGAATTTCAAACTCTTATCTAGACTGCCAAAACATGATCTAGTAAGAGGTCTCCCTAAAATGAATTTTAAAGTAGATAGTTTATGTGATGCATGTCAATTAGGAAAACTTAGAAAAAGTTGCTTTAAATTAAAAGATATGATTTCAACTTCAAAACCTCTTGAATTACTTCATCTTGATTTATTTGGTCCATCTCAAATTTAGTCAATAAATCACAGTAAATATGTTTTTGTAATTGTAGATGATTATTCTAGATTTACATGGAAAATATTTTTGAAACATAAAAGTGATACTTTTGAAAGTTTTAAGAACTTGACAAAAATGATTCAAAATCAACTTTCTGTAAAAATTATAACCATCCGTAGTGATCACGGTGGTGAATTTGAAAACGAAAAGTTTGAGGAATTCCGCAATAAAAAGGGAATAACTCACAATTTTTCATTTCCAAGAACTCCACAACAAAACGGAGTAGTAGAACGTAAAAATAGGATAATTCAAGAGTGTGCGAGAACTATGCTTTCAGATAGTAAATTACCAAATCATTTTTGGGCAGAAGCAGTTGCTACCGCCTGTTATATTTTAAATAGAATTTTAATTAGACCTTTAATTGATAAGACATCTTATGAACTTCTTCACGGAAAGAAACCTAAGGTATCTTATTTTAGAATTTTTGGAAGTAAATGTTTTATTCTAAATACAAAAGATAACTTAGATAAATTTGTTCCTAAATCCTACAAAGGTATCTTTATCGGATATTTTAATAGAAGTAAAGCATACAACGTGTTTAATTTAAGAACTAACACCATCGAAGAAACATTGCATGTTTCATTCGATGAAAATCTCAAAAATTTTGAAGATACAAATAATGAAGAGGATTTAATTACTCAAAATCAGGAGTCAACTGAAACTAATAATGAAATTAATAATCCTAATAAAAAGACTAAACTTTTAAAAGATCATCCTATAGAAAATATACTAGGAGATATGCAATATGTTGTTACAACTAGAAATCAACTAAGTAAAATGAGCAATGTAGCCTTTATATCAACTATTGAACCCAAAAATCCAAAAGAAGCATCAACTGATGATTCATGGATTTTGGCTATGCAAGAAGAACTAAATCAATTCACTAGAAATGATGTTTGGGAACTTGTTCCTAGACCTGAAAATAAAACTATAATTGGAACTAAATGGGTTTATAAAAATAAAATAAATGAACAAGGTGAGGTCGTTAGAAATAAAGCCCGGTTAGTCGCTCAAGGTTATTGTCAAGAAGAAGGAATAGATTGTGATGAAACCTTTGCTCCCGTAGCAAGATTAGTAGCCATTAGGATTCTACTTGCTTTCGCAAATCATAATAATTTCAAATTATTTCAAATGGATGTTAAATGTAACGACCCGTATTTTTAACACATTAAAAATACGAATTAAAATGAAAATTTTGATAAAAATCCGAAGGAAATAAAATTTTGTGTTGTTAAATGTGAATTACAAGTTAAAATACAAAACTGAATTCTGAAATAAGTTATTTGTAAATTAAATATGGATGTTAACTTGTAGTGAATGTAAATAATGAATTGAGTTTGATTGTAAACCAAATTGGTTATGATTGTAAACAAAGAATAAATAAAATGGTAGATTTAATAATGGAATTTTATGTTACTGAAACTAATATAAATAAATGTAGCTTAATATTACAGTTGATTGAAAGCAGATAATAACTGAAACTGTAATTCGATAAAGATGTTAACTTGTAATTGAACGTAAGTAAAGATTTAAATTTGAACGTAACAAGTAATTGAATTGAATTGAATGTGATTGTAAACAGCGAAATAAATAAAATGTTACATTTAATATTGAAGTTATAATATGGAAATCAACGTAAATGAATGTAATTTAATATTACTGTGAATTTAAATAAGATGATAGCTGAAGAAAATGAAAGTAAATGAATTATAAACTATTGATAATAATGTATAAGTAAATGGTTGATTCAATAATGAAAGTGTAAATCGAAATAAAAGAATTCATTTGGAATTAAATAACTTGAATTTGAATTACAATAAAATTGAACGCTGAATCTAATATAATCTTTTATATTGGATTTATAATGGAAAACTGCATTGTAAAAGATTATTAATTACTGTGAAATTAAAAATGGGATTTGTGAACAATTGAAATTGATTTAAAAGTTAATAATTTAAAATTGGGAATTTTATATTGAAATTAAACAGTCGAATAATTTATTTTTTGAATATTGGATTTAATTAGATAATTAAATCGATAATTTAATAAGTTAAATTTCAGAAATAATTGTAAATCGAGTTGAATATGATTGAAAATGATTTGTAAAATTTTTTCTTATCATATTGGAGTTATAGTAATGTTATAGAACTTTTAAAATTGAATTTAAAGTTAATTTGTGAAAATTGAATATTTTTAATATTTAATTATCGACTGAAAAATAGCCATTTTTCGAACAGTCTCAGAATTGAACGAAACTAGTTCCATTGGATCTGTAATAGTTTATTATTATCGGATTTCAATTTTCGTAGCAATTGGAGTTATCGTTTGACCGTGGCAGCTCGAAACGCATCGAATTGTTTTTAATATTAATTCGACGAGAGAAAATAGTCATTTTTCAAAAAGTCTCGGATTTCGACGAAACTAGTTTCATCAGATCCATAATGTGATATTATTGTATGGTTTCAAATTTCGTGTCAATTGGATTTACCGTTTGTCCGGGGCAAGCCAAAACGCATCGAAATCGGTTTAAATCGGTTTAATTTAAAATTGATCGTTTTTCTCCGTAACTCGCACAGATGACCGAATTAGCCTCCGAAACATGTTCCATTGCGTTCGGAACATGGGGTAAACCTTAGAAACGCCAGCCGGCATGCTTCGTTTGGAGTTCGGAAAATTTCAGGTGAATAGTGTCGCGTATTTTTCTATAAAAGCCCCTCACTTATTTCATTGTGCAAAAGAACTAGGGTTTCAGCCCTTAGCCGCCACTTTCCTATCAATGGCCAGAAATGCATCTTCTTTCTCCTCTAATATCTTCCAATCCATAAAGAATTAGCAAAAGTCGTCAACTACAAAGTTGTAGAGGACGATGAGAGCTTCAAATCCATACGGAGATGATCGAAAATGGAGCAACGGATCAATGGGAAATCGTGCTGGAAGCTGCTGCATTTTTCACGCATTTCGAGGCAGAGGGGGTGGCCGAGCTTGCTAGGGTTCCAGGCGTGGGTAGCTTTCGTCGAAGGCTTTGGAATGGTGGTGCCTGATCGTCGTGTAGTGGTCGGTGGGGGTGGCAAGAATTGATGGAAGAATGACGGCTATGGGTTGGTTGTGAACGTGATGTTCACGTTGGAGAAGAAGCACATAGGGGCGGTCCAGATCTGAAGCAAGCTGATCCAACGGCAGATGTTGATTAGGGTTTGAAAAAAAAAAAAAAAAAGCTGAAATTGTTTTATTTAAATTCGTGTAAACTTTAAAATAGCATAACTTTTTCATACGAGGTCCGATTGGAACGAAAATTTTTGCGTTGCGATCGTAATGACGAGAGCTTCGAAATGAAACTTGTTTGGATGGATTTGGAGACAGTGGAAATTTGGGCTAAAGTTGGGCGTCGTCCAGTTTCAGTTCCAAACCGGAACGTCTCGGCGACAACAGAAAATCAAGGTGAGTGTTTTATAACGCTCACAACGTACTGAATATCTTTATGGTAGTTAAATTTGACATTATGAAGTGATATGAATTTATTTGTCGTTGTTTGATAAAAATTTAATTGTCATATAGATTGTCGTGTGAATTCACCGTTGAAAATTTAAATTGAGAGTAAATTGAAATTAGGATTTAATTAAAATCAAATTTCCCGATATTGATAACTATGATATTGCCGTGAATTGTATTGACTATTGGATGATGTATTTCGATGGATGCTATTGGTTGATATTTAGATGGTTGGATGTTTATTTGCTTATATATATCCTGTTATACATACATATGACACTGTGATTTGGTTTAAGTAATATATATTCATCCCTGACATTTAATCGAAATAAATAATCACTTGGCCGTAGGTTAGAAAATTATATACGGACACCGGGTTGGTTAAATTAAATGATTTTAAAAGTTTTTTGAAATTATTTAAATGAATTGATTTTAAGAATAAAAATCCAATTTATGGAAATTGAATTAATTTGAATTGAAGCTCAAGATGTTGGAATTTAAACTTAGTAAATGAAATTGTTTAATTATTCGAAGTTTAGATTTTTTTAAGAAAAAAAATTGAAATACGGCGAAAATTTTCGAAAGTTGATTTGTTTTTAAAAGATTGGACTTTTAATCGAACTCTGAATATTTCTAAGAAAATTTATATGAAATGATATTTCAAGTTTGAGTTTGGAATTGAAAATTTATTTGAAATTGAGATTTAATTAATTTGGAATTTAATTGAAATTCAAAGAAATTTGTGGATTGGACTAAATTGAAACTATTGAATTAAATTTGAAGACAAAATTGATTTGAATAGGATTTGAACTGAAATTGATTTGGAATGTAATACTTGAATGAATTCTTGAAATCCGAATGTTAATCTAAGTTTATTGAATTGGAATTGTTCCAGAAATTAAGTAAACTACTTAATATGGATGTTTAATTTGAAGTATATTCTAATTTGAATACGAAATGGTTTTAAATCGAATCTTATATTCTTATATAAATATATGAACTGTTTGAAATGTGAAATATTTAAAGTTTCGAAATATATTGAAAGTGAAATGGCTTATTTTGTGGTTCAAATATGTATTTGAAATTGATAATTTGAAATGGTTTATTGAGAAGCTGAATCGAGTTGAAATTGATGATTTGAAATTTGATTAAATTTTAAATTTTGGAATTCGAGTTTATGTGAATCGTTTTGTGAGATTTTGAGGCGAAAAATGATTTTGAAATCGAAATGAGATTTTGAGGCGAAAAATGATTTTGAAATCGAAATGAGATATTGAGGCGAAAATTGATTTTGAAATCGAAATGAGATATTGAGGCGAAAAATGATTTTGAAATGAAATCGTATATTTGAGTAGATATGATGATTTTGAAATGGATTTGATTTTGAAGCGAATATGATATTTTGATATCAATTATGAATCGATTTGAAATATAAAAGAGCCACCGGTGTAATAATACGTAGTTATTAAAGAGACCGGGATCGGATATGGACATACTCTCTGTCGATACCGAAAACCACTTTAATAACTAGTATACGCGGAGTGTTGATCCAGAACGAAGTGGATGGTTTGGTGAACGCGTTGACTGAAGAAAGAGAACGATATTGGATGACCCCTGACATGACTAAAACAGGAGCCGCGTCGGGCCATTGAGGATCGCCATCTCTAGCGGACACACTCCTTCGATACCATGTCTATTACTTTTGTGATTCGATTTGGGTGCACCCCGCGATTTGGGAGTGTTGTTTCGCGGTGTTGGGGTAGTAGCTGTTATGCCCAACATCAGTCCGGATCAGGCAACTACTAGTATCCTAGTTGGTATCGCCTCATGTACCTTGTCATACTGATTATCCTATTCGCGACCACTACGATTTTGGTTTGTACCTCTAGTATATGGATTGCCCTCTGGTGACTTCCGGTTTTGGGGAAACTACGGTCTTGTATATGCTCTTGGGAATATAAACTGTGTTAAGGGTGGAATGGGCCATGGCTTAACGCTATTTTAATACTTTTACTTTAATGTAGACATATTATAATAGCGTATTGTACTACATAGTAGATAGTTTAACGGATCCTTCAGAGGTGGAAAATCCCGTAACATCTCTTAAGTTATTGCACTCACGTTGACACTGGACAGGAGATGTCAAACCCCGTAAACATCTCTGACGCCGTCACACTCATATTTTCTTATTCGATTTGACTTACATGAGATATTTTAGTCCTGACTCGAGTGTTTTGTCTTTTTATTACGCTCGGGTCAGCTTGAGCATTTCAGATAAGGTTGAAGATCTATTTTGGAGGACGAAGACGGAGTTTGGTATTACATCATTTGTATTCTACTACCATATTATTTTTCTGCTGCATTATTGTATTATCTCTGATATGTATGTAACTCTGATTTATGATGTATAATAATAATCAAATTTATTTATTTAACAGCTTCATGAACTGTTATTTTATTATTATATCTTGTTCCTTCCGCTGCAAGATTCTGTGTTTGTTTTCTATTCTTTCTTATCTATTTCTTATTTACCCCAATAACCATCTGCCTTTTTGGACGGTTTGAGTCGACATGTGTGTATTTATTGTCGACTTGAACGGTCGAAATGCGGGTCGTTACAGTTGGTATCAGAGCTTTGGTTTAGATTACCTTAGCTCTAGTGGGGAATAACTCGTTGAAATAGGGTTGAAACCTATGAATGAGTTTGAGGGTACGGGAGAGCGTATTTGTTATTTTGATATAAAATGGTTTTATATTGTGTTGATCTGTTCCGTTGAGTATTTATAAATTCTGGTCGGTACATGGGACGCCATGGCATCGATAGGGGTTTCTAAACACTCGAATAGGACAAATTGACATAATATTGTTTTGACTTATATTTATATATAAATATTACTACGGATATATAACTTTGATTTTATTGGTTGGTAGGAGATGATAATATTAGATTTTCGTCGTCAATTGGTTGACTTGTCAATATTTCTAAATTATTGACAAATGAAAAAAAATGAATTTGGAAAATATAATTGGAAATGGAATTAAATGAATATGATTTTAAATTTGAGAATATAAACTCCAATGTTTTGAAATTTGTACCAATGGTTTGGAAATAATCTACGTATCATTTGAAAAATTTGAATAGGAATGATTTGCCAAATGATTTTGAAATAAATAAGTGGTGTATGCCCCGCTTGATGTTTGGAAAATAAGTTTCGGTAATGAGTACACGCATTATCGACGTTTATTTTTCAAAAGTCCGAGTGGGGGAGACCCTCAATGTTTTCTGTACTCTTTGAATAAAATGGAAATTGAAATTTTTCTAATATATGATATAGAATTTGAAGGTTAAAAATGAAAATTTAAATTGCAATAGTAAACCTTAATGTGATTAATAATAAATTGAAGATTTATTAAATAGGCTCAACACTAAAATTTAATGAAAATAAGTTGTATATTATCAACTACACTAAATTTGCATAACCATAACTTACCTAATATTTAAAAGTTTAAAACGCATATTCTGATAAGTAAGAAATAATATACAAGTACGATTGTGAAAACAAAATGTGGAGATTCTTTGATAGTTGTGAATATAAAAGAAATTCAATTGAAATTGAATAATATATACTTAGTTAATAGTGTGAATTTAATTTAAACAAGTAAACTAACCGAATTGAAACAATAAAGTAAACAAATAAATTGAATGAGGGAATTTGCTTTAACTTAAACAAAGCAGATGAATGAGTAAACTGGATTTGTTAGGAATTATAAAAGATGGAAAGTTAAGCTAAAATTTAGAATGAAAGAAATATACAAAGGAATGAATTAGATTTAAATCAATGAAATATAAAACTTGTAAATGGAAACTAAGTAAATTTGAATAAACTAAATGTCAATAAACTTGAAATTGATTGACTTGGTGGGAAATTTTGTATGGATGTTAATGTTGTGGTGCAATGGTTGTTAGATGGATGTTAATTGATTAAGTATGATTCATTTTGTTAATAAATTGAATAAATGGAGTATAAATTTAAATAATTAAATTCAATTTGAAGTAAGGTGATGTTGAATATAATTGTATTCAATTTAATTTGAAGAAAAATTGTCTTGAGTTAAATGTGGATGTAATAAAGTGAATAAACCGGAAAACAAATTTAATGTAAACTTATTTCATAAAAATATAAAAGAAATTAACAACTTTGTGTTAATGCTTGATTTTCTGGAAACTTTAAATTGGATAGTTTGTATTTGTAATAACAAACAAATGTGGGAATCTAAAATTGTCCAGTATGTGCTGAAACTAAAAGTACCATAACTTTTAAATGAATAATCAGAATTTGATGATCTTGGACTTTTCGGAAAGCTTAGAATCTGTAGCACGACTTTTGTTTAGAGTATTTCGGAAAATTCATTCGTTTACTAGGTTAAAAATGTAAATGTCTATCGCTGTCCTGTGTAAGAATAAGCAAAACCAATAGCATTTGACCTTAGTATTTATGACACAACTTTTTACTAGTTTATCGGATTTTCATGATCTTGTACTTTCTGGAAACCTCAGAACCTATGCTCCAACTTTTGTTTTAGAAGCCTTGTATTTTGCTGAAGTTTAGAAGGTCGAAAGTGTGCGTGAAGGTTGCTGACCTGCACGGACCTGAAACGTATTCTCGTAGTAAAACGGCCGTAACTTTTGAACGGATGGTCCGAATTCAATGATTTTGGACATTCCGGAAAGCCTGAAACGAATGCAGCAACTTTTGTTTAGATTCCATTGTCAAATTTTATCGTTTAGGTAACCAAAAACTGAAATTCGTTTGCTGTCCTGGAATTGGAATTTCAGTTTTGAAGCTAAACATGTTATATGTGTGTTGTTTATGATAAGTATATCGATCTATCTTTATATGCATGATTCTAACTTGGTTATTGAGCATTTTAGTAGGTAGCAAAGGGGTTGCGCTTCGTTGTGGAGCTCGCTTCTGCGCTAAATGCAAAATGTAAGTTAAAATGCTAATAAACGCTTAATAAAAGGTACGTTCTCGGATTACGGTTTATGTTGTGGTATATTATTGTGTTCCCCATGTTTTGGGATGCCTCATTCTTGTAATGAGATGTATATCATGCAATTATTACCACTGTGAAATTTTTCGGTCCTAGCCGCGCAAAGGAGGTGCTGCCGAAATTTTTCAAAAATCCGGGAGTTAGAAAATTTTGAAAAAAAATCCTATAACTAAATTTTGCAAATAAGTAGAATATTTAGAATGAATTATATCCAAATGATGGTTTTCCCTTCTCCGTTCCTTTTCGAGGACGAAAAGTTTTAAGTGAGGGAGAATGTAACGACCCGTATTTTTAACACTTTAAAAATAGGAATTAAAATGAAAATTTTGATAAAAATCCGAAGGAAATAAAATTTTGTGTTGTTAAATGTGAATTACAAGTTAAAATACAAAACTGAATTCTGAAATAAGTTATTTGTAAATTAAATATGGATGTTAACTTGTAGTGAATGTAAATAATGAATTGAGTTTGATTGTAAACCAAATTGGTTATGATTGTAAACAAAGAATAAATAAAATGGTAGATTTATTAATGAAATTTTATGTTACTGAAACTAATATAAATAAATGTAACTTAATATTACAGTTGATTGAAAGCAGATAATAACTGAAACTGTAATTCGATAAAGATGTTAACTTGTAATTGAACGTAAGTAAAGATTTAAATTTGAACGTAACAAGTAATTGAATTGAATTGAATGTGATTGTAAACAGCGAAATAAATAAAATGTTACATTTAATATTGAAGTTATAATATGGAAATCAACGTAAATGAATGTAATTTAATATTACTGTGAATTTAAATAAGATGATAGCTGAAGAAAATGAAAGTAAATGAATTATAAACTATTGATAATAATGTATAAGTAAATGGTTGATTCAATAATGAAAGTGTAAATCGAAATAAAAGAATTCATTTGGAATTAAATAACTTGAATTTGAATTACAATAAAATTGAACGCTGAATCTAATATAATCTTTTATATTGGATTTATAATGGAAAACTGCATTGTAAAAGATTATTAATTACTGTGAAATTAAAAATGGGATTTGTGAACAATTGAAATTGATTTAAAAGTTAATAATTTAAAATTGGAAATTTTATATTGAAATTAAACAGTCGAATAATTTATTTTTCGAATATTGGATTTAATTAGATAATTAAATCGATAATTTAATATGTTAAATTTCAGAAATAATTGAAAATCGAGTTGAATATGATTGAAAATGATTGGTAAAATTTTTTCTTATCATATTGGAGTTATAGTAATGTTATAGAACTTTTAAAATTGAATTTAAAGTTAATTTGTGAAAATTGAATATTTTTAATATTTAATTATCGACTGAAAAATAGCCATTTTTCGAACAGTCTCAGAATTGAACGAAACTAGTTCCATTGGATCCGTAATAGTTTGTTATTATCGGATTTCAATTTTCGTAGCAATTGGAGTTATCGTTTGACCGTGGCAGCTCGAAACGCATCGAATTGTTTTTAATATTAATTCGACGAGAGAAAATAGTCATTTTTCAAAAAGTCTCGGATTTCGACGAAACTAGTTTCATCAGATCCATAATATGATATTATTGTATGGTTTCAAATTTCGTGTCAATTGGATTTACCGTTTGTCTGGGGCAAGCCAAAACGCATCGAAATCGGTTTAAATCGGTTTAATTTAAAACTGATCGTTTTTCTCCGTAACTCGCACAGATGACCGAATTAGCCTCCGAAACATGTTCCATTGCGTTCGGAACATGGGGTAAACCTTAGAAACGCCATCCGGCATGCTTCGTTTGGAGTTCGGAAAATTTCGGGTGAATAGTGTCGCGTATTTTTCTATAAAAGCCCCTCACTTATTTCATTGTGCAAAAGAACTAGGGTTTCAGCCCTTAGCCGCCACTTTCCTATCAATGGCCAGAAATGCATCTTCTTTCTCCTCTAATATCTTCCAATCCATAAAGAATTAGCAAAAGTCGTCAACTACAAAGTTGTAGAGGACGATGAGAGCTTCAAATCCATACGGAGATGATCGAAAACGGAGCAACGGATCAACGGGAAATCGTGCTGGAAGCTGCTGCGTTTTTCACGCATTTCGAGGCAGAGGGGTGGCTGAGCTTGCTAGGGTTCCAGGCGTGGATAGCTTTCGTCGAAGGCTTTGGAATGGTGGTGCCTGATCGTCGTGTAGTGGTCGGTGGGGGTGGCAAGAATTGATGGAAGAATGACGGCTATGGGTTGGTTGTGAACGTGATGTTCACGTTGGAGAAGAAGCACATAGGGGCGGTCCAGATCTGAAGCAAGCTGATCCAACGGCAGATGTTGATTAGGTTTTGAAAATTTAAAAAAAAATAAAAGCTGAAATTGTTTTATTTAAATTCGTGTAAACTTTAAAATAACATAACTTTTTCATACGAGGTCCGATTGGAACGAAACTTTTTGCGTTGCGATCGTAATGACGAGAGCTTCGAAATGAAATGGGTTTGGATGGATTTGGAGACGGTGGAAATTTGGGCTAAAGTTGGGCGTCGTCCAGTTTCAGTTCCAAACCGGAACGTCTCGGCGACAACAGAAAATCAAGGTGAGTGTTTTATAACGCTCACAACGTACTGAATATCTTTATGGTAGTTAAATTTGACATTATGAAGTGATATGAATTTATTTGTCGTTGTTTGATAAAAATTTAATTGTCATATAGATTGTCGTGTGAATTCACCGTTGAAAATTTAAATTGACAGTAAATTGAAATTAGGATTTAATTAAAATCAAATTTCCCGATATTGATAACTATGATATTGCCGTGAATTGTATTGACTATTGGATGATGTATTTCGATGGATGCTATTGGTTGATATTTAGATGGTTGGATGTTTATTTGCTTATATATATCCTGTTATACATACATATGACACTGTAATTTGGTTTAAGTAATATATATTCATCCCTGACATTTAATCGAAATAAATAATCACTTGGCCGTAGGTTAGAAAATTATATACGGACACCGGGTTGGTTAAATTAAATGGTTTTAAAAGTTGTTTTGAAATTATTTAAATGAATTGATTTTAAGAATAAAAATCCAATTTATGGAAATTGAATTAATTTGAATTGAAGCTCGAGATGTTGGAATTTAAACTTAGTAAATGAAATTGTTTAATTATTCGAAGTTTAGATTTTTTTAAGAAAAAAAATTGAAATACGGCGAAAATTTTCGAAAGTTGATTTTTTTTTAAAAGATTGGACTTTTAATCGAACTCTGAATATTTCTAAGAAAATTTATATGAAATGATATTTCAAGTTTGAGTTTGGAATTGAAAATTTATTTGAAATTGAGATTTAATTAATTTGGAATTTAATTGAAATTCAAAGAAATTTGTGGATTGGACTAAATTGAAACTATTGAATTAAATTTGAAGACAAAATTGATTTGAATAGGATTTGAACTGAAATTGATTTGGAATGTAATACTTGAATGAATTCTTGAAATCCGAATGTTAATCTAAGTTTATTGAATTGGAATTGTTCCAGAAATTAAGTAAACTACTTAATACGGATGTTTAATTTGAAGTATATTCTAATTTGAATATGAAATGGTTTTAAAGCGAATCTTATATTCTTATATAAATATATGAACTGTTTGAAATGTGAAATATTTAAAGTTTCGAAATATATTGAAAGTGAAATGGCTTATTTTGTGGTTCAAATATGTATTTGAAATTGATAATTTGAAATGGTTTATTGAGAAGCTGAATCGAGTTGAAATTGATGATTTTGAAATTTGATTAAATTTTAAATTTTGGAATTCGAGTTTATGTGAATCGTTTTGTGAGATTTTGAGGCGAAAAATGATTTTGAAATCGAAATGAGATTTTGAGGCGAAAAATGATTTTGAAATCGAAATGAGATATTGAGGCGAAAATTGATTTTGAAATCGAAATGAGATATTGAGGCGAAAAATGATTTTGAAATGAAATCGTATATTTGAGTAGATATGATGATTTTGAAATGGATTTGATTTTGAAGCGAATATGATATTTTGATATCAATTATGAATCGATTTGAAATATAAAAGAGCCACCGGTGTAATAATACGTAGTTATTAAAGAGACTGGGATCGGATATGGACATACTCTCTGTCGATACCGAAAACCACTTTAATAACTAGTATACGCGGAGTGTTGATCCAGAACGAAGTGGATGGTTTGGTGAACGCGTTGACTGAAGAAAGAGAACGATATTGGATGACCCCTGACATGACTAAAACAGGAGCCGCGCCGGGCCATTGAGGATCGCCATCTCTAGCGGACACACTCCTTCGATACCATGTCTATTACTTTTGTGATTCGATTTGGGTGCACCCCGCGATTTGGGAGTGTTGTTTCGCGGTGTTGGGGTAGTAGCTGTTATGCCCAACATCAGTCCGGATCAGGCAACTACTAGTATCCTAGTTGGTATCGCCTCATGTACCTTGTCATACTGATTATCCTATTCGCGACCACTACGATTTTGGTTTGTACCTCTAGTATATGGATTGCCCTCTGGTGACTTCCGGTTTTGGGGAAACTACGGTCTTGTATATGCTCTTGGGAATATAAACTGTGTTAAGGGTGGAATGGGCCATGGCTTAACGCTATTTTAATACTTTTACTTTAATGTAGACATATTATAATAGCGTATTGTACTACATAGTAGATAGTTTAACGGATCCTTCAGAGGTGGAAAATCCCGTAACATCTCTTAAGTTATTGCACTCACATTGACAATGGACAGGAGATGTCAAACCCCGTAAACATCTCTGACGCCGTCACACTCATATTTTCTTATTCGATTTGACTTACATGAGATATTTTAGTCCTGACTCGAGTGTTTTGTCTTTTCATTACACTCGGGTCAGCTTGAGCATTTCAGATAAGGTTGAAGATCTATTTTGGAGGACGAAGACGGAGTTTGGTATTACATCATTTGTATTCTACTACCATATTATTTTTCCGCTGCATTATTGTATTATCTCTGATATGTATGTAACTCTGATTTATGATGTATAATAATAATAATCAAATTTATTTATTTAACAGCTTCATGAACTGTTATTTTATTATTATATCTTGTTCCTTCCGCTGCAAGATTCTGTGTTTGTTTTCTATTCTTTCTTATCTATTTCTTATTTACCCCAATAACCATCTGCCTTTTTGGACGGTTTGAGTCGACATGTGTGTATTTATTGTCGACTTGAACGGTCGAAAATGCGGGTCGTTACATTAAAAGTGCCTTTTTAAATGGATTTGTAAAAAAGGAAGTATATGTTGAACTACCACCACTTTTTGAAGATGAAAAATTACCAAATCATGTTTACAAACTTAAGAAAGCTCTATATGGTCTAAAAAAAGCTACTAGAGCCTGGTATGATAGACTAAGATCTTACTTATTACAATCAAACTTTGAAATTGGTAAAGTAGATAATACTCTTTTTACTAAAAGAAATAAAAATGATATTCAACTAGTACAAGTTTACATAGATGATATCATTTTCGGATCAACTAATTTTGAAATGAATAAAGAATTTTCCGAAATAATGACAAAAGAGTTTTAGATGAGTCATATGGGTGAATTAAACTTCTTTCTAGGATTGCAAATAAAACAATTAGATAATGGTATCTTTATTAGTCAAGAAAAATATGCTAAAGTCCTATTTAGTAAATTTGGTTTGACTACTGCAATTGGAAAACCCACTCCCATGGCAACCAATAAGTACCTAAGTAAATAAGATCTCTCGAAAGATGTAGATCAAAAATTATATAGAGTAATGATTGGATCACTACTCTATATCACTACTAGTAGACCTGATATGTGCAAGATATCAATCCCAACCTAAAGAGACCCACTTAAAAGCTGTAAAACGTATCATAAGATATGTTAAACACGCCTTTGATTATGGCTTATTTTATCCTAAAAATGATTCTTTTGAATTAATATCTTACTGTGATGCTGACTATGCTGGTTGTAAATCAGACCGAAAAGGTACAAGTGGAACTTGTCACTTTTTGGGGCATTCTCTGGTTTCCTGGTTTAGTTAAAAGCAAAACATAGTTTCTTTATCAACAACCGAAGCAGAGTATATTTCTGCTACTTTGGCTTGTTCTCATGTAATATATATGCAACAAACTTTAAAAGATTTTGGTTTAAATATATCAAAATCACCAATTTATTGTGATAATACTAGTGCAATAAATTTATCTAAAAATCTTACTCATCATGCTCGAACTAAACATATTGATATCAGACATCATTTTCTCAGAGATAATATAAGTAAGGAAGTAATTACTCTCGATTATATCAATTCCGAATCAAATTGCTGATATCTTAACAAAACCCTTAAATGAATCTATATTTACTAAATTAAGAAGAGAATTAGGTATTTGTTCAATAACTGAAATATAGAATATAAATATATAACAAGTATAATTAAAATTAAATTAAAGTCAAATAGCAAAAATATAAGTACCTTGTCGACAACCCTCCTTTACCCCTGTCGACATATAACGAATTTTTTCTTTTGAAATTTTCCCACCAAAATTCAAATGGGTGGTTATATATTCTTCTTATTTCGAAATTTTGTTCATTCTTTATGTTCTTTCTCTGTTCTAACTTCTGAAAACAATAAAACAATGGCCTCCTCCTCCAAATCAAACAAAAATTCAACCTTTTCGTTCCCTTCTCTTTCTACCGGTCCATTTCAACGAACTACGCTTGCACGAGTGATGAAAATGGAGGTTTCCTTGAAGGATGCACTGCAACTTATGACTGAAATTAGTTGAACAATGTGGAAATTTCTGTTTCCACTACCCGAATTGCTCGGTTCATAGATCTCCCATTTTCAAGGATACACATTAGTTTCTTTTCTCTCTTTCTTATCATTATTTGTATATGATCTTACTTACGTTTTCTACGCAAATGTAAATATAACATTATATAATTAATAAATGATTTATGTTCTCATATTTGAATTCTCACATTATCATTATTATAAATATTATCATATATGGATTCTTAGTTAGGAGAGTTAGTTATTAAGGGCTAAGTTTTAGTTTCAGAATTAAGTGTTGATTATATATGGTAACGCTATCATTATAATCACATGTAATATAGTATTAGATTAAGGGGGAGTTGTATAGATTTAAACTTTGTTTTTGTTGATGACAAAGGGAGAGAAGTATAAAATAGGATAGTTAAGCATAGATTAAGGGGGAGTTATTAGTTTTAGGGGGAGTTATTAGGATAGAAGTAATATTTTATAAACAAAGGTTGTCATCATCAAAAAGGGGGAGATTGTTAGTCCCTAAGAAGTTGGTTTTGGTGACAACAACCTTAGAATAAGATTATAAAATATAAATACTAACATTAATGTTTAGATATATATGTATATGCAGGATATATATACATGTATCAGAGAATAAAGACTGTACAGTATAGAGATTCAAGAACTGATGAACTCAAGATCGAAGATACCAAGATTCAATACTCATGAGTATCAAGATTATCAAGAGTTCAAGATTTCAAGATAAGTAATTTGGTTAGGAATTTTGTTAAAACTCCTAAAAAAGCATCGACATCTTAAAATCCATTTTATTCATAGAATGGAATCCACTTCGAGCCCGTTAAAGGGATGGAACCCTAAGTAGGATGGAACCTACGAAAAATCTAGTGGAACATTGTTTTGTATCCACTAACTTTTATTCAAATGTTTTACAAAATTATATCTTGTTTTCAAAATGATTTCAAAATCTTCCTTTTTAAATCAAAAACATCTATCCTGGTTTTAAAATACTTTTAGCCTCAAAATAATCTTTATTTTCAATATCAAATTATCCTTGGTTTTAAACTATCTTTTAATTATAATATATTTAACTTTTAATATTTATACTTAGATTTAAATATAAAATTATAGTAAAATTTATATATACCAAAATATTATTCTCTATACTTATTTATGTATTTTAACTATAGTAAGTATATTTATAAAGTTTAAAATAGTTTTAATATAAGATAGAAGTTATTTTCAAAGAAAAACAAATTACCAAAAATAACTTAGGCTTGTCGACAACCCAAAGGACCCCTTGTCGACAAGGTGACAGTTTATTTCAAAAGTTTGAATTTCAAAGGAAGTGTCTATTCGTCATATCCTTTCACGAATGGACATGGTTGTTGTTCTATTATAAATAAGGGCTGTTTTAAACGAATTGATATTCATATTTTCTATGATTTCACTCCTCTTCTTCTTCATTTCTTTATATACATTTTTACCATTACTCTGCCGAAATCAACATTGAATCTAACTAGATCATCTCTGGTTTGATTCTCTATCACTATCTCAATAAGATCCCAGTGCTATTCTGAGTTATAGACTTCTTTGTATTCAATCCAGCGAGAAAAGGTGTTATTGTAGCCTGGAAAATCAATCGGGTGAACTTGTTGCCCGTAAAATCAAGTACCTCTACCCAGAGGATTGTGAATCTGGAGCGGTGTACCTCGTGGCCTTGAAATCGAGGGTGTAATTGTAAGAATTGATTTTGAAAGGAAATTCGTACTTGTGTTGCGGGACTGGATGTAGGGTAACTCCGAACCAGTATAAAATTCGTTGTGTTCTTTCCTTTATTGCTTTTACTTTATATCTGCATCTGTGTTTGATTCTGTGATCATATCTATGTCTGAATATTGCATACATTTATGTTCAAATTAATATAAACTCAAAAAGAATTAGTAATTCCTTAAAACACTATTCACCCCCCTCTAGTGTTTATTCTAGCCTTAAGATCCGTAAACCGCATTTCTCATAATTCTATGAGATCCATTGTCCAAAGCAACTTCAAAATTTGTTTTGCTAGCCACTCCTGAAACTGCCGCCATCAAAACCACCTATTGATCCGGCCTATCTACCACGGTAGCTGCCGCATTAAATCTTGTCAAAAAAAACTCCTAAGGGACTCTCCGGCACTCTGCTTCACACTTGACAATGTCATTACGTTCTTAGGTCATGAGATATGGACCCGAAACTATCTCATAAATTTATCCACTAACTCGGTCCACGTGCTTATGGAACCGTTTTCCAGTTGTCTAAACCACAACACCACCAAAATATGCTAGATACAAAGGAAAACACCATCCCATCACTTCTTCAGATGCACCCAACACCTCCATTTGGATATACCTCACTAAATGAACTGTTGGATCCGTCTTTCCATCATACGTTTCCAGTGTAGGTAGCTTCAAATCAAGCGGATTCCCAGTGCATCGAATGTTTGGAGTAAATGGACTCTTGTTCATGTCCTCCAGGCTCTGGTTACGCAATCCACCTCTCATTGTTCGTCTTACAATCTCAACAAGTTTATCATCGTCATTCAAAAGAATTATTAAGTTAGCATTCTCAACTTGCCCCATGTTTCCATGAAAAAATTCTAGTACATACTCCTACAGTTGTGCTTCTGCATTCTGATTTAGATTCAGATTCAAACGTTCAGTATTGTTCCCTAGATGCACACCAGTTCCACCCAGATTAGCTTCGGTCATGCCCCCAAGTTCCTAAGGATCGATACCGATCCATGCTTATGGATCGGTATCGACCCGTACGACTCGTTCAAGGGTCGTTCCAGTCTGCTCCATTTTACTAACTGGTGCATTTGTTCCAACTTCTGGCCTTTGGTTCTGGTTTTCAGTGACTTTGGATATTCCTATTTGCACCATTCTCTTGAAGAAACTCTCCATTGTCTCTTTCTGACATGCTATCTTCCTTTCTTGCATTCCATTCATCATGGTCTCCATTTTATCCCTGGTTATGTAGATGAATGAGAGGTTAGTTCTCGAGGACACCTCTTGGCTGCTCCCTTATCTATTTCCTCCATCAGCATCCTTCCTAGTAGATTATCTCGTCATTTTAAACCTTTTCAAATCTCAAATCAGCAAATTCAAGTGGTTCTCAGTGAAAGCACCAAAATGTTTGAACCAAAGATGGCATAAACACTCAAGAGATTGTGTAGAGAATGAAAAGTGAAGAAAAGTAAATTAAAAAGAGAGAAAAGAGAGCACAAAGCAATTTATAATGGTTTGGGTAATCTTTGCCTATGCCCACTTAGTTATTTTATTGATAGTTTATAGCACTGTTTACAATTCTGTTCTTACGGATCGGTATAAATCCATGGATGATTATAAGAGATTAGAGTTAAAGAACAAGAGAACCAAAAAGATACTTAAAAATGAGTCCTTCCCTCCTATTTATAGCTGTAGGAAGCCTAAAATCTCACCCCATGATCTCCACATGGTCTCCATGTCCAGACTAGTTCTTATGAGAAATTTGATGGACACATCATCGATATGCATGGATCCGTACTGATCCATGGGTTTGGATTGGTACCGATTCATAGGATGACCAAATAGATCGTCTTGAACTCTTTGTCTAGGCTCGATTCGTGGCTAGCTTCGTGATTCCAAATTTTTTTACATCATTATTATCCTGTTTCCAAGTCCAAATGATGAATCGGTGAAAGAATGGAGTTGTTGATTCAAGTGTTTAAGGAGATCGATAGATATTGCATAGGAACAGTGAAATGGAACTTTAAATAGGCTCTTGGCACCATTGCTTACAAGTAGTAGGAGTAGGGGAAAGATTGGGTGAAGAATCATGGATCGGTACCGATCTAAGTGGTTGGATCGGTACCGATCCACAATGGATTTTTTTAATCTTTGTTTCTTTTGGTGGATTGTCTTTCTCCCATGACTCTGTTTGAACTTGGTTTCTAAACTCTAAGGCTATCTCTCCGGGCCGCATGCCTCAATAACTCCAGAGTTCGATTCATCGAGTCCTTCTGAATATTGCCTGGTCAAAAGCGTAGATAACATAAGTATATTTCGACGTTGTTTATAATTGAATTTAGATGTTAAAAATAGTGGGTTATCACTCTTGGTATCAGAGCTTGGTTTTAACAATTCCCTGAGCCTTAGGTAGGTTTGACCATTTAGTGTATGATGATTTACACCTTAGGTTGGGGTAGAACATAAAACGAGAGAGCGTTTTGATTGAAAATTTTATGCATTGTGTGTTTGGGTTGTTAGTTTAACCACTAATACCTTATCGTAAAATGATGTTTGTTTATGATGACCTTTATATGAAAGATAAATAAAGTGGGAGTGAGTTAGGAAGAACACTTATAAAAGGGGTTAAGTGTTAGTTATAATTCGAGTGGCACATACACATGATGTTAAATTACAATTGAAACTTGACCTTAATAAGATATGATCACTTTTTTTAGTGGATAATATTTATATGGAAACTTTATAAAATATACATTTTTTTCAAAATACATCTTAAGGGAAAAATGTTTATTTTTGGGCATAAAATGATTTATTGAAATTTTTGGAGAGAATAAAGTATTTAACTTGGGAAATAAAGTATTTCTATAAAGATATTTTCGTAAGGAAAAGTGGATATTGTAAAAATATCTTATTTGAAAGTATTTTTAGTAAAAAATGTTTTAATTAGATAATGGAAGTTGAATTCAGCCTTTGGAAAAATATTTTTCTGAGAAATTTTGGTTGTTTTAAAACATCCTTTGGATTATATTTCTGTAATAATATTATGATTTTCAAAATCTTCGTTAAAAGTGGAAAATTCTTAAGAAGAGAAACGTTTTTATTAATAAATATTTTATTTGAAAATATTTGTATGAAAGGTTGTTCGGTTTAAAATATTTTGTTTTAGCCGAAATATTTAATGAGAACATACTAGTTGAAATTGTTTTTAATTTAGGAAATCTTTGAAAATATATATGTTGAAAGGTATTTTAAAATTATGATTCAGAATACCTTATAAAATATTTTGTTGAGAGATATTTGGAAAGGGGTTTTTGTTGAAGAATATTTTAAAATAAGCACTATAGGATTCGTGAGGTGTTTGTTTGAAAATATATTTTGATGTAGCATTCTTTATGATAGTTATACTATGAGTAATGGAAGATTTACTTTAAAGATACTTTACAGAAAAGTTGTTTCCATGAAAAGATATTTTATTTTGAAAAAATATTTTTTTCGATAGAAGTATTTGAAAATAGCATGTTGGAAATATTCTTATTTGAGGAATTATCTTAATGTTGGAAATATTTAAAACCTTTCGTTGGAAGTATTTTTACTTGATAAGTATCTTTTAAGTAAAGAATGTAAGAAAATGTTTATTTTTAGTTCTATCCAAGGAGTATATTTGATTTTAGAAAACATTTTGTTTGAACATTGATTTTTGTTGAAAGAATTATCACTTAAAACTTACTCTTTGATAAACGATGTTTTGAAGAGAAAATATTTTTGGGTAAAGACTATTGGCTGAAAAAGACCTAATTGAAAAATTGTTTTATTAAGAATATATTTGAAGACATATTATTGAGAAATGATGTATTATAAAGTATCTAGTTTTACCATACTTCGAGAAAATATTTTATAAGATGAGAATTATTTGATTTGTGAGTAAACAGTTGAAAAATTAAAATATTGAAACGATGTTTTATTTGGAAAATTTAATTAAGAATTGCAACACTAGACTTTATAACATGGGTGTAAGACGACAAGGCAAGATGTGTTTGCCCAACACCATTATGATAATGTTATCTTATGATTGTTATGTGTGACTTTCCCTAAGGAGATGTAGGGATGTCTGGTTACTTCATCCCATGGAGAGAGTGGGCAAATGATGCAGGTACTGCCCATTTTGATGTATGAGGTAGTGACCTTTTACTTATATTTGCTTCCTTAGGTTGAATTGTTTGTATTGCATTGTTTTTTGTTAAATTGTTTGCATTTAAGAAAATTACGCTGTTGATTTAACCATGTTTGCTTATTAATTTATGTTATGCTTGTTTGAATTAACATCTTTTGCTTGTATTATGTTTTTGATTGCTTATTTTACGATGATTGATTTTAATTATTTGTTTGTTTGTTCATTTATTTGCTTAATCATCTACCATCTTCGATCAGTGTATTGTATGTTAGGCTATATTGCTTGTTATGTGTGAAAATTTAATGATGATGTAGTTATCGAATGTTTACTTTTAGTGGGATATAACTTGGACAAAATAGTAAGATGTTAAGGAACGTTTGATTTAGTCATAGTGGGATACCATAGTTTCTTAAGCTGAGGAAGACTAGATATTCAGATTGACTAAGAGATGTGAAGATGTTCCTTAAAGTAGAGTAATCTTGATTAAATGATATTAGCGACTAAAAATTTGATGGGTACCACCATGGAACCAAGACAATGGATAGAAGGTTCATTATACATTTACGAAAGGAGTTTTAAAATATGCTAAAAAATTGTTTTATACAAATAATTACCCTCTTTCACAAATATTTTTGAAACAAGGATTTGTCATTTCGAAGAAATTTTTTATGATTTAATTTCTATGTAAAACTATGTCTTCTCATAAATTTATTTAAAATAATGAAAATATTTTTGGAAATTGTTTTATATATTGTTGGTGATATTTTTAGAAGAAGGAAGACTTTGACTTTAAAGAAGATGAATGCCTTGATTTGAAAATAGAAATATTTCGGTAAATGTTTTGCTTGTATTGGAATTCTCCTCTTTAGCAGATCCCTCTTTAATATTTGGATGAGTCATCCTTGTCTTTTGATGAGGGAATCACTATAAGAGGAATTTTGAATTAGATATTTCGATGTGTCTATAGATTGAAATGAGATGACTCTACAACTTGGTATGGATGTATAAAGAAGTCCCGAAGATAAAAACTCGATGAGGATGAAGTTGTGTTTAAACAATGACAACTCGATGTGGATTGACTTATGCTTATATGATAAAAACTTGATGAAGATGGGGTTTTGTTTAATGACGATGACTCGATGTTGATGGAGTCATGATGATGATCTATAGTGACTAGTTCGACAAGGAATGGAACTTGAGGGTGGAATAGGAGGAATGTGTTTTACTATGGATATAAATGGAAATAGAACGAGGATGTGTTCAAATATGACGATGCATGCAAAGAGATCGTTGATACTCAGAGTGTTTAGAAGCGTTCTCGTAAAACTGGGCTGTATGAGGAATCTCACTTGGGTATGAGGATGTGGTACCCTAGATCAAGAAAGAAATCCTTGTACCATGTACCTTGAGGATGTAGGGGTCTAGTTTCCTAGCCATTGAAGTGGCATGGATTCATGCAGCGAGAAACCAAGATTTTTTTCCATTAGTCTCTGGCAAAGGATGGACATACGAGTTATCATATATCCAACGCACATAAGTGATGAAAGAATTGATGCAGCTGCAGTACGAGTGGATGACCAAATTATTTAGAGAATGTATCCATGACTAGGCATATACTATTTTTGAGGATGTTACCAAGAGTAGGTGCACATGATATTTTGGATGTTATAGGTACGAGATGGTACATAAGTTATCTTGAGGATGAGGCTATGAGAAAGTCCATTGATAGTTTTGAGGATACACATATAATGGTGGATGTGTAGTCAGTTTGTGAATTAACACACCTATGTTATAAGTTGGTATGATAGTGCGATGTTTCTATTTTTGAGTATGTGTGATTTATTTTGTGATCTATACTAATTGTTGATTTATAATCATTTATTTGTACATGCATGCTTTGTTTATTCTATGTTTTGTTATGGACTTTTATTACGGTCAATTATGGTTGTATTGTTGAGATGAATGATATGTGTTAATCTATGATTAAGATCGTTTCACCTTTGTTGATGAAGGGTTATTTTTACATACCATAGTATGGATTGTATAATGAAGTATATGTGTTACTATAGTATGTATACGTAGAAAATTGAATTCATTATTGTGAATTAATTGTATTGTGTCATGATCAATGATGTTATGTAGTCGTTATACGCTGCTTTTATAAGTAGTTAAGCTATGGTTGATGTATTTCCCCATATTTTGTGATTAAACCCATGATGATGATTTATTGATTTGGTTGGGTTTTGTAACGACCCAGAATTTTGAACAAATTAAATTTGAAATATTTAATTAATTTTAAATATTTCAACGATAATTTAATTTGAATCCCCAATATAACTTTGAATTTGGCGATTAAATTATAAAACTTAATCTATTGAATGCTGAATAAAAATTTGAATCTTCAATTTTAAGCTGAAGAAAAATATTTCAAAAGCTTTTAAAATCTATATTGATATTACTGAAGATAATAGAAGCTTCAGAATCGAGTTTGAAAGTGATTTGTCTAGTTTTGAAATTTATATCGTTCAACCGATATTTAAAAATAGCCATCCGAGGCACAGTCTCGGAATTCGACGAAACCAGTTCCATTGGGTCTGGAATATTGTATTATTGCCGGGTTTCAAATTTTGTATTTTTCAGAGTTGTTATGTGACCGTGCGGTGAGTAAATGCGTTGAAAGTAAATCGAAATTCAATTTAAATTTAAAATTTGTAATTGGTCACCTCAGCACGTTACTCTCCTTTAATCACGCAGTAAATCACGATACTAGATCGTGTAGAGCATGCCTCGGTTTCAATTTTAAATAACAGTTTGTTCCTTTCTCTTTTGTTCTGCTCAAATCAAAAGAAAAATGGCGACATCCCCTTTTCCTTTCTCTCGTTCTCCCACTTCAATTAACCTACTGGCCGCTCACTTTCGTTTTCAAATCAAAGAAAAAAAATGGAACAAAACAAATAAATGGCCGTTCGATTTATTCACAAGCAAGGCAAGGCGGGGGAGTTCTCGATTTCGTGATCGAACAGGCGACGCTCGCTGGAAGATGGAGCTCGCGACGGCAAATCGAAGCCCTTCAAATCGATCTTGTCGCGTATGGTGGGGTTATGGTCAAGGAGCGCCACCTGTCGCGAGGTAGATCGGGGCGACGGCACGGCGATTTTGGCATAGCAAAGGGGCGCATTGTCTCGTGCACGCAAGTGGGGAAGAGGGGAGCTCGAAGCTTCAACTCGAGTTCGACAGACTGGGGTTCCGATCGTATAGAGGAAGGAGTTCGAAATCGAACTGGCGGAGCACGATGTCTGGGTTTATCGTCGAACTGCAGAGGATTGAGAAGGTGCCACAGCTCGATCGGGGACTTCGAAGGTCAGGGCCGTTGTCGTGAACATGGGTTCTCTGTACGGTGGAAGCTAGGGCAGTAAGGTATATGTGAATTTTATTCAATTCAATTTAAATCTAAAATGAATTTTAAAAACGTACAGAACTATCAAGGAAAAGTCATTTGCTATTGACTGGTATTTTATACATATATGTTTAGTTATAAACGATTAAAAGAATTTCTTAAATGAAGGATGTAATATTAGAAGTTTAGATAAAATCAGGTTTTTCGGAAATCTTTATAAAACTATTAAAAATTATTTTTGTTACTAAGAAAATTGTTGAAAGGAAATTTGTTTAAAATTTAATCGTTAAGTTAAAACTAAATTATTAGCTGAATTTAAAAATTTAAAATGGTGGAGTGAACTGTTCGAATTTATTTCGAATGTTAATAAAATTTTATAATTGTTTATACAAGGTCGAAATTGTGATGAAAACAAAACAGAAATGGAAAAATGGATTGCAAATAAAAAGGGCAAAGGTGAGATTTTTCTCACTCGAATGAAATTGGATTTTTGCAGTTATTGATTGATTGATTTCTATTTGGATGTGATATTAGATATAGTAGGATATATCTATATATATATATAGCAATATATACATATTGGCATATGTATATATTGGAATGGATTGATTGATTTCCCGCACTGTATAGCGGATGAGACCCTATTGCGCCGTTATTAAGCGGATGATATATTTATAAATCCCATATACCGCGATATTCCACCTCGAAGTGGAATTGGTATTGTGCTAACGTCTTTGGATGCAGGGAAACAGGTTGGAGGGATCCAACTGGATTCCTCACCAGTATTTAATTATTTGCAGATATTTGTTGTATATGCTGTTATCATATTGATATATGATATTGAATGTTGTGATGGACTAATTGGTGCGTTGCATCATCGGATCCAATTTTGAAAGTTTAAAAATAACGATTTTAACTTTAAAAGAAATTTTAAAAGTAATTATTTGAAAGTATACGTTTATTTAAAATTTGAATTGATTTATTTTAAATAAAAATAATTGTTAAAATATTAAAGTTATAAAAGTTAAGATTTTTGTGAAATATAACTGAAAGGTGATTTTTGAAATAAGTAGTTAAATAATTTATAAAATAGTTTAAATTTGGATTTTTGAATTATTAAAAAAAACGATGTATATAAAAGATGTACAAAATTGATATTTATTAATTAAAATTATTGGAATTTTAAAACGAGTTTTTATAAGTGTCAAAATAATGAAATTTATAGATTTATAAATTGTGAAGTTAAAATGAATGAAATGTATAGAATTATAAATTGTAAAGATATGAAATTTATAGATTATAAATTATGAAGTTAAAATGAATGAAATGTATAGAATTATAAATTGTAAAGATATGAAATTTATAGATTATAAATTGTGAAGTTAAAATGAATGAAATTTATAGATTATAAATTGTGAAGTTAAAATGAATGAAATTTATAAATGTATAAATTGTGAAGTTAAAATGAATGAAATTGTAGAATAAAAGATTTATAAGAAATTTACTTATAAATTGGATTTTTGCCTTTAAATGGAATATTTATCGAATTGTTAATAAAGAAGATTTATAAATCAAAGTTGTTAAAAAAAAAGAAATAGAATTTATAAACGTGTTTATAAATTCGAAATCGATTGAATTTGATAAATTAAATATAGAAGATTATTAAAGAAGATATATTCGCGATTTTGGATAGCGAATTTTTGTTGAAATAAAAATGTGTAGAAATGATTGAAATTGGGTTAAGTGAAATATATTCACGATTTTGGACAGTGAATATATTGTTAAGTAAAATGGATTTATTTTTGAAGAAGTGATATTAAAAAAAATGAAGTTAAACATTTTAAAGATGTTTTTTTTTAAAATGTGGGAAATATCGAAACCATAGATTTCAACATTTCATTGTTGAAATAGACGTTTTCGAGAAATAAGGAAATAATGGACTATAACACTGTTGTTATAGTAAATGATTTCCGGAAGGAAATGTTTTATATAGTATTGGGATTTATATATCTATCTTAAAATTCGAATCCCTATACTAGTGATTTTGGGTCGTCGTAACGATGTTTTACGCAACATTCGTTTTGACCCAAATAAATGTGTTAAAAGAATATTTTCCATAACGAATGAAATATATACTTAGCATTTATTTAAGTATATCGAATATTTTCAAATGTTGAAAATAAATAGATTAGTGAATTACTTATTATTAAATAAGTATGGAAATGTTTTCCAAATATGAAATGAAACGTTTTTGAGAATTTATCTTTGTAAAGATAAATTGAAATTGAATATTTGAAATCGATTTGAAAATCGTATATCAGTAGATATTTGGAAATATAAATTCACTATGGAATTTATAAAAGAAATGGGAATTTGTTTAAAAATAAATATTGATTTATTTTTGAAGTGTGGAAATTTTATATCTAGTAAAGATATTTTGGAAAATAAATAATTTGGAAAATTATTTGGAATCTGATGATGTTGCGCATTTTTATTGATAGTTAAATAACCGACTATCAATAATTACCTTGAATGGGTATTTGTTGTGAATTGGATGAATTTGAATGCCACACTTATTTTGAATAAGCGCTCACTATTCGGGTTAGCCGGGAAAGGACCATGGGGTCGTATAACCCATTCCGAATATGTGATACGTCGTAATGAATCGCATTTGATGACCGGTGTTGAAGACCGGATATTTTTGAAAACGGAAGGATTACCGTCGAGTTACTCTACATCGACTGATCTTCGATTTAAAGGTTTTATCACCCTTAGTGACGGGAAGTCCGAACGTGATTGAAAATTATTCGGAATTGCAAGGGCTTCGTGAGAAGTGCCTTCGGTTCTGTTCGATCCCGGAACAGACTTGTATGGATTGTGTGTCTGACGTTACAAATTGAGATATAAAGCTGATTTCTTTCAAATACATTTCTGTTGGTGGCGGAGAATTTATTCTCTTAGCTTAACACCCTTCTCTGAGACGTACGAGCTCAGAGGTTATGTAGTTGAAATTTATCAGCAATATATTCCCAATTTGGTAACGTGGCATGCTGAGTGTTGCTGTGAAATGATCAGTGTTTGATCATTTGTGATATGATCATTTGTTTGATCATTTATCTTTGTGATCATAGGTTGATCATTTGTTGACCCAAGGCATGGCTTTGTGAACAAAGCGTAGCTTTGTGGACGAGACTTCGTCGAGCCTCACACCCCAGAAATGGTCAAAACAGGAAGGATGCAGCAAGGTTCTAGGGAGTAGCGCCCCTTAGTGTATGTCATTCCTTTTGGATAAAGGTGGTATCATGGTATGGAGCCCAGATACTTAACCTCTGTAGATGCTGCGAATTTATTACTTTGTGGTAGTTGGAAATCGAGGATCCTCGGGAAGATCGGTGACGATCGGGGGATGGCATACGCGTGTCAGTAGTTACCTATTTTTGCAGAGGTAACCCGGCCTTGTGTTGGCAGAGATCTAACCGTAATGTTAGGTTATTTCTCGGAACGTCATTCCAGAGGCGTTCTGTTCGTGGAATAGGAAGTTCCTTAGCCTGACCATTTGTTGGAAATCCAAAGAAACAATACGAGACTTGTACGGTTTTAGTTGTAGAACCTATCATTCACTTATGGTGGCGCCCCACTGTTTGGATGGTAGCTATAGTAGGCATAACGTGAAATGCCTATGCTGGCTAAGATTTATATTATACTTTCGAAATGTTTTCTACACTATGCACTAATAATAATATCAAAAATGATTTGATTTTGCGTATCAAGCATCTTTGACTATCATAAGGAGAAATCTCCTCCGATTCTGCGTTTGCATTGTGTGTGTGTGCGGGAGGCCTTATGGTAGTCTCATTTTCCAAAAGCATTGCGAAATTGACTTTAAAATCTCCCTGTTTGTTTCAAAGATAAAACTGTTTTACGATCTCACACCAGTCACCATGACTGACTCGGAGTTTATTGTTTCCCTTCTAAACTCTGGGTGCCCACCAATTTCCACACGGGCAGTCTAGAGTTATGTTATTAGGATATACTGGATATTCTAGAGCTTTGGAAGCAAGCTAGATGGCGAGACATAGTATTTGTATCTGATATTATTTATTCCGCTGTGTATTCTGTATGAGGACAAGTTTATATAACTGTCCATTGTTGTATCGAGTTGTATATTGACTCTGTTGATGTATGTATAAAATTGATATAGTTCTTTGTTTAAAAGACTAGTGATTATCTATTATATTTTTGTTCCGCTGCGAATGTGAGATTCTGATATTGTTTCTGTTTCTGATGTTGTTCTGTTGTTCTTCTTTCTTTCTCTTTTCTTCTATCTTTTCTTCTACCTCTTCTTTTAAACCCTAAGTATTCGGTTTTTCGGCATTCGTTTGTTCGGCAGTTGATACAGTGGACATATCGATGTCGATTTTCGAAAGTCGAAGAATCGGGTCTTTACATGTTTTGTATTTTGAGAATTAGGAAGTACAATTCTTATAATGGGGGGAAAATGTAATGACCCGCAAATCCTAAACCGTTAATATCAAATTAATTTTAATAAAAGGGTGAATTGGATGTCTTAGTTATAACCATTGCAAAGGTCTTTCTGAGCTAATCAATTTAATATATAATTTTTATGGGTTTCCAGTTACGGTATGCGAAATAGAGGCGTTACAGAGTTTAAATAGGGTACACAACGACTTTTGGGCCAAACGGTTACATATAACTGAACCTACCTTGTTGCCTATATAATAACGCTTAGAAACCATAAAGGATAGCCGTCATGTATGTCTCTCTTCCCTAATTTCGAAATTCCACTTAATCTCATTTTAATAGCGGTCAATTTTCGCTAATTACAAATTGATTCAAAATTTAGAGTGTCCAATACCCATCAAATTATATATCATCGTGAAGCTCTCGATGAATGGAGTGGACGGGTAGTATTCTTTTGTTGTAATTATGCTCGAGTCAATCATAAATCATGATCAAAGGTCAAAATCGACGAACTAAGGTCTGGAATTGAGGGTTTTCGATTCGTACATCAATTGGTGAAATTGAGAAAGCAATCATGTAAAGGTCTATCATATGAACCCGATTATAATAACCCAATGTCAGGAAGAATTTAGTTATGAATTAAATAATAAAGATATAAATAACTACATGAGTTTAAAGCGATGTTTATAGAATTATAATGAATAATTTGGAAAATTCTATATGAAATATTTAATATAGTAAAACAAATTATATTTTTTTGATAAGTATTCGACATCAATAAATTAATTTAAACATATTATTATTATTATTCTAAATGATCATTTCAAGAATTAGAAAATAAAGTTAAATAAAATAATTAATTTTGTTGTAAATAGAATATGTTTTAAATAAGCGAGATTAGAAATTAATTGATATTTAAGTAAGTTTTATATAATAAATAGGATTTAGAGTTTATATTTGAATTGGTTTAAATAGAAATGAAAAATAAATGTTAAAAGTAAATGAGAATAAAACAACTAATAAGTAAACTTGGTTAAGTCTATTATTATAAACTAATTAACGTAAAAAAAGATTTTATATTTAAAATTCCAAAGATTTCTAAATTTGGAAATTTCGTTTGGGTATATAAATATGAGTGCACTATTAACTTATGTTCAGAGGTTATCTTCTTCAACAATCAAAAACCCTACCACCTTTTCATCACTTTAAAAATTCAAAACAATTAAAACAAATTGTTAGAAATTCTCAAAGTCAAAAGTAGGCTTCTTGACATGTTTCTACACCACTTAACAGGAAGAAATCCTAGTTGTAGCACTAATTTTTGATATTGAAAATATACAGTGGAGAAAAAAGCAGGGAGAAGAAGGAGTTAGAGCTAATAGTTTAAGCTTTCCATCTTCAGGTGAGTTTCTTGCTCACATCTACACCATATTACAGCATACTACGTATGCAATTCGATGGGTTATGAGAACGATGTTGGTATTATGTGCACAGAAGATGAATTTCACATTAATTATGAATATACTTCGTTTCTGGTGATGATTGGATAAATGAAAATGAATACAAATTGTGCTTGAATATGTGTTGATTTGTAAAACGGGATGTAAGTTGGAAATAGTTGAGAGTTGATCGAAATTTGGTCGAAAGGGAAGAAAATGGTAATAGGCATCTCGTCGATGAGGAGGGATTGGTTGACCTTATACCGACCGATGGTTCGACGGACCGTCCTCTAATTTTAAATGAGTTAAAATATATAATATTTAAATATAATAATATATATAATATGGATAATAAATAAATGATAAAATAAATGAAAAAGAAGTATAACCAATACAGAACAAATATACATGAATAGATAAACTTTATAATCAAATATCATTATTAATAATTAAATATAATGTAAGTATAACAAATTGTTTATGATACACACACACATACATACATATTAAGTTAGTTCAAGAAGTGATAATTAATATTTATATAAGAAGAATTTAATTATAAAGTAAATAAATAAATAAATAAATAAAGATTAATATTTAAGATTTATTAATTAGGGATTTAAAGAATTTAATTCATAATAACTAAATTGAGATATTTTCTCTATTTTAATAGAAAACATCTTATAAATCGTGTGTATGTGTATTAGGATGTTCTGTGCTATGAGGAATTTGTAATAAACAGAGTTATAATACCGTATGGAATGGGGCATTCTTTAATATTTCTCTGGTTATACATAGGACTTGTGGCATAGATGTGATGGATGCGAGTGAAATTTATAGCATTAAGTAAACGATTGAGTATCACACAGTGGTATGGAATGCTGTTGTGATATTTCTTCGGCTAGTCATTGCAACTAGATGGCACTCAAATGACGTGTAGTGATATCGAGTTTGAGTTCTTGTGAAGGAAATCATTGTGGTATGTTAGGCTTAGTGCTTGCATTTATTAAGAAAGGCTTTATGCCTATATTATAGATATTATATGTCATCTATCATGATGTACTCCTTTTATTGGTGTTGGAGAGGACCAGATTAGGCTAGCATCCACCCTAGCGGTCTGATCGTGGGGTCGAGCCCAAGATCTATGACACCTTATTTTCTATAGCTTTATGCTTTAGCTTCCTGCATGCGCCTTTGTGTCACTTAGGCTAACAGTCTGTTACCTATAGGTTCAAGTGCAGGGCTGCGACTTAGACTTCGCGTCGACGAGTAACCAATGGATACATGTCACAATGACCGTCGAGGTAACTGAAGGCTATAGAGTCTATGTGACTTTGGAGCTGGCTTCGTGCTATCAGTCTCCCCATCTGGTTCTAACGGAGTGATAGATATGCATATACTATTTATACCCTCACTTGGATATAGTTATGGGCTAGGAGACCCAGACACACACACACACACACATATATATGACTCTACTTAGGACCATGACATGAGATATATTTATATAGATTTGAGACTTGGGGTATAGATAAATAATCCGATAATGAATAGTCAATATAGATGATTATATATGTTTGAAATATGAAATTAACTGATAGAAATATATCACCTTAATAGTCGACATGATATAACTTTTATTAGATCATTAACTCATTGCATTCATGATCATTATTGATATACATATTTATAGACGTAGACTGGCCCATGTGTTTTACATTACTCGGGTCAGGATCCCAAGGTATTACAGTTGTAGGTACTCCGTAACATCTACAGACTTATGAACTTATTGGAGTAGTCACATTAGGATGATAAATTCCCTAATGTATTTTGTAGCCTGTTGTATATGTATATGTATATGTATATGTATACTCTGTGTTTGATGTAGTGATGTATGTATATCGTGGGTCGGAGTCTCACTACAAAAAATCTATTATTAGTGGCAGTAAATCACAGCGTTTAATAACTAAGTGCAACCATTGATATAAAATAAATGAAATAATCAATGCTACAATAGTAATCCCGCCTAAAATCTATAGAAGGAGGTGAAATTTTATCCTTGTACGCTTTCCTTTTTTATCATTTTCATTATTCTGTGAAAGTTAAACAAAACAATGTAAAAAAATCCTCTCAAATAAGAAAAATAAAAATCATTCTCTCAAACGTTGAATCATACCTCCTTTGCCTCCCACTTAGAACCTCATCCTATCTCCAATTGAGCCTCCACAACACCCTTTCTGACCTCGGCCTCCCATACCACATTACATCGGTAAGCATTTCCTAGATTCATTGATTTTTTAAATTTATTAAAATTGGAATGAGATATAAATTCGAAATTCAAATTATTGCTAGTTAGATTTGATTTATTTTTACTTCCTATAAGATTCGATTCAACCTTGCGTGCTATAAGTTAGAATACAAATTGAGCTTAATAACTTGTTCTCTATAGTGAATTGAAATATTTTCGTATATTCAGTTCAGGACACGATTTAGGTTAGGTTAGGCTAGATTCAAATCCCTTTTAGTCTATCATTTAGGTTAGAATTATTGTATCGTATTTTAGTAATGAAACATGATAGAAAAAAACTTAGTGTCTATAATTGTAATATTATAATATATCAATTATAATGGTGCAATCATATATTTGAAATATCGGACATTCTTGAGTTTACTTTTGATCGAAAATGAATCTCAGTGGTGGCAAAAATTTGTTAAAATGGTTGTAGATATCTTATGTAGAAAGGAGAAAATGAAGCTAAGCTTACTTATGCTTACTCTGAAAATTTGAGGCTAATATGTTCTGATATTCGAGTTTGATGCCAATGCATATAAAATTAAAAGGATTTCGCTTAACTCACAAAATGTTTTGTAATCAAATTTATCATACATGAATTTGGTGCACCAACTAGTGAGTAATAAGGTGCATCAATTTCGCTCGGATTAATGCAGCATGCTAGCAAATAGTAATGTGACTTAACAAAAGGTTTAACTTGATGAATAATATATGGGACAAAAAGAAACACAAGGCAGTACAAGATTGGGTTAAGATCACTTCATTAGAACTCAAGAGGTTCAGTTGCATCCAAGGAATCATATGGATCACCACACCCTTGCTGTTATCGAGAAAAAGTTTACCATGTGAAATGTTCTAAGAAAAATCGAGAAAGATTCCACCATTAATTGATTAGATTTTAATGTCATGTAATCTAAAATAAACTTTAAGAATAAAGAAAACAAATAAATGGTAGTTTTCACACCCAATTCAGAGTATAGTATCAATGTATCATGAGCTATAGCATGTACTATTTTGGTGTGAGTATTGAGTATCCATCTTCAAATACAAATGAAGAAACACATCAAAACCAAATATTATACATAACATATTGGATATTACTCAAAAAATATATTTTATAACATTGAAATTAAAGTAGAGAAGCTCTCGACATAGATGGACTTGTTGAATACTTTTGTACAGTTGTATATGCAGAATAATTTCATCACTAGCCACTTGCTCATGTTTTCATACTCATATACTCAAGGCCATTGACAAACACAATATGCAACGTTCATAATATTACATATGTGATTGGAGTAAAGTAAATCCTACAAAGTATTCAAGCTAACACTATGCCACAAAGTGAATAAGACAACAATGATCACACAACATAAGGTAGATTTTCTGTTATCCTGCTATTTACCACTATTCCACACAACATATGGATAAAGTAATCTATCATTTGAATAGCCCCTGAAACCTCTATGTTCATGCTTGCCCTTTAGAATATTTTATCTGTTGTCTGATTGAAGTTATCAAAAAATTTAGTTTTGGCTCCATATTTTCCCTCTCAATATTTTCGTGGCCGCATTCATTAATTATTCTCTCTTCACTTTCTTTTCATTCCGTCTTATCAAAATATATTTCCCTCTTCTCAAAATTTCCCCCCTTCGTAAAATTTATTTCCCTCTTCTCAAAATCAAATCGGTAGAACCCTAAACTTAAACTCGTCTTTGACCCATCTTCGATCCATCTTCTGGAATTAGGGTTTCAAATCGGCTTGATAATGAGATCACTCAAACAACGATTGATAAAGAAATTGGTTTCCATTTTATGGCCGCATCGGTTCAAGCTTGCTTCAATTTGTCAAGTATTCTTCGATTGATATATGGTATGATTTCTGCCCCTTTCGATTTTGTATTGATCTCGACTTCGATTTTAAGAGCCAGTGATGAGATGGGTTTATATATGAATTTATTTCCTATATTTTTTATTTAGACTTGAATTTGGATTTTAAACATTGGATGTTGATTTTGTATTGCTGCATATATTTTTGACCGCTTTGTTTTTTGATTTTCTGCTTTATGGCCTTGACTCGTTTAATTATCGAGTTCTCTTATATACTCGAGTATATTTTTACTTGGTTGAATATATTGATTTTGAGCATTCTGCCTTGTTCACCTAAATTTGTATATCTAACTTGAATTTGTTGAATTGGCTGGTGATAAGAGAGTTGTGCAAGGCACTAGCACTTATTTAGCTGTTCAAGGCAGTGCATACTGGACTTATTTGTGGCTTATGAACTTGAACTTGAACAATTATTCACTTCATTGTTCACTTCATTATTTGATTTTGAGTTACTTTCCTTGTTCACTTCATTGTTCGACTTTGTTAAGTTCATTGTTTCGCTAGTTTCCCCTTGCTTGTTTTGTTGCCCCTTGCACTTGTGATTTTTACACTTTATTGTTCGATTTTGGGAATTTCTATGTATATACATACATATGTATGTATATATGTGTAATTTGTTTGTGGCACTATCTTGTTTTAATTTGTGGCACTGTCTTGATTTAATTTATGACAGTTTCTATTTGTAGCACTGCCTTACTTTAATTTGTGGCACTGCCTTATTGCATTGTTGCATTGTTGGCCTTGTCCATGTACTTGCACACATATGTATATACATATCTACATGAATATACATATATGTATATATGTTAGTGTGCTTGAACTCTGAATGGTTTTAATTTTCTGATGGACTCATGAGTGTGCCTTGCCTTGCCTGAACCTTGACTGGCTTGAACTCTGCCTAGTTCTATTCAACTGCCTTTTGAATGTGCTTGTCTTTTTACTATTTGCACATGTTGTACCATTTCATGAACTGGTTTGTGAAATCCCTGCACTGGTTTTACTTGTATCATGCATGCGTACCATTACTGACATGTTGTTGGCCTTTGAATCTAGTTTGTGAAATATCTTCTATGTATATACATACATACATATGCATATATGTATGAAATATTACCATGTTTTTTTATTGAACTTCCATATGTGTGTCTCCTCTGTGTTGCAATCTTGTTTTTGCTTTGCCTTGGTCCATGTTGTTAGCCTTGTTCACATGTTTCATTGTTTCATTATGGCCTTGTTCATGTACTTGCACACTATTGGAACTGGACTAGCCCGCAGCGGAAGTTATGGGTGAATTGCAAAATTTACCCTATTGGATCTTTTATTGGGCCTACGAAGTCTAACTGAATTAGAACATTTCTAAATTTCATTTAAATAAAATCATTTATTTTATTTTATTTAAATATATTAAAATATAAAATTAATTTTATTTGATTTAGTATATACATAAATGTATCATATACATATATGTGTGAGTGCATATGTAACATAATAATCCATGAAAGGTATAATATGCCCATATGTAGACGAGGAATCTAATCAACGGGAGAGTTTGAAAAGTAGTCAACACTTTATGGTTGAGAGTCAATTATTCTGGTATCAAATATCTTACGAATCAATTTGTCTCATGATCTTTTATAAATAACACTAAATTTTTCGGGAGAGAAATCTCCTATTACTATAGCCCCTTTAAATTAATATCCCAAATGTTAGAACATCTATGCTTAAGGATCACCCAATTAATATACTAGGCCCCAATTAATATACTGGCCTAGGTGTTGGGATTTACATCGCAACAGACATATTAGCTCATTTTGTATGTCATATATGTTGTTCAAATATATGCATGTATATGTGTTACAAAATACACACACACACACATATGTATGTATAAATATATTATATATAATATATGGACATAAAACATTTATATATAGACAAATATATATATATAGAAAGAGAGAAAACAATTATTAAAAATTATTAATAATTCAAAATTAACTTAGTTTTGCAAACATAATAATTTTAGTATTTTAATTTGTATATATTATGAATAAAATAATGTTTTCATCCATAAATAATTAACATAAAATAATATATTAATGAAAATTCAAATTTTACAATTTTCAAAAATCTAGGATCATAAACTAGAGCTTAGAAAAAATCTGGAGATTTTCCAAAGTTGAAATATTATTTTTAAAAACAAATACATTGATTTCGACAATAATTATTTAATATAAAATAATATATTATTAAAAATTAAAATTTTAAAATTTTAGAAATTCTAGGATCATGAATGAAAGGTTACGAAAAATTTTGAAGAATTTTTCAATTAAATTATTAATTTTAATAAATCATAAGTTTTTCTGAAATATATTAATTATTAAAAATAATAAACTTTATTGAAAAATTCCTAAAAAAATTTCTATATGTTTCTAAAATGATATAATATTTAAAAAATATAATTGAATTTTTAATGTAATAATTATTTTATATATAATAAAAAATTCAAAAATTCAATAAATGTTAATTTGAAAATATGAATATATATATGATAATTAATTTTCCAATTTGTAAATTCATATTATATATAAATAAGTGTTCTAAATTTTTTAAATAATATATATATATCTTATATATGCATATATGCTATTATGAGAGAGAAATATACACTAATATATATATATATATATATGAATTTATTAATAAATATATATATAACAATTATTAATGGAAAAAATTGATTTTGGACAATAAACAACATTTTTCTATACATAAATCAAATAGTATAATAAACAAATTATTGACATAACCAAACTGATTTTTGACAACCACATCTACTTACAAAAATCTCACTTAACTAAACATATAATAGCAATATATTGAAACAGATATGAAATTGCTCATTATAGGATCATCGAATATAATTTAATTAATGTAATATGAATTAAAATTACCAATTTAATGATGCCTTTGAATCCACATTGAAGCAATGACTTCCCTTCCTTTTACTGTTCTTGATTCGTCAGATTGCAAGTCCGGAATCACCGACCTCTAACTATCAAATAGTATTATTTTAATTTGAAATGTATTTGAGAATTTTGAAGTGGATTGAGAGCTATGTTTTAATCAGTAGTGTAGAAGGTAATGGGGGCCAAAAAAGTTCATCATTATTTTTAGAGATACGTACGTACGTACGTACGTACATACATACATACATACATATACATATATATACATATATATATGCACACACACACATATATATATAGGGTTGTATTAGAGAGAAACGAGGAAAACCTTTTTTACCCATTCTCACTTGATCTCAACTCATTATCTCCAAGCCAATTCCCTATGTTTTAGCCATCCCTAGACCTTTCCAAAACCGAAATTTTGCAGCCCTAATGATGGGCCTTAAACCCATCTAAGCCCAAGCCAAAATACTATGCAATTAAATCTAATTTAATCGCTTGTCGATATTGTATATCGATCGATATATTTATAACTATTATAAATATATATAACATTATTTATTTCTCAAATCATATTCAAATGTTATAATTAATATTTCCATAAATATTAATTAATTTATAATAACTATAAACTAATTAATCGTTCGGTCTTAAGGGAATTCATCATTTCGGCTGTGTAACTCTTGGGTGTAAATTTGGTCAGCGATTAACATCGAACTATTCTAATGTTAACGTTCACACGTCATTTAGCATGTGGTGTGACAATATGGCCAAATTTATCGCTTACTCATTTTCGGTAAAAATCACTTTTTAGTTTAATAGCGTTACTCGGTTTGACATTTGTTTACACCAATTATCTTCGTCAAAACTATATCACTTTGGACTTATGGAATTTGGTAATAGTCAAAATTCCAACCTCATCCTCATTCAACTCTATAGTCCAAATATAAAGTCCTTGGTTCAATAATAACAATTATTATTAATCGAAATGCTCTGGCCAGAGACTTCGACTTTGAGTTGACTTGAGTCGACTGTGATACTAACCGCATATAACTGAGGAGACAAATCCTCTCTTGAATAGTGCTTCACTTCCAATACTTCCACTCGACCCAACTATAGTCACTCGATGGACGCCATGCTATGATTTAGCTATAATCAAAGCAGAGCTTTCATATTGAAGATCCATAATATTCTCAAGTCGAGAGAACTATGTAAATCAATCACATCGATATTTTCTGTTTGACCTTAGTTATATTAACCAACAGAAAACTATCGAGTGAGTCGTTCCATAGTTATCCAATAACTATTAGTACGTAACCCCTAGGTGCCCCCAGTAGTCATGAGTAATACATTGCCCAACATTTGGAGAGCGTTACATACTCCAGTCTCAACGGATATATCGATATCCAGTCTCGATGCATCTTGACTAGGAACATTTAAAATGATATATTTGTTTCGTTGTGATAAATTACTCACAGTTACAACACTTTGTAACTACTATCACAAAATATACCATTTATGGATTTTTCTATTAAATATACTTATAATTAAGTTAATTAATTAATATAATCACATTATATCAGGTATATAATAGGTATATCAACTATTAATCAAGTATTAATATAAACACAATCCTGCCCCCCCACAAAATTGATATTATAATGCTCCAAGAAACTAAGTTAGCCGACCCCACACAATCACACTTGACACAAACTGTTGGTACACTCTTATCTGGGTGGGCCCACATTGATGCCATTGGATCCCGTGGTGGGATCATAACTGCATGGAATGAAAATAAATGGTCCCTACATCAAATTATCAAATTCCCCTCAATACTTAATGTCGCTCTGCGAAACTCTGATTCTGGCATAATCTACTTCTTCTCGAATGTGTATGGTCCCTCCGACTCACAAGGCAGGGCTGTCTTGTGGGATCATTGCATGGACTTTGCAGCCCGAATAAATGGCCCATGGACTATTGCCGGAGATTTTAACACCACTAGACACCCCACTGAAAGAAACTCTGGTAACCTTTCCCAAGACTCAACCGCCTTCAACAACTTCATCAATTCTTGTGTGCTAATTGATCCCCCCATCAGTAACCGCCTCTTTACCTGGTCTAACCGTAGAGACAACCCATCTCCTCTGTCTCGGGACTGGCAACCACGATCTCAGACCATTGACCCCTCCTGTTTGACTCTGGCTCTCTGAACACCACTCACAAACCATTTATATTCGAACAACTCTGGCTTCTTGAGCCATCCTTTGATGACTTTGTCAAGTTAGCCTGGTCTCAACCCACCAATCTAGAATCTCCTACTGCTCGTATTGTGGCCAAGCTCCGTTCGCTCAGAAAATTGATAAGACCTTGGGCCAAATACATCTGGGGCTCCCTTAAATTTCGGATCTCACAAGTCCAAGATGAAATCCTCAACCTTAATATCCTCGCCGAATCTCAACCCCTAATTGAACCAGAAATACATCAGTTGAACCTCCTTGAAAAGGAATTGGACAGGCTCCTTAAACAGGAAGAAATTGGTTGGAAACAACGTTCCAGAGCAAAGTGGCTGGAAGAAGGAGATAGAAACACGGCCTACTTCCACAGGTTAGCAAATGGACGACGCAGATCCTCGACCATCTCCAACATTCAACATAACAACATCACCTACTCTGACCAATCTGATCTCCTCCACCTCTTCACCAACCATCACCGCAACATCCTAGGCAAACTTTCCACCCCTCTACCAGACATAGACTGGAGTCTCCTTTACCCTGACCCTCAAAGTCTGCAAGTAGACCACCCCTTCTCGGAACAAGAAATCTGGAATGCAGTTAAAGATATGTCAGACAATAAAGCTCCTGGACCTGACGGCTTTGGCCCCCTTTTCTTCAAACACTTCTGGAGTACAGTGAAATCTGACATTATGGACATGTGCCTCGAATTTCAAAATGAACCCAGCTTGGTTGCACGAATCAACTATGCCATCATTTCCCTCATCCCAAAATCTGACGACCCTTCCTCCCTTGATTCCTTTCGACCTATCAGCCTCCTCAACACCACCTTCAAAATCATTACTAAAATCCTTGCAAACCGACTTCAAGCTGTAAAATCCCCTCTAGTTGGCCTGGAGCAATCGGCCTTCATACTCGGGCGCAATATCCTAGATTGTGTGGCCGCCACTCAAGAAGTGGTGTCTTTCTGTCACAGAACCAACACCCCAGGAATCCTACTTAAACTTGACTTCTCTAAAGCCTTTGACTCAGTCAACTGGAACTTCATTCTCGCATTATTACGACATAGAGGCTTCCCACCGAGATGGTGCTCCTGGATATCCTCTATCCTGAACTCCAGCATGTCTTATGTATCAGTCAATGGAGAACTTGGCGGTCTGATCAAGTCTACGAGAGGCCTACGTCAAGGAGACCCTCTCTCCCCCCTAATTTTCGTTCTTATTGCAGATGTCTTCAACCGCATGATTAAACTGTCCATCTCCAACAACCACTTGGCCGGAATCAGCATCCCTACATCTAACCTTCAAATTTCCAACCTACAATTTGCTGACGATACCATCCTCTTTGCCTCACCCAATCCTAATCACCTACACTGCCTCAAAGTTCTCCTCTACGTTTTCGAATTAATCTCTGGCCTCTCCATCAACTTCCACAAAAGCTCCCTTATCATGCTTGGCAATACCAACCACCTTGGTCCCGCAACTGCTGCCGTCCTCAACTGCAAACTTTCCCAGTTTCCAATTTCCTACCTGGGTCTACCTATTCGGCCCACCAGATCACTCACGCGTCCTGACTGGTTACCCCTCATCAACAAAATTGAATCCCGCCTTGCATCCTGGAAAGCTGCTTCCCTCTCGACAGCTGGTAGATTAATATTAGTTAAATCGGTTCTCTCTGCCATCCCCTCCTACTGGATCTCCTTCCACAAACTCCCCTCTTGGGTCTCCAATAAAATTGACAAATCTCGCAGGACCTTCTTATGGAATGGCTCCAAAGCAAAATGCCTCATCAACTGGCGCTCAGTCTGCCTCCCCAAATGCCATGGTGGCCTTGGTGTCCCGAATCTCTCCTCGCTCAACACTGCCCTATTAACAAAATGGCTCTGGCGTTTTCTCTCCCTTGAAAATTTCCTCTGGAAGGATTGGATCCTACACTCATATCACTACTCTAATCCACACCTAGCTCTACACCTCCCCCCCCAGCTGCAGACCTTCTCCATTCTGTTCCAATGTCCTCCACACCATCCCCCGAGTCAAATCCCTCTTTCATGTTTTAATAGGCAATGGCAACAACTGCCTATTTTGGCATGACTTGTGGGTCGCCTCTTTCCCCCTAGCCAAAACACTACCTAACCTCTTCTCCTCCTCAAATCTACAACTTGCCACCACCTCTACCCTGTGTCACCTGGGCCCCAGTAGCCTTCATCCCCCCTCCCTTTTTTCCATCGAAACTTTCAATGAACTTCTCGTAGCCTCGAAAATCCTACAATCCCTTCGCCTATCCCACTCACCAGACCGCTTCACCTGGGCACTTAATCCATCCAAAGGCTTCTCTGTATCATCTTGCTACTCTTTCCTCGTCCACCCTGGCCACCTTTTCCCCTACAGCAGGATCTGGAACTGCCACTCACACCCTAGATTCCTCTTCTTCCAATGGTGCCTCATTCGTAACCGCATCAACACCAAAGACAGACTTATTCTCCTAAACATCCCCACTGATCCCCTCTGCGTACTTTGCTCCTCTCAAGTCGAAACAATTACCCACCTTTTCTTTGACTGTGATTTCTCTTTCGCAATTTGGGCCCCAACCAGCGCACATCTATTGGGTTACATTCCGGAGCCCATTTCATTTTTTGAATAATAGCAGCAAGACCTCGGAAATCACAATCTCGACATCTTTATCACCATTTACTGTTGGTGCATCTGGAAAGAACGAAATGCTTATGTCTTCAACAAACCTAGATCTTCATCCACGGCCATCTGTAGTCGAATCTCACAACTTTTCAATTACTGGACATGTACCAACTCGGCGCCCTTCAGATTTAGACTGAGGTTCGCTCCTGCTGACTCGGCGGAATCAATGGCCAGTACCAGCGCCACCCCGCGGTAGCAGCTCCGGTGCGATTCTTTCTGCCCCCATTTTGTCTGTTGAATCATCGATGTCTGTGATTGTGTCCCATCCTGTAATCCATTAACTCTTACGTACATTTCTATGTTAGCTAGCGTAGCCTAATTTTTTGGCCACCGGTTGGGCTTGTCAACCGGACCTTATTTCATATTATTCTACTAATATTATTAACCGGCTGTGTAGTTTATCACTACACAACCGTCTTTCTCAAAAAAAAAAGTATATAATAGGAAGAAAATACATTTTATTTCGAACAATATTGGTCAATGAGTTAGATATATGTAACAAATTACATAATTTCCCATAGGGCATACCCCTACTCTATCAATCTCCCACTTGCACTTGGGGTCAATTATGGAATCTAATTCCAACTTCTCCAATTAGTTTTCTCAAAACCAATTAGGTCAGTCCCTTAGTAAATGGGTATGCTATTATGTTTTAATTATCTACTTTGTCGATTAACTCTCTCTGACACTGATAAAATGCATTTATCATGTGGAACGATTCGAAGTATGTCTTTCGACTTCTAGTGGCTTTAAGTTCTATCATGACCAATTTCATGACATTGTTATCTTATAACAATATTATAGGATTCTCAACATTTGGAATCACCTTTGACTCAATTATAAATTTGTGCATTTATATCTATATACATTGGTTTATTGTAACGCTATTCAAGTTAATGTTCTCAACATTTCGTTGAATCGACCACAATCACTTTTATTTTGAAACATTTTCAAATTAAAGATTTTAACTTGAATTTTATCATCGACATGTTGTACTCAATATCACTTATAAAAGTTTGTGTCCAAACGTTCCATCATAACGAGTTCGTTGTTTCTATAAACAATTCTCTAGTATTTCATAAATACGCGAGAACACCTCAAACAACCATTTAGTGATATCAATTTGGATTTTTTATTTGCTCCATGTATCAAATACATAAACAAAACACAATATCATACACAACATTATCTGTATGATAATTCCTATTGCTAATGCATAAGGAATCCAACTTACATGTTCTCTTTTTAATTGGGTGCTCTTGTATATCGTTCTGGGACAATCCCTATATCTTTTATACTCACCATAAAATACATCATTTACAATCCAAAATTGAGTATTAAAACCACTAAAGTTGATTTTAATACAAGCATATTGTTAAAATCAACAACGTGTTGTTTACTTATAGTTTAGAAATATTAATGTACCTTTTAACATTCTTTCTTATGAACACACGCTTCCTCTGCACTTTGATTGAAAATCGAATTATTTGATATTTCTATCAAAATACTTATTCAATCTTGATGCTTATAAAATGATACATTCGTATCATTTCTTGGATCATATCCAAAGACTCACAAACCCAATATCACTCCCACTGACTTCGAGGCATTTTTGGTTAATATGTGTAAACGGCTTACTCTAAATCATTATTTAGAATTTTATGTTTCAATACATAAGTATCAAACACTAAGTCTTATTGAGCGATAATTTTGTGAGTAAATCTAATTAACTTGAGCATGTTGAATACCGAATCTCTTATGCTAATTTCAACAATTGAAATTTGCGATATTATTCTTATCTACATTGCTCATTTAATTCCGACCACATTAGTCTTTCCAATAAAGACACAATCTCGGCCGATGGATCACATCTCTTTGGTTACGACCACCAAAATCATATTTTGATAGTGTACTTGGAATTCTTTCAGATTTGTGCATCATACCATATAGAGTCAACAATCTTAATGGTTTAATTGAACAACCGAGGGTAATGTATATTTTTGACAATAAGAAACTCATAGTTTCTCTTCGATGTACGAGAATACTTATTAGACATTCTAATGCTATGTGTTCATTTAGGTTAGCTAATTTCACTTTATCTCATATAATCAGTTTTATCTTTGGATCGGATCCAATTCCATTTAACTACCAAAAATTTCTTAAAGAAATTCCCTTACAATGAAGTTGATATATCTTGAAACAACAATTGTTTCTTAGTGCAAATAGAATAGGGATTCATAAACGCTTTATTAACCTTTTTATTTATAAAACTGATTTTAGTTTACAAAAATTATGTTTAAAACATAAATATGTCATTTGATGATAGACCTTTCCAAAAAACTTTTTGGAGATTCATACATGATCCCTCATGAACAATTATTACGTGCAATCTTTCGACTCGCACAACCTGCCAACTCCTTGGCCTAGGATATGTTGGGATTTCTTACAAACCCTTATCTTGTATGATTTTGTAAACTGTTGTTTAGATGAAATAATATCAACTTTGTGTACCACTCTAAAGTACATGACCTTATAGAAATAAACTAACTCAACTTCACTTATAATTAATCTTAAATTGTCCAATAATGTCTGATTACTCTTTATCGATGCATCATTATGTATCACATGGAGGAGTGACTTATGAGATTGAATCTATATTCATGTTATTTTATTCAATCAAATCAAATCATTTTATTTTATTGCATGTTATTTTATTTACTTTTCTTCTATATTCTATGATTTTATCATAAACTTACTACATGTGTATCTAATACACATGTTCATGTTTGTAATAAATCATCGATGAATATAACAAATTATGTGAAACCCTTTTGGTATTAATAGACTTGTGATTGCATATATCAATATGTATTAATTCAAAGAGTTCATTAACTCTTATGATGCTTCCACTGAATGGGTGCATAGCCATTAATTGTTTGAGATATAATTAACCTGTATCATATGATTCATAATCATATAGTAAAATTATTTCTCAAAACTACGGCTTAGTCTATAATTCCAAAACAACTATAAATAATATTAGACACATATGTATTTTTGTTGCCTCACTTTTACTATGAAAACAAAATCCATAATACAGTTCTATTTCATAATGAATATTCATAATACTTATATTGAAATATAGTTATATCTATTTTTCAGTCAATACCAAAAATAAACATTATTTCACAAATAATGTTCGGTACATTTTACGAAAACATATTTCGTAATTTGATGCAATCATTAGGTAATATATGGCATGCTCCCACTATATTCGCCATTACTATAATAGAGTACTAAATTTAGAGGTCCACTATTCACTTTATTGTTAATATTGTTTACTTATTTCATATGCTGCAACTAGTTTACAATGGAGAGTTCTTTGATCAAATATCTTGAACTCAAAGAAATAAATGTTATAGAAAACAATTTTCTATATGAAAATACATTTCAGAATAAAAATCATATTTCATATTCCAATATTAAGTATCAATTATTATTACAATTCTTGTTTCCAATGTTTCTCTATGAAGCAGAAGTGACCATTCATTCTCTTCATTCCAACTTTACCTTAAATTACATCTATTCTTATACATTCATTTTTCTTTCAAATGGTCAAACTATTCAAAAGAAAACCTTACTACAATATCATAACAAACTTTTTACAAAAGAGCATTCGATTATTCTTAACAATTAAATATGTTGCACTTTATATAAACCGATCAAGATGACATTTCAACGATCGAGTTCTTAGATGTATCTCGTAGTTTATGGTCTTGTGTTATATTTACAAAATATGATCCTTTTGAAATCATTCAAGTTGAATACATGATCTTAAAATACTGTTTATTGGCTTACGTTGAATGAACTAACTTCATCGAAATATTGTACCACACAAACTATGACTGTTCACCATATAACATTTATATGTGAAAGTACATGGATCAAATATCCATTGGCTTGAATTGCATTTAGAGTTCAAAAACTCATAAAATGTAATACACGGTCTAAACCAAATAAACATATAAGTGGCCAACTTACGAATGTATTCAGTAGTTGAAATTAGGCACTTGCATGGGTATAGAAACATTATATAACATGCAATTAGAATTATTAGTGAGTATATATTATATTTCTATCTGTCAACTTTCAATTTAGTTTGTTTATATATGTTAATTGAAAAACATTTTATCAATCATATTAAATGCACAAATTTATCATTGTAGATAATTATAACATTATATAGCATATGTTCTTACAATATTAGAAAGGTTAAATGTTACCATTTCATTTTTCTAATAAGACTCCCACTAGTCTTTTATGTTTCTCCAAACCCTAAGATGAAACATAGAAGTCTTACAACTTCACTAGTGGGTGCTGGACTCGTTTGTTTTGGTATTCTGACCTTGAGTTTGCTCAACAAATCATAGCCCCACAAACGATGGATAAATCCTTATCGGTTGTATCACATACAACTCCTAACCCATTTTTCCTTGCTCTAATCTCATTTCGACCTTGAGTTTGCTCAACAAATCGAAAGAGATTATTCACTCATACCTACCATATCGTGATGGCCTAAGTATAGTATATGTACCTTGAGTTTGCTCAACAAATGCATATAGTTATCTTACCTCATCTGTTCAATATATTAATAATACTACACATAACATCCCTAGCTTGAGTTTGCTCAACAACTAAGGAGTATGTAAGTAATTTATTAATATATAAGGTAGAAGACAACATTATATTGAAGATTCATAATCTTCAATATATATATTGAGTGATATCGACTTATAGAATAATATATTTCTTATGAAATACCCCAGCGATTCAAGTGTCAGACACATCAGAAATCATGGTATATGTACAGTTACATATGTATTTATTTCTCAAGTCTATTTGGGTTTCTTTAATGTTCCACATTTAGTTTATACACATATCATATAAGTTTTATTGTTATATAACTTTTATATTTCATATTACTTATATGATAGTCTTATGTATAATATATCATTAATTAAATATTATCTAACTAATTTTCATCAATTAACTCTTTAACTAATTTTAAATTAGTATTCCAATATAACTTTTATATTGGACATATCTACTATAACATTTATAGTGTATACTATAACCTTTATAGTTACACATATATCATATATATGTGTATTTTATTTTAATTAATTAACCTTTAATTAATTTATTCAATTAAACAATTTTTATTAAAATTTATTAATTTCAAAATTTATCTTGTATACATACATGTATATTTATTTTATCTTAAACATTTTAAAATAACATAACATATATCAACATATATAATACATGCATATATACATTAATTAATTAACATATTTAATTAATTTATTATATTAATCTTATTAACAAATTTGAAATTTGAAATTATTATATAAATATTTTCAAAATTTTTGAAAATATCATTATCCTTTCAAATATTTTGAAAACTTATGTAGTATTATAATTTTTATAATAAACATGTTTTATTTTAAATTTAACTATTAAATTTAAAATCTTTAACATTAATTTTCAAAACAATTTTGAAAATTAGCCCAAGGCCCAAATTAAGTTGGGCCTTTTCTATTAGGAGCAACATTTGGCCTCACTTCACCTTTCGGGCCAGGCCGGTAATCAGGTAGGACAGGGTAGTTGATTACCCAATTCCAATCCTATACATTACCTTTCTAGACACCGTACTAAGTGGGTAAACTTAATTAGTTAGCCCTAATATGACTAAACTAGACCGTATAGGCTATTGGGCTCTGATACCATTGTTGAAACTGGATTAGCCTACAATGGAAGTTATGGGTGAATTTCAAAATTTTTACCCTATTGGATCTTTTATTGGACCTATGAAGTCAAACTGAATTAGAACATTTCTAAATTTAATTTAAATAAAATCATTTATTTTATTTAAATTCAAATATATTAAGATATGAAATTAATTTTATTTGATTTAGTTTATACATAAATGTATCATAAACATATATGTGTGAGTGCATGTGTAACATAATAATCCGTGAAAGGTATAATATGTCCATATGTAGATATTGGGATTTACATTGCAATAGACATATTAGCTCATTTTGTTTGTCATGTATGTTGTCCAAATATGTCCATGCGTTTGTGTTACAACACACACACATGTATGTATAAATATATTATATATAATATATGAACATAAAACATTTATATATAGATAAATATATATATAGAAAGAGAGAGAACAATTATTAAAAATTATTTATAATTCAAAATTAACTTAGTTTTGTAAACATAATAATTTTAGTATTTTAATTTGTATATATTATGAATAAAATAACATTTTCATCCATAAATAATTAACATAAAATAATCTATTAATGAAAACTCAAATTTTACAATTTTCAAAAATCTAGGATCATAAAATAGAGCTTAGGAAAAATCTGGGGATTTTTAAAAATTGAAATATTATTTTTAAAAACAAATACATTGATTTCGGCAATAATTATTTAATATAAAATAATATACTATTAAAAATTCAAATTTTAAAATTTCAGAAATTATAGAATCATGAATGAAAGGTTACAAAAAATTTTGAAGAATTTTTCAATTAAACTATCATTTTTAATAAATCATAAACAGTTTTTTCGAAGTAATATTAATTATTAAAAATAATAATATAATATATTTCTGAAATGATATAATATTTTTAAAAAATATAAAATTGAATTTTTAATGTAATAATTATTTTATATGTAATAAACATTTCAAAAATTTAATAAATGTTAATTTAAAATTATGAATATATGTATGATAATTAATTTTCGAATTTGTAAATTCATATTATATAAAAATAAGTGTACTAATTTTTTTTAAATCATATATATATCTTATATATGCATATATGCTATTATGAGAGAGAAATATACACTAATATATATATATATATATGAATTTATTAATAAATATATATAAAACAATTGTTAATGAGAAAAATTGATTTTGTACAGTAAACAACATTTGTCTATACATAAATCAAATAGTATAATAAACAAATTATGCACATAACCAAACTGATTTGTGACAACCACATCTACTTACAAAAATCTCACCTAACTAAACATAAAGTAACAATATATTTAAACAGATATGAAATTACTCATTATAGGATCATCGAATATAATTTAATTACTGTAATATGAATTAAAATTACCAATTTAATGATGCCTTTGAATCCACGTTGAAGCAATGACTTCCCTTCCTTTTAGTGTTCTTGATTCATCAGATTGCAAGTCCGGAATCACCGACCTCTAACTATTGAATAGTATTATTTTAATTTGAAATATATTTAAGAATTTTGAAGTGGATTGAGAGCTATGTTTTAATCAGCAATGTAGAAGGTAATGGCGGCCAACAAAAGTTCATCATTATTGTTAGAGATACATACACACATACACACACACACACACACATACATATATATATATATATGGTTGTATTAGAGAGAAACGAGGAAAACCATTTTTACCCATTCTCACTTGATCTCAACTCATTATCTCCAAGCCAATTCCCTATGTTTTAGCCACCCCTAGACCTTTCCAAAACCGAAATTTTGCAGCCCTAATGATGGGCCTTAAACCCATCTAAGCCCAAGCTAGAATACTATGCAATTAAATCTAATTTTATCACTTGTCGATATTATATATCGATCTATATATTTATAACTGTTATAAATATATATAACATTATTTATTTCTCAAATCATATTCAATTTTTATAATTAATATTTCATAAATATTTATTAATTTAATTAATTTATAACAATTATAAACTAATTAAATCATTCGGTCTTAAGGGAATTCATCATTTCGGCTGTGTAACTCTTGGGTGTAAATTTGTTCAGCGATTAATATCGAACTATTCTAATGTTAACGTTTACACGTCACTTAGCAGGTGGTGTGACATTATGACTAAATTTATCGCTTACTCATTTTCGGTAAAAATCCAAATTTAGTTTAATAATCGTTACCCGGTTGTGACATTTGTTTACACCAATTCTCTTCGTCAAAACTATATCACTTTGGACTTATGGAATTTGATAATGGTCAAAATTCCAACCTCATCCACATTCAACTTTATAGTCCAAATACAAAGTCCTTGGTTCAATAATAACATTATTAACCGAAATGCTCTGGCCAGAGACTTTGACTTTGAGTTGACTGTGATACTAACCGCATATAACTGAGGAGACAAATCCTCTCTTAAATAGTGCTTCACTTCCAATACTTCCACTCGACTCAACTATTGTCACTCGATGGACGTCAGGCCATGATTTGGCTATAATCAAAGTGGAGCTTTCATATTGAAGATCCACAGTATTGTCAAGTCGAGAGAACTGTGTAAATCAATCACATCGATATTTTCTCTTTGACCTTAGTTATATTAACCAACAGAAAACTATCGAGTGAGTCGTTCCATAGTTATCCAATAACTATTAGTACGTAACCCCTAGGTGCCCCCAGCAGTCATGAGTAATATGCTGCCCAACATTTAGAGAGCATTACGTACTCCAGTCTCAACGGATACATCGATATCCAATCTCGATGCATCTTGACTAGGAACATTTAAAATGGTATATTTGTTTCGTTGTGATAAATTACTCACGATTACAACACTTTGTAACTACTATCACAAAATATACCATTTATGGATTTTTCTATTAAATTTAATTTTAATTAAGTTAATTAATTAATATAATCATATTATATCAAGTATATAATAGGAAGAAAATACCTTTTATTTCGAACAAGATTGGTCAACGAGTTAGATATATGTAATAAAATACATGATTGCCCCTAGGGCATACCCCTAACTCTATCACACACTGCCTTGTTCAAGGAAGTGCACACTGCCTTGTCAAGGCAGTGCCAGTGCACTGCCTTGACATTGGTTGAATCCCTTTCATGTGCTTTGGTTTCTTGTCCATAGCTTGATTACCTTTCAGATTCTTGAATTTCTTGTTTTGAACAAGGCAGTGTGCACTGCCTTGAACTCCATGTACTCCCTGGCTCATTTGATTCCTGTGTGAATGTTCTTTTGATTCGTGTTCATTTATTTATACTTCCTCCCTTGAACTCTGTACTTCCTAGCAGCAATTTTTTGTGGAACTACATGTTGTTCATTTGTTTGTGGCACTTCCTGACTGCATTTGACATGTGTTGCATATATACATGTATACATGTATATGCATATGTGTGTTGCTCACCGTAGGAGATGCAAGTGGTAGTATTTTTGTAAATTCGTACCTACTGTTTTTTGTTTGTTCTATTTGTGCACTTAATTCTGTGTCATTATGTACCATGCTTGATACTGTCATGAATCTGGTTTACTGGTGCTCGACTTTGTGCATCTTCATGTACACTGAACTTTTTTGTACACTTTGGCTTTGTTGAGTTGCCTGATCTATTTTGAGCTGAATTAAACTACTTGTGTTGAGCCCGAGCTTTGCATGGGCTTGAATTTGTGTGTTTGCACTGAGTTGAGCCTTCGGGCTTGACCTTTGCAACTGTCCGTGTGATTGAATCAAGGTTACAATAATACATTGTGCATATCATAAGTTGTCCATGCATATATATATATATATATATACGAGTACTTTGGCACGTGCGATGCACATGCTCGGAAGGAATTGCTATTATAAAACACCGTTTGAAAGATATTTGTAATCTAGTCCATATTTACCACTTTACTATATTTTGTTACATATTTACCACTTCAAATAAATAAAAAGATATCATTCGATATATTAATATGTTAATACATATTTACTATTATAATACCATATTTTGATACATATTTACTTGTCCATATATAGCAAAAATACAACATTTTTATATATGAGAGATTCTATTCGGACACAAAATATAGATACAAAATGGGACACAACAGATCTTAACCATTAGATCTTAATAAATTACATAAAAATATATTTTATGTCCCTAATCACAACCATATAAAAAATTATATTGTTTTTTTAGGCTGCAAGTGGTAAATATGTACCAAAATGTTGCAAAATAGCAGTGAATATGTATTAAAAACAGTAATATGTGGAGCAGTGACTCTAAGAATGGTAATACGAACATCGAGGACCATGTTGTGTAAATAATAAATGTGGATAACATCAAGGACCATATCATGTAAATAATAAATGGCAATAAAGACTTGAATATTTATAGCATACGGTGTTTCTTGCCTAACATCTTGCTCATTGAAATCCATGAATTATGCAAAAGCTTAGAGTATATCAATAAAGTCAGCTACTACATGAATGCATTGTGGTTATATATATTTTTTCCTACAGTATTTTAGCAAACACCTTACTTGCAATAAAAACAAAAATAACCATTTATGGATCTGCAGTATTGAAAATAGTTTGAAACGATTTTAGTTGATCAAAATAAAATTTATGTAGTTGAATTAAATGATCATGCTTCCATGCAACATATTATGTATCGATGAGCATAAAATGTAAGCAGACCTACAATTGAAACCATTATGGTTAGAATAGATTAAGTACTACACATGATCAAGCATGACCTCATTGGTAACTTTTGGCCTTCCAGTAACAACCACTGATATTTTTCAATAAGGAAACAATGATAGAGTAATGGTAGTTAAGAGGCATAATGGGTGGAAAAGCATTAAATAAAAAACATGCAGCCAAAGCACTAAACATACATATTGACAATGTTGTTTTATTAAGCTATCTATTTATCAAATATCAACAGTACTTTAGTATCAATTTGTAAAAGAATGATTGATGGTCAGTATATCTCTATATACCTAATACGTGAAATGTGAGCATTTATTAATGTTCAAATTTACTCTGACAGTGTGTAAGGAAGTTCTACCTATTGCTGCATAATGTTAATTTACTGAGTATTTTGAGATCCAGTATCTAGTTATTTTTTTACATTGCGTAATAATTGAGCATCCATGCCTATTGGGAATATCAATTAGTAAACTAAAAATATAAAGAACACCTTCTCTGACCAAATTAGGAAATCTTTCGGTGTATTTTTTTGCCTGCTATATCCTTTTAGTTTGTCCAAGATGTCGCTTTTCATCATATGGATAATGGACTTCTACTTTTTACTTTACCTTAAGCTGGCAATCTCATCAATATACAATGAAATCGTATTAATCAACCTTCTGCCTTTATTTTTTTTCTTCATCCTTCAACAATACCAACAAATCCTACAATTAGAAGTCTCATAATAGTTATGCGATGCACCGATAGAAAAAATTTGCATTTTGTTGGAATTGCAATTCACGTCATTAGGAAAATACACTTTTCCTCAGAAGAAGAAAACCCAATTTAGAACATCAACAAATATCACAAATACGTGTAATTTATATGGCACTGATTTCAATGGCATTTTTGTATCAACTGAGCTGAAGCTAGAGAAACCATATAGTGATACAGAAATTAAACAATAAAGTAGAAGCAAAACAAATTTGTGTTTAAAAGTAAGTATGGATGTTAAAAGAAACCATGGTCTTACTGAAATTTGAAAAATAAAAACAACATTACCTGTATGTTTTGATGGATTGAAAGTTGTTAAAGAATTACCCATCTTCATCTTCCAACATATCATTTTGTACAAAAAAAATGATGGCAAGGGAAGAGAATTTTAGTTCTGAAGGAAACCATGATTTGAATTTAAAATAAAATTTCACACCTTTTGTTAAACAATCAAAGCAGTGATGGCGATCTCATAGTAATCTGATTCATAATCCACTTGATAGTGCTTCAGTATTCATCTTCCCATCATGAGGCTAGATTCAGCAGAGTTCAAATTAAATTATTCAAGCTCGCGACCTAAATTCAAATTTAAACCCAAAGCCTGCCGATCCTGAGATTTGAAAGAGGAAGAATAACATGAGAATCTCGCAGTTGGAAGCTAAACGATGAGCAATTTTGTATATAATTAAGAGAATTTGGGAAACTGCTTAGTAAATCGTGGATAATGCTGGCAGTGACTAAGTGGTGAAACAAAATGACAAAAGGGTCCCTACTGTATACGGTTATTTCGAATTTTAGAGACGGGCGGTTTGGGTATTCCGAAAAAGGCTTCACTTTGACCGTTTGACCAAAGTATTTGCTTTATATATAAGATATATTTATCCCTGTGTAAAAATGAAAAGAAAAAAACAAACCCATAAAATAAGGCAATATTTAATATTCAAATTTCAATTTTATTTTTGCAATTTAGGTTTGTTCTTTTTCAAGTTTATTGCGATGTTGTTTATTTAACAGGTATAGGAGATGACTAGACACAAGCTGGAGCAAGTAAATCAAGAACAACATCAAAAACAAACTCGAGTGAGTGTGAGTGAATTTAAGTTGTATTTGAAAATGTAAGTGGAGTGATAATGAAAGTTGTATTGTATTTTAATTTGATTTGAAATATGTTTGCGCCAAAAAAACACCCAGTTGTATGTGAAAGTACCACTATCCAATATTTAGATCCAAACAGAGAAATATAGTTTCACGGATCATAGAATAGATTACAGAAAAGTAAATGAACGTGCAAGTTTTATAGTGGTTCGGCAAACTCCGGCCTAGTCCACTCCAATAATCTTTTATTTATACTGTAAGATTACAAGTACAGTTGTTTTTGCCTTAGAAAATTAAGAGAGAAATAGATAAGAAGCGAAGAACGAGAGCCAGCCGAAAAAATCCCTTGCAATGAGCCAAGTCCGCTGTATTTATAGGTGAAGACGTGCATGGATCGGGCTGAAATTTCGGTAGAAGAATCTCCGGCCCATACGATCCGACCCACAAAATTTGGGATCGATCGGACACAAAAAATAATTTAGGTCGATCATTCCATACTAACTCCAACGGGGCTGCGATCATTTTTATGGGGTCCCCCATGCCTCTAGTACTTGCTCCAAAAGTTTTGTGTAATTCCGACTTACCGTTTGTGAGATATCGATCGATCTTTGCTGTTTTGACTAGTGGATCAAAGGAGATCATTCCATGCTTCTTTCTTTTGAGCCGCGATCGATCATGTGGGTTCCCCATGATGTTAGCTGCTTGCTTTCCAAATTTCGTGGAATTCTGACGTACCGTTTGTGAGATATCGTATTTTCCGTGAAACTATGGATCGTTATGCTAATTTGTACGATCATTCCAATAACGATCGGCCTCTTTTCCAAGATTTGGGAGTTTTGGCATGCGATCATTTTTGTTGGCTCCACTCTTTAATATATTGATGCTATGAAAGTTTCAAGTGCATTGGCTTTGTAGATTTTGAGATGTTGATCGATTTTCGTCAATTTATGTTGTTTTATGGATCGTTCTAGATTGATCCATATAGATTCTTTATTAGTCCATAACTCGAGCATACGAACTCCGATTGACTTGAACTTTGAAATTTAGCCTCATGGGGCCTTCCTTGTCACTTCATATTGATTGCACCTTGATTAACACCCGGTCCAAATCCGCCAAACTATTGTCCATAGTTCCAAATATTATCGATTTGTGAGCCTGATAACCGTCTCTCCGAGCTTCCTGCCTGTATGATCATAGAAGCCATTTAGACAACTATTATGATATATTGCCTAGTCAAAAGGCGGTATAACATTTTCCCCCTCAAAACATGCCTTACGGTAGGAAGACGTGTTTTGAATTGCCTTAAGTCCAATATTCGAAACCCGTTAATGACCTTTGAACAAATCTGTGATCTTGCTTGATTGTTAGTAACGGTCGTTCAGGACTGTTAATCAAATTTTTAGCCATCCTAGGCTGCTGATGATTGCATGGGATCGAGTGTTCATTCGAGGCAAAATGCGATCGCTCGAGATTGAATGCCCGTTCGGGGCGAAATGTGATCGTTCGATATCGTGTGCCGATCGGGGCAAAATGTGATCGTTCAAGATTGAGTGCCGTTCGAGGCGAAATATGGTCCTTCGAGATCGAGTGCCATTCGAGGCGAAATGTGGTCGTTCGAGATCGTGTGTCATTCGAGGCGAAATGTGATCGTTTGAGATCGAGTGTCGTTCGTGGCGAAATGTGATCGTTCGAGATCGAGTGCCGTTAAAGGCGAAATGTGATTGTCTAGATGAGACTCAACATTATTAATGTCAGATTTCACATTCGAGTGAGTTTTGTAATCAAAATATTCAACTAATAAAATCAAGTCCAGGTACTAAAAGAAAAACAAAAACAATAACTAAATACTACAATGCATGCCTCTCCGGGTGTGACGGTTCATCGTCATCTTAGAGCATGCCTAGGGACCGTTCTCGATCTGGATATGTGTAAGTGACTAAGCCATTTTATTGTGGAGTTTATTGCTTATTCCGTGCCATCCCGATCAATTGGTGACAAGTTGACACCTCGATCCAAGGTAGTTTCCGTTCGATGCGGATGGTGGCTGCTCTTATTCCACCGCCGTCGCCTGAGTTCTTACGTATTGTGATGGCCTGCCATTCCGGACATTTTCTCAACTCATCCTTTAAGTGCCTGCATTCATTTGTACTATGCCCGTCCAGCTCATGGAACAGATAATATTTTTCTAATTTCTTTTCATTGTTTGTAGGCTCTCTCCTCATCGGCCTTCGATAGGGGATCTGCCCCATAGTATCCAGATATATCTATTCCAATATCTCAGTCGATTCCATGTAAGCGGTGAATCTCGATTCCCTTTGTGGTTTCTTTGATCCATCAGCGCCATCCTCTACTTTCCATTTTCCTTTATCCTTGTTTGAACCTTCCTTGGGCAGGCCTCCACCTTTAACCGCATAAACTTCCACTTCCTCTCTTCCTTCTCTATTAGCTTTCACATCTTCCTGTCATAGAAACCTTTCTGCTTCATGGTAAAATTCCCTGATATTCACTAGTGGATCCCGTTCCAACGATATCCTGAAATCCGAGTTATATGTAGTCCCAGACACTGCTGCCATCAAAACCATCGACGGATCTGGTCGATCCACCGAAGCTACTACCGCATTGAACCTGGTTAAGAAATCCCCGAGTAATTCTCCTTTCCACTGCTTCATAGATGTTAAAGTCATCACACTCTTGGGTCTCGTGATGTGCAATCGAAGTTGCCTCATAAACCTTCGATCAATTCCGTCCATGTGCTAATAGAGCCGCTTTCCAACTGTCTGAACCATAGTGTAGCTATATCCATTAAGTACAAGGGGAAGCACCATGCATTGACTTTCTCTGATGCCCCAATACTTTCATGTGTCTTATGTATCTAGTCAGATAAACAGCGAGATCCATTTTTCCATCATAGTTCTCAAGCGTTGGTAGAGTTTAAACTCCAGTGGATTTCTAGCTTACCTGATATTAGGAGCGAAGGGACTCATATTTACATCTTTCAGATCCCTATTTACCAATCCTCCTCCCATAACGCATCTAATCATTTCCACCAACCTGTCGTTTTTATCTAGTGGTAGTCTTCGATCATTGTCTCCAACCTGCACCCCGAGTTTATGGGGGAATCCTAAAATCTGCTCTTCTGGACGAGCATCCGCATTCCGATCAACGTCAAACTGCACAACATCATCAAATATCCTGCCTAGGATCGATCCAACATGACCCGGGGGCATGCCCCCAAGTATGGAACGATCGGCACCGATCATTCTGGAACGATCGGCTCCGATCGTTCTTGGTTGGTCAAGGGCTGCCCCCTGTTGTTCCATTCCATCCTGCATCTTATTAGCTTCATTTCCTTGGTCCTAATTTTGGTTTTCCGCGGCTCCTACTGCTCCAACTCCGTGATCCATATTTCTAGCTTTTCCTGCTACTTCATTTCCTTGATTTTGCGCTCTAGCTTGTCCAATCTATCGGAGTAGATTCTACATCATCTCCTTCTGCCTCTTTAGCATCCTTTCCTGCATAGCATCCATCATTGTTTCCACTTCATCTCTGGTGATGTAGATAGATGTTTGATTTGCTCCAGCTCTAGAAGAAGCCTCTTGACTCCCTTCATGATGGCTCCTATCTACTAATGGTCTCCTTGTTGATTGCCTAGCGATTACTTCCTAAATCCAAGCCTCCAAATTCAAGATCCTAGCTTCCAAATTTGCGGGTATAAGTTCTTCTCAGTGAAAGCACCAAAATGTTTGTACCAAAATGATCACAAACACTCAGTTGTATGTGGAAGAATCAATGTCCAATATTTAGATCCAAATAGAGAAATATTGATTCACAAATCACATAATAGATTGTAGAAAAGTAAATGAACGCGCAAGTTTCATAGTGGTTCGGCGAATTCCGGCCTACATCCACTATAATAATCTTTTATTTACACTGTAATATTACAAGTACAGTTGTTTTTGCCTTAGAAAATTAATGGAGGAAGAGATAATAAATGATGAAGGAGAGCCAACCGAAAAAAGTCCCTTACAATGAGCCAAGTCCATTGTATTTATAGGTGAAGACATGCATGGATCGGGCTGAAATTTCGGTAGAAGAAACTCCACGCCCATACGACCTATCCACAAAATTTGGGATCGATCGGACACAAGAAATAATTTAGGCCGATTGTTCCATACTAACTCCAATGGGTCTATGATCCTTTTTTATGTGATCCCCCATGTCTTTAGTCCTTGCTCCCAAAGTTTCGCACATTTCCAACTACCAATTGTAAGATATCGATCGATCTTCGTTGTTTTGACTAGAAAGTGGATCATAGGAGATCATTTCATGCTTCATTCTTTTGAGCTACGATCGATCACGTAGGTTCCCCATGATGTTAGCTACTTACTCTCTAAATTTAGTGCAATTCCAAAGTATCGTTTGTGAGATATCGCGTTTTCCGTGAAATTATAGATCGTTATGCTGATTTGTACGATCGTTCCAATAACGATCGACCTCTTTTTCAAGATTTAGGAGTTTTGGCATGCGATCATTTTTGTGGGCTCAACTCCTCAATATATTTTTGCTCTGAAAGTTTCAAGTGCATTGGCTTTGTAGATTTTGAGATATTGATCGATCTTCATCAATTTACGTTGTTTTATGGATCGTTCTAGATAGGTCTATATAAATTCTTCATTAGTTCATAACTCGAGCATACAAACTCCGATTAACTTGAAATTTAAAATGCAGCCTCATGAAGCCTTCCTTGTCACTTCAAATTGATTGCATCTTGATTAGGACCCGGTCCGAATTTGCCTAACTATTGTCCATAGTTTCAAATATCATCAATTTCCGATCTCTCCGGGCTTACTGCCTTGATGATCACAGAAGCCATTTTGCCAACTTTTATGATATACTGCTTGGTCAAAAGGCGGTATAACAAAATACAATATTGTTTAAATAAAATTACGATTCATTTATTTCATTCTGTAAACAATTATTCATATTAGTCAATATTCATATGTTGTCTAATGAAAATTCTAGAAATGATACTGTAACATCGGACAACATATGGTTTTTTTTGTGTTAGTGCATATCAGACGACGGAGCGTATTTGTGGTCTGATGTGCAATGAAATGACACGGGATTTAACGACCGATAGGTATGCAATCAGATAATGGAGCATACCTATCGTCTGATGCGTTTTTTCCCATAGTGTAGCTTCATTAATCATTTAAAATAGCAACCAAATGAGTGAATTATAAGCTTATATCTTCTTACTTTAACTATGAGAATCTTCGTAGCTTATTAGTAGACACTGTTTATAATGTGAGAACACCACTAGCTATGACAAAAAGAGAAAATAAAACCAAATGCATGCAAAAACTTATGATGTGTTTAGCTGTATCAAAATTTCTAATACCTTTATTAATTTAGTTATGTCACACATATGCTTAGGTACCTAGTAAAGCTAATTGAACCGATATTGGAAAATATTTGAGGCCAATGAATTCAAAATGGCTCAACTGATGCAGCGCCTATCCACATAGGTCACTTTGTCTGTTTCAGAGTATACTTCCAGATAATTATCCCAATTTCTTAATGTTATATAAATACAGATAAGTCATTCATTATCATGTTATTAGCGGATCCAAATGGTAAAAGGTTAATAGTGAAGCATTGAAAACTAATAAGGGTAATGAGCTTACAAAATATTAATATGTATTAGTATGTAGTCATTTGTACGACTATAATTGGACAGATTGTTGGTTAACCTTGAAACTGTTGATTTGTTAGGATTTTTGTTGTGCAAAACCTAACAAAGAATAAAATTGTTGCGAAAGCCTATCTCAGAATCTTATATCCTCCAAGTACAAAGGGATAATATTAGATGAAAATAATAATATTTGAACATAAACAATGGTGAAGATAGATCTAAAATACAAAAGATAACAGAAACTACATCTATGGATAAATCTAGGTGCTTAAATTCCATATGGAAATAATTAGGATGTTTCCTAGATAATATGTTTAAATGTTGTGTTGTGATGTATTTGTGTTATACTACATTTATCATATGCTATTGCGGTCTTATATTGCATAAATCTACAAATGTACTTTATTCTTAATTATAAATTTGGTCATTTCAGCATTTATACAAAAACATAGCCTTTTATATATTTATTCTAGCATTTATTGTTCATAAGTCATAACTATATAATGTTGTTACGAACTGTAAAATGTTGTTCAGCTTGGTTTTTATTGTCCAGCCTTATAAATTTTTCAACATTTTTAGTTGTAGTAGTTTTCACACCCAAAAATGCATAAAAAGATGCACCAATTCACATTATTATTTTTTAACCTTGTGATTTTTCTCCTTGTTTGTTCTCGCATTAGTGGGAGTAAAATTTAATTATCATCTCAACTTATTAGTTAGCAAAGTATGAACTTTAGAATCTTCTTGTCTCAACTCATTTAATGTTCATTGCAATACTAATTGAGTATGATTTTCAAATTAGATTAAAAGGATTAGAACCCAAAGGCTGTTTGGTTAGTTATCCATTTCTCGATATCTTGACAAAATATTTATTGTTAAACATGAACAAATTATTATTAAAATGCTTATTTCTCTGGTGCCTTTTATTTTGTAGTTCAAATATGGATGAACGTTAGGTATATTTGGATGTCATTCAAACTAAATTATTTTTCAATCAGGCTCTTGCCTACTCTATTTGAAAAGACAAGCACTACTAGAAAGGCTTCGTATAGCGACGAAGCCTAGCGACGGTTAGCGACGGCTAAAAAAAGCGGCCGTCGCTAACCGTTGCTAGTCATCGCTATACGCAGTATACAGATCTGCCGAGAGCAGCAGCTCATTCATTCCCTCTTCCCCAATTTCCACCCCCAAATCACTTCCTCCTTCCCCCCGACGCCCCCCCGACGCCCCCTCGTCACCATAGCCGCCGCTCCAGCTTTCAACGCCTCCAAATCATCCAAATTTACGTCGGTACGCTTCTAATCTCTTGTTTGAATGTAAATTTGATGTTTTTAGGTTTAGTTTAAACCCTAAGTCAATTATGATTTGTTGTTAAATTGGGTATTAGTAGTGTTGTTAAATTAGGTATTAGTAGTGTTGTATGTTGATTTGATAAATTAATTAGTTTATTATCACGAACTTGAATTATTTCGTATTACATTAACTAGTTTATCATGATCAAGTTGAATAAATGGTTGATGTAGATGATTAGTGTTGGCGATTAACATGCTTAGTTGTTTTAGGTGAAAAAATAGTGTATATTAATGATTAACTTGGTTATTGATAAATTTATATGAAAGTATTTCATAGTTTATGAAATTGATAAATTACAAATTTAAGTGGTTAAAATCTAAATTCTGCAAATATGAGTATTACAAATTACAGTATTGTACAAAAATAAAGTTTATATAGTATTGTACAAATTTAAGTTTGATAAATTACAAATCACAGTATTGTACAAAAATAAAGTTTATATAGAAAATTAAAAAATGAATATGAGAGCCTTAAAAATTCTACAAATATCTAATTTTTAAAAAAAATTAGGAAATGACTTTAAAAACAACTGATATTGTACTGAAATCTATTTTGTAATGAAATTAAGAAATGAATATAACAACAACAAAGATTACGCTAAAATCTATGTCGTAAAATAAAGAAATGAATATTGAACTAAAATTGTTAATTGAATGTTGCACTAAAATTTAAATATACAAATTTATTAAATAAAATTTAAATAGTTGAAACATTGTCAAAATTTGAAAAGAACAACAATATTTGATAAAATTTAAAGAAATTTTTTTATCTTTTAGATTGGCTTTGGCCCCGTCTGGCAAGTGTTGTATATGATCGTTATATGGATGTTCGTTTTGGTAACGGAACAGACATTTATATTCATCTGATATAATATTTGTCGGATTTGTCCCTGTATTGGACAAGTTACAAACACAATAAATTAATTACATATTATAAATCATTTCATTTTAAACGGTTACAAAATTTCGATAGCGCTTCCTTTACAATGGAGAATGGTTGAAAATTAATGATTTAAACTGTCTAACATACATTTTCAAATCAGGAAAAATGTTTAATTATTTTCTCGACCGTACTTGGATGTACGAAGTCAGAACTGGAAAGAATTTGCCAAATGGTTTTTGAACTATGTTTATGAGCCAAGAAACTGTGTCGTTGATGAAGGTATGTTTGTTTGCTCTTGTTATAGTTTGGTATATACACATTTTGGTTGGTTCGGTGTATATATATTTCAGGATATTATGTACATATTTTGATAACTTCTAGTTGATGGATTTGGTTGGTTATTATGTATATATATGTCGGGATAACTATGTACATATTCTTGGATTTGGTTGGATGTTATATTGTTTGATTTGGTTGGATTTGAAAATGAGATTTGGATGGATTTTATATTGTTTGAATGTATAGTGATGTTATATGATGGATATATGATGGCTATAGTTGATGAATATGGTGTATATTGACTGTGATGATGTTATATGATGGTTGTTGTTTGAAGTGAGGAAGTGCTTTGGAAATAAAAAAAATTTGCTTCAGATTTGCGACGGTTTGCGACGGCTAGTGACGGCCTGTAGGTTTCCAGATTGCGACGGTTTGCGACGGCTAGTGACGCCTATTTTGCCAAAAAATTGTGTCGCCTAGCGACGCTTAGTGACGCCAGTTAAACGTTGGAAAATTTTCCACGTGTCATATATGCAGTCGCGAACCGTCGCTATTTTGGTGACGGAGCCGTCGCTAAAACCGTCGCCATACTGTTGGGCGACGAGGCAAATAGTGACGACAGATAGTGACGGCTTGCGACGGCCGGCGATAGCTAAAAGCCTTCGCTATTTGCTGCCGTCCTTGTAGTGAAGGTCACGTGTCCGTGTAAAAAGTATTGCAATCGCAAGGTATGCTTCAGTTTTCATTTATTTATTATTTTTTTGAAAAATCATATAATGTGATGATATTGTTTAAGATCATTCATTTTATTTTCAGGGTATTGGCTCAACTTACTCATGATTTTGACACATCATTTACTGCTTATAAGGTAAATAAACAATCATTCTTGAGTGTATTGGTAATCCCTCTGCAAACTTGTTCATCAATATTAATATTCTACAGTCACAGAACTTGCTTATCTATTATTGTTGGTTGTGTATTGTATATTCCATTCAACTTAAGAGAAAAAAGAACTCGTAAAAGCCATTATTTATTGCATACACAATTTTTATAAATCCTATTTTCACTATACCTTACTTATGATATAAATATACCATTGCTAGCCTAAGATTTGGTAGCTTTACTAATAAATTTGCGAAAACTTTTTTAATTTTTATTTGTTTTTTATTTCAGATTCATAAATCATTGTGAGATTAGGGAAAATACCATGCACGTTCATTTACTAAACCATTGACTATGGTTTATATTTAATAAAAGGTATGCGTATTATTTACAAATGAGACTTTTGCTTGAATATTGCTTCCTGTCTGAATTGCAATGCATAAAGAAGTTATACTAAATGTACCTTTGACTAGTTTCATGCTTATTCTGTAATGCTCTTTTTTGTTTGGAGTTCTATAATGAAAGAGCATGTTTGAGATCATTATATTTATGAAGATTGAATTTTGGGAGTGCCGTGAAAAGAGTGAAGAAAAAGATTGAATTTTAACGGTTTTCAGTCTTGGAATTTATATTCAAGCAAACAAAGGAATAATTTCTATAGTTTCCCAATGATATACATGTATTGGTGCTATATTATTGCTTAGGAAAAACGATTAACATTTGATTATTCAATAATGTTAACAAATGTACTGAAATAAATCCATTTTTGCAGATTATTACTTTGAGACAATTCATTTGGCTGTCAATGAACAGGCTAATGCAAATGTTTTGTTCCAGCGGATTCGACAATCGCTGGAAGTAGCACTAATTTCATATGGAGATTTGTTTTCATTTTTGTTGCATAAGAAGAACCGAGTCAGCTATAACTATATGTGAAAGAACCGCATGAGATTGATACTATAATGCTCAGCTTCATTATACCACTGCCATGGTCGGTGTTGGAGTACTAAGATTTTGCCAAGTTTTCTTTGTTCCATAGTGATAAGGATGAAGATTATCCTTTTAATGCAACTGGGGAGCCTGGTTTTGTTTACTATTGCCATGTAAGTTCAATAATATCCGTTCTTATTTGAAATTGACTGTTAATCTTGTTTTAACTTCTGAATTGCTTCCAGACACACACACACACATGTGTGTGTGTTTCTTATATTTGTAACAAAGTTATTTCATTTACCTTTAATATAGGCAGACGTAAGCAGCTGGATTCAGAACATTTAACAACATGCCTCTGACAATGTCAATAAGATTTTGGTTGGAAACAAGGCTGATATGGATGAAAGCAAAAGAGTATATTTCTTACATTTCATATTTCTTATTCTATAGATTATAGATTTCCAGCACCTTAAGACAAATAATTTACACAATTGGTTTTTTTAATTTTTTTCTTTTTCTTTTTTGGCATGAGCTTTCTTCTTAATTGGCTCTGATATTTAGAAGCAAGGTGCTGGGAAGGAAAGGATACTGGATAGATTGACATTATATAACTTGTCTCTGACAGGAATTTTTTTAGACTCAATTATCATTGTTTAAGTTTTTATTTTGGGTTATTCTATCATTTCATAGTGCAGTCTGGAATGCACTGAATACATATTTAATTAGCAGGTGTTTCATAGTTCTATTTTTATTTTACTCTTCGTTTGTGTTAGTTTATCATAACACATGCATGCCATGAATATATTGGTTAATTGGCTGGTACTTCAATTGTGTAGTTCCTTAGGTCTTTTGCGTGTTAATAAATGATTCAGACAGTATGATGCAGGTTTGTAGTGTCCATAATGTGGACTCCACTTCTGTATTCACTCTATAACAAGGTGAACTGTTTTGTGATCATTACTTGTTAGCAAAGGTAAAGGGCCTTTCTCTTTCTTTGCAGGCAGTACCTACTTCAAAGGGCCAAGAACTTGCTGCTGTATATGGAATCAAGTTCTTTGAGACTGTAAAAGTTCCTTTTTCATTAGCCATGTCAAGAAAATCTCCTATTTATAATCGTTTTCTCTTTGGTTTAATTATTTGATTGGTATGCTTCAATCTTTTATCTGAACATTGGAATTGAATTATTCTGAATAAACTCAAATTTCTTTGATTTGCTATGGATATAACAAACGGAAAAAGTGGAACATTCAAGATATATGACATTCTTTGTGAATGATAGTAGTATAAATATTTGGGTGCCAAACATTAAAAGAAAAGTTGCATAAATTTTCAATGAACCGCCCAGAAATAACAATAGCACAAGATTTTGTTTATAATTAATAAATAGCTAAGAATGGTCTAAATGAATTACATATCCATATATCATACAAAATTAAGTTAGAGCCCCAGAAGAAATTGGTATTACTCACGTGTTGTGCTTCTAAAACCACGGACTATGTATGATATATAACATTTAATAGCTATCAATAACCTCATTCAAATTTTCCGCAACATGATCCATGCTTGATGCAAAAAAATTATGTTGTATATTTGAACAATGTGTAGAGCTATAAGTGTGTTTTATTTCGAAATGTATACACCACAGTTTTCGATCCAACTAATCATAAATGAGTCCCATTTCTATTTAATTGTTCCACTTGCAGGTTGATCCATGCTTGTGTATCATTGAAGAGCCAAAAGTTCTTATTGTGTTTCTACAAGTAAAATTTCTGCTCCCATGCGTATCATTAGAGAGCCAAGCTATTCCTCAATGATGTGGTCTTGAATTGCGGGTTATGTGCTGGGTACTGGGGGAGCATGGAATGGCAGATGGAAAATACTCGGAACGTATACAATTGGAAAGTTGCATGATGTCCCAGAGTCCCATTCCATCGATGACAATGTAAAGGTAATTTACAAATAGAGTGTGATATTAGTTTAACCATCAACAAAGTTTTTTTTCTAGTTAAATAACAGTTTCCATTGAGAGATTGATTGAATGTTTATGCGCTTACAATAATAATCATAGATCATACTTGCTTCTTGAGTATTAATTTGTTTGTCATATTATCTACGGCTTCTTTGGCAGTCAGAATCTCAATTGCTTTTGCTTTTAAAAGGTAAAAAACAAATCAATTTGGTAAAATGAAAACACTTATAAGTTAATCTTTAAGCATCCAAATTGATTTTTTGACGCGTGCTTCTAAAAATATGTAAATTTTCTTTTAACAAGCTATCCAAATATGTGATATCGAATAAAAGTAAAACACAATTTGAAACTAAAAAAATAAGAATCGGAGTGTAGATCTACAAAGTCTATAGGTACATAAGCACTTGTTCATTTAATTTTCATCTATATTATATAATGCAGTTTAAACTAGTTATGTACCATATTTCTTAGAAGATTTTTGTACAAATTCTTATCGTCGATTATTATATTTGCCTTTATGTACATAAGCTTTTCCGAAAAAATGATCAAATGCAGATAGAATTGGTACTTGCCTTTAATCATTAACATATTATTAGCAATGACTTGGTACTATCTCTATACGGTTGTGGATTTTATGTGAACATGCTTATTTTGTTTAACATATTTTATATTGAATTGTTTGTATATCATATCTCATTAAGTGATTAATGTGTTTTTCGATTGTTTAAATGTGATAATTGTACGAATGATTATTGGTTTCATATTGAAATATGTTAATTATTACTATATAATATATATGCTCTGAATAAAATGAAGTGAAAACAGAACGAGTTACAACTATGAAAGAAATCTACATAGAAAATCAACAATTTTTAGCGGCTTTTAATAAACGCTACAAAGAAGAATATGCAGCAAAATAAACGCTACAAAATATATATGAAGGTGTTTAAAAAACGCTACTAAAATATTTTGTTGTGGTAGATAGTACTTATCAGTGGCGATTGTAAACCTTTGGTGGTGTTTTGTAAGCTCCACAATAAAAGTTTTTGGTTGCGTTTTGCGGATGCCGCAAAAAGATGTTTTTCGGTAGCGTTTTTGGGTTAAACACACAAAAAGTAATGAATTTTTAGTTGCATGTCGTATAACGGCATTTTCTAAAATGCTGCCATAAGTTTTGAGCGTTTTTTGTGCACTACCAAAGTCTGACTTTCCTGTAGTGTCTAACATTTTGTAACCCACATGACTATGTATATGATGTATGTATTATATTTTTTCTACTGCGTTCTGACTCTGTGTACTCTGTTTATATTCTATGACTATGTGTTGTTCAGTTCTGGTGACATACATGTTTATTACTTTGTACTTAGACCGTGTACAATTATGGTAATATATGTTGATTTGAGATTTGTATCGGTGCTAGGCCAAGGAAAATTCACATGTGTACTCCATATAGCCTTATTAGATGTATTATCTGACAGTATTACTTTGTAATACTCTTGGATAGATGAGTATGGAGGTGGTATTTACACTGATGCTACTACGATTTGGTTAATATAGGTTCATGAGGCAATTTGCCAATTAGGGTTTGCCTAAAACCCTAAATCGACGGCAACATGGTCTAATTTAGGTGGTGGGGCAGCTATTGATGAGGCAGGGAAGCAAGGGGAATCAACTACGAGTCTCTGGGTGGCTGTAATCGATGGAGGCGAGCGCAAATCATTAGCGAAGTCAACGGCTAAGGAGGGAACAAGGAAGAAGCATTATTATTGCAGGTAACCGAAATTTGTAAATAGGACCTATAAATTTAATATTTGCAAATATAACCCTAAACTTCAACCTTCATATATTTCACATACGAACTCCGATTCACACATGATTTCTTCCATTGGACTTGTGTTGGAATTCTGGATGATTTCGACCTAGATTTGTTAAGTTTTGTTGTAAGGACCCGATTCTTCGACTTTTGAAAATCGACATCGATACTCACTTTATCGACTGCCGAGCAAACGAATTGCCGGAAAACCGAATTCTTAGGGTTTTAAAAGAAGAGGTAGAAGAAAAGATAGAAGAAAAAGAAAGAAGAACAGAAGAACATCAACAGAAACAGAACAATATCAGAATCTCACATTCGCAGCGGAACAATATATAATAAATAATCACTAGTCTTTTATAAACAAAGAACTATATCAGTTTTATACATACATCAACAGAGTCAATATACAACTCAATACAACACAGCACGTCAATGGACGGTTGTATAACTTGTCCTCATACAGAATACACAGCGGAATAAATAACATCAAATACAAATACTACGTCTCGCCATCCAGCTTGTTTCCAAAGCTCCAGAATATCCAGTATATCCTGATAACCTAACTCTAGACTGCCAGTGTGGAAATTGGTGGGCACCCAAAGTTTAGAAGGGAAACAATAAACTCCGAGTCAGTCATGGTGACTGGTGTGAGATCGTAAAACAGTTTATCTTTAAAACAACAACAGGAGAATTTAAAATAAATTTCGCAATGCTTTTGAAAAATGAGACTACCATAAGGCCTCCTGCACACACACACAATGCAAACGCAGAATCGAAGGAGATTTCTCCTTATGATAGTCAAAGATGCTTGATACGCAAAATCAAATTTTTTTTTTGATATTATTATTAGTGCATAGTGTAGGAAATATTTCAAAAGTAGAATATAAATCTTAGCCAACATACGACCAGTATCGTATGCCTACTATAGCTACCATCTAAACAGTGGGGCGCCACCATAAGTAAATGGCAGGTTCTACAACTAATACCGTACACAGTTCGTATTGGAGTTTGGATTTCCAACAAATGGTCAGGCTAAGGAACTTCCTATGCCACGAACATAACGCCTCTGGAATGACGTCCCGAGAACCTAACCGGATCTCTGCCAACACAAGGCCAGGTTACCTCTGCAAAAATAGGTAACTACTAACACGCGTATGCCATCCCCCGATCGTCACCGATCTTCCCAAGGATCCTCGATTTCCAACTACCACAAAGTAATAAACTCGCAGCATCTATAGAGGTTAAGTATCTGGGCTCCATACCATGATACCACCTTTATCCAGAAGGAATGACATACACTAAGGGGCGCTACTCCCTAGAACCTTGCTGCATCCTTCCTGTTTTGACCATTTCCGGGGTGTGAGGCTCGACGAAGTCTCGTCCACAAAGCTACGCTTTGTCACCAAAGCCATGCTTCGGGTCAAACAAATGATCAACCTATGATCACAAAGATAAATGATCAAACAAATGATCATATCACAAATGATCAAACACTGATCATTTCACAGCAACACTCAGTATGCCACGTTACCAAATTGGGAATATATCGCTGATAAATTTCAACTACATAACCTCTGAGCTCGTACGTCTCAGAGAAGGGTGTTAAGCTAAGAGAATAAATTCTCCGCCACCAACAGAAATGTATTTGAAAGAAATCAGCTTTATATCTCAATTTGTAACGTCAGACACACAATCCATACAAGTCTGTTCCGGGATCGAACAGAACCGAAGGCACTTCTCACGAAGCCCTTGCAATTCCGGATAATTTTCAATCACGTCCGGACTTCCCGTCACTAAGGGTGATAAAACCTCTAAATCGGAGATCAGCCGATGTAGAGTAACTCGACGGTAATCCTTCCGTTTTCAAAAATATCCGGTCTTCAACACCAGTCATCAAATGCAATTCATAATGACGTATCACATATTCGGAATGGGTTATACGACCCCATGGTCCTTTCCCGGCTAACCCGAATAGTGAGCGCTTATTCAAAAATAAGTGTGGCATTCAAATTCATTCAATTCACAACAAATACCTATTCAAGGTAATTATTGATAGTCGGTTGTTTAACTATCAATAAAGATGCCCAACATCATCAGATTCCAAATAATTTTCCAAATTATTTAATTTTCCAAAATATCTTTACTAGATATAAAATTTCCACACTTCAAAAATAAATCAACGTTTATTTTTAAAAATGAATTCCCATTTCTTCTATAAATTCCATAGTGAATTTATATTTTCAAAATATCTACTGATATACGATTTTCAAATCGATTTCAATATTCATTTTCAATTTGTCTTTACAAAGATAAATTCTCAAAATGTTCATTTCATATTGGAAAAGCAATTCCATACTTATTGAATAATAAGAAATTCACAAATCTATTTATTTTCAACATTTGAAAATATTCAATATACTTAAATCAAATTAAGTATATATTCATTCTTTAAGGAAAACATTTATTATAACAACATCTATTTGAGTCAAAACGAATGTTACGTAAAACATCGTTACGACGACTCAAAATCACTAGTATAGGGATTCGAAATTTAGATAGATATATAAATCCCAATACTAGACAAAAACATTTCCTTTCGGAAATCATTTACTATAACAACAGTGTTATAGTCCATCATTTCCTTATATTTTCGAAAACGCCTATTTCAACAATGAACGTTGAAATCTATGCTTTCGATTCATAATACATTTTAAAACATCTTTAAAATGTTTACTTCATTTTTAATATCACTTCTTCAAAAATAAATCTATTTTATTTAATAATATATTCACTGTCCAAAATCGTGAATATACTTCACTAACCACATTTTCAATAATCTCTACACATTTTATTTCGATAAAAATTCACTATTCAAAATCGCGAATATATCTTCTTCAATAATCTCCTATATTAAATTTATCAAACTTAATTGATTTCGAATTTAGAAAACGACGTTTATAAATTCTATTTCTGTTTTAATAACAACTTCAACTTATAAATCTTCTTTTTATTAACTTCTATATTTTACTTATCAAAATAAGTGATTTCGGATTTATAAACAACTTTTATAAATTTCAATTCTATTTATAAAAACTTCAATACCAAATCAATTTCAATATTGATTTCTAAATTTATTTTCAATTTTAAATAAAATTTCCATACTGATTTCTCAAGAATTCATTTCCAAATATTAAATCAATTACAGATTGATTTCTAATTGTATTTATCACTACTAAATAAATTCCTTATTTTTCTCAAGTTATTCAATATTCTGTTTTTAAATGGATTCTTCAAATTGAAATCATTTTATATTGGTTTCCCAAATTATTTCAATTTACCAATTAAATTTCTAATTGGATTTCCAACTTATCTCCTTTTAAATAAATTCCTTTTTAAGAAAATAAATTTCAATTGTTTCTTTCAATCTATTTAAAAATCCAAATTTTAAATTAAATTCCTCAATTTAAAATCACTATTATACGAAATTCATTTATTTAATCATTTCCATTTTATTTTGGAATAAATTCGATAATATTATAAAAATCAACTTTTATACTTTTAAATTCTTTTCTTCAAAATTTATTCAATTTCTAAAAATCAATTCACTTAAAAATTTCTACTTGAATTACAAAAATTCAATTTCATTTATTTTTGGAATCCAATGATATCAAACATCCATTCAGCTAAATCTATAGCTTTCAAACAATTTCCAGACATCAATATGATCAATAACATCAATATAATCATTCACAGATTCATATCACAGTATAAATAAATTCAATCAATATGAGGGGTCCAGTTGGATCCCTCCAACCTGTTTTCCTGCATCCAAAGACGTTAGCACAATACCAATTCCACTTCGAGGTGGAATATCGCGGTATATGGGATTTATAAAAATATCATCTGCTTAATAACGGCGCAATAGGGTCTCATCCGCTATACAGTGCGGGAAATCAATCAATCCAATATATACATATGCCAATATGTATATATTGCTATATATATAGATATATTCTACTATATCTACTATCACATACAATAGTAATCAATAACTACAATCCAAATTTATTTTGAGTGAGAAAAATCTCAACTTAGCTTTTATTTGCAATCCAATTTCCATTCCAGTTTATTTCCCCATTTCAGACCTTGTATAAATATTGTATACAATTTATTAATATTTGAATACTTAAAATTTACTCGTGATTTTATTTTAAAATAACACTTTTAATTTTAAACAGACTTCTATTTGATAATTTAAATTAACAAAAAGTTCAATTAAAACTAAGTTTCTTTTAAATAAATTTGCTTAACTAGAATAGTTTAATTCACCACTAAATTTATAAAAAGAGATTACCAGTCCATATTTTAAAATAATCAGTAAGTTACAGTGGGTGAATTTTTCTTAGTGCTTATGTATAAATATATGTATTAGATTAAATTAAATTAAGAGCAGAACTGTTTACATCTTACTGCAAATATTTATTTTCATTTTTTTTTCTTTCAAATTCATTTCCTTTCGAATAAAAATACGAATTCAAAATTTAAAAACAGACAAAGAAGCCATACCCAAAGTTTAGCCCCAGACCAGCTCTGCCTCACCATTGAGTACTCATAACCAATCGCGACTCGACAATGAGGATCGCAAACCCCCATGACATGGTCGGAGCTGCCCCTCCCACCGCTACATCGTTAACCATCTCCAGTTTCCCCAAATTCCACGCGAAACCCAGATCGAAAAGCCTAGCTCGAGCTTGACTGAATCGTGAAACCCCACGCCTGCCGCGCGCTCGCCTCGAGATGCTGCCCTCCTCCTTCAATTGCGAGCACCGCGACCATTTATCTCGCGTTCACTCTGAGAACCCTAGCCTTCGATTCGCCGAGCTACTTTTACCACCACTTGATTCGACGTCGTGAGTTTGCCAGAGCCTTCCTCGCGTGCGCAAGCGCGAGTGCGCGCCACCAGACCTTTTCGATCGAATGAAACTAACTGGATTTGAAATAAGAGGGAGAGAGGGGAAATGCTATTCGATTTTTGAAGAGGTGGATTTGAAGTCTGATGTTCGATTTTTTGTTCTACGGCCAGTTTTGTTTTCTTTTCGAATCGATTTTGATTTTGAACAGATAGAGGGAAGGGAAGAGGAGTATTTGCAATCGAGAGCAACATGCTCTACACGATCTTCATCGTGATTTTAGGCAAGAATTTAGGGGGATAACGTGCTGAGGTTTGACTAAATTTAAATTTTAAATTTGAATTGAATTTAATTTAAATTTCGATGCGTTTGCTCGCCGTACGATCACGTATTAACTCCAAAAAATACGAAAATTGAAATCCGACAATAATTCAATATTCGGACCCAATGGAACTGGTTTCGTCGAATTCCGAGACTGCGCCTCGGACGGCTATTTTTAAATTCAATTTAAACGATTTAATTTCAAAACTGAACGAAACACTTTGAAATACAATTCTGAAGCATCTATTACCTTTGGTATTATCAATACGAACTTTAAAAGCTTTCGAAATATTTTTCTTTAGCTTAAAACTGAAGATTCAATTTTTATCCAACATTCAACACTATATAGATTAAATTTCAAAATTTAATCACCAAATTCAAGGTTATATCGGGGATTCAAATTAAATCATCGTTCAAATATTTAAAATTAATTAAATATTTCCAATTTAATTTGTTAAAAATTCTGGGTCGTTACAAACTTCCCTCCTTAAAAGAATTTCGTCCCGAAATTACAAGTTAGGAAAAAATGTCCTTAACTCGTCTACTATTTTCACAATCCAATAATTTTATCAAATTTTCAAAACAAATCTTTCTACTAAAGGTTCGTTATTAATTCAACTAAATTTCCAACTTCAATTATGGGTTTCAAACAACTCCATTTTTACTACTCTATTCAAATTTAAATTTAAATTCAATTTCAAACTTTCAAAATTTTCTCAAAAATTTTCCAACGCCCTAAATTTTCGAAAAATTTCGCCAGCGTCTCCTTTGCGCGGCTAATACGGTACGACTACAAAATGTCCCTACGGACTCTCAGATTTCAAAAAAAAAAGAAAAGAAAAAGCCAAGCGGCTAGAGAAGAAATCAGCAAATCTCATATAGAAATTTAAAATACATACCTTTTTGTCGAGCAATTCAAATTACAAATCACATTTATAATTTATATTCTCAAATTTCATTCGTATGTGAATTAATTTCTTAACTTTGGAGTTACGATTTCAATTTCTTATTTAATTTCAATGAGAATAATTTAATATTATTACTTCTAGCAACCATGCAACCATATACTATAGTAATTTATAGAAAAATCATTTCTTTTCTATACAAAAATAGCTTTGGGTAAAATTATCTCATTCACCCTATTCAAAAACAATACTGTGCCGAATTGTTCTATATAAGTGTTTAGAGATCCCTATCGATAGAGTTGTACGGACAATACCGACCAGAATCCATATACCACTCAACAAATCAATCATCACAATATAAAACAATTTTATATTAACTAACAAATACGCGCTCGTATCTATTATTACACTCAACTCATTCTAGAGTACTACTGACTCTATCTCTAATGAGTAACACCCAACAGAGCAGGGTTGTCGCTTAACCATATGCTCTGATACCACGTTGTAAGGACCCAATTCTTCGACTTTCGAAAATCGACATCGATACTCACTTTATCGACTGCCGAGCAAACGAATTGCCGGAAAACCGAATTCTTAGGGTTTTAAAAGAAGAGGTAGAAGAAAAGATAGAAGAAAAAGAAAGAAGAACAGAAGAACATCAACAGAAACAGAACAATATCAGAATCTCACATTCGCAGCGGAACAATATATAATAAATAATCACTAGTCTTTTATAAACAAAGAACTATATCAGTTTTATACATACATCAACAGAGTCAATATACAACTCAATACAAAACAGCACGTCAATGGACGGTTGTATAACTTGTCCTCATACAGAATACACAGCGGAATAAATAACATCAAATACAAATACTACGTCTCGCCATCCAGCTTGCTTCCAAAGCTACAGAATATCTAGAATATCCTGATAACCTAACTCTAGACTGCCCGTGTGGAAATTGGTGGGCACCCAGAGTTTAGAAGGGAAACAATAAACTCCGAGTCAGTCATGGTGACTGGTGTGAGATCGTAAAACAGTTTATCTTTAAAACAACAACATGAGAATTTAAAATAAATTTCGCAATGCTTTTGAAAAATGAGACTACCATAAGGCCTCCCGCACACACACACAATGCAAACGCAGAATCAGAGGAGATTTCTCCTTATGATAGTCAAAGATGCTTGATACGCAAAATCAATTTTTTTTTTTTTTGATATTATTATTAGTGCATAGTGTAGGAAACATTTCAAAAGTAGAATATAAATCTTAGCCAACATACGACCAGTATCGTATGCCTACTATAGCTACCATCTAAACAGTGGGGCGCCACCATAAGTAAATGGCAGGTTCTACAACTAATACCGTACACAGTTCGTATTGGAGTTTGGATTTCCAACAAATGGTCAGGCTAAGAAACTTCCTATGCCACGAACATAACGCCTCTGGAATGACGTCCCGAGAACCTAACCGGATCTCTGCCAACACAAGGCCGGGTTACCTCTGCAAAAATAGGTAACTACTAACACGCGTATGCCATCCCCCGATCGTCACCGATCTTCCCAAGGATCCTCGATTTCCAACTACCACAAAGTAATAAACTCGCAGCATCTATAGAGGTTAAGTATCTGGGCTCCATACCATGATACCACCTTTATCCAGAAGGAATGACATACACTAAGGGGCGCTACTCCCTAGAACCTTGCTGCATCCTTCCTGTTTTGACCATTTCCGGGGTGTGAGGCTCGACGAAGTCTCGTCCACAAAGCTACGCTTTGTCACCAAAGCCATGCTTCGGGTCAAACAAATGATCAACCTATGATCACAAAGATAAATGATCAAACAAATGATCATATCACAAATGATCAAACACTGATCATTTCACAGCAACACTCAGTATGCCACGTTACCAAATTGGGAATATATCGCTGATAAATTTCAACTACATAACCTCTGAGCTCGTACGTCTCAGAGAAGGGTGTTAAGCTAAGAGAATAAATTCTCCGCCACCAACAGAAATGTATTTGAAAGAAATCAGCTTTATATCTCAATTTGTAACGTCAGACACACAATCCATACAAGTCTGTTCCGGGATCGAACAGAACCGAAGGCACTTCTCACGAAGCCCTTGCAATTCCGGATAATTTTCAATCACGTCCGGACTTCCCGTCACTAAGGGTGATAAAACCTCTAAATCGGAGATCAACCGATGTGAGTAACTCGACGGTAATCCTTCCGTTTTCAAAAATATCCGGTCTTCAACACCGGTCATCAAATGCAATTCATAATGACGTATCACATATTCGGAATGGGTTATACGACCCCATGGTCCTTTCCCGGCTAACCCGAATAGTGAGCGCTTATTCAAAAATAAGTGTGGCATTCAAATTCATTCAATTCACAACAAATACCTATTCAAGGTAATTATTGATAGTCGGTTGTTTAACTATCAATAAAGATGCCCAACATCATCAGATTCCAAATAATTTTCCAAATTATTTAATTTTCCAAAATATCTTTACTAGATATAAAATTTCCACACTTCAAAAATAAATCAACGTTTATTTTTAAAAATGAATTCCCATTTCTTCTATAAATTCCATAGTGAATTTATATTTTCAAAATATCTACTGATATACGATTTTCAAATCGATTTCAATATTCATTTTCAATTTGTCTTTACAAAGATAAATTCTCAAAATGTTCATTTCATATTGGAAAAGCAATTCCATACTTATTGAATAATAAGAAATTCACAAATCTATTTATTTTCAACATTTGAAAATATTCAATATACTTAAATCAAATTAAGTATATATTCATTCTTTAAGGAAAACATTTATTATAACAACATCTATTTGAGTCAAAACGAATGTTACGTAAAACATCGTTACGACGACTCAAAATCACTAGTATAGGGATTCGAAATTTAGATAGATATATAAATCCCAATACTAGACAAAAACATTTCCTTTCGGAAATCATTTACTATAACAACAGTGTTATAGTCCATCATTTCCTTATATTTTCGAAAACGCCTATTTCAACAATGAACGTTGAAATCTATGCTTTCGATTCATAATACATTTTAAAACATCTTTAAAATGTTTACTTCATTTTTAATATCACTTCTTCAAAAATAAATCTATTTTATTTAATAATATATTCACTGTCCAAAATCGTGAATATACTTCACTAACCACATTTTCAATAATCTCTACACATTTTATTTCGATAAAAATTCGCTATTCAAAATCGCGAATATATCTTCTTCAATAATCTCCTATATTAAATTTATCAAACTTAATTGATTTCGAATTTAGAAAACGACGTTTATAAATTCTATTTCTGTTTTAATAACAACTTCAACTTATAAATCTTCTTTTTATTAACTTCTATATTTTACTTATCAAAATAAGTGATTTCGGATTTATAAACAACTTTTATAAATTTCAATTCTATTTATAAAAACTTCAATACCAAATCAATTTCAATATTGATTTCTAAATTTATTTTCAATTTTAAATAAAATTTCCATACTGATTTCTCAAGAATTCATTTCCAAATATTAAATCAATTACAGATTGATTTCTAATTGTATTTATCACTACTAAATAAATTCCTTATTTTTCTCAAGTTATTCAATATTCTGTTTTTAAATGGATTCTTCAAATTGAAATCATTTTATATTGGTTTCCCAAATTATTTCAATTTACCAATTAAATTTCTAATTGGATTTCCAACTTATCTCCTTTTAAATAAATTCCTTTTTAAGAAAATAAATTTCAATTGTTTCTTTTAATCTATTTAAAAATCCAAATTTTAAATTAAATTCCTCAATTTAAAATCACTATTATACGAAATTCATTTATTTAATCATTTCCATTTTATTCTGGAATAAATTCGATAATATTATAAAAATCAACTTTTATACTTTTAAATTCTTTTCTTCAAAATTTATTCAATTTCTAAAAATCAATTCACTTAAAAATTTCTACTTGAATTACAAAAATTCAATTTCATTTATTTTTGGAATCCAATGATATCAAACATCCATTCAGCTAAATCTATAGCTTTCAAACAATTTCCAGACATCAATATGATCAATAACATCAATATAATCATTCACAGATTCATATCACAGTATAAATAAATTCAATCAATATGAGGGGTCCAGTTGGATCCCTCCAACCTGTTTTCCTGCATCCAAAGACATTAGCACAATACCAATTCCACTTCGAGGTGGAATATCGCGGTATATGGGATTTATAAACCTATCATCCGCTTAATAACGACGCAATAGGGTCTCATCCGCTATACAGTGCGGGAAATCAATCAATCCAATATATACATATGCCAATATGTATATATTGCTATATATATATAGATATATTCTACTATATCTACTATCACATACAATAGTAATCAATAACTGCAATCCAAATTTATTTTGAGTGAGAAAAATCTCACCTTAGCTTTTATTTGCAATCCAATTTCCATTCCAGTTTATTTCCCCATTTCAGACCTTGTATAAATATTATATACAATTTATTAATATTTGAATACTTAAAATTTACTCATGATTTTATTTTAAAATAACACTTTTAATTTTAAACAGACTTCTATTTGATAATTTAAATTAACAAAAAGTTCGATTAAAACTAAGTTTCTTTTAAATAAATTTGCTTAACTAGAATAGTTTAATTCACCACTAAATTTATAGAAAGAGATTACTAGTCCATATTTTAAAATAATCAGTAAGTTACAGTGGGTGAATTTTTCTTAGTCCTTATGTATAAATATATGTATTAGATTAAATTAAATTAAGAGCAGAACTGTTTACATCTTACTGCAAATATTTATTTTCATTTTTTTTTCTTTCAAATTCATTTCCTTTCGAATAAAAATACGAATTCAAAATTTAAAAACAGACAAAGAAGCCATACCCAAAGTTTAGCCCTAGACCAGCACTGCCTCACCATTGAGTACTCATAACCAATCGCGACTCGACAATGAGGATCGCAAACCCCCATGACATGGTCGGAGCTGCCCCTCCCACCGCTACATCGTTAACAATCTCCAGTTTCCCCAAATTCCACGCGAAACCCAGATCGAAAAGCCTAGCTCGAGCTTGACTGAATCGTGAAACCCCACGCCTGCCGCACGCTCGCCTCGAGATGCTGCCCTCCTCCTTCAATCGCGAGCACCGCGACCATTGATCTCGCGTTCACTCTGAGAACCCTAGCCTTCGATTCGCCGAGCTACTTGTACCACCACTTGATTCGACGTCGTGAGTTTGCCAGAGCCTTCCTCGCGTGCGCGAGCGCGAGTGCGCGCCACCAGACCTTTTCGATCGAACGAAACTAACTGGATTTGAAATAAGAAGGAGAGAGGGGAAATGCTATTCGATTTTTGAAGAGGTGGATTTGAAGTCTGATGTTCGATTTTTTGTTCTACAGCCATTTTTGTTTTCTTTTCGAATCGATTTTGATTTTGAACAGATAGAGGGAAGGGAAGAGGAGTATTTGCAATCGAGAGCAACATGCTCTACACGATCTTCATCGTGATTTTAGGCAAGAATTTAGGGGGATAACGTGCTGAGGTTTGACTAAATTTAAATTTTAAATTTGAATTGAATTTAATTTAAATTTCGATGCGTTTGCTCGCCGTACGATCACGTATTAACTCTAAAAAATACGAAAATTAAAATCCGACAATAATTCAATATTTCGGACCCAATGGAACTGGTTTCGTTGAATTCCGAGACTGCGCCTCGGACGGCTATTTTTAAATTCAATTTAAACGATTTAATTTCAAAACTGAACGAAACACTTTGAAATACAATTCTGAAGCTTCTATTACCTTTGGTATTATCAATACGAATTTTAAAAGCTTTCGAAATATTTTTCTTTAGCTTAAAACTGAAGATTCAATTTTTATCCAACATTCAACACTATATAGATTAAATTTCAAAATTTAATCACCAAATTCAAGGTTATATCGGGGATTCAAATTAAATCATCGTTCAAATATTTAAAATTAATTAAATATTTCCAATTTAATTTGTTCAAAATTCTGGGTCGTTACATTTGTGGTTGTTTGCAAAAGAACGTTGTATGATTTGTTTAATTTAATCAATTGAATTTTTAAATTATAAAATATACATCCATCGATGAAAAGTTACATTTATCAATATGCATTTTGCTCCATAGATGGTTGTTTGGTTATTATGATATTTGGATATGTTACGCCTTGATCGAATAGTTATTGCTGATTATAGCATTTTTGGGTGTTTAATTAAAACAAATATTTGATTTGAATTGAAAAATAATTAATTGAAATAAAACGAATAATAATGCGAAACTTAGATGAATAAATGATAAATAAGGTTGTACAGATTTTGGATGGTATCAGTAAATAATAACGATGTAACGATTTCACTGAAATTAAAAAATGGATTAATAAGGTTATTATTTAAGAACTTCTGGAAAAATTCATAAATAGTAAATAATATTATATTTTAAATTGAGATTTGTAAAGTTTATTACTATTTATAAAACAAAACGAAATTTTAACTAATAATAACTAATTTTAAGGAAAATAGTATTGTTTTGTGTAAATGACAAAAAAATTGATTTTACAGTATTTATAGTAGGAAGTATTATTATTATTATTTAAGTAATAAAATAAAACGCATTTTTTAAATATTAATAATAATAGTAAAAACATGTTTTCAAAAGTGTTTTGGATATATTAATTACTATTTTGAGATGAATACCTTTTTGGGGACTTAAAATAAAATATTATTACTTTTCAGATAGATAGTAATAAATTGGTTTTGGAAACTATTACGATGAATTTAAGATATATTATCATTTTGATGCGAAATAACATATTATTGTTTTTTAAGTAATTTGATGTTGATTACTATTTTTGATTTAAAATACGATGTTTAGAATTATTTGAAGAAATGGAAGTATATAAAGGATTTTTGAAGTATAATATCATTTATGAAAGATTATTATTTTTTCGACATATATATAAATAAAGATGATTTTATAATAATAATAATAATAATAATAATAATAATAATAATAATAAAATGATTTTATATTTAACATAAAAATAATGGTCGTAAATATAATGTTTTGGATGGATGTAGTATGTGGTCAATTATTCATTTGAATTGTCACATATGTTCGTTTTATGACGATGGAATTGCATTAGGATGTGAATGCGATATTTTACCATTTTTACTATCACGATGTGTAGTTGATTATGCTTATTTGATAATTGATGTTGTGTTACTATTGTGAAGTGGTTAGTACAGATTTGATTACTTGTACTTACATTGATGATATATTATAGTAGTTGATGATTAATAATTGTTATGGGCAATTTCGCCCACAAGATTGTAGTTTGGTTGAGGCAAGGCAGAAGGCGAGGCAGGAAGCAAGGCGGAAGGCAATGCAGGAGCTTGAAAGGATAACCCCTCCCTCTGTTCGGAGGCCCAAGTACCGAACATAGTTTCATGTTTGGTGCCTAGGATATCGAATAGAAATTCTTGTTCGGTACCCTAAGAACCGAATATGATTTTCTGTTCGGTGATTGAAGGCCCACTGAACCAGGTAGCCATGGATCCACCGAACCATGGGAGGGTGCATATACCGAACCAAGCCATGTGCCTACGAGTCCCATACTGAGCCAAACCTTGGGATGACCTACCGAGCCAAGGGACATCGAGCAAGCTAGAAGAGCATACGAACCTGGCCAATAACTTGCCTACATCCATCCTAACTGAACTAACACCCTCCGCACCGAGTTCTTAGCCGAACCGAGCAGTGTATATATGGAAGGAAATCTGCATATATTTGGAAATAATCAAGCGTATTCCAAATTCCTGGGAATATTCCCTCTGGGCAAGATATACAAGGAAATATCTTAATTAATGACACCACCTCTTTATCCTATAAATACTCAAGCATCGGCATTCAAACGACAACTTTTTGGGATCAACAATACTTCAAGCCACAAAATCAATTGTACGGAGCATCTGCATCACCATTTTTTGTTATAAATCATTGTACTCTTCATCAGTTACTTGTAATATAATATGTATAAGGGAGGGGAATAGAAAGTACAACGAACATAGGCCTATTATAGTTGAACCACTATAAAGCCTGGTGTACTTTACTTTTTCTGCTTTTTATTCTTCATTTAACCTACCATGAAAAATCGATTGGAGGTGTTTGTTCATTTTTTGTGCAAACATTTTTGGTGCTTTCGCTAAAAGTTGAACTTAGCATGCCTTCTAAATCTAAGAGCAAGGCAGCCGCTACTAGTAGGGGTGCTTATCGCAACATGATAAAATAGGATAACCATTCTTCCAGTACTCCAGTCCCGGGTGCTATCACTAGAGGTGACTTAGGAATAGTTATGGTAGTTGTGGCAGACCTTGATACTCATCTCGCTGTCCAATAGCGAGCTATTATGGATCAAATCATGAAATGCTTGGGACAGGCGCAGCCAACCACACACAACACTAAAATAGAGGGAAAACCTGGGCTAAAAGATCAAGGAAAAGAAAGAGATCATACTCTAGTGGCGAATCTAACTAGGATGATCAAGGAGCAAGATGAGCGATTTCCGAGGAAGCAGGTGGAGCAGGGGCTTAACCACACGCCGCACCTGAGGACCGGTCCGACATCGAACCGAGCATGGGAGATAACGGACCAAGGGCGACTATGGTTGGACCCTACTACCTAGGCAATGCTCTCCGGATTTGGCTGAAGTAGCAGCTGATGGAAGACTGGCTTACCAAGATGAGCGATCTCGGAGTAGAGAATACAGCCGGGATCGTATAACAAGTCATCACAGGAGACATGATAGAAGCCTGTCGCTTAGATGGGAGAGGTCGGTCTGTTTCCAACCATTCCCAGAGTTAAAAGACCGTATGGCATGGATCATTAGGGAATGTGTTCGTCGGGAGCAAATAGAGCGGGGAATAGGCGCGAGAGTCGATAGGCCGTTTATTATGGAAATAGAGACTGCTCGGAATTCGAGAATTTTTCAAATGCCTACTATGGATCTTATCAAGGATTAATTGATCCTATAGTACTTACAGCAATATACACAACATATGCTTATGAGTGGAGCAACAAAAAAGGTCATGTGCAAGTGCTTTTACTTGTTCCTAACAGACCTAACAACTATGTGGTTCTATCTCCTTCCTCTGGGCTTAATTCATTCATGTGGTATGTTGAAGGAGAAGTTTATCGGTCAGTTCTGGGTATACATAAAAAACCTAAGGACCCGCATTCCTTGTCAGACGTAAACAACGAGAGGATGAAACTCTACGATAATATTTAACTCGTTTTAATACTACAGCTGTAAGTGTTCAAAATGCTAATGAACGGTTAATCTTGATGGCACTGTGTGGTGGTGTGCGCCTTGACATGAAAATGGCGCGGAGATTGACTAAAGAAAAGCCAGGTACCCTCCAGGACTTCTTTTATGAGGCTGTGAAGTACATGCGATTAGAGGAAGCTTCCTTAGGATGGCAGAGTGATACTAAGCCACTAGGAGCTTCCAGTAGTGTTAATGCTATGGTTAAGAATGGTAAAGATGATAGCATGGAGAAAAAGAAAAACAATAACCTCGGCAATTCTGGTGGGAGGAAAACAGATCGAAGGAGATTTAAGCCTGGCATGAGATTTGACACCTATACAGACCTGAATGATACTATAAAGAACATCTACTTGTCCACTCAAGCAGAACTTAAGTACAACGGGCCTTCCCCAAAGAAAGAAACAGAGGCTAAAAGAAACTCTGGAAAGTACTATAGGTCATAAGCCCCATGGACATAACACCAACGAATATCGCCATTTACGGGACCTAATCGAGGAACACATCAGGAAGAAGAGCTAGAGCGACATATCAAGAACCAAAGGCACTTCCCGCTCCTAAGGAGTAGGCCCCGAGACAGCCCCATTGGGAATGGAGGTGAAGGATCTAGTGTAAACCGTGGGAAAGATGAGAGACTAGTGATTAATACCATAACAGGGGACCTCATGTGGCAGATAGGAGCCGACGAAAGATGGAGAGGTATGCAAAGTCTTTGGAAAATGGAGATGCCTACATATATACGATAGGTGAGGAATAAAGAGCTCAAACTCCCCGTCGGCAGTAGGAGGAAATAGCTTTTGATGATAATGACTTACGAGGGAAGCGGTACTCTCATACAGATCCAATGGTGATTACGACCATGCTTGGGCCAGTAAAAGTAGATAGAATTCTGGTAGATAATGGTAGTTCAGTGAACATTCTATTCAAAGATGCGTTCAACAAGATGGCATTGTCCATGGAAGATGTTATGCCATGCAACCAATGGCTATATGGTTTCACGGGAGAAGGCACCATGCCCTTAGTGATGTTGGATTTGTTTGTTGAGATAGGAACCTGTAACAACTAGCACCTTAATGGGCCCAAATTTCGACAAAAATTGAAAACCAAGTCGATCAAAGCACAGATTGTTGGATTTGGTAACTTCAAATAAGCATGAGCATTATCAGAGATTAATAAAAATCTAAACTCACGGCGGAAACAATAATAGAATAAGAATACTGACTATGACTACTACCTTGGAATTAATGTTATTCCTTGGATAATATATTATCACATCAACATCGAGCATGAGAGAAAGAAGACTCTCCAACAACAAAGCGCATCTAGCTCTAGTGACATGTTCCTCTAAATCTATCATATGAGTTGTAATGAGAAGGGGTCAGAACAACGTTCTGGTGACTGGAAAATATAAACCGTCCATAAAATAAACTTATATCGATTGTTTCCATTTAAGTGTTATGTCCATTAAGGTTAGTAATTCTAATCTAACCTCATATTGCACACACGATTACCTACTTACCCCTTCACAAAGTATGAAATACCAATGAAGCCATACCAACCATCCAATACTTACAAATCCATTAGCCACATAGTACTTCTAAATATAAAGAGGGCTTCTATAACACTTTTAAAAGAGAAATAGGCAGACTCTATCATTTACGATCTTAATTGAGGTAGACCCTATCATTTAAGACTTATTCCCAAGGTGGTTTCCTAACAATGTTGTCAATGGTCGGTGGGTCCTAGCTACAGACCTCTAACCATTATTTAAGGCTTCTGACATTTATGTCCAATTATTACTGCATCAATTGTTGATAAAATCGTAATCATGTAATAAATAGTACCCAAGCCACTTAATATCTTTTTATTAAAAATAGGCAGACTTTGGTCATTTATGACCTATCCCCAAGGCATGCTCCTAAATGGTACTATTATTATTTTGGCTTTAACAATGTAAGAGACTATACCCAGGCCACTTAATACTTCCCAGTGGAAAATAGGTAGACTCCATCATTTAAAATCTATTTCCAAAAGCGTGCTCCTCAATGGTACTATCTAGCTGTCATTGCTTGGAAATTTCATTAGGTTACTTAGTAATTCTTTTATAGGAAAGAGAAGGACTTTATAGTCACTTAAGACCCCAAAATTGAAGCGAACCATTTCCGCGATATCCACTCGCACTCTTTAATTATAAATATGACATCTCATTAGGTTACTTCTTTTGGTAGGGAGGCGGATCCTTCAACCACTTAAGACCTTAATGCGGAAGTAAACCCGTTTTTAAGACATCCTTGTTTATTTATTTATTTGGAATCTCACAAGGTTACTAATACTTCCATTTAGAAGTGAGGCGGATCCTTTAGCCACTTAAGACCTTAAACCAGAAGCGAACCACTATGGAGATATCCCTCACTGCTACTAATTCCAAATTTGAACCATTTAATACTTTCCAATTAAGAAAGCAAGTCCAGTCTCACACGTCGTCACGGGTCGTTGAATTAGTGATATCTCACATCCATAGTATGTACACCAGACTATTGGTAGCCTCAAAGTGAAGGGCAGTCATCCACCAAGTGATTCTACTGACCTCGCATCACTAACCCACTAAGTCCAATTAACCATCCTAAGTATTTATTTACATTATCTTAGGTAGACATTGGACTTAGCTTACTAATTGTCTTTTTATTTAAGGCAATATGATTTACCTTAAATATTTATCTACCCATAAATCCCTATTTAATGCTCATGAAGGTCAATTTGTCCATAAAATCCTAACGGACATTTCCTAAGACGTTTATGTATGATTACTAATTTCAAATTAGTAACCATTTATATCTATTCCATTTTTATCAGTCTTATTAATCCATTTACCATATTAATTTATTGTAACTCCCACATTTATTACCATTTATTGGAGTTACAACCTTTCAAATTCTTTTCTCATTAGTTAATTATCCTAAACGCGAATATTACACATAAACTTGTTATTAGCTTTTTATTTAATTATTATAAGCACAGTAATTATGTAGAAATATTTACTTTTATCAAATATGTTCTAGTTATATATTTACTAGAATATACTTTTCCATGTTAAATTGTTGGAACCATATCTAAAAATATTATACGTTATAATTTCCATAAATTAGTTTAAAACAAAAGACTTAACTTTAAAACATAAAAGATTGCATCGTTTGAAATTACCGAGAATAACCATTATTGAAATAGATAGTGTAAACTATAATAAACTCATACTTTACATATCTCTTTGTCTTTCTATTTGCATCTATTCCTTGTTAGATCAAACGTTGTATCTTTCTAAAGGAAAAGAAATCAAACCAATTTACAAATATTGAACGGATCTAAATTCCAACAATTCCAAATATAGAAAAGTTTAAATTTGAAAAAGATTAGGGTAATAATCCAAATTTATAACATTATTATACAAACTATTACAGATCTGTAATAAATTTCATTCAAATTAATATTCTTAATTCATACTTTTGGGACTGATTTCCAAATCAGGTTGTATAAAATGCTAAATCAATTCATAAACAAGAATATGTAGGCGATATTTGTTATATTCAGATCGTATTCAATTTGTTGCCTACAACTCGTATATAATTATCCAGTTGGGCATAAAAATCAAATAAACACAACCGGATAATTTTCATATTATAATAATTTATAAAAATTCCCATTCACCTTTTAAAAGCGATCAAAATTTCCAGATCTGAAGTAGAACCTTTGATTCATCTCTAAATCCTTTTTAATCCAAAAGATATGTATAAAAGGGTATGCACATATATTATAATTACAGATCTGAGAAGAGATTTGGGATTGGGAGAGAAAATAGATACAAATATACGAATATATAAATTACCTCAAATACGCATATAGTTGATTCTCTTCTCTTCTTCAATTTGTATCAATATAGATACAAATACCTTATCTTTTATAATTTAGAAAGAAAGTGGAGAAGAAGAATTGTCAGAGCCTCGCTACTGCCTCCATAAAAATAAGAGAAGAGAGGGTTAGATCTGAATTTATAGGCGCTAGAATCAACCAGAACCGTACGATAGAAATATATAAAATATGGGCTGTTGCGACTTAGGTTTACTAGAGCTGCCAGGTCGTTACCGGTCGACCGCTAGGGGTCGAGCATCCTCAATGATGGGTCGGCCTATGGGCCCGGGTAATTAATATAAAAACGTTAATTATTTCTTATTTAATTATTTTCATTTCGAATTCGTTTTTTGCCCATAACTTCTTCTTTTGGACTCCGATCGCAAAACTCCAAATATAGAAGTTACTCAGAATTTTGCCACGAACGCAATGATGTATTTTTTGTGGTCAAATTCCATCGTTTGCACAAATGCCATTTTCGGAGCCTAATTAATTAACTAACTAACTAGTTAAATAACTAATGTCAAATCACTGGGTGTTGCATTCTTCCTCCTTTAAAAAGAATTTCGTCGTTGAAATTTTACCGATGATTAGGTCAAGTTTTGGCTTCTAATTATCCTAAACTACACAACCGATGTGTGTACAATAAATTTTGCAACCCAACATGCACAAGTGCATAGTGTATTACTGTATCACCATACAGAAAATATGTATGCATAATGATTCTAAATCAGATCCTCCTATATGACTGCATTTCTTTTGAAAACAAGATGCAAACAACCTACATATATAATGGAAGTTCTACATATATAAAGCTTTTAACCAAAACCCCATACCCCAACAAATAGAAGTATGAAGCAATCGATTTTGCATCCACTTCCTATCATCCAATATCTAATGCATCGAAAAATCGCTTCCTAAACTTTACTCCTATGCCAGAAAAAGGAATTTAGGCGAGGAATTTAACATTCTTACCACACAATAATCTTCCTATTCTCGTAGTACAGAGGAAATTTCTTCGCTTCCCCGGATTCACTTCAAATTTTCTGCATACAAAACACATAAGAAGGCTTATTATCAAGCTCTAAAACGGAACTAATCTAAAAATAGAATTACGCGCGTCGTCGACAAGGTACGAAAATAGGAATTCAAGGCTAAAAAAGCTTTTCTCTTGTTATTGCTTGCGTGTATCGCATCGTCGACCCGAATGCATCTCTAAATTCACAAATTCTAACTGTATCTGCCTTTCCTACGTCTAATATATGACCTTCAAAATCAAAGCTTTCACGAAAAATCTTTCTCACTTTTCAAATTTTTACGTCATTTGAAAAATAAAATCCCAAAATATTTAGACGCACATTTTCCTTTGAAATAAAATTTTAATCAAAACTCTAAAAATAATTTAAGAGTAAAAAATTACTAAAACACAAAACATTTTCTTACTTTTTTTCCAAAAGGGAATTTTTTCAAATCAAGGGAAAAATTTTCAAAGTATTTTCTTTCTTAAAATTTTTTGATAAATCAAGCCACAATTTCAGCGTAGTCGGAAGTCAGTTATGCGCTAAGCATGTAAACAAAATTCCAAAATTCTATAATTAACCTTTACCCAAAACTTTGACATTTTATTTAAAAATGTCAACACATCTATTATTCAAAAAAATTAGCTTTTAAGGAACATGAGCAATGACCCGCGATATCAAAACAACTTTGTTATGTCCTTCGCTAGAATTTTCAACTGTTCAAAACTTCCATTCTTACATTGCATTTACTGTTAGTTAAGTGTCTTTATGAGATTCTCATATTTATATTGTTCCTCTACTATGCATATATAGGATTGGTTCGCATATCCAGAAACAATAACACAGAAAATGAATAGAACTCATAATATCGTGCGTGCCTTTTATAAGAGACAACTAGCAGTTTTACAACCCAACAACCCAAAAAGAAAGAAAAGAACAAATGCTGGAGATCTGTTGTAAAATCTCAAGGTCAACCATCTCTATGTCGTCCAAATCCACCCCTACTGTAGATATCTCTAAAATCCCAGAAAGATCATCGTCTAACATCTCAATCCGAGCTCCTTTTACCTCGGACTCAATGTAGTTGTTGCCATCATCAAAATTCTACGCCATCTGTGCATCGAAAAGATGGACGTAGGGCGGTTAATATTCCGCTCATAAGTCTTTAAACGGAGGATCGATGCAAGTCCTACCACGATGAAAAGTTATTCAAGCCCGATAGTGGCGAAATCTTCAAACATCACTGGTCGTCCGTGAAGGAAATCAAAGTCTGCCGTTCCAAGATAGGTGGCAATCTTCCGCTCACTCTGGTCAAGCCAAGCGGCTTCTTGCAGAGTGAGGTTGGGAAGATGAGAGGAAGAGCCGCCGGTGCGCTGCGGTGCCATAGGTTGGGAGACATCTGGAAAAGAGTTTAGATTTGAAGTGGTGGTGGGGCAAGATCTGACGTGCAAGGATTTTGGCATCGGTTGGTAGAGGAATGGAGAAGAGAGGTCTTGGTTAAGCAGAGGAAGGGGGAGATAAAATTGTGCTCGGCTAAAGAAATTGAAGATGAGGAATAAAGTGCGGAGGTGTGACGGTTGAAGGTTTGGATGTAACTTATAGTCATGTTCCACGTTCGGGTTCAGCTCGAATCCATCTAGCGGTCGACCGCAATTAGGTCAACCAATCGACCGCTACGGCCGACCGCTAGCCCAGATTTGGGTGCGACCAGAACCTGAACCCAATAGGGTCGGTTAAATTAATTAATATTCTAACAACCTTTCCGCACACCATCTTCAGCTTTATTCATCCAAAAAAATTCTGACTTCCACACGTTGGTATCCACCTTACCGTGTGGACCCTTCCTTGGCAAGATTGCAATAGCCTGAGCAAAATTGTTGCGACCAACAACACTTTCAAAAACCCAAAAATATTCTAGCTACTATTTCGTACCTACTTTGCACAAAAATATTTCTTCCATTAGCTGGTGGGTCTAACAACACTTCAAACTACATACCCCAATAAAGTTGAATATCATTCCTATTTTGTCCCTACCTAAAAGAGAGAAAATATAAAAATCCTTGATTTTATAAACCGAAAAATCATTGAGCTAAATATATGCTAATTTATATTTGTTTCTAAATAACAGAAACCACTTCATACCAAAACTTCCTTTAAAAGTCAAACTTATATATAAATATTTCAAGATTTCCAAATACCTTTTTAAAACACAAACTTCCAAAACTTGGGAAACTATTTTCTTGCCAAAAATCAATATTAAGCCTTTACTGATATATATACATATAAATATTTAAGGGTTTAAAGAATTAATCTTTTATAAACCAAAAATCTCTTAACACGATCAACTTAGTGGTATACGTGTTTCTTTGAAATAAAATTTCAAAACTTTCCCAAAAAAAAATTTCCAAATAAATATTTGGAAAAAGAAATCTTTTGAAAACCCCTTTTTCTAAAATCTAAGGCAATTCCAAAATATACATACTTTTTAAAAGTTCTCTCATAGGTTTTAGACTAAGGAATTAACATTAATTATTCAAATAAAAATCTGGTTTGCCATCAAAGAGGTGATCAATGAATGCACCCTAGCAAAGACTTGCTTCCGACAAATTGCAACATACGGAATCTAATTTCCCATCCATCTTGAATAATTGTGTGTCTTTGACCGAAACTCAAAATCCAAAATCTCAAGGTGGCTAGAATCTCAACCGTCAAGTCGAACACGTCCAATCTCCGATATTCAACCATATGTCGAAATCATGCTCTTCATTAACAACGCTTTACACATTGCCAGCACTCCATGGAGTACTTCGAAGTCGGCGTGAAAATATTAGCTCTTAGATATTTCAAACTCATAGTTGCTTTGCCCATTCCTTCGAAGTGAAACTACAACTACTTCTATAGTTGGAATTCTTAGAATCTAGCATATAATTTAATATGACTAGATAGGGAAGTACGAATACGTTCTCTCAATTTAACCTAATCACATTGATATACTAACCTAGTGCTCTGATACCAAATGTAACAATCCACACCTTAATGGGCCCAATTTTCGACAAAAATCGAAACCCAAGTCCATCAAAGCACAAATCGTTGGATTTGGTACCTATAAATAGGCGTGAGCATTATCAGAGATTGATAGAAATCTAAACTCACAACGGAAACAATAATAGGAAAAGAATACTGAATATGATTACTACCTTAGAATTAATGGTATTTCTTGGATAACAGATTGTCACATCAGCATCGAGCATGAGAGAAAGAAGACTCTCCAATAACAAAGCACATTAAGCTCCAATGACCCCATCCTCTAAATCTATCCTATGGGTTGTAATAAGGAGGGCGGTTAGAACAACGTTCTAGTGGTTGGAAAAATATAAACTGTTCAAAACATAAACTTATATCGATAGTTTCCATTTAATTGTTATATCCATTAAGGTTAGCAATTCTAATCTAACATTTCATTGCACACATGATTACATACTTACCCCTTCCCAAGGTACGAAATAACAATGAAACCATATCGACCACCCAATACTTACAAACCCATTAGCCACTTAGTACTTCTAAATATGAAGCGGACTTCTATAATACTCTTAAAAGAGAAATAGGCAAACTCTATCATTTATGACCTTAATTGAGGTAGACCCCGTCATTTAAGACCTATTCCCAAGGTGGTTTCCTAACAATGTTGTCAGTGGTTAGTGGGTCCTAGCTACAAGACCTTTAACCGCTATTTAAGGCTTCCGACATTTAATGTCCAACTATTACCGCATCAACCACGATAAAATCATGATCATGTAATAAACAGTACGCAAACCACTTAATACCTTTTTATTAGAAAATAGGCAGACTCTGGTCATTTAAGACCTATCCCCAAGGCGTGCTAATAAATAGTAATATTATTATTTCAGCTTTAGCAATGTAAGAAACTGTACCCAAGCCAGTTAATACTTCGCAGTGGAAAATAGGTAAACCCCATCATTTAAGACCTATTTCTAAAAGCGTGCTCCTCAATGGTACTATTTAGCTGTCATTGCTTGGAAATCTCATTGAGTTACTTAATACTTCTTTTATAGGAAAGAGGAGGACTTTATAGTCACTTAAGACCCCAAACCTGAAGCGAACCCTTCCCGAGATATCCACTCTCACTCTTTAATTAAAAATATGGTATATCATTAGGTTACTTCTTTCGGTAGGGAGGCAGACCCTTCAGCCACTTAAGATCTCAACGCTGGAGTAAACCCTTTTTTAGAGACATCCTTATTTATTTATTTATTTGGAATCTCACTAGGTTACTTAATACTTCCATCTAGGAGAAAGGCGGACCCTTCAGCCATTTAAGACCTCAAACCAAAAGTGAACCCCTATGGAGATATCCCTCACCGCTCCTAATTCCAAATTTGGACCATTTAATATTTTCCAATTGAGAAAGTAAGCCCAAGTCTCTCATGTCATCACAGGTCGTTGGATTAGTGATATCTCACATCCGTAGTAAGTACACTCGACTGTTGGTAGCCTAAAAGTGAAAACCAGTCTTCCATCGAGTGACTCTACTGACCTCGCATCACTAACCCACTAAGTCCAGTTAACCATCCTAAGTCTTTATTTATATTATCTTAGGTAGACATTGGACTTAGCTTACTAATTTCTTTTTTATTTAAGGCAATAAGATTTACCTTAAATATTTATCTACCCATAAATCCCCGTTTAATGCTCATAGATGTCAATTTGTCCATAAAATCCTGATGGACATTTCCTAAGACGTTTATGTATGATTACTAATTTAAAATTAGTAACCATTTATATCTATTCAATTTTTATCAGTCTTATTAATCCATTTACCCTATTAATCTATTGTAACTCCCATATTTATTACCATTTATTGGAGTTACAACCTTTTAAATTCTTTTCTCATTAGTTAATTATCTTAAATGCGAATATTACGCACAAGCATTGTTATTATCTTTTTATTTAATTATTTTAAGTGCAGTAATTATGGATAAATATTTACTTTTATCAAATATGTTCTACTTATATCCTTACTAGAATATACTTTTCCATGTTAAATTTTTGGAATCATATCTAAAAGGATTATCCGTTATAATTTCCATAAATTAGTTTAAAACAAAAGATTTAACTTTAAAACATAAAAGATTGCATTGTTTGAAATTACAAGGAATAATCATTTAATTTTATTATTGAAATAGTCAGTATAAACTATAATAAACTCATACTTTATGCATCTCTTTCTCTTTCTATTTGCATATATTCCTTGTTAGATCAAATACCGTATCTTTCTAAAAGGGAAAGTGACGCAGCGGATGAATCAAAACAATCTTCAATCGGTGAAAGTAGCAATCGATGGATTGGTGGATACTAAAATGCCCGAATTCGTTGATCCGAAGATACCGAATTCTTAGCTATCTCTGACTCGTTGATCCGAAGATACCGGGAAAGAGATCTACGATTCTTCGACGTTGATCTTGCGCACAAGATACCGTGAATCGGCTTCAACAAACGATGATTCGAGCGCACTCGAATGACGTAAGTGGAGATAGGAGATACACTCGACTACCAATTGAAATTGAAAGCACAAAGCTAACAAATGAGAATTTTATTCAATATTCAACCACCTTTACAAATGAGAGACTCGGCCTATTTATAGGCGTTTTACAACTCACACAAAAAAAAACAACAAAATTCACCAACTCCTAAGTCGGTTCCGACTTAACAACGTCTCCGACTTAACATAAGTCGTACACGACTTACGACTTAAAAGAATACAGACATCATATGATTTACAACAGACGACATACGACTTATAAAATATACGACCTAAAAACAGGTACGAGCTACGAGTTAACAAATACAAACAGATTACATCACTTAAGTCATAGACGACCTAGCAGCTTCCCACGATTCAATCTTCAAACGACTTATTATGAGGCGACTTACGACTTAGTATAAGTCGGTGGCGACTTAACAGCAGTTTCTTCACGACTTAAAGAATCAACGGTTTTAGATTAACTCGGCATAAGAATCTACGGCCTCCAGAGCTTCGGCGACTTAAAATATAAGCGGTATCCCAAATCAACGTCTTAAAGAGATCAACGGTCTTCATACTTCAGCGACTTAAAGAATGGACGGCATCCGTAGCTTTGCGACCTAAAACAAAAGCGGCATCAGGAATCAACGTCTTAAGGAAATCAAAGGCAGAGATTAACTCGGCAGACACATTAACGGCATCCAGGGCTTCACGACTTAAGATGGGACTTTGCGACTTAAGAAGCCTAACTCCGCGACCTAAGTCTGTATGACTTAAAACTTCGCGACTTAAGAACATAGCATCTGAACCCTCTTCATGCGACCTTAGTTCCAACTCGTTAAGTCGTACATGAGTTAAAAACAAGTTAAGTCGTATCTCTTCATCAGTAGGTCGTCCCTTCGCTACATGACCTAACTGTTTGCTATCTCGCTTATCTTCCTTAAGTCGTACCAACGACTTATAAGCTTTGTTAGGTCGTAGCCTTTTCTCCCTTACTTGGTTAAGTCGTAACCCTCCCCCGTTAAGTCGTAGCTCCTCCTCACGTGGCTCCTTAGGTCGTAGACGACCTACAACTTCTACGTTAGGTTGCAAAGCTTGGTCACGACTTATGCCTTTGACAAATGAGGGTTGCGCTGCATCATCCTCCCCAGGTTGAGAAGAATTCGACCTCGAATTTGTAAATTCTTCTCTATCAGCTCGTTCATCTCCGTGATATGGTACGAGATGTTTAACATTGAACACATCAGACGTATACACATCATCTGGCAGCTTCAGTTTATAAACATTTTCATTGATTCGTTTCACAACTTCCACCGGACCAATTTTTCTGGCTTTCAATTTGTTATACGCGCCTACTGGAAAACGATCTTTCGTTAATACTGCATAAACCAGATCACCTTCATGAAATTCAACATTCCTTCGTTTCAAATTTGCAGATTGTTTGTACTTCTCATTTGCTTTCTCTAATCGTTCTTGAACGATTTTATGACATTCCGTCAGCCCTTCAACGAAATCAGCAGCTTTCTTAATTGTCCCCTTTGAGTGTGGTATTACCGTTAAATCCAACGGCCCTTTCGGTAAGCTCGAATAAACAATCTGGAATGGACTGAACCCAGTACTTCGATTCACAGCATGATTATGGGCAAACTCTGCCTGGCATAACTTCATATCCCAACTCTTCAGATTATCTTGAACAAGCCACCTCAGCAAATTTCCCAATGATCTGTTAACAACCTCGGTCTGTCCATCCGTTTGCAGATGATAAGCGCTGCTAAAGTTCAACTTCGTACCCACCATCTTCCACAAACTTAGCCAAAAATGACTCAAAAATCTAGTATCTCTATCTGACACAATAGATTCTGGCAATCCGTGAAGTCGATAGATCTCCTTGAAAAACAATTGAGCAACATGAACAGCATCCGCCGTCTTCTTACAAGCAATAAAATGTGCCATTTTCGAAAATCGATCAACCACCACATAAATGGAATCGTTTCCCCACTGTGTCCTCGGTAATCCCAACACGAAGTCCATACTCACATCAACCCATGGTTTAATTGGTACAGGTAACAGCTTATATAACCCAGCATTAGTTGCCGTTCCTTTCGAAACCTGACAAATATGACAACGCTCCACAAACCTCTCTACTTCTTTCCTCATCGATGGCCAAAAGTAAGATTGTGAAATCAACTGTAATGTACGGTCTCTACCCACGTGTCCTTCTTCATGTAGCTCTTTTACGATCTTCATTCTCAAACTACCCTCCGGTATGCACAATCGATTTCCTTTGAACAGAAAACCATCTACCATCAAAAACTCATCCGTCTTTCCCTCCTTGACTTTATCAACCACCTTTGCAAAGTAAGGATCATCGACAAATAATTCTGGCAACACATCGAACCCTGTCACCTCAACTTTCAGTGTAGTCAACAAATGACTCCTTCTACTCAAAGCATCAGCCACTCGATTCGTCACCCCTGACTTGTGTTTAACAACAAAAGTAAACTGCTGCAGATATGCAATCCACGATGCATGTCTCGCTGAAATCTTATCTTGTCCTTGTAAATGCTTCAACGCCTCATGATCAGTGTAAAGAACAAACTCTTTCTGAAATAGATAGTGTCTCCAGTGTTTGATATATTGCACAACAGCAAAAAATTCCACATCATATGTACTGTATCTCATCTTTGCTCCTGGTAACTTCTCACTGAAATATGCAATCGGACGTCCCCTCTGACTCAACACTCCTCCAATTCCAACCTTCGACGCATCAGTGTGTAGCTCAAACAACAACTGAAAATCAGGTAATACAAGAATTGGTGCAGATGTCAGCAACTCCTTGATTCGTTCAAAAGCAACTCCTGCTTCCTTCGTCCATGAAATTTTTTTACCCTTCATACAATCCGTAACAGGTGCCATCACACTACTAAAGTGTGGAATAAATCTTCGATAAAATGAAGCCAACCCATGAAAACTTCGAACTTCCGTTATCGTCTTGGGCTGCGGCCAATCTCTAATTGCTTCAACTTTACTTTGATCAACCTGTATTCCTTTTTCCGACACAACATATCCCGGGAATAAAACGCTATGCGTCATGAACACGCATTTCTTCGTTGCAGCATAAAATTGTTCTTGTCGCAATACCATCAGCACTTCTCTAAGATGATTCAAATGTTCCTCTGGACTCCCACTGTAAATCAGAATATCATCGAAATACACCACCACAAACTTCCCAATGAATGGTCGAAAAATTTGGTTCATCACCCTCATGAATGTACTTGGTGCATTTGATAAGCCAAATGGCATAACCAACCACTCGTATAGACCCTCCCTGGTTTTAAAAGCAGTCTTCCACTCATCTCCTGGTCTGATACGAATTTGATGATATCCGCCCTTCAAATCAATCTTCGAAAATATAGTAGCTCCGCTGATTTGATCTAACAAGTCATCCAACCTCGACATTGGAAATCTATATCTCACAGTAATCTTATTCAATGCTCGACTGTCAGTGCACATCCTCCACGTCCCATCCTTCTTGGGTACCAATAAAGCTGGTACAGCACAAGGACTCAGACTCTCCTGCACACGCCCCTGCTCAAGCAATTCCACTACCTGCCTCCGCAACTCTTCATGTTCCTTTGGACTCATTCGATAATGTGGTCTGTGTGGCAACACAGCACCTGGAACAAGATCTATCTGATGTTGGATATCTCTCAACGGTGGCAACTCTGTTGGTAACTCTTCTGGAAATACATCGTCAAATTCTTTCAAAACTGGTTTAACTTCTTCTGGAATTTCAACCTCTTCACTGCTCTCTCGTCCAATCAACAAGAATACTTCCGGCTCTTCCTCAACTTCTTTAATAAACTCCTTCAGAGATAATAAGGTTTTCAACTCTTCAATCTCTTCTGACTTACTTTCTCCCGGTTGTCTCTTCTTTGGAACTAAGATAATCTTCGTGCCTTTAAACATAAAACTGTAGCTATTAGTCCGACCGTCATGTTGTACTGCTCGATCATACTGCCATGGTCTTCCCAAAAGCAAGTGGCAAACATCCATCTCTACTACATCACACCAGATTTCGTCTTTGTATTTCTTCCCAATAGAGAATGGAACACGAACTCGTCTATCCACTTTCACTTCTCCTCCTTTTCTCAACCATGCTAACTTGTATGGACTCGGATGTTTCTCTGTCTTCAATTTCAACTTTGTCACAGCCTTGGTTGAAATAATATTATCACAGCTTCCTACGTCAATCACAAACTTACACACCTTCCCCAGAACAGTACATGTCGATTGAAAGATATTACTCCTCAACCAACTAGCTTCCTCCTGCTTCGGTGTCAAACATGATCTCCTCAGCATTAGATTACAACCTTCATCTCCTGACGCAATATCATGTTCATCTTCCTCAACTGGACTAGAACACTCCCCATCAACATCCTCATCTTCAACTTCTACAATCATGGTTCGTTTCTTCGGCTTTGGACACTCATTGCTTTTATGACCCAATTCCTGACAATTGTAACATTTGAAACCATTGTTAACCCTTGCCTTCTCAGCATCCTTCACCACCGGTTTACTGATAGGTTTAGACACATTAGAACTTTCACTAACACCCTTCGTTTGATTGTTGGAACTAGTAAACACACCACCTCCTCGTCGTCCCTGCTTCTCCCAAGCCAACGCTTTCTGATGTGCCTCTGCTACAGATCTTGGATCGAACATATTAACCATATCCTGGATCTGCATTCGTAGTCCCCCAACAAATCTAGCTGTCAGTTGTTCTTCCGTCTCCATAATATCATTTCGAGCAATCAGTTGGTAAAATTCATCAGCTTAGTCATTAACTGTCTTCGTGCCCTGCCTCAAGTTCTGCAAACGTTGATACATCAAAGATTGATAATTGTATGGTAAGAACGTTGCTTTCATCAATTTCTTCATCTTCTCCCAAGATTCAACTTTTGACTTTCCCATCCAATCACGTGTAAGTTTGGTCTGCTGCCACCATGCCAAAGCTCTACCCCTCAACCTTGTAGCAACCAACTTCACCCTACGATGTTCTGGAACTTCTTTAAAGTCAAAAATCTCTTCAACATTAGCTACCCAATCTAGAAACTCCTCTGCTTGCATACCACCTTTGAATTCAGGAATTTCAGTCTTCATCCCCGACTCCCACTTGTGATCATACTCAGAGTAATTTCTTCCTTGTCCTCGAAAACTACCACCATCATTCTCCTCTTCAAAATCAGATGTATATCGTTGTCTATCTCGTCCACCCACATCTCTACTACCATTACGTCTACCACCATCATCCCTTCTATCTACATTACTCCGTTCACGATCATTCACGTTCCTCCCACGCCCTTGATCATTTTCAACACTTCTGTCTCGATTGGAATGTGGCGAGACTCTACTACCCCCATGGTTAGATTCAGGTGAAACCCTTCTCCGATTTTGATTCATCTCCGTCATTAGCTTCTCTAACCGGCCAATTCCTTCGTTAAGCTTTTCACTAAAGTTTTCATTGATTCTTTGCTCCATCTCATCAGCTTCTTCTCTTCGATACAATGCTTCTACGTTTTGGTGACGATTAGGTCTTCTTGGCGGCATACTTGAAATCTTCCAAACTCTTCAACACTTCAAAATTCAAACACTTTTCGGACTTTGATCCAAAATGAAACGGATCGAAACTTCCACTTTGTAGCAAATCACGATGAACACGATGGACAAAGTTTCGGCTTCCAATACAAATTCGATCAATCAATCTTCGAACAAGCTCTTCTTACTCTCGGCCGTGATAAACAACCGCCAATCTTCACTTCGAGCTCGGCAAATCTCTTCAACTTCTAAATAAATAGGCTCCAAGTCTCGATCTAGCTATGATTGGCTAGAACAAGCTCTGATACCAAAACTGACGCAGCGGATGAATCAAAACAATCTTCAATCGGTGAAAGTAGCAATCGATGGATTGGTGGATACTGAAATGCCCGAATTCGTTGATCCGAAGATACCGAATTCTTAGCTATCTCTGACTCGTTGATCCGAAGATACCAGGAAAGAGATCTACGATTCTTCGACATTGATCTTGCGCACAAGATACCGTGAATCGGCTTCAACAAACGATGATTCAAGCGCACTTGAATGACGTAAGTGGAGATAGGAGATACACTCGACTACCAATTGAAATTGAAAGCACAAAGCTAACAAAAGAGAATTTTATTCAATATTCAACCACCTTTACAAATGAGAGACTCGGCCTATTTATAGGCGTTTTACAACTCACACAAAAAAAACAACAAAATTCACCAACTCCTAAGTCGGTTCCGACTTAACAACGTCTCCGACTTAACATAAGTCGTACACGACTTACGACTTAAAAGAATACAGACATCATATGATTTACAACAGACGACATACGACTTATAAAATATACGACCTAAAAACAGGTACGAGCTACGAGTTAACAAATACAAACAGATTACATCACTTAAGTCGTAGACGACCTAGCAGCTTCCCACGATTCAATCTTCAGACGACTTATTATGAGGCGACTTACGACTTAGTATAAGTCGGTGGCGACTTAACGGTAGTTTCTTCACGACTTAAAGAATCAACGGTTTTAGATTAACTCGGCATAAGAATCTACGGCCTCCAGAGCTTCAGCGACTTAAAACATAAGCGGTATCCCAAATCAACGTCTTAAAGAGATCAACGGTCTTCATACTTCAGCGACTTAAAGAATGGATGGCATCCGTAGCTTTGCGACCTAAAACAAAAGCGGCATCAGGAATCAACGTCTTAAGGAAATCAAAGGCAGAGATTAACTCGGCAGACACATCAACGGCATCCAGGGCTTCGCGACTTAAGATGGGACTTTGCGACTTAAGAAGCCTAACTCCGCGACCTAAGTCTGTACGACTTAAAACTTCGCGACTTAAGAACATAGCATCTGAACCCTCTTCATGCGACCTTAGTTCCAACTCGTTAAGTCGTACACGAGTTAAAAACAAGTTAAGTCGTATCTCTTCATCGGTAGGTCGTCCCTTCGCTACATGACCTAACTGTTTGCTATCTCGCTTATCTTCCTTAAGTCGTACCAACGACTTATAAGCTTTGTTAGGTTGTAGCCTTTTCTCCCTTACTTGGTTAAGTCGTAACCCTCCCCCGTTAAGTCGTAGCTCCTCCTCACGTGGCTCCTTAGGTCGTAGACGACCTACAACTTCTACGTTAGGTTGCAAAGCTTGGTCACGACTTATGCCTTTGACAAATGAGGGTTGCGCTGCATCAGAAAGAAATAAAACCAATTTACAAATATTGAACGGATCTAAATTCCAACAATTCCAAATATAGAAAAGATTATATTCTAACAAGATTAGGACAATAATCCAAATTTATAACATTATTATACAACCTATTTCAGATCTGGAATAAATTTCATCCAGATTAATATTTTAAATTTATACTTTTGGGACTGATTTCCAGATCAGGATGTACATAATGCTAAATCAATTCATAAACAAGAATATGTAGGCGATATTTATTATATTCAGATCGTATTCAATTCATTGCCTATATCTTATATATAATTATCCAGTTAGGCATAAAAATCAAATAAACAACAATGGGATAATTTTCATATTATAACAATTTATAAAAATTCTCACTCACCTTTTAAAAGCTATCTAAATCTCCAGATCTGAAATAGAACCTTTGATTCATCTTCAAATCCTTTAAAGAAATATATATAAAAGACTATATACATACATTATAATTATAGATCTGAGATGAGATTTGGGATTGGGAGAGAAAATAGATACAAATATATAAATTACCTCAAGTACGCATATGGTTGATTCTCTTCTTTTCTCCTTTTTATTAGATTTCTACTCTTCTCCGATTTGTATGAATATAGATACAAATACCTTATCTTTTATAATTTAGAAAGAAAGTGGAGAAGAAGAAATGGCAGAGCTTCGCTATTGCATCCATAAAAATATGAGAAGAGAAGGGAGGGTTAGGCCTAAATTTATAGGCACTAGAATCAACCAGTACCGTTCGATCGAAATATATTAAATCCGGGCCATTGTGGCCTAGGTTTACTGGAGTCGCCAGGTCGCTATCGGTCGATCACCCTTGGGTGACCCGTCGACCACTATGGGTCGACCATCCCCAATGATGGGTCGTCCTGTGGGCCTAAGTAATTAATATAAAAACATTAATTATTTCTTATTTAATTATTTTCATTTCGTTTTTTGCCTGTAACTTTTTCGTTTTGACTCCGATCGCAAAACTCCAAATATGAAAGTTGCTCATAATTTCACCACGAATGCAATAGTGCAAGTTTCATGGTCAAATTCCATCGTTTGCACAAATTACATTTTCGGAGTCTAATTAATTAACTACTTAACTAATTAAATAACTAGCGCCAAATTACGGGGTATTATAGAACCCATCCCCGATCAACCTTGCAACAATAGCTTTTGTACTGGTGGATGGATTCTCATCTTACAATGCTTTCCTAGGATGTCCAACCTTATTTGATTTTCATGCAGTGGTGGCCCCATGGTGTTTAAAGATGAAGTACCCAACGGCCAACGGGATTGGAGTGGTGGGAGGAAACAAAGACATAGCCAGGAATGCAATATCGTAGAGGTTCTGGAGAACAAACGACGAGAGAAGGGGAAGGCATTGAAGTGGCCTTCTATGCCAAGAACTCCCTAGCATAGGAATTAAAGGAGGACCTCGTCTCGAGTTCACAATCAATCCACATAACGAGCCTGACCTAAGAGGAGATGGGTCCGTAGCCAAGCCTGATGTGGTTTTGGAGTTTGTGGAAGTTGATGATAGTGATCCTACAAAACTTATAAAATCAGATCTAGCCTGGAGCGGGATCTAAAGACACGGCTGACTAGTTTCCCATGGGACAACAAGACGTGTTCGCCTGGTACCATGCAGACATGTTTGGGATTTCTCCCACATTTGCTTGTTACGCCTTAAACATCGACCCAAGAAAATGTAACATTCCGAAATTTTATCATTTTAATTGTGAATATTTAATTAATTTTAAATATTTAAAAAATTAATGTCTAAAAATATAAATAACTTATATTTAAATATATGGATTATTTAAATATTTGAATTGTAAATTAAATAGTTAATTAAATGGATTTAATAGTCTTATTTAACTCCTTTTAATTAATAAATAATGATGGTGGACTCATTTTTGTAAATTTATTTATAATAATAAATGGTTCGAATAATTAATAAGAAAATAAGTTATTAATAAAATGACTTGATTTTATTGATGTATTTATAATTTAATTTATTGGATTTTTCCACAATTTTTAATTTGGAAAATATTTAATTTTTCGTTTGACGTATTTTACGGCAAACGTCGATATTTTTGAAACTTCATAGAATTGGTTAACCTGTATATTTTATTGTTGTTTTGTGATCGTGTCACACCTATAGTAATATCTGTGTATTCATGGCACTCTGCCTTGTGCTTGAACATCTCCTTTTAAAATATGTAATATCACACCTATAGTTACCTTCCTTCTACATGGAAAAAAGACATAATTTGAATATAGTTGATGCATCTTCACTATTTAATATCTACGCAGCACTACTGATTTGTACATGGCTGTTCGACGATGGATTTTCTATCGAGTTAGAAAACCATCGAATGAATTTAGAAATAAAAATAACCGCAAGTGCACGGCGTACACTTGTAGTACGTGGCGAATACGGGTCGATCCGTAGGGAATTGATGATTTTAAAAATCTATTCAATCAAATTAAACCAAAGTCGAGTGAAAGTTAAGCTAGAGAATTAGAAAATTAGCTAACTAACTAAAAGAAAAGAGATGCAAATATAAGAGTTAAATGACAATTTAGAGAATAAATCCACTCTCTAGATCATGTAGTTCAACACATATGAAATCATAATCTCTCTTTTTGGTCATTAGTGCTTTAATTGATGTGTTTATCATAAGTATGGCATTTTTTGCTATTGATTAGCCAACATAAGCCATCAAACTATAACACACCCCTTAAACCACTTACTAACTTTCATGAAATTTGATAATGAAAATGAAATCTATGGCCTATTAACTATTGATTATAAATATAGACCATCAAATTTTAATTTCAAATCACTTTCTTTTGCCCTAATCATATTTTGATGAAGAGGCAATTAGTGTTAGTGATTGTTTAAGCATAGCCTATTTGATGTCAACAATATAGGCTATCAAATTCAAAGCAAAAACAACTAGTAAACCATTTCTATCATCATCATTAAGCACAAAAAGAGAGCATGAATTAACAAATAGTTGAAGCTACATAATTAGAGAGCTTCATTACCTCTAAATTTAAGGGGTTTAGCCTCTCATATTTGTCATTTGATTAACAAATGTAGCTAGCAACATGAAAGAAAAAAGAAAGCAAAATGAAAGCTAAATGAAAGAAAACTATTCTAATTTACTTGCATAAAAGAAAATCAACACTACTAGCATGAAAGAAAATGAACATGTAAGTAAAAGGAGAAGATCATGTATTAAATTGCATAAAAAAGAAAAATTACATGAAGATAAAAATGGCTAAGTAGCCATAAAAAGAGAAAGAGAAGAGCTTGTTTATTTGTGAGCCTAAACTAAAGAGAGACTAAGGAAGAGGAGGGTTACATGAAACATAAGGGGATTTTATACATGTGTTAAACCCTAATTCATATTTTTGGGGAATGCCCAAAATACCCTTGAGAAAGTGTGGATGCCAAGTAATCATTAGCTTCTACTAATCATCATTTAAGTGTACATGAAGCCATTAATTCCATAAGCATGTGCATTAGCCTCTAATTTTACATTAAGGTAGGTGGGTAGGTGGGGTTCTCCATGATTTTCACTTTGAATTATTTCCATCTTCATTCCTTTGTATTCATTTTGTGCATGCATGTGTCTTCATGAAACCACTCCTACTTGAGATAAAATTCCTACACACACACACACACACACATATATATATATATATATATATATATATATATATATGTGTAAATTTCCAATTAATTTTCTCAAAGAAATATATGCACACAAATGACCGTTTTGCCCCTATATGGAGATAGATTTGTGACAATTTGGAATTAATATGGATTTTGGTTAAAACAAGTTAAAATACCCAATATGATCATTTATTTAATTTAAATAGAATAAATATGGTGGTAAAAATATGCACATTTACGTGCATATCAATGGCCTCTAAAGAGAAAATATAGGCACGGGGTAGTTTTTTTTAAAAGCAGAACATTTTGGGTCTTAGTAGCAAGCCTTTAAATGGCCCGAGGTGTGTACATCCCCTACTTGGTAGAGTTCGGCCATTAAAGAGAAGGTATCGGCCATTAAACTCGAGTTCAGGTGTAACATCCCCCTACTTGGAGGCCCAAAACTAATGGCTACGGATGTTGTAGTCATCCATAGTTATTATTCTCGAAGACCAAATACGATAGTGCTAGATACATTGATACACAGATCACAGAAATATGAAAAATTTTAACAATTCAAAAACATATTTCCACATTCAAATTAAAACATTTGATGTTCATTACATAATCCCAAAACGTAACCACGTTCAGCAAAATATAATTATTACAATTACGCCAAGAGCGACATATGAAGATGCTCCCTTGGTTAATCAAAGTATATAGTAAGGCTAATAAATCTGCCTTTATAAACAAATACACAGCGGAAAGATAACTTTAAATAACTACTGCCTCCTACACTCTTAGTGGAACGGGGTTTCCCCTTACTAGTGTCCTAAAACATTTATAAAGCCATATACTGTGCTCCTGCATCCACAATGGTTAAATCTTATATTTTCAAAATATTATAATGATATGCATACTTGAAAATAATTTGGACTTCCCATTCCCAGTTTAGTCAGACACCCTGTCATAATTATAGTTTCTAGGGCCACTATTAACCTTTGTAGTTTTCATGGGTTTACTAATAACCTTGTTATACCTAATAGACACGCTGTTCTATTCAAAGTTTTCATGGGATCACTAAGAACCTATAGGCTCCTCCCAGTTAACTTAATCAATTCATGGGTTCTCCTGAACCTATTAGTCCTCCCAATAACTAATCACCTTATCCTAGTTTTCATGGGTTTACTAGGAACCTATGGATTTATCCAGTAACTCGCTTCACATCCTAGTTTTCATGGGTTGACTAGGAACCTACTGATACTTCCATTAGCCACTTTCTTATCCTTGTTTTCATGGTTTACTAGGAACCTATTGACTGATGTTAATTCTTAATCCGGATATAGTTTTCATGGGTTCACTAGGAACCAATTAGCCCCTGCCAACTATCCTTAATACATAGTTTTCATGGGTTAACTATGAACCTGTTGGTTTCCTCCAATAACTACTTAATCATAGTTTTCATGGGTTTACTATGAATCTTTTGGTTTACACCAATAACTACTTTATCATAGTTTTCATGGGTTTACTATGAACCTTTTGGTCACCCTGACTCCTTGGATGCAATTCTACTCATTCAGGAGTTTAAGCAATTTATATTCACTATTGAGTTAACCTAGCTAGTTCTTCTACCCCTTTTTCCCTAAAATACAGTTATGGGTTATCATGTGAATATATTCATATTTGAAGAAGCAAAATAACAATTTAACAATACCACTCTTGTGGGTTTAAGGTCCTTGAAATGCATATCATAAAACATAGTTAACACCTTTAACTTATATTTTTATCAAGGCAATACTTCATCAAAATTTCATACTTAAAGCCATTACAAACTCCTTTATATAAGCCGTGGGTTTTTCATGGGTTTTCAAACCTTTCGACAACGTTGGAAGGTTATACTTTCAACCTCTTTGAAAGGTTTAATCGTCTGCTTTTAAAAACAATAGGCTCCAGTCCTTTTAATACTTTAAAACTCTTCTTTGAACCTTTTGACCTTGTTAAAATATCATTAAATAAGAATAAAACCTTTCGAAACCAATGTAGGTCAAACCTTTCGAAACCATTGAACATTAAATCATTCGAAACCATTGCAATCAAACCTTTTGAAATAATTGGAACTCAAACCTTTCAAAGCCATTGAAACTCAAACCTTTCGAAAATAATGGATTTATACGTAAAATATTACTTTGGGTCATAGGTAAAAGTATCTCTTTCAAAAATCACTCTTAGTTTTATAAAATATTGGGAAAGATGATTGAACCTTTCGACAGTTGTTAGTCCTTGAGATGATGGTTTTGATGACAACAACCTTAGAATATGATTATAAAATATCAATACTAATATTATAGTTTAGATATATATATGTATATGCAGGATTTAACCATGCAGGTACCAAGAATGAAGACTGTATAGTATAGAGACTCAAGATTGAAGACATCAAGATTCAAGACTCATGAGTATCAAGATATCAAGAGTTTAAGAGTTCAAGATTTCAAGATAAGTAATTTAGTTAGGAATTTTGTTAAAACTCCTAGAAAAGCACTGACATCTTAAAATCCATTTTATTCGTGGAATGGAATCCACTTCGAGCTTGTTAATGGGATGGAACCCTAAGTATGATGGAACTTATGAAAAATATAGTGGAACATCGTTTTGTATCCACTAACTTTTATTCAAATGTTTTACAAAATTATATCTTGTTTTCAAAATGATTTCAAAATCTTCCTTATTAAATCAAAAACATCTATCCTGGTTATAAATACTTTTAGCCTCAAAATAATCTTTATTTTCAATATCAAAATTATCCTTGGTTTTAAACTATCTTTAATCATAATGTACTTGACTTTTAATATTTATATTTAAGATTTAAATATGAAATTATAGTAAAATTTTATATATACCAAAATATTATTCTCTATACTTATTTATGTATTTTAACTACAGTTAAGTATATTTATAAAAAATAATAATAACTAGTTTTAATACAAGATGAAAGTTATTTTCAAAGAAAAACAAATCACCAAAAATTGCTTAGGCCTGTCGACAACCTCAACATACCCTTGTCGACATGGTAGCAGTTTATTTCAAAATTTTGAATTTCAAAGGAAGTGTTTATTCGTCATATCATTTCACGAATGGACATGACTGTTGTTCTACTATAAATAGGGGTAGTTTTGAACGAATTTATATTCATGATTTTTTGATTTCACTTCTCTTCTTCTTCCACATTTCTTTATATACATTTTTATTATTACTCTGCCGAAATCTCCATTGAATCTAACTAGATCATCTCTGGTTTGATTCTCTATCGCTATCTCAACAAGATCCCCGTGCTATTCAGAATTATAGGCTTCTTTGTAATCAATCGAGCGAGAAAAGGTGTGATTGTAACCTGGAAAATCATTCAAGTGAGAAAAGGTGTGATTGTAGCCTAGGAAATCAATTGGGTGAACTTGTTGCCCGTAAAATCAAGTATCTCTACCTAGAGGATTGTGAATCTAGAGTGGTGTACCTCGTGGCCTTGAAATCAAGGGTGTAATTGTAAGAATTGATTTTGAAAGGAAATCCGTGTAACGACCCTAAATTTTCAACCCAATTTAAAATTTTAAATTCATCATTTCAATAAAAATTTTGAAATTTTAAACGATCTCAATTTACGTCCAAACTTTATTTGTGACATACGTCTAGTTAGATATGGACATAGAAAAAGTTTCGTTGAAAAATATTACAGTAAAGTCCGTTCGCGTTTTACTGTATATCAGTCCATATAAAGCTGCGTAAAATTTATCTTCCAAATCCAAATATTTTTACACAGTCCGCTTGTAAAAATTATTCTGATCGAGATTTTATAATTCGTTTCGTCTAAAACTGTCATCGCCTGCTTCGTTTATCTTATTTTGCAAAACGTACAATTTAAGCGGCGTAAATGCAAATTTTATAAAATCATCATATCGCAATAATCTGTATACCGTTGGAAGCGTACCGTCGCGCTGATCAAAATGGTATATTGGTTTGTGTCATTCGGAGTTCGGAATTAGAAGTTACTGACATTTTGTCGGTTGATAAACTGTCCGTTACAAACAGTTATTCGGCTCCTATTGGACTGAATTGGTGTGAGAATCAAAGCAGCCCGGTCAGCAATCATTCTTGGAAAGCCAAAAGCCTTTTGGTTACCGAGATAATTAATTAAAGGCTTTTGGAGTCCCAAAACCGTCATTATTGCTACTATTACAATTCATAATTCAAACCCATTCTTTACGTTAGCATTTCCCTTCCTCCCTCAGTTCTTCTTTCTTTCTCCTGGTAAGCTTTATTTTCTTTGTCTTCCATTGCATGAACTCCCACTGCAAATCTATCCCTCCGTCCCCACCAGTTCCGCCCAGACCAACGCCAGCCACCCTCCGTGCCCAGACCGTGCCCAGCACTTCGCCTCCGCCTCCAGACCCCACGTCCCATCTCCCAACCCACTGCCAACCCCGCTACCACCACCCAACCACCCTCCAACAGCCTCGCACCAACCAGCCCTCCCAACTGCAGACGCTCCAAGCCCAGGCCTTCCAAACCCTGGCCCACTTGACCCCACGCCTGCTACCGCCTACCAGCCATCCACCAGCCACCCACGTCCATCCGTGCCACCTCCACTGTCCTCCGTGCCACCAACCGCCTGCAGCCCCGTGCCCAGACCCCAGACCGGCTGCCACTGCCCTAACCCAGCGACCCACTACCCGAATCCCGTGCCCAGCCTCCTGGCCCGCCTGCAGACGCGCCACCCCTGCCCTCCGCTTCCACAACGCCTGCCCATCACCAGCCCCTCCCAACCGCCTGCAGACACGCCACCACCACAGCCTCCCAACTGCAGACGCGGACCCAGACACCCACCAGACCCCAGCAGCCTGACACCACCAGCCTGACCCAGCTGAGACCTCTGCCCGTTCGCCACCCCAACCGAACCACCCACAGCCACCACGCAGTTCGTCAAACGTTGGTCCTCGCCTTGCCGGAGATAGTGTTGCGTATAGTTGTTTATATTTGTCTAGCTATTAACATACAACGTTGTCTTGTTATTTCAGCTGCTGATCCGGAATTTCAAGCCTAGGCTTCGTCTATTTTGTCGTCATACCCTGCTTCCTTGATTGGTATGAATATATATGTACAATCTATATATATATCTTGAGTTGAACAAATTGTAATTGAATTATTATTCGCTCGCAGTTTGTTGTTCGTTAGTGTTGTGCTTGTTCGTGCCTCTTATCTATCGTCTTCGTGCTTCATCGTCAAACTCCTTACCACGCAAGGTGAATATTTTCTATTCACGACTCAAAATCTATTATACTAGGATAATTAGATGTTGGATGTTATGAATGTAATTTGAACGTTAAATTGATTGATGTAAAAATTTGAATTGAAGTTAGTATGTTAAATAGTTATGACACCAATTTACTATGTGATATTAAATTTGTTGTTATTGTAATTAATAATAAATTTGAAACTGAATTTGATATAGAATAGATATAAAATTCCGAATGACATATGTTAAACTTGACCTCTTATATGATGAATATTGAATAGTTAAATTGACCCTTTAAATTGCTTGACTTGTGGAATTGATAAGTGTCACTTTAGACTACTGAACGTATTGAATTAACCGTTGTAATTGAAATTGAACGACCAAGTGAAACTGAAATGTTATAATCTTTAATCTACATGAAATGATAGTGTAGATTCTAGAAATAGTTATATTAATTGGCGTAAATAACAAACGCGAATTAATACGATTATTTCGGGATTATTGAAATTGTTAAATTGTTACAAATGGATGCTATTGCTTGTTTATTTACTTTGACACCATCCCAGCTATCACACTGCAAGTTCCCTTTGTATGTTTGATTTTGAATTTAAATAGAATTGGGTTGAAATGATAAATACCCAAATTGAATGAATTGGCCTAGGATAGATAATTAAAATAAGAAACCGAACGGTCAACAAAGAACGTTTTGAAGTTGAGACTTATTTGAAATCATGGAATGAACTTAGAAAATGGTATTGAAATTTGGTAACGTAAATTGAATAAATGAATTGTTTTGAAAAAAAAAATGATTTTATTAAAGTGAATAAATGATTTGTTTTGAAATAAATAAATGATTTTATTAAATGAATTAATGAACTTGTTGAAATAAATAAAATAAATTTTATCGAATTAAATGAATTAGACTTGTTGGAATAAAGAATTTAATTGAAATAAATGAGAACGAATTAATGTAATGAATTGAAACGGATTTGTGAATTTATTTGGTTAAACAAAGTGTTTTAACAAAGTTAATCGAAATGAGATTTAAGAAGTAAATAGGTTAGAAGATAAAGTGATTAAATTTCGAGTTTTGATAAATGAATAAACGAAGTTTTGACAAAGCGAAGGTAGTAAATGAAATTGATATAGAAATGAACCTAGGAATGTAAATACGAATTTAAAGAATAAACTTGATTTAATGAGTTGAACTAAGATTTACTATTACGTGAAATCCTTGAATTTGAATTTGATTTAATAAGTGAGATGTTGATTTAATGTGAATACTAAAATTTTGGTAACTAAAGGGCTTGAACTAGAATTCCTTTTCGAAATAAGATTTTATAAATAAAATGAACCGAATTATGAAATATCAAATTTGGAAGTCAAATTTGCAACTTGACCTTTGGACTTGATTTGTTTTAACTTTAATAAAAAGTTGACTGTTGGGTAATTAATACGTAGTTATTAAAGAGTCCGGGATCGGATTATGGACATACTCTCTGTCGATACCGAAAACCACTTTAATAACTAATATACGCGAAGTGTTGATCCAGAACGAAGTGGATGGTTTTGATGAACACGTTGACTGAAGAAAGAGAACGATTTTTGGATGACCCCTGACATGACTAAAACAGGAGCCGCGCCGGGCCATTGAGGTTCGCTACCTCTAGCGGACACACTTCTTCGATACCTTATCTATTACTTTTGTGATTCGATTTGGGTGCACCCCTTGATTTGGGAGTGTTGTTTCGCGGTGTTGGGATAGTAGCTGCTATGCCCAACATCAGTCCGGATCACGCAACTACTAGTATCCTAGTTGGTATCGCCTCATGTACCTTGTCATACTGATTATCCTATTCGCGACCACTACGATTTTGATTTGTACCTTTAGTATATGGATTGCCCTCTGGTGACTTCCGGTTTGGGGAAACTACGGTCTTGTATATACTTTTGGGAATAAACAGGTTAAGAGGTGTATGGGCCCTGCTTAACCCTATTTTGATATCTTACTTTATGGATTAGACATTATCTATTTAGCGTATTCTGTAGGTAGTTTATCGATCCCTTAATGATGTTTATATTCACCTTTGAGTTATGGACTTTATTATATGCATTTGATTATCCTGTATAAGATTTTGAGTCCTGACTCGAGTGTTTCTTTTGCATATGCTCGGGTCAGTCTGAAGATATTCCGTTGCTGGTCAAGGTTGGTCGAAGATGCTGAAGGCTTAGCTTTTATCTATATCATTTTATTTCAGTATTTGATGTACTTTTGTATTGGACATCTTGTATCTCTTTCAGTCGCTTTATGTTGAGACATTGTTGTATTCTCTGTAGTAGCTTCATGAACTACTATTATGACGATGTATTTTCCGCTGCATTATTCTGTGACTGTTCTGAGTCTGTGATGTTGTATTGATTCTCATTTACATTTATGTACTTATAATCCCATAATGTTCTGTGTTTTGTATTATTTAAGTTGACAAGTGTGGATTTTTGTCAATTTAAATGGTCCAAATATACGGGATGTTACAATCCGTACTTGTGTTGCAGGACTGGATGTAGGGTAACTCCGAACCAATATAAAATCCGGTGTGTTCTTTCCTTTATTGCTTTTACTTTATATCTGCATCTGTGTTTGATTCTATGATCATATCGGTGTCTGAATATTGCATACATTTGTGTTCAAATTAAGTTAAACTCAAAAAAAATTAGTAATTCCTTAAAACACTATTCACCCCCCTCTAGTGTTAATTCTAGCCTTAAGATCCGTAATCTGCATTTCTCACATTTGGTATCGGAGCAAGGTTTTCAAAGTTTCATAATATGAATTTTGAAAATTTCTTTAAAATGGCTATGTTTGAAAAACTTGTTAATACTTGTTTAGAAATATTCAAATCATCATTTCATCATGAGGCTGCATATAATCTATATACAAATTCAAGTTGTCTACAAAATCTTTATGATGTGCAGGAAACATGTTTTATGGGTGCTGTGGAATCAATTCACAATGGACAAATTGTGCAGATCAAAAAGAATAAATGGATACTCGATAGTGGATGCTCTAGGACATGACTGGTAATCGGATATGCTGAATGATATAATATACAAAGACGGAGGACTGGTTATTTGGAGACAACTTAAAAGGATATGTGATTGGCTTCGGCAATGTCGGTAACTCTGAAACTCCTATTATTACTAATGTTCTGCTAGTTAAGAATCTGAAACATAATCTGCTAAGTATTAGTCAACTTTGCGATAAAGGATATAAAATTAAATTTGAAAAAGATAAGTGTCACATTGAAGATAATAATTCAACCATAATATTTAAGGGAATTAAAAAAACGAATATTTATATTCTTAGTATGAAAGTTTCAAATGATAACCTGTGTCTTTTGGTAAATCCAAGTGACCCTTGGATTAGGCATAAGAGATTTGGGCATTTGAATTTCAAACTCTTATCTAGACTGTCAAAACATGATCTAGTAAGAGGTCTCCCTAAAATGAATTTTAAAGTAGATAGTTTATGTGATGCATGTCAATTAGGAAAACTTAGAAAAAGTTCCTTTAAATTAAAAGATATGATTTCAACTTCAAAACCTCTTGAATTACTACATCTTGATTTATTTGGCCCATCTCAAATTCAGTCAATAAATCACAATAAATATGTTTTTGTAATTGTAGATGATTATTCTAGATTTACATGGACAATATTTTAGAAACATAAAAGTGATACTTTTTAAAGTTTTAAGAACTTTACAAAAAGGATTCAAAATCAACTTTCTGTAAAAAATTATAACCATCCGTAGTGATCACGGTGGTGAATTTGAAATGAAAAGTTTGAGGAATTCTGCAATAAAAAGGGAATAACTCACAATTTTTCATTTCCAAGAACTCCACAACAAAACGGAGTAGTAGAACGTAAAAATAGGACGATTCAAGAGTATGCGAGAACTATGCTTTCAGATAGTAAATTACCAAAACATTTTTGGGCAGAAGTAATTGCTACCGCCTGTTATATTTTAAATAGAATTTTAATTAGACATTTAACTAATAAAACATCATATGAACTCCTTCACGGAAAGAAACCTAAGGTATCTTATTTTAGAATTTTTGGAGGTAAATGTTTTATTTTAAATACAAAAGATAACTTAGATAAATTTGATCCTAAATCCGACAAAGGTATCTTTATCGGATATTCTAATAGAAGTAAAGCAGACAAAGTGTTTAATTTAAGAACTAACACCATCGAAGAAACAATGCATGTTTCATTCGATGAAAATCTTAAAAATTTTGAAGATACAAATGATGAAGAGGATTTAATTACACAAAATCAGGAGTCAACTAAAACTAATAATGAAATTAATCATCATAATAAAAGGATTAAACTTTTAAAAGATCATCCTATAGAAAATATACTAGGAGATATGCAATTTGTTGTTCCAACTAGAAATCAACTAAGTAAAATGAGCAATATAGCATTTATATCAACTATTGAACCCAAAAGTCCAAAAGAAGCATCAATTAATGATTCATGGATTTTGGCTATGCAAGAAGAACTAAATCAATTCACTAGAAATGATATTTGGGAACTTGTTCCTAGACTTGAAAATAAAACTATAATTGGAACAAAATGGGTTTATAAAAATAAAATGAATGAACAAGGTGAGGTCGTTAGAAATAAAGCCCGGTTAGTCGCTCAAGTTTATTATCAAGAAGAAGGAATAGATTGTGATGAAACCTTTGCTCCCGTAGCAAGATTAGAAGCAATTAGGATTCTACTTGCTTTTGCAAATCATAATAATTTCAAATTATTTCAAATGGATGTTAAAAGTGCTTTTTTAAATGGATTTGTAAAAGAAGAAGTATATGTTAAACAACCACCACTTTTTGAAGATGAAAAATTACCAAATCATGTTTACAAACTTAAGAAAGCTCTATATGGTCTAAAACAAGCTCCTAGAGCCTAGTATGATAGACTAAGATCTTACTTATTACAATCAAACTTTGAAATTGGTAAAGTAGATAATACTCTTTTTATTAAAAGAAATAAGAATGATATTCAACTAGTACAAGTTTACGTAGATGATATCATTTTCGGATCAACTAATTTTGAAATGAATAAAGAATTTTCCGAAATAATGACAAAAGAGTTTTAGATGAGTCATATGGGTGAATTAAACTTCTTTCTAGTGTTGCAAATAAAACAATTAGATAATGGTATCTTTATTAGTCAAGAAAAATATGCTAAAGACCTAGTTAGTAAATTTGGTTTGACTACTGCAAGTGGAAAACTCACTCCCATGGCAACCAATGAGTACCTAAGTAAAGAAGATCTCTCGAAAGTTGTAGATCAAAAATTATATAGAGGAATGATTGGATCACTACTCTATATCACTGCTAGTAGACCTGATATCATGCATAGTGTTTGTCTCTGTGCAAGATATCAATCCCAACCTAAAGAGACCCACTTAAAAGCTGTAAAATGTATCATAAGATACATTAAGCACACTAATGATTATGGCTTATTTTATCCTAAAAATGATTCTTTTGAATTAATATCTCCTGTGATGCTGACTATGCTGGTTGTAAATCAGACCGAAAAAGTACAAGTGGAACTTGTCACTTTTGAGGCATTCTCTGGTTTCCTGGTTTAGTAAAAAGCAAAACACAGTTTCATTATCAACAACCGAAGCAGAGTATATTTCTGCTGCTTTGGCTTGTTCTCAAGTAATATATATGCAACAAACTTTAAAAGATTTTGGTTTAAATATCTCAAAATCACCAATTTATTGTGATAATACTAGTGCAATAAATTTATCCAAAAATCCTACTCATCATGCTCGAACTAAACATATTGATATCAGACATCATTTTCTCAGAGATAATATAAGTAAAGAAGTAATTTCTCTCGATTATATTAATTCCAAGAATCAAATTGCTGATATCTTAACAAAACACTTAAATGAATCTATATTTACTAAATTAAGAAGAGAATTAGGTATTTGTTCAATAACAGAAATATAAAATATAAATAACAAAGTATAATTAAAAATTAAATTAAAATAAATCAAATAGTAAAAATATTAAGCACCATGTCGACATCCCCCTCCTACCAATGTCGACATATAACGAATTTTTTTTATTTTTGAAATTTTCCCACCAAAATTCAAATAAGTGGTTATATATTCTTCTTATTTCGAAATTTGGATCATTCTTTCTGTTCTTTCTCTATTCTATCTTCTGAAAACATTTAAACAATGGCCTCCTCTTCCAAATCAAACAAAAATTCAACCTTTTCGTTCCCTTCTCCTACTTCTGGACCGTTTCAACGAACTACGCTTGCACGAGTGATGAAAATGGAGGATTCTTTGAAGGATGCACTGCAACTAATGACTGAAATTCAAGTGGTGCAATTTAGAATGGCCAAAGAACAAGAACGGCAAGGCAAAATCCTTAGAAATTTGCAAAAGTTTCTAATGGACAATCATGCTAATCCGATCTTGATTGATGAAGAGTCTTCAGGAGATCAAGTGCAAGAGGACAGCGAGGAAGAAGAAGAAGAAGCCCCCATGGAAGAAGAGCACGCTGAAGATGAGACAAAGTCGTTTGCGTTGGCGAAGTGTGCTTTGACAAGGATGGAAATCTTGTCGAACAACGTGGAAATTTCTGTTTCCACTATCCAAATTGTTCGGTTCATAGATCTCCCATTTTCAAGGACATGCATTAGTTTCTTTTTTCTCTTTCCTATTGTTGTATGTTTTTACTTACGTTCTCTATGCACATGTAAATATAATAATATAATTAATAAATGATTTGTGTTCTTATATTACAAGTATTATCATATATAGATTCTTAGTTAGGATAGTTCGTAATTTAGGACTAAAATTTTAGTTTTAGAATTAAGTGTTGATTATTTATAATAACACTATCATTATAATCACATAGTATTAGACTAAGGGGGAGTTATATAGTTTGGAATTATATAGTTTGGATTTAGTTTTTGTTGATGACAAAGGGGGAGAAGTATAAAATAGGATAGTTAGGCATAGATTAAGGGGGAGTTATTAGTTTTAGGGGGAGTTATTAGGATAGAAGTAATATTTTATCAACAAAGGTCGTCATCATCAAAAAGGAGGAGATTGTTAGTCCTTGAGATGATGGTTTTGATGACAACAACCTTAGAATAAGATTATAAAATATAAATACTAATATTATAGTTTAGATATATATGTATATGCAGGATTTAACCATGCAGGTACAAGGAATGAAGACCGTACAGTATAGAGACACAAGATTGAAGACATCAAGATTCAAGACTCATGAGTATCAAGATATCAAGAGTTTAAGAGTTCAAGATTTCAAGATAAGTAATTTAGTTAGGAATTTTGTAAAAACTCCTAGAAAAACACTGACATCTTAAAATCCATTTTATTCGTGGAATGAAATCCACTTCGAGCCTGTTAAAGGGATGGAACCCTAAGTAGGATGGAACCTATGAAAAATATAGTGGAACATTGTTTTGTATCCACTAACTTTTATTCAAATGTTTTACAAAATTATATCTTGTTTTCAAAATGATTTCAAAATCTTCCTTTTTAAATCAAAAACATCTATCCTGGTTTTAAATACTTTTAGCCTCAAAATAATCTTTATTTTCAGTATCAAAATTATCCTTGGTTTTAAACTATCTTTAATTATAATGTACTTGGCTTTTAATATTTATATTTAAGATTTAAATATGAAATTATAGTAAAATTTTATATATACCAAAATATTATTCTCTATACTTATATTTGTATTTTAACTACAATTAAGTATATTTATAAAAAATAATAATAAATAGTTTTAATACAAGATGAAAGTTATTTTCAAAGAAAAACAAATCACCAAAAATTGCTTAGGCCTGTCGACAACCTCAACATACCCTTGTCGACATGGTAGCAGTTTATTTCAAAATTTTGAATTTCAATGGAAGTGTCTATTCGTCATATCATTTCACGAATGGACATGGTTGTTGTTCTACTATAAATAGGGGTAGTTTTGAACGTATTTATATTCATGATTTTCTGATTTCACTTCTCTTCTTCTTCCACATTTCTTTATATACATTTTTATTATTACTCTGTCGAAATCTCCATTGAATCTAACTAGATCATCTCTGGTTTGATTCTCTATCGCTATCTCAACAAGATCCCAGTGCTATTCAGAATTATAGGCTTCTTTGTAATCAATCGAGCGAGAAAAGGTGTGATTGTAACCTGGAAAATCATTCAAGTGAGAAAAGGTGTGATTGTAGCCTAGGAAATCAATTGGGTGAACTTGTTGCCCATAAAATCAAGTATCTCTACCTAGAGGATTGTGAATCTAGAGTGGTGTACCTCGTGGCCTTGAAATCAAGGGTGTAATTGTAAGAATTGATTTTGAAAGGAAATCCTACTTGTGTTGCGGGACTGGATGTAGGGTAACTTCGAACCAGTATAAAATCCGGTGTGTTCTTTCCTTTATTACTTTTACTTTATATCTGGATCTGTGTTTTATTCTGTGATCATATCTGTGTCTGAATATTGCATACATTTGTGTTCAAATAAAGATAAACTCAAAAAAAATTAGTAATTCCTTAAAACACTATTCACCCCCCTCTAGTGTTAATTCTAGCCTTAAGATCTGTAATCCACATTTCTCACAACAGTGTCGAAAGCTCCTACTTTCGACCCTTTCGGAAGGTTTGGGAAGCAACTTGCTTTACAAAAACCATTATACCTTTCGACTAAGTCGAAAGCTCTGCTTTCGACCCCTTCGAAGGGCTTAAACAAAAATAAAGGCGGTAGCTCTTTTCAAAATCCTCTTTGAAACAACATTTCGAAAACATAGCTTTCGACTTGGTCGAAAGCTCTTTTAAAGCCAACCTTTCGAAATCAAACCTTTCGACCTTGTCGAAAGGTCTCTTAAATCCTTTCAAAACCAAAACTTTCGACCTTGTCGAAAGGTCTTATAAAAAAACCTTTTGTAACCAAACCATTCGAACTTTTCAAAAGGTCTTTAAAATTACCTTTTGATCTTGTCGAAAGGTCCTTTAGAAAACAGGTAAGTGATTTTTCTTTTTCAAATCAAAAATAAACTAAGGGAACATCTCCTTCGGAAGCCACCCTTCGAAAGCAACCCTTCGACACCATACCTTTCGACTTGGTCCAATTCAGTACATACCACCTGAATGGTATCATGTGCATTGCTTTTAACCTTGTTGGTCAATGAAGTCGAAAGGTCTTTGTCGAGAGGTCTGGGTCGAAAGGTTTGCCAAAGGAGGCGGAACCACCTTTTTATGGTTAAAGTTGATTTTTCCAAAGTAAGTAAACTTTTTGTAACAAACTTTTGTACTTGTAAACATTTGATTGGCTTTCTCAAACTTTTAAATATTCTGGATAATATTTTCCACATTTTCTTAGATCTAAATCAAATTAACATTTAGCAAATAAGCCTTTCCTCTTATAAAAACAATTAAATCATTTAGGTCCTCCTTTCGAAATAATTTGATTTCCTTACTAAATCACTTGGTAAGAATCCCCAAAAATTCCAGAAATTCACTTTAATCTTTGATTGTTGTGATTAATAAAAGTTATTTATGTCATCGCTTATCATTATTATCACTTATTATTCTTATCACTTTTACATTATTATTATTGCTTATTCTACTTGCTTTTATATCTCAGTATTATATATTATGCAGTACCTTAGTTGGAGGGAGTTTTTAGTTAGATTTTTTTTATGACAAAGGGAGAGAAATATATAAAATCTAGGAATCTAGACATAGATTAAGGGGGAGTTTTGTAACTCAGGGGGAGTTATAACATATTTTATATGCATAGCTGTCATCATCAAAATGGGGGAGATTGTTAGTACCTTAGGCATTAGTTTTGATTATAACAACCATATAACATTATATAAAATGTAGGTACTAATGTTTTTATCAAGTTATATTAGTATATAGTGCAGGATATTAGACGGGTATTGATTAAGTAGACTGTATAGTATCAAGTTAAGATTCAAGAGGCTGGTATAGAGATTCAAGAGTTAGAGATTGAAGACTCATGAGTATTGAAGAACTCAAGATTTCCTTGATAAATTATAGGGTCATAGAATTTTTGTTAAAACCCTGATAGCACTTCTTTGATCTCTCTCTATTTCTCCTTTTCAAATGATTTTTTAATATCTTAAAAATGGTTTTCAAAGAATTCTTGTTTTCAATATAGCCTTCAAATTATTTCTATCTTTTGATTTTATTATATTTTAAGTTTTTATGTATTTCTAACATACTTTTAATATTATACTATGTTATGATTTTAGTTTTTAAAGATTTCTAAAGATATATAAGTTTATTTTAATATTTATTATTATTTTGATTTCAAATATATTCACTTTTAGTTTATATTTATTATTTTTAAAATAAATTCGTATTTAAATTCTTTATATATTTAAATACTTTTCTATAAAGTTTTCTTAAGTTTTGATAAGAACAAAATACATATAAACTATGTTTATATGATTTTACAAAGTATCAAAACATTTCAAAAACCTTAATATTTTCAAAATAATTTTTATAAAGTATTTTTTAATTTTGTGAAGGATATTTCGACATATCTAATTCCTATATGTCGACATAGTAACCGTAATTTTTAAATTTCAAACTTTGAATGGAAGTGTCTTTTCGTCGTATCTCTTTACGAATGGACATGACAGTTATTTATCTATAAATAGGGGTTCAACTAACGAATTTTTGTTAACTACTTTCTCATATTTTCTCCCCTCTTTCACTCTCTTAAATTCTAAAAGAAAATATACTCAAAATATTCTCAAATTCAATCAGAATCAAATTCAAACTCCATTGATTTGATTCTCTATTAATTACTCTCTGATCTCCTTTATCTCTCTTACTCAAACAATGTCAAAGTGTTATTCAAGAGGTTATAAGATCATTTGTATTCAAGATCGAAGATCTGAGTCTATAAAACTCTATCAAATCATATTGTTATACTTGTAGGTATGACTGTAGCCCGTGTAAATCAATTGGGTATGCTCAATTGCCCCTAAAATCTAGTCGATGTGCTTGTGACTTGTGTAAATCACGTGACTCTACGTAGAGGTCGGAAAGTCTAGAGCGTATGTCTCGTTGCCTTGAAATTGAGATTGCATTTGCTTTGCTATTTGAAAAGAAATTTGTACAAGGAATTGTACAGGAGTGGATGTAGGGTAACTCCGAACTGGTATAAAATCCTGGTGTGTTCTTTCCTTTTTACTTTTACTGCATTTATACTTATCTATGTTTGAATATGTGATTGTTAATTGCATTGTTTAAACTATAATCTTAAAAGAATCCAAGAAGATTCACAAAAATTATAAAACACTATTCACCCCCCTCTAGTGTTAAATTATCCTTAAGATCCATATTCTGTCGAACTAACATTTGGTATCAAAGCATTAGTTTTCAAAGTACTCATAATTTTGATTTTTGAAAATTGTAATGGCAAGAGATATCGATATCATTTTTAACACTATTTCTAGAAAGCAATCTGACAAAATAATCATGGCATTGTTACATAAATTTGCATCCATTCATTATGAAAAGTCACCTAATCTTTTGAAAAGATATAATTTACAGGAACAGACATGTTACATGGCTTTTGATGAACAAACACCTGGTGATCAAACTCTGCAAATTATAAAGGACAAATGAATACTGGATAGTGGCTGCTCAAGGCATATAACAGGTAACCCGGAGATCTTGAAAGATATCATTTACAAAGACGGTGGATCAGTCAATATTGGAGACAACTCTAAAGGATATGTGATTGGCATCAGCAATATCGATAATTCCAAAACTCCTACTATTTCTAATATTTTGTTAGCTAGAAATTTAAAACATAATATGTTGAGTATTAGTCAATTGTGTGATAAGTGCTTCAAAATTAAATTTGAAAAAGACAAATGTCATATTGAAGATAATGAGTCAAACGTTATCTTTGAAGGCATTACGAAAAGAAACATGTGCATATTAAGTATGAATGTATGAAATGATAAATTGTGTCTTTTGGCTAAATCAAGTGACCCTTGGATTTGGCACAAAAGATTTTGTCATTTTAATTTCAAACACCTTTCTAAAATAGTAAAAAATGCTCTAGTTTGGGGTCTTCCTAAAATAAGTTTTGATGTTAATAACCTTTGTGATGCGTGTCAATTAGGAAAACCTAGAAAAAGTTCTTTTAAGTCAAAGGATATGATCTCTACCTCTCAACCCCTTGAACTTCTTCATTTAGATCTTTTTTGTCCCTTACAAAATACAATCTATAAATCAGAATAGATATGTTTTTGTAATTGTACATGATTTTTTAAGGTTTACTTGGACAATTTTCCTAAAACTTAACAGTGATGCTTTTGGAATGTTCAAAATCTTTGTTAAAAGAATTCAAAATCGACCATCTATCAAAATTAAAACTATTTGGAGTGATCACAGAGGAGAATTCGAAAATAAAAATTTTGAAATTTTTGTAATAAGAAAGGAATTACTCATAATTTTTCTTTTTCAAGAACACCTCAACAAATTGGAGTACCAGAACTCAAAAATAGAATGATTCGAGAGTGCGCTAGAACTATGTTAAATGATAGTAATTTACCAAAGAAAATTTAGGCTAAATCAGTTGCTACAGCATGTTATATTTTAAATGGAATTTTTTAAAGAATTTTAGCTAAGACAACACCATACGAATTATTTTGATAATAAAAAGTCTAAAGTATCATATTTTAGAGTTTTCGGTGGTAAATGTTTTTCATTGAATACTAAAGAAAATGTAGACAAATTTGATGTTAAATCAGGTAGAGGAATTTTTGTTGGATATTCAAACAGAAGTAAAACTTATAGTTTTTAATACTAGAACTAATACTGTTGAAGAGACATTATATGTTTCATTTGATGAAAATTTTAAAATTAATAATACAAATATTGATGAAGAATAAAATGTTGATAATTCAAATGAAATTAATCATAATACTAAAAATATATATCCAAATAAGAGAACTAAAATATTAAAGGATCATCCTATAGGACGCATTCTAGGAAATATAGAATCTGTTGTTAAAAAAGGAAATCAATTAAATAAAATGAGTAATATTGCTTTCATTTCAACAAATGAACCTAAAAATCCAAAGGAAGCATGGATACTTGCTATGCAAGAAGAATTGAATCAATTCGCAAGAAATGATGCTTGGGAATTAGTCTCAAGACCTGAGGATAAATCGATAATAGGAACTAAATGGGTATATAGAAATAAAATGAATGAATAAGGAGAAGTTGTAAGAAATAAAGCTCGTTTAATCGCTCAAGATTATTGTCAAGAAGAAGGTATTGATTTTGATGAAACATTTGCACCCGTAGCTAGATTAGAAGCAATAAGAATCTTACTCGCTTTTGCAAATCATAATAATTTTTAATTATTTCAAATGGATGTTAAAAGTGCCTTTTTAAATGGTTTTATTAAAGAAGATGTCTACGTAGAACAACCGCTGCTTTTTGAGGATCAAAAATTCCCTAATCATGTTTATAAATTAAAGGAAGCTTTATATGGTCTAAAATAGGCTACTAGAGCTTGGTATGATAGACTTAAATAATATTTATTACAATTTAATTATGAAGTAGGAAAAGTAGATAGTACTTTTTATTAAAAGAAATAGCTAGGATACTCAAGTAATACAAATATATATAGATGATATTATTTTTGGATCGACTAATGATAAATTAAACAAAGAATTTTTAGATATAATGACTAAGAAATTTGAAATGAGTCATATGGGAGAACTAAATTACTATTTAGGATTACAAATAAAACAATTAATTAATGGTATTTTTACAAGTCAAGAAAAATATGCTAAATATTTCCAGTGGAAAGCCAACTCCCATGGCAACAAATGAAAAATTAAACAAGGAAGAAAATTCAAAAGATGTAGATCAAAAATTATATATATAGAAATGATTGGATCACTCTATATAACCGTTAGTTGACCAAATATAATGATGCATAGTGTATGTCTCTATGCAAGATATCAATCTAAACCTAAGAAAACTCACCTAAAATCTGTAAAGCGAATATTAAGATACATAGATAACACAGTAGATTATGGACTCTATTATCCAAAAGAGGATTCCTTTGAAATAATTTCATATAGTGATTATGCTGGTTGCAATTCAGACCGAAAAGGTAAAACTTGAACTTGTAACTTTTTAGGACACTCTCAAGTTTCCTGGTTTAGCAAAAATCAAAATTCTGTATATCTATCCGCAATAGGTGTAGAATATATTTCAACAACATTAGCCTATTCACGGGTTATCTATATCCAACAAATGTTAAAAGATTTTGGTTTAAACTTTACAAAATCACCAATATACTACGATAATACTAGTGCGATTAATTTATCTAAAATTCCAACTCATCATGCTAAAACTAAACATATAGATATACGATATCACTTTCTAAGAGATAACGTAAACAAAGAAATAACCTTACAAGAATTTATAAATACTGAAAATCAAATAGCCAATATATTAACAAAACCATTGAACCAAACACCATTTACTAAGCTAAGAAGAGAGTTAGGAATTTGTTCTCTACCAGAAATATAAAAATAACAACATATAAATCAGAAATTTAAAAGAAAAACAAATCATCAAATTTACACTAGATATATCGACATACACAGATTGGATATGTCGACATACGCAGTTAAATTCAGAATTCAAATTTCCCTCCTAAATTCAAAATTCGAACTGGGTATATAACCACCAAATTTTGACTACTTTTTCATTTTTTTGTCTTCTCACTGTGCTATCTTCTAAAATTAAATGATCCCATGGCCTCCTGTAATTCTAAGCGTCTAAGGGAGAAAAATTCATCCTTTTTCTTCCCATCTCCTACATAAGGTCCTCTCCTAAAAAGTCACCATGGCCAAATTGACTAAATTAGAGGAATAAATCTAGATTGTTCTACAAATGGTTACTAAAATTCAAGTGGTTCAATTTTGTTTCCTCAAAGAACAAGAGAAACAGTGTGGAATTCTTAGAAATCTGCAGAAGTATCTATTGGATAACCCCAATAATCCAATAGTGATTGAAGAGAATAGTCCTAATCCTACAAATGCAGAAGTGGAAGAGGAAGAAGAAGAAAAAGAAGAGGAAGAACAAATGGAAAAAGATGAAGTCCATTTTGTTGATGAAGTTTGTTTCGATCGAGATGGAAATCTCGTCGAACAAAGAGGGAATTTCTGCCTTCATTATCCCTTCTGTCCCATCCACAGGTCTCCGATTATCAAGAAGAAACCTTAGTCCTAGGATTAGCATGTTTAGTATGATTTGTTAGGATTTGATTGACTTATTTTATTTAGTTTGTTGTGTAATCTAGATTTACTTAGATTTGTCTGTATAAGACTTGTTGATTAGATTAAATTTGTTTTAATTTATTTGTTCGATTGAATGAGTGCGAACTAATTTGACTACTTGAAATTTTTTAGTGTCACTTTAGTTCAAATATATGTCTTAGATTGTTGTGATTAATACAAGTTATTTATGTCATCGCTTATCATTATTATCACTTATTATTCTAATCACCTTTTACATTGCTATTACTACTTATTCGACTTGCTTTTATATCTCAGTATTATATATTATGTAGTACCTTAGTTAGGGCGAGTTTTTAGTTAGATTTTTTTGATGACAATGGGGGAGGAATATATTAATTCTAGGAATCTAAGCTTAGATTAAGAGGGAATTTTGTGATTCAGGTGGAGTTATAACATATTTTATATACATAGTTGCCATCATAAAGAAGGAGGAGATTATTAGTATCTTAGGCATTAATTTTGATGATAACAACCATATGACATTATATAAAATGTTGATACTAAATTTTTATCAAGTAATATAGTATATAGTGCATGATATTAGACATGTATTGATGAAGAAGACTGTACAGTATCAAGTGAAGATTCAAGAGGTTGATATAGAGATTCATGAGCTAGAGATTGAAGACTCATGAGTACTGAAGGGTTCAAGATTTCTCATATAACTATAGAGTCATAGAATTTTTATTAAAACCTTGATAACACTTCTTTGATCTCTCTCTATTTCTCTTTTTCAAATGATTTTCAAATATCTTAAAACTGGTTTTAAAAGAATTCTTGTTTTCAAAATAATTTTTCAAAATAGCCTTCAAATTTTTCTATCTTTTGAATTTATTATATTTTAAGTTTTTAAGTATTTTTAATATGCTTTGAATATTATACTTTGTGATAATTTTAGTTTTTAAAGATTTCTAAATGTTTATAAGTTTATTATAATATTTGTTATTACTTTGATTTCAAATATATTCACCTTTACTTTATATTTATTATTTTCAAAAGAAATTCATATTTAAATCGTTAATATATTTAAATGTATTTCTGTAAAGTTTTCTTAAGTTTTGATATGATTAAAACATGTATAAACTGTGTTTAGATGATTTTACAAAGTATCAAAACATTTCACAAACCTTAATATTTTCAAAATAATTTTTACAAAGTATTTTTCAATTTTGTGAAGGGTGTGTCGACATATCCAATTCCTATATGTCGACATAGAGACCGTAATTTTCAAAAATCAAATTTTAAATGGAAGTATCTCTTCGTCGTATCTCTTCGCGAATGGACATGATTGTTGTTTCTTTATAAACAGGGGTTAAACCAATGAATTTTTATTAACTACTTTCTCATTTTTCTCTCCTCTTTCACTCTCTTAAATTCTAAAAGAAAATCTACCTAAAATATTCTCAAATTCAATCAGGATAAAATTCAAACTCCATTGATTTGATTCACTATTGATTACTCTCCAGTCTCTCTCATCTCTCTCACTCAAATAGGATCATAGTGCTATTCAAGTGGTTATAGGATCATTTGTATTCAAACTCGAAGACCTAAGTCTATAAAACTCTATCAAATCATATTGTTATACTTGCGGGTGTGACTGTAGCCCGTGTAAATTAGTTGGGTGTTCTTAGTAGTCCGGAAATCTAGTGGGTGTGCTTGTGGCCTATGTAAATCAAGTGACTCTACGCAGAGGTCGAAAAGTCTTAAGGTTGTGTCTCGTTGTCTTGAAATCAAGATTGTATTTGCTTTGCTATTTGGAAAGAAATATGTACAAGGAATTATATAGGACTGGATGTAGGGTAACTCTAAACCAGTATAAAATCCTATTGCGTTCTTTCCATTTTACTTTTAATGCATTTATATTTATCTGTGTTTGAATCTGTGATTGTTAATTGCATTGTTTAAATTATAGTCTTAAAATAATTCAAGAAGATTCAAAAAAATTATAAAACATTATCTCTAATGTTAAATTAGCCTTATGATCCATCTTTCTCCAAACTAACAGTCACAGGAGTAGCTGAATCTGCTTTTAAGTATGTCACTTGCATGGAAATAAGGGGGACTGTCAAGCGTATGCCCACTCAAACAAGCCCAAATGCACTAAGCAGTAGGGCGTGGATTGTAGAGATAAATCCTAGCACCCTTAGGGGACCCAGGAGCATCGTCAAGGATCTGAGTATGAGCCGAAGGAGGAGGAGCTTCCAACAGATGGATCTAAAAAAAGGTGGAAAACTGTTAGTGGAACATCGTGCATGGGGGCATAAATCCTCAGTTTAGGAGCCCGGCCATGTATAGCCATTTCGGAGGTCGAGCCACCATTCTTCTTCTTCTCTACCTCTTCCTTTCGGGCCTTCTTAATCTTGATTATTTGATATAGCCTAGGCGGACAACCTCCATTTCCTTCATCGAGAAGCGGGCATTAATGGCTTCAAGTTTGAATGGTGGACAAACCATGTTCATTGGCGGTTTTTGCCTCTCTAATCAATCACTCGTGGATGGTGAGCATGACCTCCTGGTAATCCTCCATCCATGCTAGACTCTTTTTTGTGAACATTCTGTTGTAGATTTCGTCAAGTAGCCTCTCCACTTGATCTAGCTGGCTGTTAAGTTCGTCATACTTAGCCTGTAGCTTTCCAACTCTAGAAGTTTCAATAGCTTAACCTACGATCAAGGCCTTAACTTTAGCCTGAAGAGAAACTTTCTCGGCCCTCTACTCCACAACTTTATTTTTTAAGTTAACAATGTCGGGTTATACCTTCTGAGCTACTGCTCAGATCTCACCTAGCCTCTTGGTCAATTTGTCCTTAACATTATTGCAGTCATCGAAGAACCACTTGGCTTTTTCATTGTATTTTTTCATGGCAGCCTTAATATTCTCGGAGCACTCATGCTTAATTCGCCCTAATACCTCCATATGGGCCTCCTTAAGCTTCTGGATCTCCTCTGTTTGGGACCTCTCTAAAGCATTCATTACCTATTTTTTGGTCCATATCCTTTTGATGTAATTGCTTTCGAAAACCGAAGATCTTGGTGCTCTTCTTTACGCTCTACTTGCTAATCTCCTACCCCGCCTAGATTACCTTGCTGTGGAATTCTGAACGTGCTTTCACTCGTCTAGACAATCCACAAGAAGTTATATTGATCCAGTAAAAGAAACTGGGCATTATTAGTGAGCAGGCATGCCAAAAGATCTTTTGGTTGATAGAGCTGCTAAAATTCATCAAAGTGTGGATTTAAGGGATCGGTGATGACGTTTACTCCTTTGGCCCCTTCCCCTTATCTTTCTACCCAGAGGCAGTTACTATAGCTCCTCTTTTGTCAGCCTTCTCCTGTTGCTTGGAGGCTTCAAAATCGGATGCCGAGAAAGAAGAGAACCGATGGGACTTAAAATGATGGGCTAGAGTCTAGGACCTTGATTTACTACTAGGAGAGAGGGACCTCTTCCGCGAGCCTTTTTTGGGTTCTTAGTCTTATGAGTCCCTAGCTGGGCAATAACTGACAAGTTGTCCCATTTTCAGTTCTGCCTGATGATCTCACTCGGCCAAAACAGAGATGTTGCCTTCTTCACATCTTTAGGGGGAGCCAACTATTTTATCTTGGACGCTGTTTTCTCCTTCCTTGAGCTCATATTTTCTACAATTATAAAGAATAATGGTTTAAAATCATCCAATCACCCAAAGAAATGCATGACCATAACAAGAATGTTCGATGGTGTATGTGTAAGTGCAAAAGCATGTAACTACGGCCCAAACCCTTAGGGTCCTCATGAGTCTCTAATTATCACTGAATCTCTACGAAGGATGCATAGTCCACATAGTTGATCCCAAGTTCCAGATCCAAAAGGTAATCATAAACATTAATATCTTCGGGAATGAAAGCCTCTCTTTCCTCCTACTCGGGACCAAAAACGAGGCGTAAGGCTTCATCTATATCTAGGTTAAGCAAGGTAGCCAAACCAATGCTCCGAAAAGAGTTGGCTTCATCTTGATCTGAAGTAGTGTGATCACTGTCATAGGAATGAGAACCTTCCTCTTCCTCCATCCTCATATGAATACTATCATCTTCCCACTCCCTTAAGGTCCTCAACCGGCTACTTTTACTAGGAACTATCTTGAATGCACTTAAGTCAGGCTCCTCTGAGCCCGTTACCATGGTAAGACAACTCCAAATTGATTAGCAGTCGAAATAGCACCAGAAACAAAAGGTTTGGATGATGGTGCCTCGCTTGTCTCGTCGATAGTTGAGTCGTTCTTTATCTTGGCCTTAGCGGGCTTCTGAGTAGAGGGTTGCCTGCCTCTTTCAATCGAGCGACCAACATCCAGCAATCTAAGCTAGCTTAAATTGCCATCAGTAATAAGTCGGGGAACCTCCCAAAGCTCTTTATGAATTTGCTGGAGCATCTATAGCACGTCCTCTAAATCCCCAGTGGTTGCTTTCACTACACTTGGAAGAGAACCCAATGATAAAAGAGTTAACATCTAGCTTACAATGTTACAAAACAATAGAAAGGAAACAAATAGAGATATACTCACATCCTGAATGACATCAGTGAAAGCATGGAGAATTATCTCGAATGAAGTACTCCCGCTTGAACATGATGTACTTGGACTACAATTTCTCGACTGGTTTAATCTTGCTCCTTACCTTGAGATAAATGAAAGGAGAACCCTCCAGCTTGCCCTTTATAGCATACAAAAACCTAATTTCATGATGAGTCGGGGGGCTTGAAACTCCTTCATAAAGATGGCACACAAGTTGGTGAGGGTGGCATACTCATTCGGGTGCAGCTAGAACGAAGCAATTTTTATATATACCAAGAACCCAGCAATCCACTAAAGGAGAGGAGGCGAAGCTCCAACCACACAGTGATAGTAGGAGTAGGCTATATATCCTTCAAGAGGAGCATGAACACGCTGTTCTAGGGTAGCTTGAAGAAGGTCTTCCTGGGGATACCATGCATAGTCGAAATAAGATCAAGTTGCTTGGTTGTCAGATTGAAGGCCTCAAGATTGATGGGGTTTATTAGTAGCTCCAATGGTCCATATCATGAAAGAGAGAGTGAGAAGAACTATGTTGGTTTGAGCGATGTCTCGGTTGAGTAGGGCCTAGAGGGGAAGAAGTAAAAGGAGCTTGATCTTTAGAGGCGGTAGAAGAGCGAGTATGGCGACGTCCCAACAAACCAATTTAACATGATAGATCATCTCACACATAATCACGACGGGTGGAAGTATTCACATGTGTACGTGTGTGAATGCATGTGTAAAAAAATATGCAACACCTCTGTTCGGTAGGCAACCAAACAGCTTCAAACCATAAACCCTAAGCCAAGCCAAAAACTACATGCCAAATTCCAAGCTAAACTTTAAGCCGAACTAGAAGCCTCAAGCCAAATTCCAAGATAAACCCTAAGCCAAGCTAAATGACATATGAATTACAGGAGTAGGTACTAAGATAGAGAAGAGATGCTTACCGGATCAAGGGTCAGCCTTGGACTAAAGATTGGAGTTGGATTGGAAGCTTGAGCAAGGGGGCACAATAATGGTGGCTTGAGGAGACGAAGGGTTGCGTGTTTTAGGGAAGGCTAGAAAATAAGAAAGTATTTCTGGTGGGATGAAGTGATGTAGCTTATATAGGGAAGGAGTCAGCCCTATCAAGAACCGAACCAGGTAGGCACCGAACCAACGAGGGCCTGTCTAACCACAGCCCCCAAGCCACCAAGTCATGAGCATGCCGATCCAAACTAGGGAAGGAGACAAGAATATACGATCATCAATGAAATCACAGGGAAATACAACAAAGTTCAACTCGTAGTTTACAAGATGAACTTTAGGGGGGCAAGTGTTATGGGAAATTTCGTACACAAGATTGTAGTTCAGTTGAGACAAGGCAGAAGGTGAAGCAGGAGGAAAGGCAGAAGGCTTTGGTCCCACATAAGATAGCATGACCAAAGCACTGAACTAGCCTTCGGTTCCTCGTATAAAGCTTGACTGGAGCACCTCCTAGAGGGAGCATGGGTAAGACTTTGGTTCTGCTTAAGATAGTTAAGCAAACGCACCATCCATGCTAAATAATTACATATAAGGTAATAAAGGGCTCAATCATCACCAAGAAGGTGGTAAGGAGCAAAAGTGCTCAATCAAAATTTGAATCATCGCCTAAGATGGTGATAAGGGGTTCATTCAAAGACTAAATCATTACCAAAGAATGGTAATAAAGAATTCAATCGAAGCCTAAATCATTACCTAAGATGGTGATAATGGGTAAAGAAAATCAATCAAAATTTATCCTAAAGAATGGATCAAAAGCAGTCTTTTAGAAGAAAAACAATCAAATGTGAGCTATTGTGCTCTAAAGTAAAGCAATCTTGAATTACCCGATAGTTTTCTGGTCTCTATTCAAGTAAATGCTAGATGGTTTCTGGTCTTATAGTCAAGTAATTGTCATATGGTTTTCTGGTCTTCTATTTAAGTAATTGCCAGATAGTTTTTTGGTCTTTTATTCAAGTAATTGCCAGATGGTTTTTCGTTCTTTTATTTCAAAGTTATTGCCGAATGGTTTTCTGTTCTTCTATTTCTGATATCCTATTCGAGTTATTGCAGGATGGTTTTCTGATATCCTATTCAAGTTACCGCCAGATGGATTTTTGGTTTTCTGTCTAAATAATATTATCGTCAGAAGTTTTTTGGCCTTCAATAAAGATGAAATTATAATTTCCAAATGAATTGATATTTAAAGCAACTATGATTACCTGTAAAAGAAATATGAAAAAGCAAATTGATCAAACTTATTTAATGTTTCGCTTATAATCATTTTGAAAAATGAATTTCGAAACCAAACTTTTGTGATTTTAAAGATCAACAAGACAAATGTTACAAAATAATCTTTAGCATTTACAAAGATAAATGATCGATTTGGTAAAGGAATAATTTCTTAAAATTATGAACATCATCATCATTGCTTATTCTATGTTCTTCCTAAAAGAGAAAATCGAAATCTGGTCTAAAGCATTCTTCAAGGGAATAAGGAACGAGTAAATCCACGCTTAATCGAAGGCTACAAATCATATGGAATCAAAATAAAATGCCGAAGTGAGTTTCAAGTCTCAAACAATTCCCGAGTTCAAATACAAGACAAAATAAGGAAAGGAAATACAAGTTTAATTTAGAATATCAATCGTTCAGGTATGAATTCATTACCATTTTACATTTGATATATTACATATAAAAGTTACAAATATCAAGAAAGATTAATCAGTAAGAGAATTCAATCAAGAGTTTCTAGGCAACGTCACAAATCAAGGTCTTGCACCTTTTTCTTCAAATCTTCAACAATGGAAGCGGGTTTAATAATGTGGCAGAGTACTACATCTAAATATTTCTTAAGCTTATTTCCTTCTTGCAAATAGTGTTTGTGTCATCAATCGAGTTAATTTGAACTTTTAATGCGCGATCAAGCGCCTTGTTAGCTCCTTTGAGGGTTTTAACTCTATTCTGCAATTCTTTAACCTTTTCCTCAAGAGCATGATTCCCACATCCAAATTCCTTAACTTGACTTTGGTAATTATTGAGATGTTTTGAAACTTTTTCGTCCCATTTTCCATTTGGAAATTAGGTACACTCGTACTCGTTTGCTTGGCACCACCTAGAAATCTCGCGATCGTCCACACCTGAAGGCAGGTTCTCCAAGGAAGAAAATTTCTTCTTACCAGTTCAGGACTTAAATCTAGTTGACTTTGCAGGAGTAGGAGTATAAAGGCCAAATTCGCATTCACTCACAATAAGCTCTAAAGATTGGCACGATACTTGGCTCTACAATAAATCAACTTGAAGATCTTGAATATTCTGATGCACCTAAGAAATTTCTACATCAACCTCGGTCCTTTGATCTGGAAATCCAGACTGATCGATCGAAGCTATGTGCTTTTTAAGAGCTTTAATTTTTTATCCTTCTCTTTAATTTTTTCCTCCAAACTTGAGGTCATTTTCTTCATACCACTCAGTGTCAACCTCGATTGATAATATTTGTCATGCCAATTGTGAGCCACTGGATTGTCGGGATATGATATGGCCAAAGCTCCTTAGGATGAGTGCTTTTTTATATCTAAGCATATCTTGGTTTTCATATTCTTTAGTTGAGAAAGAAGATCCGCGCCACTAAGTGCAAGCATCAATTGACTCTCCTATTAAAAATAAATAATAGAAAAAAGGAATTAATACATAAGACAATGCATTCTTTATTAGCAACAAGAAGCTTTACAAACACAAACAAATTAAAATTACATTAACAAATACAAGCCTTATATATATATTCTTAAAGTTTAAAGACAGCAGTTTGAGCCTTTTTGAGTGAACCCGTGGACATAGAAAGAGCAGAGTGAAAAGGAACACTAAACCCTAAAGGGGTATTGATTGGTGGGAATCGATGGTAGTCACATTTTCGGGCCGAAGGACTGTCTTCCCCATATAATAATTTTGCGTAATTAGTTCGTATTTCTTTAAGAAAATTCTCCTTTTTATTGCCCAAGAAATCAAAATGAAAGTATGGAAATCATGTGTAAACTTCCCAGAGATCCTTAAGGAAGCAATATTTTGCTAGCCGAGAGGTTTGAATAATTAACGATTTCTCTTTGAAGTCCCTCTTTAATTTAATAAATTTACTTAAGAGTTCCATAGAAACAAGACTACCCGATGATTCCTTAATCTGTCTGATTTATGAAAAATAAGCTAAATTGCAAAGAAATGAAAACACTGCAATTCATAAAACTATCTGAATTACACATTAAAAAGAAAATTACTTAGGTCCATACAATATTGATCCTTTGTAAAATTAAAAAATAAATCTCTCCTTGTTAAATTTAAATTTCTCGGGAGGAAGAGTGTTTGGAGTAAGGGGAATGGTCATCACTTGGGAAGATTCTAGCACTCCCCAAAATGTGGATCATACCTATGTTTATCTAAGTATCTACTATGGTGACATCTAAGTAAACCCCCCTCTCCTTCCTTAAGAAAAGAGAAATCAATGAAACTACTCCTAGAATAAATTTTGTAAAGAAACTCTACTAGAGCATCTCTATCATCAATAAGCATCCAGAAAAGAGAAGTTAGCCTTACATTTTCTCTTATAACTCTTTCTCGATGAAGGCGAGACTTCTTCAATAATGGGGTTGCACGTTTTTCTTTTAATTCCTTAATCGAGTGGCATAAGAAAAAAGACGCCGATATTTCTTAGCTAAACTATTGTAATCTTCAACTGCTTACTTAATCTCTCTATTTAATTGTTTCACCTTCTTCTCACCCTTCTCATATAAAATCTCAAAGTAATACTTGTTCTTTTTCATTAACTAAGATAGTAAGCTTATTAACTAAAGTTAACAAATAAATTACAAGCACGTAAGGAACGTAGACTTTATATCTGTACTACGGGGGCTTATGAAGCAGAAACTCGAGTTTTCTCCTTATCTGATTTAATAGTTGGGACATCCTTCAATGGGGTGTCTCCTTGAGAGGCATTTTAAGGATCAGAAAGATTAGGAAAATCAGTACCATAGGTTGAGGGGCCTAAGTCTTATTCGCTCGATCCGCTATCGCCATCTCCTGGTCCTTCAAAATCTTTATTGCCATCATCCTCATCTCCATCGACATTGTTATTATAATCATCATGATCATCAACATCTTCGTCATCGCCCTGCCTTCATTATAACCTTCACTCCTCCAAGCGGGGTATCATCAAAAGGTAACAAATTATTTGGATTAATAGCTTCCTCCTCGGGAAATTCATCTTGTAGTGATCCCTGAACTCTTCGCACCATAAGAGTGAACTTTCTCTTGAATGTGTCATTCAGATCTGGGAGAGAAGGAAAGTACAAATCAGGACATCTGTCTATTTTGTGATTATAAGCTATAAAAAGGGCATCTTCGTAGCATTTCTCGGTGATCTTAGAAAGAGCCTAATCCAGGAAGAAGGGGACTTTCTTCTTGGAAGTTTTATAATAATATTGGCATAAGTCAAGTTGGCATCTTTGGTCTCTAGCTGGTTCTTTAAAGACTTGATCTTATCGGCCATTTTGGCCTTTTTTGTGTTCAAAGTCTTAACATTCTCTTCAAGCACCAGTTTAGCTTTCTTCTCCTCATGAGGGGAGGAGGCAAGTTTCCCTTCTTAAGGATAACCTCATCCTTTTCCACTGCGATATCAGTCATTTAATTCTTCAAAAGCCCAAAATTTTATCATTAATGAGGAAACTTGTTCCTTGAGCTCTGCAACTTCCCTAATGGGCCTCTAGAAGGTCTGTTGAAGGAAAAACATGTGCTTGGCCGCTTGAAATGTATGACAAGTATAAGTTAAGAAAGGATATACAAAATTAGAGTCAGGATTAGCCAAAATATTAAAAGATACATACCAACAAATGGTGCTGATACAGAATATAAAGATGACCAGTAGAGAAAGTCGATGGTTGCAGTGGCATGAGAGAAGCCACGATGGAAGATTGAACAACTAAACTAATAAGATCGTTAAAGCTTGTGAAGATGGTTGAAGCTTGGGCCTCTAAAGAAAGAGATTCAATAGGAAGGGAAGTCAGACCTAACTCCTCAAACAAACGCTGGAAACCAGAAGCAGAAGTAGGAAGCGAGATGTTTAGCAAAGGGTCTGAAGTATGAACATCCTCTGTGTGCTTGTGAGCATCATGATCTGAAAGCCTGAATCAATTATGTTGTGATCTTCAGCAGTCAGGGCGACATCCACATTCGACTCCTCAGCAACGACGATGGAAGTCTAAACCTCCCCGAATAGCCTTTTTACTTGGAGGAGGGATTGAAACATCAAATGGAGCGCTAGATACTGCCTTTCTTTTAATAGCATTAATGGATTTAGCAATAGAACCCCAACGGGGGCAGCCTTAGTTGATACAGCTAAAGAAGAAATGTGATCTTTAGTTTTCTTATGTTTAGAAACTACGACAGTAGTAGAAGAACCTACATCAAAGAAAAATTCATAAGACACCGACATAAGAAACTTCGTTTAACTATGACATAAACTTACTAGAAGAATCCCATTGAATAAGGGAAGAAGGAGAAAAGGTATTCCAACTACTAAAAACCAATGCCCATTTTTCGTGAGAGTCTCCCTTAACCATAGGAGGATCTCCAAGTACCCTATGGCTTTCCAGGATTAGAGAGTAATTTCAAAGGTTGGTTTTAGTCATAAGTGTGAGTCTGTTCCCCATACTCTTAGAAGCCTCAATCACGGCGTTAATTGTGGTAGTAAAGGAAAAATCAGCTCCTTTGGAAATGGATTCTGAAAGAGAATAATTATCATAAGAGAACAATAGAATATAATATAAACAATAGAAATCAGTAAAACTTACTGGGAATAGAAAAGGACCCATTGATTCGAGGGGCATAGCACTTAACGTTAAAGAATTGGTTCTCCCAATCCCTCACTTTATTGATCATGTTAGTAACCTAGGTCTTTGGCTGAGGAAAAAGGCGATATATAGAACTCTCCAATGGCCTTTCGACCTTTGCAAGATTTGCCAATAAATGGAGAGCTTCAGCACTAAATGAAGGAATAGCAAGTATCTCTGGGCAACTCAAATAAGTATTTGAATTAAGAGTTAGTTGAATTGGAGCAATTCTATATGTTCTAAGAACTATATAAGAAATTTAGGAAAAGGAAAGTAGCCCAAGTGCCAGATGTGGATATGAGAGAAAGTAAAGAATCCCTCTGGAGGATTATCCATCCTACCAGATGGACCAACAGCCACGGCTTCTATGTTTGCAATTCTGAACCATTGAAGGATAGAATCTACTTCTTGCTAAGTAGTTAAGAAGGGCTGGTGGCGCTTGTAATCTCCCTTCTCTGAAGAGGGAAAAGGCATGGAGCTTTTATTAGACTTCTTGTTATCCATTTGCCTACCATGTGATATTATAAAAAATTAGGGGTGTATTGCATATTTTACAAAAAGTTTGGAATGATCATACATATAGATGCAAGATAAGCAATTAAATGTCTAACCAATAGGTACTTGATTAATTGAAAGCTATTTAATTCTTAATGGTAAAGTGTCAAAATCAAGAGTAGCTATAAAATTTATAACAAGTTAATAATCCATTAAATAGTTCATTCCAAGATGTCGAACTTATAGTAAGATATCGAGTTTGTGGAACACTTAAGAAATTTATTATCAATTGGAAATTCATTAACAACTATTGGGATTATGATAGGATGTCGAGTGCATTACTGGTGAATAAGTTCAATTAAAGTATCATACTAATAGCATCTTGTAGAAATTATAATGGGATGTCGAATCAGTAACTTGGTATCGAATTTATAAGGTTATCGAATTCATAAATAATGATAGGGTTAGATATATTCAGGAATATTTTAACCATTTGTCGAATTTATAAGGTGTTGAATAAATAAACAGTTTAAAAGTATATGATATGATAACTATGTTCCAAACTAGTGATGTCATATCACACTTAAACAAGATATCAAATTTGCAGCATGTACATCAACTCTTTAAGTAGTTATCAAATTTGTAAAGGGATGACGGTTTGCTATGGGTTGTCGAGTTTATAACTAATAAAACCATCCTTCAAAATAGTTGCCGAATTCCTAAATGGATACCAAACTTCTAACTAGTTGTTGAAACAATATCTGAGGGGTGAAACCTTTTAGGAGATTGAACTTCAAGTTAAATTTTGAATTTCGAAAGGCTAATAAATTCGAAAACTAGGCAGTTATCGAGTTTTGAGGAGGAATTTGAGTTTTTAACAGTCAATCGAATTCTTAATTGAATGTTGAAAACATAAAGAATATCGATTTTATTATCAACAAAGCCCTAGAAAGTCATCTATCAGTAAATTTTTCAAATTGGTAATAATAGCCATTAAATTTCAATCAATCGACAAAGAATGATACCCCAAACAACATGCTGATTCAGATACCAAAGTCCTCATGATTAGAGTAAGTATACGGCTTTAATTAAACCCCAAAAAATTTACAAAGACGCACAGTTAAACCATAATTCTAAAATCGAAATCGAAGACCCCTCTATAATCTTATGTTTAAACCAAATAGAAATAAAAAAATAAAAACTTTAAGATCGAGCGTGAGTGCTAAAGAAGATCGAAATTTCTTGAGTCGAACTGAAAATTAAAATTTGTATCTTGAGTTTAACATGAAGGCAAAAAGGTTGAAGATGAAGGGCATGAATATTTATAGAAGAAAAAGGGAACAATGAGAGCCGTTAATCTCATTTTAAATGGACAACCAAGATTTAAATGGAATGCCAATAGGCGGCTATAACACCCCGTATCTGGAGGCCAAAAGCTAAGCGCTACATATGTTGCAGTCATCTATTCTGGTGACAAAATACGGTAATGCTAATGGTATCCATAATATCAAAAGTACTTGAATATGAACATAATCACAGGTTTCAAAAACAACATTTTACTGATTACATTTCAAAAACAATAATTCATATCCAAGTTACATAATCCCTTAACATTTTCCAGGCAATGATCAAATACCAATTACAAAATACGCCAAGAGTGACATATGATGATTCTCCCTTGGTTGACTAGAGTCAATATAGTCATATTTGACTTAATAAACATAGCGGAAATAAACAGAATAAACTGTAACTCCTAATTAGCTATCCGTAAGCCACCTGCTCTTCCCTGGAAGCTTTATTCGCCAAACTTACAAAAATATGAAAACCTCAACCCTCAGCCTACTCAAATCAATTTTGAGAACCCGAGAGTTTAGAGGAAACAAAAACTTTGAGTCAGACATAAAGCCAGGTGTGAATAATTTTATACATCTCGGTTATTGATATTAGTGAGACCACGCCGCTTAGCAGAACGGGTATCCCCTCACTTATATCCTTTTAAAACATATCTTTTGCAAACCTTTTCCTACAACCAAAACTGGTTAAAACTGTAAAGCATTATCATGTAACAAACATATCAGGTAATAAATGGACTATCTGTCCGAAAACTGTAGTTTTGTTTGGCTAACCACTAACCTTCGGCTGAATCGGGCCTACCAGACAATATAAACCAAATTTATCTAACATCTGTTAGACACTCTTCTTATGAACGATCTGTCCTTATCTATCTGTTAAATACTTCTCTTCTGGACGGTCTGTCCCTAACTTATCTTCTCCCAGGGTCACCTGATCCTAATGATTTTGTGTGCTCACCAATAACCTATCTATATACAAACATATATTCCTTCTGTGTATAACCATAATTTTAGTCTTACCTGTGACAAAGCCCTACACACTGGAATTTTGGATTAAATTAGTTGGGGCTAATAGCTAGCGTATAGGGCGCGACCCTATACCAATCCCATCTGGCATTCTAATATCCGAGTCATTTTACTTAGGGTAATCTTCCCTTAAATTTTCCTGGAAAACCTTTTCAAAATGATTTAAAATCTTTAAATCAAACTTACACAAGGAAAATACATATACTCTACGCTTTACTCAAAATCACTTTGTCATGTTATATATACTTTACCCAAATCTTAGTTGATGAAAACATATAAACCTTTGAAAGTATCCCTTTCGAATCCACTGAAAGTACTCCTTTTGAAACCAAGTAAAACCCTTTATTTACCCTAGGTCAAAAGGCAAAAACCTTCCTTTCGAAACCATTCTCAAAACCCTTTCGAACCCTATGGAAAACCTTCCCTTTCGAAAGCTTTAAAAACATTAGACATCCTTCTTTAAAACCTTTAAACCATGTCTTTCAAAAACATTGGAAAAACCTTTCCTTTCAACCGTTTCGAAACAATCAGAAAACCTTCCCTTTCGACCCCTTCGAAACAATTGGGGTACCACCCCTTCGAAACCTTTCTTTAAGACCTTTCAAAAGCATCAAACCTTTGTAAACACAAAACTTTCTAAAGCACTTGGGATCAATTTTAAAACATATGGAAATCTTTCGAAACCATTCAATAATTTACTCCTTCGAAACCTTTAAAAACCGTTTCGGTCGAAACCATTTGGATTATGCCTTCAAGTAGAGAAAAAGTATCAGAAACCCATTAAAGTCGAAAGAATTCCTTTCGAAATCATTCCTAAGTAAAGAAGTGATGGTGTTGAAACCATCCCTTTGAAAGCATTGGAGAAGTGGTAAAGTTTATAAAGCAAGACAAAGCAAAGTAACCCTTTCAAAACCAATCTGGGTCGAAAGGTAGAAAGAGGCAGTTAGGGGTTTCGACCCAATTGAAAGCATTTATTTAAAAACAATGGCGCAACCCAATCGAAACCATTTCTTTCAAACCATTCGACCTGGTCGAAAGCCAACCAAGTCGAAAGCTATTCAGTCGAAAGTAAGCAGACGCATTTTCATTTAAAAGTAAAGTATTGCTTCAACCCCTTCAGAACCCATGGTTTCGACCATATACCTTCCGCCTATATCCAATTCACGACGTACCTGTTACCTGATACCATGTGCGTTGGTTTTGATAGAGTCGGAGGCGAAGGTAAGGAGGCGAAAGCCTGGTGCCGAAAGCATCGAAATAGTAAAAACCATGTAGAAAAGTCCTTTTTAACTATTTCTTTATACCAAACCTGCCTTGTTTGTCCAATTGTGATTTGTTGCAAATTTCTCTTTCCTAAAAGTACTGCCAATTTTCAGAATTAACAATTTTAAATTATTTACAAAATACCCCTTTTCTTTTTTTATAAATATATAAAACATTTAAGTCCCACACCTTAAATAATTTTAAATATCCATTAAAACACTTAGGAAAATTCTACAAAAATTCTCGAAAATCACTTTTAATATGTTTTCTAACATATATTAATTTCAGACCCAAACCATTAATTATTTAACCGTAATTCATTTTTAACCCAAAATAACATTTTCTTTACTGGAAAATTCATATAAAATCCACATAAATTCTAAAAATTGAAACCCATATCTAAAATATCATTTCTGGTCTATATAAAAATTCGCAAGGCATTTGGATGTCAGTTAATAGGGTTTTCATATCAAAACATGTCATAAAATCTATATAAACAACCATAATTCATCAACAAGTATTATAATCATTCCATCATTCAAAAACATGGCAAATCATTGAAAATAAGTTCGGATTCAACTTAAATCCTATATCAATAAGAAATTTAGCTTTAGAGATTAAGGAGCTTGAGATTTGAATGAATTTGATTTGATTTGATTTGATTTAGCATCTTCTTTATCTTTTCTTAATCTTCTTCCTCTTTTCTTTTTAATGGTGGCCGGCCTCAAGTTTAAAAATTTTGATAAATGAAAATGAACGTGTATGGGATACACCGCCAAGGGTTTAGGGTATAAGAATGGCTTCTTTCCTATTTTACCCCTTCTCTATTTCATTTTAACCCTTATTTTAATTCATTGGTTAAATGGCACAGCTACCCCTTAATAAAAATCAAATCTCAATCCCCTAATCAACACATTATTTTATTTAATTTAACTAATTAAATATCCTAAATAACATTACCAAAAATATGTGGTGTTACAAACTTCCCTCCTTAAAGAATTTTGTCCTCGAAATTACGATAAGGTACAAAACAAATCAATCAAAAAGGTAAAGCATACCCATGAACAAGTCAGAATAAGTATCTCTAATCTTGCTTTCAGCCTCCCAAGTACAGTCCCTGTCATCGTCGCTCCACTGGACTTTAACTAATTAATCTGACTGTCTTGGTTCTAAGTCTTTTCTCATCTCTTGCAACAATACGAATCGGCTTTCTCACTATAGTCAATTCCGGTTCTACCACTAAGTCATCTAGCACAGTCGGTGCAATAGTAGTCTCCGAGTCTCTAACACACTTACTAGATGAGAAACATGGAAAACACCATGGACTCCTGCCAAACTGCTCGGTAACTCGACTCGATATTCGAGTTTCCCGATCCTCTTAATAATACGAAAAGGTCTAACGAATCTCAGTGCAACCTTTCCTGATCTTCCGTATCAGATCACACCCTTCATCGGTGACACCTTAACGAAAACCTGATCTCCAACTGAGATTTGTAAATTTTTCCATCTTTTATCTGCATAACTCTTCTGCCTAGACTGAGCTTCCTTCATCCTAGCTCGAATGACCTCAATCTGTCCTGCATCTTCTCTAACCAAATCTGGAACAAGAACTAACCTATCCCCGGTCTCTAACCAACATACGGGAGATTTGCATGGCCTTCCATACAAAGCTTCAAACGGTGCCATCCCAATACTAGTCTGATAATTGTTGTTATACAAAAACTCGACTAAATGCAGATGGTCTTCCCATGTTCCCCCGAAATCTAATACACAAGCTCTTAACAAATCTTCTAAGATTCTGTTAACTCTTTCTGTTTTCCCATCTGTCTGCGGATGGTAAGAGGTACTCACCTTGAGCTTGGTTCCCAAAACTCCCTATAGACTCTTCCAGAACTCGCTAGTGAATAAGGGATCTCTATCACTAACTATACTACTAGGAATTCTGTGCAGTCCAACTACATTCTTCATAAATAACTTTGCCAAAACAGGTGCCATCCTAGTTGACTAGACTGGAATGAAATGGGCACTCTTGGTCAGTCTATCCACTATGACCCATATGCTTTCATTTCATCTACTAAACCTTGGTAACCCGTCAATAAAATCCATAGAAATAGAATCCCATTTCCAAACCGAAATATCTAATGGTTGAAGCAATCCACTTGGCTTCTGGTGTTCGGCATTTGCCTGTTGGCAATTCAAGCACTGCTTCATACCTTCCCAGAAGAAACTTCTCTCCATATCCTGATACATCTTAGTTCCTCCCGGATGAATAGTAAACTTTGAATGATGGCATTCCTTTAAAACTTCTTTCCTTATGTTTCCTACACTCGGAACACATAATCTCCCTTTCTTTCTCAACCACCCATTCTGGTCAAGACTGAAATCCTTTAAGTCATCGCTCTTGGTTCCATCTCTTAACTTCTTGATCCGTTCAGCTAACACTGGATCCTCCTCCTATTTAGAAGCCATCCTTTCGATCATCATTGGTCGAAATTCCAAACAAGATAATTTAACAGTCTCTCCACTAGACCCAGCCTCGTATCTCCACTGAACTCTACAAGCTGTCAAGGCTTCTAAATCCTTCCACTCAGCAATCATCGCTAATACTGCATTTCTGATACTTTCTGCTAAGTGCATCTACAACCTTATTACCTTTCCCCGATGTGTACTCGGTCATAAAATCATAAGCAATGATAAACTCTAACCATCTCTGTTGTCTCATGTTCAGCTCCTTCTGAGAGAACAAATACTTCAGCGACTTATGATCTGTATAAAGCTCGAACCTCTCTCCCAAAAGGTAATACCTCCACACCTTCAACGCAAAAATGACTGCGGCCAATTCCAAATCATGCGTCAGATATCTGACCTCATGCGGTCTAAGCTGTCTAGAAGCATAGACAATCACCTTACCTCTCTGTATTAGCACAGCTCCTAATCCTGTTCCATACGCATCAGTATAAACCACCAAATCCCGATTTCCTTCCGGAACAACCAACACAGGTGCATGGGTCAATAAGCGTTTCAAACTCTGGAACGCTTCCTCACACTTATTGGTCCACACAAACTTAACATCTTTTCTCGTTAGCTTGGTCATCGATGCTGCTATCCGTGAAAAATTCTTAATGAATCTCCGATAATAACCAGCTAATCCAAGGATACTCTTTATCTTAGTCACTGTCTCGGGTCTCTTCCAATTATTCACCGATTCAATCTTAGTCGGATCTACTGACAACCCTTTCTCTGAGACTACATGACCATGAAACTTCAATTTCTTCTTCCAGAAATGACACTTCGAAAACTTCACCTTTAGCTGATGCTGCCTTAGCGTCTCAAGCACCACTCTAAGATGAACTTCATGCTCCTTCTCATCCTTAGAGTATATCAAGATATCATCTATGAAACCCAACACGAACCTATCTAAGTGCTCTCGGAATACTCGGTTCATCAAATCCACAAATAATGTCAGCACATTAGCCAGTCCAAATGGCATAACTAACCATTCGTACGATCCATATCTGGTCCTAAACTCTGTCAAAGATATACTATCTCTTCTACTCTGAGCTGATGGAAACCTATCGCCAAATCCAACTAGGAAAATATCTTAGCTCCAATTAACTGATCGAACAAATCATCAATCCTTGGCAATGGATATCGATTCTTTATCGTCTTCTCATTCAACTTATGATAATCGATACATAGCCTTAAAATCCATCCTGCTTCTTAGCAAACACTGTGGCTGCTCCCCAAGGTGAACTTCTCGATCTAATAAAACTCTTTCCTTCCATATCCACCAACTGCACCTTCAACTCCCTCATCTCTATAGGGGTCATCGTGCTTGGAAACTTACTCACTAGTTCTGCTCCCTGAACCAAATCTATCTGAAACTCAATGGCTCATTTCGGTGGCAATCCAACTATAGGCTCAAAAACATCTGCGAATTCTCTAACCACGAAAACTCGATTCAGCTCATCTTCCAACTCCATAACACCCAACAAAGCATTCACCTCACTGCTAAGGCTTCCTACGGTATAAACAATCATGTGGCTACAATCAGGGTGCCTAAATGATATTTTTCTATCATGGAAAAATATCCTAGCATCGTACTCGCTTAACTAGTCCATCCCAAGAATAATTCTGAACTCCAAAAAATCAAACACATGCAAACTGCAAACAAAAGTATGACCTAACAAGTCAAACTCTAACTGGTCACATCTCATTCCTAGAGTTGCATACCCTCCTATTGGATTCACTACTTGTAAGAAAGTAACTAAATATGTGGGTTCTAGGTTAAGCTTATCTATCAAACATCTAGATATAAAAGATTGCGATGCACCAGTATCAAATAGAATGCTAACAAACATACCATGAATCTGAAGCGTGCCTCCTAAAACTGTCTTTCCCTTCTCCTGAGCTATTGGCTTCGAAGTAATAGGCTCCAATGCATACACCTTGCCCTTTCCATCCTTAGCGGGCTCTTTTCATTGATTCTTATAGTGGCGTATCTGATCGCAGTTGAATCACCTGATGTTCTTCTTCCCGATCACTTCTTTCATTTTCCCAGTACGACGCTCATTAGCGAAATGACCCTTCATGTCGCACTTAAAACAAACCACCTTAGACGTTCCTCTTTTAGCTGCTCCACCCTTCTTAGCACCCTTCTTGTGGAAGAACTTCCTCTTTTGGCCTTCACTACTACAAAATACGCATGTTGCTTCGCCTCATTTGCATCGGTTGTTACAACAACCGATGCAAATAGAAGTATTTGCATCGATTACGCTTTAACAACCGATGCATTTGGTATGTGGAAAGCGGTAGATAGTAAAAAAATACAATTTGCATCGGTTATCATCGACAATCGAAGAAAATATACTGATGCAAATAGTGTTAGTTGCATCAGTTTTCTTTTCAACCGATGCAAAAATACTATTCCACGTTGAGAACCGTGATCAAAAGTTAGCGGTAAATTATTTCGTCTCCCTCTCATTTTCACCGCGAACCTCTTCTTTTCGTCCTTCACTCGAAAACCCTAAATCCCTCTCCCCCTTTTCATCTTTCCCAATATCAGCAAAACCTGTTCTAAATCCAAGCTCCATCCCCATAAATAATTTCCTCTATCACGAGCTCTCCCCACCTCTCTTTCTTCCTCTCCATTCTCCTCTCCCTCAGCTCTGAATCCAAGCCCGAACCTGAAATTAATTTCCAATTGCAAATGTCTACAGTTGATTTGAAATCATGGCGATTTAAGGAGGTGGTCGCGGCTTCGATTGTGGATGAAGGCGATTGGCCGATCTATGTGTTGCAGAAGTGGTTTCGTGATGAAGTCGCGAATTGTTCAAGGGTTGCACGATTATAGGGAGGTCGATGGTCGATCGGGTTAGTGGTTTCTAAGTAGTTGTATTTATTGGAGACTGTTGCTTGGCGTGGGTAAACGCAGGTAGTGGCAGAGGTTATGAAGGAAGGCGGTTAATTCAGGCGAACTTTTTTTGCAAAGTGAGATGAACTGTTGAGGCAGGGGGTGAACGGTGTGTTTGGTTTGTAAAGTATGTGATGTTGTTGGCGTGAACGAATTGACTACAGCGGTGTGAAGGAGATTGGAGGAGTAGTTTTGTTACTAGCAGTGGTAGACAAAGATGGTAATGGAGGTAAACTGCACAAACGTACATCTTTGTTGCATTTATTCTTTAACCATATTTGTACCTCAAAATCTTTAACCTTTTTCCAACTTTTTTACTATTCGCATGGAGAAGATTCCGTCGGCAAAACTAATTTAATGATTAACTCAATATTGCTATTGGTCTTAGATGTTAATTACTTTTATGTTTCTTTCCTCAATATTTCATTGTAAATCATCTTTCACTCACTTTCATCCTTTCCAAAGTGGGTCAAAATTCCTATTCAATATCTGTCATTCTCCTCTTCCACTTAGAACATGTAGAAGTCTACTTAGACAATTTTCATATGTATGAAGTAGTTATTGCCTGCTATATTCATTAAAAATGTATTTTCGAAAATCTACGTGTGTGCAGGTCGTACTTACTAAAAGAATGAAACTTAACTTATTTTATAAGTGGATATGGTTGCATATGACCAACTTATTGTACTTTCAAATTTAACCTTAGTATACTTATCTAGTTTTAACTGAAATCCTTATGAAATCAGTTCTTGAGACACTCAGCATTTTAGACGAAGCTAAATCTTGTACGGTAGAGTCATAACGATTGTATATATCATTCAACACTCCTTTTATTTACAACTGATTCACATGCAATTTATAACTATTGAGTAAATATATGGGTTATTCAAAGTGCGAAGTTTGTCAGAAATGTTTCATGATCATAGACTAACATAAAAGATTCCATATCTGAAAATACCAACTAAGCAGCAGTTTTGACAACAGGACATATCATACAACTCATCTGTTGTTATAAATTTAAATTACATCTTCAACTATCAGAGGCTGACTTTGGAAACTTATTGGCGTAGATCAGCATTTTATACAATTGAAATTATCAGGTTTATGGCATGGCCACCTCCATTGTCTAATTAAATTTCTAATCGCACCTACTAACCTCGTCATCTTGTGGAATCAAGCAAAGGGGGCGTGATAATTTAGCAACTTCAAGGAGGGATGAATAAAATCCGTCATCTATTTCTGACCAGAGAAAATCCACATCATCATTTCCACAACATGAATCAACCGTCTTTCTTTCTAGTTCTTGTTTAACTTTCTGAAAATGAATGCAAAGGTCTAATTAGGTGGAAAAGTTGCAGATAATTCTTAAATCAAATAAAAACAAAAATAGCCAAATAGGTTATATAAATTTGTACCAACATAAAGAACACATTATATGTAGGCATACACATTGACCAATTTTAAATAAAGAAAAACAAAGCAACTAAAACTAATGCAGATCTTATCAAGTTTCAAAAATTCTATGATTTGTTTCTACAAATACCCAAGTTTATCGATGATGGTTCGTATTATGCTTAATTCACTTTTCACCTTATTCCAAATATCAAATCGGTTCTATTTACCACATGCAACAATTGTTACAACCCAGAAAATGCAACAATAAAAGCTTTCTTAACCATCATACGATAAAGGCTTTTTTTAGAGATCACATGCTACATTTTTCTATATGTTATGGGTATCAAATCAAACAACCAAAGACTATATATGATATGAGTTAACAGTTTTAACTAGTAAATGCATGTATTTTCTATGGAATAATTTTAACTAGTAAATGCATGTATTTTCTATATTAGAAATAGATAGAGCAGGTAAAACAAAGTAAGAAAGCAATAGCAACCAAAACATGCAAAATCACATATAAATGTGACTTTCTTGCTTTGTGATAACTGAAGAACACGTTACTGACTAAGTTGTTGTTTCATGAGTTAATGATAAAACTGTTTTTTTATAAATTGTTGTTATTAAGAAGGATATCACACAATTAAATTCGTAAGTTAATAAACTTTAATTTATGTTCAGATAATGGCTAGTCTTAATGTTCCTCAACATGTTCCTACTCTTGCTGAAGATGCTCATGCTCTAAGGAAGGCTTGCCAAGGTACTAATAATTTTCTCCTATTTTCTAGTACAAATTCAAGTTAGCATGAATGTTGTTGCTAATAGTTGATTGCTGAATACAAAATAGGTCGTTTGCTTAATTATTTAATATTTATTTGTAATTTTGCATGTTAATAATATTTTATCACTTTTACAAAATTATTCATCTTTCTCATGAAATAGTCCTTATGATGTTGTTTTTGGAGCTAATCAAGTAGAAAAATGATCATTCAAAATATAAAGTAATATGTTTTGGATATCAAATTTTAAAAATAACATTCTACTTTATACCAATTTGTACTTGTACATATTTGCTTGCAAAATTAATAAATACCTAGCACAAAATTTATGATCCTCAACAGTATGACCATCAAATTAGATTGTTAAAAAAACTACTTATTCAGAAGTAACACAAAATTTATCAGTATTTGGATTTGCAATTACTTGGAAATGCACATTCATAGTTCCATATCAATAGGTGGATGCATATCTCAAAGAAATATTAACTGTAAATGGCATAAATTCATACCAAGATTATTTAAAAATACATTCACAATAACAAATTTCAAACCATATGGTAACAAATTGATCTTTCAATAGTATACAGGTACTAAACTAAAAGTAGTAAACTGAACAACCTATATTAGCTTTATTAATATTTTCTTTATAAAAGAATGCCAAGTCAGTGTCCCAACAAATGTATAATATTATTGTTATAATGCCAAATGTAGTGGCTGTTTTTCATATGTCACAAGTATATAGTACTAGAAATGCATGTTTCATCATCAAGCCTGTTATGGTTCTTCGTGACATCTGGTCAATTTGGATAGTTCCAGATATTGATTATTTGCACGATGCAAGTGTAAGAGAGGTGGTTTCAAGGACATATTGAGAGGACATGAGGACCTGTTGGCTTTTATTTAATTTTTATCTCAACAAAGTTGTCATTTGTTGACGTTTCAGCAGGTAGAGTACTTTTGCACTTATCTTTTTTGTTATTATCTTGTATTTGTGGATCAAGCTTAAGTTGTAGCCTGTGAACTTTTGTCAGGGGCTTCTCGGGTAATTGGGTTTCCCTAGGCAACTTAAAATTTAGGTGCAGAATATTGAGAAAAATAGTGATGACCAAAGAAGTTGTACTCCGAAGCTCCCAGAAAACAAGCTCGCACACAATCACAAAACCATTTACTGATTTGAAATACAATAATACGTTTATAACTTACTTTTATTTTAACATTCTGCGTTTTCCATTCCATTGCCTTCATTTAGGGGGTTGCCTTAGGTGACCGTCTGGCCAGCATAGTCCTGAAACCGGTATACTGATTTTAAATAAAAAACATTAGGTGATGAAGTCAAACTGGTATACTGATTTTTTGGTGAATATTCTGCTAATTAAGTGGCATAAACCTTTTTGGCCTGGTGTAAGGGATCCGTACTTCAATTTTATTGGTTAAAAAGAGCTGTTTTTATGCAAAGCTTATGTGATTCAGTTAATTTCATCATCTTATAGATACAATAATGTAGTGAAACAATTCTGGTAAACTGGAGAACGGACCACCGGCCCTGTAAATGTTGGTTTGATAGCATCTTTTTTAGTTCACTGGCTTACAGTTTAGATTTTGAATTCGATTTCAATTTTGAGATTCTAAGCCAAAAGACATTTGCATTTTGTTATGTGTCCCTGTCTCACTGTTTTAAAGTTAGCATTTAAAGCCTCCCAGTTCTGTTATGTTTTCTGCAATGAATTGCTGTTCTTGAATGTGAATCTTTGATTGGTCTATTTTTACTCAACAATTTAACGCAAGTACCTTTCTTTGTTCAGCACAAGGCGAAAGTTCATTTCTACAATAGATTCGTGTGAGATGCATTAAACACCCCCAAATAACGAGCTAATGGCTCACAAAAGAATTGATATATATTCGGGTTTCACTTGAACCTTCGGCGAGAGGTAATATAGGACTTTCAAATTGGTCTCTGTTTTTAGTAGGTTTTCTTCATTTCAAACCCTGGTTTTACCTCTTAAACTTATTACTTATACATTCTCATTTTCAATTCTTTGGTTTACATAAAGCAGCCCTTATCACCGAGACATTTAACTTGACATGTTACATTTAAACATATGTTTAAAACAGATTATGGAACGTCTTCTCCTATTTTTTTGCAGATATTTCAAAATGGTTTTTCTTGAAATTGAGCTTCCATGGAACATTTCGATTTCCCCTGATAAACTGAACACAAAAGGACTTCTCCTCCATAAAAAATCTTTTTTGTGTAAACTGCTGCTGTCAAGAAGAACAGAAGTAACAAGAAGGAACAGAAGTAACAAGAAGTGGAAATGGCCTGTTTTGTAGTAGTGTTTCTTATCTTCATCTTATAAATGACCAGTCTTACTTTTTTTTTACTATCAACCAAACATTCAAACATATACTGTTTTGAACAGGAGAGGATGAAAATAATAGAACAAGGTGACGATTCAGAAGCTATTGAAGAAACAGGAACACCAGCAGTTGGTTTAATTACATATAACTACAATAATTTGTTTCACTGAGTGAATTGTTGATTTTGTGATGCTATAGGCTGAAAGTTGGAGCTTATCGCGTGTATCTGAATACGGTTACTCAAGATTACATGCTACTAAAGGGGATTTAAGTCTAGAGGTGAGTGTAACTTAAGATACTTTGTTTTATCAAATATAAAGTATAAACTGATTATAAAAAATTATACTTTGTTTTCGTTAATTTTGCATTCAGTTTGTCAATTCAAACACAAAGGCTGTGCAAGACAAGTTCCATATTATCAAGAACAACAGCAAATAGAATGACATATACTTGTGCATTAGAGTGTTTTTTCCTTTTTCTTTTATACTTATGATGGGAGGGTGTAATCAAAAGAAAACGTTTGTATATTGGAAACTATGTATGTGTATTACTCTTGATTGATCTAAGTAAACATACATATTTACATTAGCAGTATTTACTACTCATTAGCTGCCAGGAATTACTTGTGTATGTTTTTTCTTTTATATATATATATATATATATAGGCTATTTGAGTACTGTAATAATGGTTTCTAAGGGATTAGTTTGCATCGGTTGTTATAAAAAACCGATGCAATAGAGGGATTAGTTTGCATCGGTTTTCATCAACAACCGATGCAACAAGTTCCTTTGTTGAATCGGTTTTCATTACAACCGATGCAACATGGGGCTGTGTTCAAGCAACCAACCATGATATTTTGCATCAGTTGTTAGTAACAACCGATGCAAAAAGGACCTTTTTGCATCGGTTTCAGAACTGATGCAAAAGTGTTAATCCTGTTGCATCGGTTGCATATGCATCGGTTGTTGAACTTATGCAAAAGGGGGGTAAACAACCGATGCAAATGGCCTGTTTTGTAGTAGTGCTTGCCCAACCTAGACCTCCTTCACCTTACTCTTCTCCTGACAATAAAGCATCTCCTCGTGCCTCAAAGCTATCCCCACAACCACATCACAAGGATCTCTAATATGTGATAAGGTAGCCCTAGCCAACTCAGGCTTCAATCCCCTGATAAACTTTTCATTCCTCTTCATCACTGTGTCCACAGAAGCATACCCATATCTGGCTAATTCTTCAAACCTACTGGCATACTCCAAAACAGTCATCTCTCCCTATTCTAATTCAGCAAACTTTCGGATCAAAATAGATTGCGCCATCACTGACATGAACCTCTCTTGGAACCTCCTTTTAAACTCTGCCCATGTCATGGTTTCCTCATCCACACCAACAGTCACACTGTTCCACCAAAACAAAGCTGCTCCTAGAAGTTGTCTCGAACCAAGCCTCCTCTTATGCTCATCATTGAGCCCCAAGTCAGCAAAAGTCCTTTCATACTGCAACAACCAGTTTTCTACCTCGATAGCATCTTCGGTTCCAATAAATGGCTTCCCTCCAAGCTTAGTATAATCTCCGCTCAACTTAGCATAATTGTTAACTACCGGAACTTTCAGAACTCCTGCTCCTGCTGCATCTCCTCCTACCACTTCAACTGCAATTCCAGCTTGCATCATATTCACAAAAAACTGATACATAGCTCCCATGTCCACCTGCGGGACTCCAACACCCACATTCTCTGCTTGTGCCTGACCTTGGGTTCTTCTTGTATTAGGTCTGGCATTCCCATCGGTGCCTTCCCCTCCTGGGTTAACTCTTCCTCTTCTACCATCCATATCTGTATTCAAACCTCATAAGATATAGAAGAATAACCTAACAAAGATAGGAGACTAGAGATATAGCATACATTTATATATAGCAAATACAAGTACGTTTCTATGGCGTTATCCCACACCCCAATCATACTCTAATTCCTTAAGATTATGTTTTCAAATCATTTTTAATTAGAGTTTTTCATAACCCTATGCTCTGATACCAAGTTGTAACACCCTGTATCTGGAGGCCAAAAGCTAAGCACTACAGATGCTGCAGTCATCTATAGTATCGACTTATGGTGAGAAAATACGGTTGGTATCCATAATATCAGAAGCACTTGAATATGAACAAAACAACAGATTTCAAAAACAGCATTTTACAGATTACATTTCAAAACAATAATTCATATCCAACTTACATAATCCCTTAACGTTTTCCAGGTAACTTACATAATCCAACTTACATATCCAACTTACTTATCTTCTTCTAGGGTCACCTAATACTAATGGTTTTGCGGGCTCACCAATAACCTATTTATATACAAACATATATTCCTTCTATGTGTAACCATAATTTAAGTCTTACCTGTGACAAAGCCCTACACACTGGAATTTTGGACTAAATTAGTCGGGGCTAATAGCTAATGTATAGGACGTGACCCTATACCAATCCCATTTGGCATTCTAATATCCAAGTCATTTTACTTAGGGAAATCTTCCCTTAAATTTTCCTTGAAAACCTTTTCAAAATGATTTAAACTCTTTAAATTAAACTTACACAAGGAAAATACATATACTCTATGCTTTACTCAAAATCACTTTGCCATGTTATATATACTTTACCCAAATCTTAGTTTATGAAAACATATAAACCTTTGAATTTTTTCCTTTCGAATTCATTGAAAGTACTCCTTTCGAAACCAAGTAAAACCCTTTATTTACCCTATGCCGGAAGGCCAAAACCTTCCTTTCGAAACTATTCTCAAAACCCTTTCGAAACCATTGGAAAACCTTCCCTTTTAAAAGCTTTAAAAACATTAGACATCCTTCTTAAAAACCATTAAACCATGCATTTCAAAAACATTGGAAAAACCATTCCTTTCAACCCTTTCGAAACAATCGGAAAACCTTCCCTTTTGACCCCTTCGAAATCATTGGGGAACTACCCCTTCGAAACCTTTCTTTAAGACCTTTTGAAAGCATAAACCTTTGTAAACAAAAACCTTTCGAAAGCACTTGAATTCAATTTTAAAACATGTGGAAACCTTTCAAAACCATTCAAAAATTTACTCCTTCGAAACCTTAGAAAATCGTTTCGGTCGAAACCATTTGGATTATACCTTCAAGTAGAGCAAAAGGATCAGAAACCCATTAAAGTCGAAAGCATTCCTTTCGAAATCATTCCTAAGTAAAAAAGTGATGGTGTCAAAACCATCCCTTCGAAAGCATTGGAGAAGTGGTCAAGTTTAAAAAGCAAGACAAAGCAAAGCAACCCTTTCGAAACCAATCTGGTTCGAAAGGTAGAAAGAGGCAGTTGGGGGTTTCGACCCAGTCGAAAGCATTTATTTAAAAACAAAGGCACAACCCAGTCAAAACCATTTCTTTAAAACCATTTGACCTGGTCGAAAGCCAACCAAGTCGAAAGTTATTCAGTCGAAAGCAAGCATGTGCATTTTCATTTAAAAGTAAAGTATTGTTTCAACCCCTTTGGAACCCATGGTTTCGACCCTATACCTTCCGCCTATATCCAATTCACTATGTAACAGTTACCTGATACCATGTGCATTGGTTTCGATAGAGTCGGAGGCGAAGGTAAGGAGGCGAAAGCCTAGTGTCGAAAGCATCGAAACAGTAAAAACCACGAGATTAGTCCTTTTTAACTATTTCTTTATACCTAACCTACCTTGTTTGTCAAATTGTGATTGGTTGCAAGTTTCTCTTTTCTAAAAGTATTGCCAATTTCAAGAATTAACAATTTTAAATATTTACAATATACCCCTTCTCTTTTTTATAAATATATAAAACATTTAAGTCCCATACTTTTAATAATTTTATATATCCATTAAAACACTTAAGAAATTCACGAAAATCACTTTTAATATGTTTTCTAACATATATTAATTTCAGACCCAACCCATTAATTATTTAGCAGTATTAATTTTTAACCCAAAATAACATTTTCCTCACTAAAAAATTCATATAAAATCCACATAAATTCTGAAAATTCTGAAAATTGAAATCCATCTCTAAAATATCATTTTTGGTCTATACAAAAATCCACAAGGCATTTGGATGTCATTTAATAGGGTTTTCATATCAAAACATGTCATAAAATCTATATAAATAACTATAATTCATCAACAACTATATATTATTATTCCATCATTTAAAAACATGGCAAATCATTGTAAATAAGTTCGGATTCAACTTAAAACCAAAATTAATAAAAAAAATTGAGATGTAGTCATTATTCACCTTAGCTTTAGAGATTAAGTAGCTTGATATTTCAATGGATTTGATTTTTTTAGCTTCTTCCTTAGATTTTCTTAATCTTCTTCCTCTTTTCTTGTTAATGGTGGCCGACCTCAAGTTTAAAAATTTTGATAAATGAAAATGAATGTGTATGGGATACATGACCAAGGGTTTAGGGTATAAGAATGTCCTCTTTCCTATTTTACCCCTCCTCTATTTCATTTTAACCCTTATTTTAATTCATAAGTTAAATGGCACGGCTACCCCTTAATAAAAATCAAATCTCAATCCCCTAATAAACACATTATTTTATTTTATTTAACTAATTAAATATCCTAAATAATGTTACCAAAAATATGGGGTGTTACAGCGGCAAGCGTCAATATCGAGGTGTTAACTTGAAAAGTCAACATTTCTTCTATACGGGGGAGGGGGCAAATGTTACTGCAAATAAAGATGTCGAATATGTAAGGGAACATGTCAAAATTCAAGATGTCAAAAGCAAATAGTAAAGCATTCAGCAAGGGATATCGCACTTCAAGCACTTCATGAAGATGCTGAACTTCTACAATAAAAGATTTCGAACACCTAAGAAGGATAGTAAGCTTCCATGAATGTTGAATTCCAAGTGATTGACCAACATGATGGTTATCAAACTTCAACAAAGAGGAGATGTCACACAAAGGCATCAAATCTTTAAGGATGTCGAACTATAAGGGCAATCGAGCTTGAATAAAGGAAGGGGAGATGTCAAACCTCAACAACCCTGGAGGTTGTCGAGCATATATATATGAAGGAAGAGATATCGTATCCCAAATAAGTTTCTAAGGATATCGAGCATGTAACAAGCCAGAAGTGGTATCGAATGACAATAGATGCCAAAAGACACAGTGTAGCAGATATTGAACCTAAAGACAATCATAGAGAGATACCGCATTACTAAAATATGTCGAATACTTAGATGTCGAGGCTTTACAATTATAACCATTGTAAAGCATATACAAGTGGCAAAGGATGCTAAGCTTCGAAGAATATAAGGGATATCGAATATCTATAGTTGTCAAAGATGTTGCATTTCGTCAATATCCAGAAAGATGTCGAATGTCATCAATATAAAGAGAGAAATCAAATTTTGTTGGAACCACAAAGGACGCCGGGTATTAACAATGTAGAGGGATGTCGAATATTGACAACACAAGGAAGGATGTCGGATATCGACAATGTGAACAAGGATGTCGTATGTCATCAACATAACACGCAATGCCAAGTATTGACAATCCATGTAGGATATCAAATATCGTTAATCTACCTTATATTGCATGACATGTGGCAGCCGATCCACCTACCTCCACCCCTATAAATACGGACCAATGGCAACTTGGATGGGACGAATTCTTTTGATCTCATTTCTTACATTTTTCAAAGTTGTAAACTCTAAATTGAATTGGGAATTTGTAGAGCCTCTTATAAAGTGGTGACTTTTGCACATAAGGACTTGAATAATAAACTTTGCATAGCATATTATAAGTAAATAAAGATATTTGATTATGATATGGCTTATGACATGCACATTATTTTCTTATGCACATGTATGAGATCGTTTGACATGCACATTACTTCTCCTGTTGAAAGTCGACACCATGAATATGCGTTCTTCACTTTGGATTCACATATTTCTTTTGGGTTAACATAAGGCCATTCGAGCCTTTTATTAACCAAGACTTATTTTCCTTGCATATTTGAGGTTAACAAGGAAATTTGTTAATAGACGTTTAATGGCTAAGTGTATTATTATTGTTGTTGCTCCATATGATGATTTATTATCGATGGATGAGTAGGAATACTGTTTTCTGCTTGTACTATTTGCATTGGTTGCATTTGTTGCATTATTTGCATGGATGCATGGTTTTTATGTACTAACAAGTATTTGAATGCAGGAGAAGAGAAGAAAATAAAACTATGTGAGCTTGATCTCCAAAAGGGCTATGTAGGCAGGCTTTTCCTATGCAATAGTCACTAGATCCCTTAGGCTGGGCTGGGATGTATAGAGTTAGGCGCGATCCAAACATAATTGACACGTTTTCCCCTTTATTATATGTACATATGTGTATTTTTAAGTTTGCAAGTAGAAATAAAAAAGAGAGAAAAGGGTATGAATTGGGTCATACCCACAGGATAGACCGGTATATCTCTTGCACCATATTTACTCAGTTGTTGTCTTAATAGTTGATGTATTGAAATATGTAAATTACCCGATATATTGGATTTGCATAATATTAAATTGTTGGAATGATATTTATGTTTAAATTCCACTGTAACGTTTCTTTTTTAATGTTTATTATTTTAGACTCTTTTTAGTTTTATATATCCACAATCCAGTGTTTATAGTATCTGAATTTAGTTGTAAATATATTTCAAGGTTCTTTATAATTAAATTTAGATATTAAAAATATTAGGTCATTAGAGCACTTCTAAAGTAGTTATCGCTAGTCTAACTTTTTAGGGCTATCGCATGTTCAACTTTAGGCTCGTAAGTCTTACTCTAAAGTTATTGCATGTGTACCTTTAAGGCTATTGCACAAATAAAATAGTTATCGAATGTCTACATTTTTGGCATTCGCATGTCTTACCCAATGGGCATCGCATGTTTAAAATGACAAATCTGTAATTAGGTAGAAACTAATATTTTCCTTAATAAATTAACTACACTTTGATTAATTTCTATACTCGTCATTTATTTATTTGTTACTTTTGTATTGTGTAGAAGTCTCTAAAATCAGCCGTGATTTTTTCCCTTTAATTAGACCTTAATTAGTTCATTAATTAAAGATAAATCCTGGCTTACAATTTTAAAAAATATCAATTTGGAAAATTATGGAAGAATTGCTAAAAATTCAAAGAAATTAAAAAATACTCTTCTTTATCTTCATTAAAAAATTCGGACCAAAATATTAAATTTTAGTATTTTTAAACATCGGCTTATAGCCAATATTGTCCATCTTTAACATAGAAAAATACTAATGAATAATCTTATCTTCTAAAATTTATGAAAATTTAAATTCGTTTTTGCTTTATAATGTTATAAACATCATATTAATATTTCAAACCATTTGAAGTTGGTTAATTCATGTTTTACTCTTTAAGCATATAAAAAACAATGATATTTAATACGCAAAGTGTATAGAATCATTCTTGTATCATCGAAATGTGATTAACATCGTCAAGAGTTGGAAAAATACGTTATATCTGAATCTAAAAAAATAGGGATAGAAAATAGGGTAAATATTACTCTATAGATAAGTAGTTTGATAAAAATCTCTTTTCTTTTCTTAATAAATGAATACTTTGATATTTATTTCGTTTTCCCCTTCTTTCTCTCCTTAGTAATGTTGGTTGGCCTTGGTTTGTTTATTTATTTTGTTTTGTTGAGGTGAATAAAGAGAACATTATGTCTTAGGGTATATGAGTTAATAATTTGAGCTTAGGCTAAAATCTCTTCTTGCTTATTCTTATTAATTTCTTTCCCTTCATATAAATTTGTCTTTATTCTTTTTTTTATGATTGAATATAATTACTCTGATTACCCTTGGTTTAATCAATTAATCTTTTACATGTCCCACACTTAATTACTCGAATTCCTTTAAGTAAATTCTTTAATTAAATTTTCTTTTCCATCATTTAATAAATTATTATTATTATTAAAATATGGGATGTTAAATACTTGCTTACGGAGGAACAAAAGTGAACGAATGACGAGAAATTTTTAGTCCTATTTTTTGAATCTTGACCCAAAGAATTTGTCTAATATTATCCATTTTGGGGCATAACCTAGTAACTACAATAAGATTTTTATCTTCTAGATTCCAATCAGTAAAAGGTTCCAAATATGAAACCAATCAAGCATTTCATCATTTAATGTTTCCATAGCCTTATAACTTGTGAGAAGGGGAAGTGTGTGGTTGGAACTTAGTAGTAGAAATTTGATGGGAAGTGGGATGTTCTGTTTTAGTGTCAATTTTTTGATGTTATTTTCCGCAAGCACCAATAACAATTTAAGAGGACCCTAGAGTCCTCAGCTTTTAGCAGAGAGCCAAAAGTAATGGAAAATAACCTAAAATCACAAATGCCAAAACAAGTAACTAATAAAATGCTGAAGTAAACAAATACATATGGATTTATAGCGATTCATGAAAGTCTATACATATTTTTCTTGTTCGAAGATTTCATATTTGCGAGAGAACAATAAAAAAAAGAGAATGATATGTCATTAATGGTTATTTAGTGGTGCTCTAACAAAAGAATAGTACAACAGAATTAAAATAAGGTGGCAGCTTTCACTTTCTTGATTCTCATGCTTTTCCTTCCATTCCTTTGAAGATGGCCCCATATTTATCTTGGATTAGTGTAAAGGCAATTGATAACATAGTAGAGTTGGAGCGTGTTTGCAGCCAAATTTTGGTGCTTTCAAGTTCGTGTCAAGTTGGACGATCAGACACGTATAAGGTGGAATCAACAGAATGGATCGTTTGGGAAACCATAGGAAATCAACAGTTTGCGTGAGATGCGTCTAACGCCAACAATTAGTTACCCAACCGGTCCAGTTATTTTCTATAATTCACCCTCCACTTCATCTTCACTTCACCACATCTCCATTTCATCTCCTCATCATCTTCTTCTTCAACTTCATTTCAATGGTCGAGTAGTTCGATGAAGGTTATCCGTCAGATTTGATGCCGAAGATTTGACTGATATACAAGCTATTATAAGAATTAAAGTGTTATAAAAAGCTCCAGTTGACTGAATTCACACTTCCAAATACAAGGAAATGCACTAGGTTAACGATATACTATGCGGTGATGCAAAACTTTGTCAAAGAAACTTTCGAATGAAAAGACTTTGTTTTCTCACATTGTGTAAGTAGTTGAAAGGTTACGGTTTGAAAGATACGTCCAAAGTTTGTGTTGGGAAAATGGTAGTCATCTTTCTTCACACAATTGCTTTAGCTCTTCCCACACGACAAGTTGTTGAAAGATTTCAACGATCGAATGATATGGTTTGTGTTAATTTTCATGAAGTTTTGAAATTTTTTTACTACCGACTTAGGATATTAGTAAACCTGTAGACCCTGAATTTAATAACGTCCCAGAAAAAAAATCAGAACATCAAATCCATATATCCATTTTTTAAACGTTGTAATAGGGTTATTGATGGTACACACGTAGTTGCACATCCACCAACATGATAGCGTTATTTAGTTGACTCAAGGTATTCGCTAATGGATGGTTACTTGCCCCGTACCGCAATGTCAGATACCATATTCCAGATTTTAATGAAATGTAGAGTCAAGACCACAAATGAACTTTTCAAACATTACCATTCGAGTTTACACATGATAATCGAAAAAACCTCTGGAATTTGAAAGAAAAAGTTTGCAATCGTACATAACATGCCGACATACAGTTATAAGATTCAAGTAGAGGTTTAACTGCTATAATGGCTATTCATAATTTCATAAGAAAACACAACGAAGGAGGTCCTAAATTTATGACATATGACGATGATCTTGATCTAATTTCGGTAGTATTTCTACAAGAGTACTATAATATTCGAATATCTGGCAATACAGATCACGAACCAGTTCAAAGAAATGCAACAAATTCCATGGTAAACGTTTGTGATAACATACGAGATGAACTACTTGCTGCTAGACTACGTTAATAATTTGTATTTTGCAACTGCACTTGTATCGTTATTGTTTTGTAATTTAAAATTGTTGTAATAGTGTAACTGTAATTGTACCATTATTGTAGTTGAATTATCAAAGTTTTCTATTTAGTTACATTCTTAAAATACATCCTTTTGAAAGCAACACAAAAAGGTTAGCAATATTATTAATAAATACAAAATTATTAATGCCACTTTTAGAATGTCACTTTCGTGACATAATTACGCGTTCTTCTTTCGCTAATGACTCCCCTTTTGTGTCCATTTCAAATGCCTTTTTGGTATGCCTCTTTCATGTCGTTTCAGAACGCACCTTGTTTTTTATTACTGGATGTTGGATATATGACACACATCAAACGACTTTAGTTAGCTAGTTCTGAATTGATTATATGTCATTTCCTCTAAGTTATCCAAGGATTTATATTTTCCCTTTTGTAATTGACACATGAGTGACTATATGGATGGTGGAGATTAATGAGACGTTGGATATCCAATCTATCCTATGTTAATTATCCTTCTATTTTTCACCTTATACACTTGGATTTATTTTTCCCTAGTACAAGTATACAAGGAATGCTAATTTGGCCAAACATTTCAGTTTACAACACCATTTTCCCCTTTTGATATCTATTCTAGGGTATCGTTAGACGTTGGTTGGACGCGCCACCAAGGTACAGTTCAGAACACGTCTGACGCGGCAACGCTCCACTTAAGGCTGTCAGTGAATATCCAAAAAATCTGAAATCCTTCTGCATCCGTATCCGAAAAATAAAAAAACATCTGAATCCAAAAAATGAATACGAATGTGAATATGATGGTATCCGCCTCAGATAATTATCCGTCCGACTTTAGAAGTTAGTAGTTGTTATTATGCATATTTTAGTACATTGAACGATTGATATTTACTATTTTATCAAGGGAATAATTTATATAATGCGTGTAAATGAATATTTGTTGCACAAAACTGTTTTTTATTACCGTATTTTTAATTTCTTGATTTTTTTTTATAAACATTAGCATTAAACGGTTTTATGTTAATCCAAATTTTTTTATTTATTCTTTAAAATTTATTAATTATGGACGGAGCGAATAAATATTTGATATCCGTCCGTATCCAAAAATTAAACGGATACTGATATCCGATATTTAAAAATTGTTTCGGATACGGATACAGATATTGCGCTATCTGTATCCGAAAGTATCCGTTGACAGGTCTAGCTCCACTTTCATCCAATGCCCCGTTGGGATGAATGTGGGGAATTGTTGCATTTGCGATCGATGCTTGACCCCCAACGGCATTTTCCTCTTCTTCCTTTCATTCTCATATATATTTTCTTCATCATCAATGCTCCGTTCAAATACTATTTTAATCGTCAAACACATTCCTCTCTCAACCAACTTCTTCACTAAAATACCATGCTCGTTTTGTAAAGAATGGACTCTCTGTCGTAAGTACCCCTTCGGTTTTTAAGGTGAAGAACTGAAGAAGTAGATACATGTTACTTGCACCATAAACATTTCTTCATTTCATTATGGGAAGACATTTTATACATTTCAGTATTCAATAAAATGGATGCATCGATAGCTTAATGGTTTTAGGACTGTCAACCCATTTTTCCATGTTTGTTGCATTTTCTACAAAATTTGGTACAACAATAAGGTAGACTGAAGGCTGGTCAAAATGTACGCAAATAATAACTAGCATAAACGGCAAATTAATAAGCAAATCTCTCTAATTGCAGTTTTGTAAGTAAATTACACAATTTTATGACTAAAATTAGCACTTCTAAACCAAACAAGCGCCTCTTTGATTCAAACGCAAAAGACAAGACTTTACTCTTAAACGAAGACAAACCGACAAACCAAACAAGCCTTTGGCAGGCGAAAAAACAATAAACACGTATCCTGATTGTGCCAGTATTCTGCTACAGTGGCAAGGACCTTTAATTTATAGGTGTAAACATGAGATAGCTTTGGACGTGGGACATTAATCACCAGCAAAACCTGACTGTTTCAGTCATATGCATTACTCGCTGTGGAATAAACTTTTATGTGGTGGTGTTGATACTTTCTCTGCATATTTTATTGAACTAGTCATACCTGGCGACTCCAATTTCTGTTACTAAATAATCTGTAAGGTTTTAGTTCGTTTTTAAAACGTGATAACTATCCAAAAAAATCACAATGCAGTACCTCTCATCCTTCAGTGAAATTCTTCTTTAATAATCTAAGTTATAAGTTGTAACCTAAGGTAGAATAATTTATGCATTCAGAAATGTTATCAGAATCTGATACGTTCTTATAAATAATGTTTTGTACTATTTTGAGTACTAATTTTAATTAGATGAAGAGCAGAATTGATGAAATAACTAATTTTGTGTCTGCATTATTGTATGTTTTATATATATTAAATTGAATGACATGAAACCAATTTTGTTGTATTCCAGCACTGCATGGTCTTGCTAGTATTAGCATGTGGTATGTTGCAAATAATATGGAAAATAAATAGAGTAATCCCGCATTGACTAAAAAGTTGGAGGATACTGCGTACTGTACACTCAAGTAAGAGTTTGTATACATATAACATTCGTTTTTATTTTTTAATATTTTCTGTTTTCCATTTTTCAATATTTGAATATCTCATTTGTAAAACGATGGTGTGAAACTTGGCCAAAACTAGTCTTGAGCAACAGATGTATTGAGTTCTCCTACAAAAACACATAAAATTGCTTATATATGTACAATATATATAATTGAAAACTGAAAGGTAATTAATGTACAAAATTATTGTCAATTATAGGTAAACAACAATTGTAGTTAAGTATGGCTAGAGTCACAGCGAGTATAGTACAAGACACAGGCGCTTCTTCTATGAAAAGATGTTACTTGGTTGACAAACATATCACTATCTATTATTTTGCACTATGGCCCTGCTTGGCCTTATAATGTGCCCATGTAATTCATGCATTCATACATTTGGAGAGAAAGTTTATTTATTTATTTATTTGTCTATCTTAGTAGCAGCTTGGAGGTTTAAAACTCAAGGGTTCACTAAGTGGAAGTCTAAATAAGGAATTAGGAACCTAATTACCTTTTTGTTTCTATTTTTATTGTCAGAGTCTTCTAATTTTTTATTTAGACTCTTGTAGTCTCTCTGTCCCAAAAGTAGATTTTTACCAATCATGGTAAAGATCCATATCAAAATCATATTCTGTAGATCTATTCTTTTTCTCATGTTCTATTAGCATGTTCATCCATTCTTTATGGAATTGCTTTAGAAATCTTTGGCTTAAAGTAACGTTTTTATTTTTTTTCTCATAAGATAATGAAATATATCTATTTCATTTATTATATTATATAAATTTATTGTTGAATCTCTTATGTCTATAAATTCAGTTGCATATTTGTCTTTAAATATGTTTGCAATCGTGTATTGGTCTTTTTGATTTAAGTCTGTATTTTTTAGAACAAAAAGTATTTTTGTAAGAAATTCTTCTTCTAAGTGATTTTGTAGAAATTCCATTAAAAGATTTGTAATTTTTGCTGGTTTTTTATGAAATTTGATATGAGAAAAGCAGACATGAATCTTAGAGTACTTAGTGAAAGCAAACTATATGATGCTTTTTATTTATTATCTTCTCAACCTACTACTGGCACAATCCTAAATGTTTTTATTTTATTTTTCTTTTTGTAACGAATCCTCACCTTATTGCTCTAAGAGTTACTTCCCCTAAGATGCCAAACGCCCTCATGGCTTACGGCTAAAACGGATACTTTGCTCTTTCAAACGAGCTTACATCTGTTGAATTTGGTTACATTAAGAACATGAATAAAATACAAACATCTCATCATTATCATTACTCATTCCAGAAAGATAATAAATAGTAACCATACCTGAGTCGCTTCACCTTTCTTCCTTGATTCACGCCTTAAGTAATTAGCTCATGAAGAAATCAAAGATCACCATAAAAAGTACCAAAGATTAATAATACTGAATTTTTTTACAATAGAGGACTAATATTACAAGTGGATTAATATTACAATTCGAGAAGGAGAGATCTATGAAGGCCTTACATGTCTTTATATAGCCATGCTCAGAACACTCTCGAAATACAACCGGATAACTTACATTTGTGGGTAAGATTCCCACTTTATTAATACATAATGGCATACTAAAAAGGAAAAGATAAAAGCAAGCATCCACTAAACTTTGTTTCTTCCACGTATGTACTTTTAGTGGATACTTTAATTGTGCGGTAGGTCTTTTGTCACATCATTGTCACATCAGTCCATTGGGTCTTCATTCTCTTTTGTTTTGCTGCTACTGGTAGAACCTTCTTTGTCTTCTCCTATTACCGACAGGTGTAATTTTCTATAGATTTTTATAGTGTTAGGCCTGGGATGAAAGATTTCAAAAGGCCTGTAGTCTGGTTCAAAATCTTCTATGTTCTTAGAGATGTATATTTTTGCCACTAGGGACTCAGCATGTAGTTTGAAATACTTATTGTCTGTATTTGTCCAGTTTAAGTTTTGACCTATCATGTAGGCATTGTATTTTTCATAGTGTTGTTGGTCATACATCTTGGGTGTAGAGTTGTTGCTGAATTCTATAGGTTCTTCCCAAGACGGGTAATCATGATCAAAACCGTGTGCCTTAATTTTTATTATATGTCTAGCAGGATCAAGGATGTTGTTGCCATAATGTGGAGGAACTGTAGATATATCTAGGTGTAATTCTGTATCAAGGACTTCTTGAAAATAATCTGTTATCGAACATAGAGGCTCTGGCAATTCTATTGGATGCCAGCCATTTATATAGATATCTTTGACAAAACCATAGTTTAGGAGGGTCGTTGGATCCAAAGTGAACTTTTCATGGACCAGGTATTTGTATTGTGACAGTCTGAGACTAATAAGTGGCATAGACGCAACAATACATCTACAATCTGAATAAAAATCTTTGCACTCTGCAAATTGTTTAGTGCAAGGAATGTTCTGGTTTCTCAGTATCTTCCAGTTTATCTTGAATCCAGGAATTTTTTGTGGAGAAATTTTTGTATCTAGAGAATTAATTTCTTTGTATGTTGGAGCATTTTTTTCCTTTGTATTTTGTAGAAACTGTATTTCTTTTTCAAGTGTCTCAGGAAAAGAAATTTCTTGATTCTTTATTTGTATTGGAGAAGCTTGTGGGATATGTCCAAGTTGTACCATTTTTCCTTTGTTGGCCTCTTTTGTAATAGCCGCAAATGTTGTTTTGGGCTTTAAGCATATTTCTGTAGGGGATATTATCTCCTCTTTTATTTGTATTCCTGAGGCTATGTTTTGTATTTTTTTAATTGTGTCAGAGACCATGTAATCTGTTTCAAGAACCTTTTCAATAGCAATCTTGGCTGTCTCATAATTGTAATAGCCCTTATAATATGGTCTTCCATATTTAGGGTTTTGTTCAAGTTCCTTAAGTTTAGGAACCATTTCTTCCCAATCAAGATATATGCCAGCACTAGGTCCGTTGAACAGACAATAGTGTGTGAACTTTTTTGTGGTTTTTGTGTCTGTAAATAACTCAACCAAAGTATATAATATACTTAGCTTTTGTTTGTTTTCTTGCGGAGTGGTTGACAGGTTCCATATGTTGTCTAGAATCATTTGTTGTTCTTCAGATAATTGGGTATTTGTAACAAATTTGTTTTGTGCATATGTTTTCAGAAATCTTTTGTTATTTGTCAGCTGATTTGTAGTCGCCATTTCTATTTCTTCTTCTCTGTTAACAAGATCACAATCTTCAAAAAGGTTAGTAGGTTCACAAGTTTTGAAGGAGTTAAGTAATCTTGATAATTATCTGGTAGTATATTAGAAATGCCTTTGATATGTTCCTATATTATTCTAGTTCCACAATTTAAAACCGTATTTCTAAATTTTAGCCATCTGTTATTTATTATACCTTTTTCTTTTTTGTTATTATCGTATTTTACTATGGATTCACAGTCTGTTCTTATAGTAATTTCTTTATGTGACATTATGAAAAGTTTAAAAGACTCTAATACATATATTATGGCTAATATTTCGTAGTCTAAAGATGTCATATATCATTTTTCTTTATATGTACCTGATGTGTATCTACAAATTTTTTCTGTATTCTTTGGGTCAGTTTTGTATTTTTTACTTAACAATATTCCTCCCCATCCTAAAGAGGAACCATCAGTTTCTATTATTAGATAGTCTATGGTTAGTGGTAATGCAAGTGGCATTAGGTTTTTTGCTAATTCTTTAATTTTTTGAATTTTTTTTATATCTTCTTGATTGAATTCTCTTTTGCCTTTAGGACTTGCTTTATTATATAGTGGTCCTGTATATTTGGATAAATCTTTTATAAAAGGTCTTGCATAATTTATAAGTCCAAGAAAAGATTGTAGTTGCTTTAAATTTTCTACTTTGTCTGAAAATTCTAGTATTTTTCTGGATATATGTGGTTGAAGTTCTATTTGTCCTTTTCCTATTTTTACTCCTAGGAAGTCTATAGTATTTTTAAACAATTCTATCTTCCTTTTGGAAATTATTAGACCATGGGTTTCAAATAGCTTGAATATTGTGTATAGATGTGCTATATGTTCTTTTTTTGTTTTTGAAAAAACTAATATATATCTATATACACACATGTGAATTTACTACAATGTTTAAATATTTCATCCATTTTTCTTTGGAATATTTGTGGGGCATTTTTTAATCCAAATGGCATTACAAGCCATTCATAGTGTCCTTCTGAACAGGTGAATGTTGTCCATGGTATAGAATCTGGATGCATTTTAACTTGCTAGAAACCAGATTTTAAATCAAATTTAGAATACCAATAATTATTTTGTATTTTGTTTATTAATACATCTTTGTCAGGAATACAATATCCATCTTCATTTGTATTATCATTAAGTCTGGTATAATCCATGACCATTCTACTTTGTCCTCTTTTTCTTTCAGATTCTTTTTGTACTATGAAAGCTGAGGTTTTGTGTCTAGAGTCTGATTTTCTTATGATACATAATTTGTTTAGAATGTTTATGTGCATTTTAAATTCTTCAATCAACCAGTTGTCATATTTAGGTGATCTGGTTTTAATAGTAATATCTGAGTTAATTATGTCTAATTTACAATAGATAGAATCCTTTTCCCAGTATTTTAGTGGTTTTTCTCCTATTATTTCTATTTTTTCGAGTCTACTCATGATTTGGTTTATATCATCAGTTGTTAAAAGAATATTGCTTATTTTATTTGGTTGGATTAAGTCTATTTCTATATCTTGTATATTTTCATAGCTTGTTCTGTTGTTATTTTATCAGTTTCTTTTTGTTGGCATTGGCCCGGAATATCACAAGTACATTCTGGTTTTTGTTTTTGGCTTTCGGTATTGTCTCCACCACGCTTCTCAGGTAGAAACTCTGATATAAGTGGTGTTAATGTTGTCTTTTTGGCGATTTGTAAATAGTCTTTATTAAAGGAGAAGCTTCCATTTTCACTTAGGAGAAAATCTAATCCAAGTATTAGGTTTATATTTCCTAGATTCAGTTTAGTAACCCATAATTGTTTTAGGTGATAATGTGGTGACCAATTGTCACAAGTAGTATGAAATCGTAGTTGTACGTTAGTAATTACATTTGTTATAATATTAGTTGGACCATCAAATTGGGTACTTTGTTTTGGTTTATTAGCTTTTGTGACTAAATATTGGGGTATTAGTTCAAAATTTATTGTTGAGCTGGTTGCTCCCGTATCTATAAATGCTAATAATTTAATTTCTAATCCCTTAATGTTTATTGGGGTTAATATCCGAAGTTCTCTTAAACATTCAGGATTACATATTAAGGGGATTTGTATTATATCATCCGTATTAGTGAGGTTGTTTTTTTTGTAAGTTTGTTATAATATCTTTCCCTTTATTATGTTTGTTTATTTCTACTAATATTTTTCTTACTTCATCTATTTCCATTTCGAAATTGTTCATTCTATCTTCTAATATTTTTATTCTATCTTCATTGATTTTATTTTTATCAATATATTGTAACTTATTTTGATTAGGAGTTTCTAAGTTAAAGTATGTCTTAGCACATTTATAACATATTTCTATGGTACATTTTATACATTTAAATCTTTTGTCAAAGGCTGGATACTACGGACAAAAGTAGCATTTTGTAGTGTTAGTTCCCATTTTGTACTTGAAATCATTTATACATTCTTCATGATTCATTAAATTCAGAAACTATTCAATTGGGAAATCTGTCAATTTTGCTTGTTCATTTGTTAGCTCTTCTATTAAAGAGTAGTTTGAATTAGAAGTGTTTTCTTGTTCTTCTAATCCTTCTAATGATACAATAGAGTATATTGTAGAAGTTTCAGATACGTCTGAGGCTACTTCAAGTAGATCTTCTTTAACTGAGTCAACCAGGTTAGATTCCCTAGTATATAAGTTATGTTTCTTAGGACATGTTGAGGGCAAATGTCCCTTTTCATTACATGCAAAACATGTAATAGTATTTGTATATGTTTTATTTGGGTTATATTTTCTAACATGTTTTTCTTTGTTTAAAGTATGGTTTTCTCGCATTTGATCTTCTGAGATAATATTTCTTAGTATAATGTTTCTTGGGCTTACATTTCCTGACAATAGGGTCTTTAGATCCATATTGCTGAGGAGTATATATTTGTGAGCAAAATCCATAATTCTTTTGTTTTAATTCTCTTTGAATTTGTATATATGTACATTTCTTTTTTAATTCAGAAATGATATGGTATTATCATAAGTTTTAGGGATGTTGGTATATGTTTCATTCCAGGATTTGTGTATTTCTTTTCCTAAATCTACAGGTAATTTAGAAAATAGTCTATCTCCTATTTCTTTAGAATAATAGTTGCCAGAAGTTGTGGCATAATACAAGAATTCATTTAAGAATTTTATTATATGTTTCCAATCTAATAGTTGTATTTGTTCTAAGTCTCTCATTGCTTCTTGTTGTCTAAGGGTAAGTCCAGTATTTACTTCTTTTCCTGTTATTATTCTATGTACTAGATAAGCAAAGTTGTATATGTTCCCTCCTTGTGCTACCAGGGAGGCTACTTCATCTGGAAATTGCTTTTGTATGCTTCCCATATTCCTTTGGCTATGTCTCCTAAATAGTTCTCCGCTATTCTAACCATTTCTTCTCCTGTTATTATATTTGTATGTTTGGCTGAATAATATCTAGCTATTGCAGCAGTCCATTGTTCCAAATATGTATCTAATAATTGAGGATGGCATTATGTAACATTGAGTATTACAGAGTCCTTTCCAAAAAATGTTTTTTAAGTAGGTATTCTTTTTCCTATAGTTCTAAGGTTTTTGTTTTCATTATTGTAGGGGTTTACATTTATCCTAGGAGGATGTCCTAATGGATATTCCATTTTATGAGGAGATCCTTTAGGATAAGTTACTATAGAACTTTCTCCTTGTCCTTCCATTAGTTTTATATGGTAGGTGTATTCGCTATCTAATTCGTCATTAATATCTTCTGTTTTTTGTTTAATTATTTCTTTAGAATTTTTTAAGAAGGTTTCTAATGTGGGTATTGTTTTAATTCTAATATTGTTTTCATCATCTATATAGATAAATGTGTTATTACCTATTTGGTTGTTCCTTTTAAGTTGTTGATCTAATTCATATAATTCAAATGGTTTGAGAACCATTCCTAATTCTTTTGGATAAATTATTTCGTCCATCACAAATTTCTTTGGATCTCAGAGTTTGATTCATCATCAATGTTTATATCTTTTTGGTTAGAGGGTCCATAATCTTTAAATCTTAAAGCTATTGACCCATTAGGATTTGTATAAGTTACGACATCGTTTGGCTTAAGTGTATCTCTGTTTTCATTAGGATTTTTGATAGTCCATTCATGTCCTGCTAATATAGATGAGTCTATTTCCATTGGTCTCAAAAAATTTATACCAGTGGATGTTAGTGTTATTATTACCTCGTCAAGTTTTATTTTTATTTTTGGAGTATATTTTGTCATACATTTTCCCAAAAATGTTATATCAAGTAATATATTTTTGCCATTAAAGTTTTCAAATCCTTTAGTTTGGATGACTACCTTTATATGTCTATAAAAATCCTGTACTGTCATAGTAAAGTTTGGTGATATGTAAACAATACCAATGTTGTTGTTCATATCAACTTCTATTGTTCCAAATATGGCTTTATCTAAGTCTTGATGTTTGTCGTCAATTAGTACTATCAGTAATTTGGCTCCTATTTTTTGTCTGACTAATCCTCTTATTCCTATAACAATGAGTCCTAAATGGATCAATTTATAATTTTGTATTTTTAATTGTTTTTCACTAGACATAAATTTATAATTTGTTGGTTCCCATCACTTAGGGAAAGAATCTCTTCCCTATGGTGTCTATATAGTCCTGTATTTATTGTAAATACGCCTGTCCTATATAATTCTCTTGGATTTAGGGCATTTAGTTGGTTATTTGAAAATACTTCTAGGACATTTTCTTTATTTATTATTTCTTCTAATTGAGACTGTGAACTTACAGATCTCCATAGAATGATATCTATCCAAGTATTTGTGGCTAAGTTATTATTTTTTGTAGGTCTGTCCATTAAGATTCTGGACGTTCCTGTAAAAGATCTTCTATGCATCATATATTGTCTAATTTTTTAAATGTTAAAAAACTTATTTTGGTTTTTCTGCCTGTATTTGGGTCTACTGGACCTAAATTTAAGTTTGATATTTTTTCTATTAGTTGATTAATATCGTAATCTTTTTCTTGTGTAGATTTATCTAAATTATTTAGTTTTCTGTCTAGGTTTATAATTTGTTTGTCCATCAAGTCTAGTCTATCATGTATTTGTGTTAGCATTGCTATTATGGTGTTAGCCATCAAGCATATTACATTATCTGCTTTACTTGTAAAGTTGTCTTTATTATATCCTGCTGTTAAGGAATCAGTTTGTTTTAATAGCATATTAACATATTCTTTAGTTTCATAATAATGCTTATTATCATATCCCATTATTAATTTAATTGTATATATTTTATTTCTTGTAGCATTTGTTCAAGCCTTTGTATTTGTAGTTCAAAATGTTTTTTGTTTGCCTCGGTTTGGTTTTTAATTTGTAGTATTAAGTCTTTAGATTGTACTTCGATGTCTTTAGGCTTGTTTTCCTCAATCATTTGTTTTAAAGAAATTATGTCTTGTTTATTTGGGAAATTCTTGAGCTGTAAAGCTTTAAATTTCTTAGTTGGTTTTTGTATGGTATTATCAAACTTATCTATTTTTTGTAGTCCTGTCTTTAGATAATTCTGATTATCTTGTATTTGTTGAATTTTTTTATTTCTTGATGCCATGCTTTCTGAAATAAGTTCTACTAATCTATAGAACTTTTCATTATACCAATGTAGAGAATCTCCTAATTCAATAATTAAATCTGTTATTGAATTTAAGTGGTGAGATTCTGAATGTAACATATGTTTATAATTGTTGTTTATATAAAATATATGTTTTTGTTTATCTGTAGAGATTATTCTTTTTGGGGAATGCATTATTTCCAGGTTTAAATATTCAAATTTTTTATAATCTGTTATCTCAAATGGTTTTAGCTTATTCATATATGTTGATCTCTTGCTCTGATACCAAGATTTTGTAGAGAGGGTTGTAGGGCTCTAAGATTAAAATTTGGAGAGAAAGACAAGATATAGAAATAGACTTAATCCAACCAAATAAAATAAGCAATATTCTTTTAACAACTGATGATATAAACCAAATCATAAGTAGACTCGAAAAAATAGAAATAATAGGAGAAAAACCACTAAAATACTGGGAAAATGATTCTATCTACTGTAAATTAGACATAATTAACCCAGATATTACTATTAAAACCAGATCACCTAAATATGATAACTGGATGATCGAAGAATTTAAAATGCACATAAACATTCTAAACAAATTAGGTATCATAAGAAAATCAGACTCTAGACACAGAACCTCAGCTTATATATATATATATATATATATATATATATATATATACTAGTGCGAACCCGTGCTTCGCACACAGATGTTGAAAAAAATATTTTTGTTGCATAGGTCATATCCAAATGTATAAGAAATTTAATACGGTGGTAATGAAAAAACATTGTTGAAGGATAGTGTTACATCATGAATAACAATTTGGTAGGATAAAGAATACATAGATATATTTGGTTATGATAATCACAATTAAAATCGAACAAAACAATTACAGTGAATATGTTAAAGTTCATAGACTATTTAGAGGATAATGTTTTAAAAATTTATCCGCTAATGCATAGATATATTCACTGTGGCATATAACGCCAATATTGTTGCTTTTGCAATTACACAGCTGCTTCAATGTGCATAGATATAGTTGAAGTATTCACTGTGAACTGCAGACACAAAGACACAGTGTAGTTCGATTCAATTAAATAAGAGTAACAAAAGTTTTTTTTCAAAGGGGAGAAATATAGTAATAGGATGAAGTTTGTAAACAGTCAGGAAAAGTATTTGTCAACAGTTGAAAAAAGGGAGCAAAAGAAAAAAGAAAAAAGCAACAGATGTAGTACAGGGGAAAAGTAGTAAAACAAAAGATTCAATTGAAATAGAAATGATGATGCAATAATAAAATAACATGGGTTCCAATATAAATTACTATTGTTCACCGAATCTGATCTATGTCGATGCAGGGTACAAAACATGGCATACAACTGGTCGTAGTAACCAATATTTGAAAATATCCAAAACATATAGAAGAGAACAATTGTGAGAAGTCCATTCATTTTTTAGCCTCAGAAATAACTGCTAGCAACGCGTGTATGATATTGGCTTGAGCGCAAATAGGTGATGATTTCTTGGCCTTAATAGATGCATTACATCAATCAATTATTTTAACCATTGAAGGTATTTGTACCTGCAGCCAAAAAAAGGCAAAAGTATCATTGATGCAGTATTATTACTAAATTCTCTCACTGCTCGTCTGACCTATTAACTATATCTAATAATCAAACTATGACTACATAATCATCTATACAAAGATACATTCATCAATTGTTTTCTAGAAGTTTTCCGACGGTGGTGGTGCAAGTGATTTTAGAATTTACTGCAAAAAAGAAAAAATAAACTCTTTTAGGTGGTTATCAACATTATTCTCACTACAACACATGTTTTGACCCAACACTTAAACTGTGCATCTACCTTAAGCCCAAATACAACAACTTATAAGCTTATTGTATTATTGATCATCGTAATTGTAAACGAAATTGAGTAAACTTAGCCAAATTATGTCATCAAACCTGGAAGCAATGTATTAAACACTGAGCTGCACGGTTGAATCAAGCATTAATTATGTGAAGTCATTATTTAATCATCTCAAGCTATCAAAAATCAAAATTCATTTTTCAATTATATTTTCATAATGCGGTTAAATAACTATCGTTAACATCAAACAAAATTATTACTATAGCTAAATTAGTATGCATCACACAAATGCAATTAAAATATTCAAAAACAATAATTGCTTAATTCCAAAAATACTGCAAAATAATAACCGCTTTTGCTTAATGCATTTAAATTTTAACTACAGTAAGCTCGAATAAGTCATCGTGTACAACCAAAATTATTACTGCATCACATAAATATAACTGAAATATTCAATTTCTACCATGCATAATTCAAAATTGTCATTAAATTATAACTGCATTTTATTAATGTAGTTAAAGTTTAATTGTATTAAGATTGAATAAATTCCTGAAATGTAGCCAAATTTATTACTTCATCACATAAATGTGGTTAAAAATCTTCAAATATAGTTAAATTTACCCAAAACTTGCTGGTAAATTATAATTGCATTTTCTTAATTTCATTAATTTATAACTGTTTTAAAATTGAATAAAATTATCAAATATAGTCAAAATCATCAATAGTAAATGCAATAAAAAAATGCTAACGTAGTTAAATTAATTCAAAAAATGCCTATAAACTATTACACCATTTTTTGATGGGGTTAAATTATAATTGCACTAAGTTTGAATAATATCAAACACAATTAAGATTATTACTTTATTACATAATGTAGTTACAATATTCAAAGGCAACCATAATTGTATAATTCAAAAAAAAATATTCCTTTCAAATATGTTAAAAGATAATAAATAAATTATAATAATCCAGGTAAAACTACTATGTAATGTTTATGATCATCATAATAATGCTGTTACAGAAACGCGGTACACAGCGGTGACACAAAATAATTGTGCAATTAAAGCTGCTATATAAAATTATGATTTTAAAAAATTTATTTTTAGCTATCAACAATGGATATCATTGGAAAGCAAATTAAATTTGAGATTTAATAGTGAAAACGATTCTTAAATCCAATCAATGTAGGAAAAGTTATCACATTTTAAAGTTTGGAATATAAAGAAATTAAAAATGCGACTGTTCAGTTGCCAAATTTCAAGGGGGCCTGTGTGAGCTTGAAATTCAACTCACTAATAATAATATAGTATAGATATATATATATATATATATATGGTACACTAAAGGTCGAGGGTTCAAGCCGCACCAACTACATATCCTTGTGATTTATCTGAAGTATGCGTTGTGGGTTCGGTGCATACTTTTTTAGAGTTTACAAGCAAAAGCTTGGTTCTCTAGATCTTTAATGTATATATATATAGGGTTTGATAGTACGTGTAAAATTATGCAAAAGTTTGTCTTATCACAACATGTAATATAGTGATTTCCGACGGCTTCGAGCCATTAGAAATAACGTCAGTATAAAGAACACGGCTTTTGTCTTTTTCCGATGGAAACAACGACGTTTTTTCGCTGGCTTCCAATGACTATTTCAACGGCAATTTCGGCGACCTTTCCGACGGTTAAGACATCCACGTGGCTTGAAAAATCACCGAAAAACCGTCTGGAGCCGTCGTTTATTTTTGGTCTATAAGTCGTCGGTAGGCGTTGGTAATCTGGATGATTCTTTTATATATTACAACAGCCATTCGAATTCCAAACAGCATATTAATATCAATATATATCACAACACATCAAAATCAATATATATAAGATATATAAGCTAAAATCAATATCAATAACAATATAAAATTCAAACATTACCATCTCAATCTCAAACTCAAACATTACCATCAATACAAAACAAACCATCCATTGTCAATCTCACACACCGAACAGCAATATGTACATCCAACATCAATGTACAACATATACAATGTCTAAAATGCCAACCAAAAACATCAGTCCAACAACTCAACCTAACAAATCAACACCACATCAAACACCACATGTCCACAAATAAACCTCACCATCTCTCATTGTATATATACACAAGTTTCAAAAACAAACACTGCAAAATGTACCTCATGACTCGTCGTCGGCTCTGGAACCACAAGATGAAAGGAATGCTCCATGCTGCTCCATGCACTCGGCCAAACGCTGGTTCAGTTGCTCCATTTGCGCTGCTCGGAGACGGGCCTGCTCCTTCAGTCATGGGATCTGCTGTCGAAGCTCATTAATCTCAGCTTTTTCCTGAGCCTTTTGATAAGCCTTTTGTATTATACGAGACAGGTCTGCCTGACGGTATGGGTATATGCAAATACATCCATATACGAGACATGAGCCACACATGCTCTTTCCTGCAATAATTAGTGTATATTATTGTTGTTCATACAAATTTATACAAAAAATGTAATAAAACTATTCGTAATTGCAATTAATCAATTTACCAGGTCCTCACGATGATGCTGAAATGATTTCAAGCCACCACGGTGTGTGAATGGATTTTTCTGCCTGTTCGCCGAATTCTTGTCTAACTCCGCTTGCAAATTAAAAATTAAGATTATATTTTACAGGTATAAATTATGTATTCTCTACTGAACAAATTAAGGTGATATCTGATAGACTTACCCTGAATTCATGATCGCTACTCCACCATGCGACTCAAGCATCCCATACACTGGCGCCCATCTAGCTTGGCTTCTTCCCAGATTTTCTGATGGTAGACATCGTATCCCAGTAATTTTTTGCAACCTTAAAGTTCTGGTGGTACTTGCAAAGAGAAACGTCCTCTTCATGTAGGTCTACTGCCCCTTGTATGTTGAAAAAATTATGAGTTATACATTTATACTTAGTCAGCAAATTGTAAAGTGATTATATATATAATGATGTATAAATTTACACTTACGAGGAAGTTCTACCAGATGCTCTCCCGTACGTGCTCTGGGGTCTTACTCCATTTGGGCCAGCACGCAGTCATACGGCTCATATATGTCTGCTTAGAAATGCTGAGAACTATATTCGAAGGCTCAAGCTCAAAACCCTTACATTAAATATGATACAGACAAATCATGACTAATATATCATACAAAATATTTATAATGCCGAAGTAAATTTAATGCAATCTGATCACCGTACGCGGCGCCTCCTGCAACGGGCCGCTGCCATCACCTTCACGGTGGACGGTCCCTCTCTGAGACGAAGAGGGGGAACCAGACTGCGAAGAACTCCGATGCTGAAGAAAGACATCTATAATACCTATCATATACATATTATTTTATTATGGCAAAACATATCATTCAATTATGAGTAAACATATCAAGATTTAAAACCAATAATCATATATAACATATAAAAAAAATATAACATCAATACTCCCATAAATTACATTTTTTCAACATGTATATTATTAATTAGTCCGGGTCGTTTCCTGATTCAGGCTCGGTCTCGTACTCTATATTGTTTTCCTCTATGGTCTCAAATGCTTCTACTAATACATTTGATTCGTCATTTAGAGGTCCAAATTGGTTTGATCATCTGTTAGTGTAATTTCACCATTTTTCTCGATATTCGCTTGGTACGCTTAGTTCTAATTTCTCCATGACGATCCCACACCAAATAATTCGGTACGAAACCATATTGGCGCAATTGAACTATTACCATATCCGGTATCAAATGCTTCAATAATTTGTACCTACTACATGGACAGCGAATTTCTTCGTCGTTCCCATTATTACTTAAAGAAAATTCAATAAAGACGTGTATACCATTTTGAAAATGTTCACTTATTGAACCTCCAATTTCTCTTCTTTGTTGGTACATCCAACTCCGGTCGATAAAATAATTGATCATTTTTCTTACTTTAAAACATAAAAATGTATTAATCATTTACGTATTGACCTTTTATTTTTCAATTAAACATACATTTAAATTTTCGCAAATATATAATATTATTCTATTTAATTTTATTTTCAAACGGATTTACAAAAATTATATGAATATAATCTTAAATTTTTAGATTATTGTTTTACACTTTGATGGTTGGTCATCCTACTTCCCATTACAAACAGAGTAGTAATTATATTTTGTAAATCATTTCATTTTGAACGATTCAACCTAATTTCGGCAGCACTTCCCCTTTGTTCCCTGTATCGTACCCATATGTGTGTACACAGGGAACAAAATGAAAGCATTGTCGAAATTTTTTGAACCGTTTAAAATGAAATGATTTGCAAAATATAATTACTTTATTGTATTTGTAACTTATCCAATACATGGACAAATCCGACAAATATTGTATCAGATGAATATAAATGTCCGTTCTGTGATAAAAACGAATATATATAACGATCATATACAATACTTGTCAGATGGGGCAAAAAACTATCTAAGGGATTTATAAAAAGTAAAGCGTATTATACAATAATTTTTACAATAATTTATTTACATTCTAAGACACTAAATCGTCATTTTCGTCATCTTAAAAACGCATACACTAAATCCTGAGCATCGACTCTAATTAATCCAAACCAGCCCTAGTGCGCGTATGCACTAATTAATCAACACATATACACCAATTAAACATATACACTTAACAAATTATTTTTCTCAACATTTAAATGATAGACAATTATAACAACAACCTAATTAGCATTCAATAGGGTATAACAAACAATCAATATGGTATTATAAACAACTATATCAACAAATTAATCTTTATTTACCAAATCAAAATTAAATAGGGTTTATAAATTAAACCTTCTTGAAGAGCAATAGCTAATGGAGAGACTTGAAAATTGACGATGGAGATAGTCTTGAAGGCATGGAGGTTTGCTAACGGCGTTGAGGAGGTGAGATTTGGGAAGGAAATTTGGTTTTTAGATAAGAAAGAAGAAGTGTCAGCATGCGACTAAATATTCGCGACTTTTCGACCGCTTCCGACGGCTGCCGACGGGTATTTTTACGACGGCTGCGGGCTGCTTGTTTATTTTATTTTCAGCAAAGCCACGGCGATCACTAGCCGTTGGAAAAAAACGACGACCCGTCAGCGGCCTTCGGAAATGGGCGTCGCAATAAATAGTGTTTCTAGTAGTGTATTTTTATTTCTCCTTTTTCTAAACCAATGCTTACTTTTAATCAATTAACATGTTGTCGATGCCACACAATGTGTTGGCGTCAAAAATGGACACCAACACCCAATAGAATTTCGTAAAGATTAAATAATGAATGAAATTAAAACATAGCAGAGAAATAAATAAACACATAGATTTTTATAGTGGTTCCGCAATATTTGCCTACGTCCAATTCATATTTTTATTGATCTTGCACTAGATTATGATTTACAAGAAAATTTGGATTCGTTGGGATATAATAATACAAGAGTTAAGAATAAAAATGGCAGAGCCTAAACAACAGAAAGAAGGGATCCTCTTTACAGAGAATGGTCGCCATATTTATAGAGGAAGATGTGCATGGATCGGGCTGAAAATTGCCACAAGAATCTCTAGGTCTATATGGGCCCACCAAAACGATCGGTGGTCTAAATTTTACAAAATAACGATCGAGGCCGATCGTTATTTTTGGCTCCAATCAATGTGCGATTGTTCATGGGTGGTCTCATAGGCCTCCAAGCCTTGCTCCCAAAATATGGTGCCATTCTGAGTTATAGTTTTTGATATATCGCCCATTCTTTGTAGAACACCGATCGTTATGATGATCGTCCAATAACGGTTGGTCTCTTTATATGTTTTTCTTGAGTTCTGTTATGCGATCGATAATGTAGGCTTTTCATGATGTAAATTAGTTGCTCTTCAAATTTTGTGCAATTCCGACGCATCGTTTGTGAGATATCATCCGACCTTCGTGGAATATGCATCGTTTTGGTGATTGGTACGATCGTTCCAATAAAGATCAGCCTCTTTTTTCAAGATTTGGGAGTTTTGCCACGCGATTGTTTTTGTGGACTCCACTCTTCAATATATTGATGCTCTGAAAGTTTCAAGTGCATTTGCTTTGTGAATCTTGAGATATTGATCGTTCTAAATCGATCCATATAAATTCTTCATTTGTCCATAACTCGAGCGTACGAACTCCGATTGGTTTCACAGGGCCTTCTTTGTCGCTTCATATTGATTACACTTGATTGGGACCCGGTTCAAATCTGTTCGACCATTGTACATAATACTGTATATGGCTGATTCTCAAGGTTGGTAACCAACCGTTCTTAATAAAATCTACGGTATCACGGCCTTATCAAAAGGCGGGATAACACAATGTATCGTTTTAGTCGAGAAGGGGGAAGCAGCTCTATTGTTTTGGATGGCAGGCCATTTGCCGTCGACAACAATAACCTGGGTTGAAAAACTTGGACCCATTTTCGGCCTGTTTCACTGGTGAATACGCATTTGATCACGATGTAACAGTGTCAGATCATACTTGTATATTCTTCATTTTGTCAAATCAAACGGCAATTCTTCCATCAATGGATTCTTCTCCACAAACACAATGGTCTTGTAAATCAATCACTTATCCTCTCAGGTATATAAATAGAAGTCATTATCCAAATAATACATACATACATTTACGTACACACACGAAGTTGCAGTAAAAAACAAATAGAAGCAACAATCTTTCCTTTTGCTTAGCATAAGAGTACATGGTTAGAAATGAAGCAATGGTTGTATTTGGTCCATGTTTGGTAACAATATGGTGTAGAAAAGGACATGACGAATGGAAAATGCACGTAGTTTGTGATCAATTTTCTCTCCTATGTTTCTTATTCTTCTTCACCATGATCCCCTTCTTATCTAAATTTCCTCTATAAAATACCAACAAACATACTATCAACTTGGTGCATGGTTTTCATGATCGAACCGTAAGCCGAACCGTGATGACTCAAGCTTTAAGGTTTTGATGGTTCAACCGGTCGAACCGTCGAAATCGTGTATTTTTTTTTGAAATTTAAGCATTTAAATGTATACCATCATACATAAAACATTAAAATAAAAATGTTAGGTAGACATATTATAATTACAAATTATCTTTCAAATTTACTGTATTTTGTTTGCAAATTAGCGTATCACAATTGCACGACATATCACAAGTACAAAACATATCTTAATTAGTAACAAAGTCCAACATATGTCACACATATCAATTATATAACATAACTCTTAAAGTTTATGAACTCAAATGTACAATTGGGGGCGACGGGAAGGAATTTGCTCAAGATTGCTAAACTTATAAATATCAAAATTTTAACAAAATACAGGTCAGTACTTATAAATGAACGCTGTAAATTTTTACACATTGTTTAATTAGAATAAATAGGCAGGTCTCTAAATGCCAGCATTGCACGGTCATTTTACAATTGTTTATGATTGCAGGTTGAGCACATATATTGATATCAATCTCCCATGAATAGTCTTCCACTTGTGCAATATTTAGTACAAACTAGCTAATATCACATAATCAACAGCAGTCTTTTAGTTTAAATAACATCGTGTAGTTCCGAAAAAAAAATTTGTATGAAATAAAACGTAAGGATCCATACCAGCATTAAATGAAAATATATCTATTTTACCGTGCCAAATTAACATAACCAAATCAAAAGTAGATCTGGTAGTGGAGTGGTCACTGAAGCTAGGGCTGCGGACGTTAGAGGCTGAGGTTAGCGGAGGGTGGTGTGCTGGTTGCGGCGGGGAGCAGTAGGCTGCGGCGGCAGGAGAAGCAACTACGGTGGTGATAAACCCTAGGTTTGCTGCTCCACGTTTCTTTTTTTTATTTTGGATCCAGCTTGAAAATGAACAGCAGCTTTTTTGTGAAGGAGAAAAGCGGTTAAACGTGGTCTAATTGCAAAGGCTGAACCTAGATTCAACCAACGGGTCGTGTTTGTTGGTGGCTCAACTCCATTTCGGATCTTCAGACCAAATAGTCTGTGGTTTTTCGCGGTTGAACCACGGTCCGACACAGTCAATAAAACACCGACTTGGTGCTTTCACTCATTTGAACACCATGGTTAATGAAGCAATTATCGCCTGCAACCGATGCAACCGAAACATCAGGGGAATCCTTCAAAGCCACCACAACTCCATTGAAGCCATTTACATCACCCTATGCTCTCAACTAACTTCCATTCCAACCAAGAAACCACAATTGTTAACCAACACTTCGACATAGCCGACATCAAAACACAAGTCGTCTCTCAGGAACTTTCTATCCATCAACTTACACAAACACCAGCCGAAATCAGCTATAAACTTTCATCCTACACTAGATCGCAACAAACATCGCACTCCATGCAACCACATCCACCCACTTCTTTAATTACAACTCCCATCCACACAATCCATATACAAAGTCCAACATCCATCCAAACCTCAAAATGTGAGCTTACACACTTTGACGAATCCAATTCTCTTGATCGGATTTTCCAAGCCGAGAGATTCTTCTTCTACCACTCTACCTCTAAAGAACAACGTATCAACTTAGCTTGTTAACCCTTAATCGATTCAAATGGATGTACCGCAATCATCAACTCACCTTTGGGCAAGCCTCAACCGGAGCAAACGAACAATGATTCCAAACTTCCTCCTTCTTTAACCCTCAAACAACATCTATCCAAGACTACCAATCCCAATTCGAAATCATTTGCCGCCCTATCAAGTATCAACAACCTACCCCCAATACCCTACTCAATTGTTTCATCTCCACACTCAAAACTAACATCAAAAATGAATTAGCAATGCTTCATCCCAAACACTTGCTGATGTCATTGGCCTTGCCAAATTAATCGAAATTAAAATTACCGATAACAAGCAATTCCTGAACCGACCTAATTGCCAAAGCCATCTACCGTCCCTATCCCCAATACCACCACAGTCCCAACCCAAAAAATTCCAACTACCCAATCCAGAAACTCACCGCAGCGGAGATAGTAGAAAAATAAAGAGCGCAGGGCCTTTGCATCACATGCGAAGCGAGACATTTTCCAGAACATAAATGCAAAATTTTCCAAATCTTACTTCTACCCCCTAACGACAGCAACCCAACCCTCCTCCTCAAGAATCTCCTTGCAACTTGCAAGCCCTCATCGGATCCATGCACCCCAATCGAGAGGGTTGGATCCGTCGAAGTGTGTAAGCTCACATTTTGGGGTTCGGGTCGGTATTGAGCTTTGTATATGGGTTGTGTGGATGGAATTTGTAGGTGAAGGAGGGGGTGGTGGTGCTCGTATGGAGTGTTGGTTGTGGTGATGGAGTGTTGGATGAAAGCTAGGAGTGATTTTGGCTAGTGTTTGTGTCAGTTGTTGGATGGAAAGTTGTTGTGCGGCGATGTGTGTTTTTATGTTGCCTATGTTGGAGTTAGGCGGAAAGTGGAAAGTGTGGTTTCTAGGTTGGAGATGGAAGTTTTCTAAGAGAAGAGACTGTCATGAATGGCTTCAACGGAGTTGTGGTTTTGAAGGATTTCATTGATTTGTCGGTTGCTGGTGATGGTTGCTTCATTGCTCCTGGTGATCAAATGAGTGGAAGCAACAAGTTGACAGGACCTTGTTTTTATTTTGTAGAGGAAATCAATAGAAGAAGAGGAGCACTAGAGAAGACAGAAAGAAAGATGAAGAGAGAAGTTGTCAAAAGCTGCATACATTTTTTGACGTCCTTTTTGTACCCAGTTTTGTAACCAACTTTTGCCACATGGACCAATACAATTGTAGCTTCATTTCTAGTCATGTATTCTTATGCTAATAAAATAAATGTTTTATCTCCATGCAACTTCTATATACATATTAGTAGTGCTGAATATAATATAGACCGAAAATTCTATGCTATGTAAATTAATCATGAAGCACTTTTTTTCTCTATGTCATGTATCGTGCCTGGAATTCTACCAATACGTTGTGGCCTTCCTTGTGCACCACTAAAGCCTTTCATAATATGTATTTAGTAGAAGCTAATTGAAGAGGATCGTGACATCTAAAGATATGGTTGATGATACCAATGCACATATTCTGTGATATTGGAAAAAGATAACTTCCCTAAAGGCCTGTTAGCTGTGTTGGATAGTTTCCTGGTGATGGTGAAAACGATTGATTTCAATGTAGTCGAAGATGAGAGACAACCTTTTGTTGATATGTACGTGCGTTTGCAATGAATGAAAACGGAGAATTTGATCGGGGCAGTTGAGTGAACACAAGATGCGTTTGGAGCTACTAACAGGGTATTTGAGCGGAACATTTGAGTAGAGCATTTAAGTTGTGAATTTTAATTTAATTGATTTATAGTTTATTGATTGATTAATTATTTTTTAATAAAAAATATATGTTAATAATTTGCCAAAATAAATAAATAAATAAATTTAAAAATTATAAATTGCTCGGATTCAGTTCAAACCAACTCCATAATATAGAACACTTTAATACGATCACAATGCAAAAAAGGCGTCTCAAACGGATCTTATTTGCACAAGTTATTAATTTTAAAAATTTATAAAAATATAAATTATATTAATTAACCTAATTAAATCCACGAACATTCCTTGGTTTCTGATTCATCTGAATGGGTCAGTTGGCCCGTTCCCATTCGTGAGGAGTTCGACGCGTAGGACGCGTCACGAATGGAAACATGCCAAGATAACACTGCGAACGAAACCATTGTAGTTTCGGGGAGAGTAAATGCTTCAGCTGAGATACATGACTTTAATGTCAACGCATGTGACCTATTAGCAAAAATTTACAAGAATCATAAGCAAGACGTAACACCATATGAAATCTCATGTCCCTCTTTTCCATGTCTCCATGTGTTCAAATAAATCTCAACCGTTGATTAGAATAATTTTATTAGTACGTGCGGTCCACTGAATCAAATCCAATGATTATTTAAAAAATCAATGGTTGATGGTGAGTGGACACACGAGGACATAGGACTTGGGAACATGAGAATTGAGCCCAGAACTGCTTGCACATATAATATCACATTATGGAATGAATACCAAAATATGTGAAAGAATGAGGATATAATTTCATATGTATGAACCTCACTCCAACCATTACTATAAGAATCTCGTTGAATCGGACACACGGTAGGATAATTGGATATTCAAAAAAAACTTTATTTTAACTTTGCATGCGATATCTGTTACAGAAAACTTGTCACAAAGACAAACTTTAAGCATTTCTTTCTACAAGGATATGTACTTTATTTTTTAATACAAAAACAAGTGTTTTCAAAAAATAGAGTAGAAGTTCAAAAACTTTATTTGAAGACCAAGAGAATTTTCTAATATTTCAATCAAGAGATCAGGTTGATGTCAATTGTGAATGACGAATGAGACTGAGGGATAGCGAAGGTTTGTAGTCAACATCATCGATAGAGGGAATGGTAGAGCTAGAAGAATGATGCAAGATTCGAAGAAGAAGACTTTGATGACGACGAATAAGGTTGGAGAAAGGGCGACTCTAGTGGTGGTGACGAACAGAAGTTTTGAGATGTGTGGACAAGCGATGATTGGTGGTAGATTTGGTTTGTGGAGGAGCAATAAAATTTAAGGAAGAAGAATATAACAACTGGTAATTATACCATGTAGTATCATTTAATGTTTTTTAGTATGTACATTTCTACTCATAGTGCTATTATGTAGTTGAATTGTGGCATTTGTAGATGAAGTATGTATATTTCGGTACATAATGCTATTTTGGGTTCCTATTTAACAAGTGAAATGTAAATCAGAACATTTACTCACTATTTTATAAAAATTAGGTACTTGCTTTTTTAACATCATACTCAACCAATATTATCACCAAACAACTTATTCAATTTCAATCTTTAAAATATAATAACTTTTTGTACATTAGTCGGATGTAAGGGTCGTTTTCGCTATTAAATCACAAATTTTATAATTTTTCCAATTATATGTGTTGTTGATTCATAAAAATCAAGTCTGAAATCATTTTTTTCATTTCTGATTTAGCTACATTTAATAAAGTTAATTAAATTTTAATTTGTAAATTAATGAACATCTAATTTCTAGTTCATTGTACGAGTTTTAACTTTGAAACAACGTGGTTTTAATTAGGGGGGATTAATTTAAAGGACAAAAATTTGTATATTTTTAGCCTCAAGGACATTACCTCAATATTTTAACCACAAGGACAAACATTCTCCTAAAAATTATTCATAAGGACAAACATTTTTTCAAAATTATTCATAAGGACAAACATTTTTCCAAAACTACTACCGAACTAAAAATTGATACCTAAAAACTGCTACCGATAACTACAAACTGATACCTAAAAACTGTAAAAACCGATACGTAAAGAAAGTTGTCCTTCAGGCTAAAATACTTAAGGTCTTTCCTTGAGGCTAAAATGCTGAGAAATTTTGTCCTTGACAATAATTTCCTGTTTTAATTACATTATTGTGATGTAGTTAAAGTTATATTATGTTAGTGCATGTTTAACTACATTAAAAAGATGCAGTTATACAATATCATATTGATGCAGTTTTAGTTTGCACTCTAATTGTAACGAACATGATTTTGGGCCCTTGAAAATCGACACTAATACATATACTGTATCACATGCCGAGCAATCGAATGTCGGAAAACCCAATTGTTAGGGAAAAAGAAGAAGGAAGAAGATGAGAAGAAAACTAAACAACATAGAATCTCAGAACGGAACGAATAATGTATAACATACCACAAATCATTACACAAAAGCAAAACTGTACTATATATTAAACACCAATCAGAGTATACTAACCTATTTCAACCTGAACAGTTATAACAGTCTGTCCTCACAATTGCTAATAAACACAACAATGAATACAACGAAAAATAACCATCTACGTAAATATTTCTCTGGGCCTCCAACTCGTCTCTTGAAGCTCTAAGCATCTAAACTAATCTATAAAATGCTCGGTCTGACCTGAGCATTATAATAAAATAACACACGAGTCAGTTTGAAAAACCAGCGTGAGAAAACACACCCAACTGGATTTAAGGTTATATAAAAATCTTTGAAATCAAAGGTATCTCGTAAGACCACGCCGCACATAAACACGAACAGGTTTTTACCTTGCGCTAACCAAAACATTTTCTATAGAAAATCCATTTTTATTATAATAATGTCTAGGGGTCAAAGTAAAATATGAATATAGCTGAAATGCTTGCATCTCACATTCCAACATATTTGGTATACAACTAAAACCTTAAAGCTCGCATTGGAGAGTGGATTCCAACTAATGACTGGGCTACTGGGTACCGCCAGTCACAGTACACCTCTAGAACAATGTACCGAGATCGTACTTAACGACCCCTACCAACACAGGACCGGCCTACCCCTTGCTGGATAGTACCGAATATGATCACCCCTCCGTTAATGAGCCTGAAGCATACCAATGAGAGATAATAGCGACTCTAGAAAGGGATGATTATACCCTACTTGGGAGTGACCCACTTAGCCCTGCTACATCTCCCCTATTTTAGTCATTCCTGGTTGATGAGGCTTGAGGCTATGATTACCTTTTAAGAACATTTACACTTAGAATGCTCGTTGCCCTCCAATGACAATGTGCTGATAGCATTCACCCATACAAGTCCGTTCTGGGTCTGATTGAAACCGAAGACACTATTCCTACTACATCCATTTTGGAATCATCCTCGGGATTTGTAGTGATTAGCCCTTACACTTCACATCTTTATCTTCGATTCCATGCTCTTCACGATGTCTTTACTTCGAAATGCATTCGTTGGATCGAAGTGGTTTTCGAATAACATATCCGATCCCGGTCTCTTCGAAACAACATTCGATAATTCCTGGTAAACTCAACCCCGGTTCTTTAGGAAATAAACAGTCAAAGATAAGATCAAAGATCACCTCCTAACCGTTAGTGGATGGATTTCCTTATTATTGTCCTAGGAGAACGAAACAAGATTTATACGCATAGTACAGCATCATCGGAGATGACTGTGCCATATAACTCACGTGTTTGTCCTAGATATTTCCAAAGTTACGTTTGGTTCATAACTATGGAATAACAAACATTCAATCAGGGATTTATTCCATAGGGAAAACCAACATTGGTTCAACATATATGCAATCACCAGCCTTCTTTTATAAATCTTTTATAAATAAAAACCACTTTTTAAATTAGTTGTACAAAAATACCTTTACCAAGGTATATCCGCCAATTCCTATGTTTTCAATACTTAGAAAATATCCATATATTTATCTCAACAGTATAAGTATATCCACATGATTGAATAAGATGTTCTTTTCATTCGATTCTCAAATCATTTATAAATTCCCTTACAATTCTCCAAAACCATTTATAACCCATTTTATAAATCTCCGAAAACCATTTATAATCCCTTTATAAAAATTCAATCACTTACAAGCTTCTTGTACATTTCAAAGATCACTGATAAACCCTTTATGAATCCATAAACCATTTATAAAACTTCTTTTATAAATCTATAAACTCGTTTCTAAAATTCGTTTATAAATATCTGACCATTTATAAACTCTTTCACCTTGCAAATAACCCTTCCTTAAGTCTTCAAACCATTTTATAACTCCTTTCTAAAATCTAAGTCTTTCAGCTCTATTCATGTGTCTCGAAAACATTTATGAATAATTAAAAAACTTTTACTTCAAAACACCATTATCTAATAGTAATTTTTAACAATAAACATTATAATGAAATCTATTAATTTTAAAACATCTTAAAAATAATAATTAACAATTTCAAAATATTATTTAAGAAACAATAATAATTAATTTTTACCATTTTTATAAATAATAATAATTTATATTCAAACCTTATTAATAATCCTTATTATTAATTCCAAACCATAATTATTCTTAAATAATTAACCTTTTCACATTTTTATAAATTCTTTAAAACCATATTACTATAAACAAATACTTTAAAACAATACTAATATTATTTAAATAACTTTAAAATAATATTACTAAAATTAATTAAACTTAAAACAATATTAATATGATTAAATAACCTTAGAAAAATATTACTATAATTAAATAACCTTAAAATAATATTATAATTAAATATCTTTTAAACTATATTAATATAATTAAATAGATAATCCTTAAAAAAAATATTTTCGAAACCCAATTTCAGATTTAAGAATCGTTTCTCGTCTCAAAACCAATTACGACTCAAACGGCAATTTATAGTATTTTAAAAATACTAATTTGAGGCCGATTGCCATCTAGTACTTAACCAAAATCAATATTGATTTTCTATCACTACTGGGTTTTAGTTTTCAACATATAACAATGTTATAACCATAATTTCCACAATCAGGTTCATTTTTCAATAATCCATATAAAGAAATATTATTGAAACAATTCAACAATAGCGAGTAATCCTGTTGGATCCCTCCAACCTGTTTCCCCCTACATCACAAACGTTATATAATCATACAATATAAATCAACCACTTCGAGGCGGGATTCGTATACAAAGGGTCATCCACTCTTACACGGGAACGTAATAGGGTCTCATCCGCTCTAATAGGCGGGAATATTCAATCCAACTAATATAAATATAACAATTCATCTAAACATTCATTCAACAATTTTTATTAACTATATATCATGCTAGTTAACCAAAAAGGCGAGTTTAACTCATCGAAAATTTCAGTTATCGCCGAGGCGTTCCGTTTTGGAACTAAAATCGAACGACGTCCATTTTAGCCCAAATTTCAACAGTCTTCAAATTCATCCAAACTAGTTCCATTATGAAGCTTTCGTCGTTACGAGCGCAATGCAAAAACCCGCGCCTCGATTGGACCTCGTAGGAGAGAGTTATTAAATTTTCAAGTTATCGATTTTTAAATTAACAATATAATAAACTAATTATATAATTAAACATTAATTACTTACTTAAATCCTTCTCCCCTCTTTCTCTTCTTCCTCCAGGGCACTGAAACTATGCCTAACGTGCACGTGCCCACTATGATACGACGATTCACTCGATCGTTTGACGAACCGACTTCGCCAACCTTCCTCTCTTCGCGTGAGCTTCCATTCCCACATAACTACGGCAAACTCGACATCTCAGAATGATTCGTGACCTACCCATCCCTCTCTTGCATACGAACAGGTCGCGACGACCATCACTACACCGTGCCTCGCCGTTATTCGACTCCAAGTGCTCTTCGATGCTACAAACACAATGGCACTCCCCGGTTTTCAATTCGACGACTCTAGCTCCCCTCAAAGCCGAACCCTAATGTCGCTGCTCCAAATCGAGCACTCCAAAATCTCATCGTTCATCTCAAGAAGTACACCAAATCAAAGATTTTAGTCTAAGGATCTCAAAGATATATGTTTTGGATTTTATTGTTGAGTATATTTTTATTTTTCGAAATCTCATTTTCTCTTTTTTTTCGTTCTAGAGATGGTTTTATAACAACGGAGAGGACATGGGGGTATGGCTCTGTACGGGGTGGTATGGGCTAAAGATGATAGGTCAAGGCAGTGTGTGGTCAAATCCAAGTAAATATTTTTTTTAGCAAAGCTAAGCGGGGTGAACTGGTCCCCTACCAGTTTATTACAAGAACAATAAAGGTGAATATGACCGTTACAAGCTACGAACAAAAGCAAGAAAGGAGAGGAAAAAACAAAAAAAGACAACAAAAGAAAAACAAACAAGACACACAGGAAAACTAATTCCATGCATCAGTAATGGCATCACCAAAATCAAAGGGGCTATTTTTAATACCAGAGGCTATTTCATGTCGCACTTCATTCCAAATGCCAACACGGGAGATGTCTTGACCCTTAAAAATCTTTATATTTCAGTGTTTCCAAGTAACAAGGATAAATTTTTTAAGAATCAATAACAAAAGCATGCTTTCTCCATCTCTCCACCTCGTCGCCTTATAAATGTGACTCCACTCAATGGAACTGGCTGTGGAAGCATTAGATTGACCCATCAAGCACATAAGGTGTTTCCATAATGGAAATAGAAATTTACAGTTTAAGTATAGATGGGTATTAGTTTCAGTTTCCTTGAGGCAGAAGATACAGTGGCTATCAATAGGCATCCCGATATCAACAAGTTTAGCACGAGTGAGGAGAGTATTTCTCATCACCTTCCAGAGAAGAAGATTATCCTTCTCCCTGACAATATTATTCCATACTCTATAATACTAAGCAAACTGATACGCATGACCATGCATCATCAAGAAGTTGTACACAATAGAAACAGAGTGAGGTTTGAAATCCAGCGACCACATCACCCTGTCAGCATGAACAAAAGGGTATTGTTGTTGCTCGATATCATGCCATATGTTACTGATTGTATGGTTACTGGAATAAGGGAGGGTAATACAACCATTCATGATGTAGTCCGTGGCTTTTGCATCAGCAAGAATCCCCGATTGAACTCTGTGACTATATGTCATGACCTTAGCTAGGATCAAACCCTTTCTGGCCCATGGGTCATTCCAGAAGCTTACTTGGCCATGAGAGGAGGACATGATAGTAAGATGTGGAAAAAATTCTCTTCTGAGCTTGAGGATTGTCCTTCATATCCAACTGCAATGTTGAAGGGTATCCATAATCCAGAAATAATTATTTTTAAAGTTGTGCTTGACAGTCCAGGAAACCCAAATATTACTCTTCCTGCTGATCAAATTATCGAAGTGAGTACTAAAAGCAGCCCTATTCCAAGTGTGAAGGTTTAAGATACCCAGACCACCATATTTCTTATTCATTTCAATTTTCTAATAGCTTATAGGCTTAAGTTTGTTAGAAAATATACATCTATGCCAGAGGAAATTGCACATTGCTCTTCTAATCATCAGAGCAAGCTTCTTTGGTAAAATAAAGGTTCTACACCAGTAAGATGTATAAGCATGTAAGACAAACCTGATGAGAGTAGGTCTACCTACTTGAGACAACATACGATTGGACCAGCAATTCATAGACCTGGTGATCTTAGCATATAAACCAAGGCATTGATTAGTGGTAATGGTTGATGTAGCAAGAGGAATTCCAAGGTAAGTAGATGAATCTGGAGGGTGAGATAGGACATATATAAGTCTTAAAGAAGAAGCAATCTCAAGAGGGACTCCTACAATATGAATGCTAGACTTGGTGAGATTGATAGACAGGCCAGAGAAGGAATGAAATGTGTTTAAGACCTCCATGATGGAAAAGATGGATTATGCAGTTGGCTTGGTGTAAATAATGAGATCATCAGCAAACATAAGACATGTGACTAGAGGCTCTTTACATTTAGGATGAACACATATGCGTTTACTTGCAACTTCTTTGTTAAGCATGGAAGCAAAGACTTCCATGACAAGAATGAAGAGGTAGGGAGACATAGGATCACCCTACCTGATGCCTTGCTTGCTGCTGAAGTATCCAGTGGAGGAGCCATTGAAACATAGAGAGTAATGAACAATAAATAGACAAGTGTAAATCCAAGCAGCAAAATGATCTGGAAATCCCATTCTTGCTAAAACACTGGTGATGGTTGTCCATTGTAAAGTGTCATAAGCTTTCCTGATGTCAAGCTAAAGCATAGCACGAGGAGATATATATTTCCTATTGTAATCTTTTGGTAATTCATGGGTCAGAAGAACATTATCAAGAATTTCTACCAGGGAGAAAAGCAGCTTGGTTATTGGAAATAAGGGAAGGTAAGACAACCTTGAGTCTAGCAGCAATGATTTTAGCTATACATTTATAGGGAATGTTGCAGCAGGCAATAGGCCTAAATTCAGAGATTAGAGATAGGTGATCAGACTTAGGGATAAGAGCAAGATTTGTTACATTGATGCTAGAGATCATTCTATTTTTAGAAAAAAGTTTTTATTAGCCTTGCATACCATAGGGCCAATAATCTCCTAATAGGCGGTGTAAAAGAGAGCATTATATCCATCAGGACCACCACAAGAATTTTTGTTTATACTAAAAAGGCATTCCTTTATTTCACAGTCAGTTATGGGAGAAGATAGCAGCTTTAATTGGTCATGGTTGAGACTAGGGAGCTAAAGGTCATCAATGATATTCAAGATAGGTTCAAAATTATCATCAAGTAAATATATTATTTAAATTCAAAATATCTAACTATATAATTTCGAATCCTAATCTAGACGTACCGCCCGACGCTCTATATGTTATACCACTATTCCAAACGCAATGGAACTAATTTCAAGACCTAATTCGATCTTATGTAGAAGATAGCTTTTGAACCCAATTATTTTATTAATTTTCAATATTAAATTCTACGCATTTCAATCTCGCACGACCAACGATACGTCTGATCGCCATGAAATTCGATGGCGTATTATAATTCATTATTAAGGATCCAATGAAACTGGTTTCGTCGAAATCCGAGACAATGCCCCGGAAGGCTATTTTCACTTGTTAATTAAAACGAGTTATTTTCAAAATCAATTAAATCACTTTTAATCCAATTTAAAAGTTTTACTATCTTCATTCTTATTAAATAGAATTTAAATAAGCTTTGAAATTATTTTTATCCAGCTTAAAACCCAAGATTTAATGATTTAAATAATTTCAATCATTTAATTCACAATTAAATTATCCAATAAACTGCTATATTTGAAATTCGAGTTATTTAATCTATAAAATTAACTTTTAAATATTTAAAATAAATTAAATATTCCAAATTCAAATAACTAATATTCTGGGTCGTTACACTAATGATGTAATTTTTAACTACATGTAGTGTAGTTAAAACTACATCAATATGGTTCGGCTTTTAACCGCATTATGATAATGTGGTTAACACTATGTTATGTTAATGCAATAACACAATGTAGTTATCCAACATCATATTGATCCATTTAGTTTTTTCTTAGTGATGCAGTTAAAATTGCATTATTTTGATGCAATCAAAAATGTATTTTTGATATGCCAATTGAATTAATTGCATTATGCTAATGCCTTTTAAGTGCATTATCCTAATGTAGTTACAACTATATTTAAGAGATGTAGTAATTAGATGTGTAATTTGTATACAATTAATTATATAGGATATTTTTGATGTAGTTTCAAAATAAAATTGTTCTATTACATTTGAAAGATGCAGTTTAAGCAATTTAATGTTATTCTTAGCATTTTTAAAGCCTAAAATTGCATTAGAAAGATCCAATAATTAGCATATAGCTATTCTGTAGTTAAATTTTATGATACTTTAATGTAGTTTAATGTTTTCCTATATTCGAAAAGATGCAATTTAAGGTTGTAATGCCCCACTATTTTCAACATCTGAAATCAGTTACAAATGCCATAAAATATGATTGCAACTATTTCTAATATTAAAAGCAGTGGATCGTTTGTTTTATAATTTAATTTTTCAATAACTAAGAAGGAAAAGCTAAACCTCCTAGTAGAATCAAACATCAATCACTACGCCATAGATGGCCTTCTGCAACAGATTTTCAAGGTGTTGCCAGCTAAAATGTTGCGACAGCTATAAAGTTTTGGTCCTACTGCAACGTTGTATTTTTGGTGTTACCTTAGCCATAAAAATATGTTGCTCTAGCTAAACAAGTGTAACACGATGCAACATTTTGATATAGTGTTGCTATAGATATATTCTAATTAAAAAAAAAATTACACTTCAGTGATCCACACCATTAGTTAAAACAAAATCTCAACCATTCATCCACTATCATCTACGCTTCCTCTGATTCCCGCTAACATTTTCATTCACGCGCTTCTTTTTCATTTCTTTCTCCTCCAAATCGCGCAGAATCAAAAAATTAGGGCTTCTCCCCCAATTCCAATTCTTATAATCGGATGCTGGCAATATCGAACGCACCTTTCCATGACTGTGGTCACATTCTATTATCTCCAATTCATGCTCTCCACATCCATCCTCGTCAATCTCATTATCTCCTTTCCTTAATCTCAGTTCCCTTTTCACCATAGCTGCAGGCGGCAATGGCAAGTTCGACTTCTCATCCCCCGTCAAACATACAACCAATTTCGAAAAATCTTGCCTGCCATTTTCAGATTTGTAAGAGCTAGAAAGGCGTTCGAGAAATGAAATGGTCTTCTCACTGGAGGACTCGTTGGATATTGCGAAAAACAGAAGGGGCTTTTTGCATTTGATGCCTTGATCGAATAGGAAGGCGTAGGTGCGCTCTTGTGCTGTGTGGGTGTAAAATCAGTGGTATTTTGGCGCGACGAGAACGTATTGCAAAGCTTGAGATGAGAGATTTTCGCCTGAATCGTATTCTGCGAGGATTTTACCGTTTGATGCTACGCAAGCATATAGGATCATGATTGCGGGATCAGATCTAGTGTTAAGAGACGAATTATGACCTATGACGAATAAGGTTTGATTTGTTGAAGAAATAAGAGGGAATGATTGTAATGGTGAATATGGAATGTGTTCTGGGTGACGGGAGGAAGGAAAGAAAAGAATACTGGAACGAGGGGGAAGACGGAGAAATATTGACAGATCATGAGAAGAGACGATTGCTTTTTTTAGATCTATACTAAGTCACAACTGCACATGTCCAAAATACGTCATATTCTAAATGTCCATAAAATATACACTCATTGTGCAAGATCTGCATTTGAGGAATCGTAGTTCAGTCTGGTGTGTGTCTGTTATGCATTCTTATGTGGTATTTTAGTTAATTGAATTCATACGTTTGAATTAAGCAGTTAACTGTGTTTATTGATCCCAGCTCTACCAAATATTGAGGCAAAGAAATGGTATGAATTTTTGGAAACTTTAAGTGCAACAATGGATGCACATCTTCGCTATTTTAAACAAGTAAGTTGCTTTATTTCCTCTTTCTTGTATTCATTTATCTTATATTTCATTTAACAAACATTCAGTTAAAATAAGGACTTCAATTTTTGCATAGGGATATGAGTTAGTACATCAGATGGAACCATATACTAACCAGGTTTGCAATCCAGATGTTACCTATTAATATATTTTACAGCTCATGATTTTTAGGGACTGCAATTATTATTCCATTTCTTACAGTCTTGAAGTGTTAAAGAACATGCATTTAGCATAAATAAGTCAATGTCACTTTTTACGTATGTATGTGAATGCCATTGAGTACCAAATCCTTAAACAATGTAGCACTCCAATTTTAACCATGAGTTTCATTATTAGTGTTGCTGCTAATTAGAAAAGCTACTATATAATACTTATTAGCCATGCATGATAGGTATTTACACAATACTAAACAAATTTAGTATAATAACCACTTGACTGACCTCATATCAGGCAAGTTAAATAAAAAAGAATGGAGCAATATTTTGATGAAATTATTTGATTTTCTACATTTAAAAGTGGGTATACATAGTGATTTTGTATCTTGTTATATATATCTTGTCTAATTTAGCTGATATTTTCTTCACTTTTTTTTATGCTCATAGGTGAACCTGACCCTGAAATAAAAATACCATGCCATCAAATATCACAATTTATTCCTCAACTATCAGCAAAGTAGTCTGCCCGTTTCAGCGTTTACCTACACAGTGAGAAAATTACTTACTGAACTATTCTTATTACAATAGTGTAGCTATTTGTGGATTTACTTACAATTATTTGCTTGATGATTATTACAGCTAGTCAATTCAGAAAAGACTGCTGCAGATGTTACACTTCTATTCACTTGGGCTGTAAGTAAGTGGTAGATGGGCAGTAGTTCCGATGGGTGATGAAGTTGTTGAGGGTGGGGTTTGCGGGTTTGCTAAGTTGTCGATCCCCGCCGGGACTGCGGTGCCCCGAACCCCCGCCGGCGCTGCGCCCGGACCCGCTTCTCGGCTCGCCTTCGGCTCGGCACTCGGCTCGTCATATATTTGTCAGTGTCGGTGTCTGTATAAATTGAAACTGTATATGTAATGAGTGAACTGAGTGATGTAGTGAGGAATATCTGTATATGTAAATATCAGTGTTATATATCATTGAATTGTAAAATAGTGGAGTTAGGAATTTGTACTATTTTAAATGTTGAAATAAAATATTTATTTAAATAAATTACTGTTTGAATATCAAAATCTGTGCAATAGCATTTTATTAAATAAATATTTATTTCTATTAAAAAATCAAATATGCTCTACATTGTGGGCCCCACAAATTCAGAGAGTTAATATCTATAGCAACATTTTGGAATGTTGGTACAGACACCTATGGATGTTGCTATAGACCCAAATAGGGTTGTATTGCAACAATATTTCTTATGTTGCCTTAGATAGTCAAAATGTTGCCTTTGAGGTCTGCGGCAACGCGGCAAAATGCATCACCGAGAAAGTGTTGCCTTTGCCCTTTTTTAGCCTACAGCAACATTTTTTGGCACTTCCTACATCACTTCTTTGGTGTTGCAGTATGCAATCTATGGCGTAGTGAATGTAAATAAACATTAATTCAATAATACAATTATTTTACAATATTATTACGTCAATTTACATTTCAATACAATAATTATCATTAACTCATAAATGACATAACCATGGTATACAAGAATATATCAAATTAGCTATCAACAATATAGCCTAACAGTCCACACTTTCGTATTCTTTTCTGCTCCTACCTATAACTTCACAACCATAAAGATACATACATACATACATATATACATACATACATACATACATACAGAAACACACATACATACACACAAATATATATATATATATGTGTGTGTATGTATATATACTAGTGTAAACCCGTGCTACGCACACAGATTATCGCTATAAGGTTACGGTGGAAATAATGTATAAAATTAGGATACTTGACCTTGAAATAATTTTTTTTACTTAAAACAACATTACTATCTCGTAAATAAGTCCCAATATAAAATCTTAGACATAATGTGGTTAAATATGAAACATAATTTCTTTTGATTTTAATTGCAACTTATGTAATAGTATGTTAGATGTTCAAAATTGCACAGCCTATAGCAAAGTTGAGTGCTATGAAAGTTGAAGTAGTTTGGACCAAGTATGGATGAAAATAATGTGAACTCAGCTAGTAACATAATTATATCTGCAAACAAAGATGAAGTTGTTATTGTATAAACTTGTAACGTTGTGGAAAAAACACAAACGTATGCAGGAAAAAGTATAATTCAGCTTTCAACAGGAACATTCATTCATTTAAAGACCAAGCAGTTAGGCAGAAAAAAATATATTTAAAGCAATGCTGATAGCATTTACAGGTTATTTTGTAGGCAGTATCACATTAGATCAGAAACAACTGTAGTTTCCATTTATGAAAGCATGTAGTAAAAGGCAAGAAAGTTTTACTGTGTAATATCGTCGACTAACAGTATGTAAAAGACCTCTAGAATTTAGTGTATAGGACATATGTAGAGGTACATAGAGTTACGGTAATTAAATATGACTTGGAATAATTTTAAGTAGACGCTTTTAAGAATATGCAGATTATCCAAGATACATAGCAAAAAATCTATAGCAGCACAAAAGTTAATTGAAGAATCACCAGTATTATAAGATCTGCATCATCATAGCTGGCTAAAGAAACCACGATATTCAGTTCAATTAAAACAAAATATGACTGTTAAACTTATAAAAAAAGTAGCATAGACAGATAAATGTATCATAATACCGACTTTAGCGAAATTGTATTATGCACTTCAATTAACATTAGGTCTGGCCATCATGAAATGCTCGTGACTTCAAGTGCTTCATCTCATGCCATGTTGCAATCAACGCCCCATCCTACAACATATAAAATATTAGTAGGTTAATACTCAGTAATAAATTTGTGATGCATCATGTAAACATCAGCCCATAGTTATTATGCCCATAAATAAATAGTAATAATAAGGGAGGAAATAAAATATTTGAATTGGAGTACACATATGACAAATATCATCGAAAACATTGAAACTATATGCAGTAAATTTTTGTAAAGGGACCAATGTTTTGTTGAACAGAAAATTCTTCCAACAAAAAATTTAATTAAAATTTCACAGTTTGATGAAATGTAATTGGCTCTGTATAAACTATGATAATAGTTTTTGGCAGTGCCTCAGTTGAGACTAAGGCATTTTCCTTGGTTGAAACCGATGCCTAGCCTAAGTTAAAAGCGATGTTTGACCGAATGTCTTCAGTAGAGAAAGTGGGAGTGTTAGTAGGATTTTTTCACTGAAAGATTTGTAACCACTGTCAGAATTATTTAAAATGCTACATTGCACAGCCATAATCCTATGCTCACCATTTCAACAAAGAACATGCATGTTGATATGTTTTCAAAACTGAAGGAAAAAAAACAAATAAGATGGGCCAATGTATTATGAGCACACAATGTTTTATACTGTGAGTGGCCTGCAGATTTGAGAAATCCGAGCCAACGCCACCCAAGTCTGCATTGTTTAACATAATGAGCACCCTATAGTTGGCCCAAGGGAAATGTATGAAGATTAACATAAATGATTTAGCATTCGGTATATAAATATTGATGCTCTATTAAATAATGAACATTATATGAAGGAAAATCAAAAGAGCAAACAATTGTATAACAGTTTGTCATAAATATTAAGATTAGTATAGTTTATTAAGTTGTTAAATCATGAAGCATAATAATGGTTATTACATGCCTTATGACGAAGAGTATCTGAACCATAGATTAAAAGCTAAAACCAACACAAATTAAAAAAAATTGGACACCTAGACTGGAACATATAAAGCCTTGAGGAATACGTCTACTTTGATATTTAACTATAGCAATCAAACTCATTAAATACATTGGAAATCTTAGTTGTTACATACGTAAGCAAAATCTACTGAACTCCGAAGTAACATATACTGACAAACTTACACATGGAGAACTCAACTGAATAATCTTTGGGCATAACAGATGCAATCAGAAAGCTTAGAAAACCATAAATAAAAGTTTATTTTATGGTTGAACCTTTCTGTTATAATATAAACGTAAAAATTTTTAAGTAGGATTTATCTAAATGACATAATATTGATAAAAATGTCTATCTTGAGAAAATGGACATTTGATAAAGAATATTATGAACAAAAGGAGGTTGCTACTAAATAAACAGGTTTTTTAGCCCACAGATTTGAGGAAGACCAATTTAATAAATCAAGTGAAATTGTGATATAGACAAATGGTAGATGATAAATTAAACGATAAGGTAAGGATTATCCTACCATGATGCAATACCGGACTTCTTAACAAAGGCAATATCATAGATGCCGCATCCTCGGCAATATGGTATTTATGATTCAGTTCTCTTTAGACTATCTTATCTCGATGGTGCAAATTGAACTACATTCTCCTAACCTGTAAAAAATCTGTTATTTCAGTGAACTGATATTTGAATTCAGTGGATTGCCTTAAAAATAATAAAAGAGGTGAACTGAAGTTATTCCTAAATCTTAATGTAGCATTAAATGCATGAGGAAATCAACTCAATTAGAGAATTGAAATAATAAATTCAAATTTATATTCATTTCTCATTCTTATTCATTCATATGATATTCGGTTATAATCACTATAATTAATTTGAATAAGTATTGCATTAATTATAATTAATCTTTGTTAATTTGGATTATCAATTTAAATCAATTAGGTGAGGTTATTACCCTTTATCTTTGTTGGAACCTGCCTTCTTCGATTTTAATGCGACAACTATATATTTCAATATATATACTTTCATTTGGTATCAGAGCATGGAATTCTATCGATCGTCACAACATCATAGAATAATGGCCAGAAAACGATCCAGTCGAAATACAACAGACAAAATCCCTGTCAAAGCCACCAGTGAAGACTACAAAAAGGTTCTTTTTGATTTACAAATTTCGGTAAAAGATAATAATGAATTAGTTAGTGTAAGCAATAAGATTTCAAAGCTTAACTTTATTATCTTAGAAAAGATGAAATCTGTTGAACTTGAAAATGAGAAATTGAAAAATGAGAAGTTAGATTTAGAAAATCAACTTGGTGTTTTAAAGAATAATTTTGAGGCTCTTACAGATTTTCTAGATGAACAAAACACCATATTTGAGAAAGAGAGAGAAAAATTTTCAAAAGAAATTTTTGATTTGAAAAGACAAAATGATTTATTACAATCCTCTTTAGATAATTTAGAATCTCAAAATTTCCTTCTCAAAAATGAAAACTGTACGTTAAAAAACGAGAATACTGAATTAAATGAGAAAATTGATATTTTAAATAATAGTAATATTTCTTTTGAAAATAATAATTGTGACTTTAAAGCTAAATTTGATAAACTTAACACTGAAGTCACAAAATTTAATAAAGGTCAAAATGATTTAAACATGATTTTATCCAGTTCTAGACCGTTACATGATAAAAGTGGTTTAGGATATAATAAAATTGATCGTAGAAATAGCACTAGATATGCTTTCATGTATAGTAAAAATGTTAGTGCTAGTACTAAATTTCGAGTAAAGTCTAAATCCAAATTTTATAGAAATTCGAATACTGCTATGACCAATAATGTTTATAATTTCCCTAGAAGTACAAAATCATTGACTAGAAATATGAATAAAAATTATCTAAATATTTGGGTTCCTATTAATTGGAAAAATAGAGAAAAATACATTGATGATTATTTTGATATGGTAGTCAATAATGAAAATTATATTTATAAAGGATCAACCACACCCAAATGGGTATGGTTTCCTAAGACCTAACCCCTCGGACCCTAACATAATAAGTGGGTACCGAAAATGATTATTATTTTTTTGTAGGTACTCGGAGAAACAAAAGGAAAAGGATAGATTTTGGAATTTTAAAGAATGTTCCATACGTTTAATAGAATTACGTGCTTACAATGAAATATGGACTTCAACAATTATGGTAAAATCTATTTTATTTTTCCTTCATAATTAATAATGAGTTTATCTCGTTATTTATAAGATATTTTATATAATTTATTATATTACTTCATTCTTTTTGATAATAACTAAGGGGGAGAAATTCATATACATATTGAATTATAAAACATAAATTAAAAAGGTTGAAATACAAAAAAAATTAGCCTAACAGACATCTGATAGGTTTTAACAGACGTCTGTATACCTATTTTTTGTTTGAGCCGTCTGAACATTTTGTCACAGACGTCTGTCTTCAAATATAGACGTCTGCAACAAAAATTTAGCCGTCTGAATTTAGTACAAAATGTTTTTTACTCTCTGTTTAAAATTAAGACCTCTGAAACGTCTGAACAAAATCTTTTAGACGTTTGTCATCATACTTAGCCGTCTGTTATAATTTTTTAGACGTCTAACTCTCTTAATTTTTTCAATTTTTTTTATTTTCTACAGAACATCAGACGTCTGTTATGTGACTTGTTCTATAAGTAATTTATTCTTATGTTCTGTATCTTTTTATAAAAATGTATTTCTGTCCTATATCACCGTTTCTCTTTGTTTAGTATATTAAGATGTGGAACCTATTCAAACATATGTTCAAATCTGTTTTTATACTCCTCATATTCTGACTCTTCCATAACAAAATTTTATCATTGGTATGTTCTGAACAAAGTTCATATTGGTATTCAAACAATGTGTTTTATCATCACATTTCTAACAAAACCCCTTACAAATTCCTTTTTGTTAATGACAAAGAGGGAGAAATATTAATCATTCTGCTATATAATATGGTCATGTTGACAGTGGGAGCAAAAGGTATGGTTTATACTAACCGTTGAATTATATAGTTGTCATCATCAAAAAGGGGGAGAATGTTGGAACCTGCCTTCTTCGATTTTAATGCGACAACTATATATTTCAATATATATACCAAATGAAAGTATATATGGATCGATAATATATAGTAAGACTAGTCTAGCAAGTGCGGAATTATGAATAGCAGTAAATAGCAGTAATAAAAAATGACACCAAGGATTTTTATACTGGTTCGAACTTCCCGTTCTACGTCCAGTCCCAGACTCCGTCTGGAATTTCTCGAATAACCCTCACTTAACCCGGAGGAACAGGTATTACACCGCCTGAGCAACCGAACAGGACTTTTCCGCCTAAGCAACCGAATAGGACTTCAAATACAATTTGATAAATTGTTTCTTTGACTTGTGTGTTCTTTGAATAACACGAATATAGTCAATGTAGTACACCCTTCCTATAATCTTCTTGATATGATGATTTGAATGTGCAAAGATAGGAAGTAGAGAGTTGAAAATCACTTGAAATTATAACAATATAAGATCAGAATAGATAGAAAGAATTAGTTTTTGAAATAGTGGATTTTCATCTCTATTTATAGTATTGAATAGTTTTAATTCAATAGTTGCAACTATTTGAAGAAGTGCAACTCTTGGTGAAGAAGACAACTCTTCAGATTTTGATATTTCATGAAGAGATGCTTTAGTTCGTCCAGTTCAGATGTCTGAGATAAAAGTGACAGATGTCTGAATAAATTTTGAAATTCAAAAAATAAAAGAAAGACAAAAACAGTCAATTTAGACGTCTGTCTTTTAATTCAGACGTCTGTCTAGGATGACAGACGTCTGTTATTAAATTGACAGACGTCTATTTCATATAGAAATAGAGACACTAAAACATAGAGTTCAGACATCTGTTATATTACTTTTAGACGTCTGATATTGATGTCAGACGTCTGAATTAATATACAGACGTCTAATTCTGTACTGTTTTGTTCCTTCCTTTATTTTAGCACTTTTGAACTTGAGATAATATATAATTTTGAAAATACCTTTTTATATCTTTTAAATAATAAAAGATATTTATTTTAAAACATGATTTTCAAAAGTATATTTGTGTGTGTGTGTGTTTCATCACCATATCAGAGATTGTACATTGATATCTAAATAGATTTTTGAGAACTTTAATCTTGTTGATGATATGATAATAGCTTCTTTTGTAGATTCCTGCAAGAATATTTGACATTATAGTATATAGATTGAAATATATAGTTGTCGCATTAAAATCGAAGAAGGCAGGTTCCAACATTCTCCCCCTTTTTGATGATGACAACTATATATTTCAATATATATACTTTCAATCTTGACTGTAAATTCAAATTTTGATTTGTGACCAAGTGTGTAAATATGTAGGTAACTCTAGAAAATAAATAAACATTGTCATATATGTTCTTCTACTATAATCTAACCAAATCTCTAAATCTCCATCCCCTTATTCAACATAACATAAGTTTATAATAATAATATACATGGTTTTAAATTATTTCATAAATTAATTATTTTATATCTAAAATCTAAGGAAACAACCAATCATCTGCTTTTCTTCTCTATATATTTCTAGTTGAACAACGATTTCATTACATATATAAGGATTCAGCCACATCAATGGTTCAAGAACTTATTAATTTGACATTCAATTTTGAAGTATGCCTATTAAATAATTTATTGATTGCATCATCTTTATTTTCTTATACTAAAGAAACTGCAATCGTATGCGTAATGATGCAAGAACTATGACAATTACTTTGTTGAGGCAAGGAGAGCTTAGGTTGCATGAGACCCCTAAATGGTTGAATTAATGCACTTCTCATATGTTGTAGAACATGCATCGTTATTATTTAAACTATTTCCAAAGATATTTCATAACCAGAAATGAGTAAACGATTAATATCTAGAATTCCTAATGTAAGTGTAACTGGTTCAGCAAACAGCATTAATACCTAGACTTGGAATTGAGTATACTACAAATAAATATGTTGTGTCCTTAAATAATGAAATTTGTGGCTAAAATAAGAACAAATAACATAAATATTAAAAAAATAATCTACAACCTTAGTTGCACTCAAAACTTTCTCTACGTGCTTAATCATCATTCCTATAGCCAACTAAAACATGTAATAAAATAACAGATCCAAAACATATACACATAACATAGAAATAAGTGTTAATCCAACAATATTAAAACCGAGGAAAGAAATTAAAGATTATAGTAAATTTATTAGAATCTACATAGTAAACTAACATGGATACTTTCAGCTAAAGTCTCTAAGATCAAATAGGGAAAGAAGAAAATAAACACAAACAAATGTAAGTTAGCCAAAATGGTGAGCAAATAAGACAAATAATGCATACTAAAGAAACATAAATACATCAAACCTATGTCAATCTCTTGTTCATTTTTAAAATGAGAAAGGTACACGATAATAGCAGTTTGAGCAATGAAGGCATGATTAAGGGGACCATCAAGACTGCAACCTATGAAACTAAAATGTATAATTATCTGGAATGCATGCTTATTTTTTAACTTGAGAAACTATCATTTCAAAATTCATAAAATAAATCCCCACCAATTTATTATTTACACCAATTTTGCAATAGACATAGTTGTTTAGTATTCGATGTAGAAAAGATCAAATATTTTTATCTCGTATGTTTTTGTCGACCAAGCATTGGCGTAGAACAATACACGATAAAAAAATTATATTATATTTACGTTTTATTTGTTGCAAGCAATGTTGTTTCTCTTCTCCCATTATCTGTTTGTTTTTACATTTTCATCTAAGGAGAAAAGATTTATAACATCAGTAGAATGAATGTGAAAAAGTCAATTTAATAATCAAAATGAATCCTTAAAAGAAATACAAAAATGAAATTGATTTTGTAAGGGCAGAAAAACAGAATAAAGTTCTACAGAGAGCACATTTAGGTTTTAAAAAAATGTAATTTTAATATTCTTCAAGACGAAACATCAGTTAAGTTTCTAGATCAGCCAGCGTTAACTTGTACATATTATGACCAAAGATTTTGGAGGCAAGGTGGTGTAATTTTTTGAATTAAAAATTAAAAGTATGTGAAATATATGATAACAACACATCAGGTAATCTGAAGGTACCGGTAAAACTTCTCATTATTTTTCATTTGGTATATTGTAATTACAAAACCAAGTTTTATAAGAAGTGCTAATTTTCAGAGAAAGTACTATGTTCCACCAATTTAATACACTTCATCTTTGAAAACAATTATGCTATTCAATATTGTAATCTGCTCATTATTAATTTTTTGTTCAAATTATGCTTAAATCAAAGTAAAAAAGAATGGATATAAAGAAAATGAAATAAAATCTAAACAATTTACTTCCAAGATCACCTTTAAGCTCCATGACATGAACAAACCAAAATGAAGCGAAGTGCTTCTTTTATCTAGATCTTAATCTTGAAGCTCTTGTGTTTCCTTCACCCATTAACAGAAACCTTCAAAAACCTCAACCTAATAATTCATCAAAAGAACCTAAAAAAGTAAGTAACAAATGATAGATATATGGTTACTAAGGAATTGGGGTTATAAATAGCACAAATTTAAATAATTTTTGGTTCTATCACACAAATATAATATGACTCCATTATAATGTAATTTCTAATGCTACCATTACATCAAATGATCACTTGTTTCCCTATGGAGACTTTTCAATGTAGTTGTACGATAATTAGTTGTTTAACTTAAAAATGTAGACCAAAATTAGTTTTAGTTTGCCCTTAAAATTAAGGAAAAATTTGGTTACATACGTAAAAAATTTAAAAGCCTTTGTATGTAGTTAATTTCAAAATAAAATATGCTCAATTAGCCTTGAAGGAAGTGAAGCCATAGTATTGTAAAATGGAGTTTTGTGAATATGTGCACCATATCATGATAGACAAACAAAACCCAAAACCCCTATTTTGTGTCAACTACATATCTTATAATCAAACAGAAGAAAATCAAAAGCAAACTATGCCTATCACTGTTGAACAATTCTCAATACATCAGTAAAATAAGTGCAACATAGAAAAAACATATCGAAGGGTGGGAACAAAGTACCGGACAGTCCAAGAAAGCAAGTGGAGTAAGACCAGGAGCAATAATTTCAATATAAGGGTAGATAATCTATTATAGAAGCATTTTTTGTAGAATTATGTTGAGCAACATTCATGAATTGAGCACTAAAACCAACTTTACCATATCTTTGTGAAAAACTTCATCTTGAACTTGACTCTCCCTTTATGGAAAACTTGGGTTTGTGCACCACGAAATGTTGAAGCCTATGGCAAAAGAAGCTTTCAACATTTACTTCCTTTTTGAATCTCTAAGAAATGAAGCCTATGGTAAAAGCTTTCTCATCCACCAGCTATCTATATCAAATCACCTAGTGTTTTGGAATTCAAATAAAAACCATGGAATCAGATCTCTTTTGATAATTACCCAACTATCAAACTTCAAAAAATGCGAAATAGGAATACCACTACTAAGTGATTCAGCAACATAGATTATTTTTCAAATGTAAGAGAAGAATGAATTGTAACTTTCAATCAAATGTCTAAGTCTTAATAGCCCTATGAATTTATAGTGAAATGTAGAATGTAATCTGGAAAACAGAGGTTTTTAAAACAATTAATAGCAAAATATTGTCAGAACTAAGAATATGTGAAATTTAAATAAAATGAAATTGAATTCGTATTAACAACAATCACATTATAACTGGAATTGGTAAAATTCAAACTATCCAACCCAAATGGGAACTAAATCTGTAGTAGATTATATTTCCAAAATGAATAAACGAAATAGTAAAAGTAAATCTTTTATAGAATCAATATGCACAAATATAATTAAATCTGTATTAAAAGCAATTGTATTATACCTGAATCAGCGAGGTGGATTCGAAGTATATGTCTACGAATCAGGAAAGCACTAAGCGTTAAACCATCAGCAGAAAAAATTAAAGTTTAAAAATTCACATACCCAATACAGTAACACTCAAGTTTAATCGAACAACAAAGTATAAAAAAGGTATATTAATGAAAAAAAGACGATATGGAATCGGTAAAACAACATGAAAGCACAAAGACATGGTTTCAAAAATTGAATTACAGTTTAAAACCAAAATAATAAAGAAAATAAGTAAAATGAATTTCAGAAATCCTGCTCTTATATACAAAAACTTAGCGGAGCAGCGACGCTTTTAGGGTTAGGGTTTAGCAATCTGTGACGAAGGGAAAGAAAGGACGTAAATCTAAGCCGACATGATTCAGCGAGTATATATTGGGAAATGAAGATTTAGGGTTAGCAGGAGAAAAGAGGATTGGGAGAAGGATTAAATGATGGTCTTTCGTAAGAAGGGTAGAAAATATAGAAGGGACGAAAGAGAAAGAGAAGCCGTGACAGTTGAGTTGAGAAAGAGAAAGAATGATTTAGGGTTAACTCGGAGACTGTTCGGTTGCCAAATTTCAAGCGGGCCTGTGTGAGCTTGAAATTTAACTCACTAATAATAATATAGTATAGATATGTACACACACACACACATATATATATATATATATACGAGTAGCTTGGCACGTGCGATGCACGTACGCAGAAGAAACTGGTGTTAAGAAACATTGTGTGTGAGGTATGTTGAATTTTATAAAATGACTTTGACGTACATGTAATATTGCATGTTTTGGATACTGACTTTTAGAATGAATACACGGCCGATGGACATGTAAATGGAACGTTTGTATCAAACATGGAAAGAAGCTTTATATCAGACATACCTTATGTGGACAGAAAGAAAAGTAGCAAACGTACGGAATTAGGAATTTTACTTGCATGCTCATGCAAACCGTACACTGTGATTCGTAACGGAAGTAGAATATGTTCTTCGTTACATATTCTTCTGTGATATTTCTTTTTGGAATTTAAAACATGATTTTGAATTATACGTAATGTTGTAAACGTATGTAATGCGACAACAGTTCTGTGTGTGTGTAAACTTTACTTCTTGATGACTATATTTCACAAATGACGGATAAATTCACGAAGGCCAACCATATGCCGGTGTGCATGCGGAAGGAATAATGCAAGCATGCAAGCAAATATATACGCGAGGTGAAATATGGACTTTATACACTTAACAGTAAATAAAAGAATGAGGACAGGGAAGAAAGGGTGAATACATGCGGAAATAATTACCCCAGTGACATTAATATTGTTAAAAACGAAGTCATGTACGTGCAACATTTATATACAGACGAAGGTATATAGCCTAGTCACTAAATAGTTTTTCATGTATCACGCAAGTCTAGATGGCATGCAGGCAAAAATATATATTAACAGCTCACGACCAATTAGAATTGCAGCATGAAAAGGTGTACAGTAACAGTTGATTGATGTCTCGAATGAATAAGCTTATAATCAATTATGTGAAAATGGTGCACATAAGACATAACTGAAAGTTAAGTTGGCAAGACATGACATAACCGGATATTTCTAAACCAATTCAATGCAATAATGTCTGATTTTGATTTGTACTGGGTTCCGATAGCAAAATGAAGCATTCGATATCCTCAATATTTATTTTTAATTCTGGTGTTATACAATCATGAACTGCATTCATCTTGTTTACAAAGAGCATAAAGATATACAGAGCAAACAAAATAATATCGAATAGACATTACGTTCAAAAAACCAACCAAGTGACTGCCTTTATTTTCCAGAACATCCTATACTGAACATGACGCGAAGCGCTTCCGTTTCATATGTCATAAAACTTGAAAGTGCGCTCATTTGGTATCTGAAAAGAAAAGGCATGTTTACATAATGTAATTAAATGTCAACGTAACATTAATTGTAAATCAAACATATATTTTATATTATAATATGTGTAATAAAGTTTACATCAATCATGAAGAAATTAGTTACATATTTCATAGCGAACCCATATAGATATTCGACACAATACATGTTTATGGTAATATGTGTATACATATGAGAACTGAAGATAACATGTCAAACAACCTAATCCAATAATTGTTTTTCTAGTCTAGTTTAATAAAAGAAATATAAAGTCGTATGAATAAAATTAGAATAAGGGAGTCCATGAATAAATATGCATGTTACTAAAAGAGTTATGTATCAATTTACAATGTATATTTAGTAAAGTAGTGAGGCACAAACTCTGCAGTCATAAGACCAATGGTGCATTCCGTGTGCAATACTTGTTCATTTGAACCTCATAACTTAAGTAAGCAGTGAAATAAAACCAATTTTTAACCCAAAAAAATGTTTACTCATATGAATCATGAGATATGTCAAATTTAACAATATAAGCAAAGACAGCCATTTTGTATGTACATCGGTCTCCTTCAGTATTGTACAATATCCGTCATATGCTTACTTAAGAATATAAGTTACAACAAATTATGAAGTTAGTAAATAAGAAAAGTACTAAAAGATGAAGTTTAAGATTCGATTTCTTTATGTTTTTCTTAATATAACTAATAAAAAACTATAACGCTAGTCCACCTAACAGTTAAACCTTTTTTTTCTGAATACTCATCAAAAGTATTTTGGATAAATATAGTATGTTCAACATAATTAGAAGACAGTTTTTAGAAGAAAATTTAGGCATCTATAACCTAATCAAACACTACAAAATAATAGAAAATACAAATTAATACATACCGGAAATATATAGAGATATAAAACTTGGCTTTGAACATCGCCTCTTTAGTAATTCCTCCTTTTCCTTTTTGGTAGTGTCCTTTTATCCCTTACTCTACTTTCACCGATGTCGATGTTTCATGAATTGAAAATTCCAACTACAAATTACAGATTTAGTTAATTGCTTTATCAATGGAAGTTGTTTGCCATTAACATCGATTATACATTTGTAAATAAAAGAGGAAGATGGATTTAGTGGTATGTGGTAATAGATAACAGATGAGACAAAGATAGTTTACTCACCAAGTACTTTATCTGTACATATGAAAAAATAACCCTATATTAAAAATTTATACAATAACAATATCATGGATCTCTTACGCATTCAAAAGGCTTTAGATAGATGATTAAAATGATGATAATAGTAGTATCAGTACTATTTTTTCTTTACATAAAAGGGGTGACACTAACCACTTTGCAAAATGTCCCTCTTGTTTGTAATATTCAGTAATTATTGAGGTTAGCCTCCCATCATTGGCACCATAATTCTTTATTTTCTCCCGATAGTGGCACTAAATCCTGAATGAGAAGCAACAAAGACATGGAATAGTAATTCTCAGTGGCTTGACAATAGTAATTGCATTACTAAGTTCATTGATAATATATTGGTAAGTTTGATGTGTTTCGAGAGGCAGGTTTTACCGTAATTGCAAAGATTCGAAATGATTACTAATGTCATTATAATATAATTTTAGTGGTGGCACAGAAGTGTCCACCTCTTGATAAGTATTAACTAATAATTTGAGCATTGTTTAGAAATATAAAATTGTTGTAATTTAAATTCATGCAATGTCTTTAATCCAAAAAATGAAGTACCTTTATTCAAACTCTGGTGTCAACAGCCTTGTTTAATCCATGTCTTTAACGCGTCTGGGCCCAAATCTCATTTTTATTTCTTCTGTGCAATCAAAGAGTAAAACATATGAATATTAACTTAAAAATTTAAGCAAAAAAGTGTAGAACATAAGCACATAATTGAATTAGTCTCTGTTGCAAAACAATGTGCACACATAAACTTCTATCGTATAGTAGTGAGTCATGTACATGAATATTGAAATTTTAACCAAGATTCAATTAAATAGATGAGTTCATACATATAAACAGTCTGTAAAGAAACCGAAACAATCTTGTCTCGGTAGTGTCATTTCACCAATTTGGCCATCCTTGAGCTTTTGAATACCTCACCTCTTGCAACTCCTATCTCATACGTCATTTCTGTTTGTAAACGTCTAATTGAAAATGAGTCCATAGAGAAGAACAACAACTAAAATATTAGTGACATTGAGGAGATTGCATATACAAAAGGTGAAACCCAATGTACTTTTATACTTCAAGCACTATGTATGTTGCTACTTTCTTCTATTGCACTTTTTATCTTCTTTACAGCTTATAACACATTAAAAGGCAAAGTATATAAGTCGGTAATGTTATATTGAGAATTGCATTGTTCAAAGAAGTTCATAAAAATAATTTAGAAACACAAAAGTACATGAAACGTAAGTACATAATACTTGTGAATTATATATAAAAAGAGAGGAAATAAGTCTATTTAGAATGAACAATCACATACCATCCTTCTCTAATTATGTTGATTTAACTTATCAAACAAAGAGTTTTTGGCTACTATGAATATCAAGCAACCACAGTCCAAGCTATGTGCAGACAAATTTTTTTAGTTTTATGTATTTTTTTCTTTATTTTTTTTTAAAATTGGGTTGGGGCAAGCAAATTGGTTAGGCCTACTCTGTATAGTCATCATTTTGGCATTGATGACTCCAAAATCTGACAACAGTATCTAAGAACCTGAATTAATAATATGCATTTTCTACCCAAAACCTGTATCATAGTCTCATAGATCCATGCTTATCTTATAGTTTTTTAAATGAATGGGCATCTCCGAAATATTTTCCAACATCGATGTTTACATGAATATTTAATAATGAAGCAACTCTTTGAATAAGGATGCGTGCATGGTGATATTTAACAAAATTTAGTGCAAATGTTTTATGTTTCGCATCGTCATCTTTCAAACACAGTTGATCAAACATGTAGCAAACAACCGACATATAAAATAAGGACCAACTTTTGAGAAATACTTCAACCCAATAGAAAAATACAGTACAGCAGCAACAAAACACTAAAATTAAAACAACAGAATTATCATAAGTAAAGAAATTGACGGTAGAGACAGAGGTAACTAAAAAGAGAAAATGAGTTCATTCTTAATATTATTATTATTATTATTATTATTATTATTATTAAAGAATAATTAGTTGAGCTAATGTATTCAGGTAAGTCATAGTCTAATGGAAGATTTATCAAGCAAATATCCACTGGTCAAGATAGGAGTGGGACACAGGATAACTGCAAAGAGATTTATAGGGAAATAGCAACACTGGAAGCAAATGTACTGACAAATGTTAAAGTAGAAATAGGCATAAACAGTGCATCAACACGGAGAATAATATCATGGTTGTCATCATAGAAATCTCTAAATGTGAATGAATAAGAAAAAAACTTTAATCAAAATCAAATTGGAAAGGAGAAACCCGAACAACTAATTCGCTATAGATACTAATGTATTCACAACTTCGAATTATTTCATTTCAGTTCTTCTTACTTTGTGGGGGTTTCTACTACTTGGGAGTTGGGCCCATGGACAGAGAAAAATTGCATGTCTCATTATTCCCAATAAAAATAATGAAGTTTATGGAAAATAATTTCAGTGAAATACTCACTTGAGCACATTTTATGCCATTGAAAAGTACAGCTTTCTTCTTTTACACATTTAACCAAAAAAGATAATAATTTAAAGTAGATAAAGTAGAGCAGAAAACCTTTAACGAACCCTCTACACTAAAACAATCTCACTACTATAGATTGTACTTCAAAAATAAAAAATCTGACGTAGGCATTTCAAATGAGGTATAACACACATAGTTAAATCACAAATGGCCTAGAACTTTAATTAAATCGATCACTTACAGTGAAGGGTGGGTATCAGTAGTTATATCTTTTTCCTTCCTCCCAAACAATGCACTCCTCCCAAGCAATGCCCTCTAAATCACTTTGTGAACCTGTAGAATACATGGACATGGGAATTAGTTAGAATCAACATTAAACAGGTTGCATATAACAGTATAAACTGTGAAAATAAGTAATTTGCATGTAGAAGCATAAGAAAAGAATAAGAAGATCCAACCACAACGAACAATCAAACCCCAGCAATCAAAGTAACCACTCCCAAAACTAAAGCAATTAAAATCAATCAATTATGGACAAACATTAAAGTATATTGCCTAACAACTTGCGTGCATTCTGAGTAGCATTATTCCTCAAGGGATTTCAGTGTTATAATTAAAGATGCAATCGTTGAGGTGAAAAAAATCAATAATACTAAGAACGTTCCAGATCAAGTGAAAGAAGATCAATTAATCAATCCTAATTGATTAATCAATCCTAAGCACAGTCTATGCATCTTCTGTATAGGTATCAGATGCAAATTTCCACACTCATAGTCAATTAATCAATCCTAATTGAACATTCAACTGATAAAATTAGCATATTACGATGTCTATACAAATCTATTGCAATTATTAAGTGAAACAACTGTCAAAAATCTATTGGAAAAATCAAAATTATCGGCAAAAGCCAACCGCACGTCCAGTACAATCGAAAAATTCATCTCAATTTCAAACCATAACTGTACAAACAGTATTCATTCATAACTTAATGACAAACAGGAGCCAAAAATTAAATTTTTCCCAAACATAGTCAAACCAATGAAATATATGATTAATGTCAAAAGAAGGTAGTAAGTAAAAATTCACAGTGATGAATTTACCTGAAAAACAGTGAAGTCTTCAGCCCCAACTTTCATCTTCCATTACCAAACGATGTTTATGCTATCTATTCTTGGTAATCGACTTTCGATTAATTTATGAATAATGCAGATGCAATAAACTTTGATGGGAAATAGATGAATTGTTTAGAAATGCGGAAGAAACATCAGAAGAGATAACTCCTCACAGGAAAATGAGAACGTGGATCTGTACGTGGTGGGTAAGTGGGTGGGGACAACGACTAAGAGGTATAATTTAAGTCTCTGCAGGGGCATTTGTGGAAATCCGAAAAAGGCTTCACTTTGACCGGTTTGACCAAGTATTTGCATTATAGTATAGATATAAGGGAAAAAGTGCCATTGTTGGGGCTACGTCAATATCTATACACCCCAAACTCAAGGGAACCGGTGGTTGTTGCATAGAAAAGGACTGTATGCGTATCCCATTTGAGAGATCAAACCCATGTAGTTCTATTTTCTTCCCCTCTCCTGCATCCACGTAATCATTAGCACATAACAATCATAGCATCCATGCAATCACCACAACCAAGAAACACTACTCTTACTAAAATATTCCAATCAATAATCACAAACATGATATAACAATAATAATAGCATATTTATCCATTAAACATTACAAACATTTGACAACACACAATGTCAATCCCCAAACGTACCAATCACAACATACATACTCATACACACACACTAATTATCAACTATCGGTAATACACCATAAATGTAAGTATAAATCGATCAAATGTGTAGCAAACCACTATATTAATAACACAAACACCAATTCATCAAATATGTACCGAACCCTATTTTAGTAACACAAAGATAAGCACAATAAAATCATAGTTAACTACGCACAACGTAGTATCAATGGAAAAATATCACGCACAGACCTTTAAATGCGATCCCATCTTCATAAAATGACATACGTTATAAATAAAATCAACCATTAATCATATATTACATCCATATAAAACATCATATTCAAGACCATCGTTTTTTCTTAAGTTTAAAATAAATTTAGTACTGTTTATTATAAAAGCACCTTTTATTTATTGTAAGCAATATCAATTCTTTCAAAATGATAATATACTTCAAAATATTTTATTGTAATCTCATTACATGAAATCTTATTAAACATCGTATTTTACACCAAAAATAGTAATTTATAACAAATTATATTCCAAAGAAATAATATCATTATTTTACGCTAAAATAATAATGTACATATTAATATCTCTATAATATTTTCCAAACCCAACTTATTACTTTTTATCTCAAACACAACAATATTTTATATCTCCAAAACTCTGATTAATAATTTAACCCAAAACACTTTTGGAAACATACCTTTCCTATTATTATTATTATTACTTCAAAAATATATTTTATCTTATTACTCAAATAATAATAATAATTTCCCAATAAACACTACAAAAATCCATTACTTTGTCATTTACTCAAAACAATGTAGTTTTCGCAAAAACCATATTATTACTTATGAAAACTCATGTTACCTTATATTAAATAATAAAAATAAAATATCCTAATTGAGCTTAAATATATATTTTTTCCGTTATTATTTATGAATTTCCCAGAAATTTATAAATAATAACCTTATTAAATTTCTTCCATTAATTTCATTTAATTCATTAAATGATTGTTATTAAATATCATACAAAAACTGTAAATAACCTTATTTATCATTTATTTGTCTATAAGTAATCTTATTTATCATTTATTTATCTAACCTTGCCCTAATTACATATTTCAATCCATCTTGTTTCAATTAATTACATTCAAATCTTAAATCCATAGTTATTAAAAATAAGCATTCAATAATACAACAATCAACAATAAACAACATATTCAAATATTCACAATACCAAAACAATCACCACTATATCATAATACATATCTAGAATTATAATTCTTCATTAACGGATATGCATTTGATATTTTGGAATTTAATTAATTAAATTAAACTAACCATACCAACATGCTTTTGCAAACAACCTCCAAACTGAAAGGGTGAATAAAGTATTGGAGGACTTATTGAGAGCTTGTATTTCAGATTACTATGGAGCTTGGGAAGACCATTTACCACTAGTGGAGTTTACTTAAAACAACAGCTATCAGGCAAGCATAGGCATAGCACCGTTCGAAGCTTTGTATGGACGACCATGTAAATCCCTTTCTTGTTGGTGGGAGACGACCGATAGAATTATACTTGGACCTAACATAATTAAAGACACTTCTGAAAAGATAGAGTTGATATGTAAGAGGATGAAGACTACTTATGATAGGCAGAAATCATATGTTGATGGAAGGTGTATGCATCTAGAGTTTGTAGTAGGTGACATGGTGTTTATGAAGGTATCGCCATTTAAGCACATATGAGGTTTAGTAAATTGGGAAAGTTGGCACATTGATTTGTTATGACTTCTGCGATATTGGAAAGAGTGGAGAAGTTAGCCTACACAACCAAAATTCCAGAAAAGTTGGCAAGGGTTACAATGTGTTTCATGTGTCACATCTACAAAAGTATGTTCATGAGTCAACGGTCATAGTGGAGTCGGATCAAGTAGAAAATATGGAAGTGGAACTAAAGTCTATTACACCCATGGGCTTACACGTATAATAGAGTATGGAGTGAAGAGACTTCAGAATAAAGAAGTGAAATTGGTCCGAGTGCAATGGGGAACGTATCCATCAGGGAGTATTTGAGAGCCTGAGAAGAGAATTCGAGCTCCTCGTTTAGAGTTGTTTTTTGGCAAGTTTCTATTTAAGTTAGTATGATTACTTAAATGCATAACATTTCACTCAGTATATTTCATAAGTAGGTGTGTATGGATGTTAGGCATGGATATGAGGGGGTCATTAGGAAATGTTTTGTATGATGGTTGCTAATGAATGCATTTTTATTATTAGTATTGCACATATTGGGTTATTGGTCAATGGATTAACAAGCTGTTAAGATGACAAAAAAGACAATACTAATGGCCATAGGCTCTTTGACCATTGGTAAAAAATCACCCTATTCCATATTATCCCCTGCCACCTGTTCCTACCCCATCACCGCCAACACCAAATTCATCACCACATCAACAACATCCTGTCCTAAATCCATCCCTTTAGTCTCACTCTAGGTTTTTCAATGCCAGATCAACCTCTTGCTTTGAGATTCGCCATCACTTGCTCACCATCGACGATCTACCTCCTTCTCCTTTCCTCCAACACCGATCATATGCTGGGGGGCTCATATCATCACTCCCCTACCCTCGAACAAATCTACCCGTCTCACCTCCTTTTACTCCCTCTTCACGTCTTTGGATTCACCAACAAAATTGTTTTCGTACGTTGATGTGTTTCCTATATGGAGACATGAACCATCGGGCCGTGGACTACCGAGTCCCTATCGGGCTGCGGACTGTTGAGTCCCTATCTGCTGCTATTTTAATTGCTGAAAATTTGGGCACAAACGGGACAAATGTGTCAAATTTTACATATCAGAGACCAGCGCAACTCCCCTTATCTCGATCGCGTCTCTTTTGGGTATGGATTCCTGCAGATCTGATTCGCCTCCTCCTTACCCAGACTTCTCTTTTGACTTCCACATTCACTATATAGAACTCCACAACAAGATACGAAGTATCTTGGGAGGAGTTGCTTGCCATGGCTTACTTCAGCAATCGAAAAAGCTTTTAGAAGCCTTCAAGGCTATGGCTGTCCATAATAGATCATAGATGGCGATCTTAAACCATCATCGAAAAGGTAAGACTGCATCGTGCTATTTTGACAGTTATATAGACTCATGTTATGGCATATCATCAACCAATGCTGAGGTGAAGGATGATGATCCTACGCTCCTTGACTCGGACACGCAAGCCTACATCAATCCCGCTACGAACATTGATGATCTAGATGACAAAGTCAATCCCGGAACAACCTTGGTACCTATTTCAGCCTTGGCAGAAGAGGACGAAATTGTGGCGCCAAATATTGGACCGATGTGTTCTTAGCTCATAAGCACTGATTGTTGTACCTGCTGATGATGATATTGTACACTATGATGCACATGGGTGTGCACATAGGAATGCATGGGCTAACACAAGAAGTTGTACACAAAGTAGTGATCAAAATTGTGACTAGAGTGTTATGCGCAGAGAACCTGCAGCAGTTGCTGTTGCTTCTAATGACACTGTCGAAGCCTCTCCTCGACTTTTAGCAGTGCGTGATAGAGTATGTTCTTCAACAGAAGCTAGCACCCCACAGACATAATCCTTAATGAACCCTGCAATTCCGCCAAATCTAGTCGCAAATATAGAAAGCACAATAGATCTAGTAATTTAGTATATAGAAGCGTGAGACATTTTCGTCCTTGGCAAAACCTGGATTTGTCAACGTCTGGTGAACATGTTCTTTTAGGAGGTACTTTCACACATATCGTCCTAAACTCTCTTTAACAACCGCCCTACACCTTCGATGCAGGACGGTTGTCAAAAGAAAGAAAAGAAGTAAAGAAGAGAGAAATAAGAGAAGAAAAGATAAAGAAACATCAGTCAATCACATAACCTGTCTATATCTCACGGCCCGTCGAATAAATATAATAGTCATCACCTATGCTGTTAAGGGCACCGTCGAATGCCACTTAGGCGCTATTTGGCTATTTTAGTGCTTAGCTTTTTTTCTTTTGGCACTTTATTCCACCCCTTATCTGTGCCTCCGTCTGAGCGCTAAGTTTTCTTTGGACGCTAAAAAATAGGCGTTTTTGGTATAATTTTTTTATTTGACTGAATTAAATATAATTACATCAAAATGGCTCGATTTTATTATTTATTGAAGTTCTTCATCTTCTAATGTAATTTTAAAATTTATTTACACTTTATATATTTCATATGAAAATATATAGAAGATCATTCGATGAGTAATCTTTTTATAATTAAAAATAAACGTGCATTTTTCTTATTTCCCAAAGCTTACTTAATTGATTTTCTAGTTTAAAAAACAAATATTCAATAATAATTTCTCATTAACTTTCACTTCTTCGAATTACGATTTTATTGGTTCTTCCTTTCGCTTTCTTATTATATTTATTTTTAAATTCCATTTTAATTTTTTGAATATAACTAGTTAAATGAATTAAATTATTCACAATTATTATTGTCTTTTATGAAGTCATGATTATTGAGAAAAAATATATTTAGTTATAGTCATGGCATAAATTTCATTATGTATAAACTTTATTATGTATAAATTTTATTACCATTATAAACTATAATAGGATTTTGTTCCTTTTTCTAATTTATTAACGGTAAACTTAAACTGTGTCCATATATCACACATATTACAATAATAAATAGTGATGATTTAATCAACACAAATTGAATTTCTTATTATATCTAGTTAATTTCTTATTGCTACTTAATGGAAAATAATTTTGTATCAAATTATGTAGCGAGTGCTTATTTTTGTCCAGGCTTCGCCTGGACTCCACTTGGACTTTAAATATATCCTTAGCCCCTAGCGCTCTACTCCACCTCAAACAACATAGGTCATCATATATATAAACAAACGAGGCAGTAATAACTACATGAACCATAAAATCAGAGTACACAGGCTCATACAGTTATACAAAACAATAATAAAGTTTATACAACCGATAAATAAACTCAATAGATAAACTGTCTCTAATAATGGTAAGTTAAACATTGTTAAGGCTTCACTGTGTTATGCAGCGGAATATGCAATAACAATCTCAAATATAAGTATGAGAAAACATCTCATCCTTATAGTCCATCTGCAGAACTCCATATGCCGTCCGCACCTGCTCTCTAGTCTACTCATTTATGAGTACCCAAGATAATAAGAAGCAAAGTATAAAACCTCAAGCCAGACAACAGTTCAGTATGAGCGATAACAATCTCAAAATACTATAAAAGTCGATTTAGTATATAGAACAGAGGGTATACGGATCATACCTGAACTGTCCTTACAACCAAAGAGTTAGTATATAACATCAATAATATGCTACTCTACAACATCATAAAGTGGTACTCCATACTAAGTAAACTGTCGGGATGCCTAAGTATCCTTATCCACAATACCTACATCATGTGACATCCCTAGAGTGACAGGTGCCAGTGAAGCAACCATAACAAACATAGCATCCATAAAACAATACTAACCGTCATTTAGTGTACTCCAGATATATGATAACTCGTATGGCCTCCTTACTGCCAGGGACTAATGAAAATCCTGGTTTTCATTTGTACTTTCGTATCTTGTAGCCCAAAGCTGGATATGTGTCTCGTAGCCCAAAGTTAAAAACTAGACCCAAAGCCACCAGTCCAAGGTATATAGATCCACTCAACTGATCCATGGGCGTCCCCACTCATAATACCCCTAGTTCGAGTACAACAGAAAACACTCCAAGTATCAACGATTCCTTAGCACATGCACATCCATCCGAGCCTTCCTTTTTCTCAATTCGGATCCGAGCCCTTCCTTTGCTCAATCCAATTTCTGTTATTCTCGAGGAACCCTTCCATGTTCATCCACTCCATGGATCCCTCCAATATCGAGCCGCTATCTTCGGTGCTACTCCCTACACAAGTCACAAACCGAAGATACAAAGCTTTTACAATGCTGTTACATCGCTATCAAACATAAAGAAAATGAGCCAACACCTCTAGCATGACCTACAATGTCCTGAAACTATCAACCTTTGAACCTAACTCCATGCATAGTCGACTAACCATCCGAAGTATCAAAACTGTCATGTCGAAGCTACATCATCGCCTTACCATCGAAATCGCTCATCGTAGAGCAATTGCATCAAGACCCAGAGCCGACCACACAAACAAACTGTCATATCACGCTTCTTAAAGCCTCCTCACCACTGTGCAGTTAAAGCGCTCGGTAGATTCAATGCGGTGGAGGTGCAAAAAGTCATAGCGGGGATATAGCGAGGATATAGCGGGATATAGAGGATGACTCTAAGATAGCATATAAAACTCGTACTTAATGTTTATACAAATATATAAATGGTAATTAAATGAAAATTAACATTCAATTGAATTATAATTAATACATAAATAATTTTAAATAAAAACATGTGCGAATATACTATAAATAAACGTAAAACTAATGTATAACATAATTGAATTTAGTAGAATATTAGATATTTTCATTTCTGAAAATATATTAAAAATTCAATTAAATAAATTAATTTCATAATTTTTATAATGTACAAATGTCATTTTTCAATTCATTTCTTTTAAAGAAGATATAGCAGAAATAGCAGGAATAACGGGATATAGCGGAGCTTAAAGCGGAAAGGCTATATTTAGGGCTATATGGAAAAATCATAGCGGTAGAAATCCGTTATGAGATACAGCAGGGTTATAGCGGGGTAATAGGGGGGCATTAACTACACAGCCTCACCGTTCATTTCAAGGTCGGCCAAATCGACCATCATCAATAGTGATAGGCACTGACCACTCTACAGTGGTCAATACCAACCGCTTTGGTCATGTACTTAGCTAAAATGGATAAGTACAAACCAAATGAAACGCCAAGCATCAATCTAGAATTCCAAAGCCCGTCCATGTCCATCGTCTTCCCTCTTCAGATCAGTCGGCATACATCCCAATACTCTTCTACAACTTATCCTGTCCGTTTGGGTTTTCGATAAATATGTATGAAACCCCAACGCACAAGATATTTTCCCAACGCTCGATCACCAATAAATCCACATTTTTAACCAAAAACAAGCAAACACGCAACTAACAAGCATGCATACATCCAACATAATACACACACAACATGTATAATGTATCTATACCAACCAACAGAGAATTCATACCTAAAATAGCCTAGATCTAGTAATTCCTTAAAAGTAGCACGTTAATGGGAAAAATGTCATATCCGATATAAAACCACTTCAAATACTTTTATTTTCTTTTATAAAAATCAGGTATGTTTCTAAGTATATTAAAATCACATTTTAAAGTTAGAAACCATTTCAAAATATTGTTTTAGTACTATTCTAACAATCATAGTATTGTGAGAGACAATATTACCAACTCAACAAAAGCTGACCAAACTAATGCCATGGCCTAAAGCTCTCACCATCTTGAGCGTAATGCAAGAAACCACATCTAAAACATACCTTGTATGCAAAAGATATGAATTAATTATGATTCCAGATTTATTAAACAATTAATTAACTTAGTTACAATTTAATTACCTCATCAGCCCTTAATTTTTCTCCCCCAATCACCTAATCACCTGTAAACGTTTCCTGTATGTGCATCGACCATGGCTACTACTTCTCTCTTTGATTCTCACTCATTTCTCGACGGAATGATGCACTACCGATTGCAACAGACTCCACTTTGCAATCTCTCTGCCCCGGACTCGAAGAGATAAAGATCGGCCCTCCCTTTCTACGTGCGACCTGAAAGCTGACCTCTACCCAACAAAATAATGCATTTTCCTCTAATCAATCGAAGGCTTTGAAATTCTGGGGAAAGGTGGACGTCGGCAAGAGAAAAACAATGGCGATCTTTGTTTCGCCTAACTCGCCACGAATCGCCCCTAAAATGAAACCTTATATCCACATTCAAGAACATCGACATCACCAATGGTGATCGCACCAAATTCTGCCATGGTTCATGCGAAGCTTTCCTCTATACGATCTCAACGGATCTGCTTTTATGATTTATTGTAGAGCGGATCTCTCGATTTTAATTTTTGAACTGAATTAGTGGAAAGACCATGATTTTTTTCCCAGGCAATGGGATAGTGAAAAAGATATAAGTGAGAGAGTGGGATATAGATCAGGTAGGTTTATTTATTAATATAATATTTAATTTATTTAAATTCTCAAATAAATCATTGTACATTTCGAGCTCGTATGATCACACGATGCATCCGATCGCAATGAAACTCGTTTGCATACATCACCTTATTTTTTCCGATCCCAACGATATAAATCTCATCGCTATCTAAGACGGCACCCCGGGATGATAATTTCGGCATTTCGAGATTGTTTTATCTATCAGATCGCCCGATCTCCAAATATAGCGATGCTTATACTCATTTTAATTCGCAACGTCGATCTGGACACAATGAAAGTGGTCATGAGTCGTGATTCAATTATATGCGAAAAATCATATTTTTGGACCTTCCATTATTAACGATCCAACATTTAAATCAATTATTTAAATATCCTATCATTAAAATATAGGTCATTACACTCGCTAACCCCTACAAAAGCATACCAGATAGCCAAGAACACTGGTTTTATTTATAACCATATTGACACCGACAATGATCTTAACAAAAAATTAGCTAGAGACGGCTAAGAACATCTGCACATGAAAGTTCTAAGTTGGAATGTGAGAGGTTTAGGGTCTCCAAGTTAACGGTTTAGGGTCAAAATATTTTTAATAGACAAGGGTAGATGTAGTACTAATTCAAGAATCTAAATCTGAATCACCTAGCAACAACTTCTTTAGATTAGTTGCAGGTAACTCCCTAACTAAATGGGCATTAATCTTGGCCTCGTGTAGCTCAGGAGCAATTACTTCTCTTTGGGGGATGATAAATTTAAACTCCTTCAGCCAATTAGCAACCGTCACTTCCTTCACCTAATTTTGCAAGATTTTTAAAACAACCAAATCGTTAACATTTCCAACATATACGCACCAAATACTAGACTCCAAAGACGACTTCTTTGGGTTGAGCATAATGATTTTTGCACCCTCTCATATGGACCTTGGCTCTCAACTCGGGATTTTAAGATGACCAGACACATCGGCGAATGATCTTCTAGAGAGCAGAATTTCACCGATACGGAGGAATTGATTTTATTAACCAAAATACCCTTATTGAACTCCCGCTTATTGGAAAGAAATTCACTTGGTCTAATAATAGAGAGACTCCAATGATGGCCCTTCTAGATAGGTTCTTTATTAGCGAGGCTTAGGAGGACTCTTTCCCCTTGACCAAAGCCCTTGGTCTTGCTAAGATTATCTCTAATCATTATCCCATCATCCTTAACACTTCAGAACAATCACCTATTACTAGATCTTTAAGTTTGAAAAAATGTGGCTTAAAGAGGATAACTTTGAAAACCTTGTAATAACGAAATGGATTTCTTTGGATAATAGAATTACGAACAATGCTGGAAAAAAATCTTGTATTCAAATTGAGAGAGCTAAGAACTTTTCTAAACAATTAGAATATAAATGTTTTTGGAAATATAAACATCAAAAGGAAAAATATCCATAACAAGATCCTAGATTTAGACATAACAAGAGAGTAGAGAAATTTAACCATAGAAGAGAAATTCAAGCTAAACGTATTAAAAACTAAACTAAATAAACTATCGGATCAAGAAGAAATTATGTAAAAACAATGCTCGCATGTTCAATGGATGTTTGAGGGAGATAAAATCTCAAAAAGGATTCACCGTATAGCTAATGGTAGAAAACGCCATAATAACATAAAATCAATTAAAGTTAATGAAATTTAATACAATGAATAGAACGACTTATACATCATATTTACTAGTCATTATGCGAAAATATATAGTGCTAGATGCCCACATAGAATTCAGGCTAATTGGTCCGACCTCTATACGAGCACAAATTATTCTCTAAGAGAATTTATGGAGGATGAGGTATGGTTAGCTGTGAAGAGCCTTGCGAGTGGCAAAGCCCCGAGACCCAATGGCTTCCCAATGCATTTCTATCAAAAGTTCCAGACTCTTTTTAAAGGAGATATTATGCATCTTTTTAAAGAACTTCAAAATGGTTCACTAGAGCTAGGCAGATTCAATCAAGTAGATGTTATTTTAATCCCCAAAAAGGAGAACCCTAAAGGAATTTATGATTTCAAACCCATCTCCTTGATTAACTGCTCGATCAAAATAATCACCAATGTTTTAGCTAATAGACTAAAACATAATAAGTGTAACCTAATAGACAAATGACAATCAGCTTTTATAAAAGGTATACATATCATGAACGAAGTTGCTACAGCATAAGAATTCATAAACTATTGCCACAAAGAGGAAATCTCATGTGCTCTACTAAAATTAGACTTCGTAAAGGCTTTTGATTCAATGGACTGGAATTTCTTGGTTAATGTTCTTAGAGCTAGGGGATTTACAAACAAATGGATCTCTCAGATTAGCCTAATCTTGAATATTAGTGCCTTGTCCATTTTGGTAAATGGTATCAAGAGTAATAGAATTACGAAGAGAGTTCTTCGACAAGGTAACCCATTGTCCCCACTTCTATTTAACCTTGCGGCTGATATTCTCTATAGAATAATTTCCCTAGCTTTAAGAAACAATGTCCTTCCCAGAATTGGGAGTGACATAACATCGACAGGTGTGTCTCCACTACACCATGCAGATGATACCCTTTTATTCTGCTCCCCTCTTCCACATCATATTGCTTCACTTAAACTCATTTTATACAACTTTAACTTCAATAGAAGCTTATCTTTAGTTCTTAATGACACCTCAAACTACACAGCTGAAGTGGCCAACACTCTTAACTATAGAACTATGAACTTCTCTTTTAAATACTTAGGTATAACTATAAGACACACGAAACCTAAAAAGGAAGACTGGAACACTATCACCGACAATATTAACAGTAGATTGCCTTCTTGGAATGCTAACCGCCTCTCTAGAGTAGGTAGGGTGATCCTTATTAACTCGGTATTATCTGCAATACCGATTGACTAGATGTCTTATCATAAATTTCATAACTGGGTAATTAACAGAATCGATAACATAAGAAGAAAATTCTAATGGAATGAGGGGATGGAGAGCTCTAACCTTAGCTATCTGTTAACTGGAACCTTATCTGCAAACCCAAAACTCAAGTTGGCTTGGGTACTATCAACTTAAAGACATTAAATAACTCCTTACAGTGTAAATGGATTTGGAAATTCTTAGATGATGAACCTACAACTTGGAAATAAATTATTTGCAACTACTACTACTACAATGGTTAAAAAAACCTAAATTTAAGCACTAACCAGAAATTTTTTTCTTTTGGAAAAATATCTCATAGTTATATCACATATTCAAAATAGAACTTAAATACGATGTTAACTCTGGAGACAAGACCTCCTTATGGAATGAGCCTTGGATCTCTTCCATCGATTTGAAACATGAGTACCCTAATTTGTTCCATGTAATAGCCCATACGTCCCGACACACTATTCAATGCCTAATGGGACTTTCAGACACGTCATGTTGAGAAATACGAGCTATTGGGATTTTAAACCTTAGAGAGCATAATTACAAGGGTAAGTTCTAAGACATTCTACACTTTCAGATCACATATTAAAATGTAAGTACACAAAATAGACATCTTAGAAAAACAGTTTTCAAAATACTTGTTTTACATATACACTGTTTTCAAAGTACAATATAAGTTTTACAAACATTTAATACAATAAGTGACTAGAAAATGAACAATAAATGACAAGAGAACTCCATCCAGAAGCTCCATCTTCCACATACTATGCCAATCCACTGCTAACCTATCATCTCGTAGTGGAGGAAAAATGAAAAGTAGGGGGTAAGTCAAATAAAAGTCTGGTGAATAAGGACAAGTTTAATATGTGATGATAATGAGTAGTTAACTTTAATACTACTCTAAGTGACATAGGGTGTGCTACAAGTGTCCATGAATTCCTAAGGTCCAACATCTAAGGATTCTTATTCAACACAAAAGGGTCGAACTACAAGTCGAACCTCACACTAAAGATCGATCAATGCTCCTAGAGCTATCCAATATGAAAACATCGCCCATAGGCTGCTGTGGGAATTTCTCTCCTAAAATTACCTATAACCATCACCATGCCTAGAGAGGGAGAACCCTAAAATGCAAACTAGCCGTGTGACTCATTATATGCACCCATGTTAATCTCTCGATCGTAGTGGCAAAATGCCTCTTATCGTACTGCGTCGATGTCCACCTGTACCACGTTGCGTAAGAACTGTGCGTATAAGGACTCCTGTTAGTACCGGGCTCCTTATTCTACTCTATAGCTCTTATTCTGGTGCGTCGGGCCTAACTATCCTTTAGAGTCCCCCGTTAGCACTGGGCTCACACACTTGGCGTCACCATCAATGTTGCATGTCCATTAGGGAATGCTCCCTAAATTTTTGCAAAATACATCGCCTGAGTCTACTTTGTAACGACCCGATATTATTGACCATTCGCATCCACATATGTCGGACTTGAATAATTCAAAATACCGCGTTGTTAATTTAAATTTGGCAAAACTGAACATATACAGTAAATAATCACAGATCACAGACACAGAGTAATAAGTGCAGCGGAAATAAAAGAGATAGTAGTTCATGAAGCTACTATATAAATATATAAGTTACATCAGAGTTAAACCAGATACAACGGAAGAGTAATACGATACATCAGATACAAATTAGAATACATCACTGGAATCATCGAATACTGAAAGTAGAATAGATGGCTGGATCTTCAAGCAAAGCTCCAACTTCAAAGGTGAGTCTCGAATACTAGTACACTCAGTCTGACCCGAGCGTAAAGCAAAACACAAGACACTCGAGTCAGGATTAACATTCTTATATCAATAAATCCAACTCAAGTGAAATAACAACTGAAATACAAGTAACTCAAAGGATGTTTGGAATAACCATCCTTTAAGGATCCGTTAAACTATCTACTAGGTAGTAATGTACGCTAAGTAGATAATGTCTATCAGTAATATAAGGTATCAAAATAGTGTTAAGGCGTTACCATTATCCCCCTTAACACATTTTTATATAAGCGTTATAGTCTATACAGCACTGTAAACTCCACCGTAAACTAGTGGGCTATTAGGGAGTACTCCATAGGTATAACACAAACAAATCGTAGTGGTCGCCTTTACAGGGATACAAGTATGACAAGGCACATGAGGCAATATCCAAGGTAGTGAAACTACCGTTTGCCTGATCCGGACTGGTGAGAACGCATCACCGCAGCGACCGCAACACCGCGAAACAACACTCCCAAAATCAAGGGTGCACCAATCGACAACAAGTAATGAGTAGTTCGAAGAAGTGTGTTCGCTTGAGGTAGCTGACCTCCATTGGCCCGGCACAGCTCCTGTTTTAGTCATTTCCAATTTGACACAAGTGTCAAGGCTATCCATTATCGTTCTCTTTCTTCAGTCATCACGTACATCATTCCAACCACTTCATTCTGGATCGCACTCCACGTATAGTTATTAAAGTGGTTTTCGGTTTAGACAGTGAGTATGTCCCTAACCGATTCCGGTCTCCTTAATAACTTTCGTAATTATTTCACCGATTGGTCGTTTATATATTTCAAAACCAAATCAAATTCAATTTCAATTAGAATTTGTAAACCAACATTTCATTTATCTTTCAAAATCAATTTCCATAATTTACGTTTCAAACTTCCAAATTCATGATTTCAAAATCTTATAATTCAATTTCAATTTCTATTTAAACAATTCAAATATTGATTTAAGTTCGTATATAAGTTTCATTCCGAAATCATTTAAATTAATTTAATTTAACATTTAAATCAATTTAAATTCATTTATCGATTTCATTCAATATTCATTAAGTAAATTTTCCATTCAAAGCAATTCCTATTAAATTTCCAATTCATTAAATCCATTATTTAAATTCAACTTCATTATATCTAAACTTACAAATTGAATTAAATTAAATTCATCAAACCAAATTCTTTAAATTTCAAGTCTTATATTAATTTCAATAAATCACATTTTATTTCCTGTTAAAGAAATTCAATTTCACTTATTTACTTACTTAAATAATTTTCCAAAACTTAATTAATAAAGAAACTCAATTTCAATTATTTACGAAGTAAAATCCACTTATTCAAAAATTCAATTTCACTTATTAAAGAATTCAAATCAATTTAATCATTAAATAATTCAATCTTATTTAATTATTAAATAATTCAAAACTTAATTATTAAATAATTTCAAAGTTTAATAATTTCAAACTTAATTATAATTTCAAACTTGATTATTAAATCATTTCAAACTTAATTAAATCATTTCTCAAATTAAACAACATTCTTCCATCAATTACATTGTTAACATTTTGTTTCAGATTATTAAATATTAACATTTTCCTTTCATTAAAAATTCAAATTTCAACTTCATTTCAAAACCATATTATTTATTCAAATAAAATCTTTATTAAATTTTAAATCAAATTATTGACCAATCTGGTTTTATTAAATTCTCTATCCTAAGTCAAGTTCATTTGGGTATTTATCATTTCAACCCGATTCCAATTTAATTCAAAATCAAAACATAGCAAAAGGGAACTTGCAGTGTGATAACTGGGATGGTGTCAAAGTAAATAAACAAGCAATAACAACAATCAATAACAATCAAATAATCAATTCAAATAATCTCGAAATAATCGTATTAATTCACATTGTTATTTGTGTAAATTAATAAAATTATTTCTAGAATCCACACTATCATTTCATGTAGATTAAAGATTATTACACTAATATTTATACAGTTCTTCAATTGTCATTCGATTTCAATTTTAACACTACAACAATTAATCAAATATACGTTCAATGGTTCAAAGTGTAACTATCACCATTCTACATGTCAATTAATTTAACAATTAAAAGGGGTCATATTCAACTAAATCAAATTCAACATATGTGTCGATTCAAATTTTAATTATCCTACATCAAATTTATTTGCATAATATTTATCACTTTATACATTACAATTTTAACGTCCAATTGTAAACATCAAACAATCAATCGTTTAACAACCAAACTGGATTATCATTGCATATATAACAGATAATGGTGTCAGATGTCAAAGGTGAACTGATACAGTTAATAGCATAAATAACAGTAGCATATTTCAATTGTCATTTCAATCGAAATCAAATTTAATAAATAAAAGAACGTTAATCGTGAGTGATTGCTCACCTTTCGAGGCTAGAGAAGTTTGACAACAGAACAAGCTACGAATTCCGAACAAAGCTAGATGGACGCGATTCAATGGGGAAAAAGACACGACGAACAAGGCGGAATAAGAAATAGACGAAATCAAATCAAAATTGGCTCGGTGAAGATAAATGATGTAAGCGAACTTATTTATATGTATCATATTCTACATTCAAACACAATTTAAAAATATTTTTTTTTTCCAAAAGTCAACATTAAAACTGTATTAGAAATAAATTTTAATATTGTATCCATTTAAAATAGATATGCAATAAAGTCCATGGTTTACACAATGTTTCTAATACTATTTAAACAAAACATCTATATATAAGCTTTATATAAAATTTTACGTATTATAACAATATCAAGTTTTAAACATATGAACTAGCCTACGTAAACTGGCGCAACTCTTGTACTAACCTATTATGCAAACGGGTTTCAACATACCGTAGCCCTTTGTATATTTAATAAAATTACAGTTAATATAAATGTGCAGACTATATATGCAACAGTGTATACATGCTACTAAATAAAATATAGAAGCTTGACACTTTAAAAAAATGAAGTATAATACTTTCAACCCTATAATATGATATATATAATATAATACTTACTCTATAAAACGCTGCAACATCTACATAGTTTTATGGATATGCAGACTAACACGTACGAATACTTTAAAACAAAATATATTATTTAATAAGCTAACATATATGCAAACCTTACCCATAAAAATTTCAACAGCAAAGTTTAAAACTAAAGAGTACATATGCACTGTAGCACTCAACATAAGCTTAAAAGCTTCAGCCATCATAAGAAAATAAGACACAATTCTCTTTTTACTGTAAAATGAAAAACAAGAAAACATAGAAGTCTGAGGATATATGCATATAAACCCATGGGTAACTATAACCAATGTACTATGCACGTAAATATAGATATCCAAACAAACTCTATATAAACAAATACCAACACATACAGATCTACGATGATATAAATATACAGATAGAACTTTAAAAATGTAATTACCAATGCAAACTTATAACCAGACTATTTTACTTATGTGTAATAAACAACTCACCTTATATTTATAACTTATGACACGAAAACACATACAATATATACAATTTGCTTTGCACTATACCTTTATGCAGTTATACAGACCATATGCATGCTATATATAATTTAATTTTTGTTATAACTAATATAAAGTAAAACAATAACATAATATATATATCTATACTTACACGAAAGGGAGGGAAGACGGGAAAAGATGGATCTCCGCAAGATGGGCGCGGCGGGTGTGGTGAAGGGTGGTGAAAGAGAACGAACAGGAGGAAAACAACCCTCAGGCAAAAGCAGTTCTATTCGCCCTTTTTTTCGACGAATGGAAGAAGTGGAGGAATGGTGGCCGAGGGGTTCAAGGCCGGGCTGCTGCTTCGACTTCAGGCGATGATGAGGAAGAGGGGCACGGGTGCTGACGAGGCAGATACCAATTTATCTAATAGCTAACTTTTACCTCAGAGTTGAAGGGCCGAGGAAGTACGGCATGTGAGGGGTTGGAGAAACAACGCGGAAAGCCGGAGGAAAATCAAGTGGTTGAAGGCACTTGTTGTGTGAAGGCCGAGGCAGGGTGTTGGCCACTAGCATGGTTTTGGTGGGCATCCGTGTGGCTGTTCGACTCACGGTGGAGGCGGAGGGATTGGTGAGAGGCTTTGGCCAGATCGGCGGCCAGTGAGGAGGGAGATGATGCGGCTGCGTGCTTGCTTGGAAAGGGTGCATGGGTTTCGGGAAAAGAATGGTTATGCTACAGGTGAAAAGAAAATGAAAGGAGGAGAAGATGCTTGAAGTCACAGGCTTTGGTAGCAAAATGAGATGTACATGTACGAAGAGAATGAACCAGCCTTAGATATGACTTATATTTGTTATTTAAATTTCATAATGAATTGACAGGTTGGAATAATAAAAGTTAATAGCTGAATTCAAGGTATGTGTAAGGTTGGTGGCTATCCATTTTCACGATAGATAATGAAGAGACAAAGTAAGTTTAAAACACCGCATACGGAACCGATACGAATAATCGTTACGCGGATTTCGTTGTCTTCCGGGCTTCAAAACACAAAATTGAATATACCGTAGAGATCAGTACGATGAGACGATCAAAATAGTACAAAGTTATCAGTGGTATGATTGAATTATAAAAATTCGAATTTTTCTACTAGCGGAAAATGCAAGAAAAACGTAGAAAAATAGTATCGACGGAGCCAAAGAAGTCTGAATTTGGAAAAACAAAAAATGACGTTTGCTCAGAAGATGGTTTAGAATTTTTCTATGTAAAAATATTTAGGTTCCAAAAATATTTTAGTTTCATCGCTTTTTAACTGATTAAATTGAAGTAAATTTTACGCACGAAATAAACTTTCATATTTTCGGATGAAAATTCACCAGTTGCTATGTTTAATTAGACGCATTCCAAATATCAAATTTTTATTTCAAATTTTTGTCGTTTTAAAATTTCACAAAATTTTAACTAATTACGTTATTAAAACAGTTAAAATTTTCGGGTCGTTACATACTTAGTGTCTACGAAATACATCGCCCTAGTCAACTCCGTGTCTGCGAAATACATCGCCCTAGTCAACTCTGATTCTCAATTGGGCATTTAATCTGTGTCTACGAAATACATCGCTCCAGTATACTCTGATTCTCAATTGGGCATTTAACTTTTACCCAATACCGCGATGACCTATTGTCCTTTGATAAGGAACTGACTTCCCCACCCTCTCCAGCATGTGCACTTAGCCCCAAAATAGGCCCAACAAACAATTTTCCATTTATATAATTTCCTTTTCTAAATTATATAATTTTTATTCTTTAACTTAGGACTTAGGTCAAGGTTCAACATCTACAATTTTCGTTTCGAACGATCGATCGCTGGACCTCTTCGGTCGACCGTTATTGATCGACCGCTAGTGGACCAGGATCAACCGTTGGTGGTCAAGGGTCAACCATTTGCATACAAAATTCAAGGTTTTTGTGTATTTTTAATGTCAATCCTTAGTATAGTCCAATTTAAGTCGTTAGCGGTAATTTGTTAACCCCAATTACTAGATGACCAATCTAAGTATCAATTTACAGTTCGATTTAGGGTTTGCTGGTTTATGGTTTGCAAATTTGACAAATATCCAGTATAATAATTTACTATAATTTCAAATCTAAGATTACATATTTCAACTTAGGGTTTCACTATTTAATTAATAGAAAGGGTATACTTGCATCAAATCGGGTTCAACAATTTCTAGATTTTAATCTAGCGTTTTTCATGTTTCAAATTAGGTTTCTAACATCCTAAATCAAATAAAATTGTTTAAACCTAACTGTAATAATCATCGTACTAAAATTGTTACCACTCACCTCATACCTAAGCTCTTCCTGTTTGCTTTGCTTGAGAATTGCCTCTCTATATGCTAGCATCGCTTGCTCCTTCTTGATCCAATTGTTTGTGTTCTTCTAGGTTGATTTTATTTTGATTTTTAAGATGATTTGGGGTGAGAGGAGAGGTTAGATTTTGGCAGAGTTTGTTACGGTAAAGTGTTTGTAGATTTTAGGATTAGATTAGGCTAGAATTTATATGGGTTGGAAAATAGTTTAGGTCGTTAGATTTAGGTTAGAGAATATTTAATGTTATTGCATACGCTCATCAATTGCTTGGCCGCCAAGCAAGCATCTCAACTGTTCAAACACGTCATAGGCGATTCCAAAACACACGATTTAACACAGCCATGGTCGACCCTCAAATGGCCATGGTCGACCCCTACTGGTCGACTATTGGATTCCCACGATCGACCAACATTGTACAGTTCTATATATATTTAATTTTTAAATTTATTCTATTTTTCCCAAATCTTCTATCGCCTATAACTTCTCCATACCGACTCTGATTTGAAGTGTTATATATGAAAATCATCCATAAATTCGCTATGAACGCAATGGTGCAACTTTCATAGCCAAATTTAGAAGTCTGTGAAAATTTTCTTTTTTGTCCTTGTTTTAATTAAATTTACTTTTCTTATTAAATTTTCGTTTAAGTTTCTATTAAATTCTTGTTAAATTTTACGTAAATTTTCGGGGTGTTACATTATCCTCCCTTAAAAGGATTTCATCCCCAAAATATTAAAGGATAGAAAAATATAACTTATACACACAATAACCAATACCTATAACTATCTAGTCATCCATCATCCCCGAGCAATCATTGTCCTTAGAAGTTTTTCTAATGCAATATGTACATATATGTGCAATATGAAATGCACATGAACCTATACTGATGCAAAAGAGTAGACAATCTACTGATCTAGTCGACCTCCTGTCATTTAAATGCTCATGTCATGCATCCAAATATATGCAACATCTAAAGTAAGTAAACTTGCAATTTCACATGTATGCGCAACCATTTTATCTATATGCAACATCCATATGCATAATACCCAATAAGATAAACAACAATCAAACATCCATATATAACGTATCTAACAAGCTAGACAACAAGTAAGAGATAATGTGAATGTGTGTGCACTACCTAGAGGATATACTATCATAGACGTGTAAACGAATACAATCCAACAATACATCCCTTACCATCTATCTCCCATAACATATCCTACTGACACATTACAACCATTCCTACCATCCAACGATCTCTACCTAAGCTATATCTAAATACAAAGGTAATATTTGCTTTCCTAAGAAGTTAATTTTCTTAACCGATGACCATAGTAGCTACACCACATAGACATTTCCACAAGTACCTAATGAAGGCTTCCAAACAATTTGGTCGTACTCTATCTTGCCTTGTGGATTTTCTATTTTTCCGCTCTCTATCGTGAACTCAACTCCATGGATTGTATATGGACTCAGCTCCATGGACTACCCTATGTGGCTCCTGACAGTAATTTCTTTCTGCCTATCTGGTGCAATCATTGCCCTTCTGCGAATCAAATTCCGACTACCATTAGCAAAACTTTCACCACTGAAAAAAATTTTGGTTCAATTATGCATGCATCGATAACCTTTCACAATCCTTGCTACTAACTCAAATGATGTCATCTTGCACTATGCTAAATAACTTGAGCATACATATGCTTCCACTAACTATATCTCCATAAAATACTCAATGCACAATCTACTGCCCTAACTCTTCCAGTTGTATGCCTAATCACCTCAACTCCTAGATACCAAGTTGGACAACTTAAAGGTGTATGGTGTCTTCTTCTATGGTACTTCCTACTTAGCTTTTTGCTATATCTTCATTTACTTCAAGGTTCTCCAAACTGGTGATTTCCCGAATGTTTTAAATAACATAAAATCTTTTCCAATTTGGCTCTCTCTTTACAACTAAACTATTTCTAAATCTTTCCAAAAATCATGGTACCTAGGTGTCACGTTCATGGTCTATATGGATCTATCCTAAGTTCTACAAGTGAAAAGTTTGGTTTATCTTCCCATTCAACTTTAACAATAAAAGCCCTAAAATTAATTGGAGTTATAATCTAAGATCATTCTAGCCATGATAATAATCACTTAATGGGTACGTCATTCGCGTGCTATTTCTATGCACATGACTATGCATTCTAAGTTAGTCTTCCATGAATTTTCTTAGGAAAATAGTCTTCTTTCAATCCAAGGGATGTTTGAGAAGAATCCTTTTATCCCCTCCTTCGAATCTTACCAAAAATTTTCTTATCTTCTTTTCTATTAAAACCGCCTCCGCATTCTCAACGCATGCAATTAATCATATCTTTCTCTAGAGGGGAACCCACATCCTTGAATTAACCATCCATTTCAAAATCTTGACTACTACTTTATCTAGGATATCTTTTGTAATTTGAACTTCCAAAAATTTCTTCTTCTATTCCTTCATGTCATTCCATGAATGAGACCTTTTTATTAAATGTAATCGCTCAATTTATTCCGATATTTTAATTATTTTATGGTTGAGACAACTTAGTGTGGAATGGTGCCTTGCCATTTTAATCTAAAAGACGCGATGACCTTTACTTTGGTTTATACTTAGGGATTTCTGCATTTTAATGCATTGGAACTACACTTTTTCCAAAAGGAATGTAAACATTATAACTTTCCATAAATGATTTAAAAGTGGATTTGTGTTATGTCTAGAACTACTCTTGCTCCAAACCATGGTCTTCTTTATTCTCTTCTCTGCCCCATAATGCGGGAGATTACAAGCCCATTGATTTTGAAGTGGTTGAGGAAAATGGAGTGACGATCCCACCTCCAATTGTTATGCAAGCTGGTTGGACTACTGGTTAGAATATTTGGTATGTTTCTTTTTGGATCATAATCACCGCCTTCATGATGCGACTAGAGTTTGTCGTAACGCTTGGAAGCTTCGTGGTGATTTACGTGTGCTGCTGGTTGATTCCATGTATTTTTTTAAGTTTTCATCCTCCGAGGAACGCCAGCTTGTTCTTGAGGCAGAGCCTTCTTTTTTTGATGGAAAACCTTTTATTATTCTCCATGGACTCCGATGGTAGCTAGTGCTCGTGAACATGTTCTTTCTATTCCTGTTTGGGTTTACTTTTCGCATATTCCCTCTGCTTTACAGCCGTTGCTTGGATTGAATTGGCTAGCTTGTAACGTAGGAAAATTGAAATGTTTTGACTCAAATATAGTTGCTCGCGAAAAATTGGTGTATGCGAAGGCTTTAATTGAAATTACCCTAGACAAGCCCCTCCCTTCCTCTATTCATGTTCAACTTGCTGTAGGGCATGCGTGGATGTCCGTGTTTGTTACGGATGGGATCCTGACATTTGTACCGCATGTCATTCCTTTGGCCATCTTACCGTCGATTGCAAGCATTCTGTCGTCTCCGCGGCTGCTCCTAAGATCCCTCTGCCTCGCCCGTCACTTAGGAAATGGGTTCCTTCCTCTACCTCTCAGTCTATTCTTCCTCCTGTAGTGCCATTGTCTGGTCCAGATCAACCTCTGCTTTCATTTGCTAGGCCTGCCTCCTCTTCTGCTAATGATCTTGTGGTCCCTTGTGATGTTTCAACTATTCCTATAGCTGCTCTGGATCCGGTGCCGCCGAGGTTGCCTATTGTTTGGGTTGAGTTCGAAAGGTGTTGGGTTGATCTCAAATCTGATATGAGATTTAACCCCTTGGAGGATTCCTTTCTTAGATTTGTTTTCCGATGATCATCTGGACCTCAGATGCCTTCGTTATAGTACTGCTGGTGATTCTTTAGTTCTCGATTTGGTTGGTCAGTATGCGAGGTCGAATTCTGTCATGTTAGAAGATTCTACCTGGGATCGTTCTTTTATATACTCTTCTGATTCTGCGGACTATGACCCATGTCTTGCTGTGCTTTTTCGCCCCTTTGCTCGTATTATTGGGAATTCCCCTGAGGAAACTACCCAGGTTTTAGCGGTCGATGGTGCGTCTTCCTCTTTTGAGGAGTCCTAGTCGATGTGTCATTTATAGTAGCCGTGGCATCTCAGTCACAATTCTGTGCTGTATTTTCTTTTTCTTACTAGTAAGGTGCTTCTACCTTACTCCTGTATTAAACTGTTTTTATTACTTTGGTAATAAAAAGTGGACGGTCCACTATAAAACCGGCTGGCCTTGCCAAATAGAACTACAAGGAATTATCCCTTCTATTTATTATTTTAATAGATGGTACACCTATCCCTATTTTGTACATCTCTTTCTTTCGGGTACATTCCTTGTTATTTCACTTTTGGACTAAAACTGTATAATTTATAGAAATTTATAGTGTCACACACTTCATTTCAATGAATTAAAATACCGCTCAAACCCCACTCCATTTTATGATAACTTTAAATTTGGCATTTACTAATCCATACAAAATTCTCAAAAATTTACTACGATGACTAATTCTACATTTTTACTTGCTAAACTCATGTAAGTCTATAGATATAGAACTTATCACACTATTTCATTTATGAAGGTTTTCATTAATTTAGAAACTACTACTACCTATTATTTTCCATACTCAAGTATGTGCAATATTCAACCCTACAATTCCAAGATTCACTTCTAGTCATCCATGGAACACAACCACTATAATATAAATCTAGTAACATGTATAACATAAAACTCTCCCATTCTTTTACACTTGGTTTTCCCGTAGCCTTCAAGGGATAACACAATACCTTGACTTCTCGTAGCCTACAGGTATCATATTCTCATCTATATGGTACCAACCAATATCTTGTTGCTATAGCGCCAAGCCTATACTTACTGTTTCAATTAGGATTGCCTAATGTAATCAAGGAAATCACTATTTGTTACTCAACAATCCTAGTACAGATTGAAGTAGACCCTTCTTGTCCCTTTAATACTTCAAACTAAAAAACTTCTTGCATCTGCAGTATTCTTTGTACAACTAAAACATCTGGACTTACTTTTTTCTTATTCTGAAATAGGTTTACTTAAATCATACTTTTTAACCTTTCTTACATAAAAGATTCTACAATTCAAACCTTACTTGGATGGAGAAACACAAGGTTGTGTTCACCTTCACTACTACAACAAGTTTGACCTAGCATCCTGTCCTTCCAATTCAACCGTTGGCTGAAAAGGTTACTAAGTTCCCATGTTACTTTTTGTCTCGGTCCCAACCATTCCAATGATTCCAAATTCCATAGTTAATTTTCTCCTAGTGGGCTATTTAATCATATTTATCTAACTTCAACCTATTTCTTTCCTTTTAAATTTTAAGTGATAGTCGTACTATTTTCATTTTACCTTTTTAAATCAAAATCTTCGATTTCTTTTACATTTTCACAAAACTAGTAAGTTTTCTAAAACTTTAAAACCCTTTATAACAAAGTTTTCATTTTACTAAAATCGTGACTTTTTCTTAATTAAATTATCAAATATGATCAAACTTGACTTAGTAAAAACGTAAAGAAAAACACGCCTTTCTAATTTTTTTTTTTATAAATAAGAAATGAAATTTTCACGAAAGCGTATTTTATATTTTTTTCCAAAGATAATGTAGTATTTTTAACTTATTATAATTATTATTTTACGGATATATTAGAAACATTTATAAAACAATTTTGGATAGATAACTATTTCTTATTTATAAAAGGAATTCAAAAGTTAAGCCTTACATACTCTTCAATTTTTATTTTTAGTTTCAAAAGTTCTATTGTCAAAAGCAAAGTGCACATTGAGATAAGTATAACAATGTGTCTAAAAAAAACAAAAGCTTTAAAATAGTTATTAAAAATAACCTTTCACCAAGTTCTTTAATTTTGCTTTTTAAACAAATCTCATAAAGTTTATCTAACTATTTTATATAACATATTAGATACCTACCATTTCTAACTTTGTAGAAAACATTTTCACTGGTTTATCACTTACCTTGAAGTAGGCAATAGCAACCTATTTACCTAAGCCCACTTATTCCTAACGTTGCTCTAAGTGTATAACTTTTATGTCTTCCTCTTCAAAGATGGTTAACTCAAGTCTATTTCCTAATACAGCGTCCAACTTAAATATGGAAATAATCTAGCCATACCTTTAAGTAAATATGAGTTCTTGCAACTGCTACCAATATGAAAATATGATATCTACTTTAACTGGTGGAGTTTTCCTTAAGTTTGTAAAGTCCTTTTTCATGTTCCCCTTACATATTGTTGACATCTTATTCTTATTATATAGGTCTTTTGGTACTAATCTTCTTCGTTCACCCTTAATCCCATAATTACTTACCACTGCTAGCTGGTATAGAAAACTCTACTAGCTCTTCTTTATGGGGTAAACCACAATAAACGAGAAAAGTTTATCTTCCACCTTAACTGTTATAGCTTTAACATTCACCTGAACCCACAATTGTCTATTTATATAAGGGATATGCCAACAACTACCTTATGTGCTCAGACATATAGGGTGTTGTGTACTAATGCACCTATCAGAAAATCATTATTAGCTCTCTTAGTCAGATTTGGCTCATCCTATCTTCTCGCTTATGGATACCGACGTAACCATATAGGGATGTTTACACTTGGAACCTTAGCTGCCTTCTATGAGCCATTCTTTTAAGACTTGAACTCATTCTCACTACTTGTGTTTGAGAATTATTTTCAACTTTCCTATAAATAGTATAGGCACAAATAAAAGAAATTTCGATATATAGATAAGTTCATTTGTAATATTTTTTAAACCTTATATATATGTACATTTTCAAAACCCGTTTTTGAAAACTTTTGAAAAACATTTTGACAAACCATTTTTTCCAAAACTTTTCAAGTACATTTGTTCAATACGTGCCTAAGTTCTAGGGAATCCTAAACCTAAGCTCTGATACCAAATGTAACAATCCGCACCTCCCAACACACCGATCCAAAACCTAATGGGACTTTCGAACATGTCATGCTGAGAAATACGAGCTGTTAGAGTTTTAAAACTTTAGAGAGCATAATTACAAGGGTAAGTTCTAAGACATTCTACATTTTCAGATCTCACAGCTGAAGGAATTAAAATATAAGTACACAAAATAGACATCTAAGAAAAATAGTTTCCAAAATACTTGTTTTACAACAACACTATTTTCAAAGTATAATATAAGCTTTACAGACATTTAATACAATAGATGACTACAAAATGAATAAAAGATAAGAGAACTCTAATGTGAAGCTCCTTTCTCCATGTACTATGCCCAGCCAGCTGCTAACCTGTCATCCCGTGGTGCGTGAAAAATGAAAAGAAGGAGGCGAGTTAGATAAAAGTCTGGTGAATGAGTACAAGTTTAATATGTGATGATCATGAGCAGTTAACTTTAATACTACTTTAAGTGACATAGGGTGTGCTACAAGTGCCCGTGATCTTCTAAGGTCCAATACCTAAGGATTATTATTTAACACAAAAGGGTTGAACTACAAATTGAACCTCGTACTAATGATCGACCAATGCTCCTAGAGCTATCAAATATAAAAACATCGCCCATACGCTGCTGTGGAAACTGCTCTGCCAAAATTACTTACAACCATCACTACGCCTGGAGAGGGAAAACCCCAAAATGCAAACTCGTTATGTGACTTATCGTATGCATCCATGTTCATCTCTCCACCGTAGTGGAAAAATGACTCTTATCGTACTGTGCCGGCGTCCACCTGTACCACGTCGTGTCAGAACCATGCATATAAGGACTCCCGTTAGTATCAGGCTCCATTTTATACTCTATAGCCTCTTATCGTATTGTGCTGGCTGGACTATCCTTTAGAATCTCCTATTAGCAGTAGGCTCAGTCAACTGGTGTCTCCATCAATGTTGCACGTCCACTACAAAACACCCTCTAAGTGTCTGCGAAATACATCGCCTAAGTCAACTATGTTTCTGCGAAATACATCGCCCTAGTTTACTCCATGTCTGCGAAATATATCATCCTAGCCAACTCTATGTCTGCGAAATACATTGCCCTAGTCAACTCTGATTCTCAATTGGTATTTAACTATTACCCAATACCGTGATGACCTATTGTCCTTTGAAAAGTAACTAACTTCCCTACCATCTCTAACGTGTATACTTAGCCCCAAAATAGGCCCAACAAAAAAGTTTCCATTTATATATTTTCCTTTTCTAAAATATATAATTTTTATTCTTTAACTTGGGCCTTAGGTCGAGGTTCGACATCTGCAATTTTCAGTTTGAACGGTCAACCGCTAGACTTCTCTGGTCGACCACTACTGATCGACTGCTGGTGGTCCAGGGTCAATAGTTCATGTACAAAATTCAACGTTTTTGCTTATTTTTAATGTCCATCCTTATTATAGTCTGATTCAACTCGTTAATAGTAATTAGTCAACCCTAATTACTAGATGACCAGTCTTAGTATCAATTTGCAATTCGATTTGGTTGATTGGTTTAGGGTTTCAAAATTTGACAAATATCCAGTTGAACAATTTACTGTAATTTCAAATCTATGATTATAGATTTCAACTTAGAGTTTCACAATTTAATTAACAGAAAAGGTGTACTTCCATCAAATCAGGTTTAACAATTTATAGATTTTAATCTAGTGTTTTACATGTTTCAAATTAGGTTTCTAACATCCTAAATGAAATAAAATAGTTTAACCTAACTAAAATAATCATCTTACTAAAATTGTTCCCACTCACCTGAACCCTAAGCTCTTTTTATTTGCTTTGCTTGAGAATTGCCTCTTCGTATACTAGCACCGCTTGCTCCTTCTTGATCCAATTGCTTATGTTCTTCTAGGTTGACTTTATTTTGATTATTGAGAATATTTAGGGTTAGAGGAGAGGTTGGATATTGGCAGAGTTTTGTTACAGTAAAGTGTTGTGTAGATTGTAAGATTAGGTTAGGCTAGAATTTATAGAAGTTAGAAAATAGTTTAGGCTATTAGATTTAGGTTAGAGAACATTTAATGTTATCTCACTTGCTCATCAGTTGCTTGGCTGCAAAGTAACCATCTCAACCGTTCAAACATGTCATAGGTGATCCCAAAACACATGATTTAACACAGTCACGGTCGATCCTTAAATGGCCATGGTTGACCCCTACCGATCAACCGTTGGATTCTCATGGTCGATCCCCAATGTACAATTTTGTATATATTTAATTTTTAAATTTTTTCGTTTTTTTTTCAAATCTTCCAACTCCCATAACTTCTTTATACTGACTCTGATTTTGAAGCGTTATAACGTAATGGTGTAAATTTCGTAGACGAATTCAGACATGTGTGAAAGTTTTCTTTTAGTCCTTGTTTTAATTAAATTTACTTTTCCTATTAAATTTCTATTAAATGCTTGTTAAATTTTACATAACATTTTGAGATGTTACATTCTAGGTCTCTAACAATCAAAATGACCTAATCGCTGATGTCTTTAGACCTCGATCACTCTTTATGTGCTATATATCATTTAATCAAAACCTAACAGGTATGGTGCTAGGCCAATTTCAGAGATCAATTAATAAGACTGAAACTATCATATCAACAATAACCCAGATCGTCTGACATGGTGTTGAGGTAGAAAAGAAAGCTACACCTCCAAGTTGATGTAAAAATTCTTAACATGCTCTGGTACACATATTTTCAGTTACTTTAGCCCTATTTAGAAAATTAAAGCCCCCAAGGTTAAAATCTATAAATGGATCGCTCTACACAATAAACTTAACACTATATCCTATCTGATTTGAGGTCATCCACCACTATAAATTTTAATATTTATAATAATCCTTGCTATTTCTACAACTCTATGCCTAAGACCATATCTCACTTGTTTTTTGACTACCCTTTCTCTCAACACATTATCAAAAAGGTTCTTGACATTTTTAACATGGATATCACTACCCTGATGCCTCCTTTACAAGAACATTGGAATTAATTTATATTAAACCTTACATAAACAACTAATAAAATACTAGACTCAATCTATTCAATCACTTGTTGGACCTTGTACTATAAACATAATCAATGTATATTTAACGATACATATAAAAACACCGATTCAATTATTTTTACTTCTGGTTGGTTTATTTATCTATAAACAGGAACTACTCGTAGCCACTCAGAATTGAGAAGTCTTCTTGAAAGATTCGCATGATATCAACACTCTACTAATGACACGCCACAACTCCTCACTTACTTAACAAGTTCAGGCTAACTCATCTTCAAGCATCATTTCTCTACAACCTGCCCCCATCAACTTATCTACTTGCACGGTCAGCACGTACAATATCCCTGGGGAAGCATTGCAATGCCCTTCACTTGCAACTTCATCTCATAGCAACACTTTACCTTTTGGAAATGTTTTAGTTCAAAAATCCTATACAAACATCATGTTGGCCTTCAATATGCTCAGTTCTTGCATATAGTTATACATGTTGCGTGAGTTCCAGCTATGCAACACGCTTCAGCCCACTTAAATTACCTCTTTAATCTGTTCATGCCATTTCAAACTGCAACCTTCATTGCAAGCCTTCAATGCAACCATGCAACCACTTGTTTGTAACACCCTTCAATGTAACCATGCAACCACTTTAGAGTACAACCTTCAATGTAAGCCTTCAATGCAATCATGCATATACTACATGTATAGCCCACTTTTTTGTACCACCATGCAACCACAGTGTAACCTTGCATATTTCTCTTACTCATTACTCTGTAGATCATGTCCAGCATTGTCAATTGTTAAGCATTACTTCCTACATGGCATGTAAAATATGAACCTTCTAGTTTGTAATAAATGTAGGCTTATTCACCACATACGTAGCTTGATTATTTTGCTGACATGATGATCATCTATATAATTTTCTTTTGCTTCATCATACTTTATACTTAAGAAATAGTTGTAACACCATCTACCAGGCCTTTTGGTAGTCTTTATCTTTTTAAAAATAAATAATTTTGAGTGCTCTCCTAAAAACCACTCTTTCATCAAAAAAGTATTGCATATATTAGTTGATATGTTCATGTAAGCCTATGACGTACATCGCCTTGTTTATTTTATTATATCAGTTTAGATGCATAATGGTTTTTGCATTTTACATATGTATTGAATGGTTACTCATCCATAAATAATTGCAAGTATATACATAGAACGTTGCATACATTTTGGATACATGGCATGAGCATTTGCATTTAGGAGGTCGACTAGTTCAGGAGACCATCTACTTTTGCATTACATACATGTATTATATGCATTCCATACCTATATGTGCATGTTGCACTAGAAATTTTGAAATTAAGGACAATGGTTGCAATTGGTTGATGGTTGGGTATACAGTTGTAGGTATTGATCTTTTTAAGAGCATGTTGCATTTTTCCATCCTTGGAGATTTTGAGGACAAAATCATTTTAAGTAGGGGAGAATGTAATACCCAAAAAATATAAATAATGAATTAAAGTAATAAAAAAGGGTAAAATGGTAATTTTACATAAAAGGATGAAATAGTAAGTTTTGTAGATAATAGAATTAGTCTATAAGACCTATTTCACTGCGTCTGGAATGTCGTTTACAGTTAAAAAACATATAAACTTATCAGACAAAAATGGCTAAATCTGTGGAAATTTGAACCAGTGCCGTTTTGGTAAATAATTAGTGCAACCCAAATTTAAGAAAACCTAAATTTTCACCTATAAATAAGTTGTGAAAGCCTAAGCTTCTCATTAGAAATCCATTCATCATTTACATCTTAGAAACATTAAATCCAAATATATTTATCCTAATCTCCTTCAAATTTCTAACTTATAACAAAAAGAAAATAAGTTGAAGAGAGAAAGAGGATGAATAACAACAAATTAAAATATAGAGATCTTGAAAAGAGACTCAAAAGGAGGGTTTTCAAGGCTAAAGATAAGAGAAAGCCTAATCGGTGAGTGGAAATCTTTTTCTACCTATATGATTTTTTATATGCTCTTATCTCATTTCCATAGCCTATATTAAATTAAAATGAAGAAACATAGATTGAATTATAATATCAAATTAATAATTGGAATTAAGTCATTGACCATGGAGGTTGAAGTGATATCTCTAGTTGTAATTTGATCAATGATGAAATGTTCGAAGTTGAAACAATACTTCGCTTGGTAAGAATAAATCATAAATTTTATTGAATTATACCTAAAAATCTAGAATGAATCTCATAGATATAAATTGAAATTAATACAAAATGGATATGTTATTAATTGGATTGATGTTTGGTTGTTTGGAGTTGAAATGATACTCCGATTGTTAATAACAATCAATTACCATTTTGAAATGCAATTCTAAACTAAAGCAAACCACCTACACATGTGTGTAACTATATAGAACATATATGATTACAATTAAGTTAGTGAATCGATATTGTGAAAAGAATGAATATGATTATTATTAAACCAAATCAAGCAATAATATAACGATGCCAATGAAACAGAAATGGACGCTGTGAAAATATAATAGGCCTAGTAAGTGATAAAAATGAGATAACTCAAGCCACTAGAAGTCTAGAATGTACCTAGGGCTAAGAGGTAGTGAACCTATTAATGAATTTCTTCGTTAATCGTAAAAAGTGCAAGGAAAAAACCTTGGTTAATGGAAAGTTTTGGAGAGCCTTAGTTAACCTCAACGATTGTAAGGAAAAGCGACAATTGGCCGAGTTATGGCTTAAGAGTAGTGAGTAAGCAGGCTTAGGTCCATGATGAAGCCATAAGCACGATCATGTTGAGTTTATATGTTCTTGAAGGCAATTTATGTAGACAATTATATGCAAAAATGGAAATCAATTATTTGAGTAAATTTGGAATTCGAAGCAAGCTATGATTAAAAGAAATCACAATGCTTAGGAATTCGAAAGAAAGCCATAATTCAAGACATCTTAGTCATATTCCATATAATAGTTGAATGTACAAGGTCCTATGTGCAATAGTACATTTGACACTAAAATCATCAAATTGATTTAGGGTTACAAAGTTAAAAATGTAAGAGATGAGAAAAGAATGATTCGCCCCTTCTCCCATACCCCTAGGTCTATATTTGTAGGGGTAGAAGTGTGGCATGGCTACTTAGCTTCAGCATGCATGAATTTCGGCAACATCAATGCCGCATGGCGCTAGGCCTTATTCACTGATGATCTTCGACATTTCTTGGTGCATAGTAGAACTTCGTTGCTGTTCCAATAGTGGATGCATTTGGCATCAGTGACTTCCGACATTGGCAGCCTCTTCCATGGTAATCATTATTATACCTTGGATTAATGATATTCGATGCTCTTTATTAGTAGGAAGCGGCATCAACATGGAGCAACATCAATAGGAAACGATATCAATTAACATCGTATCTGACTTAATAGCCTTCATGGATGTTGATGACCTCCAACATCAACATTGCATTTGTAGATGTGCGGTATCCTCCAGTAATTGATAAAATACGTCATCAATAAGATGCGGCATTGATAAAATACAACATCAATAAGATGCGACATAAATCATACCACTATAAAACTGACGGCTTACGGTATTGATTATGTTCGACATCACTGCTTTCTTGATGAATTATTGCATTGATTTTATCCGGCATTGCTTAGCGATGTAAGAAATTCGATATTAATCATCCAACTTTATAGATGGTATGCGGCAATGATGTCATTTGGTGTCCTTGGCTTCATTGATGAGATGCAATATTGCACATTAACCCATGTTGATGACGGGCGGCATCAAAGGCCTTCGATGTTGGCTCATTACCATTTTTTCGGTGTCGATTACTGATGCGGCATCACATCTATGTCACACGCTGCATGTCTTCGAAAATAATATTTGTAGTAACATTCTCCCCACCAGTGTAATGGAAGCGTTGACCTTTCAGGTCAACAATCTCATAAATAATGCTTGCCACCTATTGGTATCTCAAGTGAATCTAACCATTCATTTTGATTAAATCGACGGTAACTGTACATCTTCCTTTTTTCTATAAGTAGAAGAGCTTCCATTTATTCCACTCTTATCTGTAATTAAAAACTAAAGCAAACGAAATTAAAATTCGCTAAATTGTTTATAGATCCTAGGTTTTTGATGGCAAAGTTAAAATCAAGGTATGATTCTCCTTTTATTGATTAAATTAATATGACAAATCAGGTAATCTAGAATCAAAATCGTTGTTAAAGTTTAATTAGGGATGTTAATTACGAATTGGCATTTAGGTTTGATTATATAGCTTCGATGTTCATACTAATGATTAGGTTGACAATCATTTTTTCTTTCAGTTTAATTTAGCGTTAAATTTCTATGTTACTTGAAGGAATTTTAGGTTAATTAATAATTAAGTGACATTGAAAATGAAAATTTGGGTGTTCTTAGTTTAATAATGAAGGGGATAGTTTATTAGACTCGATATCCAATACTGCTTCATTATATATCAACATTAAAATCTTATGACATCACTATAATATTTGACGTTGACTTATTTTCTTTTGTTTTACGCCGAAACTGATGTTTTACGATATTTATATGATGTTCAGCATTAATTAAGTTCTCTATTGATCCATTATCCTGATAGTTAATTTTGAGGTTTAGAAAATCTATGACGCAAAACTTTTCATATTGTTAATGACTAAAGAGAAGTGCGTCAACTAATTTTAGGGACATAGGAGTCATTGTTACAGGAAAGATTATGTCGATTAGATGCAACATTAACAAGTTTGGTATTAACTAAAAATGTTGTCGAATATTCGATATTGACTTAGGGGGTTATGGTTTGATACCGATAACTAGACTGTTTTTAATTATCTTTCAGTAGTCACTTTTAACATTATAACTTAAGCTTTATTCAACACCATAATTGTTGCAGCAACATATAAGTCGTTTATAGATTTAGCATTCTTTATTGATGTTGGAAACCTTATTACTTCGACATTGATTATAGTTGCGGCATTACATTGTTGCTTTATAGTATGACCTATGCGATTTTTGACATTGATATACCCATTTTACGTGGGTTTATTGATGCAATATTGTACTTAAAATACCTTTATGTTAACTTTTATTCAGATTTCATACAAATTATCATACGCTTACTTTATTGTCATAAGTTTAACATTTGCTTGTGTACTATTAATCAACCTAACAGTTCAAGTTTTTCATGAATTCACTACTGACTACTCAATGGTCACTGATTTATTGTAAATACTATGTTAGGCTTTGTATTTTTAATATATTGGTGTGATAAGTAGATCACTTATATGCCTTTTGACTTAGTATATACTAATCCATCTGTATAATAAGCACTAGTATTTCTCAAATTTTGAATAATATCACCTAGTAGGTAAATGGAAGGCCAAAAGACAACCAAGAAGTTCGTCAAAAAGACTAGAACAGGCCCCAAGGCTTCACCTTCTACTAATAAGAAAGGGGACCATCTCTTGAATCCTTTACATATCACAAATCAAGCTGAAGTAGACTCTATCTTGGAGTGATTCGGCATTACTAGAATTGAAGCTATTCCTTCTTGTCCTATTGCCAACATCTGTAACCTGCTAGAAGGGTATTTTGCTTTCACCTTAATCCACATCTAACATGTGGGCTACCTTGCCCTTTTGACTTTCTTTTGAGATACATGGATCATTTAAACATCTCCCCAATCTAGTTCACTCCAAATGCGTATACTTACCTGACATGCCTAGAAGTCCTTGCTTGGGAAGCTAGACTTCCTTCCTTGAGTGCCGACGTCCTCCATTCTATAGCTGGCCCTACAAGAATAGGAGATCAGTAGGATAATCCATTATACCGCATCGTCCCCTCCCGAAAAGCCTAATCACTGACACTGTCAATAAGACCAAGGAATGCGAGATGCAATTCTTCTACGTTAGGTGTTATTCCAGCATCAAGGAAACTTTCTCCACCACCAATAATTTTCTTTTTCTTGTTACTCATTGTTAGCACCAAAATTGGTCACTAACCTCGTTTAGAAAGACTATGTAGAGAGATTAATGAAGAAAGTCAATTTAAACAGAGAACAATATGCTAAATTGAATGCAAAGACGAGAACACCAGATTTATAGTGGTTCGGCGTAACTGCCTACATCCACTTTGAGGTTAAACTTTATTGCTTTACTTGATATTTGATTACAGATACAATCCGTACACCAACTACTTGAATACAATTGCTAAGTGAAAAGAACGAGCCTTGAAAGCAGCAGAGTCTCCCTAGTGTTCTCGAAAAAAGGTCCCTTTCTCTGTGCCCCTGCCTCTCTATTTATAGGCAAAGATGGGCTGGACTCCCCTGGTGGGCCTGGCAGCCGTTTACCTCATCCCAAAAAGAGTGAGTTCTAGGTGCCGAACCATCGATGCCGAACAGAACGATGCCGAACCATCGACGCCGAACAGACTGATGTCGAACCATCGATGCCGAACAGACTAATGCCGATCCATCGACGCCGACCGGACTGATGCCAAACCATCAATGCCGAACAGACTGACGCCGAACCATCGATGCCGAACAGACTGATGCTGAACTATCGATGCCGAACATACCGATGCCGATCCATCGATGTCGAACAGACTGATGCCGAACCATCGTTGCCAAACATCTCTAGACGCCGATCAACTCCGTATGTCGAATGTTCTGCCATGCCGAACGATGTGTGGATGCCGAGCAATATGGAATGCCGAATGTTCTACCATGCCGAACGATCCATGTATGACGAATGATCTATGTATGCCGATCACTCTAGAATGCCGACCCATGTATGCCGAACGATCTATGTATGCCGATCACTCTGGAATGCCGATCCATGTACAATACCGAACGACCCTCCATGCCGATCGATGTGCTAGTGCCGAGTGCCTAGTTGCCTGGTCAAACCTTCAGGTAACACTTGCCCCCCAAAGTACATCATGTGGTTAAACGTGGTGTGCTTTGAATCATCCTGGATGTCGAACGATATGTCCATACCGAACGACACAGCTGAAGCCGAGCACCCTGGATGCCAAACGACAAAGCCGATGTCGAGCACCCTGGATGCCGAACAATGTCGATTTGACCGGTTCTACCGGTTATAGTCTCTTCAACTTCCCTTCTCTCTATATAAGCCGATGCTCCTTCTTCTTCTCCCTTTTACTTTTACCTCTGCTTTTCAGTACTTACGAACTTTGCCTCTCAACATACTTCAGAGAATTATCTACTTTTCCCTTCCCTTCTCAAACACCATACGTAGCCTCATTTCCTTCCCCAACTAATTGAATCCAATTAAAACCGCGCTCCCTACTCCAGAATCTCCCCGAGCTTCGACTCATCTCTTAGGTAACAAACTTTTCCTTAAATACTTCACTCCGATTAGGGAACCTAGCATGAGATTCGAACTCGCGAATCTCTGCAAAATCAAGGTCGGAAGTAATTGCGTGGAGCAGGAGGAATTAAGGGCGAAGTGTGGGTGTTTTAAAGGAGTTTAAGGCTAGACAGACGATAGAAGAGAAGAGGATGGCAGAGGTGTTTGAAGGAGGGAGTTGGTGGAAGACGTATTGATGTGGCTCGGTATTACTTCCTTATACTGAGCGATGGAAGTGAAGTATGGTAGTGAAATTGGTGTTAAGGTTTAGTGAAGTGGATCGGTATGACCGTGATTTGACACGGCTTGCCGAACGACTCGGGTACGTTGGTTGGGAGAGATGGAAAAGAAGGAAAATGATGCTAAGGGCAGAAGGCCGAGTGAATCAACTCGGCACGACCTGCTACGTGCACTCGTTTTCAGGCCGAATAGAAGAGAGTTCGAACCGAATTCTGGTCAGATAGAATTTTGACCAAGCAGAATTTTGGCCGAACAGAACCTAAACCAAACAAAACCTAAGCCGAACAGAACTTAGCCGAATAGAACTTAAACCGAACAAAACCTAAGCTGAACAGAACCTAAGCCAAACAGAACTTAAGCCGAACAGACTTTTGACCGAATAGAACTCCAAGCCGAACAAAGTTCTAAGCCGAACAGAACTTAAACCAAACAAAACCTAAGCCGAATAGAACCTAAGCCGAACAGAACTTAAGCCGAACAGAACTTAAGCCGAACAGACTTTTGACCGAACAGAACTCCAAGCCGAACAAAGTTCTAAGCCGAACAGAATTTTTTGACCGAATAGAACTCTAAGCCGAACAGAATTCTAAGCCGACCAAAATTCTAAGCCGAACAGAATTTTTGACCGAACTCCTATTCATCTTGCCTAATCAAACATCAAACACAAAGACAAGGACTTAAGCATACCAGCATATCGAACTAATCTGGACTGATAACTTCTTAGTTTCAATAATCGCAAGCCTGAACTTAAACAAATAAAAATGGATTAAATCTTTTAACACGCAGTGCCAATGTCCGAGTTCGAAATTGAATACATTGTAATGCTGGCTTTCAGAGACGGTCAGCAATGACGGTCTTCAATCCTGTGACTTATAATTTCTTAGCATTTACATTTGAACGATCGCACTAGTTCACACACTACACGGGGGGAATATTCGTATTGTTAAGTCTGGCGTCGATTATTTTTTAAGTATAGTTCGAACAGGTATTTTGCTAGATTCAATCTTTATCAACGATGTCTCGGAAATCTAGCTCCGCCACGATTTTGGACAGGCCTGGGCCGTCCTCCTGACGAGAAGTCGTAGATACTTCAAATCCTTCAACTTCTCCGGCACATGACTTAGCTCCCGATGCGCTGGAGGCAGCAATTTTCCTAGACAACCCCATCGATTCACTTGCTTCAAAGATCAACGAAAGTACACTCCGCTGGATATGCTCTGTCCATGGAATCCCCTTTGATGACGTGCTAGTCCCATCGGGGCATGACCATCCACACTTGGCCCCATTCTGATAAACAGCCTATAACAAATTCATGTGCTGGGTTGGCAGTGTGCCACCATTCAACTCGTTTCTTCGGGATGTGCTGCAATACATCGACGTTGCTCCATCGCAACTGCACCCGAATGGCCATGCGTTCCTCTACGGCACTTGCATCCTCTTTATGAATGTCTTCTCTAGGCTTCCAACTCCAGGCGATATCAGATACATATATTGCATCAAGAAGCGGAAGGATAGCCCATCATTCGTGTTTCTCGAGCCGCACAACAAATGTCAAATCTTAACTGGAGCGTGGACCAAGTTCGCTCTGTATAAATAGGAATGGTTCTATGTACGTTGTCCTCTCGGCTTTGCGAGGAGATGGGTCGAAGGAAGTAAGCCTTATTTCTTGAACCGTTACTTGTGTTTAGCAGCAGTCGTACCTCTTCTAACTTTTACCCGTCTTTCCAGGTATCACTCCACGTCCTGACGGCCGCGGATATTCTGATGCTGTCGAAGCTATTCGAGCCCTTCCTGCCGGGGAACGTGACATTAGAGCTCTCATTTAGAATGAGTCACTTACAAGGCTTGGGATTTTGGCAGAAGGCCGTCGGATAAGCCTTCCTTAGGGTGTCACCATTCCTAGGCCTGCCCCTGGGAAAGGGAAAAAACAGGCTGAGTCTTCAGCGCGCAACGCTCCTAATACACTAGAAGAGGGAGAAATTAAGGAGACTGAGACACCCGAAGCACAAGATGAGAATGTCGGCCACACTCAAGACCCAACGGTCGAAGTTCACGACATTGAAACGTCATCTTCCCCTTCTAAGGGGAAAAAGAAAACGACGTACACGATGAGGAAGGAAAAAATTGGTGGAACTTCTAAAATTACCCTTGTCCCAATGGAAAAAGAAGCTTCCTCACAACATTTAGAAAGTTCTCTGAAGGGCCTGTCGAACCTTACCATTCCTGAGGATCTACTCAACTATGGTTTCGACGATCTAGAGGCCCTCAAGTTTCATTCGCCCGCTAGAGGCGATACGGGAGTTCAAACCCGAATCCAGGGAGATAACACTCCAATTAGTAAAGATAAAGGAACTGGTCTGTCGGGGGGAACACTAGGACACACACGCACACATGCACTTCACCATACACTTCAATTTTTGCCATTACCCCAATTCTTCCTAACTCGTTGTTATTTTTATTCTATGAAGGTGACATGGGACGCTCCCACGGATTCGATCGTCTCCACGGCTCATCCATTTTCCACCATTCCGGCCGGGATTCGGGATCTGGCAAGCGTTGGGATAGGGACGATTACGGAGATCGTGACAATCGTCCCTGGGACTCGACTTATCGGAAGAAATCGCATTCTCAATCTTCATACTCTCGCAATCTTCCTCCTCAAATAGAAACGGACAAAGAAAAATCTTCGTAGAAGGGGTCTCAACCCGATGTTTCCCAAGATCAACATTCCCGTTCATCAAGCACACGACAATCTCAGGAACATCGTAAGAGAACTGAACTTTCAAAACCTTCTCCCCTGTTCCTGCGGCAGACCCAACTATATCAGAGAAGCTGGTCGAACTTAAAGCTAAATTTCCCAAAATCTGCTTTGACGGTCTGAAGTTCCTCCCAGCTATTCATCACATTCCGGGACACGTCAAGCAGAGTGCCATTACTTGCAACAACGACGTCTATGTTCAACATGACGCGTTTGTTCATTTGGTCGAAAAAGTCTCGAAAGTATCCGCTGAGCATCAACAAGAAATCGACCGCTTGAAGCTCGAAGCTATCTTTGATAAAGACATCATCAAAAATCAGGACGAAGAGCTCGCTTTGTACAAGTCTAAACTTGAAACTGCGGAATAGAGTGCCAAGGAGACTGTGGAGGCCGTCGCTCGTCTAGAGACGACCCATAAGAAAGAACTTGACGTCGCAGTCCAGTGCAGTGGGGCCCTAGCTTTAGAAAAAGATTCTATTAAAAAAGAAAGGGATGCACTCGCCCTGTAGGTCAAAGAGTTGAAGGAGCTACTCTCTAAGGAGAGGGAAGAGAAGATAGCGGCTCAAGAGGAGTCTTAACGGTACTGTGACGAGATTGTCGATACACGTCTCTTGAAGACAAAGCTCGAGGATGAGCTTTCTAAGGTTGGGACAATGAAAGATGAAGCCCGCGAGGAGGGCAAGAAAATAGCTTCTGCGGAGATCGACTCCCGCCTTGAAGCGGTTGCAGAGGCCGGTAGAGAAGAAATCAAGTGTATGTTCGACCCACTAATAGCCGAATACAATGCCCGTGTCCACATGCACCGGGACTTGACCTTTTTAGGCGAGGGCACCTTGAATCTTTGGCCGAGGCTTGGGAGACTTTAATAAAGATCAGGCAAGTGGAGTCGGGCGTCGAGGAGGTTGACGATGAGGCTTTAGTGAAAGAGTTTCTCAGGGGGAATGAGCCATCAGACTTGTCCGCAGCTATGGTTCTCTTTGGTAAAGGCTCTTCTCCGTCAAAAAGAAAGATGATGAAGCTGGTCCATCTGGAACCGAGGCTGCAGCCCCTCCTTCTACTCAACCGGCCGATCGGCCAGCACTTGACCTGTTTGAGCAGCTTGCCGCCTATGATCCGGAAGACCCCGGCCTCGGCATTCACGTGCTATCTCCCATTCTGGAGGGTGAAACTCCACGCACAGCTGAAAGCCAGTAAGAAATTGGTATAAAACTCTTCATCTAGAAGTTCAAAGATCTGTCGCTTTCTGTGATCGGTCATTGGTCCTGACGTTTGTTCTTTATGTTTTTGTACAGGCTGCTCTAACCCTGAACCGACTCCGAGGAGCGATGACGCCAAGGAGGAGATGGGGAAAACAAGCGATGCTACTCACGTGGGAGTAACTCCCGGTCTTGATGCTCAAGTGATCGGGGCGCTAGATGATGATAAGTCTGACACTTCATCTCTCGTTGAAGGGAGTTATGAAATTGAAATCACGGGCGCCTCAGAACCCACTTCGAAGGTGAGTATGAAGGAACGACTCGCAGAGGAGAAGAAGAAGAAAGTTGATATCAAGGTCGAGTCTTAAGTACTTGAACTCACCGATCCGCTGAAAAGGCCTCTGAAAGTCATCCTTCCTGGCAAATCCAAACCACTGGATGTTCCTCCTCCCACTCCTGACTCTGCTTCCTTGGCAAGAAAAAAGTCTAAGAGGAAGCGTGAGGGAGAGGAGTCATCTGAGAAAGCAAAGGAGGACAAGAAAAAGAAGCCGAAGAAGTAGCCACTATGCTCGTTCAACGAGATTTTTCCTAGGTCATGTAACTACTTTTGGCTTTTCGTTTTCGTAGTTTATGTAGATAGATTTTTGACTCCAAGTTTTGGAGGAGTGGTTGTACCCCATTTTGGATTATTGAATAAAGTTTAGTTTCTTGTCATTTGAACGATTTCTGCTTTTTAGCTTTGTGTATAACTGTGGTCGAAACTCAAGTTCTTGTGAGTTGCATAAATTTCCAATCCATTCTTACATTGTTCGGACATTCTTTGGAATTGTACATCTCTTGTTTCACATTTTTGGTACTTACAATATTTTCTAATCCACGCTCCGGGGACTTAGAGTAATTCGGTCCGCATTCAGGGGACCCGGCGGTTCAATTCGTTTATACTCTAGTCCGCGCTCTGGGGACTTAAAGTACTCCGGTCTGCACTCAGGGGACTCGAAGATTGAAGTCGTTTATACACTAGTCCACGCTTTAGGGACTTAGATTACTCCGATCCGCACTCAGGGGACTCGGAGATTGAAGTCGTTTATACTCTAGTATGCGCTCTGGGGACTTAGAGTACTCTGGTCCGCACTAAGGGGACTCGGAGATTGAAGTCGTTTATACTCTAGTCCGCGCTCTTGGGACTTAGAGTACTCCGGTCCGCACTTAGGGGACTCGAAGATTGAAATCGTTTATACTCTAGTCCGCGCTCTGGGGACTTAGAGTACTCCGGTCCGCACTCAGGGGACTCGGAGATTGAAGTCGTTTATACTCTAGTCCGCACTTTGGGGACTTAGAGTACTCCGGTCCGCACTCAGGGGACTCGGAGATTGAAGTCATTTATGCTCTAGTCCGCGCTCTTCGCACTCAGGGGACTCGAAGATTGAAATCGTTTATACTCTAGTCCGCGCTCTGGGGACTTAGAGTACTCTGGTCCGCACTCAAGGGACTCGAAGATTGAAGTCGTTTATACTCTAGTCCGCACTCTGGGGACTTAGAGTACTCCGGTCCGCACTTAGGGGACTCGGAGATTGAAGTCGTTTATGCGAGTTCGTACATCATACCGAATAATGTAACTCCAGCAGTACATCATCAGATTATAAGGTACATAAACATCAATAATTCATGGAAAAGACGGCTTCAAGCCTTTATTAATGAAACAAACTAAATTGTCCGATTACATGCTGAAAAGGAAACTAAGAATCAATGGAATAAAAACATACAGCAAACAATTATACCTAAAATAGGAAAGAAAAACGCTAAATGTAATAACGTCGCAAATGTTCACTATTCCACGCTCGGGGGAGTGTCACGCCATCAACGGTCGCTAGCTTGAAAGTTCCCTCTCCAAGCTTCCGTTCAATGACATATGGACCTTCCCAGTTGGGATTCATACGTGATGGTACTAGGAAAACTCGTTTCAAAACGAGATCACCCACATCAAAGATTCTTGGGCGGACTTTCTCGTCGTAATATCGCTTGACTCGATGCCTATATGCTGCCGCCCTTAATTCAGCTTCTTCACGTTTTTCATCAACGTAGTCCAGTGATTCCAACAAGAGATCCTGATTCATCTTAGGATCATAATGTGTCACCCGATGTGATGGAACTTCAAGCTCAATGGGTATAACAGCTTCTGAGCCGTATGCCAATGCAAATGGAGTGTGGCCAGTCGTGGACTTGTGGGTAGTTCTATAAGCCTATAGCGCTGTTGGAAGTTCATCTACCCACTTGCCTCCAGCCTTTTCCAAACGCTTCTTCAATATGGACTTGATTATTTTGTTCACGGCTTCAACTTGTCCATTAGCCTTCAGATGGGCAACGGCGGCGAACTTTTTCTCAATGCCGTACTTTGAACAGAAATCTTTGAACTCTCTACTTTCAAACTGAGTTCCGTTGTCTGTAATGATGGTTCGCGGGAGGCTAAAGCGGCATATAATGTTTCGTACAACAAAATTAATGACCTTCCTGGAGGTGATTGTGGCTAAAGGCTCTACCTCGGCCCACTTCGTGAAGTAGTCGACCGCAACTATCGCGTATTTTGCACCACCTTTGGATATAGGCAAAGAACCGATTATGTCGATTCCCTAGATTGCAAACGGCCAGGGACTAACCATTTGTGTGAGTTCCGTTGGTGGAGCTCTCGGCTTTTTTGCTTATCTTTGACACTTGTCACATTTTCTTGCATAATCTGCAGCATCCCGATTCACAGTTGGCCAATAGTATCCATAACGGAGGATCTTTTTTCTAGCGTTTGCCCCCCATTATGGTCGCCATATTCTCCTTCATGAACCTCCTCCAAGACCCGCTTTGTCTCATCATGGGCAATGCATCATAATAAGGGGACCGAGAACCCCTTCCGATACATTACTCCATCCTGCATCACATATCGTGCGGCTTTTCGAATGACCTGTCGTCTTTCGCTCCTTTTTTCTGGTAAAGTCCCGGCCATCTGGTATAGTTTGAATGGGGTCATCCATGACTCCCTCCCGATTCCCGTTTCCAACACAAAATCAACTTTCATCGCATCTATGCTTGGAGCATGTAAGGTTTCAACGGGAACCAATCCCATTTGCTGTGCATCGCCAGTGCTTGCGAATTTAGCCAACGAGTCGGCTTCCTTGTTCTGTTCACGTGGGACATGCGAAATGTCATAATGTTAGAAGTTCGCCAATAGTTCCTGAACCAGAGCAAGGTACAGAGCAAGCTTCTGTCCCCTTGCTTGGTAATCTCCCCGCACTTGGTAGACTACCAACTGTGAGTCACAAAATATTTCGACTGACCTTACCTCGAGTTCTCCAATAAGCTTTAAACCAGCAATCAATGCTTCATATTCTGCTTCATTATTCGTAGCCGGGAAATTGAGCTTCAAAGCGTAACAAATCGATCGATTTTCTGGAGTCACGAGAACTACACCAGCTCCGGAGCAACGGTCATTTGATGCACCATCGGTGTACAATTTCCATTCAATGGGGGGAACGACACTGTGACCATCTGGTTCGTCAGATACAGTAAACTCAGCGATGAAATCTGCTAATGCTTGCCCTTGTATGGCTCTTCATGGCAGGTAGGTAATATCGAACTGACTCAACTCGATATTCCATTTTAACATCCTTCCAGAAGTTTCTGGTCGTTGGAGTACCTGCCGTAAGGGCTGATCGGTATAAACACTGACTGAGTGTGCTTGAAAGTATGGACGCAGCTTACATGATGCAATCACCAAGCAATAGGCCAATTTCTCAATTTTAGGGTAATTTCTTTCTACCCCCATTAAATGTTTGCTAACGTAATACACCGGCTTTTGGAGTCGGTCCTCCTCGAGGACTAAAGCCGCACTTATAGCATGTGGGGATACGGCCAAGTATACGTACAACATCTCGTGGTCTACTGGTTTCGACAACACTGGAGGACTCTCCAGATGCCTCACCAGATCTCGAAATGCTTCCTCATAGTTGGATGTCCATTCGAAATTCCTCTTCCCTTTCTTTATTATATCGAAGAAGGGAATGCACTTGTCCGTGGCTCTGGATATAAATCGACTCAGCGCAGCCACCTTTCCATTCAAGCTTTGCACCTGTTTTATAGTTCTAGGCACTTGCACATCTCGAATAGCTTGAATCTTTTCTGGGTTAGCCTCAATTCCCCTGGAATTAACAATGAATCCCAAAAACTTCCCCGATGCAACGCCGAAGGAACACTTCAGAGGGTTGATCTTCATCCCATAATGTTTGAGTATATCGAACATCTCTGCTAAGTCTCGAATGTGGTCGTTTGACTGTCGTGACTTCACGAGCATGTCATCCACATAGACTTCCATCGTTCTACCAATCTGGTCTTTGAACATTCGATTCACCAAACGCTGATAGGTTGCTCTCGCGTTTTTCAATCCGAAAGGCATTACTACATAGCAATATAGCCCAACGTCTGTGACAAAACTGGTGTGTTCCTGGTACGGGATATGCATCGGGATCTGATTGTATCATGAGTATGCATCCATGAATGACAACAACTCGTGTCCTGTAGTGGAGTCGACCAACTGATCAATCCTAGGCAATGGGAAACTGTCCTTAGGGCACGCTTTGTTCAAATTGGAATAATCTATGCAAGTTCTCCATTTTCCATTTGCCTTTTTCACTAACACGGGGTTTGATACCCATTCAGGGTAGAGGGCGTCACGGACGAACCCATTGGTTTTGAGTTTGTCCACTTCCTCTCTTAGAACAGCGGACCTCTCCGGGTCCATTCCTCTCCTCCTTTGCTTAACTAGGACGTCCTTCGGGTCTATGTTCAACATATGACTCATAATTGCGGGTGAAATCCCACACATGTTAGAATGTGTCCAAGCGAAAACATCAAGATTCGCTCGGAGGAAATCACCAAGGTCTTCAGTCATTGCGGGGCTGAGTTGTGATCCGATTTTCAGTACTCGCGATGGATCGTCTCGACTGACTGAAATGTCAATTGTCAGTTCAGCGGGTGCTGCTTTTTCTTCCCTGGGTTTCTCATCGTCGTCTCTTGGATCTATGTCTCTGTAGATCCGAGAAATTTTCCTGAGCCAGGGATCGGGCATTATTTGTCAATTGTCGGTATTCTGGATGCGGACGGAATTGTCCGCATCCTTTCCTTTCTCTCTCCACTGGGCCTCTCGAAGCTCAGCAACATAACATGCACGACCGGTCGCTTGGTCGCCATGAACAACACCTACTCCTTTGTCGGTCGGAAATTTTAAAGTCAAACACCACGGGGCTAATGCTGCCCTAAAATCAGCCAGGGCCGGTCGGCCCAAAAACACATTGTATGGAGAATCTACATCCAAAACTACGAAAGGTAGGATTCGCACCCTCCTTCGTTCACCTTGTCCCAGTTCAACTGGCAACTCAACATATCCTACTGCATCGGTCGCTGCGCCATTAAAGCCATGTATACGAGCCTTAGATGGCTTCAAATCCTTTGTCTCCATCTTCATCTGATCATAAGCCTTCTTGAAGATGATATAGACAGAACTTCCACAATCAATCAAGATTCTCTTTATATAAGCCGGCCCGATTGTTGCAGATATGACCATCGGGTCAATGGTAGGAGCCTCTACTTGGTCAGTGATGTGCACATAAATGTGCATATTTTTACCACCATATTTAATCTATTTAAATTAAATAAAAGATCATATCGGGAATTTTAACTTGTTTAGACCAAAATTCATATTATTTTAAAATCGTCACATATTCATCTTCATCCAAGGGAAAAATGGTCATTTTTGTGCATATATTAATTTGACAAAATTTAATTAGAAATTTCTATATTATTTTATAGGAATTTGGCTTCATATACAAGTGGTTTCATGAAGATGTATGCATGCACAAGAGTGAAGATAAAGAAATGAAGATGGAAATAATTCAAAGGCATGATAATGGAGGACCCCACCTACCCACCTACCTTAATGTACAAATTAGAGGCTAATGCACATGCTTATGGAATTAATGAATTCATGTACACTTAAATAGGGATTATTTGAAGCTAATGATTACTTGGCTTCCACACTTCCTAAAAGGGTATTTTGGGCATTCCCCAAAAATATGAATTAGGGTTTAACACATGTATAAAATTCCCTTATGTTTCATGTAACCCCCCCCCCTTAGTCTCTCTAGATTAGTTTAGGCTCAAAATAAAAGAAAGCTTCTCTTTTCTTTTCATGGCTACTTAGCCATTTTTATTTCATGTAATTTCTTTTTATGCAACTTTAAATACATGCTTTTTTCTTCTTTTCTTGTTTATTTCCTTTCATGTTGTAGTGTAGATTTCTTTTATTTTTCATGCAAGTAGAATAGTAGTTCTCTTTTCCATTAGCTTTCATTTTCCTTTTCTTTTGCTTTCATGTTGCTAGCTACATTTGTTGTTTTGATAACAAATATGAGAGGCTAATCACTTCAATTTAGGGGTAATGAAGCCTCTAATCATGTAGCTTCAACATTTTGATAATCATAGCTCTCTTTTTGTGCTTAATGATAATGCTTGAAGTGGTTTAATTTGTTGTTTTTTCTTTGAATTTGATAGCCTATATTGTTGACACCAAATAGGCTATGCTTAAACAATCACTAACACAAATGCCTCTTCATCAAAACATGATTATGGCATAAGAAAGTGATTTGAAATTCAAATTTGATGGTCTATATTTCTAATCAATAGTTAATAGGCCATACTTAAAATAGATTTCATTTCCAACTTTGTTGTCATTTTCATGAGAGTTGGTAAGTGGTTTAAAAGTTGTGTTATAGTTTGATGGCTTATGTTGAGCTAATTAATAGCATAAATGAGCCATACTTATGATAAACACATCATTTAAACTCACTTATGACTAAAAAAAGAGATCATAATTTCATTAATTGTTGAATTATATGATCTAGAGAGTGGATTTATCTCTAAATTGTCATTTAACTCTCATATTTTTATCTATTTTTCTTTTGCTAGTTTTTGTTAGTTTCTTACATTTTTAGCTAATCACACTTTCAACTTTGGTTAATTTGATTGAATAGAATTTTAAAATCATCAATCCCCTGCGGATCGATCCGTATTCGCCACGTACTACAAGTGTTCGCCGTGCGATTGCGGTTATTTTATTTCTAAATTCGTTCGACGGTTTTCTAAACCGATAGAAAATCCGTCGTCGCATAAGTTTTTGGCGCCGTTGCCGGGGAATTTGATTGATTTTATTTTCTATTCTTCGAATTATTTTTCGTTTGATTTATGTGTGTTTGTTATTGTGTGTTAACTTGCGTTTTAAAAAAAAAGAAAAAAAAAATTGTTGTGTGTTTTTGTTTGTGTTCTAGTTGCATTTCTATTAAAAAAAATTCAACATACACAATATAAAAAAAACAATTTTATTCCATTTCATTTTTTTTACAATTTTGCATTTACAATTTATTTTTACAATCTCATCTTCTTGTTTTTTCTTTAATTTCTGCATTTTCATTGCCAAAGCTACTGTTCACTGTTATATTTTTACTTCTCTGCAAACAGTGCACATCCCCCTTGCAACCATCTCAGGACACAAACTTGCTTGCAACTTTCCTTGTCACTCGTAACTACCATTCTCCCCTTGTCCACAAACTTCAACCATCATCTTCCATACATCAGACATCCGACCACCGCTGTCATTTACAAAACTGCTTGCAAGTAACTTCACCATCTCCTTCATCATCTTACCAATCAGTCAACCATCAACTTCCCTGTCATTTTCAACCAACTGCAAAACCACTTGACTGCACCCTGACCACTCATTCACATACAACATTCATTCACCACATTAACAAGGCTCCCCCCATTGCCTTCTTCACTTCTGCCAACTGCCTCTCACATTTGCTGCAGTTTCATACAACAGCAGTGCACCCATCATCATCTTGCAAACCCCCTGCACTACCACATCTACACATCACCCTTTTACATAATACAACTCCACCACGAACAACAATCTCACCACAACTTCCAGTGCTTAACCCAGACTTACTTCATCACTGTCCACCATAAACTGTGCAACATCCACAAAACTGACACTGTCGATACAATACACTGCTATGCTTTTCTGCCCTCTGCAAGAATCAACACTACACTACATTCTGCTCCCCTTTAGTTACAAACTCAATAGCCTGCTTCTGCAATTATCACCACTTAACCACTGTCTTCTCCTTCTACCTTCATTCAACTTCACTCAACCTGACCAAGCATAACCCCCTCTACCTTCATTCACCATACAAAACAAGCACTACAACAGTCCTTAATTCACTCCTCCAACCATCACCTGAACATCAGCGATCACCTACGCTCACCACCACCTTAAACTAGAAATCGATCGCGACAACCCAAACTCCACTTCGAAACCCATCAACCTCGAAATCCTTGAAACAACTCGCTACCTTCAATCACATAGCCAGTATTCCACTTCCTCACTGCTTCACCAAACATTCATCACAATCCAATCCAACAATCCAACAAACACTACATCACCAGTACCATCCACATTGTCACTGCCAAACCACAAACCACATTGTCACTACCAAACCAAATTCTTGCCTCTGCCATTAAAAAAAAGGAAAAAATACATGCTGCCTTGCATTACAAACCGACAACCCAAATAGTGTCGGCCATTCAACTGTTCTTCCTCTAACATACACACTGTCAATACCCAATCAAAAAAAAATCCTTGACCTCATCACCAACACGAAGCTGCAATCACCACGTATCCCAAAATTATGCCTCATCCCCACAAGCTCACGACTTCAACATCGGCACAGAAAACCCAACATTGAGCTTCAACAGATACAACCCACAACTTCGGCATCCTCCAATTCGTCCACTACCACTGTTCGAACTCGCAACCCTCCATCTTGAACCACTTGAACCCAATCTGAACATCTCCAATTCGAGATCGAACAGTGCGCGACATCGCCTAACCCCAATCGCCCCTTCCTAAAGTCACCGGAATCTCCAATAGACTGCACCTTGGAGTTCACATCTACCGCAAATCGCTAAAGCTACACGAAGCGAATCACCAATTCCTCGACCATCATAGCCAATCGCGAACATCGACGACTCCAAGCCAACGGTCGAACACTCGAAAAACCCAAAACTCGAATTTCTAGTCTCTTTTCTCTTTTGATTTCTTGTCTCTTTTAAGTTGGTGATTTCCTGGTTGTTCGATACTGAAAATAAACGATTTTGAACTCGGAAATTCATTTGGGAATTAATGATGATTTTCTTATGTTGCCAAGTTTGAGTGTTTATGCTAGTCAATTGCTTATATGTTGGTTTATATTAGTTTAGTGGGTCTGTGACGACCCGGAATTTTTGTATATTTGAAATGGGAATATTTAATTTATTTTAAATATTCGAAGGTTAAATTTTAACTTTATTTTCAAATATACAGTATTTATTGGATGATAGATTATTGAATTAAACAATCGAAAATAGGTAAAATAGAGAATCCTGAGTTTTGAGCCTGTTAAAAATAGTTTAAAGGTTCAGAAAATTTATATTGTTAATACTGAAGATGATAGAACTTTTAAATTTGAATTTAAGGGTGTTTTGTTCAGTTTTTAAAAATATAACGTTTAAATTGAATTTAAAAATAGCCTTCCGGGGCACAGTCTCGGAATTTGACGAAACCAGTTCCATTGGATCCGTAATATTTAATTATTATCGGATTTCAATTTTTGAAGCAATCGGAGTTGTCGTTTGACCCTGGCAGCTCAAAACGCCTCGAATTTATTCGAATCGATTTAATTTGAAATTGATCGTTTACTTCCGTGACTCGTACATACGATCAAATTAACCTCCGAAACGTGTTCCATCGTGTTCTGGATACAGGTAAAACCCTGTAGATGTCTGTTGGAATGTCTGATTTGGAGTTTGGGATTTCACGTTATGCAATGGGACGGTTTGAAGTTTTATAATATAATTTAAAATTTTAAAAGTACATTGTCAGAGATATTTCCCACGCGTACTCGAGAAGCCTCTTCGAATCGATATTTCTTTCTTTCTTTCTTTTCCCATTCAAAATAATTTCACAACTCAAAAATAAATCAATGGCCTAATCTTCCCTTCGTTTTCTTTTTCAATTAGAAAACGAGACTCATCAAAAAAATCAATCAACAATGGCCGAACAAATCTCTTATCAAAATTAAATACTCCTCAGAATTGAAAATAAATAGCAGAGCAACCTATTCAAATCGCGTTTTCCCCTTCCACCTCTGTTCAAACGAAATTGATTTTCGTTTCCTCATATATATATAAAAAAAAAAGTGAATCGCGGCTAAACATACGAAAGCACGCGACCTCGTTCGAAGATAAGAAGACTCGGCGGCGTCACGATTTCTATCGGCATCAGGAGGCGACGAGGGGAGCCGCATACGTTGTGTTCTTGCGTGAGCTATCGCGAGCGACTGGAGAGGGGCTTCAGTCAAGCATTCGCGACCTAGGGCAGAGCAGTGGTCTCGAAGCTGGAAGGCACGACGTTGGGCGAAGTATTGATCGGCGCGAGCGGGTTTAGGTCAATGGCGACTCGAGGTAGGACGGAGACTTTCGCGAGTGTAATCTCGACTGGAGATTCGTGGCTCGCAGGGTTTGGTCGATTAGGCAAGGTATACATACAACTTATTTATCTCAATTTAAATCTGATAAGGTATATGTGAATATGTACAGAGGGTAAAAATATACTTAGTAAGGTATTAAATCGTTGATTTTAAATTTAGTTTGAATGTATACAGATATATAAGAATGTTAAAATGTTGGTGTATCTATAGAATCAGATATATATCTGTATATAGATAAAATAGGAAAAATTTATATATGGAAAAGACTTTGTAAAATATATAGGAATTTTTAAAATGTTTGGAGAATTTATAAAAGTTAGATTTTTGGAAATCTATAATTTATTTTTATTAGAGTATATATAATTTCAAAGGGAAAATTTCTAGTTAAAATTAAAATCATTTGTTAATTAAATTTATCCAATAGGAATTTATTATTCGATTTATTTCAAATATTAATAAATTGTATAATATTTATTCAAGGTTCGAAATCTGAACAGAAACAAGCTAGTCTGGAATGGAATTGCAAACAAATAAGAAAGGTGAGTTAATCTCACTCAGCTGAATTTTTAATTTAAATTTAAATGGTTAAATTTAAATAATTGATTGGATGATTGCATTGATTGATGTGCTATATATATAGTAGTATATAGCAATATATACATATTGGCATATGTATATATTGGACTTGTTGATATTCCTGCATTATATAGCGGATGAGACCCTATGCGCCGCATAATAGCGGATGATATTTTATATAAAACCCATATACCGCGATATTCCACCTTGAAGTGGAATTGGTATTTTATATTGTGCTAACGTCTGTGGATGCAGGGAAACAGGTTGGAGGGATCCAACTGGATTCCTCAAAAGTATTAGATTATTTAATATTCTGTGTTCTGAATATTTGATATCATGTGATGATTTTATATTGGATGATGTGGTTGATTTGGATTGTCCAGTATAATAAATTATAAAATCTATGGAATTGAATTTTTGGAAAGAAATCAAGGAATAAAAGTTTAAGTAAAATAATTCGAGGAATTGGGATAAAATTTATAACGAATTGAAATAAAAATAAGGTGATTTGGAATTTTTAACAAATATGAAATAAGGGGATTTTGAATTCACAAGGGATAATAAATTTTATACTTAAGTGATATTATTTGAAAAATAAAAGAAGTTATTTTTGAAATTAAGGATTAAAGTTAATTAAAAAATAAATAAGGAGTTTTGGAAATCTGTAATCGATATTGGTAAAAAAGGGGTTTAATTCGTAATAAGGAATAAAATCTAAAGGTTAATGTATTTTGGAATAAATGAAGTAGCAAAGGAAATTTATTTCAAAGTAAGTAGAGTAAATTGGGAAATCAATTGGAAATTGATTTAGTTGTTTAAAATTGGAATTTTAGAAGAGAAATGAGATTTTGGAATTTATAAACTGGGTTTATAAAGTAAAATAAAATATCAGTGGATATTAGAAAATATAAATTCAAGGTGGGAATTTATAAAGGGATATGAATTGGTTTAAAATAAATGTTGATTTATTTTTAAAGGATGGGAATGAGAAGTGTATTTCTCTGGATAGCCAAGTACGTTTTTCAAGGTAGTTTTAAATATAAGTTAAAAGTTTTAATATGTTTTAAAAAGCATGTTTTAGAAAATTTATTATTTTTAAATGTTAAATTTTTAAAGTAAGTATTTTCAAAAATCTATTATTGTAGTAATTATATAAAAGTGATTTGCTATTATGTTTTAAAAGGAGAAATTTAGTTTATATTTATAAAGTGGTTTATTTTAAAGTATATATTTTTAATAAAGTATTAAAGTAGTTTAATTTCAATGTTATAAGATATATTTAAAATAAAGTGTTTTTAAATTATTTTAAAATTAAAAGTATTTTGTACTTGGTGATTCAGTGGAAATAAATATTTGGAAATGTATTCCGTAAGCGGAAACTGTTTGAAATTGTTTTCAAATGAGCTTTGAAAATTTGGAAATATATCTTGGAAAGATATTTGGGCAAATAAATAATGTGGGAAATTATTTATTGTGTGATGGTTGCTTGTGGATGTTAATTGAAAGTTAAATAACCGACTATCAATATTGGCCAAATGCGCTGATCGTTTCGAAGAGACCGGGATCGAGTTTCCGTATACCAGGATTCTAGGTCTGGAGACTCGAATACCACTTCGATCCGGTTTGTACGTTTCGTGTAACGTGTTCGGAGTCGAAGATGGAGCTGTGAAGTGCAAGGGCTAGTCGCTACTAATCCTGAGGATATTTCCAAAATGGATGTAGTAGGAACAGTGCCTTCGGTTCCGTTCGGATACGGGACGGACTTGTATAGACGAATGCTTTCGTGACATCGTCAGGTGGACGATGGGCATTCTAAGGGATATGTGCTATAAAGGTATCGTTTAGCCTCGAGCCTCATCAACTGGGAATGACTGAAAATCAGGGGTTATGCAGCAAGGCTTCGTGGGTAGCCCCCACTTGAGAGTAAGGTCATCCCTGTCTAGATGTCCCTTTTATTTCGGCTTAGTGTTGCGGTTGCTGATCCCAACCGTGGGGTGATCTTATTTGGAATTATCCAGTAAGGGATGATTCCGGCCTTGTGTTGCAGGGGAGCGGGCGTACTCCTCGGTACTGTGATCTAGGCCACGTACTATGACAGGTGGTACCCCAGTGCCTAGTCATTCATTGGAAATCCATTCTCCCTACGTGCCTTGTACGAGTTTTGTTTGTATTACCCACTTTGTGGCTAGTATGCCGGAATTTAATAGATGTAACAATTTCGGCTATTTTAATAAGTATTTGTAAATAGACACTATTATAATATCAGAGGATTTTGATAAAAGTGTTTTAGCTATCGTAAGGTAAAAACCCGACATGTTTATTTGTGGCGTGGTCTTACGAGATGCTTTTGTTTTTAAAGGATTTTGAAACTTTAATAATCAATTTGAGTGTGATTTTCTCACGCTGGTATTCCAGACTGACTCGGGTATTGTTTTATATGATGCTCGGGTCAGACCGAGATAAACAGGTTCAGGATATGATGCTGTGGAGCTCAGGAGATGAGCTGGATGACGATACGTACTCTCGTACTTGCTATTATTTTTCCGCTGTGTATTCAGTTGTATGTTATGGATGTTGACGTACTCTGATGATGTACTCTGATGATGTATTGTATAAACAGATATAGTTTTTATTTTGTGTAAAGATCTGTTGATATATATTATATTTTATTCCGTTGCGATGGTTAGATTCTGATGTTGTTTTCTATTTTTCTTCTTCTACCTCTTTTTCTTAACTAAAATGGTTCGATTTTCCGGGTCTGGAAAGTCGGGTTGTTACAGTGGTATCAGAGCTTAGGCTGGCGACAACCTTGGCTCTGGTGGGAATTTTGAGAGTATTAATAGATATGAGCGCGTATTTGTTAGTGAATATAAAATTGTTTTATATTGTGTTGATTGGTTTATTGAGTAGTTTATGGATTCTGGTCGATGTGTGGGACGCCACAACATTGATAGGGATCTCTAAACGCTTGTATAGAACAATTCGACACAGTATTGTTTTAAAGTAGGGTAAATGAAATAATTTTACCCAAATTATTTTTGTATAAAAAGAAACGTTTTGTAAACTAATCTAGTTAATATATATGGTTGTTTGGATGTTAGAAGTGATAATATGGAATTATTATCATTAATATATGGAAACTTAACTAGAAATTGAAATTTATAACCAAAGCAAAGAATAAAATTTTATAATAAAATAAAATTTGAGATATAGATTACAAATGTAATTTATAAAATTGAAATAAACTTCATATACAAATGAGATTTGTACTTTAAAATAGAATTCCAGAGAAATGTGGAAAATAAATCGGAATGGATTTTAAGTTTGGAATGTTGGGAAAGGTTTGAAATTCCTTGAGATTTGGAGATAGTTTTCAAAGAGTTTGAGGAAATAATAAGTGGTATTATTTCAGGAATATTTTGAGTTGAGTTTGGAATCTGGAAAGATTTGAAATTTAAAAATATTTGAAATGGTTTAAAGAGATAAAAGCATTTAATTCTCTTCCGGTCGCTGGGAAATAATTTCGGTGATGACTGCAGCATCATCGATGTTCATTTTCGAGTTTCCAAAGAGAAATTGCTACCAAACCGTGTTAAATTGGGATTGTTTGCAAAACTGGATTTGGTTTTGAAATTTTAAAGAGATAGCTGAATATACAAAAGGAGTTTGGATGTGATTGATTTCAAAAGTGATTTTGAAATTTTGGGAAATTGTTAAAAGCTCTGGAATCTTATTTTAATTGTTTATAGAAAAACAAATAAAAAGAAATAAATATACTTGGCTAAATTTAATGTATAATCCGGAATAAAGAGTAAAATGTGAATGGGATTGCTTTTAATGGATTGAAGTGATGAAATAAACCAAATATTAGGTATAAATTGGAATATATTACCTAATGGAGTAATGGATTATGGAAATAGAACCTTAATTGGCTGAAAGAAAGTTGATTTTGTAATTTGGATATGAAATGGGAAATGAACTTAGATTAAGTAGAAATTATTAATTGCAATCCGAGATAAAATACTAACAAATCAAATGTGGATGATATAAATAAAGCTCGACACATATATTTTGGATGCTGTTAAGTGAAATAAATTGGAACAAAATTAACTTAAGTGTAAATGAACTCAAGTATAAATAAATGGAATATGACCTTGAAATATTATCCAAATGAGTTTGGGTTATGAAATTTAAATTGGTTAAATAGAAATTGAATTGTGAATTAATAAAATCGGGTAGTGAATTAAAAATGAATAGTAGAATCAGAATTTGAGTTATTAATTAAAATTCGACTTGGAGTATCAACACATTAAATATAAGTGGAAATGTGTTAAAAAAAATGAAAATTTGAATTAAAATAGTGATGGCTTGTATTGCAAACGAAAATTCAAGTGGGTATGAATGAAAATGGCCTTGGATATTATTCAATGAACGGAATATTGAATTTAGAATTAAAAAGGGACAAATTGAATGAATTGGTGCAAACTGCAATGAAAATGAACTTAAGTTGTTAACTTAAGTAAATGTTGGATGAAGACTGTACTCAATTCGAGGTTGTTGAAATCAATTGAGAATTAATTATTGAATGAAATAGCCTGGATTGTTTTCGAGCTAAATAAATGGATGTGAATAAATTAAATGGAATGGGTTGAGTATTGTTTGGAAAAAAAAATGGGAATAAGGGTCGAAACATTTCATATGTGCTTATGGAAGTATATAACATGCATTGTATGTAGAATCCATGTTTTAGCAATTTAAATTTTAGTGAAATGTAAATAAACTTTGTATATTTGGCACTTACATGTTGTAATTGAGTTAGTACAGGTTCAGGGAAGTCGGTTGGCTGAATCTGATGGCACAACATGCTAAAATAAATAACCGCTTTGCTTTAAAAATGCTAAAATAAGGTACGCTTACGCAAAAATTCAAAATAGGAGATATGAACTGCATATATTGATATATATTGTGATTTCCGGCCTGAGGCCGATGTATATATATATTTGTGCATCCTGCGATATCGCAGAAGTCCCTCTGTACAAGGGAGACTCTGCCAAAATTTTCCGTAAATTTTGGGAGTTAGAAAAATTTTGAAAATTTTCATTAACGATAAATAATCTAAATTTGCTAAGCAAATGGAATTGGAACCGAATAATTGAATCTAGTTTAAATATGAATGTAAAGTAAGTGAAATCGAAAGAACTAAGAAAAGTAAGCTTGCAAATAAACTTTTAATTGAGATTTAAATTAATTAGTAAGTGGAACTAATTCAATAGTCAAATGGAAGCCAATTTGAATTCAAATGAAGTTGCGTGGGCAGAATGAATAGTAATGAAAATAAACTTTGATAGTACAGTGAAAATTAATGTAAGAAGTGTATAAATATTTATATTAAACTTAAGGATTTGAAAAATGAAATTCTTTAAGTGAAGTGGGTATCGAGGAAATTATTCTAAGTGGATAATTGCATGAAAGGTTAAATTGGAAGTTGTGAAATGGGATAGTTGTGAATAAGTGGATAACAATCAAAATGAATGTGAATAAAAGGAAATTGATAAAATGGATAATTCAATTGGGCTAATTACGTAAGGTGTACGTATATTATTTTATTCGCATAGCTATTTGATCCAGATGTCGAGCATAGAATTTCGAGGTAATTATGCCGATCCGAGTTAGGATTTCTCGCTCGATTTTCAACGGCGAACCTGGATATGGATTGTTGATTGATTCTGGTAATTCTCTATCATAGTTTGTGGCTATGCAAGGAGAATGACGATTTCTGATCAAGAAACCAAATCTGAGTCCGCACTAGGAAGTCGGGTGGACGATACTAGTTCGGAAGTGAAATTGTGTGATCGAGTGAGCGATCGAATGTGATATTGCGTACGGATGATATATGTGCATCGTACGAGCATAAGTAAAACAAATATTGAAAATTTGTAAAGAAAAGTATAAAATGACTTTGGAATTGTGATTGAATATTATTGCTTAGTAGGATATACAGGTGTATAAAAGCAATGGATAATTTGGATTTTTGATTTTAGAGGATAAAATTTTAATGGCCGACAAAAAGGTATGTATTTGAATTTCTATATGAAATTTGATTGGGTTTTGATCCAGCCACTTGGCTTTTTGTTTTTTTTTGAGATTGGGAGGCCGTAGAGCCATTTTGTAGTTGTACCGAGATAGCCACGCAAAGGAGACGCTGGCGAAATTTTTCAAAATTTTAAGGAGTTAAGAAAAATTTTGTGAAAATTTGATATTTTAAAAAGTGGTTTCAAATTTAAATTTGAATTGATAAGTAAGTTGTGTTGTTTGGAACTTACGGATAAGTTGAAAGGTTAGAGAATGGTTAAAGTGTCTGTGATAAAAAGATTTGCTTGGCAAGTTGTTAAAAACTAGTCGGTTGAGAATAGTTAAGGGTTATGGACCATTCCTCTTAACTGGTAATTTCGGGGACGAAATTCTTTTAAGGGGGGAGGAATGTGACGACCCGGAATTTTTGTATATTTGAAATGGGAATATTTAATTTATTTTAAATATTCGAAGGTTAAATTTTAACTTTATTTTCAAATATACAGTATTTATTGGATGATAGATTATTGAATTAAACAATCGAAAATAGGTAAAATAGAGAATCCTGAGTTTTGAGCCTGTTAAAAATAGTTTAAAGGTTCAGAAAATTTATATTGTTAATACTGAAGATGATAGAACTTTTAAATTTGAATTTAAGGGTGTTTTGTTCAGTTTTTAAAAATATAACGTTTAAATTGAATTTAAAAATAGCCTTCCGGTGCACAGTCTCGGAATTTGACGAAACTAGTTCCATTGGATCCGTAATATTTAATTATTATCGGATTTCAATTTTCGAAGCAATCGGAGTTGTCGTTTGACCCAGGCAGCTCAAAACGCCTCGAATTTATTCGAATCGATTTAATTTGAAATTGATCGTTTACTTCCGTGACTCGTACATACGATCAAATTAACCTCCGAAACGTGTTCCATCGTGTTCTGGATACAGGTAAAACCCTGTAGATGTCTATTGGAATGTCTGATTTGGAGTTTTGGATTTCACGTTATGCAACGGGACGGTTTGAAGTTTTATAATATAATTTAAAATTTTAAAAGTACATTGTCAGAGATATTTCCCACGCGTACTCGAGAAGCCTCTTCGAATCGATATTTCTTTCTTTCTTTCTTTTCCCATTCAAAATAATTTCACAACTCAAAAATAAATCAATGGCCTAATCTTCCCTTCGTTTTCTTTTTCAATTAGAAAACGAGACTCATAAAAAAATCAATCAACAATGGCCGAACAAATCTCTTATCAAAATTAAATACTCCTCAGAATTGAAAATAAATAGCAGAGCAACCTATTCAAATCGCGTTTTTCCCTTCCACCTCTGTTCAAACGAAATTGATTTTCGTTTCCTCATATATATATAAAAAAAAAAGTGAATCACGGCTAAACATACGAAAGCACGCGACCTCGTTCGAAGATAAGAAGACTCGGCGGCGTCACGATTTCTATCGGCATCAGGAGGCGACGAGGGGAGCCGCGTACGTTGTGTTCTTGCGTGAGCTATCACGAGCGACTGGAGAGGGGCTTCAGTCAAGCATTCGCGACCTAGGGCAGAGCAGTGGTCTCGAAGCTGGAAGGCACGACGTTGGGCGAAGTATTGATCGGCGCGAGCGGGTTTAGGTCAATGGCGACTCGAGGTAGGACGGAGACTTTCGCGAGTGTAATCTCGACTGGAGATTCATGGCTCGCAGGGTTTGGTCGATTAGGCAAGGTATACATACAACTTATTTATCTCAATTTAAATCTGATAAGGTATATGTGAATATGTACAGAGGGTAAAAATATACTTAGTAAGGTATTAAATCGTTGATTTTAAATTTAGTTTGAATGTATACAGATATATAAGAATGTTAAAATGTTGGTGTATCTATAGAATCAGATATATATCTGTATATAGATAAAACAGGAAAAATTTATATATGGAAAAGACTTTGTAAAATACATAGGAATTTTTAAAATGTTTGGAGAATTTATAAAAGTTAGATTTTTGGAAATCTATAATTTATTTTTATTAGAGTATATATAATTTCAAAGGGAAAATTTCTAGTTAAAATTAAAATCATTGGTAAATTAAATTTATCCAATAGGAATTTATTATTCGATTTATTTCAAATATTAATAAATTGTATAATATTTATTCAAGGTTCGAAATCTGAACAGAAACAAGCTGGTCTGGAATGGAATTGTAAACAAATAAGAAAGGTGAGTTAATCTCACTCAGCTGAATTTTTAATTTAAATTTAAATGGTTAAATTTAAATAATTGATTGGATGATTGCATTGATTGATGTGCTATATATATAGTAGTATATAGCAATATATACATATTGGCATATGTATATATTGGAGTTGTTGATATTCCTGCATTATATAGCGGATGAGACCCTATGCGCCGCATAATAGCGGATGATATTTTATATAAAACCCATATACCGCGATATTTCACCTTGAAGTGGAATTGGTATTTTATATTGTGCTAATGTCTGTGGATGCAGGGAAACAGGTTGGAGGGATCCAACTGGATTCCTCAAAAGTATTAGATTATTTAATATTCTGTGTTCTGAATATTTGATATCATGTGATGATTTTATATTGGATGATGTGGTTGATTTGGATTGTCCAGTATAATAAATTATAAAATCTATGGAATTGAATTTTTGGAAAGAAATCAAGGAATAAAAGTTTAAGTAAAATAATTCGAGGAATTGGGATAAAATTTATAACGAATTGAAATAAAAATAAGGTGATTTGGAATTTTTAACAAATATGAAATAAGGGGATTTTGAATTCACAAGGGATAATAAATTTTATACTTAAGTGATATTATTTGAAAAATAAAAGAAGTTATTTTTGAAATTAAGGATTAAAGTTAATTAAAGAATAAATAAGGAGTTTTGGAAATCTGTAATCGATATTGGTAAAAAAGGGGTTTAACTCGTAATAAGGAATAAAATCTAAAGGTTAATGTATTTTGGAATAAATGAAGTAGCAAAGGAAATTTATTTCAAAGTAAGTAGAGTAAATTGGGAAATCAATTGGAAATTGATTTAGTTGTTTAAAATTGGAATTTTAGAAGAGAAATGAGATTTTGGAATTTATAAACTGGGTTTATAAAGTAAAATAAAATATCAGTGGATATTAGAAAATATAAATTCAAGGTGGGAATTTATAAAGGGATATGAATTGGTTTAAAATAAATGTTGATTTATTTTTAAAGGATGGGAATGAGAAGTGTATTTCTCTGGATAGCCAAGTACGTTTTTCAAGGTAGTTTTAAATATAAGTTAAAAGTTTTAATATGTTTTAAAAAGCATGTTTTAGAAAATTTATTATTTTTAAATGTTAAATTTTTAAAGTAAGTATTTTCAAAAATCTATTATTGTAGTAATTATATAAAAGTGATTTGCTATTATGTTTTAAAAGGAGAAATTTAGGTTATATTTATAAAGTGGTTTATTTTAAAGTATATATTTTTAATAAAGTATTAAAGTAGTTTAATTTCAATGTTATAAGATATATTTAAAATAAAGTGTTTTTAAATTATTTTAAAATTAAAAGTATTTTGTACTTGGTGATTCAGTGGAAATAAATATTTGGAAATGTATTCCGTAAGCGGAAACTGTTTCAAATTGTTTTCAAATGAGCTTTGAAAATTTGGAAATATATCTTGGAAAGATATTTGGGCAAATAAATAATGTGGGAAATTATTTATTGTGTGATGGTTGCTTGTGGATGTTAATTGATAGTTAAATAACCGACTATCAATATTGGCCAAATGCGCTGATCGTTTCGAAGAGACCGGGATCGTGTTTCCGTATACCGGGATTCTAGGTCTGGAGACTCGAATACCACTTCGATCCGGTTTGTACATTTCGTGTAACGTGTTTGGAGTCGAAGATGGAGCTGTGAAGTGCAAGGGCTAGTCGCTACTAATCCTGAGGATATTTCCAAAATGGATGTAGTAGGAATAGTGCCTTCGGTTCCGTTCGGACCCGGGACGGACTTGTATGGACGAATGCTTTCGTGACATCGTCAGGTGGACGATGGGCATTCTAAGGGATATGTGCTATAAAGGTATCGTTTAGCCTCGAGCCTCATCAACCGGGAATGACTGAAAATTAGGGGTTATGCAGCAAGGCTTCGTGGGTAGCCCCCACTTGAGAGTAAGGTCATCCCTGTCTAGATGTCCCTTTTATTTCGGCTTAGTGTTGCGGTTGCTGATCCCAACCGTGGGGTGATCTTATTTGGAATTATCCAGTAAGGGATGATTCCGGCCTTGTGTTGCAGGGGAGCGGGCGTACTCCTCGGTACTGTGATCTAGGCCACGTACTGTGACAGGTGGTACCCCAGTGCCTAGTCATTCATTGGAAATCCATTCTCCCTACGTGCCTTGTACGAGTTTTGTTTGTATTACCCACTTTGTGGCTAGTATGCCGGAATTTAATAGATGTAACAATTTCGGCTATTTTAATAAGTATTTGTAAATAGACACTATTATAATATCAGAGGATTTTGATAAAAGTGTTTTAGCTATCGTAAGGTAAAAACCCGACATGTTTATTTGTGGCGTGGTCTTACGAGATGCTTTTGTTTTTAAAAGATTTTGAAACTTTAATAATCAATTTGAGTGTGATTTTCTCACGCTGGTATTCCAGACTGACTCGGGTATTGTTTTATATGATGCTCGGGTCAGACCGAGATAAACAGGTTCAGGATATGATGCTGTGGAGCTCAGGAGACGAGCTGGATGACGATACGTACTCTCGTACTTGCTATTATTTTTCCGCTGTGTATTCAGTTGTATGTTATGGATGTTGACGTACTCTGATGATGTACTCTGATGATGTATTGTATAAACAGATATAGTTTTTATTTTGTGTAAAGATTTGTTGATATATATTATATTTTATTCCGCTGCGATGGTTAGATTCTGATGTTGTTTTCTATTTTTCTTCTTCTACCTCTTTTTCTTAACTAAAATGGTTCGATTTTCTGGGTCTGGAAAGTCGGGTTGTTACAGGGTCGAGGCTGGTTTTGGGATCCTATTCAAGTTTGTTTAGTGAAGTTTATTTTGAACAGAAGTGAAAGTTTGTTTAGTGAATTTTGTTCAGTGAATTTGTTCTAAAAAAACAAAAACAAACCAACAAGTTTCAATTTTTTTGTTTTGTTTTGTTGTGATTTATTCTAATTTTTTTATCTTTTCTTTCAAAAAAAATCTTCTTCTTTTTTAAGTAAAAAACTACTTTTAAGTTTTCTTTTCAAAAAAAAATTAAAAAAAAAACTATCTATATGTTTTTTTTATTTCAGGTTGCCAAAGCAGAATTGCAGAAGGAGCAGAAGTGTTTGCTAAAATAAATTGCTTGCGTGCTAAGCTTGCCAAAAAAAACCTGCTTGCTTATTTATATTTTTCTCTTTATTTGCCTTGCATTGTATATATCTATTGTTTTTGTTTGTCTTGCATTGTTGTTTGCTTGCATTTAAAAAAAAAACCGAAAAAAAACAAAATCCATTCGTAGTTGCATTGTTAATACACGTTTAATTTCTTCTTTGCATTTCATCTTAGAATTTTGATTAATAATAACGGTTAGAAATCGATAACGCATAATTGTATATTGACAATTTGTCTTCTTTGAACAATTTAATTTCTCGCTGTCTAGGCTACGACAGAGTAATAACCATTTATAAATATTACGGTGATTCGTAAATGTTATAGTGGTTGTTCCTCTGAAGGTACTTAAACCTTCGGCTGCATTGCTACGGTGATTCGTGGTGCACCGATAAATCCTGCCCGTTACCTGGCTGAGAACTATCTTGTTTATCTAAGACAATGTGTGATTATACAATTTTGGGTTAACTTAGGATAAATCATTTGTAATTAACCCTTGCATTCATTTAGTTGCATTAGTTAATGCATATTAAAAAAAAAAATTCAAAATCCAAAACTAATTTTTTTTGTATATATTCCTTTTTCTTTGAAATTTTTAAATCCTTTTTCTTTGAAATTTCAAAAATAAAAAAATTTAGAAAAACCAATAATTCAAAAAAAAAATTATAAAACCTTTTCAAAAACAAAAAAAAAATTGAAAAACCAAAAAAAAAAACCAAATTCAAATTTTCTTTTGAAAAATAAATTTCATTTGTAAATATTTTTCCTTCAAAAAAAAACCCAAAAACATTCTTGAAAAGTTACGTGAATTTTACAATAGTTGTGAAAATCAATATAATCCATATGATTTCACTCCAAATTCGTATGGATATTTTAACAAAAACTACTACTTAAATGATTCAAATTTTGAACCACAAAATTTTCAAAACGATGACCATCCAACCCTCATGTCTTGAAAAGAGCATTTCGTCTTTACTTGAAATCTCCACACAACAAAATCAAATGATAAATGATTTGTGTAATTCATATTTGGGCAATGATTCAAATCAAAGTTTTCAAAATAATCAAAATTGGAATTCACTTCAAAATTCAAACGATTTCGAGTATAACCCATGCCAATTCAATTTTGAATTCCAAAATGAATTTCAAAATCAAACGAAAATGTGATCCACTTTTCAAATAATTTTGGCAATGGTAATAATCTCGATTACGATACAAGTGAAAATTTTTGTTCTCAACAAATCCAAATCGAAAATTCTCAAGTTAATAACTACAAATTGGATTTTGTTGAACAAATGAATGAAATTTACGATGATCACACGGATTCGTTGTTTGAAACTTAATGAAACAACGTGAACAACAAAACCAAATCCCAACGTGTGACGAGTCAAATGATAATCCATCTTTTACCCAAATTGGCGATTTTCAAATAACAACTTTTGAAATTGAAAATGATGATCTTAATGAAGTTGTTGGAAATTTGGTAATTGAGTTGGATTTCAATTCTTTTTAAGGTGAGAAACTCGATTTAAATTTCGATCTTCCTTTTTCTGAAAATTTGAATACAACAACTTTGAATTTTGAACTTGATTTATGCAATAAAGTTGTTGATAATCCAACAAAGGAAGTCGAATTTAACGAACATGATTTTTTGGGACTTTTCGAAAATGAGTTGTTAAATTCTGATAGGGAAGATTTAAATCACCACTTTGATTTTGAAATCAATAATTTTGAAGAAGTTTTCAATGATAAATTTGAATTTCAAAATGGTGAAAATAAACTTGAATTTCAACCAATTGTTTTTATCAACCCCGAAAATCATCCAAAATAAAATAACTCGTACGATTTTTAATAAAACGACATTCGTTTTCCCAAATCAACATTCAACTTTGAAATCATTTATGGTTTGGTTTTTCGAGCTTAAGCTGTGTCTCGTATACTTGACGAGACAACTGAATCGGTTTTTGGAAGACCGTTTCATTTACTTTTTGACGATATACTTTCTGATCTCGTGTAAATACCATTAATTTTCATTTAAATAAAGGTCATGTTTTTATTTTTAATTTTCTCCTTTCACTTGGGTTGACTGTGGGGACACAGTCAAAATCAAGTGTGGGGGGGGGGGACTCATCATCATTTTCGATTTTTCATGGTTTATTTTTAATTTTTCTTTCCAAAATTCAAAAAAAAATCACAAAACAAAAAGAAAAAAAAAATAATTTTTTAAGCATTTTGATTTATTTTTAAAGAAACACTATAAGATAAATATGTGGTTTTGGTTTATTAAATTGAAATTTTTGAAAATTTATTCGTCTTAACAAAAATAAAAATGAAGTTTGATTACAAATAATAATGGTTTAACTAGTATATAGGAAGATTCATACGTGTTAATTATGAAATATATCCTAATTGAAAACCTTTGTTTAAAAGAGTGGTTAATTTAAAGTAAATGATATAACATTTTTTTTGTCTTCTAAGTTAAATGGTGCTAAGATGATTTTGCAAAGCTCTCTTTAAAAAAAAACAAAAAAAAATATTACAAAAAAGTATTTCTTGTATATATGTAAAGTTTTTAATAAACACTTAGAGTCATGTGTTCACACTTGTGTTCACTCGCCATGCTCTGTACCCTTCTTACGTAAGCCCGAAAGGCAGTGCACGATCGGTATATCTGGCCTCAGTTTATCCGAGTTAGGTGTATATATATATATATATATATAAATTTAATAATGCCTACAGTCAATAGGTGTTCACTCTCCACGCTCTGTATTCCCCTCACATCAATCCGCAAGGCAGTGCATGGGTAATATATCTGGCCTCAGTTTATCTGAGTTAGGCATATGTAAATATTGTTAATATCAACAAAATTTTCAAAAAAAAATGGAGAGAGTAAGAAAATGAAATCCAAGCACTATTTTAACTTATTTGATTTGATTTGTTATTGAAATGAAATGAAATACCGCTTTGATCAACTTTGATAATCAAATAAGGATCCATTTTATAATTACACTTTGTTATCAACCAAAACAACGGGTTAAACTATTGTCTATTTGTTATGATAACTTGATTTTTGTTGGAAATTTTGACGAGTAAAATGACTTAAATTTCAAGATAATGACCAAAACTTATATTTAACTTATCTGTGTCTATTTAATAGTAAATCCATCATTGTAAATATTTTCAAAAACTCGCATTCATCTCTATGTAAATAATCTTGAATTTTGCAAATATTTTCATCCTGCATTTGGATTTTGTGGGTAATATCCGCTGAAAACCCTCACGAGACAACACTCGTCCTACTAGGGACACCCAGAGGTTTAACGGCTTGTTGCATACGCTCAATGCAATCGTGCTCCCTACGAAAATAGATTTATCTTAGTTTTCCTTTATTCGAGGACGAATAAAAAGATAAGTGTGGGGGTATTTGATGTGCACGTAAATGTGCATATTTTACCACCATATTTAATCTATTTAAATTAAATAAATGATCATATCGGGCATTTTCACTTGTTTAGACCGTTCATATTATTTTCAAATCGTCACATATTCATCTTCATCCAAGAGCAAAATGGTCATTTTTGTGCATATATTAATTTGACAAAATTTAATTAGAAATTTCTATATTATTTTATAAGAATTTGGCTTCATATACAAGTGGTTTCATGAAGATGTATGCATGCACAAGAGTGAAGATAAAGAAATGAAGATGGAAATAATTCAAAGGCATGATAATGGAGGACCCCATCTACCCACCTACCTTAATGTACAAATTAGAGGCTAATGCACATGCTTATGGAATTAATGGCTTCATGTACACTTAAATAGGGATTATTTGAAGCTAATGATTACTTGGCCTCCACACTTCCTAAGAGGGTATTTTGGGCATTCCCCAAAAATATGAATTAGGGTTTAACACATGTATAAAATCCTCTTATGTTTCATGTAACCCCCCCTTAGTCTCTCTTTAGATTAGTTTAGGCTCAAAATAAAAGAAAGCTTCTCTTTTCTTTTCATGGCTACTTAGCCATTTTTATTTATTGTAATTTCTTTTTATGCAACTTTAAATACATGCTCTTTTCTTCTTTTCTTGTTTATTTCCTTTCATGTTGTAGTGTAGATTTCTTTTATTTTTCATGCAAGTAGAATAGTAGTTCTCTTTTCCATTAGCTCTCATTTTCCTTTTCTTTTGCTTTCATGTTGCTAGCTACATTTGTTGTTTTGATAACAAATATGAGAGGCTAATCCCTTCAATTTAGGGGTAATGAAGCCTCTAATCATGTAGCTTCAACATTTTGATAATTATAGCTCTCTTTTTGTGCTTAATGACAATGCTTGAAGTGGTTTAATTTGTTGTTTTTGCTTTGAATTTGATAGCCTATATTATTGACACCAAATAGGCTATGCTTAAACAATCACTAACACAAATGTCTCTTCATCAAAATATGATTATGGCATAAGAAAGAGATTTGAAATTCAAATTTGATGGTCTATATTTCTAATCAATAGTTAATAGGCCATACTTAAAATAGATTTCATTTCCAACTTTGTTGTCATTTTCATGAGAGTTAGTAAGTGGTTTAAAAGTTGTGTTATAGTTTGATGGCTTATGTTGAGCTAATTAATAGCACAAATGAGCCATACTTATGATAAACACATCATTTAAACTCACTTATGACCAAAAAAAGAGATCATAATTTCATTAATTGTTGAATTATATGATCTAGAGAGTGGATTTATCTCTAAATTGTCATTTAACTCTCATATTTTTATCTATTTTTCTTTTGCTAGTTTTTGTTAGTTTCTTACATTTTTAGCTAATCACACTTTCAATTTTGGTTAATTTGATTGAATAGAATTTTAAAATCATCAATTCCCTGCGGATCGACCCGTATTCACCACGTACTACAAGTGTACGCCATGCGCTTGCGGTTATTTTATTTCTAAATTCGTTTGACAGTTTTCTAAACCGATAGAAAATCCGTCGTCGAACATGTTTTTGGCGCCGTTGCCGGGGAATTTGATTGATTTTATTTTCTATTCTTCGAATTATTTTTCGTTTGATTTATGTGTGTTTGTTATTGTGTGTTAACTTGCGTTTAAAAAAAAAATTTGTTGTGTGTTTTTATTTGTGTTCTAGTTGCATTTCTATTAAAAAAAATTCAACATACACAATATAAAAAAAACAATTTTATTCCATTTCATTTTTTTTACAATTTTGCATTTACAATTTATTTTTACAATCTCATCTTCTTATTTTTTTCTTTAATTTCTGCATTTTCATTGCCAAAGCTACTGTTCACTGTTATATTTTTACTTCTCTGCAAACAGTGCACATCCCCCTTGCAACCATCTCAGGACACAAACTTGCTTGCAACTTTCCTTGTCACTCGTAACTACCGTTCTCCCCTTGTCCACAAACTTCAACCATCATCTTCCATACATCAAGACATCCGACCACCGCTGTCATTTACAAAACTTCTTGCAAGTAACTTCACCATCTCCTTCATCATCTTACCAATCAGTCAACGATAGAAAATTCGTCGTCGAATAGTCAGCATCTCTACTCCTGAATACTATATCGTCTGTCATCATGCGCAGCTGCTTAGCAGGGGTCCCGTCCTCTACGTTGGAACAACACTCAAAGTCTGCATGCCTCAGGGAAGTAGCGTATCGTTCCATCTCTTGCCAATTCTTATCCGCAGGGTGAGGACCACCGATGATCGTGTTTATGACTAGTCTACCCACGGTCCGAGTAGGCTCCTCGGGATGACGTGGAACTGGTGCACGACTTGGATTGGATGTCCCCTGTCCACCTTCCTGCGGATTCTTCATAAACTCCTGTAACTTTTTCTGCCTAATCAACTTCTCTATAGCGTCATGTAGGTGTCTGCTTTCTTCAGTATCGTGCCCATAAGTCTCATGAAAGCGGCAGTACTTCCCGGTCCGCTTTTGTTCTTCGGTTGACTCCTTTGGACGTGGTTTTCTATACTGAAAGGTATTGCAAGTTGATAGGTAAATGTTCTCAAGAGGTGCATTTAGCGGGGTGTACTCGTTGTAGGTTGGAATTCTCGGTTTCCATTTCCCCGCTTCTCTCTTCTTCCCCTGATTTCTTCCTCCGGATTCCTTAGATTGCCCGGGCTTGTTCTGGACATTGACTTGAACTTTCCATGAGTTGTCTCTAGACTGCTTCACAGCAATGTTGCTTTTTACGGACTCCTGAACAGGCCCCGATGCCTTATCTCGCCTTATCCACCTGGCTTCCTCTCTTCTTATGAACTGATGTGCCTATGAGTAAAAACGCTTTAGCGTAGTTGGAGGTTTTCTTGCCAAACAATCTCCGAACTCTGAATCCGGATCCACACCTCGCATCACAGCCATAAGAATTGCATGATCATTGGAATTACTGACTTCAGTAGCCGCAACATGGAATCTCTATAAATATTCCTTCAATGACTCCCCAAGAGCCTGGATTACACTTGATAGAGAAATCACGTCCTTTGGACGAGTAGTATGTATCCTGAACTGTTCTATAAACTTCTTCGCCAACTCCTCGAAACTGGATACGGACCGCGGAGGAAGGCGGGTGAACAACATGGTAGCGATCCCAGATAGAGTTATTGGAAAGCACCTGCACTTGGTTGCATCATTCGCTCTAGCTGTATCCATCATCCATTCGTACCTTATCACATGCTGTCTGGGATCAGTCTTTCCTTCATAAGCTGGGATAGTTGGCATGCTGAACTTCCTTGGGTACTCCGCTTGTAGAATATTGTCTGCGAAAGGAGTATGACTTCTAGATACTCCCCAACCGTCGTTTGATAGGCCTTGATTCTCTTTCATCAACTGTCTAATCATAGCTGTTAGGTCTGGGGTTTGTATGGACGGTGGAAGGTTGGAGTCTGTCCTACGGGATTGATCAGGCTGATGCCTCCTCTGCTGGCGATCTGCCAAATGTGCGTCTTGAGGTTCGACATCATTAGCATCATGGTGAGCTGGGCGTCTAGCCTCCACCTGCACTACAGCTCCTAAGTTTCCCATTCCTGCTTGGTTACGGTCTACGAGGTGTAAGTGGACCCAAGCTGTTCGGACAACAGCACATGCCTGCGTAGTTTCAGTCTTGCGGTGTCTATGCCTGGTAGGTTCATCTGATGAAGTCGAGCTGTCAGATGAAGAATAAGGAGCTGGACTGCCCCCAGCATTCTGACTCTATTGTTGAGTGAGCTGTGCCATGAGGTTGGCGTTGGCTTGCATATGCTCTCCGAGTTGTCTCCTGCTTTCCCTGAGTTCTCTCATCAAGTCGTTGAACTCTATTCTGGTGACAACTGACATTTGGTCCTGGGCGGTAGTCCCTACACCTAGAACTGCTTGCTGATTGCTAGGCCCTGCTTGTTGTACGCTAGCAGTCTCATGGGCGTTTGCATTATGAGAGGCTAATCTGGTACGTGGTCTTGCCATTGTAGAGTTATCGGTATGAACTCTGAGTAGAATCAACGGACGTCCTGCGAATGACTCGGATCTTCTTTGGGGGATTTATTCAATCCAGTAGCTTCAAAGTAGATCCTTGAGGTCTGAGAATTCGATTCTCAGTGAAAGCACCAAAGTGTTAGCACCAAAATTGGTCACTAACCCCGTTTAGAAAGATTATGTAGAGAGATTAATGAAGAAAGTCAATTTAAACAGAGAACAATATGCTAAATTGAATGCAAAGACGAGAACACCAGATTTATAGTGGTTCGGCGTAACTGCCTACGTCCACTTTGAGGTTAAACTTTATTGCTTTACTTGATAATTGATTACAGATACAATCCATACACCAACTACTTGAATACAATTGCTAAGTGAAAAGAACGAGTCTTGAAAGCAGCAGAGTCTCCCTAGTGTTCTCGAAAAAAGGTCCCTTTCACTGTGTCCCTGCCTCTCTATTTATAGGAAAAGATGGGTTGGACTCCCCTGGTGGGCCTGGCAGCCGATTACCTCAGCTTAGAAAGAGTGAGTTCTGGGTGCCGAACCATTGATGCCGAACAGAACGATGTCGAACCATCGACGCCGAACAGACTGATGCCGAACCATCAATGCCGAACAGACTGATGCCGATCCATCGACGCCAACCGGACTGATGCCGAACCATCGATGCCGAACAGACTGATGCCGAACCATCGATGCCAAACATACCGATGCCGAACCATCAATGGCGAACAGACTGATGCCGAACCATCGATGCCAAACAGACTGATGCCAAACATCTCTAGACGCCGATCAACTCCGTATGTTGAATGTTCTGCCATGCCAAACGATGTGTGGATGCCGAGCAGTATGGAATGCCGAATGTTCTGCCATGCCGAACGATCCATGTATGCCGAACAATATATGTATGCCGATCACTCTGGAATGCCAACCCATGTATGCCGAACGATCTATGTATGCCGATCACTCTAGAATGCCGATCCATGTACAATACCGAACGACCCTCCATGTCGATCGATGTGCCAGTGCCGAGTGCCTAGTTGCCAAGTCAAACCTTCAGATAACACTCATGTTTTTCTGTTGTTCTCTGCTAATGATTATTTTCTTTTAGGTGCTACTCCAAAGTAATTAAGTTCTTCGGCACAGGAAACTATCCAGTCTTTAACTTGAGCATCGAAAACGATGGGCAACAGACTTACGCTGCTAACACAAGAAAAGCTACTTAAATATTCTATAATCTTGGATCATCACAAAATCTTGGGGGAGCCTCCAATGATTAAAGGAAATGCCTAAGGAAGACAATCATTAGTAATGGGCAAGCTGAGATCTTTCTCTATTAATTCTCCGGTCCAACTTGAACCTTCTAGTGAGTTCTCATTGTAATTTATACAAAACCTCTTGTAATATTATCTTATAGTCTTTCCTCTCTAATTCAGGTTCACCCGCCCTAGTTACTATCTCCAAAGAAAAGGAAACCATAAGTGAAGCTCTAAAAGAGAAGGGAAATAAAGATGACACTACTGCCTCGACCTAGGTAACCAAACCTCTTTTAATATAGGATTCCATTACTAGTGCGTTCAAGATTTTGAAAAGAAAATCAAGTGACTATCCTGTTGTTACCACTTCAACCCTAGTAAAAAGTTCAAGGTTGGGGATGAGCATACCCTTGTAGTTCTGGATGAAGAACAATACGTAAACATTGACGCAAGTTCTGAGGCCTTAAATCTTAATTCTCCTGGGAAATGGCTCAATAGCCAACAGAGGTGGGGCAGTCTCAGGACTCACTTCTAAATATCCATTTTTTAGATTCTCCTAGAGCTCTTTGTCATATATACAAGGATCTTGGCCTATCACTTACCTCAAAAGATCTACATCCCTCTGAATCTCAGGCATAAACTCATGTTAGTAACTTTGACTATCTTCTTCAATTAGCCATCTACTCTCCATCTTTCACTTCTCTTAAACCACTACAGCCTTCTTCTTATTCCTAATATCACCTCTTTAATATTCTCAAGCAGTTCTTATCTGTATGTGCCTTTCTCAGTTTAACTATTTTAGGTTCTCAACTCTATATATAATGTTCTGACTTATACTTATTACTTACTCCAGGCAGCTAAGTACATGTTTCTCTTTTAAGAAGTTACCCAAGGATCTTCCAATGAGGTGCCTAAGCTAAAAGAGTATATTTTATCGCTCAACACCAACATAATCGACCTTTCAACAACGAAGAATGAGGTCGTGCCTGAGAAGGAAAAGCTTGCCTCATCCCTTAATAAAGAGAAAAGCACCAAACAAGCACTAAAGGATAAGGTGAGGACTCTAGAAGAAAAACTTAGGGAAGCCGATAAAAGAGAGGCCATGTTTGCATGGGAGAATGAATCTCTATAGAAGAAGCTTCAGAGGAAAATAACCCTCATGACTAAATCAACCGGCATTATTAAAGATGCAAAGTAGAAAGTCTTTTATTTTCTTGACATGACACTCAATTCCATTATCGAAAAATGCTATGAGAAGGCCTTATGCATTGCATACACCAACAATATTCAAAAGTGCCCAGATCTGGACTTCCTCTCTCTTCCAGATTGAAACGGGGGGTTTAAAAAGAAATTCAGTGCAATGCTGGAGAAAGCTCTAGGATCCGAGGAGGAATCCTTTGATGAGGATGAGGAGATCGATGCAAAGAAATTGCTAACTTTTGATGATCCTCCGGTAGATGAGGAAACAGAGTCTGACGAGAAAGAGGAAGATGATGATGAGAAGAGGAATGATGATGGTCATGATGATGATGGCAATGATGACAATGGTGGTGGTGATAGAAAGGGTCCCTCTGGACCAACCAACGAGAAGGATGGATCGGGAGATGCTAACCTGGACTTAGCAGTCCAAGGTACAAAAGTTACTAAAATTCTCGATTCCTCAACTAAAGATTCTCCTTGGAAACACAACATTCCTCAAAGCCATAAGTCCAAAGGGAAAGAGAAAATTTATTCGTCTCAAATTTTATTCTCTCTGATATGGATCTCTTTATTTAAACGTTTTAAGTTATCAAGCAGTTTTTAGTTAATACTTTAATTATTTTAGTCGAGGAGAAAATCAGAATACTATTACGAGGTTATGCTTGGAAAGAAGCAAATGGAAATAAATCAACTGAATGGTGAATTGGATAGGCTTTTGAAGGAGCATAATAAACTATTTGAGAAATATAATAATCTTACTGCTAGTGCATCAAAATTAAGATTTTTCAAAGCAAGGCAAATTGCTCCACATATGAAGAATGCACATCTTCATCGGGAGAGAAGTTTGATAGAGAATGCTGAACTTATGATCCTCTTTTAGATGTTGATCGACGATAAGAATGCTTTGGAGGAGTTTCTCTACATAGTTTATTCCAGGGGTATATTCGTTTATTTTCCTTACTTGGTCGACAACTGCGGGGGTTCGCTTAGGCACTTCCATCTTATATACTTAGACGAACATGGATCCAATCCTCATCCCAAGCCATGTTGTAATCTCCCAAGAGTTGCTTTTATCCCTCTTTCTTCTCATTCTCTTTCCTTCAAAAAACTCAAATACAATAAGAAGAGATTTATTTCTGAATTTGATAAAAAAAATCAATTTTGTATGAACCCGAATGATTGTATAACTGTACTATATAACTCAAGTAGCTCAGAAACTTTATCGCTTTTGTTTCTCTTATGCTTAATCTAATTTTCGTATATTATACAGATTAAGGAACCTTTAAATAGTCCTATTCCCATGGAATAGCTAAATAAGTTTGTCAAGTTGAAAAGGGATTTTCAAGAGAAATCTTTAACTTTTAGAACATCTTAGTTAGCAAGACATTGCTTTCTCAGAGGTCTACAAGAAGTATTTGCATGATTCCCTCACTTTCGTTTTGACTTTTTAGGCGAGGAGAAGGAAAGAATACTTAGTGAAGTTCGAACTTATCATGCCAAATTGTTGTGTGGTCACACTAGCCCTTTAGCCAAAAAAGGGATTATCATCAATTTTCCCCAATTAACACCCTAGAAGGGGTTAAATCTTCTTTTGATTCTACACTTACCCTACCTATCAGGTCATTTGAAAAGGCCAAAACCACTGTTTTAAAACTTTAAAAGTTAATTGAAAAATGGAATCGTGATGTAAATTGAACTTCCTTATTGTTTGTAAACTTTGCTATTATTAACGGAAGAGCTTATTTTTCATGTATTAAATTTTTTTACTTATTCTAGGTAGGAAAGTTTAGTTATCTATTGCACCTGGTCATACAGATGCTCTTTCTCAATTTCATTAAAGATAAATTGATAGCCGAAATAAAAAAGAGGTGGTCTTCTCAAGACGCTTCAGCTTTACGGGGTTCAGACAATCTAGAAGTGCAATCGTGGCATAGAAAATATTATCAGTTAAGGTTGACATTCAGAAATTATAAAGAAATGACCTTCAGCCTAGAGGATCAAATTAAAGAGAAGGATAAAAAATTTCAAGAGTTGAAAAGAAGATTGATACGGTCCTGGACCTTCAGTCGATATTGATACTGAAATGGCTAAATTACACCAATGAATAAATGATCTTGAAGTGGATTAATTTAATGAAGAGTCAAGTATCTTGCAAATCTTTGGAACTCATTACGAGCAGAGGCGATTCTAGCCTTCTTACTCCTACTTTGGGGAAGATGACAAGATCTCAATCTTTAGTTGGCCAAGAGTTTCCCACTTTATTAAACCCACCTCCGGTCTAAATAAAGAAGTGATCTTCAAGTGGGGTAGGCAAGTCAAATTCGAATGCATGTAATTCTTTGATAAGAAATGGAATTTCTCAACGCCTTAACGATTATGAAAGTCGGGTTAAAAAGCTTGAGCATGAGAAGTACACTCTCAGGAAGGAGATTAAAGAATTAAAGAGGATGGTCCAAATTCTAAAAAAGCCAATAATATCGTAAGCGTGCACTGAGGACTCAAACTGACTCAGTTGATGATGCAAACATCGTTCGAAGGAAAAAGAAGAAACTTAAAGAACTTTTGGATGTGGCCAATCATCACACTATCGATTCTTCATTGGTTGCCGAAGATCTGAAGAAGTTGGAGCAGAGCCTTGCCTTTTAACAGAGACTTGCTTGTAGATCTTTAAATATATCCTTTTGTAGCTCAATTTTTGTACCTGTGAATTTAGTATACAACATATTAGATAATAAACAAACTTGTAGTCAAATGAATGTTACCTTGAATGTACCATATGTACTTTTTCTTTTGATTTGCTGAACTATTTGAGATGCATCATCTGGCTTCCATTATTTTGAGCTTTTACCATGTAAGCCAATAATATGCTTGTTAAAAGAACTAGAAGCCTTACTAGTTAAGCATTCAGTATTTCAGAAGACTATGAATTTTGATCCTGATTTAGGAGTCTCCCTGTTCATTAATAGGCACTCGACAACTTATTTAGCAATGGAGATTCCCAATTAATTAAGAAAGATGACTTCTAATCTGAATATAAAAGTTTGAGTGCCGATATAATGAAGCTCCACTTGTCTTAGATTTTTTTGGCAATAACACGAAATACGAGATCAGAAAATCCATCTGTTAAATAGAAGACTGGTAAACCCATCTAGCAATGGTATGAATAGAAGACTAGAAAACCCATCTGACGATAACAGGAATGGAAGACCAGAAAACCCATCTGGTAAAAATAGAAGATTCTTTCACTTTGGAGCATAAACAGCCCATATTCGACAGATCTTCCTCCAGAAGATTGTTTTATTTTGTTTCAAAATACAAATGGCTCGCTTTCGACAAATCTTCCTCTAGAAGATTGTTTTTGGCTTTTGGAGCGCAAATGGCTCATTATTGATAGATCTTCCTCTAGAAGGTTGTTTTTGCTTTTGAATTGAATTGATTTCTTTGGAACCATCTTAAGTGATGATCTCAATTTGGATCTTACCCCTTATCACCATCTTATGTGATGATTTAGGTCTGTTGTTCAGTGCGTTTGGTTAGCTTTCCTTAAGCAGAACCAAAAACTTACTAAAGCTCCCTATAGAAGGCGCTTCAGTCAGGCCTTAGAGACGGTACTGAAGGTTGGTTCAGTGCTTTGGTCAGGACATCTTAGGTGGTACCAAAGGCTTACTCCATCCTCCCTCTAGGAGGCACTTTGACCAAGCTACGTAGGTGGGATCAAACACTTGTGGATACCTTGGACAAGCCGTTTTCAGGCGGGACCAAGGGATTGCTCTGACCTTCCTCTAGGAGGTGCCTTAAATATGTCGTTTTCAGGTGGGAATAAGGGATTACACTTCGGTCAGGCCACGTAGGCGGGGCCGAAGGCTTAGTCAGTGCTCTTGCGAGGTCATCTTAGGTAGGACCAAAGGCTTACTCCATCATCCCTCTATGAGGCACTTTGACCAGGCCATCTTGGCGGGATCAATGGATTTTTTCCTTTATTTTAGGAGTTTCTTTTTCTCCTTAACCATGTAGATACACTTGTATTAATTAGAGTATCTTCTTTTATTGCTGACTCGTTAATATCTAATTAGAAATTCATGTAGCTTTCCTTGCGCTAAGAAATTGTTGATTATTCCTTCCAAGCTTTGACATTTATTCTTGTCGTGTCGGTTAGAACGATGATAAAGGCACTATAATCCTCCAAGGTCTCTCTAATTCTTTGGTTGCTTCTTTTGCAAAGGCCAATAGTTGAGTTTGTCTTTGGTCAAGAAGTAGATATTCTCATAAGAAGTAGTAATGGAATAATTCTTGGAAAGGCGTGATCTTTTGGGGAATATCCTCTTGATTGGCATTTAATTCTTTTATTGCTTGAGACGGACTACTCATCTTTGATGACTAATTTCCTTTTTTATGAGCCTTGTACTTCATTTGTTTTATAGGATCGATCAAGCACACTCCTTCATTTTTTGGTAAACCGATCGAAGTCCTTTTCTATTTCTTTTTCGAAAATGGTTCTCTTGGCTTTGAACTGGATCTGCTTTCTCATTTTCAAGAAGATGCTATCCTTTCTGTACTGCCTCCCTAAGGAAAAGATGGGTGTTGGCCCTATATAGAATGGATTTAAACTCTATTTTTCTGGATTATAAGGAGCCACTTGTCTCTTTTTATGCTCCATGATTTGTAATGCCATGAGCCTCAATACTTGTTCTTCATGAAGCCGAGGATCACTTGTAATTTGGTGAGTTGCCCTAATTGTTTGAGGTTCAGAGGATCCTTGTTTGAAGATTTTAACATGATTAATTGGCATGACTAAGCAAAGCTTAGTTGATGTGACTAAATGGTGTTAAGAATAAAGGGTAGGATGGCTTGGAATGGTTCCTTAATGGGATATGCTTGGTAGAGATAAGTTCTCTAAGCCCTATATATGCAGGCTAAGGTAGTTTCACTTATGGGTTAAATAGAGTCGGAGGTTAAGGCCCTCCTTCAAGCACCAAAATGTTAACGAATTTCTTCGTTAACCCGAAAAAGTGCAAGGAAAGGGAACCTTGGTTAATGGAAAGTTTTGTAGAGCCATGGTTAACCTCAACGAGTGTAAGCAAAAATGACATTTGGTAGAGTTAAGTCTTAAGAGGAGTGAGTAAGGAGGCTTAGGTCCGTGATGAAGCCATAAGCACAACCATGTTGAGGTCATATGTTCTTGAAGTCAATTTATGCAGACAATTGTATGCAAAAATGGATATAAAGAATATGAGTACTTTTGGAATTCGAAGCAAGCTATGATTAAAAGAAATCACAAGTGCTTAGGAATTCGAAAGCAAACCATAATTCATGACATCTTAGTTGTATTCCATAAAATAGTTGAATGTACAAGGTCCTTTGTGCAATAGTACATTTGACACTAAAATCCCTTAATTGATTTGGGTTATTAAAGTTAAAAATGTAAGAGATGAGAAAAAATGATTTGCCCCTTCTCCCATACCCCTAGGTCCATATCTATAGAGGTAGAAGTGTGGCATGGCTGCTTGGCTTCGGCATGCATGACTTTCGACAACATCAATGCTGCATGGCGCTGGGCCTTATTCAATGGTGATCTTCGACATTCCTCAGAGCATAGTAGAACTTCGACATTGTTCCAATAGTGAAGGCATTCGACATCAATGACTTCTGATATTGGCATCCTCTTCCATGGTAATCAGTATCATACCTTTGGTTAATAATCTTCGATGCTCTTTATTGGTAGGAAGCGGCATCAACATGGAGCAACAACAATAGGAAACGAAATCAATTAACATCGCATCTGACTTCATAGCCTTCATGTATATTGTTGACCTTCGACCTCAATATCACGTTTGTTGGTGTGCGGTATCCTCTAGTAATTGATAAAGTGCATCATAAATAAGATGCGGCATTGAAAAAATACTATATTAATGAGATGCGACATAAATCATGCCACTATAACATTGACGGATTACAGTATTGATTATGTTTGACATCACTGCTTTCTAAATGAATTTCGGCACTGATTCTATCCGACTTTGCTTAGCGATGTTAGAAATTCGATATTAATCACCCAACTCTATAGATGGTATGTGGCGTTGGTGTCATTTGGTATTCTTGGCTTCATTGATGACATGTGATACTGCACATTAACCCATGTTGATGAGAGGCGGCATCGTAGGTCTTCGGCATTGGCTCATTACCATTCTTTCGACATTGATTATTGATGTAGTGTCAAAGCTATATCGCACACCGCATATCTTCAGAAATAATAATCGTACTAACATAACCTATTAAAAACATAAAAAGGAAAATCTACTATAAATTAGATGCCTGAATTGGCAGGTTAGAAGTCAGAAAATCTTACAGAGGCAAACTGAAAGAAATTCGTTATAAATCGACTAGATTCCAATGTCAAAACTCATATTCAGACATTTGAAATCAAAATCGGACTTCTGAATGTTAGTTTAGACGTTCGGTTTCTTAAAACTAATAATTTTAGGTTAAACGTTTAAATAACTGATGCAGACATAAGTTGAACCTGGACCCACGAGGACTAATACGAGTGGTTAGAGGAATTATATTGTTTTTTTAAGAATGTGATTATGTAGAATGACGTGTATACACTTATACAATGTATGTATTATAGTGTGCTATTTATTGTTTGGGAATCAAATGTCTACAACGTGCTGAAACGAGAGACATAGCGAGAATGATATGTTTGTAATGTGCTGAAATGACACATAGCGAGAATGATATATTTGCAATGTGTTGAAACGAGACACATAGCGAGAATGATATGTTTGCAATATTTTGAAACGAGACACATTACGGGAATGATATATAAGAAATGTGTTAAAACATGTCACATAGTAGGAATGTTATGTCTGCAACATGATGAAATGAGACACATAAATGGAATGATATGGCTGCAAAACGTGTTGAAATAGTACACGTAGCAGAACTAAGATATGCTAAAACCTTATATATCAGTTGTATGGATATTTAGATAGTGATTTTGATCACTAAAATGATACAGTTGAAATGCTATGATAAATAGACTAAGAAGAATAATGATAAATTTACCCCATAAACTGACACCGTTGGAGTAGCCTATAATGATGTTTTATTAGCATGTTAGCATCATTTATTTAGAGATTTATGCTCACTCACCAGGCTTATGTCTGACCCCCTCTATATTCCTCTATAATTCTATATAATAGGTTGATAGGGTTAGAAAAAGTCATACTTAAAGTGGAGATGACGGAGATCATTGGTAGTTAATAAGGCTTTTTATCCACAAGTTTTCTATTTATCTGGTAGTTATATTTAATTAAATTATGAAATCTGAAGTATCTTTTTTAACAAACAACTGTAATAGCTTATGAGATTTATTGACCACTTTAGATTTTATGTTATTTTCTACTATATTTTATTTCTTTTCACTGTGAGTTCTTAAGGTGTAGATGGAAATAGGTAGCTCTGTGTACTGGTGTATTTATTTTGCCCTAATGATCTACTTTTAACTAGCTCGAGGGTCTACGTGTCAATTGAGACATAGGTTAAAGGGTTAGTGAAAGGTGGGTTGTTACAAGTTTAAAGTCAATTTAGTCCATTAATGACAAAAGTATAGGCCGACCAAAAATTATGCGGAGATGATATCTTAGGGCATGACTTGGTCAGAGGAGACGGAGGAAGATATTTTCTATTATATCCCTTGTTTAATTGAAACTAAGCCTTCACCTTTTTGATGATTCTTTTCTCTCCACCTCTCCCACTCTTGACCGCCATAAACCCCACCATTTTCCCACTCCTAGGTGAGAATTATTTCATCCAAATCAAATACAAAATTCATTCGAGTAGTGTCACTTTAAAGCTCCCATCTTTGGACCGGGATCAAGGAGATCTAGAAGATGATTTGGATTGACGTGTGAATCGAAGGCTAATTCTCTTGGGTATACACCTTATATATACATATTGTTCATTATATATTCTTCATGTCATTGTTTTTGTATATCTCATTGCCTTGATTGTATAATATTTATTTTAATCATTTAATAATTAACTTAGAATAAACAATAAATTTGATACAATATTAAATTGATGTATATGTATATATGTGTATATATTTGTAAAATTATTTTTGACCATATATGTTATAAATTGTGCAAAATAATATTTCAAATTATAAAATGAATTTTATCCAATTTTAAACTAAAATTTACTGATTATTGATTTAAATTGTAGCAATATGGATTAAATTCAATTTTAAAATAATAAATACAATAATATTTTATATGTGTATATATATGTATGTATTTTGCAATATTTATTTATTTTAACATATTCAAAATACATATATAAATTATATTATATTAGAATTACAATTATTTTTAGCATGATATAATAATTGAATTATAATATATTTATTTTACAATAATTTTATTAAGTCAAATATAAGATATTTTCAATTTTAAATAAATATCTTGGATCTTGATTTGAAATTTAAATATTTGTTTTCCAAGTCAAATTAAATATTTTGTTCAAAATTCTAAAGTAGAAATTTGAGACCTAGTAAAAATATTATGAAATAATTTTAAAATGTATATTTGTTAAATATTGAATAAAATTTTGAATTATATATTTATAAATATTTTACACAAAAAATTAATGTCCAATTTTTTATTTATGGTAATTTACATATATATAAATGCTTAGTATATACATAGATATAAATTCTAATATTTACTTATGTATAAACTTGACCATGTACACATTTCTATGTTACACGTGCACATCACATGTGCGTAAGTTTATATTGATATACTCAAAACTATATAAACATTGAATTAATTAAAATATGTTAATTAGTTACATCATGGAAATTATTTTTCTTTTAAAACTAACTAGATTGTATCTAGTGTATATATTAGACTTCATAGACCCACCATGATCAAATTGGAGGAAAAAATCGAAATTCACCTACTGCAGACCATCCTAGTTTCAACAATACCGAAGGTATAACTTGGTTAAAGGATCTCCAACAATATCATCATCTAGTGGATACTCTGGTGGAAAATCGAGTAAGGTACCAACAACGTCTTATGCTCAAATTTTTAATCAATCTCAGGATGCATGGGAGGATAAGAGAACTATGTTAACATAGGATCAAAGCCCAACTAAGGGATTTGCACTCTACCAATAGTCATCTGAGGACTGATAAGATCATAGTTCATCCTCCATGTAAAGTCCGGAACAAATTAATGGTGGGAAGCCACTCTGATCCAGTAGGTGTCATAATCACCAGTAGCTAGAAGGAAGGTCGGCCATCTAACTATCCAACATCTCGAAGAGCCTTTATATACCATGTCCCAACAGACCTAGATGGCCCAAACATGTCATCACATGATAACGGATCAACAGGAACATGGATTTTCCCAATGTTCTGATACCGAAACCTCTCTTCTAAGTACCAAACTGGAATGAATGTAGGTGAATGTAATAAAACCTGACGCCTAGAGATGAGAAATGAGATCCTTGGCGGATGATCGTCAGGCAACTGACCGACCTCCTCCAACACTATCTTGTAGACCGCCCATAGAATCAAAATGTTACTCCTAACTCGCATGTCCAACTATTGATGGGACTCCTGAAGGTTGTGCCTTACCCTGAGAGGGCTCGATAAATGTACTATATAGTTTTCCATCTTCTAATCCTAGGGAAGTATTACTTGGAAGGCTAACTCCCTATATCTTAAGCTGATGATCCAAAGCTGTGTACAAACATGAAAGTATCACACTCCCCCAATCCATTGTGTGCAAGTACTCCAGGTTGGTTATCTTGACAAGATAACCCAGACGAGCCGTGCTCTTTTGGTTCAAGAAGGCGGTCGAACTAAATAGATACAAAAGAAAAGAATGGATAACCTCATCGGTCATGTCTAATCTATCTCCATACTTTGTGATGTAGGTATGTAGATAAGTCAGTCAAATGGCACCACTGTCAGTGTAGTTTGGGTCAACCCCCTATAAAAAAGACATTGTATAACTAGGTCGTCTCATATAGACAATCAAATGGACATGGGGTACATCCCGGAACACCGATCTCTATACCCGTAAAGTCGTAAAATCTAAAGATGTGAACACCATCTTGAAGTCCAGAAAATAAAACGTATGAGTGGCAGGCCACTACCCCTCGGTTAGGGCCTTAATAAGAGGCCGACCAAAAGGCTGTGCTGCCCTACTTTGTAAAAGGTCCCAAAAGACTGACCTGTAATCTAGCTATGATATATGCAGCCAAAGTGTCGTGAATATGGTGATGACTTTAGCCCAACTACCACGATGATGGATATACTGAGTTATATATTTAAAATTTTATATAAATCACTATTTTTTATATCTACTTGAACAATAATGCATTATAAAAAGTTATAACAATATACTTATGCACTGTAAAAAGAAATAGTCAACCTATGAATGCACTTCTTAGACATCTCCTCGATCATCTATAGGTCATAAATCATCGTCTCTGCAGATGGCGGAACATGCATTAGACTCGCATCTGGCACTGCATGGTTTCTAACAGACCTCCTAGAGATTTTGTAGTATGTGGCAGCATTTCAATGTATTTTTTTGAAAACTAAAAAAATAATGGAATTATATGAAATGGAGCAAGCATCCATTTTTTGGACACTCAGCAGTTGACGCCTAAGAAATAGAAGCCCAGCATTGGATATCCAAATGTAAGGGGCCCAAAAATTAACTTCCTATTGTTGGGAAAATCAAGGGTTGAAAATTCAATTCTTTGAATGTTTAGAGCTAAACTTAGTAGAAACGCCCTTAGAGTATCGTGCTTGAACGTAGGCCATGGTACAAATTAGGGCCAAAACCAAAGATAACTGGGTGCTCATACATTTGCATCAATAAGATTATTCTCCTTATGTAGTATGATCCTTTGCAAACCATTTCATGTTAACTCATGGTCCATACACAATATCTACGAGAGAAACTCAGGTCATTGTTTAAAATATTCATATGAGTACTACTTCTAACATGATTCCTTACATATCCTATTCAAGTACAAAAATTATAGGTGAACCTGCTAGAGTTAGCTGAAGCGTATTAAATGTGTGATTAGTCAACCACCTACCACCCACAAAATCAACGACAACAACACAAGTGTAAATATATCCATTTTCATCAACAAAATAAATCATTTATAAATTGATCACTACAACTTTAAATAAAATTTAAGAATCGTCAATCAAATCGGGCTTCTTTGAGATCCTCATTATCATTCAAACTTTAAATCCAATACCTTCTGACCTCTTGTCCATGAATTCTCCAACACCATATTCTTTAAAACTTTAGTGCCATAAATCATTTAAAATCTACACAGCCAATACTGTTTGAATCTGATTTGGAATCAACTTTACAACTATTTCCACATAAACCTTTAACAACTCACACAAGTCTCTAGCAATAAAAGTATGAGACATAACTATTCAAATATCAAAACTCATCAATACAGGGAAAAGTGCTAGAGCCTAAGCTTTGAGCTTGCAGTAAATAGTTAGAGAAGTAATATAATTACAAGAAGAAGAAGAAGAGCGGACATGAAGAAAGAGAAAGTATAATAAATTTCTACATATCTCATTCCATTCATTTTTTCCATTCTTATATAAGATTTCTAACAACCTTTTAACACATGGACCAATAAAAACAAGGAGCTATTTCTAGTTATTCCTTTAATGCTAAGATAGGACAAAATTAGTTATAACTTCTTATATCCATAGCTTTTCATATATCCTGCAGATCTTATTTCCAAAAAGTACTAAAATAGAGAATCCAAGGTTTCTCAATCTATGAAACCAGCTGGCCTTGTAATGGTGCGATGTGGACGGGTGGCTGAGCCATGTGCATAGGTTCATCTATATAATTGTCATATCATTACTATCCCCTCAAAATCGACTTTGTCCTCAAGGTCGAAATTATCTCCTATGTTGAATATACCATCAGAATCGAAGATAAAAAATTTGTTTTTGTTTGATATTTTTTTGTTCGTTGGGATCTCATTATTTCTGTTTTCTTCCCCGAACGCAGCTGACACATCCAAAGGTATGTATGCACCTAGATATGTGCACCAACAAGTCGAAGAGGATGGGGTCGGGTTGGTCAATTGTGGAGGTGAATGAGATGGATGTGTTGATGTTGTGGTCGAAAAGGACCTTATTATCAACGGTGGTGGAATGTAACGGCCCTCCACGAAATGGGCCTAAATTTCAAACCAAAAAAGGCCCATCAAACTGTAACATCCCTAACTTGGAGGCCCAAAACTAATGGCTACGAATGCTGCATTCATCCATAGTTATTAATCATCGGCGACCAAATACGGTAATGTTAGATACATTGATATAACAGAAACATATGGATATAGAAAGTTTTTAAAATCATTAAACAACTTTCACATTTCATTTCAAATCATTTCAAATTCATTATATAATCCAAGATTTGCCATGTTTAGAAAAAATATAATTATTACAACATACGCCAAGAGCGACATATGAAGATGCCCCTTTGGATGATCAGAGTATATATAACTAGGCAATTAGACAACTTTATCTTTACAACAAAAAAAAGCGGAATCAAAAATAGAAAAGAACTCCTAATAGCTATCATGCCTCCTTCACGTCTCCAGAAGCTTATTCGTCTAAGGAGAACCTGAAAACCTCAACTCTCAAACTACTCAAAATCAATTAAGCACCCGAGAGTTTAAGGGGAAAACATAAACTTCGAGTCAGACATAAAGCCTGGTATGAATAATAATCTACCATCTCAAACCATTTAGATATCTAGTGAGACCACGCCGCTTAGTGGAATGGGTTTTCTCCTCACTAGTCTCTTATCCAAAACTTTATAAAAACCATATACTGTGCTCCTGCATCCACAATGGTTAAAACATAACACTTCAAAATATTATGACGATATGCAAACAAGTAAATCAATTCTGGATTACCCATCCCCATTCATTTTGACTATCCGTCTCAGTTATAGTTTCTAGAGTCACTATTAACCTATTAGTTTTCATAGGCTTACTAATAACCTGTTTAAAACTTATGGACTCCCTGTCCGGTTTCATAGTTTTCATGGGATCACTAATAACCTATTGGCCCCTACTAATAACTTTATTATTTCATAGGTTCTCCCTAAACCTATTGGTATCCTCAATAACTTCCCTCATATCCTAGTTTTCATGGGTTGACAAGGAACCTATTAAATTATGTCAATAACTCAATCCAGATATAGTTTTAATGGGTTCACTACAAAACCTATTGGTCCCTGCCAATAACTCTTTCTAAACATAGTTTTCATGGGTTTACCATGAACCTGTCTACCTGACAACTTCTTTAATCAGTATTTAGGCATCCTATATTCTGGCCTTCCTGACCTCCTGGAAGCAATTTTACTCATTCAGGAGTTAACTCAATTTTATATTCACTACTAGGTCAACCTAGCTAGTTATTCTGCCGTTTTCCCCTCGAAATACTGTTATGGGTCCATTATACAGTGAATACATATATTAGAAGAAGCAAACGTAATAATATAATAATAATAACACCTGTGGTTTTATATCCTTGAAATCATTTTCATATAAAACATGATTAATCCCATTAGCCTATTACTTTATCAAGGAAAGCTTCTTTAAAAACTTCATATATAAAAGTCATTTTAAAATCCTTTATTATGCCATGGTTTTCCATTAAAAATGAGATTGGGTTCTTTTTTTTTTGAAAACTAAGGCTTTCGAAACCTTTAACTATTACTTTTGAAACCATTGGATAACCTCCTTCGAAAGCTTTCAAATCTTCTTTTCAAAACACTAAGCAAATGCCTTTCGAAACACTTTAAATCTTCTCTTTTGAAACCATCAACACATACCTTTCGAAAGTATTAAAGCATCATTTATTAACTCAAAAGCATAGCTTTGAAATTATTGAAAGTAACCTATTCGAAACCATTGGGTTTATCTTTAAAAATATCTTTTAGGTCAAAGTGAATATAAACGGAAGTACCCCTTACGAAACTACTAACCTTCAAATAAAATGATTGGGGAAAAACGATGGCTTCGAAACCATCCCTTCGAAAGCATTTATCATCTAAGTAAAACATTCGAAGGTTAGCTTCGAAACCCCTTTCGAAGCCATTTCTTTCAAAACCATTAACTATTTCGAAAGCTATAAGAAGCGGCTTAATATACTTAAATGACAAAAGCTACCTTTCGAAAGCGTTGATGACTTCAATACATTCGAAAGGTATAAGGTCGACAATAGGGTTTCGATGGGGTTAAACCTACCCTTTCGAAAGCTTTGATTTAAAAATACGGCAAATCTATCAAAAGCTTCACTTTAAACAAAATGTAGCAATATATTCGAAAGCAACTTCTTCGAGAGCTACATTGAAGGGGTTTTGACCTCTTCGAAAGCATTCTTTTGAAAACAAGGCAAGCACATATCTTTTGAGAGTAAAACAAAGGCCTTGACCCCTTCGAAAGCTTTGGTTTCGACAGCATGTCTTCCGCCTTTCTCCAATTCACTACGTACCAACATATTGATACATTGTGTATTGGTTTCGGCTTGGTTGGTTTCGACTTGGACGAGGCGGAAGTATAGGGTCAAAAGGTACTATTGAAAGGGGCAAAACATAACTTCTGAGTAAAGACCGTTTTAATGCTTTTTTAAGTAATTGCTTTTTAACTAACCTGCCTATTTGTAAACATCTAATTGGTTGCCATAAAATTTTAAAATTCTTTCTTAAAAACTACCGCAATTATTTCAGATCTAAACAAGAATTAATTTATCAAATAAGCCCTTCCATTAAGCAAAACAAATAAAACATTTAAGTCCTTCATCTAAAATAATTTTATTTCCATAGTAAATTACTTAGGAAAAATCCCCAAAAATCATAGAAATTCACTTTTAATATGTTATCTAACATATATAAATCTCAGGCCCAAATTCCTTCAAATATTAGCCAAAATAATTTTAAACCCAATTTATTCATTTCTTCCTTCAAAAATTCATAATAGATTTTCCATAGCTTGGAAAATTACAGAAAATTAAACCCATCTCCAAAATAATGTTTTTCATAACATATAAATTCCTCATGGCATTCGAAATCGAAAATAAACGATTTTAGCCTTTGTTATCCCGCCTTTTGGTAAGGTCGTGACACCAAGGAATTGACTAGTAACCAATGACGGCCCATCCTAGTGATCAGTTGTACACAGGCTCATTATGGATATCGATAAATTTTGTCCAAGTCCGGATCGAGCCAAAATTGGTAGGACATGACAAGCTAAGCCATGAGAGTCAACGTTCCAAATCTCAGGTCAATCCGAGTTCGTATGCTCAAGTTATGAGCGATACAAAGTTGGATGAAAACTAATCACCGGTCGATTCGCTCCCTTCGACTCGCTTCCTTCGACTCGCTTCGCATCCCTCGGAAATAATTATTTCGACTCGCTCGCATCCCTCAGAGGAGCCCGCTTCGACTCGCTTTGCCTCGAGCCACGCTTCGACTCGCTTCACTTCGTGTCCATCACGGAGCCTTCATTCGAACCCCTCAGATAGGCCTCCTTCGACTCGCTTCGCAACCACCAGAAAGGCTTCCTTCGACTCGCTCAATCAATGCACAGATTCGACTTGACCAAAACAGTGTCAAGGGTAGAGCGAAACTCAAGCGCCACGTCACCGAGTCGAACGGAAGCGAGTCGAACAGAGCGAGTCGAAACAGAAGCGAGTCGAACCAAACAGCCACCGAGAATCGCATTTCGTATCGATCATATCTCCTAATCTACAAGTCCAAATGCTATGAAATTTTCACAGAAGACTACGTGCATGCTAAAGAATGTCCACACCAAATTTCGACTCCATTGGATGGAATCTCGAGCGATACGAAATCTGGTCATATCGATCACGGATCGGACCGAAACTTCACGGGCTTGGGCGTACGGGCCTGGTCACGTGCCAGAGAAGGTCTCCCGAGATATGAGCAAAATATCAGCTTCCTACACCTATAAATAGACCCCCAAAGACAATAAAAAAGGGGTTCTTCTTCTTCTTCTTTGAGATCTCCCACGCCTAGACTCTGCCAAACACGGATCTGAACTCCATGGCTGCTGCTACTAACGAATTTCACTGCTGCAAAGTATTGTTATTCATTGTAATTTGCTGAAATCAATTGTAAACATCAAAGAAAGATCAATAAAGCAAACTACTTCATAGTGGACGTAGGCAATACGCCGTACCACTCTAAATTCTTGTGTCTCCCTACACTTTAATTGTTCTCATTTCTGAAATTTGGAGTTTTTGTTAGATAAATCCTCTTTTTACATTTAATTTCTTCACTTTATCTCTTCAAAGACTTCCGAAGAGTGTTGTGCCCAATTTTGGTACAAACACTTTGGTGTTTTCACTAAGAAAAAACCAATTTTCTACTGCTCTTTGGATCTCCTATCTATATCGGATTGCATAAATCTAAGAAGAAGATCCAGATCTAGAACTTTGAAGCCCTTCCATTCTATTTAGATTTGCAAATAGATCTAGGAAAGGACTTCACCAATTCATTATGGTGAGCACACGTACCATTGCTACAGCTGCTGATCAAGGAGCACGGGACCGACAGAATCTCGTGCAATCACCTCCCTCCAACCAATATGCTGCAGGACCTTCAGATCCATCCGGTCCAATCACTAGACAAGAATTCCAGACATTGCTTCAAGAGTTGACCCAAAGTTGACAGTAATTAACTGAACAACTGCACGCCAACACCGAATTGTCCAACCAGCTGAATCACCAAAGGTGCAGAAGATCTAGGAGAGACCAAGGTTCCTATTCTTCCATAGAAAGTTTAGCCTCCTCCGATGGCCAAACCAGATCCACACGTCCACGACTAGGTGTAAACTACGCCCAAGCCATGGGACACCAACCTGCTTCGAACCTTGGGAAACCTAGAGCTGGACCATCCGCTAGTCTCCGTATAGAGCCGTCTACTCGAGGAGGAGCTGCTCCTTACCATGTTACTGACAACATTGCTACTACCACCACTGCCGAATGGGGAGGTGATGCTAGAAACCAAGCAGGTCCTCAACGTAACCAACGAGGGCAGACTCCCGAGCCTTATGTCCCTAAGGATGTTGAACTAAGGAGGCGAGACACGGACCGTCGACCGCGTCCGGTCCAGACTCGTGCTGTGGAACCAAACCACACCTTGGCACAACATGCTCCAAGTATCCGAACGCCGGATATACCAGCGATGATTTGCCAAATGATCCGTGAAAGTCAATGTCTATCTAATGACGACTGGGGAATCTCCCGAAGTCATACCCCTTTCACCGACGACGTTTTATATGCTGAGCCACCTCGGTACTTCAGGATGCCAGCTTTGTCAGTTTATGAAGGAAGTTCTGATCCCAATCAACACGTCCTGAAATACGAATGGCTGATGAATGCTGCTAGAGCTGACGACGCAGTAAAGTGCCGAAGTTTCCCCATTTCCCTAGGAGGCATCGCTACCATGTGGTTCACTCATTTGCCACCGCGATCCATCTCTAACTTTGACCAGATGGCCACTAAGTTTGTCAAACAGTTCCGTATGCACGTAGCGAGGCCTAAGGACGTTAACACTTTGTCTAGCGTTACACAAGCTCCCGGAGAAACACTTAGACGTTACTTGGAGCGATTCCATGCTGCTTGTGCAGAGATAAGAAATCACAATGATAACTCTATCCTGATGGCATTGACTAAGGGGATTGATGCTGATTCCGAGTTCGGAAATTGGTTAGTCGGAAAACCACCTGCTTCATTGGACCGTTTCTATTCCAAGGCAGCCCAATTCTTAAGAAGGGAGGATGCAAAGCAGTCTAGGAAACAGGATGATGCAGGGCCCAACATCGAAGGAATCCAAAGTAACATCGCTATTAAACAGTCCGGAGACAGTTCTGGAAAAGTTCAGTTGAACGTACAAAATAAACAAAATCAACAAAGGGACAATGGGAATCAAAACAAGAAACGCGATCAGAATCGCGGTCCATGGCGTAGAGTTTCCATGTATGATAACTACACTCCATTGAACACGTCGTTGGAAAATGTGTATCTGCAGACCTGCAATACCATGCAATACAAGAAACCTGCCCCGAAACCACCAATTGAGAGACAAATTCAAAAAGGAAAATTCTGTAGATTCCATGAGAGTTATGGCCACAACACCAATGAGTGTCGTCACTTACAAGACCTCATTGAAAAACTGATACGTGAACGAAAGTTGGATCAGTATGTGCCGGTGCCGCAGTCCGAAGGCGCGGGCCCATCAAATCAAAATCGTGCGTCGAATCAGGAAAGACAGGAGGAACCCGCTCGTACAAGCGGGAGGTTGGTCATCAATACAATAAGTGGTGGTCCTTACCCAGCAGATCGAAGCTGGAAGGAAATGGAGTCGTATGCTAGTTCTATCAGGCATGCAGACTTCGAAAGTTATAGTAACTCTGATGAAGGGGCTCCGGCCAAGCAACAGAAGACGATGACAGATGACATCGTGTTCAGGAGCAGAGACGCTGATAAAGTCGAAGCTCCCACTATCGATCCACTGGTCATCTCAGCACAGATAGGTCCTGCTTGGATGAAAAGGATCTTAGTTGATAGTGGAAGCTCCTTGAATATTTTGTTCAAACGAGCTTATGATCAAATGAAAATGGAAGCCACAGACTTGAAGCCTTGTCAATCCCGAGTCCATGGTTTCAACGGAAGTGCTACTATACCCACTGGAATGGTGGAACTGCCAGTAGAGTTAGGAGTTGGAGAATGACGGAGAGTATGGATGCTTCAGTTCATTGTTTTGGACATAGACTCCCCTTACAATGCTTTCTTGGGCCGACCGGCCCTCGCTGAATTTCGGGCGGCCATCGCCCCATGGTGTTTGACTTTAAAGTTTCCCACTGATCATGGAATAGGAATCATTCAGGGAGATCAGGTTGCTGCGAGAGCCTGTTATGTTGCTGAGCTGCGGGGAACGCAGCGAAAGGAGAAAGGAAAGGGCGTAGAGGAATCTCTCTGCGTCCGTTTCGCCGATAATTGACAATTAACGCCCGGACCCAGGCCCGGGCACCCCAGCCAATTCCTCAGGGATCTTGACCCAAGAGAAACTGAAGACGAAGGAGAATCTAAAGAAAGTCAAGCATCCCGGCCGAACTGACGATTGATGTCCCAGTTGACAGTGACGATGACTCGAGAATGATAAAGATTGGATCTCAGCTAAGCCAGCAAACTCAAGAGGAATTGGTTGAATTTCTACGGGCAAATCTTGATGTATTTGCCTGGATACATTCTGACATGTGTGGGATCTCGCCGGACATTGCGAGCCACACTCTGAACATTTACCCGCGGCATGTCCCAGTCAAACAAAAAAGGCGCGGTATGGATACAGAGAGATCTGCCGCCCTTAAAGAAGAAGTAGAAAAGCTTGAAGCAAATAGATTCATTCGAGATGCGCTATATCCTGAATGGGTGTCGAATCCCGTGCTCGTCCGAAAGCTAAATGGAAAGTGGAGAACATGTGTCGATTATTCCGATCTGAATAAAGCATGTCCCAAAGACAATTTCCCACTTTCCAGAATTGATCGACTAGTAGATTCGACAGCCGGGCATGAACTCTTATCCTTCATGGATGCGTACTCTAGCTACAATCAAATACCGATGCATTTATCCGATCAAGAACATACCAGCTTCGTAACCAATCTGGGACTTTACTGCTACAAGGTTATGCCATTCAGACTTAAGAATGCCGGGGCTACTTATCAACGATTGGTCAATCGGATGTTTGCCAATCAAATTGAGAAAACTATGGAAGTATATGTAGACGACATGCTTGTGAAGTCACGATTCTCCACTGACCATGTTAAAGACCTAAAAACTATGTTCAACATACTTCGAGAATACAAAATGAAGTTAAACCCACTGAAGTGTCACTTTGGGGTTGCATCCGGGAAGTTCCTTTGGTTCATCGTTAACGCTCGGGGAATCGAACCTAATCCTGAAAAGATTTGGGCAATCAGAAATCTTGAAACTCCCAAGACCATAAAGCAAGTCCAAAGTCTCAATGGGAAAGTAGCGGCATTGAGTAGGTTCATTTCAAAGTCCACTGACAAATGCATTCCCTTCTTCGATCTGATCCGAAAAGGAAAACACAACTTTGAATGGACCACAGAATGCGAGGGCGCTTTCCAAGCACTAGTCCAACATTTATCCACACCACCTATCCTGTCGAAGCCCGTCGACCATGAGAAGTTGTTAGTATATTTGGCGATATCAGAGAACGCTATCAGCGCTGCATTGATTCGAGAAGAAGACAAGATACAGAAGCCAGTATACTACGTCAGCAAACGGTTGACTGGGGATGAAAGAAATTATCCAAAACTAGAAAAGTTGGCCTACTGCCTTGTGGTTGCATTAAGAAAACTCCGACCATATTTCCAACCGCATCCCATTGTTGTTTACACCGACCAGCCATTACGACAGGTCCTTTCGCGGCCTAAGACGTCTGGTAAGTTACTCAAATGGAACATCGAACTGAGTCAGTTTGATATTACTTACACTCCAAGAGGAGCAATCCAAGGACAAGTCCTTGCTGATTTCATAGTCGAATTTACCATCCCGGAGGACTTGCCCAAAACCAGTAAATCCCCCGAATACGTTTGGAAGCTATATACTGATGGTGCATCAAACGACCGGTGTTCGGGCGCTGGTGTTGTACTCGAAACCCCCGAAGGCCGATCCATATGCTATGCTGTGAAGTTCGATTTTCATGCAACTAATAATGAAGCTCAATACGAAGCCCTCTTGGCTGGCTTAAGACTTGCTAGAGATTTGAAAATTATCGCAGTAGGAATTTATTGTGACTCACAACTAGTCATGTGTTAGGTTTGAGGAGAATATCAAGCGAGAGACCGAAGGCTGGCTGCGTACTTAGCTCGAGTTCAGGAAGTACTGAATCAATTTGATTACTATGCCATCTATTGCATACCTCGAGAACACAACCAAAAAGCTGATTCGTTGGAAAAACTAGCCACCACCGGTGATGCTCAGCAAATAGGGCTCATCCCCGTAGAAGCGTTATCCTCCCAAAACATTGGCCGGGCAGAAATAAACAGGGTATGCGAAACCATCCTCGAAAAGGACTCATGGATGACTCCACTCAGAAACTGCATCGAACACGGAATCCTGCCGAAACGTAGGAGTGAAAAGAGACAAGTTCTCCGAAAGGCCTCACGATTCGTCATTCAGGATGAGGTCATGTATAGAAGAGGTTACTCTGTTCCTCTACTCCGGTGTATCGTTAATGATGAAATTAAACGAGTATTACACGAAGAGCACGAGGGAGAATGTGGCGATCACACCAGGGGGCAAGCACTTGCCAAGAAAGTACTTCGATACGCATATTACTGGCCGACCGTGAATCGCGATGCGTCGGATTATGCAAAGAAGTGCGATTGGTGTCAGAAATATGCCCGAATTCCTAGAGCTCCTCCTACCAAAATAACACAAATGGTCAGCCCATGGCCGTTTGAAATGTGGGGCATCGACATCATTGATGCTCTACCTCTGGCAAAAGGTGGTGCGAAATACGCCATCGTCGTAGTTGATTACTTTACTAAGTGGGCTGAAGCCGAAGCTCTCGCTACCATTACAACAAAAAAAGTAATCAACTTTGTGGTTCGTAACATCATCTGTCGATTCGGTCTCCAGCACACCATTATTACGGACAACGGAACCCAATTCAACAGTGTTGAATTCAAAGATTTCTACAGGCGATTTCACATCCAAAAGAAATTCTCTGTAGTTGCACACCCTCAGGCAAACGGACAGGTCGAAGCTGTTAATAAAGTCATAAAATCCATTCTAAAAAAACGACTGGAAAAGGTCGGTGGCAAGTGGGTTGATGAACTTCCTATGGCTTTATGGGCTTACCAAACAACCCACAAGACTGCAACTGGTCACACTCCATTCTCTCTTTCTTCCGGTTCAGAAGCCGTTATTCCATTCGAACTAGAAGTACCTTCTCATCGTGTGACATACTATGACCCAAAGACGAATGCTATATTACTTGCGGAATCTCTTGATCTACTGGATGAGAAGCGTGAAGAAGCTGATTTGAGGGCAGCTGCGCATCGAAGTCGAGTCGCCCGATTGTACAACGCCAAGGTCCGCCCGCGAACCTTTGAACTAGGCGATCTCGTCCTCAAAAGAATCTACCCGGTTCCTTCGCATATGAAACCGACATGGGAAGGACCATATGTTATTGAATGAAGGCTCGGAGATGGCACATTCAAATTATCGATTGTCGATGGTCTAACTCTGCCAAGAGCATGGAATTGCGAGAGCCTTCGCCGCTACTACACATGACAGGCTATCTCTATCCATTTAGATTACTTTCCTTTTTTGCAATTTGTTTCTGCATTTCAAAATTAGAACTTGTAATTAGGCAACTGACTTTGCCATACTTTCTTGTTTCTGCAATAAAATGCAATCTCTTCGGGCCAGAGCTGTGATTTACTTGAAATGCTTCATATGACCATCACTATGCATGGAGAGCTAAGTTTCACCATACGGTGGAATTTATTCAAATAGAGAGTGGCTGTGATACAACCAATCACTCGCTAAGTGAAACCCGAGCTCGGGGACCAACCGTCACATCAAAGTCAAGAAAGGACTGATACACGACAATCCTTCAATCAACTCCGTATTCCTAGAGTGCAAAGCGGAGTATAAACATCAACTCCGTATTCCCAGAGTGCGAAGCGGAGTATAAACATCAACCCCGAGTCCCCAGAGCACGAACCGGAGTTTAAACATCAACTCCGAGTTCCCAAAGCGCGAACCGGAGTATAAACATCAACTTCGAGTTCCCAGAGCGTGAACCGAAGTATAAACATCAACTCCGTATTCCCAGAGTGCGAAGCGGAGTATAAACATCAACTCCGAACTCCCAGAGTGCGACTCGGAGTATAAACATCAACTCCGTATTCCCAGAGTGCGAAGCAGGGTATAAACATCAACTCCTAACTCCCAGAGTGCGAGTCGGAGTATAAAAATCAACTCCGTATTACCAGAGTGCGAAGCGGAGTATAAACATCAACTCCGAACTCCCAGAGTGCGAGTCGGAGTATAAACACCAACTCTGAGTTCCCAGAATGCGAACCAGAGTATAAACATCAACTCTGTATTCCCAGAGTGCGAAGCGGAGTATAAACATCAACTCTGAACTCCCAAAGTGCGAGTCGGAGTATAAACATCAACTCCAAGTTCCCAGAGTACGAACCAGAGTATAAACATCAACTCCAAATTCCCAAAGCGCGAATTAGAGTATAAACATCAACTCCGAGTTTCCAGAGTGCGAACCGGAGTATAAACATCGACTCCAGATTCCAGAGTGCGAAAAAAAGCGTAAACACCAACTTCAAGTTCCCGAAGCGTGAATCGAAGTGTAAATGTCAACTCCAAACCCTCGGAGCGCGAGTCGGAGTACAAATGCCGATTCCAAGTCCCCAGACCGCGGACATATGATTGAAACTTAAGCCGGCGTAACCAACCGCCAATAAACGAATGGGAATCCCCCGAAGTGTGGATATGATCACCGACAATCAAATGAGCATAGATGAACTACTCAATCTCCGTTCGCCTCAGACATCTGCTCGATGGCACTAGACCCAACATGTTGTATATAAGAAACGATCATCGACTGATGATCTACAACTCACCATCAAGACTGGGGGGCAACACTTAAGCATCGACCATCGACTGAAGCAATGCAACGTCAAAATTTAACTTGCTTCCCGGTCGCAGACCATGTCCACAGTTTCCGAACTTGGCAAACAAAAACAGACTTCATTCAAAAGCTAGAACTTCACAAGTACATTTCAGATATTGAAACACTTGGACAAATACACAATGACAGAAAAGAAGCCAAAAAAGAGAAGTTTCATTTCTATTGTTTATAAAAGAAGTTCGTGTACAAGTTTCAAAAATTCCTACTAGCAGGGGCCGAACCCGCATCTATACACAGCTAACAAAATGCAAGTCAAAATACACCGGATGAGCATGCCTAATCTTTCTTCTTCCTTGGCTTCCTCCTCGGTGTGGACCTCTGGAGCCATCGCCAATCTTCCTCTTCGAGCCTTTGCTTTTCGGCGGTTGGTCTTCAGGCGAGGGCATTATGTCGACATCCTCCTCCGAACTCAAGTGAATAGGAACGCTCCCTGCGGGCGGAGTCGGAGGAACATGATCGAATACAGAAGGTGGAATGGGCATGCTGGTAAGAAAAATAGCACCACCAGGAGATATCATTCTGAGCGGAGCAGGCCCTGGTGCTGCCATCCCACCTCCAAAGCTTCCACCATAAGCCGCTGCTGCCATTTCAGCGTCAATTTGAGCGAACATCTCCTCTTCGGTTATTGTTCAAGCCCCGTTGCGGGCATCGGCAGTCGGCATTGAAGAACTTGTAGTAGGATCAGTTCCGCTCATGACAGGTGGCAAGTCAGCAAGAGGATCGCCGTGACGGCGAAAGAGTTCATCCATCAGTTGCTCGTCAAACGCCATTGTACTCCCCTGCATATCATCAATCGGGGCAGCTGTGCTCACGGTGATCGCTTCGGTCACAATAGCCCCCTGCGTCTGATATAATTCTTGAGTAGTAGGAGGCATGTGCGGTGCAGCGTCGATCACTGGACAAAAAATAAGAGAATTGTTAGAACATAACTCGATCAAAGACTTCGACTCAGGAAAGATATATGGAATGTTTGGAGTACCTTCCTCAGTTTGACTTGTAAGCGACGGGGCGGCTTCAGTCACTTGCGCCGGAGCCGAAGACATTTGCGGCTGATCCGAGTTATAGGCGGGGACAGCTTGAGGATCAACCGCAGGCATAGATTCAGCCTGGGTTGACGCCGAAAGTTCAAGACTTGCATCGTGATGCTCAACCCCGGAGCCTTCTCCTACTTCCAAGTGCTGGGTCCCGAGTCTCTCCTTCTCATAAGAGATCATTTAATCGTGGAGAATCTTCTTTTCATCATCGGTTAATAGACGATTCTCGAGCTCGAATTCATCCACAAACTCACCCTGGTGCGCCTCCTTCTCTTCCTCAACCAGTCGGCCCCAAGCACTGTGAAGATGCATCGAATAATCACTGAGCCAGGCTAGACCCCTGTGCCTCAGCACATTAGTGTTGTAAACAACAAGGTCTTCAATGTCAGCCTCTAGCCTGGACTCGACCAACTTCACCCTCTCCACGACCTCAGTCTCCACCTTCTGGACTTTAGCCACCACCGCATCCCGTTCACCCCTGAGTAGAACAGCCTGTTCACATTCCTCCTGGGCTGCGTTGTTCGCGTCATCTTTTTCCTTGGCCAAGTCGGCGAATTTGGCCTTGAGTTCATTCAGTTCCTTGACCGCCGCATCCCGTGCGGCGGTAACTGTAGTATTCCGGTGGCCCATCTCCTCCACCAAGGCGACATGTGTCTGCCTCAACCTCTCCATGGCCACATTTGCTTCGTCAGCCTTTTTAATAGCCTCAATCTCAAACTTCCGAGAAGATTCGGACTCAGCGGTAAGCACCTGAATGATCCGGTCCCTTTGAGCGAGCTCGGTCTCCATCTTCTCGAGCGCTTTGGCTCGCTCAAAGGCCACTTTAGAAGCTTTTTCGGCAGCCTTTGCCCACTCTCGGTACTGGGTATATATGTCATGAACGTAGTCATGCATCGTGTTTTCCACCCCTGATGGAATTCTGTTTAAGTGTGGTGGGAAGATATAGCCGTCAAAATAGATATTCGGAAAATCCTTCCTCATCTGAGCTAGCTTAAGAGCCCCTTCTCCTGTGGGATCAGCTGGGACCTGCTCTGTAACCATGGAAGCCGTAGTCTCGACCCTCTGGAGATGAGTCTTAGATCTAGAAATGTGAGAAGAAGGCCTGTGACGAGAAGGCTCTGGCGGCTGTGGAACATGAACGGGAGGTGGAGATGGAAGCCTAGGAGGAGGAGAGCGTGATCTAGACCGATGTCTATATTCTCTATCCCTATCACGCCTATACCGATCCTGATTAGAGTACTCACGATCGCGATCTCTGTTAGAGTCCCTTCTGCGGGAATCATAGTAAGAAGAAGCCTTTCGGGTCGAGTGGAGATTCCCTAGCATCGATCCTCTTCCAAACATAGTACCTGAAAATGAGAGATGAAGAAAGAGTTAGTGACTTCCTAAGTTGAGCGATTTACATTTGTGAATCATGTAGTGTAGTGAGGTGTATGCATGTGCAATCCCCCGACCAACCAGAAATGTCGGCCGCACTCTTAGCAAGCGACCCGCTCGGTTCCAGAGCACTATCAAGCTCCTCCATGCCGGCGTCGTATTGAGACGACACAAAGTCCGGAATCGGAACATCAGCAAGCCCATCAAAGAGATTCCCTACTGGTGGGGCAGAAGCCTTCGAAATTCTAATCCCTTGAGCAGGCAGGGACATAACAACATATTTAAATCTCCCGGATTTAGAACGCTTCTGAGCAGCAGCTTTGCCTTTTCTTCTTCCACCAGAATCCTGGACATCGACGGAAGACCCAGCTGGGAGCTCGGTATCGGTAGGCGTTCTTTCTGAATCAACTTCTTCGGCGATGACGACTGCGGCGCTTTGCGCTTCACCCGTTTCTTCGGGACCACTCTATGTGTCCCTTCCAGATGTATGCTTTGCCTCCGCTTTATCAGCCCGACGGTCCTCAAATTTCTATCAGTCAGGACCAAGTCAATATGCCTCTCTTCGCCCGGATATGCTTGAAGAATCTGAACAAGCTCTTTGAAGTATGCGCCGTCAGGACGAGAGATCACGGCTGCAAAAGAAGAGAAAGGTATGTCAGTTTTGAAGTCGGTTACTAACATCTCAGTGTTTCAAGAGAGCGATGGCGACACTTATGTCTATCCAACCACCGCCTAACAAATCCAGGAGGGCACCGAACGTAGAACCATTCAGTTTTATAATAACTTAGCCTTCCCCAGGGACCCAGTACTATGTGGCAGTTTCCAACCGCTTCTAGGAAGGTGAAAGAAGGGCTTTCTCCATGGCTCTTGACGTTGAATAAATATCTGATTTCGATCGGCTTCGGCGGTCGAAAGAGGATCTCCATAAACAGGACGAAGGTGCTGTTCAACAAGGCATACCCGTTAGGATGTAGCTGAGATGGAGCTATACCAAGGAACGATAACATCTCCCTGATATATTGGTTGAAGAGAGGGAGTGTCCCCGCTGTGCAGGCGTGACGATTGAAAGCGGTAAACCCCTCCGGAGGATAATGTGGCCTGTCATTTGGCCCAGGTAGTAGCACGTCGTCAAGCGACAGACCATACCTTAAACAGATCCGTCCTAGCATATCTTCGGAGATACCTGACGGCACCGAATCTGGTGGACTACAAATAAAACGAGCACCTAGACGCTCATCCGGAGCTGGCTCTATAACTTCGGCTTCAATAACCGGTATCTCTATGGTTGGAGGAATAAAACTTGGGAGTTCCGGCTGATGAGAACTTGAAGCGTCCATGACTAGCTAGCTTATAAAATATCATTGTTAAACTGAAAAATAACACTCGTGCATCCCCCAGTGTAAAGTGTGTGAGTGCGTTGTGTAATGCGGTATTGTATATTATTTGAGAAGATCAACCGGATTGAAGAAAGCGTGGAAGCGACGAGACTTCGGAATTCGGTCGGAAGGACCGTCATCGCTGACCGTCACAACCGTACCATCCAACTATTGACTATCATTCCAAGTTAAAGTTTGTTGTCATTTTGATAAGTTTCAGTTTCATCGACGAGCTTCGATAGGCAGTCCAGATATGCAAAATTGAAGCTCATGGGAGGAATTTGTTCAAGCGTGTGAGAAGTTTCAAACTTTTTAATAATCAAATTTGTATCGCTCACGGGTGCCGTGTTCGCATCAATAAGTCATGATCATCTGCGTGTGAGTAAGGCTCGGTTATAAGGTTGACATACAAGTTCAACTCGAACTAGAGGTTGGGGATTCAGAATCGATTAAAAGCCTCTAGTTCGACTCGCTCCCCAAGACCATCGAGTTCGACTCGGTCCTATGAACACGAAGTTCGACTCGCTCCCAGGACCACACAGTTCGACTCGCTCCCCAAGACCATCTAGTTCGACTCGGTCCTATGAACATGAAGTTCGACTCGCTCCCAGGACCACACAGTTCGACTCGCTCCTCAAGACCATCGAGTTGGACTCGGTCCCATGAACATGAAGTTCGACTCGATCCTAAGGCTATACACTTCGACTCAATCCAGAGCCATCCACTTCGACTCACTCCGAAGCCAACCTTTTCGATTCGATTGAAGGCCATCGTTTCAAATTTATCAGACACAGCCTCTTCGTATCGATCCATAGATTCAAAGCATTCGAATCGATGCGAAGCTCCACCATCGATCGATACGAAGGCCTCCGCCTCATCCTCTCGAAACCCCCACTCCAGATCGACACGAAGCCAAGGCCATGAAACTTTCGATCAATCATGACTCATGTTGATTTGGTGCTAGAAAACCGAGTCTCATCGTTCACACATTGGATTTGCTTAATGGATTACCTAGATCTGTCAGATTAGTTCGAGTAAGTGATGGTGTGAATCGGTTCGAAGGCGAGGATGTTTGTTCTTTCTTCTCGAGTCTTAGAGCGATACGAAGGCAAGGCAGGAAAACGAAAAGTAAAAAGTGAAAAAATGGCTAAGTACGAAGTATTTATATGGACTTGGAAACAAAGGAAATAAACGATTCATATCCCGTTGGATTCGAACACGTGTTTCGACTCCCTCTCCAGTGCGTTGATGCGAGGCTCCCCTTCGCATCGTTTGTCTTCGACTCCCTCATGCAGCAATAAAAGACATCACTTCAACTTCGTCTTTCCTTCGACTCCGCCCCCTGTGCATTTCGACTCGCTCCTCTGTCTCCTGTGTGTTTTGACTCGCTCCTCTGTCTCCTGTGCGTTTCGACTCCAACTCTTATGTAGTTCGAATCCAAGACCGAGTCGAACTACTAGTTCGAATCCATTAAACCCTGACTTCCAAGGGACAACTCAATCAATATGAATTGCCTATTCATATCCAGTGATTCCATCTATATCGACATGAAATACTTACTCTGCATCCATAAATCCGATGAGAATCATCTTCGAATGTTCAACCCTTCACATCGGTTCAGGAGAGGATCATTACGAAGGAACGTTCAAAAACAACCACCGAGCGTTGTTACAATGAATTTCACGTCGATTCATGAGAGGATCGATACGTAGTTCCATATAAAATAAACTGACAACGACTCGTGAACGTACAAACGTCAGCGAAGGTCAGATTTACATATGTGCATATATGTCGGACAAATATTCAATATTCCAATTTTCCAGGAATTGGAAACTCAGTTGACAATGATTATAACAGTAGACAGTTAACCACTAGCATACAGCTATCAGTCGCAAAAATACTGGGCATAGCAGCTGACCATCAACAGTTTACATTATCAAGAAGAACAGTCAAAGGTTACAGCTCTCATCGAAAAGACGGTAACTATTCAGAGTAAAGAAGGCAGCATTTCAAAGCACATCGTGTTTCCACAAGACGTACTTTGGGGGGCAAATGTTATCCCGCATTTTGGCAAGGCCGTGACACGAAGAAATTGACTAGTAACCAACGACGGCCCGTCCTAGAGATCAGTTGTACACAGGCTCATTATGGATATCGACGAATTTTTTTAGAGTCTGGATCGAGCCAAAATTGGTAGGACATGACAAGCTAAGTCATGAGAGTCAACTTTCCAAATCTCAGGTCAATCCGAGTTCGTATGCTCAAGTTATGAGCGATACAAAGTTGGATGAAAACCAATCACCAGTCGACTCGCTCCCTTCGACTCGCTTCGCATCCCTCAAAAATGCTTATTTCGACTCGCTCGCATCCCTCAGAGGATCCCGCTTCGACTCGCTTCGCCTCGAGACACGCTTCGACTCACTTCAGTTCGTGTCCATCATGGAGCCTTCATTCGAACCCCTCAGATAGGCCTCCTTCGACTCGCTTCGCAACCACCAGAAAGGCTTCCTTCGACTTGCTCAATCAATGCACAGATTCGACTCGACCAAAACAACATTAAGGGCAGAGCGAAACTCAAGCGCCACGTCACCGAGTCGAACGGAAGCGTGTCGAATAGAGCGAGTCGAAATAGAAGCGAGTCGAACCAAACAGCCACCGAGAATCGCATTTCGTATCGATCATATCTCCTAATCTACAAATCCAAATGCTATGAAATTTTCACAGAAGACTACGTGTATGCTAAAGAATGTCCACGCCAAATTTCGACTCCATTGGATGGAATCTCGAGCGATACGAAATCTGGTCATATCGATCACGGATCGGACCGAAACTTCACGGGCTTGGGCGTACGGGCCTGGTCACATGCCAGAGAAGGTCTCCCGAGATTTGAGCAAAATATCAGCCTCCTACACCTATAAATAGACCCCTAAAGCCAACAGAAAAGGGGTTCTTCTTCTTCTTTGAGATCTCCAACGCCTAGACTCTGCCAAACACGGATCTGGACTCCATGGCTGCTGCTACTAATGTATTTCACAGCTGCAAGGTATTGTTATTCATTGTAATTTGCTGAAATCAATTGTAAACATCAAAGAAAGATCAATAAAGCAAACTACAACGTAGTGGACGTGGGCAATACGCCGAACCACTCTAAATTCTTGTGTCTCCTTGCACTTTAATTGTTCTCATTTATGAAATTTGGAGTTTTTGTTAGATAAATCATCTTTTTACATTTAATTTCTTCACTTTATCTCTTCAAAGACTTCTGAAGAGTGTTGTGCCTAATTTTGGTACAAACAACCTTAAAATCGTATAAAACAATTATCAAACAATCTTGTTTGAATCAAACATATCATAAAATCCAAACATACCATCATCAAAATTCATCATCATGGATTTAAACTTAAACCCGAAATTAAATGATCACAAAAAAAATAGAGATGGTTTAGATTATTATTCACCTTGATTTGGATAAGGAACTTGAGATTTGATCCTTGATTAATTCCCCTTGCTTGATTGCTTAGCTTAAATTGTATTTTTCTCCTAAATAATGGCCGGCTTGAGCTTTAGGTTTTATGTTTTGAGTTTTTGAAAAATGAACATGAGAAAGAAAGTGTTTGTACCAAAATTGGGAAAAACACTCTTCGGAAGAGTTTGAAGAGATAAAAATGAAGAAATTAAATGGAAAAAGAGGATTATCTAACAAACACTTCAAAAACAAATTATAAAGAACACATAGACATAGAAATTTAGAGTGGTTCGGCGTATTGCCTACGTCCACTATGAAATAGATGTCTTTATTGATGTTTCTTTGATGATTACAACTAATTACAATGGCTAATGGTAGATTACAATGGATTACAGTAGTGAAATTCGAGTATAGCAGCAGCCTTGTAGTGCATAAGTGTTTCCGGCAGAGTCTGGACGTCAAAGAGCCAAAGATCCCTTTTTTGCAGGCCCTGGGCTCTATTTATAGGCGTAGGATGCAAATTTCTTGCTCAGAACTCGGGAGACTTCTTCTGGCACGTGGGTGGGCCCACGCGATCGATCCCATGAAGTTTCGGCTCGATCCGTGATCGATACGAATGCATTTCATATCAATCTGGATTTGACCCAATTGAGTCGAAACTCGGCATGAGCATTGCTTAGCTCGTACGTAAACTCCTATGAAAATTTCATAGCATTTGGACTTGTGGATTGCAAGTTATGATCAATTCGAATTGGAGTTCTTCGGTTGGCTGTTGCGTTCGAATCGATGCCTTCGTATCGATCTATTCGAATCGATCCTGGCATGTGCTTGCAGGTTGATGTGGCGTGCATACTCCGGATCGATCCACTTTTCACGTCGCATTGATCGAGTCATTCCGTTATTCTCACCTTGTTCGTATCAATGAATGTTGCCTCGTTCTTAGCGTTCGATTGCATTGTTCTGTTCGTATCGATATTAACTATTCTGTTCGTATCGATCGCATTTGGTCCTGTTCATATCGATTGATTGCATTGTTCTATTCGTATCGATCGGTCGCGCTGCCTTGTTCGTATTGATATTAACTATTCTATTCGTATCGATCGCATTTGGTCCTGTTCGTATCGATCGATTGCTCTGTTATTTTCGTACCAACCGAGTGCTTGGGTCTGTTCGTATCGTAGGGAAGTGTCTACTTCGTATCGATCTATGGTTGATCGATACGAAGTATGTATGATGTTTGATCGACACGAACTAGACACTTGTATTGTAGTCGATGGATACGAAATGGGCAATAGCCGATCGATTCGAAGTGGGCCTGCCTCCTGATGGATACGAAAAGGACTATCCTCAATGGATACGAATAAGACAACTGTTGATCGATACGAAGTGGAATTTGTTTGCCGATAGAGTCTAATAGTTGAATATGAATAAAGCATATTCCTTTGATGGATACGAATAGATGCATTTTGATGGATATGAATAGATGGACGCGAATTGATGGAGACGGCCTGATCGATACGAAATGATGGATGCGATGGAGATGATTTCTTTGGCTTGCATTGATCATATCTTGAGCATACGAACTCGGATTGACTTGAAATTTGGAACGTTGGCTACCATAGCTTCGCTTGTCATGTCTTGTCAATTGTAGCTCGGTCCGAACTTGGACAAAATCGATATCCATAGTGAGCCCACGTATAACCGATCTTCGGGATGGACTGTCTTCGGTTCCCAGTTAAGTTCCTGGTATCACGGCCTTGCCAAAAGGTGGGATAACATTTGCCCCCCAAAGTACGTATTATGAAAACACGACGTGCTTTGAAAAGCTGCAACCTTCATTCTCAATAGTTCCATCTGACTTGTCAAACGGTTGTCGTTCTCTCGTCGAAAGTTGTAATCCTTGACTGACTTTTCAATAGTATGAATTGTTGAATGCTAACCGCTGTATCGTGTACTGTTGTAATTGATTGTTGTATGATAGCAATTATTTGTTTTGTTGCTGTAACCATCATCAAGCGAATATCTAATCCTTGTGATATTTGAAAATTGAATATTAGTCCGGCATACATGCATATAGGTTAACCTGACTCTCGTTAACGTCGCACATTCACGATTCGTTGTCAGTTCTCTTGTATCGAATTCCGTATTGTTCCTCTCCTGAATCGATGTGAAATTCAAGTTGTAACAACACCTGATGGTTGTTTTGGAATGTTCCTTCGTATCTATCCTCTCCTGGGTCGATGTGAAAGGTCGTAAAATTATTCTCGTATTGTCGTAATTCGCATTGATGGATGTGAACTCCTGCAACTTTCAAAGTGATGGATACGAACAGTGCAGTTCGTACCGATCAGTCTTGGATGGAGTCAAAAATAGTAAGTGTTTCGCATCGATGGAACCATGCTGCACTAGTGCAGTCTTGACGTTCCTTTTGCATCGATGCATTTTTATGGATTCGAACAGATCGCGCGAGCTTTGCCTTTGTCACTTGTCGAGTCTCTCTTCGTATCGAGGGACTTAAGATGGATACAAATAGTCCAGTCAGTTTGTCCTTAGGGTATTATTCGTAACGATGGATACGAGTCTTCATGGGTTGTGTGTTGATGGATATGAATAGAGTAATTGCTACCGATGCATTTCAAGCGGATTCGAATTTCTGTAGGCTCGAAAGCAGTGGATACGAAGTACGCGTTTCGTATCGGTAGGATCCAATGATTCAGATAAGTAATTATTGCAGGTTTTGTATCGATAGGACCTGAGTCGATGTATACGAATAAACCCTTCGTATCGCTTTGAGGAGAGACCTGTCGAAACCAGTTGCAATGACTGGGAGACAAATCATTTTTCTTCTTTCCTTGAATCCATATAAATACCGTTTCGTACTTAGCAATTTTTTTACTTGCCCATTATTCCTGTAGCCTTCATATCGACTAAAAAACTCGAAGATAGAATCTTGCCTTTGGCTCGATCTAGGCCCTTAGTCACTGTCTTCGAATCGCTCAAGTGTTCGAGAAAAGAAAACCCTCGTATCTGAACCTATCACCCCATTAATTCCCTGAATCACTTGTTCTAATTAGGTAATTAACCTATATCAATCGACTTTGAACGATGAGACTTGAATTCTTATGCCATTTGACAAGCCTTTGTGACTGATTTTGGTGATGCGGTGGTCGTGGGTGGCCGGAGCGAGGTCAAAGAAAACTGGCATGGTGTTTGAGCAGTTTGGGGAAGAAGAAAGGCAGAGGGATACGAAGGATCTGCGTGGATATGGATGAGTTCTGCTTTCGTATCGATGATGGAGGGGTGATGGATCATTCGTATCGATCTGGATCATAAGACTTCGAAATGATGAAATGGAAGTCTTCGTATCGACTAATGATGGAGTTTCGTATCGACTCGAGGTGATCGATACGAATGCTTCGGACTTAATGATCGATACGAAGGGGTTGTATTTGATCGATACGAAATCCGACGTTCCCGATCGATACGAACTACGTGCCAGGAGATCGATACGAAAGCAACTCACTTGATCGATGTGAAATTGTATCCCGATGGATACAAAACTGATCGTTACGAACTAGGGTTTTTTATTACCGATACAAGTTTAACCTTAATGAACCTGAAACCTCTTGCACATTTGAAAACCTGACTCCGACGAGTTTCATCATGGACTTGATCGTTTCTCTACTGCCTTTCGAAGTTCGTCGATGGGACTCTAACTTAACAAAACTTTAATAAACTTTATCTCGGATCGGTCTCTAAAGCCTGGATGACACGGTTGTGACGGTCAGCGGTGACGGTCACTTCCGTTGAATTCTGAAGTCTCATTGTTTGAATATTTTCATCACATTCTGTCGAATTTCTCAAGTAATTTGTAGCACTACACCGCACCACACGTTCACACACTTTACACTGGGGAATACACGGGCTTATTATCGTCTAATAATGGGTTTTCATAAGTTGATTAGCTATGGAATCCATAAGTACACAACAGCAAGAGCTTCATGATTCATCTCCTTTTGTCCTAGAGATTCCGGCCATCGTGGCCGAAGTTATAGACCCAGCTCCAAACGAACTGTTATCCCGCCTTTTGACAAGGCCGTAACACTAAGGAATTGACTAGTAAAACAATAACGGTCCATCCCAGAGATCAGTTATACACAGGCTCACTATGGATATCGACGAATTTTGTCCGAGTCCAGATCGAGCTGAAACTGGTTTGACACGACAAGCGAATCTATGAGAGCCAACATTCCAAATCTCAAGTCAATCCGAGTTCGTATGTTCAAGTTACGAAGGATATAAAAGTGGATAAAAACCAACTACACTTCGACTCGCTCAGTTTGAACCCATTTGGGAAGCCTACTTCGACTCGCTCCACTTCGCGTCCATCAGAAAACCACTGTTCGACCCGCTCCACTTCGACTCGCTCCGCTTCGCAACCATCAGAAGTGCCTACTTCGACTCGCTCCGCTTCGCATCCATCAGGAGTACCTATTTCGACTCGCTCCGCATCCTTCAGAAAACAACAGTTCGACTCCATCTAGTTCGGCTCCTTCACAAGGCCACTGTTCGACTCCATCTAGTTCAACTCCATCAGAGAGCCACATTCCAACGCGCTCCACTTCGTCAACTTCGCATCCATCCAAAGACTCCTACTTCATGTCTATCAATGCAAAGCAAGGCACAACAGTCAATACGAATAAACGCCATGTCACCGAGTCAAACAGAACCGAGTCGAACAAAGAGCGAGTCGAAACAAGAGCAAGTCGAACGAAACAGCCAACCGAGAATCCCAATTCGTATCGATCGTATCTCCTAATCTACAAGTCCAAATGCTATGAAATTTTCATAGAAGACTACGTTCATGCTAAAGAATGTCCACGCCAAAATTCAACTCCATTGGATGAAGTCTTGATCGATACGAAATCTGTTTGTATCGATCACGGATCAGACCGAAACTTCACGGGCTTGGGCGCGCGGGCCTGGTCAAGTGCCAGAGAGGGTCTCCTGAGATCTGAGCGAAATACCAACCTCCTACACCTATAAATAGACCCCCAAAGCCAACATAAAAGGGGTTCTTCTTCTTATTTGAGCTCTCCAACGCCCGGACTCTGCCAGATCCAGATCTGAACTCCCTTGCTGCTGCCAATAACGAAATTTACTGCTGCAAATCATAATCATCTGCTGTAACTTACTGAATTCACTTGTAATCTTCAAAGAAAGTTTAATAAAGCTATCAACTTCATAGTGGACGTAGGCGATACGCCAAACCACTCCTCTTTTTCCATTTAATTTCTTCACTTTATCTCTTCAAAAACTTCCGAAGAGTGTTGTGCCCAATTTTGGTACAAACACTTTGGTGCTTTCACTAAGAGCAACCCAATTTTTCTTCTGCTCTTTGGATCTCCTATCTATATCGGATTGCATAAATCCAAGAAGAAGATCCAGATCTAGAACTTTGAAGCCCTTCCATTCTATTCAGATTTGCATCAGATCTAGGAAAGGACTTCATCAATTCATTATGGTGAGTACACGTACCACTTCTACAGCTGCTGATCAAGGAGGATGGGACCGACAAAATCCCATGCGATTGCCTCCATCAAACCAAGATGCTGCCGGACCTTCAGATCCAACAGGTCCGGTCACTAGACAAGAGTTCCAGACGTTGCTTCAAGAGTTGGCCCAGAGTCGACAACAGCTAATTGAACAACTTCACGCCAACACAGAGTTATCCAACCAGCTAAATCGCCAAAGGCAAAGAAGATCCAGAAGAGACCAAGGTTCCTATTCTTCCACAGAGTGTTCAGCCTCCTTTGATGGCCAAACCAGATCCACACGTCCACGGCTAGGTGTAAGCTACACCCAAGCCACGGGACACCAACCTGCTTCGAATCTTGGGCAACCTAGAGCTGGACCATCCGCTAGTCTCCGTACAGAACCTTCAACTCGAGGAGGTGCTGCTCCTTACCATGTCACCGACAACATTGCTACTACCACCACTGCCGGACGAGGAGGTGATGCTAGAAACCAGGCTGATCCTCAATGTAACCAACGAGAGCAGACTCCTGAGCCTTATGTCCCTGAGGATGTTGAACCAAGGAGGCGAAGCACGCACTGTCGACCGCATCCGGTCCAGACTCGCGCTGTGGAACCCGACCACACCTTGGCACAACATGCTCCCAGCATCCGAATGCTGGATATACCAACGATGATCCGCCAAATGATTCGCGAAAGTTAGGGTCTCTCTAATGACGACTAGGGAACCTCCCGGAGTCATACCCCTTTCACCGATGACGTTTTATATGCTGAACCACCTCAGCGCTTCAGGATGCCAGCTTTGCCAGTATATGAAGGAAGTTCTAATCCTAATCAACATATCCTGAAATACGAATGGCTGATGAATGCTGCTAGAGCTGATGATGCAGTAAAGTACCGTAGTTTCCCTACTTCCCTGGGAGGAATTGCTACCATGTGGTTTACTCATTTGCCACCAAGATCCATTTCTAATTTTGATCAGATGGCCACCAAGTTTGTTGAACAATTCCGTATGCACGTAGCGAGGCCTAAAGAGGTTAACACTCTGTCTAGTGTTACACAGGCTCCCGGAGAGACACTTAGACGGTACTTGGAGCGATTCCATGCTGCATGTGCAGAGATAAGCAATCCCAATGATAACTCTATCCTAATGGCATTGACTAAGGGGATTGATGCTGATTCCGAGTTCGAAAATTGGCTAGCTGGAAAACCACCTGTGTCATTGGACTGTTTCTATTCCAAGGCAGCCTAATTCTTGAGAAGGGAGGATGCGAAACAGTATAGGAAGCAGGATGATGCAGGGCCCAACATCGAGGGAATCCAAAGTAACATCGCTGTTAAACAATCCGGAGATAGTGCCGGAAAAGTTCAGTTGAACATCCAAAATAAACAGAATCAGGAGAGGGACAATGGAAATCAAAACAAAAAACGCGATCAGAATCGTGGTCCACGGTGTAGAGCTTCTATGTACGAAAATTACACTCCATTGAACACGTCATTGGAAAATGTGTATTTGCAGACCTGCAATACCATGCAGTACTAGAAACCTGCCCCGAAGCCACCAACTGAAAGACAAATCCAAACAGGAAAATTTTGTAGATTCCATGAGAGTTATGGCCACAACACCAATGAGTGTCGTCATTTACAAGACCTCATCGAAAAACTGATACGTGAACGGAAGTTGGATCAGTATGTGCGGGTGCCGCAGTTTGGTGGTGTGGGCCCATCAAATCAGAATCGTGCGCCGAATCAAGAAAGACAGGAGGAACCCGCTCGTACAGGCGGGAGGTTGGTTATTAATACAATAAGTGGTGGTCCTCACCCAGCAGATCAAAGCTAGAAGGAAATGGAGTCGTATGCCAGTTCCATCAGACATGCAGACTTCGAGTGTTGTAGTAGTTTTGATGAAGGGGCTCCGACCAAGCAACAGAAGACGATGAAAGATGACATCGTGTTCAGGAATAGAGACGTTAATAAAGTCGAAGCCCCCACTATCGATCCACTGGTCATCTCAGCTCAAATAGGTCCCGCTTGAATGAAGAGGATCTTAGTTGACAGTGGAAGCTCTGTGAATATTTTGTTTAAGCGAGCCTATGATCAAATGAGAATCGAAGCCACGGACTTGAAGCCTTGTCAGTCCCGAGTCAATGGTTTCAACGGAAGTGCTACTATACCCATTGGAATGGTGGAACTGCGAGTAGAGTTGGGAGTTGGAGAACGTCGGAGAGTACGGATGTTGCAGTTCATTATTTTGGACATAGACTCCCCTTATAATGCTTTCCTAGGCCGACCGGCCCTCGCTGAATTCAGAATAGCCATTGCCCTATGGTGTTTGACTTTAAAATTTCCCACCGATCACGGAGTAGGAATCATTCAGGGAGATCAGGCTACTGCTAGAGCCTGTTATGTCGCTGAGCTGTGGGAAGCGCAGCGAAAGGAGAAAGGAAAGGGCGTGGAGGAATCTCTCTACATCCACTTTGCCGACAATTGACAATTAATGCCCGGGCCTAGGCCCAGGCACCCTAGCCAATTCCTCAAAGATCTTGACCCAAGGGAAACCGAAGACGAAGGAGAGTCTAAAGAAAGTCAAGCATCCCCGGCCGAACTGACAATTGATGTTCCAGTTGACAATGACGATGATTCGAAAATGATAAAGATTGGATCTCAGCTAAGCTAGCAAACTCAAGAGGATTTGGTTGAATTTCTGTGGGAAAATCCAGACGTATTTTCCTGGACACATTCCGATATGTGTGGGATCTCGCCGGACATCGCGAGCCACACTCTGAACATTGACCCGCGGCATGTCCCGGTCAAACAGAAAAGGCGTGGTATGGATCCAGAGAGATCTATCGCCCTTAAAGAAGAAGTAGAAAAGCTTAAAGAGAACGGGTTCATTCGGGATGTGCCATATCCTGAATGGGTGTCAAATCCCATGCTCGTCCAAAAGCCGAACGGAAAGTGGAGAACATGTGTCGATTATTCCGATCTGAATAAAGCATGTCCCAAAGACAGTTTCCCGCTTTCTAGAATTAACCAACTAGTAGATTCGACAGCTGGGCATGAACTCTTATCCTTCATGGACGCATATTCTTGCTACAATCAGATACCAATGCATTTACCCAATCAAGAACATACCAAGTTTGTAACCAATCTAGGACTTTACTGTTACAAAGTTATGCCATTCGGACTCAAGAATGCCGGGGCTACTTATCAACGATTGGTCAATCGGATGTTTGCCAACCAAATCGGGAAAACAATGGAAGTATATGTAGATGACATGCTTGTGAAGTCACGACTCTCCACCGACCATGTTAAAGACATGAAAACTATGTTCAACATACTTCGAGAATACAAAATGAAGCTAAATCCATTGAAATCTCATTTTGGAGTTGCATCCGGAAAATTCCTTGGATTCATCGTTAACGCTCAGGGAATCGAGGCTAACCCTGAAAAGATTTGGGCAATCAGAAATCTCGAAATGCCGAAAACCATAAAACAAGTCCAGAGTCTCAATGGAAAGGTAGCAGCATTAAGCAGGTTCATTTCAAAGTCCACGGACAAATGCATTCTCTTCTTCGATCTGATCCGAAAATGGAAACGAAACTTTGAATGGACCACAGAGTGTGAGGGCGCGTTCCAAGCACTAGTTCAGCATCTATCCGCACCACCTGTCCTGTCGAAGCCCATTGATCATGAGAAGTTGTTCGTATATTTGGAGATAACAGAAAACGCTATCAACGCTGCATTAATTCGAGAAGAAGACAAGATACAGAAGCCGGTATACTACGTCAGCAAGCGATTGACTGGGGCCGAAAGGAATTATCCAAAGCTAGAAAAGTTGGCTTATTGCCTTGTTTTTGCATCAAGAAAACTCCGACCGTATTTCCAGGCACATCCCATTATTGTTTACACCGACCAGCCGTTTCGACAGGTTCTTTCGCGGCTTGAGACGTCTGGTAGGTAACTCAAGTGGAACATCGAACTGAGCCAGTTCGATATCACTTACACTCCAAGACGGGCCATACAAGGACAAGTCCTAGTCGATTTCATAGCCGAATTTACCGTTCCAGAGGACTTGCCCGAAACCAGTGAATCTCCCAAATATGTATGGAAGCTTTATACCGACGGTGCATCAAATGACCGGTGTTCGGGCGCCGGTATTGTACTTGAAACTCCCGAAGGCTGATCTATATGCTATGCGCTGAAGTTTGATTTCCATGCGACTAATAATGAAGCTGAATATGAAGCCCTCTTAGCTGGCTTAAAACTTGCTAGAGATTTGAGAATTATCGCAGTGGAAATTTATTGTGATTCACAATTAGTTATGTGTCAAGTACGGGGAGAGTATCAAGCAAGAGGTCGAAGGTTGGCTGCTTACTTAGCTCGAGTTCAAGAAGTACTAAATCAGTTCAATTATTATGCCATTTATTGTATACCTCGAGAACGCAACCAAAAAGCCGATTCATTGGCGAAGCTAGCCAGCACAAGCGAAGTTCATCAAATGGGACTTGTTCCTGTGGAAGCGCTATCCTCCCCAAGCATTGAATGGGCAGAAATAGACAGGGTATGCAAAACAATCCTCGAAAAGGATTCATGGATGACTCTACTCAGAAATTACATTGAGCACGGAACCCTGCCGGAGCGCAGGAGTGAAAAGAGACAAGTCCTTCGGAAGGCCTCACACTTTACCATCCAGAATGGAATCATGTACAGAAGAGGGTACTCAGTCCCTCTACTCCGGTGTATCGCTCACGATGAAATTAAACGAGTATTGCACGATGTGCATGAGGGAGAATGTGGAAATCACACCGGGGACAAGCACTTGCCAAGAAAATACTTCAATAAGGATATTACTGGCCGACTGTGAATCGTGACGTGTCGGATTATGCAAAGAAATGCGATAAGTATCAGAAATATGCCCGAATTCCTAGAGCTCCTCCTACTGAGATAACTCAAATGATCAGCACGTGGCTGTTTTCAATGTGGGGCATCGACATCATTGGTGCTTTACCTCTGGCAAAAGGTGGTGCAAAGTACGCCATCATCGCAGTTGATTACTTTACAAAGTGGGCTGAAGCCGAAGCTCTTGCAACCATAACAACGAAGAAAGTAATCAACTTTGTAGTGCGCAACATCATCTGTCGATGCAGTCTCCCACACACCATTATTACGGACAATGGAACCATATTCGACAGTGCTAAATTTAAAGATTTCTGCAAACGATTTCACATCCAAAAGAAATTCTCTGCAGTTGCACACCCTAAGGCAAACGGACAGGTTGAAGCAGTTAGTAAAGTTATAAAATCCATTATGAAAAAACGACTAGAAAAGGTCGGGGGCAAGTGGGTCGATGAACTTTCTATGGCTTTATGGGCTTACCGGACAACCCACAAGACCGCGACCGGTCATACTCCATTCTCTCTCTCTTACGGTTTAGAAGCCGTTATTCCAATCGAGCTAGAAGTACCTTCTCATCGTGTGACATATTATGATCCAAAGACAAATGATATATTACTTGCTGAATCTCTCGATCTATTAGATGAGAAGCGTGAAGAAGCTGATTTGAGGGCAGCTGTGCATCGAAGTCGAGTCTCCCGATTGTATAACGCCAAGGTCCGTCCGCGAACCTTCGAACTAGGCGATCTCGTCTTGAAAAGAATCTATCCAGTTCCTTCCCATATGAAGCCGACATGGGAAGGACCGTATGTTATTGAATGAAGGCTCGGAGATGGCACGTTAAAATTATCGACCGTCGACAATCTTACTCTATCAAGAGCCTAGAATAGCGAGAGCCTTCGCCGCTATTACACATGACATGCTTTCTTTATCCATTTAGTTTACTTTCCATTTTTGCAATTTGTTTCTGCATTTTGAAATTAGAATTTGTAATAAGGCAACTGACTTTGCCATATTTTCTTATTTCAGCAATAAAATGCAATCTCTTCGAGCCAGAGCTGTGGTTTACTTGAAATGCTTCATATGATCATCACTATGCATGGAGAGCTAAGTTCCACCATACGGTGGAATTTATTCAAATAGGGAGTGACTGCAATGCAACCAATCACTCGCTAAGTGAAAACCGAGCTCGGGGACCAGCCATCACATCAAAGTCAAGAAAGGTTTGATACACGACAATCCTTCATTCCACTCCGAGTTCCTAGAGTGCGAAGCGGAGTATAAACAACAACTCCGAACTCCCAGAGTGTGAGTCGGAGTATAAATATCAACTCCGAGTTCCCAGAGTGCGAAGCGGAGTATAAACAACAACTCCGAACTCCCAAAGCGCGAGTCGGAGTATAAACATCAACTCCGAGCTCCCAGAGTGTGAAGCGGAGTATAAACATCAAATGCGAACTCCCAGAGTGCGAGTCGGAGTATAAACATCAACTCCGAGTTCCCAGAGTGCGAAGCGGAGTATAAACAACAACTCCGAACTCCCAGAGCGCGAGTCGGAGTATAAACATCAACTCCGAACTCCCAGAGTACGAGTCGGAGTATAAACATCAACTCCGAGTTCCCAGAGTGCGAAGTGGAGTATAAATAACAACTCCAAACTCCCAAAGTGCGAGTCGGAGTATAGACATCAACTCCGAGTTCCCAGAGTGCGAAGCGGAGTATAAACAACAAATCCAAACTCCCAGAGTGCGAGTCGGAGTATAAACATCAACTCCGAGTTCCCAGAGTGCGAAGCGGAGTATAAACAACAACTCTGAACTCCCAGAGCGTGAGTCGGAGTATAAACATCAACTCCGAGTTCCCAGAGTGCGAAGCAGAGTATAAACATCAACTCCGAACTCCCAGATTGCGAGTCGGAGTATAAACATCAACTCCGAGTTCCCAGAGTGCGAAGCGGAGTATAAATAACAACTTCGAACTCCCAGAGGGTGAGTCGGAGTATAAACATCAACTCCGAGTTCCCAGAGTGCGAAGCGAAGTATAAACAACAACTACGAACTCCCAGAGCGCGAGTCGGAGTATAAACATCAATTCCAAGTCCCCAGATCGCAGACATATGATTGAAACTTAAGCCGGCGTGACCAACCGCCGATAAACAAATGGGAATCCCCGGAGTGCATATATGATCATCGACAATCAAACCAGCATGGATGCATTACTCAATCTCTGCTTGCCTCAGACATCCGTTCAGTGGCACTAGACCCAACATGTTATAATAAAGAAGCGATCATCGACTGATGATCTACAACTCACCTCCAAGGCTGGGGGCAGGACTTACACATCAACCATTGACTGGAGAGATGCGACGTAAAAATTCAACTCGCTCCCCGGTCGCAAACCATGTCCACAGTACCCGAACTTGGCGAACAAAAACAAACTTTATTCGGAAATTGAAACTTCACAAGTGCATTTCAGATACTGAAACACTTGGGCAAATACACAATGAGAGAAAAGAAGCCAAAAAAGAGAAGTTTCATTTCTTTTGTTTATAAAAGAAGTTCGTGTACAAGTCTCCAAAAAATTCCTACTAGCAGGGGCCGCACCCACGTCTATACCCGGCCAACAAAATGCAAGTCAAAATGAACCGGGGAAGCATGTCTAATCTATCTTCTTCCTTGGCTTCCTTTTCGTTGCAGGCCCAATAGAACCACCGCTATCCTTCCTCTTCGAGCCTTAGCTTTTCGGCGGTTGGTCTCCAGGCGAGGGCATTATATCAACATCTTCCTCCGAACTCGAGTGGATTGGAATGCTCCCTGCGGGCAGAGTCGGAGGAACCGGATCAAGTATAGAAGGTGGAATGGGCACGCTGGTGATGAAAACAGTACCACCAGGAGATATCATTCTAAGCGGAGCAGGTCCCGGTGCTGCCATCCCACCTCCAAAACTGCCACCGTGAGCCGCTGCTGCCATTTCAGCGTCCATTTGAGCAAACATATCCTCTTCAATAACTGCCCGAGCCACGCTGGAGGCCTCAGTCGTCGGCATTGAAGAACTTGTAGCAGGAGAGCCTCCGCCCATGACAAATGGCAGGTCAGCTAAAGGATCGCCATGACGGCGAAAGAGTTCTTCCATCAACTGCTCATCAAATACAATGGTGCTTCCCTGCACATCGTCATGTGGGGCAGTTGTAGTTACGGCGATCGCTTCGGTCATAATAGCCTCCTGCGTCTGATAAGGTTCTTGAGTAGCAGGAGGCATGGCCGGTGCAGCATCGATCACTAGACAAAAATAAGAGAACTATCAGAATTTAATTCAGATAAAGATTTCGACTTAAAGCAGATACGCAGTATGTTCGGAGTACCTTCCTCAGTTTGACTTGTAAGCGACGAGGCGGCTTCAGTAACTTGCGCTGCAACTTGAGATATCTGCGGCTGATCTGGATTATAGGCTGGAACAGCTTGGGGATCGACTGCAGACGAGGATTCGGGCTGGGTTGACGTTGGGACTTCAAGAATTGCTTCATGGTGGTCAACCCCTGAACCCTCTCCTATCTCGAAGTGCTGGGCGCCAAGTCTTTCTTTCTCATGCAGAATCATTGACTCATGAAGAATCTTCCTTTCATCCTCATTCAGAATACAATTCTCAAGTTCAAATTCATCCACATACTCGCCTGGATGCGCCTCCTTCTCTTCCTCAACCAGTCGGCCCCAAGCATTGTAAAGATGCATCGAATAATCATCGAGCCAGGGTAGACCCCTGTGCCTCAGCATGTTAGCATTGTAAACAATGAGAAGGCCTTCGATGTCAGCCTCTAGCCTAGACTCGGCCGACTTTACTTTCTCCTCGACCTCAGTCTCCACCTTGTGGACTTTAGCCACAGCGGCATCCCGCTCACCCCTGAGCAAAACAGTTTGTTCGCACGCCTCCTGGGCCGCGTTGTTTGCGTCATCCCTTTCCTTGGCCAGGTCGGAAAATTTATCCTTGAGCTCATTGAGTTCCTTGACTGCCGCATCCCGCTCGGCAGTGACTGTAGTATTCCGATGGCCCGTCTCCTCCACCAAGGCAACATGAGTCTGCCTCAACCTCTCCATGGCCACATTAGCTTCATTAGCTTTTTTGGTGGCCTCAATTTCAGACTTCCGAGAAGACTCGGACTCAGCAGTAAGCACTTGAATGATCCGATCCCTTTGAGCGAGTTCGGTCTCCAGTTTCTCAAGCGCTTTAGCTCGCTCAAAGGCCACCTTGGAAGCTTTCTCTGCAGCCTTTAACCACTCTCTGTACTCGGTGTAGATGTCATGAACATACTCATGCATCGTGTTTTCCACTCCAGACGGAATTCTTTTTAAGTGTGGTGGGAAGACATAGCCATCGAAGCAAATGTTCGGAAAGTCCTTCCTCATCTAAGCCAGTTTAAGGGCCCCCTCTCCTGTGGGCTCGGCGGGGACCTGCTCTGCAATTATGGAAGCCGTAGTCTCAACTCTCTGAAGATGAGTCTCAAATCTAAAAGTATGAGAAGATGGCCTATGGCGAGGAGGCTCCGGTGGGTGTGGAACAAAAACAGGGGGTGGAGATGGAAGTCTAGGAGGAGGAGAGCGTGATCTAGACCGATGTCTGTACTCTCTGTCCCTGTCGCGCCCATACCTATCTTGATTAGAGTACTCGCGATCGTGATCTCTATCAGAGTCCCTCCTACGGGAATCGTAATAAGAAGAAGCCTTTCGGGCTAAGCGGAGATTCCCGAGCATCGATCCTTTTCCAAACATAGTACCTGAAAATGAGAGACGAAGGAAGAGTTAGTGATTTCCTAAGTTGGATGATTTACAGTTGTGAATCATGTAGTGTAGTGAAGTGTATGCATATGCAATCCCTCGACCAACCGGAAATGTCGGCCGCACTCTTAGCAAGCGACCCGCTCAGTTCAAGAGCATTATCAAGCTCCTCCATCCCGGCGTCGTGTTGGGACGTAACGAAATCCGGAATCGGAATATCAGCAAGCCCTTCAAAAGGATTCTTTACTTGTGGGGGAGGAGCCTCCGAAGTTCTAATCCCCGGGACGGGCAAGGACACAACCACGGATTTGAATCTCTCGGACTTAGAACGCTTGTGAGCAACAGCCTTGCCTTTTCTCTTTCCTCCTGAATCCTGGACATTAGAAGAAGGCACAGCTAGGAGCTCGGTATCGGTAGGCGTTCTCTCCGGATCAACTTCTTCGGTTATCACGACTACAGGCGCTTTGCGCTTCACCCGTTTCTTCGGGACCACTCTAAGTGTCCCTTACAGCCGTATGCTCTGCCTCCACTCTATTAGCCCGACGATCCTCAAGTTTTTGTCGGTCAGAACCAAGTCGATATGCCTCTCTTCACCCGGAAATGCTTGGAGGATCCGAACTAGCTCTCGGAAGTATGCGTCGTCAGGTCGAGAGATTGCAGCTATAAAAGAGGAAAAGTATGTCAGTTTTGAAGTCAGTTACTAATATCTCAATGATTCAAGAGAAGAATGGCGATGCTTACGTCTATCCAACCACCGCCTAGCAAATCCAAGGGGGCACCGAACGTAGAACCATTCGGTATTAAAGTAACTTAGCCTTCCTCAGGAGCCCATTACAATGTGACAGTTTCTGACCGCTTCTAAGAAGGTGAAAAAGGGCTGTCTCCATGACTCTTGACGTTAAATAAATATCTGATCTCGATCGGCTTTGGTGGTCGAAAGAGGATCTCCATAAACAGAATGAAGGTGCTGTTCAACAAAGCATACCCATTGGGATGTAGCTGGGATGGAGCTATTCCAAGGAATGATAACATCTCCCTTATATATTGATTGAAGGGAGAAAGTGTCCCTGCTGTGCAAGCGTGACGGTTGAAAGCAATAAACCCCTCTGGGGATTATGTGGCCTGTCAGTTGGCCCAGGTAGTAACACGTCGTCAAGCGACAAACCGTGCCTTAAACAAATCCATCCTAGCATATCTTTGGAGATACCCAACGGCACAGAATCTTGAGGACTACAAATGAACCAGGCACCTAGACGCTCGTCCGGAACTGGCTCTATAACTTCGGCTTCAATCACCGGTATTTCGATGGTTGAAGGAATTGGACTCGGGAGTTCCTGCTGCTGAGAACTTGAAGGTTCCATGGCTAGCTAGCTTATGAAAAGTCATTGTTAAGCAGACAATAACGCTCGTGCATCCCCCAGTGTAAAGTGTGTGAGTGTGTTGTGCAGTGCGGTAGTGTATATCATTTAAGAAGTTCTACAGAATTGGAAGAAGCATGTAAACGACGAGACTTCGGAATTCGATCGGAAGGACCGTCATCGCTAACCGTCACAACCATGCCATCCAGTTATTAGGAATCAGTTCAAGTTAAATTTTGTTGAAATTTTGTCAGAGTTGCAATTCCATCGACGAGCTTCGAAGGGAAATCAAATATGCAGTCCAAAGGTCAAGTCTAATTACGCCAAAAATGAAGCTCGTCGGAGTTAGATGTTCAGATGCACAAGGCTTTTTCAATATCATTGAAGTTAGGTTCGTTGTCAATCGCTCGCCAAGGTTCAAGTTCGAATCGCTCGCCAAGGTTCAGGTTCGAATCGATCGCTCAGAGACACGTTCGTATCAGTCCCAGGGCTGCACAGTTCGACTCGACTCGAAGCCTCCAGTTCGACTCGATTCAAAGCCTCTAGTTCGACTCGATCCGAAGTCACCCACTTCGACTCGATCCAAAGGCTACGCAGTTCGAATCGGTCCAAGGCCTTCACTTTGACTCGATCCAAGGCTGTCGCTTCGACTCGATCAAAAGCCATCCACTTCGACTCGATCGAAGGCCATCGTTTCGAATCGATCAGACGCAACCCCTTTGTATCAACCTACATATTCAAAGCACTCGATTCGATGCAAAGCTCAACCATCGATCGATATGAAGGCCTCCATCTCATCATCTCGAAGCCCCTACTCCAGATCGACGCGAAGCTGAGGCCAAGGAATCTCGATCGATCACGACTCTGGTTGATCTGGTGTTAAAGATCGAGTCTCATCATTTACGCGTTGGATTCGCTTAAGTGGATTACCTAGATCTGGCAGTTAGTTCGAGTAATTGAAGGTATGAATCGGTTCAAAGGCAAGAACAGTTCTTTATTTTCCCAAGTCTTAGAGCGATACGAAAGCAAGGCAGGAAAACAGAAAGTGAAAAGTGAAAAAATGTGTAAGTACGGAGTATTTATATGGACTCGAGCAAAAGGTAAAAAACGCTTCGCATCCCAGCGAGTTCAACTGGCTACAAAGTGTCACCACAAGAGCGACTCGAATAAGCTATTCGAATCCGCCAACGTGATCTGTTATCGATACGAAGTCGCCAGCGAGGGCTTTTCAGCCTTCACCAAATCCATCGATACGAAACCCTTCTTCATATCGCTCGCCTTCGACTCCATCACCAATGCAGCAGTATGAACAATCGGTTCGACTCCATCGCTATGGAACCACACTTCGTATTGATCGTCTTCGACTCCGTCCCCTGTGCCGTTCGACTCCACCTTCTATGCAGTTTGAATCCATTGAATCACTGCTTCCAGAGGCCAACTCCATCGATGCGAATTGCATGTTCGTATCCAGTGACTCTATCTATATTGATTCAAAATGCTCATTTCGCATCCCTAAATTCAATGAAAGTCGTCTTCAATGTTTTAACCCTTCACATCGATTCAGGAGAGGATCATTACAGAGGAACATTCAAAAACAACCATCAAGTGTTGTTACAACGAATTTCACGTCGGTTCAGGAGAGGATCGATACAGAATTCGATATAAAATAAACTAACAACGAATCGTGAACGTACAAACGTCAACGAGAGTCAGGTTAACATATATGCATCAAACGGCTAATCACTAGCGTACAACAATCAGTTGCAACAATACAAGGTACAGCAGTTAACAGTCAACAATTTACATTATCAAGAAAAACAATCAAAGGTTACAGCTTTCATCGAAAAGACGATAACTATTCAAATGAAGACTGCAGCACTTCAAAGCACATCATGTTTCCACAAGATGTACTTTAGGGGGCAAATGTTATCTCGCCTTTTGGTAAGGCCGTAACACTAAGGAATTGACTAGTGAAACAATGACGGTCCATCCCAGAGATCGGTTATACATAGGCTCACTATGGATATCGACAAATTTTGTCCGAGTCCGGATCGAGCTAAAACTGGTTTGACACGACAAGCGAAGCTATGAGAGCCAATGTTCCAAATCTCAAGTCAATCCGAGTTCGTATGTTCAAGTTACAAATGATATAAAAGTGGATAAAAACCAACTACACTTCGACTCGCTCAGTTCGAACCCATCTGGGAAGCCTACTTCGACTCGCTCCACTTTGACTCGCTCCACTCTGCATCCATCAGAAAACCACTGTTTGGATCGCTCCACTTCGACTCGCTCCGCTTCGCAACCATCAGAAGTGCCTACTTTGACTCACTCCGCTTCGCATCCATCAGGAGTACCTATTTCGACTCGCTCCGCATCCTTCAGAAAACAACAGTTCGACTCCATCTAGTTCGGCTCCTTCGCAAGGCCACTATTCGACTCCATCTAGTTCGACTCCATCAGAGAGCCACATTCCGACTCGCTCCACTTCGTCAACTTCGCATCCATCCAAAGACTCCTACTTCATGTCTATCAATGTGAAGCAAGGCACAACAGTTAATACGAATAAACGCCACGTCACCGAGTCAAATAGAACCGAGCCAACTAAGAATCCCAATTCATATCGATCGTATCTCCTAATCTACAAGTCCAAATGCTATGAAATTTTCATAGAAGACTACGTGCATGCTAAAGAATGTCCATGCCAAATTTCGACTCTATTGGATGAAGTCTTGATCGATACGAAATCTGTTCGTATCGATCACGGATCAGACCGAAACTTCACGGGCTTGGGTGCGCGGGCCTGGTCACGTGCCAGAGAGGGTCTCCCGAGATCTGAGCGATATACCAGCCTCCTACACCTATAAATAGACCCCCAAAGCGAACAGAAAAGGGGTTCTTCTTCTTCTTTGAGCTCTCCAACGCTCGGACTCTGCCAGATCCAGATCTGAACTCCCTTGCTGGTGCCAATAATGAAATTTACTACTGCAAATCAAAATCATCTGTTGTAACTTACTGAATTCACTTGTAATCTTCAAAGAAAGTTCAATAAAGCTATCAACTTCATAGTGAACGTAGGCGATACGCCGAACCACTCTAAATTCTTGTGTCTCCTTGCATTTTAATTATTTTCATATATGAAATTTGGAGTTTTTGTTAGATAATCCTCTTTTTCCATTTAATTTCTTCACTTTATCTCTTCAAAAATTTCCGAAGAGTGTTGTGCCCAATTTTGGTACAAACACGAACTACCTAACGCTATGCTCATCTGTAATCCCCAAGATTCTTTACTGTCCAATGTCTCTGAAGACATGTTGGGATGAATATGCCTAAGGCATGGTTTGTCATTAGACGATGTACTATTACCGGGACCAAACGATAGGCCGCACGCTCCCCCAAAGGGGTTTACTGCCTTCAACCGTCATTCGTGCATAGCAGGAAAACTTCCTCCTTTCAACCAATATATTAGAGAAGTGTTGTCTTTTCTCGGAATTCCCCATCGCAACTACATCCTAATGGATATGCTTTGTTGAACAGCTTATTCATTGTATTCATGGAGTATCTCTTTCGGCCATCGGCTCCAACAGAAATCAAATATCTTTTTAACTTCAAGAGTAGGGGAGATTGTCCGTCCTTCACATTCCTGGAATCGGTCAGGAACTGCCAAGTAGTTACCGGATCTTGGACAAGGCTGAGTTACTTTAAAACAGAATGGTTCTATGTCCGGTGCCCTCCAGGATTTGTAAGTTGATGGTTAGTCAGACGTAAGTGTTATAGTTTTCTTCAAAAGTTATCGAAATAATCGCGGTTGGTGTAAAACTAACATCCTCTTTCCTTTACAGCCACAATTTCACGGCCTGAAGGCGGGTACTTCAAAGAAATAGTACGGGTCCTTCAAGAAGTTCCAAGTGAAATGAGGAACATTGATTCGGTTCTATCAGACAGAAATCTGAGAATCGTCGGTCTAATTGAGCGGAGACAAAGCATAAGACTCGAAGGGACACTAAGGGCAACCTTGAAGAAAAAGTTAAAACGCAGAACACCCGAGGTCGTAATAACTTAAGGAGACGATGAAGAGATAATGCCCACGGATGATGAGCTTGTTGCCGGGTCTTCGGCCGGATTTCAAGCGACCGGAGGAAGAAGAAAAGGCAAGGCCGCTGCTTATAAACGCCCTAAGTCTCCGAGGTAGAAATCAGTTGTGGTTTCTTTTCCTGTTCCTAGTATTATAATTTCGAAGGCTCCTCCCCTGCAAGTAGAGAATCCTTTCAAAGGGCTTGCCGATATTCTGATTCCGGATTATGTGTCATTTCAACATGACACCGGGTTGGAGGAGCTTGACAATGTTCTTGATCTGAGCAAGTCGCTTGCTATAAGTGCGGTCGACATTTCCGGTTGGTTGGGGGGTTGCACATACATACAATTCACAACACTACACGATTTCCAATCAAAAATTGTTCAATTCAAGAGATCACTAACTTTTCTTTCATTTCTCACATACAGGTACGATGTCTGGGAGAGGTTCGATGTTAGGGAGCCTCCGTTCGACTCGAAAGTCCTCCACTTGCCACGAGTCCCGTAGGAGAGATTCAGATAGAGACCACGATCGCGGGTACTCCAATCAAGAAAGATATGAGCGGGATAGGGATAGAGACTACAGATACCGATCTAGGTCCCGTTCTCCACCTCCTAGAATCCCCTCACCACCTCCTGTTCACGCTTCACGCTTCAAATTTCTAGGCCCGAAACTCATCGCCAGAGAGCTGAAACTATGGCCCCCATAATTGCAGAGCAGGTCATAACCAAGCCCATGGGGGAAGATGCAATAAAGATTGCCCAACTTAAGAAATATTTCCCACACATTTTCTTTGACGGCTACATCTTCCCCCCTCACCTAAAGAGAATCCCTTCGAAGGTTGAAAATACAACGCATGATTACATTCATGACATATATGCCCAATATAGAGAGTGGATGAAGCCTGCAGAAAAAGCTTCAAAGGTGGCCTTTGAGCGAGCTAAAGCGAATGAAAAGATGGAGTCTGAACTCGCTCAAAGGGACCGCATCATCCAAGTGCTCAATACCGAGGCCGAGTCTTCTCGGAAATTTGAAATTGAGGCCACCAAAAAGGCTGATGAGGTGAAAGTGGCGATGGAGAGATTGAGGCAAACACATGTTGCCTTGGTGGAAGAGATGGGCCACCGAAATACTACAGTCACCGCCGAACGGGATGCTGCCCTGAGAGAACTTGGCGAACTTAAAGCCAAATTTTTTGAAATTACCAAGGAAAGGGACGACGCGAACAATGCAACCCAGGAGGCATGCGAACAGGATGTTTTGCTTTGGGGTGAACGGGATGCGGCCATGGCTAAGGTCCGCAAGGTGGAGACTAAGGTTGAGGAGAAGGTGAAATCGGCTGAGTCCAGGCTAGAAGCTGATATTGAAGATCTCCTTGTTGTTTACAATGTTAACGTGCTGAGGCACAAAGGCCTAGCCTGGCTCGACGACTACCCGACACATTTACACAACGCCTGGGGTCGATCGGTTGAAGAGAAGAAGGCGGTGCATCTGGGTGAGTCAGTCAACGAGTTTAAGCTCGAGAATCGTTTGCTAAGTGAAGATGAACGAAAGATTCTTCACGAGTCGATGATTCTGCATGAGAAAGAGAGGCTTGGCACCTAGCACTTAGAAGTGGGAGAAGGCTCAGGAGTTGAACACCATGATGCAAGTCTTGAAATTCCTGTGTCAACCCAGCCTGAACCTTCACCTGCGGTTGATCCCCAAGCTGTTCCTGCCTACAATCCGGATCAGCCGCAGATTTCTCCGGCTATAGAGCAAGTTGCTGAAGTCGTTCAGCCATCTGCAAACCAAACTGAGGAAGGTACTCTGAACATTCTTCATACTTGTTCAAGATTGAGAGCTTTATTCAATTTGTTTATTGACGGTCTTCCTTTTCTTTCGTCTAGTAACCGAAGTCACACCGATCGTGCCTCCTGCAACTCAAGAATCACACCAAACGCAGGAGGCTATTATCACCCAAGCGACCACCATAACTACAACTGCACCACTTGATGGAATGCAGGGAAGCACGCTTATTTTTTATGAGCAGATGATGGAGGAACTCCTTCATCATTATAGCGATCCTTTTGCGGAACTACCATTCGTTATGGGTGGAAGCGCACCTACTGCCGGCTCTTTAATGAATACCATTGATGCTCCCAGCGAGGCTCAAGCAACCCGCGAAGAAGAAATATTAGCCGAAATTGACGCTGAAATGGAGGCAGCAGCTCATGACGGTAGTTTTGGAGGTGGGATGGCGGCACCTGGTCCGGCTCCACTAAGGATGATATCGCCCAATGGTACAGTTATTGACATCAGCGAGCCTATCCCGCCTCCTACAGTCGATCTAGTTCCTCCGACTCCGCCTTTAGGGAACATTCCCGTGCACTTGAGCTCGGATGAGGAAGTTGATATCATGCCCCCTCCTGGAGATCAGCCGTCGAAAAGTAAAGGCTCAAAAAGAAAAACAAGTGGCAGCTCCAATGGGTCAACACCGAAAAGGAAGACGAAAAAGAAAAAAGAGTAAACATGCTTCTTCGGTTTATTTTTAGTAGATAGATAGGAATCTACTTTTGTTTTTCTTTCGTAGGTCGTGTGTAGATGCGGGTTCGGCCCCTGCTAGTAGGAATTTTTTGGAATAAACTTGTACATTAATTTCTCTCACAGATAATAGAAATGAAAATCTTCTTTTTTGGCTTCTTCTCAGTTATTGTGCATTTACTTAAGTGTTTCAACATTTGAAGTGCACTTGTGAAGTTTCAGCTTCCGAGTCAAGTTTGTCTTTATTTGTCAGGTCTGGAAATTATGGACACGATTCATGATCGGGAAGTGAGTCAAACTTTGATGTCGCACTACTTCAGTCAATGGTCGACACTTAAGTTCTGCCCCGAGTCTTTGGGATGAGTTGTAGAACATCAGCCAGCGATTACATCTCACTTATAATATGTTGAGTTTAGTGCCACTGAATGGGTGTTTGAGCCAAGCGGAGATTGAGTGGTTCAACCACACTCATTTGATTATCGATGATCACATCCGCACTCCGGGGATTTACATTTGTTTACTGGCGGTTGGTTACGCCGATTTAAGTTTTAATTATATGTCCGCGCTCTAGGGACTTGGAGTCGACATTTATACTCCGACTCGCCCTCTGGGAGCTCGGAGTTGGTGTTTATACTCCAATTCGCACTCTGGGAGCTCGGAGTTGGTGTTTATACTCCAATTCGCACTCTGGGAACTTGAAGTTGATGTTTATACTCTAATTCGCACTGTAGGAATTTGGAATTGATGTTTATACTCCGATTCACGCTTTGGGAATTCGGAGTTGGTAAACAGACGGTCAGTCACATCTGTTGTATGTTTTTGGATTCGCTCGCACTTTGGTAGTGAAACGTGTATCAGGATCGTGGATGGTCGAACCACATCCACCCTGAGTTAACAAGTGAGGTCGTTAGATGGACGGGTCCACCCTCCTCAAACTTGGTTCAGATACGGGCGAAGTCGTTAGGTGGACGGATCCACCCTCTTCGAAAACATATTTGTAAGTTTACACTCCAGTTCGCACTTTGGGAATCTGGAGTTAGGTGAAGGATTGTCGTGTATCAATCCTTTTTTGACTTTGGTGTAATGGCTTGTCCCCGAGCTCGGGTTTCACTTAGCGAGTGACCGGTTGCATCATAGTCACTCCCTATTTGAATAAATCCCACCGTATGATGGAACTTAGCTCTCCATGCATGGTGATGATCATATGAAGTATTTCAAGTAAATCATAGCTTTGGCTCGAAGAGATTGCATTTTATTGCTGAAATAAGAAAATATGGCAAAGTCAGTTGCCTTATTACAAATTCTAATCTCGAAATGCAGAAACAAATTGCAAATGAAAAATAAACTGAATGAATAAACAGAGCCTGTTATGTGTAGTAGCGACGAAGACTCTCGCTGCTCCAGGCTCTCGGTAGAGTGAGACCGTCAACGATTGATAACTTGAATGTGCCATCTTCGAGCTTTCATTCAATAACATATGGTCCTTCCCAAGTTGGCTTCATATGCGAAGGGACCGGATAAATTCTTTTGAGTACGAGATCACCAATTTCAAAGGTTCGGGGTCGGACCTTGGCATTGTATAATCAGGCAACTCGACTCCGATATGCGGCTGCCTACAAATCAGCCTCTTCACGCTTCTCATCCAATAAATCGAGAGATTCAGCAAGTAATATAGCATTTGTCTTCGGATCATAGTATGTAACACAATGAGAAGGTACTTCTAATTCGACTGGAATAACAGCTTCTGAATCATAAGAAAGAGAGAATGGAGTATGACCGGTTGCGGACTTGTGGGTTGTACGGTAGGCCCATAAGGCCATAGGATGTTCATCAACCCATTTGCCCCTGGCCTTTTCCAGTCGTTTCTTCAGAATGAACTTTATAACTTTATTGACTGTTTCGACCAGTCCATTCGCTTGTGGGTGTGCAACTACAGAGAATTTCTTTCGAATGTAAAATCGTTGGCAAAAATCTTTAAATTCAACACTGTCGAACTGGGTTTCGTTATCAGTGATAATGGTGTGTGGGAGACTGAATCGACATATAATGTTGCAGATTACAAAGTTGATCACTTTTTTCATCGTTATGGTAGCAAGAGGTTCAGCTTCAGCTCACTTTGTAAAGTAATCAACTGCGATGATGGCGTACTTCGCACCACCTTTTGCCAAAGGTAGAGAACCAATGATGTCGATGCCCCATACTGCAAACGGCCATGGGCTGACCATTTGAGTTATCTCGGTAGGTGGGGCTCTAGGAATTCAGGCATGCTTTTTACATTTATCACATTTCTTGGCATAATCCGATGAATCACGATTTACAGTTGGCCAATAATATCTGTATCGAAGTACTTTCTTGGCAAGTGCTTGCCCCCCCCCCCCCCGGTGTGACCGCCACATTCTCCCTCGTGTACATCGTGTAATACTCGTTTAATTTCATCGTGAGTGATACACCGGAGTAAAGGAACAGAGTACCCTCTTCTGTACATGACTCCATTCTAGATGGTGAATCGTGAAGCCTTCCGAAGGACTTGTCTTCTTTCACTCCTGCGCTCCGGCAAGATTCCATGCTCAAGGTAATTTCTTAATGGAGTCATCTACAACTCATTATCGAGAACGACTTCACATACCCAATCTGCTTCTGCCCGGTCAATACTTGGGGAAGATAACGTCTCTACAGTAACGAGTCCTATTTGCCGCGCTTCACCAGTGCTGGCTAACTTTGCCAATGAATCGGCTTTCTGATTGCGTTCTCGAGGTATACAATAAATGGCATAATAATCAAACTGATTCAGTATTTCCTGAACCTGAGCTAAGTAAGCAGCAAGTCTTCGATCTCTCGCTTGATATTCTCCCCGAACTTGACACACAACTAATTGTGAATCACAATAAATCTCCACAGCAATAATTCTCAAATCTCTAGCAAGTTTCAATCCAGCTAAGAGGGCCTCATATTCAGCTTCATTATTGGTCGCACAAAAATCGAACTTTAAAGCATAACATATAGATCGGCCTTCGGGGGTTTCAAGTAAAACCCCAGCGCCCGAGCATCGGTCATTTGATGCACCATCAGTGTACAGCTTCCAGACGTATTCAGGAGATTCACTGGTTTCGGGCAAGTCCTCTGGGATGGTAAATTCAGCTATGAAATCGACTAGGACTTGTCCTTGAATGGCTCGCCTTGGAGTATAAGTAATATCAAACTGGCTCAGTTCGATATTCCACTTGAGTAACCTATCAAACGTCTTAGGCCGTGTAAGGACCTGTCGTAACGGCTGGTCGGTGTAAATAATAATAGGATGGGCCTGGAAATATGGACGGAGCTTCCTTGATGCAATAACAAGACAATAAGCCAGCTTCTCTAGTTTCGGATAATTCCTTTCAGCTCCAGTCAATCGTTTGCTGATGTAATATACTGGCTTCTGTATCCTATCTTCTTCCTGAATTAAGGCAGCGCTGATAGCGTTTTCTGATACCGCCAAGTAAACATAAAACTTCTCATTATCAATAGGTTTTTACAGAATAGGCGGTGTGGATAGATGCTGATTTAATGCTCGGAATGTGCCCTCACACTCCGTGGTCCATTCAAAGTTTCATTTTCCTTTTCGGATCAGATCGAAGAAGGGAATGCATTTGTCAGTGGACTTTGAAATGAACCTGCTCAGTGCTGCTACTTTCCTATTGAGACTCTGGACTTGCTTTATAGTTTTAGGGGTTTCAAGATTTCTGATCGCCCGGATCTTTTCAGGATTAGCTTTGATTCCTCGAGCATTGACGATAAACCCAAGGAATTTTCCGGATGCAACTCCAAAGTGGCATTTCAGTGGGTTGAGCTTCATTCTGTATTCTCGAAGTATGTTGAAGATTGATTCCAGGTCTTTGATATGGTCAGTGGAAAATCGTGACTTCACAAGCATGTCGTCTGCATACACTTCCATGGTTTTCCCAATTTGGTTGGCAAACATTCGATTGACCAACCGTTGATAAGTAGCCCCGGCATTCTTGAGTCCGAATGGCATAACTTTGTAACAGTAGAGTCCCAGATTGGTTATGAAGCTGGTATGTTCCTGATTAGGTAAATGCATTGGTATTTGATTGTAGCCAGAATATGCATCCATGAAGGATAAGAGTTCATGTCCAGCTGTTGAGTCTACGAGCTGATCAATTCTGGGAAGCGGGAAACTATCTTTAGGACATGCTTTATTCAGATCGGAGTAATCGACACATGTTCTTCATTTTCCATTTAGTTTTGGGACAAGCACGGGATTCGACACCCACTCGGGATATAGCGCATCTCGAATGAACTCATTCGTTTTAAGCTTTTCTACCTCTTCTTTAAGGGCGGTAAATCTCTCTGGATCCATACCACGCCTTTTCTGTTTGACCGGGACATGCCGCGGGCCAATATTCAAAGTGTGGCTCGCGATGTCCGGCGAGATCCCACACATATCAGAATGCATCCAGGCAAATACGTTAAGATTTTCCCGTAGAAACTCAACCAATTCCTCTTGAGTCTGATGGCTTAGCTAAGAACCAATCTTTATCATCTTTGAATCATCATCATCGTCAATTGGGACAATGATCGTCAGTTTGGACGGGGAATATTGACTTTCTTTAGATTCTCCTTCACTTTCAGTTTCTCTTGGGTCAGGAACCCTTTGGAATTGGATGGGGTGCCCGAGCCTAGGCCCAGGCATTAATTGTCAATTATCAGCAAAACGGACGCAGAGAGATTCCTCTACGCCCTTTTCTTTCTCCTTTCGCTGCGCCTCCCGTAGCTCAGCAACGTAACAGGCTCGTCCAGCAGCCTGATCTCCTTGAATGACCCCCACTCCACGATTAGTGAGAAACTTTAGAGTCAAACACCATGGGGAAATGGCTGCCCTGAACTCAGCAAGGGCCGGTCGGCCCAATAAAGCCTTATACGAGGAGTCTATATCCAACGCAACAAATTGCAAAATCCGAACTCTACGGCGTTCTCCGACCCCCAACTCCACTTGTAATTCCACTACTCCAGTGGGTATAGTAGCGCTCCCATTGAAACCATGGATTCGAGATTGGCAAGGCTTTAAATCTTTATCCTCCATCTTCATCTGATATAAGCTTTTAAACAGAATATTCACTGAGCTTCCACTGTCAACCAAAATCCCCTTCATCCAAGTAGGACCTACTTGAGCCGAGATGACCAGTGGATCAATAGTGGGGACTTCGACCTTATCAGCATCTCTATTTCGGAACACGATGTCGTCAGTCATCGTCTTCTGTTGTTTGGCCGGAGCCCCTTCGTCAAAATTACTACAACACTCGAAGTCTGTATGCCTAATAGAGATGGCATACGACTCCATTTCCCTCCAGCTTCGGTCTGCTGGATGGGGACCACCACTAACTGTGTTTATCACCAGCCTCCCGCCGGTACGAGCGGGTTTTTCCTGCCTTTCCTGGTTTGGCGCACGATTCTGATTCGATGGGCCCGCATCTCCTGGCTGCGGCGCCCGCACAAACTGATCCAAATTTCGTGCACGTATCAGCTTTTCAATGAGAGCTTGCAAATGACGACACTCACTTGTATTATGGCCATAACTTTCATGAAATCTGCAAAACTTCCCTGTTCGGATTTGTCTTTCCGATGATGGCTTTGGAGCAGGTTTCTTGTACTGCATGGTATTGCAGGTCTGCAAATACACATTTTCCAGCGACATATTCAATGGAGTATAATTGTCAAACATGGGAGCTCTACGTCGTGGACCACGATTTTGATCTTGTTTTTTACCTTGATTTCCACTGTCCCTCTGCTGATTTTGTTTGTTTTGTATATTCAACTTAACTTTTCCGGAACTCTCCCCGGATTGTTTAGCTGCAATGTTAGTTTGAATTCCTTCCATGCTGGGCCCTACGTCATCCTGCTTCCTAGACTGTTTCACATCCTCCCTTCTCAAGAACTGGGCTGCCTTGGAATAGAAACGGTCTAATGATGCAGGTGGCTTCCCAGCTAACCAATTTCCGAACTCGGAATCAGCATCAATCCCCTTAGTTAATGCCATTAGGATAGAGTTGTCATTGGGATTGCTTATTTCTGCACACGCAACATGAAATCGCTCCAAGTAACGTCTGAGTGTCTCTCTGGGAGCTTGAGTGACACTAGACAGAGTATTAACATCTTTAGGTCTCGCTACGTGCATACAGAATTGTTCAACAAACTTGGTGGCCATCTGGCGAAACTAGAAATAGATCATGGCGACAAACGAGTAAACCACATAGTAGCAATGCCCCTTAAGGAAATGGGGAAACTACGGCATTTAACTACATCATCAACTCTCGCAGCATTCATTAGCCATTTATACTTCAGGATGTGTTGATTGGGGTCAGAATTTCCTTCATAGACTGGTAAAGTTGGCACCCTGAAGCGCCGAGGTTGTTCAGCATATAATATGTCACTAGTGAAAGGGGTATGACTCCGGGAAATCCCCCAGTCATCATTAGTAAGACCCTGACTTTCATGGATCATCTGACGAATCATCGTCGGTATATCCGGCATTTGGATATTTGGAGCATGCTGTGCTAAGGTATGGTCGGGTTTCACAATGCGAGGCTGGACCGGACGCGGTCGACGGTCCGTGTCTCGCCTCCTTGGTTCAAGATTTTTAGGGACATAAGGTTCTGGGGTGTGTTCTCATCGGCGACGATGCGTATCAGCTTGATTTCTAGCATCAACTCCTTGTTTGGTAGTGGTGGTGGTAGCAAGGTTGCATGTGACGTGGTAAGGAACGGTACCCCCTCGGGAGGAGGGTCTGGTCCGATGGCTGGTAGATGGTCCAGCCCGAGGTTGTCCAAGATTTAGGGTAGGTTGGTGTCCTGTGGCCTGGGTGTAGCTTACGTCCAGCCATGGGCGTGTAGATCGGCGATGATCATCGAAAGAGGCTGAACTCTCCGTGGAAGAATATGAAGCTTGATCTCTCCTGGATCTCCTTCGCCGCTAGCGCTACAACTGGTTGGCCAATTCCACGTTAGCACGAAGTTGCTGAGTAAGTTGCCAACGACTCTGAGTTAGCTCTTGCATAAGCATTTGGAATTCTTCCCTGGTAACAGGTCCGGTCAGATCTGACGGTCCGGCAGCATTCTGGTTGGATGGAGGTAGTTGTACGCGATTCTGTCTATCGTGTCCTTCCTGATCAGCAGCTGTGGAAGTAGTTCGTGTGCTCACCATGATGAATTGACGAAGTTCTTTCCTAGATCTGATGCAAATCTAAATAGGATGGAAGGGCATTAAGGCTTGAGATCTGATCTTCTTCTTGGATTTATGCAATCCGGTATCGATAGCAGATCCAAAGAGCAGGAGAAAAACTGGTTTTCTCAGTGAAAGCACCAAAGTGTTTATACCAAAATTGGGCACAACACTCTTCGGAAGAGTTTGAAGAGATAAAAATGAAGAAATTAAATGGAAAAAGAGGATTATCTAACAAACACTTCAAAAACAAATTATAAAGAACACAGAGACCCATATATTTAGAGTGGTTCGGCGTATTGCCTACATCCACTATGAAATAGATGTCTTTATTGATGTTTCTTTGATGATTACAACTGATTACAACGGCTAACGGTAGATTACAATGGATTATAGTTGTGAAATTCGAGTATAGCAGCAGCCTTGAAGTGCAGAAGTGTTTTCGGCAAAGTCTGGACGTTAAAGAGCCAAAGATCCCTTTTTATACGCCTTGGGGCTATATTTATAGGCGTAGGATGCAAATATCTCGCTCAGATGTCGGGAGACTTCTTTAGGCACGTGGGTGGGCCCATACGATCGATCCCATGAAGTTTCGGCCCGATCCATGATCGATACGAATGGATTTCTATAGATCAAGATTTGACCCAATTGAGTCGAAACTCGACATGAGCATTGCTTAGCTCGTACGTAAGCTCCTATGAAAATTTCGTAGCATTTGGACTTGTGGATTGCAAGTTATGATCGATTCGAATTGGAGTTCTTCGGTGGGCTGTTGCGTTCGAATCGATGCCTTCGTATCGATCTATTCGAATCGATCCTGGCACGTGCTTGCAGGTTGATGTGGCGTGCACACTCCGCATCGATCCACTTTTCACGTCGCATTGATCGAGTCGTTCCGTTATTCGCGCCTTGTTCGTATCGAAGAATGTTGCCTCATTTGCAGCGATCGATTGCATTGTTCTGTTCGTATCGATCGGTCGCGCTTCCTTGTTCGTATCGATATTAATTATTCTGTTCGTATCGATCGCATTTGGTCCTGTTCGTATCGATCGATTGCATTGTTCTGTTCGTATCGATCTGTCGCGCTGCCTTGTTTGTATCGATATTAACTATTCTGTTCGTATCGATCGCATTTGGTCCTATTCATATCGATCGATTGATCTGTTATTTCGTACCAACCGAGTGCTTGGGTCTGTTCGTATCGATGGGAAGTGTCTACTTCGTATCGATCTGTGGTTGATCGATATGAAGTATGTATGATGTTCGATCGAAACGAACTAGACACTTGTATTGCAATCGATGGATACGAAATGGGCAATAGCCGATCGATTCGAAGTGGGCCTGCCTCCTGATGGATACGAAAAAGACTATCCTCAATGTATACGAATAAGACAACTGTTGATCGATACGAAGTGGAATTTGTTTGCCGATAGAGTCGAATAGTTGAATACGAATAAATCATATTCCTCTGATGGATACGAATAGATGCGTTTTGATGGATACGAATAGATGGACGCGAATTGATGGAGACGGCCTGATCGATACGAAATGATGGATGCGATGGAGATGACGTTTTATCTAATCATTTAATTCTCCTCCCTCTTCGCTCGAAGTGCAAAATTGTGTGTTTTATATAGAAATTAGGTTGAAGAAAACGAGTTTTAGGAACGCTTCAAAATCTCTTTAGAGATTGCCTTTGAAATTCTCCTATTATGGAGTAATTAATTTAATACTTAAAAATAATATTAAATAATAATTTCAAAAGTCAATTTGCTTGAAAAACACTTTGTAATGTTTTAAAAATTTAAAATTAACCTTTTTATAAAGTATTACAAAGTGTTTTTCAAGAAAATTGACTTTTGAAATTATTATTTAATATTATTTTTAAGTATTAAATTAATTACTCCATAATAGGAGAATTTCAAAGGCAATCTCTAAAGCGATTTTGAAGCGCTCCTAAAACTCGTTTTCTTCAACCTAATTTCTATATAAAACACACAATTTTGCACTTCGAGCGAAGAGGGAGGAGAATTAAATGATTAATCCGATAAAATTGGGGCGTTATCGAGCAAGCCTACCCTGGTTTTCTTTCTTCACATAGCGATGGTGAGAATATTTTTAACTCAAGCTTGTCGTTTTCTTTTGAATTGATGAAATAATTTTGTTGAATACAAATTCTTCTCTAGGAATTGCGAGGACGCAATTTTATTAAGGGGGGGAGTCTGTAACAACCCTGGTTTTGGAGATTACCTGCAAATATTAAATTATAACGGTAGTTATGATTTAATATTGTATAATTTAATATTGTGAATTAAAATAAAATTGGAGAAATTAAATTGTTTATTTGGAATAAACAATGAATTTTGGTAATAAAATGTGAAAATAAAGTTTGTAAACTTTATTTTGTTTGTTTGGGTTAATAATGAATGGAAAATGACTTTTATTTAGAGAAAATGCAATAATTTTATTAATTATTGCCAATTACTTCTTCTAATGATTTTTAAAAGTTGTTTATTTAAATAAAAAGGTGGAAATTGGTTTGAAAATGAGCTTTAATTATAAATTTGAGTTTAGAATGGTTAGTTATCTTTTTCTAAGCAAGAAAAATATTTTTGGGGAATTTTTGAAGTTAAAAATAAGGATTTGTGCAATTATTTGTGTAAATTGTGCATTTTTGTAAAATGAGAGATTTTAATAATAAAAATGTTTTAAAAATTTAAAATTAATCTTTTTATATAGTATAAAAATATGTTATTTCATAAGTATGTAAAATTTCATACTTTGTTGTGTGAAAGTTTGAAAGAAAATGCATTTTTGTTGTGTAATTAGTGTAAATATGAAGCCTTTATAATATAGGTGTGAATAATAAACTTAGGCCATTTATTTTCTTTTAATTTTTGGAACCCATTAGGCCCATTAGTGCTAAACCAGGTTTGAGAAATGAGAAAACAATAGTTGTACGTTCATTTCCCTCATCATCTTCTTCTTTCAACCTGTAAACAAAACTCACCTTCCTCAAAATTAAAAATCCAAAAATTTTCAAATTAATTCAACAAATTGCAATCTTTTTCAGCCTAGAGTGTTAATACAAAGGTAGTCTATCTCCAAACACCACAATTTCATCAAAATTTCTTATTTGTGAAAGTGGTTTTTCTAATTTACTATATATTTTGCTTGCATGTATTGTATCTTCCTTCCACAGGTTCCTAGAGGCCAATTTCTCCTCCAAAGCTTCAATCTTGCTGCATTAATTCGAGCTTTTGCATCTAAACAGCAAGGTGAGTTACAAAACTCACAAAAACTAGCTGAGCCAAACTCAAAATCGCCAAAATTGCTTTGTAATTCGTTTTTACTTTCAATTTTGTTTATGTGTCAAAACCTTCTCTGGTTGCTACTTTGAATGCTTGTAACTTTTAATTCTGGCAACGAAATGCTGCCGGATTTATTGCATTTGATAGCTTGCATGTTGAACTTTATTTCTGAAAATTTTGGTTGAATAATATGGTCATTTGAGTGTTCAAATCGTCGCTGCAAAATCAGTGCACAGACTGGAAATATCCTGTGCACATTTTTATTTTCTGAGATGTTGCAAACATGGCCTGAGTCTATGTTTGAGACATCATATCTCTTTCATTTCTTAATCAAATTTCATGATTCATTTTTGGTTTGAAAAATGAAGTTCTCTACTTTAGGCATACCAAATTTCAGATCATTTTGACATAATTAGCTTATATAAACCTGCTGTCAAACATTGACCTGAACCATGTTTTTGCCCAGAGTTCAACAGTGAAAACACTGTCTGGGTTCAACTTTGAGATATCGTAGCTTTCTCATATTTTATCAAAATTGCATCATTCTTTTTTAGTTGAAAGATGAAGTTTTCTACAGCATGATTACCAATTTTGAGCTCAATACAATTCTATTTGATCCTCTGTTTCATGCCTGGAAATTGAGTCCAAGAGGGTTTTAGGCCTGCACATTTTTGTGTTTTTGATCTGTTGCAAACATGTCCTGAGTCCATGTTTGTGAAAACATAACTCATTCGTTTTAAATGGGATTTGAGTGATTCTTTTTGCAGATTAAAGTAGGAATGATGAGCTATATTCCTGCCAAATTTCATGTCAATTGGACTCTGTTTTCAGGTCCAAAACTGCTGTCGAACTAGTGATCACAGCTTGATTTCAGCGGTTTCTATATTTAGAACAATTTCCGCCATTTTTGATATTTTGCCGAATTCTTAAGTTTTCTTTCTAGATTTCGTGCACGGGTTTTATAAAGTATTGCAAAGTGTTTTTCAAGCAAATTGACTTTTGAAATTATTATTTAATATTATTTTTAAATATTAAATTAATTACTCCATAATAGGAGAATTTCAAAGGCAATCTCTAAAGCGATTTTGAAGCGTTCCTAAAACTCGTTTTCTTCAACCTAATTTCTATATAAAACACACAATTTTGCACTTCGAGCGAAGAGGGAGGAGAATTAAATGATTAGATAAAACACGTGCTATGAACACGTGCGTTTATCTTTTCAGTTAATTCCTAATCTATTCGTTTGATCGTTTTGACCTTCGGGTCTGGTTTACTAATGAGATGAGGTAAACTTTGTACTGCTTTTAGTGTAAAACTGACTAACAGTTAGTAAACCGTTTAGTGCGAATGTGTGGTATGGGACACACGTTAACACTTTTCGGGTTCCTTCCCGAGAGTTTGTGACACATATTGCCAGTTAGTGGTATCCAGTACTGGGCCTCCGGACCTTCGCCACTACGGTTTGTTGCCTTCGGATTTGTGCCTTCGGGTTTGTGCCTTTGGGATTGTTGCCCTATAGTATCACTTTTGGAGTTGGTCCTTCGTCACCGCTCGAGGGATACTTGGGTTTGTCGCCTTCGGGCTTGTGGATCCTTGTTTATACAGTACTGAGCACGTGCATCTTTTGTTTCATTGATATTTATATTTTCCTAGAGTATCGCCTTTCGGAGTAAGTCTTTTGAACCACTCGATACATAGCGATTACCTTGTGGAATCTTGTGTTACCTTCATTGGTATTTGTTATTTGCCTTTTTGGCTTGATTTGGGATATTTATATCCTCTGTTTATTTGAGTTGCCGATGATATGAGGCTTGTTATGATTCATCTCTTATTAGATGATCATGTTATTTCTTTTAGAGATTATTGTGGTACATTATGACCTTGCATGTTCATTATCATTTAACTTATCTAACTGATTTGTTTAGCTAGACTGACCCGTGTATTTTATACTCGGGTCAGGCCGAGGTGATTCAGGTTAGGTACATTTGGACTTAGCCTATTCTGCTTCCACATGGACTTTTCTGCTAGTTCCTTTTGTTATAGCTTTTAGTGTAGTCCTTTTTGTTTGTAACTCTCATATGTATATTCTTTTGACTCGCCTGTATATTGTGGTTGCTACACCACTTGACATGTATCATTTTATTTACTCTGTGATGTACCGGTATATGTGTATATGCATGTGATGATCTACTGTTCTGTGATGTGTTTTACATTTGAGTTGTTATATTTTGTTCTATTAGATCTTATAGCCATTATAGTTTTGTATTAAGTATCTATTGGATATGTCGATCCACATGGAAAAAAAAATTTATAAGCTACATTTATCGATGTATTCAGTAGATAGTTAAGACAAGGCTATGATGGTCGCACCTATCCAGCTCTATTCTTCGCATTAGCAGACGGTATTACCTTGTAATACTCTTTGCTAATGTGGGTCTCGGAGTGGGGCGTTACAGCTATTTCATTGGCTTGCATCGATCATATCTTGAGCATACGAACTCGGATTGACTTGAAATTTGGAACGTTGGCTACCATAGCTTCGCTAGTCATGTCTTGTCAATTGTAGCTCGATCCGGACTTGGAAATTTTTTATCGATATCCATAGTGAGCCCGTGTATAACCGATCTTCGGGATGGACTGTCTTCGGTTCCCAGTTAAGTTCCTGGTATCACGGCCTTGCCAAAAGGCGGAATAACAGAATGGGAACGTGGTTTTAGGTGTTTAAGGAATTATGGTGCGACAATTCCTAATATGCGCTTGTGTTAATTGTTTCCTTATTAATTAACATATAAAACCATTCTTAAGCCAATTTATTTAATTAAGCTCCGCCTCTAAATAAATTTTCAAATCTCAATCCTCTTATCACTTTAATATTTACATTATTATATTTAATTCATTAAATTAAATCTCTTGAATAATGTTATTAAACATTAGGGGTGTTACACAAACATTAGACCCATTCCAAAGCTAGTTGTTGGTTGGTAAAATTGATACACTGAATAATATATAGAGCTATCTACTAACACTACCAGAATATCACAACGAAAAGGATAAAATATGATATCAAAAATAGTACTTATATCTTATAAAAATTCAATTCCCAAAACAAAACATTACATCCAATACCCATAGTATAATATCTCAAAATATAATAACATCGTGTCTGAAATGGGTACATTAAAATATATAAAAACATAAGTAGATAGATATCTGCCACCAGACTCCGTCTCCACCTTCACCACCTAAATCTACATCGTCTTCTATAACCTATGTTGTAATAAGGAAGGGGTTCGAACAACAGTGTCTGGTGAATAAAAATCTTGAGTCTTTCCAAAATATCATTTGATAGTATAACTTAGATAAGAATATATCTTACGCATCCTAATTATATTCTTATAAATACCTCCAACTATTAGCCCGAAAGCTCTCTCAGCCCAATCCAATAACTAACACTTTTCTAACCCAACTCTGTTACTTACCTTCAACTATAGACCAAAGGCCTTTCCCATTCCCATGCATCTACCATCATTCATGTCCTAACAATATGAGAAAAAGTACCCAAGCTACTTGATACCTTTTTAATAGGAATTAGGCAGACTCTGACCATTTAATACTATATCTCAAGCAGTTACCCATCATTTAATACCTAACCCAAGAAAGACTCCTCTCTGGTACCATCTAACTGACATCGCACAAAACCTACTCAGGCCACTTGATACTTATTTATGGAAGAGGCGGACCCTATAATAGCCATTTAATACCTCAAACCCAAAGAGGAACCTTTCTAAGGTTTCCTACCGCCATCCATAAACGCTAACGCCGATCATTTAATACTTCCTAATTGAGGAGGAGGCGGACCCTACAACAGCCACTTACTACCCTTGATCCCTGAAGTAGGTCCTACATATTCTGACCCATAACCCAAACAATGACGTCTCACATTAGTTCGACTATTCGTTGGCACTTGTAAAATCTGTAATGCCCTAATTTTTGTCTAACATTATTTTGAAGATTTGATTAGATAAATTAAACAGAATAATCTGCTATATAGAGATAAGGAGAATGAGATTTGATAATTAATTTGGGTCGGGCCTTAATTAATCAATTAATAAGATTGTTTTAAGCATAAGATATAAGAGAATTAATAAGTTGAGAAAATTGGGAATAGTTCCTTCTTTTATTCCCAAAGCTCTTTCCTCCCTTATTCATTTCATTTTCATTTTCACTGAATTAAAATTAAATACAAGAGGCTGGCCATTAACAAGGAAAGAAGAAGGGGGAAACTCTAAGGGATTCAAAGGTAAAGCTTAGGGAAATCAATCAACAACAAATGTCAATCTCTTTATCTAATCTAAGGTAAATAATAGTATCCATATTTTTTTAGATCTAGATAAAAATTCCAAACTTTTTTGTAATTATATGGCATAACATGGTTGATTATATCCTTGATTAGATGATTGATGATTTATTGGAATTTTATGAAATTACTATTATGGGTTCTAAGGGTACAAACCTAATAAATGATCTTTAGTTGACTTGAAATTTTGATATGATGTATAAAACATTATTTTGGAGATGATTTTTTAATTTCATAATTTTTTGAGTTTATATGAATATTTTATGAATTTCCTAAGTGGAAATAAGGGTTTATTCGGGTTTTAGTTATTAAAAAATAGTTAAATAATTATTTTGGCTTTGAAATTTTTATTTGTGAAAGAAGATATAAATTTGGGATTTTCCCCAAGGGCTAATGTTTTCTATGAATTAATTATGTTAGAAAAGGCTTTTAATTAATATTTATTAATGATGGCAATTACAAAGGATTGCAAATTTGTTTTGGGAATGTATAATGTGTTTCCAGTAAATTTTTAAAAAGAAGAGGAAAAGATTTTGGTAAACCAACGATATTTTGACAAGAGGCAAAAGTTGGTGAAAGAAATAGCTTTAAAATGAAAAATTCAGTTTTATACTTATTTACAGAAATGCCATTGCTGATATTCGGCGCCCTCACCCTTTTTTTATTCGATATCTATAAGACTGGTACTTGGAATATCTAACTGAAAGTTAAATGAGATATCAGGTTATAGATTCAGCATATATATGGAGTGATGCATGTGATATATACTTAGTAGGTGTATGATTTATTGGTTTATACAGAAGTGCGACATTCATTATGGTAGGTGTATGATTTATTGGGTTATATAAAAGCACGACATCAAAGTTTTTAAGGGTGCGACACCCTCTAGGATATAGAGGTTCGATATCTCTAAATGTTTTAAACCCGACACCTCTTGTCATCTATATTTTCAACATCTATATTTTTGCGGCTGTTAACTTCAAAATTGGCATGAACACCCATAGGATTATGTAGAGAAATAAAAGTGATGAAAAGTAAATTGAAAATGGGAAATAAATAGTAGGTAATTAGTTTATAGTGGTTCAGCAAAGTATGCTTACGTCCACTCAACAATTCTTCTTATTTCATTGCTGAAAGTGCAAAAAATGTTCTTATGGTTCGTCGTTGAATGATAAGTGATTACAAGAATTGAGTACAAGTGCTAGAAAGTGAAAAGGATCCCTGAAATAAAGCCTCTCATCGTCTATTTATAAGTGTAGGTCGGCAGGAAAGCCTTACGCATGTCCTGTTAACCCAAAAAATGGATCACCACCCTGGTTTGAGTGTGAAAGCACCAACCAATATAATTCTCCTTTTCTAGGTTAGATCAAGCCATCATTGTTAAAGACAAAAGGGGGATCTCAATTATCTCTTCATGGCTGTTGTGTGGGAAAAGAAGTGTGAGGAAATAATGGCACTTGGGCTAGAGCACTTTAACAAAAGTCTATAGTCATCATGTAGAGGTCGCTCAGGAAGTTTGGGGGTATTTGGAGCTAACTTTTTTGATCGGTACCTATCCGAAAAGTTGTGCAATTTTTGAGACTTCTCAATTTGGTTGTCTTCATATCCCATAATTGAGTGCCTTGTTTGATTATCAAGTCGTTTGGAGTTAGTTTGATCATCCATCTTCATAGATCATCCAATCCATCCCTTCATAGAAAATCCATCCATAACTCAGTTAATACTTACCAAATGATATGAAACTTCATAATGCAATGTACATGAGTAGGAGAGCCTTTAAATCAGATCTCATAAGGATCCGAGCTAAGTATTTGGATCGACGATGATCTAATTGATTCGGATCGACGGTGATCCAAACCCTTAGCTTATTTTTGAATCTTCTTATGGGTCATAGGAGATCCAACCATAACTCGCTTAATACATAACCAAATGACACAAAACTTCATACATGCAATGTACGGAGTAGCAGAGCCTCCAAATCGGATCTCATGAGGTAGGGCGCATCCTACGTGGGTCGGACCTGATCCATCAAACCAGCTTAATTTGGAGGAGATCCATCCATAACTCGCTCAATACTTATCGAAATCAGAGTAAACTTTGCTGGTAGCTTCTAGAGGATGTGTGGGACCTACACTATGGATCGTAGGTGGTGGGGCCCACCCTAAATGGATCAGATGATCTGATGAGTTTGGATCAGTGCCAATCCAAATTGGTTTGGCTAAATGACATTTTTTTGTGCGAGCCTTCTTTTTTGTCTTCTAAGTGTCCTCTCCAAATTTCAAGTCAATCTGAATCGGTATGAGTTCTGTAGGTCCATTTTAAATTGCTCCGGTCCAAAAGCAGGTAGGTATATGAATGAGTCTTCACTTCTTGTACTAGGTTGTTTGGAATGTTACCAAGCTTGATAGGTGAGAATAGTAGAGGCATAAGAGTGTAATGCAAGTGGTTAGAAGGAACCGCGAGCCAACATTTCAGATTAGTATTGATCAGAAGAGTTAGCGTAACTCTGGGCCAAACTTCTTATGTTATTTTGTCTTGTATGTTTAGGCCTTCGGGTCAAGTTTCGAGTCATTCTGACTTAATCAGAATGTTCTAACTCCTTTTGAATTCTGTTGGGTTGAAAACCCAGTTAACACTTTCCCTCCAAAGTACGCCTTTTGAATAAAAGGAGTACTTTGCTCCAGAACAAAATCCAGTAACGTGTCTTCGATTGTTGAGCTTTCTAACGGCTTTTAGCCTTGGCGAACCATCCAGTTCCTTTGGATTCTTTCGTCAATCACAAGTCGTTCCAAACCTATTATAGCCTAAGACTCTAGACTCTACCTAACTGTAATCTATACATCACAATCATTCCAGTTTCATTCGGAGTTATTACATCACATGTTTCTAATTACATTACACATCTCTAATCATCCCGTGTTAATCCAGGATTTACATCATTACCACTCAGATTTAATTCAGAGTTATAATATCATATATTAAAATCACATCATATAGCGAAATCATATCACATCATATATCAAAATCACATTATATCACATTATATATCAAAATCATCATGTGTCTATCTAGGATTTATCTGTTATATTCTATTTATAAGGCATTCAAATCCTTTTCGCAAAATCAAATCTATTTTAAGGTTCGATCTCTCTGGACCATTTAAGTTTAATGCACTATCTCTCCGGCTCGTTTGATGTTTAGTTTAGGGGATGATCTCTCCGGATCATTATTGGTTCAGTTCAGGGGGATGATCTCTCCGGATCATTTGCTTATTAACTTAAGGGGGATTAAGTAAGCACATCCGCTCACTCTTCTGTGAGGGGACTTACTTCTTGTGCTTCGATCGCGTCTCTATGATCGGGACTCTATGGCGTTCGATGTTCAGGGGGATGATCACTCCGGATCATTTTCTTATTAAGTTAAGAAGGATTAAGTAAGCCCATTTGCTCACTCATCGGTGAGGGGACTTACTTCTTGCACTCCGGTCCCATCTCTTCGGTTGGGACTCTGTGGCGTTCAATATCGTACAAGTCCATCCACTCGCTCTTCGGCAAGGGGACATGCACCTTGCATTTCGATCCCATCTCTGCGGTCGGGACTCTATGGTGTTCAAAATTAGTCATCACATTAAATATGGATTTTACAAAATTCAAGTTTCAAATCAAAGCAAAGAAGCAAAAATTAAATAAGCAGTAATTCAGAATGTTTATCCCAAACATCCGACTCAGAGCTTGGCATGAGACGAATCTAGGTTTTATGCATGTCCAAGTGGTCTGAGATTATTATCCTAAGCAGTCTTCCCAGACATCCGACTCAGAGCGTGACTAGGAACCAATCTAGGTTTAGCACACATCTAAGTGGTCTGGGTTCATTATTGTTTTTACCACTAATATACGAAAAGAAAAGTGCAAAAAAGAAACCAAAGCAAAGGGTAGCAGCCAAATCTAACTTTCCATCCATCCCGGTTATGGGATTATCTATCTTGGCTAAGATCCCTGGGCATTCCTTGAAGCATTCGCTGTGGGTGGTGGTTGCTCCGGCTGTGCTATTACAGCTCTGTTCCTCACATACTATGACATCTGGTTATTCCTATCCAGTTCTTCTATTAGATCACGAAGGTGTTGACACTCATTCGTTTCATGTCCGCCCAGCTCATGGAAGATGCAAAACTTTCTAGATCCTTTCTCTTGATCAGTGGGATCGCTTCTCGAAGGCTTCCGATAGGAATTTGCCCCCTAGTATCTAGGTATATCCTTTGTAGGGTTTTGGTCAGCTTAGAGTAGGAAGAGAATTTGGGCTTCCTCCTTTGTCATTTCGGTTCCCTAGAATCATCATCAGCTTCTCTTTTCCCTGTCTTTTCCAAATCCTTCTCCAGAGGATCCCTTGCCATCCACAGCATAAATTTCATTGTCTTCAGCATCATTTTCATCATCAGCGTCACCATCCTCCTAATGTAAATATCTCTCAGCTTCATAGTAAAACTCTGAAAGATCCATTGGTGGATCTCTTTTAAGTGCAGTCCTGAAGTCGGTCTTGCTCGCGACTCCTGGCACTGCCGCCATCAAAATAACTGATGGGTCCGGCCTATCAACCGCAACTGCCGCTACATTGAATCTTATTAAATAACTTCTCAAGGTCTCCCTAGGCCTTTGTTTCACATTTTCTAATGTCATCACATTCTTTAGTTATGATATGTGAACTCGGAATTTTCTTAAAAATCTACCCACTAACTCAGTCCACGTGCTAATAGACCAATTCTCCAGCTGTCTAAACCACATCGCCGCCAAACCTGTCAAGTATAATGGGAAGCACCACCCCATTACTTTCTCAGAAGCATCCAAAACCTCCATATGTCGGATATATCTCATTAGATGAATCATTGGATTGGTCTTTCCATCGTACATTTCTAACGCGGGAAGCTTGAAATCGGGAGGATTTCTCGCATTCCGAATATTAGCAGTAAACGGGTTTCTGTTCACAGCTTCCAAACCCAGAACTATGGGTCCACCTTTAACCAACCTTCTTACTAATTAAACAATTCGATTTTCACCATCCAATGAAGATCTTCATCCGAAAGCAATGTTCTGCCCCCCGCCTTGGCAAGGGAAATCCGACGCATACTCCACTAGTTGCACACTAGTGTTTTGCCCTACTCTCTTAGTCTCATTTTGTCCTTTGCCCCTCCGGGGTAGCCCTGGCACATATTCCTCTACCAGTTGCACTCTAGTATTCGGATTAGCTTCCATACCACCAGTTCCTAGAGTTTCAGCAGTCACTCCGTTGTTGGCCCTTTCGGTGCCAGCTCCGATATTGATCCCATCATTGGCGTTGATTTCCAAGTTGACTACCATGTTTCCCCCAAGTATCGGTTGCTCTGGGCATGGAGGCAGCGTTCCATCTTTTTCTAATCCAACTCTAGCAGCTCCTGTATTGTTTCCTTGGGTTTGAATTCCTGTAGCTCCTACAGTTCCTTGTTGTCCCATCCTTTGGATGAATCCCTCCATCATCTCTTGTTGCCTAACCAAGATTCCATCCTGCATCTCCTTCACCAGCGTTTCCATTTCTTCTCTAGCTACATAGTTGGATTAGTGAGAATTTGAGGATACTTCCTTACTGCCCCAGGCTATGGTTGACTTGCTTCGATTTTAGATCTAGTGTTAGGCCTCTTCATTTTTCCCAAATCACAGATTCAAGCTTCAAGTTTTCGGATCTACCTTTGTTCTCAATGAAACCACCAAAATTTTAACACAGAAAATGGTTCAACACCCTGGTTTGAGTGTGAAAGCACCAACCAATATAGTTCTCCTTTCCTAGATTAGATCAAGCCAATATTATTAGAGACAAAGGATGATCTCAATTGTCCCTTCATGGTTGTTGTGTGGTAGAAGAAGAGTAAAGAAATAATGGCAGAGCTTCAGCAGATATCCGATCCCCTTTAATGTTGCAGATAGGATGGTATTTATAGGGGTTAGAGAGCACTTGGGCAAGAGCCACTTTACCAAAAGCCTGTAGTCATCATGTAGAGGTCGTTCAGGAAGTTTGGGGGTGTTTGGAGCTAACTTTTCGGATCGGTATTGATACGAAAAGTTGTGCAATTTTTGAGTCCTCTCAATTTGGTTGTCTTCCTATCCTATAATTGAGTGCCTTGTCCGAATATCAAGTCTTTTGGAGTTAGTTTGATCATCTATCTTCATAGATCATCCAATTCATCCCTTCGTAGAAGATCCATCCATAACTCACTCAGTACTTAACCAAATGATACAAAACTTCATACATGCAATTTATATGAGTAGGAGAGCCTCCAAATCAGATTTCATGAGGATCCGAGCTAAGTATTTCGATCGTCGATGATCCAATTGAGTCGGATCTGCGTTGGTCCAAACCCTTAGCTTATTTTTGATTCTTTTTCTAGGTCGTAGGAGATCCACCCATAACTCACTCAATACTTAACCAAATGACATGAAACCTCATATATGTAATGTACATGAGTGGGAGAGCCTCAAAATCGGATCTCATGAGGTGGGGCCCACCCTAGCTGGATCGGACCGGATCCGTCAAACTAGCTCAATTTGGAGGATATCCATCCATAACCCACTTAATACTTATCATAATCCGATGAAACTTTGTAGGTAGCTTCAAGAGGATGTGTGAGACCTACAATATGGATTGTAGGTGGTGGGACCCAACCTAAATGGATCGGACGATCCGATGAGTTTGAATCGATGCTGATCCAAAGTGGCTTGGCCAATTGACTTCATTTTTGGTGCGAGCCTTCTTTTTGTCTTCTAAGTGTCCTGTCCAAATTTCAAGTCAATCCGAGTCAGCATGAGTTATGTAGGTCCATTTAAAGTTGCTCTAGTCCAAAAGTGAGTAGGTATTTGAACGAGTCTTCACTTCTTGAATTAGGTTGCTTGGAATGTTACCAAATTTTATAGGTGGGCTTAGTAGAGGCGTAGAAGTGCAATGCAAGTGGTTAGAAGGAACCGCAGGCCAATATTTTGGATTGGTACCAATCCAATTGGATCGGATCGGTATCGATCCGAAGAGTTAGCGTAATTCTGGACCAAACTTCTTATGTTTCTTTAACTTGTACTTTTAGGCCTTCGGGTCAAGTTTTGAGTCATTTTGACTTAATAAAAATGTTCTAACTCCTTTTGAATTCTGTTGGGTTAAAAACCAAGTTAACACGTCCGAACCCACATTCTCCAATATCTTACAGCAGTTGTTGAAGAAGAAGACGTGGCCAACTTAGCAATCCCTATGGGTCGGTACCTAACCATAATTATGGGTTGGTATTGTCCCATAAAACTTTACAAATCAATGTCCTAGAATTTCGTAGATTGGTCACTATACCATTAGCTTTAAGGTTTCATAGTTGTTTGTGTCATTGTTAGCTTACTTTAGAGTCCAATTGATGGGTCTATAGAAGGTTGAAATTGCTGACTTGGAGAACTTGGGGAGAACGATGGAGCATAGCATGAGAACTATAATTGCAGCCTGGTATGACCTTATAGGACCTTTGGCTAACATATGGTGAAAAGATGGGACTAAACCTGTTATCCCGCCTTTTGGCAAGGCCGTGACACCAAGAGCTTGACTAGAAACCAATGACAGTTCATCTTAGAGATCGGTTATACGCAGGCTCACTATGGATATCGACGAATTTTGTCCTAGTCCGGATCGAGCTAAAATTGATATGACACGACGAGCAAAGCAATGAAAGTCAACGTTCCAAGTTTCAAGTCAATCCGAGTTCGTATGCTAAGGTTACGATCGATACAAGTTGAAGGAAATAACCCCAAGTTCGTATCCATCATCGAACCCCGGTTCGAATCCATCACTTTCGTATCGATCAGAAAGGCAGCGACTTCGCATCCATCGGGGAGCCTCAGTTCGACTCAATCAACTTCGCATCCATCAGGAAGCCTCAGTTCGACTAGATCAACTTCGCATCCATCAGGAAGCCTCAGTTCGACTCGATCAACTTCGCATCCATCAGGAAGCCTCAGTTCGACTCGATCGACTTCACATCCATCGGGGAGCCACAGTTCGACTCGATCAACCAATGTCCATTTCGTATCCATCGGCTGAAGAGCTTAGTCCGAATCCATCAAGTTTCTGTAGCTCGTATCCATCAGTTAGCCTTAGTTTGTATCCATCGAATAACCTTTACTTCGTATCCATCAGGTGGCCTTAATTCGTATCTATCGAGGAGCCACTGTTCGTATCCATCAAGCCAAGTAGAGTCGCTATCTGTTCGTATCCATCACACTATCGTTTGTTCACCTCCATCAATACGAACAGGGCTACTTCAATCGATACGAACAGGGATACTTCCATCGATACGAACTAAGCTACTTCTGTCGATATGAATTGGACCACCTCTATCGATACGAACAGAGCAAGGCTATCGATACGAACAACGTAGTTCCGATCGATACGAACCAAACAGCCTGCCGAAAGTCTCCATTTCGTATCGATCATAACTCGAGATCCACAAGTCCAAATGCTATGAAATTTTCACAGAAGCCTACGTGCATGCTAAAGAATGTCCACGCCAAATTTCGACTCCATCGGACGCAATCTTGATCGATACGAAATCTGTTCGTATCGATCATGGATCACGCCGAAACTTCACGGGCTTGGTCGCGCAGGCCTACTCACGTGCCAGAAGTAGTCTCCCGAGATCTGAGCGAGATATCCGCCTCCTACACCTATAAATAGACCCCCAGAGCCAACATAAAAGGGATCTTCTTCTTCTTTGAATTCTCCAACGCCCAGACTCTGCCGGATCCAGTTCTAAACTCCATTGCTGCTGCTGCTAATGAATTTCACTGCTGTAAATCATTATTATCTATTGTAACCCGCTGAAATCAATTGTAATCATCAAATAAACATCAATAAAGCAATCAACTTCATAGTGGACGTAGGCAACACGCCGGACCACTCTAAATTCTTGTGTTTCTGTGCGTTCTTATTACTTTCATTATCTGTTTTTTGGAGTTTTTGTTAGATAATTCTCCTTTTCCATTTAATTTCTTCATTTTATCTCTTCAAAAACTTCCGAAGAGTGTTGTGTCCAATTTTGGTACAAACACTTTGGTGCTTTCATTGAGAAAAAACCCAATTTTTCTCCTGCTCTTTGGATCTCCTATCGATACCGGATTGCATAAATCCAAGAAGAAGATCCAGATCTAGAACTTTGAAGCCCTTCCATTCTATTCAGATTTGCATCAGATCTAGGAAAGGACTTCATCAATTCACCATGGTAAGTACACGGACTACCTCTACAGCTGCTGATCAAGAAGGACGGGACCGACAGAATCCCGTGCAATTGCCTCCATCCAACCAAGATGTTGCCGGACTTTCAGATCCATCAGGCCCGGTTACCAGAAAAGAGTTTCAGATGCTGCTCCAAGAATTGACCTAGAGTCGGCAACAACTAACTGAACAGCTGCACGCCAACACAGAGTTGACCAACCAGCTGAATCGCCAAAGGCGCAGAAGGTCCAGAAGAGACCAAGGTTCTTATTCTTCCACAGAGAGTTCAGCCTCATCTGATGGTCATCACCAATCCACACGCCCACGGCTGGATGTAAGCTACACCCAGGCTACATGACACCAACCTGCCTTGAATCTTGGATAACCTAGAACTGGACCATCTACCAGCCAGCATATTGGACCTTCATCTCGAGGAGGTGCTGCTCGTTACCACGTCACAGGCAACCTCGCTACTGCCACCACTACCGAACAGGGAGTTGATGCTAGAAATCAAATTGATCCTCATCGTAGCCAACAAGAGCATACTTCGGAGCCTTATGTCCCAGAAAATGTTGAACCAAAGAGGCGAGGCACAGACCGTCGACCGCGTCCGGTCCAGACTCGCGCTGTGGAACCCGACCACACCTTAGCACAACATGCTCCAAGTATCCAGATGCCGGATATACCAATAATGATTCGTCAAATGATCCGTGAAAGTCAAGGTCTGACTAATGACGACTGGGGAATCTCCCGAAGTCATACCCCTATTACTGATGACGTACTATATGCTGAACCACCTCAGCGCTTCAGGATGCCAACTTTGCCGGTCTATGAAGGAAGTTCTGATCCCAACCAACACATCCTGAAGTATGAATGGCTGATGAATACCGCAAGAGCTGACGATGCAGTAAAATGGCGTAGTTTCCCCATTTCCTTGGGGGGCATTGCTACTATGTGGTTTACTCGTTTGCCACCACGATCCATTTCTAAGTTTGACCAGATGGCCACCAAATTTGTTGAACAATTCCGTATGCACGTAGCAAGGCCTAAAGATGTTAATACTCTGTCTAGCGTCACTCAAGCTCCCGGAGAAACGCTCAGATGTTACTTGGAGCGATTTCATGCTGCATGTGCAGAAATAAGAAACCCTAATGACAACTCCATACTAATGGCATTGACTAAGGGGATTGACCCTGATTCCAAGTTCGGAAGTTGGTTAGATGGGAAGCCGCCTGCGTAATTGGACCGTTTCTATTCCAAGGCAGCCCAATTCTTAAGAAGGGAGGATGCGAAACAGTCTAGGAAGCAGGATGACGCAGGACCTAGCATTGAAGGAATTCAGAGTAACATCGCAGTTAAAAAATCCGGGGATAGTTCCGGGAAAGTTCAATTGAATATTCAAAATAAACAGAATCAGCAGAGGGATAGTGGAAGTCAAGGAAAAAAGCGAGATCAAAGTCGTGGTCCACGACGTAGAGCTCCCATGTTCGACAACTATACTCCATTGAATACATCGCTGGAGAATGTGTATTTGCAGACCTGTAATACAATGCAATACAAGAAGCCTGCCCCGAAACTATCAACCGAAAGACAAGTCCAAACAGGAAAGTTTTGCAGATTCCACGAAAGCTATGGCTATAATACAAACGAGTGTCGTCATTTACAAGATCTCATTGAGAAACTGATAGTGAACGAAAGTTGAATCAGTATGTGCGGGCACCACAGTCAGGAGGTGCGGGCCCATCAAATCAGAATCGTGTGCCAAATTAGGAAAGGCAGGAAGAACCCGCTCGTATTGGCGGGAGGTTGGTTATTAATACGATAAGTGGTGGTCCTCATCCAGCAGACCGAAGCTAGAAGGAAATGGAGTCGTATGCCAGCTCTATCAGGCATGTAGACTTCGAGTGTTATAGTAATTTTGATGAAGGGGTTCCGGCCAAACAAAAAAAGACGATGATTGATGACATCGTATTCAGAGATAGAGATGCTGATAAAGTCGAAGCTCCCACTATCGATCCACTGGTCATCTCAGCTCAAGTAAGTCCTGCTTGGATGAAGATGATCTTAGTTGACAGTGGAAGCTCTATGAATATTTTGTTTAAACGAGCTTATGACCAAATGAAAATGGAAGCCAAATATTTGAAACCATGTCAGTCCCGAATCCACGGTTTCAATGGGAGCGCTACTATACCCACTGGAGTAGTGGAGCTACCAGTGGAGTTGGGAGTTGGAGAGCGCCGGAGAGTGCGGATATTACAGTTCGTTGTGTTAGACATAGACTCCCCTTATAATGATTTTTTAGGCCGACCGACCCTCGCTGAGTTAAGGGCAGCTATTGCCCCGTGGTGTTTAACCCTGAAGTTTCCTACTGATCATGGAGTGGGAGTCATCCAAGGAGATCAGGATACAATGAGAGCCTGTTATGTTGCCGAGCTGCGGGAGGCGCAGCGAAAGGAGAAGGGAAAGGGTGTAGAGGAATCTCTCTGCATCCGTTTTGTGGATAATTGACAATTAGCGCCTGGGCCTAGGCCCGGGCACTCCAACCAATTTCGAAGCGATCTTGACCCGCGAGAGACAGAAGATGAAGGAGAATCTAGAGAAAGTCAAGCATCCCCGGCCGAACTGACGATCGATGTCCCGATTGATAATTATGATGATTCAAAGATGATAAAGATCGGCTCTCAGCTAAGCCAACAAACTCAAGAGGAATTGGTTGAATTTTTACGGTCGAATCTTGACGTGTTCGCCTGGATGCATTCTGATATGTGTGGGATCACGCCGGACATCGCGAGCCACACCTTGAATATTGACCTGCGGCATGTCCCGGTCAAACAGAAAAGGCGTGGTATGGATCCAAAGAGATCTATGACCCTTAAAGAAGAGTTAGAAAAGCTTAAAGTGAATGGTTTCATTCGAGATGCGTTATACCCTGAATGGGTGTCAAATCCCGTGCTCGTCCGAAAGTCAAACGGAAAATGGAGAACATGTGTCGATTACTCTGATCTGAATAAAGCTTGTCCCAAAGACAATTTCTCACTTCCCAGAATTAATCAGCTCGTAGATTCAACAGCTAGACATGAACTCTTATCCTTCATGGATGCGTATTCTGGCTATAATCAGATACCAATTTATTTACCTGATCATAAACATACCAGCTTCGTAACCAATCATTGGACTTTATTGCTACAAAGTCATGCCGTTCGGACTCAAGAATGCCGGGTCTACTTATCAACTATTGGTCAATCAGATGTTTGCCAATCAAATCGGGAAAACCATGGAAGTATATGTAGACGACATGCTTGTGAAGTCATGATTTTCCACTGATCATGTTAAAGACTTGGAAACTATGTTCAACATACTTTGAGAATACAGAATGAAGCTTAACCCACCGAAATGTCATTTTGGAGTTGCATTCGGAAAATTCCTTGGGTTCATCGTCAATGCTAGAGGGATTGAGGCTAATCCTGAAAAGATCTGGGCTATCAAAAATCTTGAAACTCCGAAAACTATAAAGCAAGTCTGGAGTATCAATGGGAAAGTAGCAGCATCGAGCAGGTTCATTTCAAAGTCAACCGACAAATGCGTTCCCTTCTTCGATTTGATCCGAAAAGGAAAACGAAACTTTGAATGGACCACAGAGTGTGAGGGCGCATTCCAAGCACTAGTTCGGCATCTATCGACACCGCCTATCCTGTCAAAGCCTATTGATCATGAAAAGTTGTACGTTTATTTGGCGATATAAAAAAACGCTATCAGCGCTGCATTAATTCGAGAAGAAGACAGGATATAGAAGCCAGCATACTACATCAGTAAACGGTTGATTAGAGCTGAAAGAAATTATCCAAAACTTGAAAATTTGGCTTATTGCCTTGTTATTGCATCAAGGAAGCTCCTTCCGTATTTCCAAGCACATCCTATTATTGTTTACACCGACCAACCGTTACGACAGGTCCTTACGCGGCCTGAGACGTCGGGTAGGTTACTCAAGTGGAACATCGAACTGAGCCAGTTTGACATTACTTATACTCCAAGACGAGCCATTCAAGGACAAGTCCTAGCCGATTTCATAGCTTAATTTACCGTTCCAAAGGACTTGCCCAAAACCAGTGAATCTCCCGAATACATCTGGAAGCTGTATACTGATGGTGCATCAAATGACCGATGTTCGAGCGCTGGAGTTGTACTTGAAATTCCCGAAGGCCGATCTATATGTTATGCTTTGAAGTTCGATTTTCGTGCAACCAATAATGAAGCTGAATATGAAGCCCTCTTAGCTGGACTAAACCTTGCTAAAGATTTGAGAATTATCGTTGTGGAAATTTACTGTGATTCATAGTTAGTTGTGTGTCCGGTACGGGGAGAGAATCAAGCGAGAGATCGAAGGCTGGCTGCCTACTTAGCTCGAGTTCAGGAAGTGCTAAATCAGTTTGATTATTATGCCATTTATTATATACCTCGAGAACGCAACCAAAAAGCCGATTCATTGGCGAAGTTAGCCAGCACAGATGAAGCTTAGCAAATGGGACTCGTTCTCGTAGATATGTTATCTTCCCCAAGCATTGATCGGGCAATAATAGACTGGGTATGCGAAACCGTCCCCGAAAAGGATTCATGGATGACTCCACTCAGAAATTACATTGAGCACGGAACCTTGCCAGAGCGCAGGAATGAAAAGAGACAAGTCCTTTGGAAGGCTTCACGATTCACCATCCAGGATGGAATCATGTACAGAAGAGGGTACTCTGTTCCTTTACTCCGGTGTATCACTCACGATGAAATCAAACGAGTATTACACGATGTATACGAGGGAGAATGTGGCGATCACACCGGGGGGAAAGCACTTGCCAAGAAAATACTTCGATATGGATATTATTGGCCGACTGTGAATCGCGATGCGTCAGATTATGCAAAGAAGTGCGATAATTATCAAAAGAATGCTCGAATTCGTAGAGCCCCGCCTACCGAGATAACGCAAATGGTCAGCCCATGGCCGTTTGCAATGTGGGGCATCGACATCATTGGTACTCTACCTCTGGCAAAAGGTGGTGTGAAATACGCCATCGTCGCAGTTGATTACTTTACAAAGTGGGCTGAAGCCGAAGAACTTGCTACCATAACGATGAAAAAAGTGATCAATTTTGTAGTCCGCAATATTATTTGTCGATTCGGTCTCCCACACTCCATTATTACTGACAACGGAGCCCAATTCGACAGTGCTGAATTTAAAGATTTCTGCAAACGGTTTCATATTCAAAAGAAATTCTCTGCAGTTGCACACCCTCAAGCGAACGGACAAGTCAAAGCGATTAATAAAGTTATAAAGTCCATTCTGAAAAAACGACTGGAAAAGGTCGGGGGAAAGTGGGTCGATGAACTTCCTATGGCTTTATGGGCTTACCGAACAACCCATAAGTCTGCGACTGGTCACACTCCATTCTCTCTCTCTTATGGTTCAGAAGCTGTTTTTCCAGTCGAGCTAGAAGTACCTTCTCATCGTGTGACATACTATGATCCGAAGACTAATGCTATATTACTTGCTGAATCTCTCGATCTGCTAGATGAGAAGTGTGAAGAGGTGGATTTGAGGGTAGCCGCGCATCGAAGTCGAGTCGCCTGATTGTACAATGCCAAGGCCACCCGCGAACCTTTGAACTAGGCGATCTCGTCCTGAAAAGAATCTATCTGGTTCCTTTGCATATGAAGCCAACATGGGAAGGACCGTATGTTATAGAACGAAGGCTCGGAGATGGCACATTCAAATTATCGACCGTTGACGGTCTTCCTCTGCCAAGAGCCTGGAATAGCGAGAGTCTTCGTAGCTACTACACATAACAGGCTATGTTTATTCATTTAGTTTATTTTCCATTTCGCAATTTATTTCTGCATTTTGAAATTAGAATTTGTAATAAGGCAACTGACTTTGCCATATTTTCTTATTTCAACAATAAAATGCAATCTCTTCGAGCCATAGCTGTGATTTACTTCAAATGCTTCATATGATCATCGCTATGCACGGAGAGCTAAGTCTCACCATACGGTGGGATTTATTCAAATAGGGAGTGACTGCGATGCAATCAGTCACTCGCTAAGTGAAACCCATGCTCGGGGAAAAGCCATCACACTAAAAGTCAAAAAAGGATTGATACACGACAATCCTTCACTTAACTCCAGATTCCCAAAGTGCGAACTAGAGTATATAAATACGTCTATGAAGAGGGTGGATCCGTCCGCCTAACGACTTCGTCCGTATCTGAACCAAGTTTGAGGAGGATAGACCTGTCCATCTAACGACCTCACTTGTTGACCCAGGGTGGATGTGATCCGACCATCCACGATCCTGACATGCTTTTTGTTCCCAGAGTGCGGATGAAATCCAAAACACGCAGCAGATGTGACTGACCATCTGTTCACTAACTCCGAACTCCCAGAGTGCGAGTCGGAGCATAAACATCAACTCCGAATTCCCAGAGTGCGAAACAAAGTATAAACATCAACTCTGAACTCCCAGAGTGCAAGGCGGTGTATAAACACTAACTCCGGATTCCTAGAGTGCGAAACGGAGTATAAACATCAACTCCAAACTCCCAGAGTACGAGTCAGAGTATAAACGTCAACTCCGAATTTCCAGAGTGCGAGTCGGAGTATAAACATCAACTCTAAATTCCCAGAGCGCGAATTGGGGTATGAATACCAACTTCGAACTCCCAGAGTGCGAGTCGGAGTATAAATGTCGATTCCGAGTCCCCAGAGCACAGACGTATGATTAAAACTTAAGCCGGCGTGACCAACCGCCAGTAAACGAAAGAGAATCCCTAGAGTGCGGATATCATCATCGATAATCAAGCAAGTATGGATGAATCACTCAATCTCCACTCGTCTCAAACATCCGTTCAGCGGTGATGTTCAACAACTCACCCCCAAGACTGGGGGCAAAACTTAAGCATCGACCATTGATTGAAGCAGTGCGATGTCAAAATTCAATTCACTTCCTGGTCGTAAACCAAGTCCACAGTTTACGGACCTGGCAAACAAAAACAAACTCAAACCGAAACATGAAACTTCACAAGTGCAATTCAGGCATTGAAACACTTAAGCGAATAAACAAGAAGCTAAAAAGAAAATGTTTCATTTCTACTATTTATGAAAAAAATTCGTATACAAGTTTGGTCCAAAAAATTCCTACTAGCAGGGGCCGAACCCGCTTCTATACACGACGAGCAAAATGAAAATCAAAATAAACCGAGGGAGCACATCTACTCCTACCTCTTCCTCGGCTTCCTTTTTGGTGTAGACCAACTGGAGCCGCCACTACCTTTCCTCTTTGAGCCTTTGCTTTTCGGTGGTCGGTCTCCAGGAGAGGGCATAATCTCGACATCCTCTTCCGAGCTCGAGTGAAAAAGGATGCTTCCTGTAGGCGGAGTCGGAGGAACAGGATCTAGTGTAGTAGATGGAATGGGCGCACAGGTGTCGAAAACTGTACCACCAGGCGATATCATTCTAAGCGGAGCTGGACCAAGTGCTGCCGTTCCACCTCCAAAACTGCCACCATGAGCCGCTGCTGCCATTTCAGCGTTGATTTCGGCAAAAATCTCCTCTTCAGTAATCACTCGGGTCTCGTTGGGAGCATCAGCAGTTGGCATCGAAAAACTTGTAGCAGGAACGCCTCCGCCCATGATAAATGGTAAGTCAGCTAAAGGATCGCCATGACGGCGAAAGAGTTCCTCCATCAGCTGCTCATTAAAAACAAGCGTGCTTCCTTGCGCATCGTCAAGTGGGGCAGTTGTAGTTACAGTGATCATCTCGGTAACGATAGCCTCCTGTGTTTGATATGATTTTTGAGTAACAGGAGGCCCGATAGGTGCAGCATCGATCACTGGACAAAGAATAAGAGAACTGTTAGAATTTAATTCAAATAAAGGTTCCGACTTAAGGCAGATATATGGAATGTTCAGAATACCTTCCTCAGTTTGACTTTTAAGCGGTTGAACGACTTCAACAACTTGCTCTATAGCCGGAGACATCTGCGGTTGATCCGGATTGTAGGTAGGAATAGCTTGGGGATCAACCGCAGGCACGGATTCGGGCAGGGTTGACATGGGAATTTCAAGACTTGCGTCATGATGTTCAACCCCAGAACTCTCTCCTACTTCGAAGTGTTGGGCGCCGAGTTTTTCTTTTTCATGCAGAATCATTGACTCGTGGAGAATCTTCCTTTCATCTTCATTCAGAATGCGATTCTCGAGTTCAAATTCATCTACAGACTCGCCCAGATGCGCCTCCTTCTCTTCTTCAACTAATCGGCCCCAGGCGTTGTATAGATGCGCCGGATACTCATCGAGCCAGGCGAGACCCCTGTGCCTTAGCACGTTAGCGTTGTAAACAATGAGAAGGTCTTCAATATCAGCCTCTAGCCTGGACTCAGCCGATTTCACCTTCTCCTCAACCTCAGTCTCCACCTTGCGAGCCTTAGCCACGGCCGTGTCCCGTTCATCCCGGAGTAAGACAACCTGCTCACACGCCTCCTGGGCCGTGTTGTTCGCATCATCCTTTTCCTTAGCCATGTCCGAGAATTTGGCCTTGAGCTCATTCAGTTCCTTGACCGCCGTGTCCCGTTCGACGGTGACTGTGGTGTTCCGATGGCCCATCTCCTCCACCAAGGCAACATGTGTTTTCCTTAACCTATCCATCGCCACAGTCGCTTCGTCGGCTTTTTTGGTGGCCTCAATTTCAGATTTTTGAGAAGACTCGGCCTCAGCATTGAGCACTTGAATGATCCGGTCCCTTTGGGCGATCTCGGTCTCCATTTTTTTGATTTTCTTGGCTCGCTCAAAGGCCACCTTGGAAGCTTTCTCTGCAGCCTTTACCCACTCTCTATACTTGGTGTAGACGTCATGAACGTAGTCATGCATCGTGTTTTCCACCCCTGATGGAATTCTTTTTAAGTGAGGTGAGAAGACATAGCCATCAAAGCATATGTTAGGGAACTCCTTCCTCTACTGAGCCATTTTAATAGCCCCTTCCCCCATGGGCTCAGTTGGAACCTGCTCTGCAATTATGGGGGGAATGGTTTCGACTCTCTGGAGGTGAGTTTCGGGCCTAGAAGATTGAGAAGATGGTCGATGTCGTGGAGGCTCAGGTGGATGTGAAGTCTGAACAGGAGGAGGAGAGGGAATTCTCGGAGGTGGAGAGCAAGACCTAGATCGATGTCTATATTCTCTGCCCCTGTCCCGCTCATACCTCTCTTGACTAGAGTACCCGCGATCGCGGTCTCTATCCGAGTCTCTCCTGCGGGAGTCATAGTAAGTAGAAGACTTTCGAGCCGAGCGAAGGCTCCCCAGCATTGATCCTCTCCCGGACTTAGTACCTGTGAATGAAGAACGAAAGAAGAGTTAGCGATCTTTTAAGTTGGACAATTTGCGATTAGAAAAGCGTGTAGTGCCGTGAAGTGTATGTATGTGCAACCCCCCGACTAACCGGAAATGTTGGCCGCACTCATAGCAAGCGACCCGCTAAGCTCAAGAGCATTGTCAAGCTCCTCTATCCCGGTGTCATGTTGAAACGACACATAATCCGGAATCGGAATATCAGCAAGCCCTTCGAAAGGATTCTCTACTTGCGGGGGAGGAGCCTCTGAAATTCTAATCCCCTGAACAGGCAAAGACATAACCATGGATTTCAATCTCATGGATTTAGAGCGTTTATGAGCAACGGCCTTGCCTTTTCTCCTTCCTCCTGAATCTTGAACATTGGAAGGAGGCCCAGCTTGGAGTTCATTATCAGTAGGCATTCTCTCCGTATCAACTTCTTCAGTTATTACGACGCTGGGTGCTTTGCGTTTCAATCGCTTCTTTGAGACCGTTCTAAGTGTCACTTCCAGCCTGATGCTTTGTTTTCGTTCAATCAGCCCGAAAGTTCTCAAGTTCCTGTCGGTCAGAACCAAGTCAATGTGCCTCTCATCACCCGGAACTGCCTGGAGGATCCGAACTAACTCTCTGAAATACCCACCATCAAGCCGTGAGATTGCGGCTGTAAAAGAAGAGAAGTATGTCAGTTTTGGAAACGATTATTGTTATCTTGATTATTCATGAGAAGGACCGCAACACTTACGTCTGTCCAACCATCGCTTAGCGAATCCAGAGGGGCATCAAATGTAGAACCTTTCTGTCTAGAAGTAACTCAGCCTCCTCTAGGATCCTGTTAATTTGACAGTTCCTAACCGCTTCCAAAAATGTGAAAGAAGGGCTATCTCCACGGCTCTTGATGTTGAAGAGATATCTGATCTCGATCAGCTTTTGTGGTCGAAAGAGAATTTCCATAAATAGAATGAAGGTGCTATTCAACAAGGCGTACCCATTGGGGTATAGCTAAGATGGAGCGATTCCAAGAAATAATAGCATTTCCTTTATGTACTGGTTAAATGGAAGAAGCGTCCCCGCTGTGCAAGCATGACTGTTGAAAGCTGTAAACCCCTCTGGGGGAGCATGTGGCTTATCATTTGGCCATGGCAATAAAATGTCATCAAGCGATAGTCCATGTCTTAAGCATATCCATCCTAGCATATCTTCGAAAATGCCGGACGGCACAGAGTCTTGTGGACGACAAATGAACCGAGCGCCTGGAAGCTCGTCCGGTGCTGGGTCTATGATTTCGGCCTCGATGGCCGGTATCTCAATTATTGGAGGAATTAAACCTTGAACTACCTGCTGCTGTGAACTTGAAGGTTCCATGACTAACTAGCTTATGAAAAATCATTGTTAAATAGACAATAACGCTTGTGCATCCCCCAGTGTAAAGTGTGTGAATGTGTTGTGCAGTGCAGTACTGTATACTACTTGAAAGATTCAACAGAATTAGAGAAAATGTCCGAACGACGAGACTTCGAAATTCAGTTGGAATGACCGTCATCATTGACCGTCACCACCATGCCATCCAAACGTTAGGAACCGATACGAGTTAAAGTTGTTAAAGTTTTGTTAAGTTACAGTTCCATCGACGAGCTTCGATAGGCAGTTGAATATGCAGGGTAATAGTTAAGTCCAAATATGCAAGAATGAAGCTCATCGGAAATCATGCTATCGATTATTCAAGGTTTCGTATCCATCAAGATTCGGGTTCATATTAGTCGTCAGGAATTCACTCCGAATCGATCGATAATGTATGGTGTCGTATCGATCAAGATCAGAGTCTTCGAATCGATCGTGGACGATTGGGTACATATTAGCCAAGGGAGCCCCGGCTTCGTATCGATCACATTCGAATCGATACATTTCGTATCGATCGAAGGAGTATTCTTCGAATCGATCTGAAGCCAAGAACTTCGAATCGATACATTTCGTATCGATCGAAAGAGTATTCTTCGAATCGATCTGAAGCCAAGAACTTCGAATCAATACATTTCGTATCGATCGAAGGAGTATTCTTCGAATTGATCTGAACCCAAAGACTTCGACTCAATCACTGGCCTGGTTCTCGCATCAAATTTTGGAGATAGGATTTCGTATCGATCGTACAAGACGAGTCCACGCAACAATTATTGCAGATCGACACGAAAAGAAGATCAAGCCATCCTCCTCCACACTCTTTCTTCCCCAGATCGACTCGAACTCCATTTTTCTCCTTCCTCGACCTCGCACAAAATCTACTTCCCTAGACAATGTTTGGAGATTAATTCGAACGGTTTGGCTTGAGAATTTGAGTCTCATCATTTTAGGACTGAGTTTGTTCAATTAATTACCTAATTTCGATAACTGGTTGAGGGGATTAAAGGTTTTGGTTCGATTCAAAGGCACAGAGCAGTCTTTTTTCTCTTAATCTCTAGAGTGATACGAAAGCGAAGACGGAGTAGAAAGTAAAAAGTGAAAAAAAAACTAAGTCCACAGTATTTATATGGACTTGAGTGTGAATGGAATAATCAATTCGCATTCCAATGGATTCGACCGGTTGCAAAATGTTACCACAGGATCGATTCGAACAAACTATTCGTATCCATCCACTCGGTTTTCATCGATGCGAGATCCTTGTTCGTATCGATCATTTTCAACTCCTTCCCCAGTGCATCGATACGAACGATTAGTTCGAATCCATCAAATCGCAGCTCCCAGAAGCCAATACCCATCGATATGATTTGTTTATTCGTATCCAACGACACCAGATCCATCGATTCGAAATATACAGCAAGGGTTGTTCTGAGGGCATCAAACTCCATCGATACGAACAAGCGCTTCGTATCCATCGAACCTCACATCCATCGATTCAGAGTGTTCATTACGTATCCATCCATACGACGCATATCGATGCAAAGATAATGCTCTGACCTTTAACATCGATCCAGGAGAGGATCGATACGAAGAAACATTCAAAAGAAACCATCGAGCGTTGTTACGATTCGAATTTCACATCAATTCAGGAGAGGATCGATACGGAATTTGATACGAGATAAACTGACAATGACTCGTGAACGTGCAAGCGTCAACAAGAGTCAGATTAACATATATGCATACACGTCGGACTAATATTCAATTTTTGACATTCATAGGAATTGGATACTTGTCTGATAACGATTACAACAACAAACGGCTAATCTCAGTCAAGCAGTAATCAGCTACAACAATACAAGGTACAACAGTTGATAGTCAACAGTTTACATTATCGAAAAAATCAGTCAAAGATTACAACTCTCATCGAAAAGACGATAACTATTCAGAATGAAGATTGCAGCATTTCAAAGCACATCATGTTTCCACAAGATGTAATTTTGGGGGAAAATGTTATCCCGCCCTTTGGTAAGGCCGTGACACCAAGAGCTTGACTAGAAACCAATGACAGTTCATCTTGGAGATTGGTTATACACAGGCTTACTATGGATATCGACGAATTTTGTCAGAGTCCGGATCGAGCTAAAATTTATATGACATGACGAGCAAAGCAATGAAAGTCAACGTTCCAAGTTTCAAGTCAATCCGAGTTCGTATGCTCAAGTTACGATCGATACAAGTTGAAGGAAATAGCCCAAAGTTTGTATCCATCATCGAACCACGATTCGAATCCATCACTTTCGTATCGATCAGAAAGGCAGCGACTTCGCATCCATTGGGGAGCCTCAGTTCGACTCGATCGACTTCGCATCCATCAGGAAGCCTCAGTTCGACTCGATCGACTTCGCATCCATCGGGGAGCCTCAGTTCGACTCGATCAACCAATGTCCATTTCGTATCCATCGGCTAAAGAGCTTAGTCCGAATCCATCAAACTTTTGTAGCTCGTATCCATCAGTTGGCCTTAGTTCGTATCCATCGAATAACCTTTACTTCGTATCCATTAGGTAGCCTTAATTCGTATCCATCGAGGAGCCATTGTTCGTATCCATCAAGCCAAGTAGAGTCGCTATCTGTTCGTATCCATCACACTATCGTTTGTTCGCCTCCATCGATACGAATAGGGATACTTCAATCGATATGAACAGGGCTACTTCCATCGATACGAACTAAGCTACTTCTCTCGATACGAATTGGACCACCTCTATCGATACGAACAACGTAGTTCCGATCGATACGAACCAAACAGCCTGCCGAAAGTCTCCATTTCGTATCGATCATAACTCGAGATCCACAAGTCCAAATGCTATGAAATTTTCACAGAAGCCTACGTGCATGCTAAAGAATGTCCACGCCAAATTTCGACTCCATCGGACACAATCTTGATCAATACGAAATCCGTTTGTATCGATCACGGATCGGGCCGAAACTTCACGGGCTTGGTCGCGTGGGCCTACTCACGTGCCAGAAGTACTCTCCTGAGATCTAAGCGAGATATCCGCCTCCTACAGCTATAAATAGACCCCCAGAGCCAACAGAAAAGGGATCTTCTTCTTCTTTGAATTCTCCAATGCCCAAACTCTGCCGAATCCAGTTCTAAACTCCATTACTGCTGCTACTAATGAATTTCACTGCTGTAAATCATTATTATCTGTTGTAACCCGCTGAATTCAATTGTAATCATCAAAGAAACATCAATAAAGCAATCAACTTCATAGTGGACGTAGGAAACACGCCGAACCACTCTAAATTCTTGTGTTTCTATGCGTTCTTATTACTTTCATTATCTGTTTTTTGGAGTTTTTGTTAGATAATTCTCTTTTTCCATTTAATTTCTTCATTTTATCTCTTCAAAAACTTCCAAAGAGTATTTTGCCCAATTTTGGTACAGACAAAACCCATAAAGTATTATTGGTCGGTACCGAACCACGGATGGTTCGGTACCGAACCAAATACTTAGCAGGGAAATCTCCTACTTTTTGCATCATGGTTTGGACTTGGCATTTTGAACTTAGTTAGACCACTTTCTTTAACCTTCCGGCTATCCTGCATGGTTGCTTTCCTTGATGATTTTCACGTGAGACTCGTCCAATTTGGCCTACTATTGCCGGGTCAAAAGGCCGAATAGTACTTGCCCCCCAAAGTACATCTTGTTTCAAACGTGATGTGCATTGGATCGAGTTAGGTCAGGATCTTCGTGTCGAATCTCAAGTCTTTTTTCAAATGGTTGTTATCCTTCCTTAGATCCATTCCTATAAATAGCCATATATTTTCCCTTTTGTTGTGGCATTTCCACGGTTTCTGGGATTATAAAATTGGAAATCGTCTTCATGACTTGTCATTCCAAGTTCATTATTCTTGAATATTTTCATTTCTAGAATTTCCACATTAGGAATTTTTATTGATCGAATTCTGAAATTAACTATTCTATACACATAGGCATGCACATGTCCATGTATAAGATTGCTAAGGTCCAGAGGCATACGAGCATAGATGAGCATGTATACATGTTGAATCACACTTCTCTTCTTTCCATTTTTCTTTTTTTCTTTTTTATAATAGGGTCGTTCGTTACTAAACCATGATGGTTTGGTACCGACCCAAGCACTTAGGAGCATGCTTGGTTTTGGAGGATGGAGCCGAGATGCTTGTGTTGAGAGGAAGAAGAGGAGAAAACTTGAAATTTCCTAAGTGGGATGGTTCGGTGTCAAACCATCCCCTTAGTTGGATTTTTCAATTTTTCCTCTTTGTTCAAGTGCACTCAAAACTCCGAGCTCCAAGGAATCCCAAGCATGCTTTTGACAATACGAAGCTTGTTAAGACGGTCAGTAATGATGGTCTTTTTTGGCAATCTTCAATCTCTAAATGGACTATTACACTATATATTGAACATTTTCACTTCATGGTATTGCATAACACCGTACTAGATTCACTATGGCACAAGGGTGTAGACTTTTAATCTGTGTAATGTTAATTGTGTGTTGAGTTATTGGTAGCTATGAATGTTAGACGTTCCAAGCGTCTCTCTTCTCAAACTGTTGGTCCATCAACTGTCAGATATAACAAATCAAATACCAAGTCCATCTCGACAAGAGCTTCTTCAAAGCAACAAAACTCCGGCACAACCTACTATTCAACCTGATATTCTTTAAGAAGATCATCCTACTCAGGGAGTCCAAGGAGAGTCCGCACATGAACTAGAAGTAGAACCTGGCCCCGACACACTCCTGTTATTATATTAGAAGATCCTATATTAACTCTGTTGCCTCCAAAGTTGATGAGGCATCGCTTAGGAGGATCCGTGAGAAGCACAACAATCCGTAGGACAACGTGATGGTCCTAACCCATCTCTAGAGGGCACATCACCTTCCTGAAGGATATACGACCTGTAAAAAGTACATGTTAGGGGGTGCTCCACCATTTAACCATAAGGCAGATTTTACGTCAAATAAAGTTGGCTCCTACTCAACTCCACCCGAACAGCTAGTCTTTTCTCAATTGCTTGTACATCATCTTTGTTCGTCACTTTCAATGGGTCCCAACTTTTCAAGAGATCTGATATTTGTATAATTTCAAGCTTAAAAAAGGGAGTCCTTCTTCTATCTTTCTAGAATCATCCAGGATGTGCAAAGTTGTGATTGGAACCTGGAATAAGTTAAGTTATTTCAAGTAGGAGTTCTTTTTTATTCGTTGCCCTCTTGGGATCGCGCAATGATGGCTATCTGGATGTAAGTTTTTCTTCTCATTTTTAGGTATAAATCCATATCCTTAACTTTGTGATTTCTAATTGACTTTTGCCTTCCGAAGACATTCCACATATGGACATAATGCTATCCAAGCCGATATGCGCCAACTTCAGGCACTCCCCGTAGTAGAGAGAAGAGCTAAATTGTTGCTTACTGATGAAAATCTCTTAGCTCACCAATTATTGGACCCTAACCGTAATGTCAGTCCTACTTTTATTGTCATGTATAGCGAGGAGGATGAACCGGTAGCTGGGAATGACGGAGATTAATCACCGGTGCCCCTAGTCCAATGTCCAACAATTAAAGCTGGTGATGTTCAAGAACACATCGATGAGGGCCAAACCTAGGATGAAGGTGAAGGAGTGGGAGACAATGCTGAAGAAGGCGAAGGTGGAAGTGATCGGCAGCCTCTCCATAGAAAAATGATTAGGATCAAACTTCCTAATAAAAAGACTCTGATTCCACCCCCATGAGTTACATCCACATTTGAGACTTCTATACATACCTCGAAGGATCCATTTGCCAATCTCTGGCCGATTCCAGATGTAATCGAGTCTTATCGACTTGCCAACTTGAGCCTAAGGGAAGTCGAATCTCCAATCCACGTCATTGAAGATGTGCCTTCAACCAAAGCAGGAGAGATCACTCCTGTCTGCAAAATTAGAACCCATGGTCCGTTGGGGGAGGACACTAGGACACTAACAAACACACATATACACTATACTTTAATCGATTTGTGTGGTGTTTTAGTTCGGTCAAGGCTGACTTGTCTTTGTTTCATGTGCGAATTCTATGGACCGTCCTAGATTATATGTTGATTTCCAAGAGCATACAGGGTATCACCTAAGGTGCAAACCAACTGTGCGGCCTCACAAGTCTGGCCACGGGTCTGAGTCCATCCAGCCATTGAGCTGGGATCGTGGAAGTAAAGAGAAAGACTATAAGTCGCACGATTCATCATCTAAGCATCATTCTAGATCCAGATCTCCCCTATCCAAGGGTTCAAAGAGACATTCTAGTTGCGAAGACGATCATCCATGTGATGACATATCTTATATTTCTCCTCTATAAAGCAATCAATGCTATTCCATGCTTCTCAGCAATCTTAGCACCCTACAAGTCCATTGCATCTTATTCCTCTTGATGCAAGTACGATAAGGCACCTATTGAGAAGCCAGTTGAACAAACTAACAAGCAGCTTGTTGTACAAGTAGAGCGATCGATCTCTTTGGACCCTCTAGAAGTTGATTTGTAGCGTCGCATTACCAAGTTCAATTTCAAATCTTGTAGGTTTGTTCCAAGCATAAAAGGATATTCCTGAGCGATACTAGACTAAGACAGTTGCTTATGTCAATAATGTCTATGATCAGTATTTCACTTGGAAAAGTTTGACTGAAATAATATCGTAATACTCCAAGGAATTAAAAGTTGAAATCGTGGGAATGAAACTCATAGAGAACCATAATAATGCAACCATTGCCCATCTCGATTGGGAAGTTGTCGAGTTGAAGAAGGAAAAATAGGAGGCTGACCAATAGGTCAAGGAGCTACATACTACGATTGAACAAGAAAGAAGGAACCACGTGATCAAACTGGAATCATTTATCATAGAAATTATGGTCTGGTTGAAGAGGTTAAAGCGCTAAAGGCGCAACTTAAGAAGGAGAAGAAAGAGAGATGAAGCTCTTCCGACTGCCCATAACTATTGTAACGATTTGCTTGATGCATGCAAAAAAAGAGATGCCGCACGTATAGAAAGAGATGATGCACTACATAAAGCTAATAGAGTGGATGAATTAGTAGCCTCTATGAAGAGATGGATTAAGGATAGCTTTGATCCACTCATCACAAATTATAATGCTAATATTGAGACCTAGCATAGCTTGGTAAGGCTTAGCCCTGCACCTTGGCGATGGCTTAGGAGAAATTAGTGAGTGAGAGCGAAAACACTGAATGGAAGGTAAGATGGACTTGGAGGAGTTGGAAAAGGAGTTTCTAAGCGAGCAGGAAATCGAGGTGCTCAGAGTTGGCGAGCGCATTCTGCACCTTGAACTTGCTGCCGTTACTCAAAGGGACCAAGCCGAAGGTTTTGGCACTAGTCCTCAAGATATTACTATAGGCCTTACCTCCGGGCCACCAGCTGCCTCTGTCATTTCAACAGATCCTGGGTACATCCTGGATGCATCGCAATTTCATAGGCCTGGCATGTTGTCTCCCATCCAGGAAGGAAATTTGGACGGTACTCCTACATGTTCAAAGCCATACTTTGGTTGAGGTATATGATTGACTTCATCAATTTTTTCGAGGGCATACATGATGCCGGTTGATGTTGCTAATCTCTAATTTCACCTTTCTCAAATTTCAAGTCAGTTGGCAATCTCATATCTGCCCAAGAAAAGCTCCTAACCGGGTCCACATGCAACAACGATAAACTCAACAGCCGCGTCCATCTCCGGGATGATCTCGACTATTCCAGTTGATGATGCTCCCTGTCTCGATGTGCAAAATATCTAGACTTTGGATGAAGAAGGGACCAATGAGTTTCAAGAGATTTAGGTTAACAAGGATGTTTTAATGATGGTGATTTTAGGGCCTGCTACAGGGCTCACCATGTAGGAGATTCACTATGAACAAGTCTTGGATATCAGTAATATTAAGCAAGAGCCGATCAACCCACCTCCAATTCCATTGTCCGTTGCTTCGCCCACTGACTCTATTCCTATAGCCGGTAATACCCAGAGTGCACCCATCTCTTCATCGCAAAGCACTATGGTAATGGGCCAAGGAAGCAAAAGGAATCTTAAAGCAAAAGGATGTAGGCAGTCCCTTGGCAAGGGAAAGAAAGGGAAGAAACACAAGAAGTAATCGCTCAACTCCTTTATGTTTTTGTTCTGCAGTAGTAGTTTGAGACTTTTGTCTTTTTGCGTTTTGGCAAGTGTTGTGTGGATTTGGCCTCCGTTTTTGCTTTTGGCTTCAATGTTAATAAAATTATAGTTATTTTGGCTGGGAAATAAAAACACTTTTGTTTTTGGTTCAAGTCTTGTGTGAATCTTTTTTAAGTGTTTGAGAAATGCGCTTTACATTCAATGTCTTTTGCGATCCATTTCTCATTGTCATTGCTAGGATAAGTCACCAGCTTATTCTTTCCTTCATGAGTGAAGAACGATAAGTCACTCAAACATCTCTCTAGACATTTATGATAGCACCAAACTCTAGGCATCAATAAGGGTTAACCGCTCAACATAGTGATTTAAATATCCTTTTCTAGGTTATTTGTAAGTAAGATCTTACCTGCTCTAGGTAAGACATGGATGCTCTGCCAGACTCCGAGTGTGAGCAGTAGTGGCAAACTATCTTGTTCAGCCTTTGAGTTTTGAATATATACTCCCCCCCTAAGTCAATGGTTGGAGGAGTTGTTCGACACCTATCCCAGGCACATGCATACTTGCAATTTTCATTTGCAAATCTATTTAAATATTACACCATTCGCAATGTTAAATCGAGTACAAATAGATTTATGAGCTTCGAAGGTCATCTCATTTTAATAAAACATCAGAAATAACAAATTCTATTTGGTTACATCGAAAATATGCACAAATTTGCATCAAGTGAAATAGTGTCGTAAGTGTCCACTATTCCATGCCCACGGGAGTGAGATCTCATCCATAGTTGCTAGCTTAAAAGTGTCGTCTCCAAGTTTTTGCTCTATTGCCTATGGACCTTCCCAAGTCAGACCCAGGTTTCCTGGGTAAGGAGAGATCCTTTTAAAAATGAGGTCACCAATTTCAAAGGTCCAAGTTCTGACCTTGGTGTAGTAATACTGGACGACTCGATTTTCGTGTGCAGCTTCCCTCATTCATCACACTTCTTATCTATCATATCAAGAGATTTTAGTAGGAGATTCTCATTCATCTGTTGATTATAGTAAGTCACCTGATGAGTAGGTACCTCGAGTTCAATTGGGATCATAGCCTCTGATCCATAAGCTAAGGCAAATAGGGAGTGGCCAGTCGTTGACTTGTGGGTCGTTCGATATGCCCAAAGTACTCATGTTAATTCATCGACCCATCTTCCCTTAGCCTTCTCTAGCCGTTTTTTCAGATTGGACTTGATTATCTTGTTACTGCTTCGACCAGTCCATTCGCCTGAGGTGCGCCATCGCAGTAAAACTCTTCTCGATATGGTATTTGCGGTAGAAGTCTTTGAACTCAGCACTGTCGAATCAGGTACCATGTTGGAAATAGTCGTTCATGGAACCCCAAAACGATAGAAGATATTTCGAACAATAAAGTTGATTACTTTCTTCATTGTGATAGTGGTTAACGACTCTACCTCAGCCTACTTGGTGAAGTAATCAACAACAACTATAACATACTTTGCACCACCCTTAGATATCGACAACATATCAATGATATTGATTCCCCAAACTGCAAATGGCCATGGACTAACCATTTGAGTAATCTCCGTTGGTGGGGCTCTCAGTATTTCAGCGAATCTCTGGATTTTGTCACATTTTCTGGTGTAATCAGCTACGTCTCGGTTGACAGTTGACCAGAAATACCCATAGTAAAGGATCTTCTTCACTAGGGTTTTCCCCTTGGTGTGGTCATAACAGGCCCCTCCATGAACTTCCTTCAAGACTCGCTTGGCCTCACAGTTGGCAACACATTGAAGCATGGGAATAGAGAATCCTTTCCTATACAACTCTCCATCTTGCATAACGAATCTGGAAACCTTGCGAAGAAGTTGGCATCTTTCATTCTTCCTGTCCAAAAGGGTTCCTCTCTATAAATAATTCTTTATTGGAGTCATCCATGACTCCTTCTTAAGTTCAACCTCTAAGATCCAATCGACATCCATCTGGTCGATTCTAGGAGCTGACAATACTTCCATCGAGACGAGACCCATGAGTTATGCATCTCCAGAACTAGCTAATTTTTCCAAAGATTCGGCCTTTGCATTCTCCTCTCTGGGAATATGCGTTTTCGTGTAATATTCAATATCATTAAGCAGCTCAAGGGCTCGTTTTAGATAAGGAGCTAGCCTCACTCCTTTTGAGTTGAAAATCCTTCTGGACTTGACATACCACAAGTTTGGAATCACTGAAATATGCAAGGTCTTAACTCCTAGTTCTTTGGCAATTCCGAGTCCTACAATTAATGCCTCATATCTGCTTCATTATTTGTTGTAGGAAAATCAAGTTTCAAGGCGTAACAAATCGAATGTTCCTCAGGAGTCACTAATACGACTCCAGCCCTAGAACATCGTTTGTTAGACGTACCATCAGCGTACATCTACCACCTAGCATTATGTTCATGATTGCTCTCTAGGATATCATCTCGCATAGTGTATTCAACTATAAAATCCGCTAAAGATTGACCCTAAATTCTTCTCTAAGGGTGATAAGATATATCGTATTGACTCAATTCAATGTTCCATTACAATAGCCTTCCAGAAGTCTTCGGACGTTTCAAAACTTGTTGCAAAGGCTAGTCAGTTAGAACTTTCATCCGATGAGGTTGAAATAGGGGCGGAGTTTTCTTGAAGCGAGTAATAGGCAGTATGCAATCTTTTCCAACTTCAGATAATTTCTTTCTGCTCCTATCAATCTCTTGTTGATGTAATAGATCAGTCGTTGGATTAAGGATTCCCCTCAAACGAGTGCGGCGCTCAAAGCATGCACTGACACTACCGGTTATATAGCTAAATCATTGTCATCCAACGGCTTTGGTAAAATAGGGGGTCTCTCTAAGTGATTTACCAGGTCTTGGAATGCATCTGCACACTCCTGCATTCAAATGAAAGTCCTTCTCCCATTCGGACTCTTTCCCTTCTTAATCACGTTAAAGAAAGTGATGCATTTATCAGTGGCTCTAAACTTAAGGTGGTGAATTTTCTATTTAAGCTATGGACTTCTTTGACTTTTTTGGAGCCTCCATATCCCTTAATGCCTTTATCTTTTCTGGATTTCCTCAATCCCATGGGAGTTCATAATGAAGCCCAAGAATTTTCCTGATGCAACGCCAAATGAGCATTTCAAGGGATTGGGCTTCATCCCTTTTTTCAGAGAACATTGAACATCTCAGCCAAGTTATCAACATGGTATCCTGATCGTCGTGACTTTAGGAACGTATCGTCCACGTAAACTTCCATCGATCACCCGATCTGATCTTTAAACATCATATTTACAGCCTTTGGTAAGTCGCTCCGACGTTCTTTAATCCAAAGGGCATAACAAGATAGCAGTATAATCCTAGATCGGTTATGAAACTAGTATGTTCCCAATCCAGTACGTGCATCAGAATCTGATTATATCTAGAATATGCATCCATGAAAGATAGCAACTCATGTCTAGCGGTTGAATCCACTAGTTGATCAATTCTTGGAAGCGGGAAGCTATCTTTAGGGCATGCCCTATTCAGATTAGAATAGTCAACACATGTCCTCCACTTTCCATTTGACTTCTTCACCAAAACTGGATTTGATACCCATTTTGGGTATAAAGCATTATGGATGAATCCATTATCCTTTAACTTCTCCACTTCTTCTTTGAGCACAGCGGACCTCTTTGAACCCAGGCTGCGGCGTTTCTGTTTCATAGGAACGCATTTCAGATTAACATTTAATGCATAGCTCGCTATCTCCGGTGATATCCCATACATATCACAATAAGTCCAAGCAAGCACATCCAGGTTTGCCCAGAGAAAAAAAACTAATTCTTTCATAACCCTTGTGCCAAGCTGTAATCCGATCTTCAGGACCCATGTATGATCATCCTGACTGACTGGGATGTTGATCGTAAGCTCGGCTGGTGAAGCTCTTCAATCCTCTAGCTCTTTCCATGGATCCATACCCTTATGGAATCGTCTATGCTTCCCGAGCCATGGCTTAGGCAGTGAATGCTACACATTTAGAGCCTAGATGCAGAAAGTTCCTTCCACACCTTTTCCTTTCTCCTTTTGTTTTGCCTCTCTGAGCTCAACAGCGTAAAATTGGCGGCTAAGCCCCCGATCTCCTTAGACGATCCCTACACTATTCTCAATAGGGAACTTCATTGTTAAGCACCAAGGAGCGATGGCAGCTCTGAATTCAGCAAGGGTCGGACGGCCCGGAAATGCATTGTAGGCATGACTTGCACCCTCTTGCGATTGCCCTCTCCAAGAACCACCGGTCGATTCACGCAACCCACTGGCTCAGTAGCCATCCCGTTAAATCCCTGGATCCGAGATTTACATGGCTTTAAGTCCTTTGCATCTAGAAGCATCTGGTCATAGGCCTTCTTAAATAGGACGTTGACCAAACTCCCACAATTAACCAAAAATTTTCTCACAACGGCAGGGCTAATCATGGCCGAAATAACAAGCAAATCAATAGTAGGAGCTTCCACCCCATCTGCATCTCTATTGCGAAAAACGATATCGTTAGTTACACATCTGAGTTATTTTTTTGGAGCACGTCTTCGATGGCATAACAACTCTCACTCACTACATGCTTCAAATTACCAGCATACCTCTCCATCTCAATCCCCCCCTTCTCAGCTGTAAGCGGTCCACTTATGATTGTATTAATAACGAGACGTTACTTAAGCCGCTTGGGCTCATCAATACCATGCCCAGCTTGCCCTTACTTGGGGTTAGAAGATCTTTTTCCGCCATCCATGGGGACTTGAACAAACTGCTGCAATTTCTTTTTTTTAATCAATTCCTCAATCACATCATGAAAATGTTTGCACTCGTTGGTATTATGACCATGAGTTTCGTGGAACCTGTAGAATGTTTTAGACTTCTTTTCTTTCTCAATTTACACCCTTGGAGCCGACTTCCTATATTGTTCTATTCCTTGAGTTGCCAAATAAATGTTTTCAATGGAATTGTTCAACAGGGAATAGCTATCGAACTTTGGAATTCTTGGCCACTTCCCCAAATCCACTTTCTTATCTTTTTCCCCTTGGTATTCTTATTTTATCCACCACTCTGATTCTCAACGTTGACATCAACATTTCTAGTACTCTCTTTCAGGTTGCTTCACAGCGACATTGCTTTGTATTGCTTCAGTTGAACCCCCAACATCATTCCTACAGGGACGTTGCGTGCTTCTTCCAAGCATAAGTACTGTAACACCCCTAATTTTTAATAACATTATTCAGAAGATTTAATTAGATAAATTAAATAGAACAATGTAAATATTAGTGTGATAGGGGGATTGAGATTTGAAAATTCAACAGAGGCCGAGTTAATTAATTAAAACCCTAAAAGAATGGGCTTATGAACGGTTTTATATGCTAATTAATGAGGACATAACGCAAGGGCATTATAGGGACTTGCCGCCACCATAATCCCATTACCCTTAAAATCTCGTTTCCATTTCATTGCATGTTCATTTTTCAATACTGAAAAATGTAAATCAAAGAGAGTTCAAGCCGGCCATAACCTAGGGAAAGAAAAGGGGGAAAATAAATTAAAGCTAAGCAATCAAGCAAGGGGAATTATTCAAAGATCAAATCTCAAGTTCCTTATCCTAATCAAGGTGAATAATAATCAAAACCATCTCTATTTTCATTTTTAAGAGCATTTGATTTCGGGTTTAAATTTAAATTCATTATGATGATGTGCTTGGATTTCATGATATGTTATATTCAAATAAGTTTGTTTGATATATGTTTTATTCGATTTTAAGGCTAAAATTGTTTATATTGGATTTCAAATGCCTTGAGGATTTAATATATTATGTAAAACATTATTTTGGAGATGGTTTTAATTTTTATAATTTTTCAAGCTATGGAAAATTTATTATGAATTTTTGAAGGAAGAAATGAATATTTGGGTTTAAATTTTATTCGGCTGTTAAATGAAGGAACTTGGGTCAATTTTTTTATATGTTAGATAACATATTAAAAGTGAATTTCTATGATTTTTTGGGGATTTTTTTAAGTAATTTACTATGTAAATTAAATTAATTTATTTGAAGGATTTAAATGTTCTAATTGTTTTGCTTAAGGAAAGGGCTTCTTTGCTAATTACCTTTATTTAGATCTGAAATAAATGTAGTAGTTTTTAGAAAAGAATTGGAAAAGTTTATGGCTACCAATTAAATTTTTAAAAATTGTCAAGTTAGTAAAAAAGCAATTACTTGAAAAGGCAATAAAACAGTTTTTGTACAGAAGTATGGTTGTGCCACTTCCAGTATTACCTTTCGACTCTATACTTCCGCCTCAACCAAGTCGAAACCAATACACAAGGTATCAATGCATTGGTACATAGTGGATTGGAGAATGGCAGTAGGTATCGAGTCGAAACCATGCATTCGAAGGGGTCAAAACCCATTTAAATAGCTTTCGAAGTTTCCACTTGCCGTGTTTTCAAAAGAATGCTTTCGAAAGGGTTTAAAATAGCTTTCGATGAGGTTGCCTCCTTTTTGTTAAAGTGTAACTTTCGAACGAGTTACCCTGTTTTTAAATCAATGCTTTCAAAAGGGTAGTTTGAACCCAATCGAAACCATGCCGCTGACCTTATGCCTTTCGAATGAATTGAAGTCATCAACTAGTTCGAAAGGTAGCTTTTGTTTTATAAATGTAATAAGCCACATCCTAAAGCTTTCGAAAGGGCTCCAGTAGCCACATAAAGGTTTCAAAGTAAATGGCTTCGAAAGGGGTTTCGAAGCTATCTTTCCATATGTTTTACTTAAATGTTTAATTCTTTCGAAAGGATGGTTCTGAAGCCATCTATTTTTCCCCAAACTCGTTGTACGGGTTTGAAAGGGGTAGTTTTGTTTGTATTCACTTTGACCAAAGATATGTCTAAGAATAAACCTAATGGTTTCGAAAGGGGTACTTTCAATGGTTTTGAAGCTATGCTTTTATAAATAAGCAAGTGATGCTTTAATACTTTCGGAAGGTATGTTTTGATGGTTTCAAAAGATATGTTTTAAAGTGTTTCGAAAGGCATATGCTTAGTGTTTTGAAAAGAAGATTTGAATGCTATTGAAAGAGGTTTTTCAATGGTTTCGAAAGTAAAGGTCTAAGGTTTCGAAAGCCTTAGTTTTCAAAACAAAGAACCCAATCTCAATTTATAAAGGTAAAACCCATGGAACTATAAAAAGAGCTTTTAAATGGCTTTTAAATTTGGAGTTTTTAAAGAAGCTTTCCTTGATAAAATAATAGGTTAAAGGAATAACCATGTTTCAAGTGAAAAATGTTTCAAGGATATTAAACCATAAATGTTGGTATTAATTTTGTGTATATGCTTCTTTTAAAAATATATTCACTAAGTAATGGACCCATAACTGTATTTTGTGGTGTAAGGGTAGAATAACCAAGTTGGTTGACCTAGTAGTGAATATAAGTTAAGTAACTCCTGAATGAATAGAGTTGCATCCTGGAGGTTAGGTAGACCAGAATATATGATGCCCACAGACTTATTAAGAAGTTTTCAGTTTAGACGGGTTCATAATAAACCCTTGAAAACTATGTTTAAAGAGAGTTATTGGCGGGGCCAACGGGTTTGTAGTGAACCCATTAAAACTATATCCAGATTAAGTTATTGACAGAAGTCAATAGGTTCATAGTCAACCCATGAAAATTATGATATGAGGGAAGTTATTGGAGATACCAATAGGTTCAGGGAGAACCTATGAAATAATTAAATGAAGTTATTGGCAGGGGCCAATAGGCTCTTAGTGATCCCATGAAAACTGTGACACCGGCAGATAGTCCATTAGGTTTAATAAAGTTATTAGTGAGCCCATGAAAACTAATAGGTTTATAGTAACCCTACAAACTATAACTATGATAGATAGTCAAATAAATGGGGATGGGAAATCCATAATAATTTAATTTTTTGCATAGCATCATAATATTTTAAACTTTTATGTTTTAATCATTATGGATGTATGAGCACAGTATATGGTTACTATAAATTTTTAGATAAGATACTAGTGAGGGGAAAACTCGTTCCTCTAAGCGACATGGTCTCACTGGATATCTAAAATGGTTTGAGATGGTTGGTTATTATTCATACCAGGCTTTATGTATGACTCAAAGTTTATGTTTTCCCTTTAAACTCTCGCGTGCTCAATTGATTTTGAGTTGTTTGAGAGTTGAGGTTTTCACGTACCTCTTTAGACGAATAAGCTTTCGGAGACGTGCAAAAGGCAAGCTAGCTAGTAGGACTTCTTTTCTATTTTGATTCTGCTGTGTTTTATTGTAAAGGAAAAGTTGTTTAATTGCCTATGTTTAGACTCTGATCATCCAATGGGGCATCTTCATATGTCGCTCTTGGTGTATGTTGTGATAATATATTTTCTCTGAATGTGGTTCTCGAATCTGGGATTATGTAATGAATTTGAAATGATTTGAAATGGAATGTGAAAGTTTTTTAATGATTTTAAATTTTTTCCATATCCATGTGTTTCTATTGTATCAATGTATCTAACATTACCGTATTTGGTCGTCGCAGATTAATAACTATGGATGACTACAGCATCCGTAGCCTTTAGTTTTGGACCTCCAAGTGGGGGATGTTACAAGTTGGTATCAAAGCATAGGTTTATGATTACTTAAAAGAAATTTAAGTTTAAAAGATTTTTCAAAACATAATCCAATGAATCAGAAAATAAGGTCGGGGTTTGGATTAACGCTATAGTAACGTACTTGTATTTGATATATATATATATATATATATATATATATGTACATATTCCGATTTCTCTTAGACCGTTCCTCTATATCTTACTAAGGCTTGTATGCACATTTACGAGAAAGGAAGGTATGGAGGCAGGAAACAGAAGAGGAAATCTCGGTGGAGGAAGTACCACAACAAATGGAAATGTGCAACCTAATACCAGGAGGAACCCGGGTCAATAGGCAAATGCTAATCAAAATGCAGATGCCAATGTAGGTGCTAGAAATCCGCCAGTGGATATGGGGATGATGTATCAGTTCTTTGTCAATCTGATGCAAGCAGGAGCAGCTGCTGGAGTAGCTGGTAATGTTGGAGGAGCTAATCTCGTGGCTCCAATTGGAAATAACTATGCTAAGTTGAGCAAAGATTACACCAGTCTTGGTGGAAAGCCATTTGTGGGAATGGAGGATGCCATAGAAATTGAGAATTGGCTATTGCATTGTGAGAGAATCTTCATTGACTTGGGATTAAATGATGAGCAGAAGTGGAGACTAGCCTCTATGCAGTTGCAGGGAGCAGCGCTTCATTGGTGGAATAGTGTTACTACCGGAGTTCTTGAGGAAGAGTTGACTTGGGCAGAGTTTCGAAGGAGATTCGAGCAGAGGTTTTTGTCTGAAGGTGCTAAGTCAACATTGTTAAGGAAGTTTATGGATTTGGTACAGGGAGAAATGTCAGTAATTGAGTATGCTACTAAGTTTGACGAGCTGTCCAGATATGGGTGTGCTACTATTGACACCATCATCAAGAGGAATGCAAAGTTTATTTGGGGATTGAGACCTGACATTGCTAGGGCGACCCTGCCACATCTTCGTGATCCTTGTAATGTAGTTGTGGAGATGGCAATCCAATATGAGGAAGTGCTTGCTACTTATGGGAAAGAAAAGCCAGTTGAATCCCAGGGTTCTCAAGCAAAGAAGAGGAAGTTCTTTAAGAGGAAGGTAGCCCAGAAGGGAGAGGCTGCCAAGAAGGAAAAGGCTGATTTAGTCTGTTTCAAGTGTGATAATAAAGGCCATTATGCTCATGAATGCCAGACAGACAAGGGGAAGAAGGCTGCTGAAAACAAGAGCGTGGAGTGCTTTAACTGTGACCAGGTTGGGCATTATAAGAATCAATGTTCAGAACCATTCAAGGCGGACAAGGGAAAGGTTTTTGCTGGACCAACATCTGCTAGGCCAACTGCTGCTTAGAAAGGAAAGACTGTGATGGAAGGTACACTTTTGATTCAGAGTATACCAGTTAAGATATTATTTGATACCGATGCATCACATTCATTTATATCCCAGTGTTTGGTTTATAGGTTGTGCTTAGAACCCACATACCTTGTTACTTCCTTAAGGGTTGTGAATCTAATAGGAGGGTATGCAACTCTAGGGATGAGATGTGACCAGTTAGAACTTGATTTTTTAGGTCATGAGTTTACATGCAGTCTGTATGTTTTTGATTTCGTAGATTTCGGAATTTTTTTAGGTAAGGATTGGTTGGGTAAATATGAGGCTAGGATATTTTGCCAGGATAGGGAAATATAGTTGAGACACCCTGATAGTCATGGAAGTAGAAGAAGTGCTTGTGCTTTGTTGAGAGCTATGGAAGTAGAAGAAGAGTTAAGTCAGGTTCGGGTAGCAAGAGAGTTTGCATATGTTTTTGAGCCGGTTACAGGACTACCACCGAAACAACATGTTGAGTTTCGGATTGATCTTGTGGCAGGAGCTAAACTTGTAAGTAAACCACCTAACAAGATAACACCGACCGAGATGAAGGAATTAAAGGTGCAGCTAGTGGATCTAGAAGAGAGAAATTTTATTAGACCAAGCAGTTTACCTTGGGGAGTGGTCGCAGTGTTCATGAAGAAACCTGATGGGTTGTTAAGGATGTGTATCCACTATCCTAAGTTGAATGAGAAGACGATTAAGAATAAGTATCCTTCGCCGAGCATCAATGATCTCTTTGATTAGTTGTGTAAAGCCAGAAAATTTTCCTAATCGGATTTAGCGACAGGCTTCCATCAATTAAGAGTGGCAAGGGACAGTATTCCATTGACAGCTTTTCAAACTAGGTATGGTTCGTATGAGTGGTTAATAATGCCATTCGGGTTAACGAACATACCTTCTTTATTCGTGGATCTGTTGAACCAAGTTTTCCACGAGTACTTAAATAGGTTCGTATTGGTATTTATAGATGACATTTTAGTATACTCTAAGAATGAAAGAGAGCATGAAGATCATCTTAAATTAGTGCTCGAGATGCTTAGGCAGCATCGGCTGAAAGCAAAGTTTTCCAAGTGTCATTTCTGGAAGAAAGAGGTTAAGTTTCTTGGTCATGTGGTTTCAGAGAAGGGTTTGCCAGTCGATCCAGATAAGATCGAAGCTGTTAATAACTGGAAGAGACTGGAGACGGCGACTGAGACTAGAAGTTGTCTTGGACTTGCTGGCTATTACCAAAGATTCATTAAGAATTTCTCACGGATAGCAGCACCTTTGACTAAATTAATCAAGAAGGACATGAAGTTTGTATGGTCTGACAAATGTGAGGAAGCATTCCTTAAGTTAAAGGATTTGTTGACCAACGCACCTGTGTTAGTAGTTCCATACGGAATCCAAGGGTTGGTGGTGTATACCGATGTATGTGGGATTGGATTAGGAGCTGTGTTGATATAGAAGGGTAAAGTTATTGCCTACGGTATACGACAGCTTAGATCGCATGAAGTAAGGTATCCTACTCATGATTTGGAGTTGGCTGCGGTAATCTTTGCATTGATGATATGGAGACATTATCTCTTAGGGGAGATATTTGAGCTATACATAGATCATAAGTCCTTAAGATATTTATTCTCTCATAATAAGTTGAATGTGAGACACCAAAGGTAGATGGAGTTTTTAGTAGCTTATGATTTTGGTATAGGGTATACACCTGGGAAAGGAAACAAAGTAGCGGATGCTCGTAGCAGAAGACAACAGAATGTGGTGTTAGCTATGTTGGAAGAATGGAGAGATTTAGAAGCTTTGACTACTTGTAGTGTGCAGTTAAGATCGACTACTAGTTCTAGTCAGAGCACCGCCATATTATCCTGTTTGGAAGTTCGACTTGTGTTGATTGAAAGGATTACTTCTAAGCAAAAGGAGGATCCATTATTAGCCGAGAGGATTAGAAGGCTTTAGGTGGGATCGAAGATCGATGATCTAAGAGATTTTATTCTTGACCAGAGAGGATGGTTGAGAAAAAAGGGATGGTTCTGTGTTCCGAATGTTGAGGACTTAAGGAAAGAAGTTCTTAAGGAATATCAGCGATCCAAATTTACTATTCATCCTAGAGGAACCAAGATGTATCAAGATATGAAGAGGAGCTTCTATTGGGAAGGTATGAAGAAGGATGTTGGCTAGTGGGTTAGATAGTATGTAAACTATCAACAAGTGAAGGCCAAACATCAGAAGCCGAGTGGGTTGCTTCAACCTTTGGAGATACCAGTTTGGAAATATGATTCGATATCCATGGATTTTACAGATGGATTGCCAAGGTCGAATAGAGGAAATGAAAGTATATGGGTCATAGCGGATAGGTTGACCAAAAGTGCCCATTTCATTCCAGTTAAGTCTACCAGGACGGCACCTGTTTTAGCTAAGTTGTTCATGAAGAACATAGTTAGAGTGCATGGAATTCCTAGTAGTATGGTTAGTGACATAGATGATTTGTTTACTAGTGAATTCTGGAAGAGTCTACAGGATTTATTAGGTACGAAGCTCAAGATGAGTACTGCGTATCATTGTCAGACGGATGGGTAGACAGAAAGAGTCAATAAGGTACTCGAGGATTTATTAAGAGCTTATGTGCTAGACTTTGGTGGATCTTGGGAAGATCACCTACACTTAGTGGAGTTTTCCTATAATAACAGTTATCAGACTAGTGTAGGAATGGCGCCTTTTGGAGCTTTGTATGAAAGGCCATGCAAATCATCAGCATGTTGGTTGGAGACTGAAGACAGATTAGTCTTAGGTCCAGATCTGGTTAGAGAGGTGACATAGAAAATTGAGCATCCGAGAAAGGATGAAGGAAGCTCAGTTTAGACAGAAGATTTACGCACATAAGAGGCATAAAGACCTAGAATTCTCGGTTGAAGATAGGGTTTTCGTTAAGGTATCACCGATGAAGGGTGTGGCGCGATTCGGAAAGTCAAGGAAACTGGCACCAAGATATGTTGGTCAGTTTCCAATTATAGAGAGGATCAGAAAGCTCACATACATAGTAGAGTTGCCGAGCAGTATGGCAGGAGTCCATAATGTGTTCCTCTCATCTTCGCAAGAATGTGCATGATCCAGAGACTATTATTCCTCCAACAGAGTTGGAAGAGTTGATAGTAGAGCCAAATTAAACTTTTATTAGACAACCAATTCGGGTTGTAGCGAGAGATGAGAAAAGGTTAAGGAACAAGACAATTAAGTTGGTGAAATTTCAGTGGAGCGACAACGAGAAGGACTGTACTTAGGTGACAGAAGACAGGATTAGAGATACTTATCCTGATCTGCTGTGAGGGTATGTTCTATATTTACATTAGATAGAATGTTGCTAGTCAGATAGGCTAGTATGGTAGTTAGGAGTTGTTACAAATGATTTTTATGTTTGGTATATAGTCCTTACAGAATTTCGAGGATGAAATTCTTTAAGGGGGGAGCCTGTAACAGCCCTAATTTTTAATAACATTATTCAGAAGATTGAATTAGATAAATTAAATAGAATAATGTAAATATTAGTGTGATAAGGGGATTGAGATTTGAAAATTTAATAGAGGCCGAGCTTAATTAAATAAAACCCTAAAAGAATGGGCTTATGAACGGTTTTATATGTTAATTAGTGAGGACATAACGCAAGGGCATTATAGGGACTTGCCACTACCATAATCCCATTACCCTTAAAATCTCGTTTCCATTTCTTTGTACGTTCATTTTTCAAAACTCAAAAACGTAAATCAAAGAGAGTTCAAGCCGGCCATAACCTAGGGAAAGAAAAGTGGAAAAATCAATTAAAGCTAAGCAATCAAGCATGGGGAATTATTCAAAGATCAAATCTCATGTTCCTTATCCTAATCAAGGTGAATAATAATCAAAACCATCTCTATTTTCGTTTTTAAGAGCATTTGATTTTGGGTTTAAGTTTAAATTCATTATGATGATATGCTTGGATTTCATGATATGTTATATTCAAACAAGTTTTTTTGATATATGTTTTATTCAATTTTAAGGCTAAAATCATTTATATTGGATTTCAAATGCCATGAGGATTTAATATGTTATGTAAAACATTATTTTGGAGATGGGTCTAATTTTTATAATTTTCAAAGCTATGGAAAATTATTATGAATTTTTAAAGGAACAAATGAATGTTTGGGTTTAAATTTTATTTCGGCTGTTAAATGAAGGAATTTGGGTCAGAAATTTTTATATGTGAGATAACATATTAAAAGTAAATTTCTATGATTTTTTTGGGGATTTTGCTAAGTAATTTACTATGGAAATTAAATTAATTTATTTGGAGGATTTAAAGGTTTTAGTTGTTTCTCTTAAGGGAAGGGCTTCTTTTCTAATTACCTTAATTTAGATCTGAAATGAATGTAGAAGTTTTCAAAAAAGTATTTGAAAAGTTTATGGCAACCAATTAAATTTTTACAAATAGGCAGGTTAGTAAAAAAGCAATTACTTGAAAAGGAAATAAAACAGTTTTTGTACAGAAGTATGGTTTCGCCACTTTCAGTACTACCTTTCGACCCTATACCTCCGCCTCAACTAAGTCGAAACCAATACACAAGGTATTAATGCATTGGTACATAGTGGATTGGAGAATGGTGGCAGGTATGGAGTCGAAACCATGCTTTCAAAGTGGTCAAAACCCATAATAGCTTTCGAAGATGCCACTTGCCTTGTTTTCAAAAGAATGCTTTTGAAAGGGTTTAAAATAGATTTCAATGCAGTTGCCGCCTTTTTGCTAACGTGTAGCTTTCGAATGAGTTACCCCGTTTTTAAATCAATTATTTCGAAAGGGTAGTTTGAACCCAGTCGAAACCATGATGCCAATCTTATGCCTTTCGAATGGATTGAAGTCATCAACTAGTTCGAAAGGTAGCTCTTGTTTTATAAATGTAATAAGCCACTTTCCAAAGCTTTCGAAAGGGCTCCTGTAGCCACATAAAGGTTTTGAAGGCAATGGTTTCGAAAGAGGTTTCGAAGCTATCCTTCCAAATGTTTTACTTAAATGTTTAATGCTTTCGAAATGATGGTTCTGAAGCCATATGTTTTCCCCAAACTCTTTTCATAGTTTTGAAAGGGGTACTTTCGTTTGTATTCACTTTGTTCCAAAAGATATGTTAATATTAAACCCAATGGTTTCGAAAGGGGTACTTTCAATGGTTTTGAAGCTATGCTTTTATAAATAAGCAAGTGATGCTTTAATACTTTCGAAAGGTATGCTTTGATGGTTTCGAAAGATATGTTTTAAAGTGCTTTGAAAGGCATATGCTTAGTGGTTTGAAAAGAAGATTTTAATGCTTTCGAAAGAGGTTTTTCCAATGGTTTCAGAAGCAAAGGTCTAAGGTTTCGAAAGCCTTAGATTTCAAAACAAAGAACCCAATCTCAATTTATAAAGGTAAAACCTATGGCACTATAAAAGAGCTTTTAAATGGTTTTTAAATTTGGAGTTTTTGAAGAAGCTTTTGTTGATAAAATAATAGGTTAAAGGGATAACCATGTGTCAAGTGAAAAATGATTTCAAGGATATTAAACCATAAATGTTCGTATTATTTTTGTGTATATGCTTCTTCTATAAATATATTCACTAAGTAACTGACCCATAACTTTATTTTGGGGAGTAAGGGCAGATGTAACACTCCTAATTTTTAATAATATTATTTAGGAGATTTAATTAGATAAATTAAATAGAATAGTGTAAATAATTAGTGTGATATGGGGATTGAGATATGAAAATAAATTAACGCCGTGCTCAATTAAATAAATGGACTTAAGAATGGTTTATAAGCAAATTAATTTACACAAGGGTATATTAGGAAATAGCCGCACTACCCTAACCCTAATATATATCCACGGTTTACCCTCCATTCACGTTCATTTTTCTCATTTTCACAAGAAAAATCAAATGCAAATTAATAGAGGAGTCGACCATTAACAAAGAAAGAAAAGAGGAATTCAATCAAAAGCTTGGGATTCCAGCTTAGGGGAAATTAATCTCAATCCAATATCATTATCTTAATCAAGATGAATAATAATTTATACCATCTCTATTTTGCTTATGATCATTTGATTTTCGGGTTTAAGATTAAATCCAATATGATGATTTTTGATGATATGCTTGGTTTCAAGATATGTTATATTCAAACGTGTTTGTTTGAATATGATTTAACACGATTTTAAGGGTAAAATCGTATGAGATGAATTTAGAATGGCATGTGGAATTTATATGTTATGGGAAACATGATTTTGGACTTGGGTTTTAATTTTCATAATTTTCCAAGCTATGGAAAAGTTATTATGAATTTTCAAAGGAAAATATGGTTAATTGGGTTTAGAAATTAATTTCAAATATTATATGATGAATTTGGGTCTAAAATTTATATATGTTAGATAACATATTAAAAGTGAATTTGTATGATTTTTGAGGATTTTTCCTAAGTGAATTGTTATGAGAATTAAATTTTTTTGAAAGGAGGACCTAAATGATTTAATTGTTTTGCTTAATGGAAGGACTTATTTGTTAAATTAATCTTGGTTTAGATTTGAAATTATACAGCTGTTATTGTCGAAAAGAATTTGAAAATTTGAGGCAACCAATCACATGTTTACACGTGAGTAGGTTAGTTAGAAAGAGTTTTCATTAATTGGCATTAAATCAGATTTACCTTAAAAAGTGGGTTTTGCCTCTATTAGAAGCACCTTTCGATCCATAGCTTCCGCCTTCAATCAAGTCGAAACACCACAAAGCCAAAACCAATACACATGGTATCAATGATATTGGTACGAAGTGGATTGGAGAAAAGCAGAAGGCATGGTGTCGAAAGCATTGCTTTCGATAGGGTCGATACCTTTTCTTTGCTTTAAAATGTTAAGTGCCTGCCTTTGTTTTTATTAAATGCTTTCGAAACAGTTGAAACTGATGCTTTCGAAAGGGTATTCTAAATAGCTTTTGAAAGAGAGTTGCCGACTTATTGTTTAAAATATTAGTTTCCGACGGAGTTACTTAGTTTTCAAATTAAAGCTTTCGAAAGGGGTAGTTTCGACCAAGTCGAAACCCTTATGTGACCTTATGCCTTTCGAAGGTAATGAAGATATCAATGCTCGTGGAAGGCAGTCTTTGTTTTATAAAATATAAGCCACTTCTTATAGCTTTTGAAAGGAGGTTAATGCTTTTGAAGGCAATAGCTTCGAAAGGAGTTTCAAAGCCAACCTTCAAGTGTTTCACCCAAATGATTTATGCTATCGAAAGGGTGGTGCCGGCGCCATCCATTGTTCCCTAATACTTTTATATGACAAAGAATGGTTTCGAAAGAATATTTACTTTGACCTAAATAATATTTTAAATATAAACCCAATGGTTTTGGAAGGGGTACTTTCAAAGGTTTCGAAAGGGTTACTTTCAATGGTTTTGAAGCTACGCTTCTAAGAGTTAATAAGTAATACCTTATTACATTCAAAAGTTTTCGAAAGAGAGGTTTTAAAGTGTTTCGAAAGGCAGCGGCCCAATATATTGAAAAGAGATTTATATGCTTTCGAAAGAGGTTATCCAGTGAGGTCGAAAGTAAAGTTTTGAAGGTTTCGAAAACCTTAGTTTTTCAATACAAATAACCCAATCTCATTTTAAAGGAAAACCATGACATAAATAAAGAGTTTTGAAATGAATTTAAGTATGGAGTTTTTGAAGAAGATTTTCTTGATTAATAGGTTAAAGGGATTAACCAAGTTATTATGTTTGCTTCTTCATATATGTATATATATTCACATTGTAATGGACCTATAACTGTCTTTTGGGGAAGGGCAGAATAACCAGCTAGGTTGAATTAGTAGTGAATATAAATTAAGTGAACTCCTGAATGAGTAGAATTGCATCCAGGAGGTCGGGAAGACCGAAATATGGATGCTAAAACATTGAACATTGAAGTTGTCTGAAAGATAGGTTCATAGTAAACCCGTGAAAACTATGTTTGGGAAAAGTTATTGGCAAGGGCCAATAGGTTCATAGTAAACCCATGAAAACTATGTATAGAAGAAGTTGTCAAGGAGACAGGTTCATAGTAAATCCATGAAAACTATGATTAGAAAGATTTATTGGCAGCCAATAGGTTTGTAGTGAACCATGAAAACTATATCCAAATTAAGTTATTGACGGAATTCAATAGGTTCCTAGTCAACCCATGAAAACAAGGATAAGAAAGAAGTAATTGGAGTCACCAACAGGTTCAGGGAGAACCTATGAAACAATTAAGTTAATTGGCAGGGGCTAATAAGTTCTTAGTGATCACATGAAAACTATGAAACCGGATTGGGAGTCCATAAGTTAAAAACAGGTTAATAGTAAGCCCATGAAAACTATGAAATAGGACAGGGAGTCCATATATTATATAAAGGTTATTACCAATCCCATGAAAACTAATGGGTTAATAGTGACCTTAGAAACTATAAATATGATAGGTAGTTAATTAAAAAGGAGATGAGAAATCCAGAACATTTTAATAAAGTATGCATACCATCATAATATTTTGAATTGCTATGTTTTAACCATTGTGGATGCAGGAGCACAATATATGGTTTTATAAAGGTTTTTAAGGATCCGAGTGAGGGGAAAACCCATTCCGCTAATTGGCATGGTCTCATTAGATATCTAATGGTTTGAGATAGTAGACTATTATTCATACCAGGCTTATGTCTTACTCGAAGTTTATGTTTTCCCCTTAAACTCTCGGATGCTTAATTTATTTTGAGTAGTTTGAGAGTTGAGATTTTCAGGTACCTCTTTAGACGAATAATCTTTCGGAGACGTGTAGGAGGCTTTTTAGCTATTTAAAGTTCTTTACCAGTTTGATTCCGCTGTGTTTATTTGTAAAGGCAAAGTTGTTTAATTGCCTTATTATATACTCTGATCAACCAACGGGCATTTTCATATGTCGCTCTGGACGTATGTGTAATAATTATATTTTTCTGAATGTGGTTAACGAATGTGGGATTATGTAAAGAATGTTTAAATGGGTTTTGGAATGGAACGTGAATGTTGTTTTGAGATTTGAAATTTTTTCCATATCCATGTGTTTCCGTTATATCAATGTATCTAACATTACCGTATTTGGTCGCCGGGGATTAATAACTATGGATGATTGCAGCATCTGTAGCCGTTAGTTTTGGACCTCCAAGTGAAGGATGTTAAAAGTTGGTATCAGAGCATAAGTTTATAAAACTTAATAGAAATTTATACCTAAAATATTTTCAAACATAATCTAATGAATCAAAAAATAAGATCGAGGTTTGGGTTAACGCTATGGTAACATACTTGTATTTGATACATATATATAAGTACGTATTCCCTTCTCCCTTAGACTGTTCTTCTATATCTTACTACGGCTCGTATGCAGATTTACGAGAAAAAAGATATGGAAGCAGGAAATGGAAGAGGAAATCTCGGTGGGGGAAGCACCACAACCAATGGAAATGCTCGACCTAATTCCAGAAGGAACCAAGGTCGACAGGCTAATGCTAACCAAAATGTTGATGCCAATGTGGGTGCTGGAAATCCACCAGTAGATATGGGGACGATGTGTCAGTTCTTCGTCAATATGATGCAAGCAGGAATTGCTAGAAATGTTGAAGGAGATAATCCTGTGTCTCCAGTTGGGAATAATTATGCTAAGCCGAGCAGAGATTACAACAGTCTTTGTGGGAAGCCATTTATGAGGACAGAGAATGCTATAGAGGTAGAGAATTGGCTGTTGCATTGTGAGAGTATATTTGCTGATTTGGATTTAGATGATGAGCAGAAGAGAAGGTTGGCCTCTAGATAGTTGCAAGGGTCAGCACTTCATCGGTGGAATAGTGTTACTGTCGGAGTTCCGGAGGAAGAATTGACTTAGGCTGATTTTCGAAGAAGATTTGAATAGAGTTTTACATCTAAGTTTGCTAAATTAGCGCTGCTGAGAAAGTTTTTGGATCTGGAGCAGGGAGAGATGTCGGTTGTTGAGTATGCCACTAAGTTTGACGAGTTGTCCTATTATGGATATAATACTATAGACACCGTCATCAGGAGAAATGAGAGGTTCATTAGTGGATTGAGGCCCGAGATTGCTAGGATGATCCTGCTACATCTTCATGATCCTAGTAATGTAGTGATGGAGATGGAAATTCGCCATGAAGAGATGCTTGATGTTTGTGCTAGAGAGAAGCCAGTTGAAACTCAGGGTTCTCAGGGAAAGAAGAGAAATTATTTAAAAAGAAGAGAGCCCAGAAGGGAGATGCTGCCAAGAAGGAAAAGGCTGATTTGGTTTGCTTTAAGTGTGACAAGAAAGGTCATTATGCTCATGAGTGCCGATCAGGTAAGGGGAAGAAGGCTGTAGATAAGAAGAATGTCAAGTGCTTTAACTGTGATCAGGTTGGGCATTATAAGAACTAGTGTCTAGAGCCAGTCACAAGGGAAAGGTTTTTGCTGTTGGACCATCATCTGCAAAGCCAACTATAGCTGATAAAGGAAGACTGTGATGGAATGTACGTTTTTGATTCAAAGTATACTAGCCAGGATACTATTTGATACCGGTGCATCACATTCATTTATATCATAGTGTTTGGTTTATAGGTTGTGCTTAGAAACCATATACCTTGTTACTTGCCTAAGGGTTGCGAATCCAATAGGAGGGTATGCAACTCTAGAAATGAGATGTGACCAGTTAGAACTGGATTAGTTAGGTCATAAGTTTGCATGCAGTGTGTATGTTTTTTATTTCGTAGATTTCAGAATCATTTTGGGTATAGATTGGTTGAGCAAGTATGAGGCTAGGATATTTTGCCATGATGGGGAGATATCACTAAGACACCCAGATAGTCATAACCGAATCATATTCTCAGTGGAGAATTCTGACCGGAGTAGTTGTGCTTTGTTAAGTGCAATGGAAGTGGGGGAAGAGCTAAGTCAGGTTCGAGTAGCAAGAGAGTTTGCAAATGTGTTTGAGTCGGTCATAGGACTACCGCCGAAACGAGCTGTTGAGTTTCGGATAGATCTTGTGCCAGGAGCCGAACCTATGAGTAGACCACCTAGCAGGATGACACCGACTGAGATGAAGGAATTGGAGGCGCAGCTAGTGGATCTAGAAGGAAAGAATTTTATTAGACTAAGCAGTTCGCCTTGGGGAGCGGTCGGGGTATTCATGAAGAAACCAGATGGGTCGTTGAGGATGTGTATCGATTATCGTAAGTTGAACGAGAGGACGATCAAGAATAAGTATCCTTTTCCAAGAATTGATGATCTATCTGATCGGTTGTGTGGAGCCAGAGTGTTTTCCCAATTGGATTTGGTGATAGGTTTCCATTAGTTAAGAGTAGCAAAGGACAATATCCCTTTGACAACATTTCGAACTAGGTATGGTTCGTATGAATGGTTAGTAATGCCATTCGGGTTAACGAATGCACCTGCTTTCTTCGTGGATTTGATGAACCGAGTTTTCCAAGAGTACTTGGATAGGTTCATGTTGGTGTTTATAGGTGACATTTTGGTATACTCTAAGGATGAAAGGGAGCATAAAGATCATCTTAGAGTGGTGCTTGAGAAGCTGAGGCAGCATCGGCTGAAGACGAAGTTTTCCAAGTGTCATTTTTGGAAGAAAGAGGTTAAGTTTCTTAGTCACGTGGTTTCAAAGAAGGGCCTTTTAGTCGATCCAGATTAGATCGAAGCTGCTAATAATTGGAAGAGACCAAAGACGGTGACTGAGATTAGAAGTTTTCTTGGACTTGCTGGTTATTACCAAAGATTCATCAAGGATTTCTAGTGGATAGCAGTGCCTTTGACTAAGCTAACCAGGAAAGAGGTGAAGTTTGTTTGGTCTGACAAATATGAGGAAGCATTCCTTAAGTTAAAGCATTTGTTAACCAATGCATCTATGTTAGTAGTTCCAGATGGAAACCAAGGGTTGGTGGTGTATACCGATGCATGTGAGAGTAGATTAGGAGCTGTGTTGATGTAGAAGGGAAAAGTTATTGCCTACGCTTCATGACAGCTTAGACCGCATGAAGTGAGGTATCCAACTCATGATTTGGAGTTGGCTGCGGTGATCTTCGCGCTAAAGATTTGGAGGCATTATCTCTTAGGGGAGAGGTTTGAGCTATACACGGATCATAAGTCTTTAAGGTATTTATTCTCTCAGAAGGAGTGGAATATGAGACAATAGTGGTGGTTGGAGTTTTTGGCTATTTATGATTTCGGTATAGAGTATACTCTAGGGAAAGGAAATAAAGTAGCGGATGCTCTTAGCAGAAGACATCAGAATGTGGTGTTAGCTATGTTGGCAGAATGGAAGGATTTAGAAGCTTTGACTACTTGTAGTATGCAGTTAAGATCGACTGCTAGTTCTAGTCAAAGTACCGCCATTTTGTCTTATTTGGAAGTTCGACCAGTGTTGATCGAGAGAATTGCTTCTAAGTAGAAGGAGGATCCATTATTAGCCGAGAAGATTAGAAGGCTTGAGGTTGGAACCGAGATCGACGATCTAAAAGATTTTAGTCTTGATTAGAGAGGATGGTTGAGAAAGAAGGGACGATTATGTGTTCCCAATGTCGAGGACTTGAGGAAAGAAGTTCTTGGAGATTGTCATCGATCTAAGTTTATGATTCATCCTAGAGGGACCAAGATGGATCAAGATACGAAGAGGAGCTTCTATTGGGAAGGTATGAAGAGGGATGTTGGCTTGTGGGTTAGGCAGTGATCAAACTACCAACAAGTAAAAGCCGAACATCAGAAGCCGAGTGGGTTGCTTCAGCCTTTAAAGATTCCAGTTTGCAAATGGGATTCGATATCCATGGATTTTATAGACGGGTTGCCAAGGTCAAATAGAGGAAATGAAAGTATATGGGTTATAGTGGACAGGTTGACTAAGAGTGCCCATTTCATTCCGGTTAAGTCAACCAGGACGACACCTATTTTAGCTAAGTTGTTCATGAATAGCATAGTTAGACTACATGGGATTCCTAGAAGCATAGTCAGCGATAGAGATGCTTTTTTTACTAGTGAATTCTGGAAGAGTCTACAAGATATGTTAGGCACTAAGCCTAAGATGAGTACTACATATCAGCCCCAGACGGATGGGCAGACAGAGAGAGTCAATAAGGTACTCGAGGATTTGTTGATAGCTTGTGTATTGGACTTTGGTGGATCTTGGGAGGATCTCGTACATTTGTTTGAGTTCTTATAATAATAGTTACCAGACTGGTATATGAATGGCACCTTTTGAAGCTTTGTATGGAAGGCCATGCAAATCGCCAACATGTTGGTTAGAGATTGGAGACAGATTGGTCTTAGGTCCAGATCTGGTTAGAAAGGCAACAGAGAAGATTGAGTTGGTCCGAGAAAGGATGAAGGAATCTCAGTCCAGACATAAAAGTTATGCAGATAAGAGGCGTAAAGATCTAGAGTTCTCAGTTGAAGATAAAGTTTGCATTAAAGTATCAATGATTGAGCGTCTGGTAAGATTTGGGAAGTCAAGGAAGCTGGCACCGAGATATGTTGGTCCATTCTAGATTATAAAGAGGATTGGAAAGCTTGCATGCAGAGTAGAGTTGCTGAGCAGTAAGGCATGTGTCCATAATGTATTTCATTTTTTTCATCTTCGCACGTATGTGCATGATCCAGAGACTACTATTACTCCGACAGGGTTGAAAGAGTTGGTAGTAGAGCCTAATTTGACTTTTGTTAGACAAGTAGTTCGGGTTGTAGCAAGAGATGAGAAAAGATTGAGGAACAAAACAGTCAAGTTGGTGAAAGTTCAGTGGAGCGACAACGAGAAGGACTGTACTTGGAAGACAGAGGACATGATTTGAGATACTTATCCTGATCTGCTTTGAGGGCATGTCTATATTAGATTTATATAGGTAATTGCTAGTCAGGTAGACTAGTATGGTTGTAAGGAGTTCTTACAGATGATTGCTATGTTTAGTATTTAGTCCTTAATGAATTTCGAGGATGAAATTCTTAAAGGAGGGGAGCCTGTAACTCCCTTCTTTTTTGATAATATTATTCAGGAGATTTAATTAGTTGAATTAAATAGAATAATGTAAATAATTAGTGTGATAAGGGGAATAAGATATGAAAATAACTTAAGGCCATGCTTATAAATAAATGGACTTAAGAATGGTTTATAAGCAAATTAATTTACACAAGGTTATATTGGGAAATAGCCGCACTACCCTAACCCTAATATATATATCTACGGCCTACCCTCCATTCACGTTCATTTTTCTCATTTTCACAAAAACAATCAAACGCAAAGTAATAGAGGAGCTGACCAATGACAAAGAAAGAAAAGAGGAATTCAATCAAAAGCTAGGGATTCAAGCTTAGGGGAAATTAATCTCAATCTAATCTCCTTATCTTAATCAAGGTGAATAATAATTTATACCATCTCTATTTTGCTTATTGATGTGCACGTAAATGTGCATATATTTACATCCATATTTTATCTCTTTTTATTTAAATAAACATCATATTTGGGCATTTTTACATGTTAAAACCAAAATTCGATTATTTTCAAACCATCATATTTTCATCTTCATTCAGGGGCAAAATGGTAATTTGCGTGCCTGTGTTAGTTTAAGAAATTTTACTTGGACAATTTTTATGATTTTTATAGGATATTTTGGTGCTTATCGAAGTGGGATTCATGATGATATATGAATGCACAGGGAATTACAAAGGAATGAAGGGGAAATAATTCAAGTTCAAGATCATGGAGGACCCCACCCACTTACCTAAATGTACAATTATGAGCTAATGGACAACTAAGTGGAGGTTAAAGCTTCATGCACTTTTAATGAAGGATTAATTAGTGGCTAATGGTTACTTGGTGGCCACACTTCCTAAAGGGCATTTTGGGAAGCACCCTATAAATGGAATTAGGGTTTTATGCATGTTTAAATAGCCCACTTGTGTACATGAAAACATCATCCACTCTTTCATTTTACTTAGGAAATTAAGAGATCAAATTGTAAGCTCATTGTTCTATGAAATAAAAATGGCTTCCAAGCCTCTTTCTTCTCTCTTTTCTACATGCTTTTCTTTGTTTTATTGTTAATGTTTAGTTCAATGCTATCTTTCCTTTAATGTTCATAGCTTAGATTTACATTTATGCAAGTAGTGTAGCTTTAATTTTTATGCAATTAGTTACTAGTTAATCTCTATTTCTTCCTTTGCTTAGTTTTCATTTCTTTGCTCTTTCATGTTGAAATTTACAAGTGTTGCTTCAATGCCACAAATGAGTAGCTAAACCCTTTAATTTAGGGGTAATGAAGCTCTCAAATATTATGTAATTTCAACATTTTATGATTTATGATCTCATTTGGATTATGCTTCATGAAGTGAGTTTTGATGCAAGTTTATACAAGTGGGTTTGATAGCTTATATTGCTTATGCAAATGAGCTATTCTTATTCAACATAAACACAAGTTGCATCATCATTTGCTAATCCATTTTTCATTTTGAAATGAAAGTAAAAATGAAATTTGATGATCTATATTACTAGTTACAATAGTAAATAGATCATACTTAAAATTACTTTTGCTTTGGCTTCATTTTCATGAGATTTATAAGAGGTATAATTGTTGTATTATAGTTTGATGGTTAATTAATAACATAAACAAACCATACTTATGATAAATGCAACACTTATTTCACTTAATATAAAAGTTAGAGATCATAAATTCTATGTTTGTTGTTTACAAAAATATTAGAGTGGATTTGCCTCTAAATTGTCTCTAGTTTAATAGTTTTTAAATCACGTTTTAATTCTAGCTTTAGTAGTTAACAACTTCATTTCACTTTGGTCTAATTTGATTGAATAGGAAATTTTAAAATCTCATCAATTCCCTGCGGATGAACCCGTATTCGCTACGTACTACAAAGTGTACACCGTGCGCTTGCGGTTATAAATTTATTTCTAAATTCATTCGTCGGTTTTCTAAACCGATAGAAAATCCATCGACGAACACGTTTTTTGCGTCGTTGCCGGGGAATTTGTTTCGATTTTAATTTTCTATTCTTCAGATTATTTTTTTTGTGTGTTAATTCTTCTCTAAAAAAAGAAAAAGAAAAAAGAAAGTGTTGGTTTTCTGTTCATTTCTGTTTGTTCTTTGCACTAGCTGTTCATTTCTGTTTTTTTTGTGTTTTGTTTGATCTGATGCTTGTTTCAATTGTGCATATTTTGCTCAAAATGCATTGCATTGTTTGTTAAAACCTTACATTTTATTGCTTTGCAGTCCACTGTTTCTTGTGATTCACTCTCTGTCTTTGTCTGAGCAAACTTTTCTAAGTTCATTTTCTATGCAAAATTACCCTGCCTTTGTGATTCTTCTTAAAAAAACACTAAAAAAATTATTTCATTTCTTTTTCTATGTTACAATATTTAGTTTGTACTACATATTTTCTGTACATCTCTATCCTCTGTTTACATATTTTCAGTTTGTTAAACAAGTTTCTGTCTAACAAGTTTTCTTAATCTAACCACCTCACAACTCCACAGTCATGACCAGCCTGACAGTCATCATCAAACATATTACTTCCAATCTCAAACAACCTCATCCAGCCTTTATACCACTGCAAACTGCAGCAGTATGCATCCCCTACAATTCACTCCATCATAACTCAACAATCAACCCCCGCTAACCAACTGTATATACCCATAATCCAATAACCTGAATTCACTTTCGCCTCCAACTTCCACACCTCCAGCAAATAATTGAACGCCTCGGCCACCAGCAATTGTCACCATCAACCACCACACGACTTCCGCGAACTTTGCTTGATCTCCACTGCAATCGCCAAAAACCATCACCGTCATCGATTACTCTATCATCATCAACAATCGCCAGAAATTGTGACCATAGCGACTCTTCTTGCCTAAACTCCAACAAACAGAAATCGCGAACTCGATTCCATCATCAACAAACTACCAGCCAACACCTTCCTCTGCCTGCCCAATCGCGACATCCACCCCAATCGCGACATCCTAATCGAGTAACTAGAACCACTTCATCGCCGCGATTGTCAATTTTCTTTCTGATATTTCAGTTGCGATTATCAATTTTCTTTTTGGAGTTTGGGATTTTAAAGAGATAGGGATTTTGCAAAGTTTTTATTTTTATTAGCGCTTACTTTCTTTTTTTGCTTAGAACGAAAAAAAACAAAATAAAGATCTGTTAACTGGACCGGGCCTTGTTTGATTTTTCAAGTGTTTTATTTTAAAAAAAAGAACAAAACTTTAGTTTCTCCTTTGAAAAAAAAACATCAAATAAGTTTTGTTTGGTTTTGTTTAGACATATTTTATTTTGTTTTGTTTCTTTTAATTTCAAAAGTTTTGAGTTTCCTTTGTTTAGTTTCTTCTTTGATTAATTTTTTTTAAGTAAAACATTACTTTTAAGTTTCCTCTCCAAAAAAAAATTCCAAAAAAAAGAAGTTCAACTTTGTTTAATTTTCATTTTTCATTTGTTTTCACTTGTTTTAGTTCTTATTTATTTTATTTTCAATTGTTTTGTTTTTCGCTTATTTTGTTTTTCATCTTTGATAAACATACTAAAATAAAATTAAAAAAATGTTGAATATATCTTGTTTTTCATTTCAGGTTGCCAAAGCAGATTAAAAGGAAGAACTGCTTGCCCAAAAATAATTGTTGCTTGCTTATAAAAAAATTGCCGCTTAAAAAAATTGCTAATAATCTGCACGCTCTGGTATTGTGCATTCATCTCTAGTGCATTGTTGGTTGCATGCATTTACATTTATATATACAAAAAAAAATTTCAAAATCCAAAAACAAAAACAAACTTCATTTTAGTTGCATTGTAAATTCACGTTTAATTTTTGTTTTGCATCCATCTCATCTTATTTTCTTTTCTAAGGGCAATACCCCAATTCATAAAAGGTGAGGGATTTCATCACCCTTTCCTTAGCCCACAAACGCATTTCATCGTAGAATTTGACTAATAATAAAGGTTAGACATTCGACTTAAGGGTGTCGCGAGCTCATCTAGGGCTTAATTGTATCTTCACAATTGTTTTCTTTGAACAATTTTATTTCTTGGTGTCTAGGCTACGGCAGAGTAATAACCCGTTACAAAAATTACGGTGACACGTAAATATAATACTGGTTGTTCCTCTTAAGGTACTTAAACCTTCGGTTGCATTGCTACGGTGATTCGTGGTGCACCGATAACTCCTGCCTGTTACCTGGCTGAGAAATATTTTTGTTGATTTAAGACAAAGTGTGATTATACAATTTTGGGTTAGGAGCTACTAAGGACAGAAAACTATAATTAAGTCCTTTGCATTCATTTAGTTGCATTAGTTCATGCATATATAAAAACAAAACAAAAATCATCAAAAATCCAAAATCCAAAAAAAAAATTGTAAATTTTTCTTAACTTAGTTTTTAATTCCAAAAAAAATAAAATAAAACCTTTTTAAAAACAAATAAAAAATTTGAAAATTCAAAAGAAAACAAAAATTTTTTTTACAAAAACAAATAAAATATAAAAATTTGAAATACCAAAATCAAAACAAAAATCAAACTTCTCTTTTGAAAATAAATTTCACTTGGTAAATATTTTTCTTCCTCTAAAAAATATATTTTCACTTCGATTTTCAAATCTTCATTCATTCACTAAACTCGATTCTACCTTCTTTCTCTTCTCGGCTTTCACTTGTGCATGAGTACTTGGACTCTTGACACAACAACAAATCGTTGGACTCGCGACCCTTCTACAAACCGTTTAACTCGAACAAACGATCCTCCCGAAATGGCAAACGAAAATTCCCCTCGAACTCCTATGGATAGAATCTTCCCCGATAGTGTTTCTATTCCATCTTGCATCATGTTACCCGCCCCTACGGGTAACCATTTCGAAATTCACTCAAACCATATTGCCACTCTTCCGAAATTTGGCAATTTCGAACACGATGATCCATACATCTTCTTGACTAAATTCGAACAAGTTTGTGCAACCATTAAACTCCAACAACTTTCTGATGACGGAATCAAACTTCGATTAATCCCATTTGCTCTTACGTATTACGCTGAAAAATGGTTGTACAGCTTACCATCGAACTCGACTAAAACGTGGGATGAATTCGTAAAGCTTTCTTAAAAAAGTTCTACCCTTTGGAAAAAACAAGTAGAATCCGAAACGAAATTGTAAATTTTCATCAATTCAAGGGAGAACCATTTGGAAAATATTTTGAAAGATTCAAAGAGCTTTTAATAAAATGTCCACACCATAACTTCGAAAAATGGACGATTTGCCAAATTTTATACGATGGACTCGAAAACAGCTCACGTACTATGCTCGAATCAATGTGCCAAGGCAACTTTCTTGCCCAACGTCACGACGATGCGTGGCAATTTCTTGAAAACCTCGCCGAAAAATCATCCCAATGGGAACGTTCGAAGGAAAAATCAATCTACTCACGATCGAGTGCACACTCGATAGGATCTTCTGTTGCTTTGGAAGCTAAGATCGACGCAATGATTAAAAAATTCGATAACATTTTCTCATCGAATCAAACAAACCAAGCTTCCCAACCGATGTGTTATAAATGCAAGGATCCTAATCATATAGCCGATCAGTGTCCCAATTCTATCGAACAAATCAATTCTTTCAATAAAGCCAAAAACGACCCGTTTTCTCCAACGTACAACCCTGGTTGGAGAAATCATCCGAATTTTGCTTGGAACCAAAACAATCCCAACGCAAATATGATTCGTCCCAATTTTCAAGCATTCCCGAATAATGCTTCGAATCCTCCATTTCAACCGCAACAATCAAATTTTCAACCAAATTCTACTCATCCTCCCCAAGACGATAAATGTTTAACTTCTCTTTAGAAAACTCTTGAAACTTTGGCTAAAGCAACTACTCAAAGCCTTCAATCAAACAACAATTTGCAAAATTTATTGACTTCATATATGCAAAACATGAACCAATCAATTGCAAAACTCAAAATGCAAATGAGTCAATTAGCCACGTCTGTGAGCGAACGTGAACGAGGAACATTCCCAATCCAACCCATTTCATATCCCAGAAATCAAAACACAAATTCAAATCAAGCCCATGTTGTTCAAGATAGCAACGTCACCCAATTGAATGCTATCACAACTCTTTGTTTCGGGAAAAAAATCGATAATCAAGTCATTAATCCAAACAATTTACTGGAAACTTCTCTCGATACTTCTAAAACAACGAATGAATCTGAACAGAACGTGGAGCCAAACGTTGAATCGAATGCCAATCAAAACTCTTCTTCTTCTACTCGAGTAGACCCGCCTATCGAGTATCGTGTCCCATTTCCACATCGTCTTCGACCAAAGAAACACTCGGACCAAATGGAAAAGATGTTGGAAATTTTTAAACAAGTCAAAGTTAACATTCCGCTTCTTGACATCATTCAGCAAGTCCCAACTTATGTGAAATTCCTTAAGGACTTATGTACCCAAAAGCGACACACTCAAGTGCCCAAAAAAGTCTTCTTAGCCGCCAATCTGAGTGAAGTCTTGTCCTAATCCATGCCGATAAAATATAAAGATCCTGGCTTCCCTACGATTTCGTGTATAATTGGTGACAAGACGATTAACAAATGTTTGATAAACTTAGGCACGAGTGTCAACTTGATTCCATATTCCGTGTATGAACAATTAGGCTTAGGTGAGCTCATACCCACAAAAGTCACGCTTCAATTTGCCGATCGTTCCATTAAGAAGCCCGTGGGAGAAATCGAAGACGTGCTCATTCAAGTAGGGTAATTCATATTCCCCATTGATTTTATTGTTCTCGAAACACAACCCATGACAAATCCCGCAAGTCAAATTCCATTGATTCTAGGCCGACCATTTTTAGCCACCTCAAATGCCTTAATCAATTGTCGTAACAGATCGATGAAAATCTCTTTTGGAAACATGACTTTGGATCTCAACATTTTCAATCTTGAAAGCCAATCGAACGAACCTCGTGACCAAACGTTGGAAGTTAGTGCCATTCACGAAAACTTTGAAAACGAAACACTTGATTTTAATGATGAACACGAGGCCGAGTACGAAAAATTGTTTCACGAAATTCCCAACGAGATTGAATACACTCTTCCCTTTGAATTGCTTCAAGTTGATTCCAAATCTCAATCAAACTCTTTGATCGAAAAACTCCCAAAGTTGGACCTCAAACCACTTCCCGATCACCTTAAGTACGCATACTTAGGTGATAACGGAACGTTGCCCGTCATAATTTCCGCAACTCTCTCTCCTGATCAAGAAGCTTCTCTTCTCTCTATTCTTTCGAAAAACAAGGAAGCAATTGGATGGTCGATCTTCGATATAAAGCGAATTAGTCCTGCTCTTGTCCAACATTGCATTCATTTAATCAACGATTCCAAGCCTGTTCGTGATGTGCAACGAAGGCTTAACCCAAAAATGAAAGATGCGGTGCGTGATGAAATTCTTAAACTTCTCGAAAACGGAATCATTTACCCAATCTCTGATAGTTCATGGGTTAGCCTAATTCACGTTGTACCAAAAAAGTCTGGGCTAACCATTGTCAAGAACGATTCAAACAAACTTATTCCAACTAGTACTCAAACGGGTTGGCATGTTTGCATTGACTACCAAAAACTAAATGCCGCAACACGATAAGATCACTTGCCCCTTCCTTTTATCGACCAAATGCTCGAACGTTTAGCCGGCCATGAATTTTATTACTTCCTCGATGGTTATTCCGGCTATAACCAAATTCCCATCGCACCCGAAGATCAAGAGAAAACTACTTTCACATGCCCATTCGGTACCTTTGCTTATCGACGTATGCCATTCGGACTTTGTAACGCTCTTGCGACCTTTCAACGATGCATGGTTGGAATCTTTTCTGATATGATTGACAGCTTTCTAGAAGTTTTTATGGATGATTTCTCAATCTTTGGTGATTCTTTTTCCCAGTGTTTACATCATCTCGAATTGGTTCTAAATCGATGTATAGAAAAACATTTGACTTTGAATTGGGAAAAATGCCACTTTATGGTCAAACAAGGCATAGTCCTTGGACATATCATCTCAAATAAATGCATTGAGGTAGACAAAGCATAAATCGATGTCATTGCAAACCTACCCATTCCCAAAATTGTTAAGGACATTCGATCATTTCTAGGACACACTGGCTTTTACCGACGCTTTGTGAAAGACTTTAGTAAAATCGCTCGTCCTTTGACTACTCTTCTTGGAAAAGACGTTCCTTTCGATTTTAACTCTGATTGTATCTCTTCTTTTGAACATTTTAAGAATGAACTCATTTCTGCTCCAATCATTTGTGTGCCCAATTAGATCTTCCTTTCGAAATAATGTGTGATGCTTCAAACTTTGCCGTTGGTGCTGTCTTAGGACAACGCATCAACAAGATCCTTCACGTGATTTACTACGCGAGTATGACTTTGAACGACGTTCAACTCAACTACACAACAACCGAAAAAGAGCTTCTAGCTGTCGTTTTTGCTTTCGAAATTTTTTGACAATACTTGATAGGGTCACACATTACTGTGTACACGGACCACTCCGCACTTTGGTATCTCTTCTCTTAAAAGGATGTCGAATCCCGCTTGATTCGTTGGATCCTTTTACTTCAAGAATTTGACCTTACAATCAAAGACAAAAAAGGATCCGATAATGTCATAGCCGATCACTAGTCTCGTCTTCCGAACGCACCATCTTCTTTGCCGATCAATGGAAACTTCCCCGATGAACAACTTCTTTCAATTTCTATCGACCCATGGTATGCTGATATAGTGAAAAACTTAGTCACTAAAGAAACTCCTTCATCGTGGTCCAAACAGGATAAATACAAATTCATGTCCCGAGTGAAATATTTCTTATTTGTACCAAAATTGGGCACAACACTCTTCGGAAGTCTTTGAAGAGATAAAGTGAAGAAATTAAATGTAGAAAGAGGATTTATCTAACAAAAATTCCAAATTTCAGAGATGAGAATAATTAAAGTGCAAGGAGACACCAGAATTTAGAGTGGTTCGGCGTATTGCCTACGTCCACTATTAAGTAGTTTTCTTTATAGATCTTTCTTTGATGTTTACAATTGATTTCAGCAAATTACAGCGAATAACAATGATTTGCAGTAGTGAAATTCGTCGGTAGCTGTAGCAATGGAGTTCAGATCTGGATCTGGCGGAGTCTGGGCGTTGGAGATCTCAAAGAGGAAGAAGAACCCCCTTTTCTGTTCGCTTTGGGGGTCCATTTATAGGTGTAGGAGGCTGGTATCTCGCTCAGAATTCGGGAGACCCTTTTTGGCACGTGACCAGGCCCACACGCCCAAGCCCGTGAAGTTTCGGTCCGATCCGTGATCGATACGAACAGATTTCGTATCGATCAAGATTTCATCCAATGGAGTCGAAATTTGGCGTGCACATTCTTTAGCATGGACGTAGTATCCTGTGAAAATTTCATAGCATTTGGACTTGTAGATTGGGAGATATGATCGATAAAAAATGAGGTTCTCGGTTGATGTTTGGTTCGAATCGCTTCTGTTTCGACTCGCTCTTCATTTGACTCAGTTCTGTTTGACTCAGTGACGTGTCATTAATTTGTATCTGTGCTTTGCTCTACATCGATGGACACGAAGTAGAAGTCTTCAGATGGATGCGAAGTCGACGAAGTGGAGCGAGTCGAAGTATGGCTCGAGGTTGAGCGAGTCGAAGTGTGCATTGATCGAGCGAGTCGAAGGAGGCATCTGATGGAGGCGAAGCGGAGCGAGTCGAACGTGCCGCTTCTGATGGTTGCGAAGCGAGTCAAAGGTGCCGCTTCTGATAGTTGTGAAGTGAGTCGTAGGGAGCGAGTCGAAGGTGCCGCTTCTGATAGTTGCGAAGCGAGTCGCAGGGAGCGGGTCGAAGGAAGCGAGTCGACCGGTGATTGGTTTTCACCCAATTTTGTATCATTCATAACTGGAGGATACGAACTCGGATTGACTTGAGATTTGGAACGTTGACTCTCATGGCTTAGTTTGTCATGTCCTATCAATTTTGGCTCGATCCGGACTCGGAAAAAATTCGTCGATATCCATAGTGAGCCTGTGTATGACTGATCTCTAGGATGGACCGCCATTAGTTACTAGTCAATTCCTTGGTGTCACGGCCTTGCCATAAGGCGGGATAACATTTGCCCCCCAAAGTATGTCTTGTGAAAACATGATGTGCTTTGAAGTGCTGCAGTCTTCATTCTGAATAGTTATCTTTTTTTGATGAAAGCTGTAATCTTCGACTGTTTTTTTTTGAAAATGTGAGCTGCTGACGGTCAACTACTGTACCCTGTATTGTTGCGACCGACTGTTGTATGCTAGCGGTTACCCGTTTGTTGTTGTAATCGTTATTAGATGAGTTTCTGATTCCTGAAGATCTGGAATATTGAATATTATTCCGACGTTCATGCATATATGTTAACCTGACTCTCGTTGACGTTTGTACGTTCACGAGTCGTTGTCAGTTTATTTTATATGGAATTCCATATCGATCCTCTCCTGAACCGACGTGAAATTTGTTGTAATAACGCTTGATGGTTGTTTTTGAATGTTCCTTCGTAACGATCCTCTCCTGAACCGACGTGAAGGGTTGAAGCATTGGGGACGTCTTTCATTGAAATTATGGATGCGAAGTGAGTATTTCGATTCGATGGAGTTGGCCTCTGGAAGCCATGATTTGATGGATTTGAACTGATTGTTCGTATCGATGCTCTAGGGAAGGAGTTGGAAACTATGGACTTGAACAGGGATTTTGCATCGATGGACGTAGGGTTCGATGGACACGAAGTGCTTGTTCGACTCGATGATGGACACGAACTGAATGAGTCGAAGTGGAGCGAGTCGAAGTAAACTTCCCTGATGGATTCGAATTGTTTGTTCAACTCGGTCTTGGATTCGAACTGCTCGTTTTACTGTACCGGAGATGGAGTTGAAGACAAGCGATACGAAGTGTGGTCTCGGATTGATGGAGTCGAACTAGACAGGGGATGGAGTCGAAGTAAAGCAATACGAAGTGGAGCTTCGCATCAACGCACTGGAGAGGGAGTCAAAACGCGTGTTCGAATCCACCGAGATACGAATCGTTTATTCCCTTTGTTTTCGAGTCCATATAAATACTTTGTACTTAGCCGTATTTCCACATTTTACCTTTCGCTTTCCTTCCTTGCCTTCGTATCGCTCAGAAACTCGAGAAGAAAGAAGAAAACAATCTTGCCTTTGAACTGATTCACCCCTTCAATTGCTCGAACTAACTAATAGATTTAGGTAATCCTTTAAGCGGACCTAACGCGTAAACGATGAGACTCGATTTTTAATACCAAATCAACCAGAGTTGTAATCGATCAAAAATTCCATAGCCTCGGCTTCGTGTCGATCTGAGTAGGGGTTTCGAGAGGATAAGGCGGAGGCCTTCGTATCGATCGATGGTGGAGCTTCGTATTGAGTCGAATGCTTTGAATCTATGGATCGATACGAAGGGGCTATGTCTGATCGATTTGAAACGATGGCCTTCGATCGAATCGAAGTGGGTGGCTTCAGAGAGAGTCGAAGTGGATGGCTCTGGATCGAGTCGAAGAAGACGGCTTCGGATTGAGTCGAAGTGGGTGGCTCTGGATCGAGTCGAAGTGCGTAGCCTTGGGAGCGAGTCTAACAGGAGGCTTTGGGATCGAGTCGAACTGGAGGCTTTGGGATCGAATCAGAGTGTTGCGCTCCGATCGATTCGAAATCCTTAGCTGAATATGGTCGTTCACGACTATTGGTAGCGACGGACTACGCTTACTTGTTTGAGTAAGGCATTGTTATTGGCAGTTTGCTATAGTCGTCCTATGCATTCATGGTAGTTTACCTACTCGACTGATAGGGAGTTGAGTAAGGCATTGCTATACTATTTATTGGTAGGGCGGAGCATGAGTGCTTGCTCGATGCTGCGCTGTGCTGCTTGAGTGCCTAAACGACGATTATGCTACTGGCGAAGCCATTGGGTTCGACCCCTTTTGCCACGTCTGGCTCGGATGGATCTGGTTCCGTAGGGCAAGCTCGTGATCATGAAACTTTTTGGCGGTCCCGGGTCCGGCTCTTGATCGAGTCGAACTTGCAGTCCAAGCTTTTGACCGAGTCTAACCCATACGCACACGACCATAACTTATTGATGCGAACACGGCTCTCGTGAGCAATACAAATTGAACATTAAAAATTTGAAACTCCTTGCACATTCGAACAATTGACTCCGACAAGCTTCAAACTTACATACCTGGACTCAACCGTTTCTCCGCATATCTGATTGCCTACTGAAGCTTGTCGATGGAACTGCAACTCTAACATAACTTCAACAAACTTTAACTTGGACTGATTGCTAATAACCGGATGGCACGGTTGTGACGTTCAGCGATGACGGTCCTTCCGACTGAATTCCAAAGTCTCGTCGTTTACATGCTTTCTCTAATCCTATAGATCTTCTCAAATGATATACAGTACTGCACTGCGCAGCACACACTCACACACTTTACACTGGGGGATGCACGAGCATTGTTACCTGTTTAACAATGATTTTTCATGAGCTAGCTATTCAGGGAACCCTCAAGTTCACAGCAGCAAGAACTCCCGAGCTTTATTCCTCCATCCATCGAGATACCGGTTATCGAAGCCGAAGTTATAGAGCCAGCTCCGGACGAGCGTCTAGGGGCTCGGTTCATTTGTATTCCACCAGATTCGGTGCCGTCGGGTATCTCCGAAGATATGCTAGGACGGATTTGTTTAAGGCACGGTTTGTCGCTTGACGACGTGCTACTACCAGGGCCAAATGATAGGTCACATTATCCCCCGGAGGGGTTTACTACTTTCAACCGTCACGCTTGCACAGCGGGGACACTCCCTACCTTCAACCAATATATAAGGGAGATGTTATCGTTTCTTAGCATAGCTCTATCTCAGCTACATCCCAACGGGTATGCCTTGTTGAACAGCACCTTTGTCCTGTTTATGGAGATCGTTTTTCGACCACCGAAGCCGATGGAAATCAGATATTTATTCAACGTCAAGAGCTGTGGAGATAGCCCTTCTTTCACCTTCCTGGAAGCGGTCAGAAATTTCCACATTGTACTGGGCTCCTACGGAAGGCTAAGTTACTATAAAACTGAATGGTTCTACATTCGGTGCCCTCCTAGATTTGCTAGGCGGTGGTTAGATAGACGTAAGTGTTGCCATTTCTCTCTTGAATCATTGAGATATTAGTAACTGACTTCAAAACTGACATACTTTTCCTTTTTTATAGCTGCAATCTCTCGCCCTGACGGCGCATACTTCAGAGAGCTTGTTCGGATCCTTCAAGCGTATCCCGGTGAAGAGAGGCATATCGACTTGGTTCTGATCGATAGAAATTTGAGGACTGTCGGGCTGATAGAACAGAGGCAGAGCATACAACTGGAAGGGATACATAGAGTGATCCTAAAGAAACGCATGAAGCGCAAAGCGCCCGCAGTCGTGATAGCCGAAGAAGTTGATTCAGAAAGAACGCCTACCGATTCCGAGCTCCTAGCTGGGCCTTCTGCCGATGTCCAGGATTTGGGAGGAAGAAGGAAAGGCAAGGCTGCTACTCACAAGCGTTCAAAATCCAGGAGATTTAAATCTGTTTTTATGTCCTTGCCTGCCTAGGGGATTAGAATTTCGGAGGCTTCTTCCCCGCCAGTAGAGAATCTTTTTGACGGGCTTGCCGATGTTTGGATTCCAGATTTTGTGTCGTCTCAACACGACGCCGGGATGGAGGAGCTTGACAGTGCTCTAGAACTGAGCGAGTCGCTTGCTATGAGTGCGGCCGACATTTCCGGTTGGTCGGGGGATTGCACATGCATACACTTCACTACACTGCATGATTCACAACTGTAAATCGTTCAACTTAGGAAGTCACTAACTCTTTCTTCGCTTCTCATTTTTAGGTACTATGTCTGGAAGAGGATCTATGCTCGGGAATCTTCGCTCAGCCCGAAAAGCTTCTGGTTACTCTGATTTCCGTAGGAGGGATTCAGATAGAGATCGCGATCGTGAATACTCTAACCAGGACAGGTATGGGAGTGACATAGATTATAGACATCGATCCAGATCACGCTCTCTTCCTCCTAGACTTCCGTCTCCACGCTCTGCTTCTGTTTCACACCCGCCAGAACCTCCTCGTCACAGGCCATCTTCCCATACTTCTAGACCCGAGACTCATCTTCAGAGAGTCGAGACTACAGCTTCCATAATTGCAGAGCAGGTCCTTGCTGATCCCACAGGAGATGGGGCCCTTAATTTGGCCCAAATGAAGAAGGATTTCTCGAATATTTGCTTTGATGGTTACGTCTTCCCACCACACTTAAAAGGAATTCCCTCAGGGGTGGAAAATACGGTGCATGACTACGTTCATGACATATACACCTAGTACCGCGAGTGGGCAAAGGCTGCCGAAAAAGCTTCCAAAGTGGCCTTTGAGCGAGCCAAAGCGCTTGAGAAGATGGAGACCGAGCTTGCTCAAAGGGATCGGATCATTCATGTGCTTACTGCTAAGTCCGAGTCTTCTCAGAAGTATGAAATTGAGGCCACCAAAAAAGCCAATGAAGCAAATGTGGCCATGGAAAGGTTGAGGCAGACGCATATCGCCTTGGTAGAGGAGATGGGCCATCGGAACACTACAGTTACCGCCGAGCGGGATGCGGCGGTCAAGGAAATTAATGAACTTAAGGCCAAATTCATCGACATGGCCAAGGAAAAAGATGACGCGAACACCGCAGCCCAGGAGGCGTGCGAACAGGCTGTCTTGCTTAGGGGTGAACGGGATGCGGCAGTGGCTAAAGTCCGCAAGGTGAAGGCTGAGGTTGAGTAGAGAGTGAAGTCGGCCGAGTCCAGGATAGAGGCTGACATTGAAGACATTCTTGTTGTTTACAACGCTAATGTGCTGAGGCACAAGGGTCTAGCCTGGCTCGATGATTATTCGACGCATCTCTATAATTCTTGGAGCCGACTGGTTGAGGAAGAGAAGGAGGCGCATCAGGGCGAGTCTGTGGATGAATTTGAACTCGAGAACCGCATTCTGACTGAAGATGAAAAGAAGGTTCTCCACGAGTCAATGATTCTGCAGGAGAAGGAAAGACTTGGCGCCCAGCACTTTGAAGTGGGAGAGGATTTTGGAGTTGACCACCATGAAGCAAGTCTTGAAGTTCCCGCGTCGACCCAGCCTGAATCCTCGTCTGCGGTTGATCCCCAGGCCGTTCCTGCTTATAATACAGATTAGCCGCAGATGTCTTTGGCTGTAGCGCAAGTCACTGATGCCGCTCTACCGTCTACGAGTCAAACTGAGGAAGGTATTCTGAACATTCCACATATCTTTCTTAAGTCGAAATCTTCGATCGAGTTAAGTTCTAATAGTTCTCTTATCCTTTGTCCAGTGATCGATGCTGCACCGGCCATTCCTCCTGCTACTCAAGAATCACATCAAATGAAGGAGGCTATCGTGACCGAAGTGATCACCGTGAGTACAGCTGCTCCGCTTGACGATCTTCAGGGGGTACGATTATGTTTGATGAGCAGTTGATGGATGAACTTTTTCGCCGCCATGGCGATCCTCTCGCTGACTTGTCATCTGTCATGAGTGGAACTGATCCTGCTACAAGTTCTTCAATGCCGACTGTTGATGTCCCCAGCGAGGCTTGAGCAGTAACTGAAGAGGAGATGTTAACTCAAATTGACGCTGAAATGGCAACAGCGGCTCATAGTGGCAGCTTTGGAGGTGGGATGGCGGCATCAGGACCTGCTCCGCTCAGAATGATATCTCCTGGTGGTGCTGTTTTCATCACCAGCGTGCCCATTCCACCTTTTGTACTTGATCCTGTTCCTCCGACTCGGCCCGCAGGGAGCATTCTTATCCATTCGAGTTCGGAGGAGGATGTTGATATAATGTCCTCATCTGAAGACCAACCACCGAAAAGCAAAGGCTCGAAGAGGAAGATTAGCGGTGGTTCCAGCGGGTCTACACCGAGGAGGAAGCCGAGGAAGAAGAAAGATTAAACATGCCTCCCCGGTGTATTTTGACTTTCATTTTGTTGGCCGTGTATAGATACGGGTACGGCCCCTGCTAGTAGGAATTTTTGGAATCTTGTACACGAACTTCTTTTATAAACAATAGAAATGACACTTCTCTTTTTTGGCTTCTTTTCTGTCATTGTGTATTTGTCCAAGTGTTTCAATATCTGAAGTGTACTTGTGAAGCTTTAGCTTTTGAATCAAGTTTGTTTTTGTTCGCCAAGTTCGGAAACTGTGGACTTGGTCTGCGACCGGGAAGCGAGTTGAATTTTGACATCGCATTGCTTCAGTCGATGGTCGATGCTTAAGTCTTACCCCCTAGTCTTGGTGGTGAGTTGTAGATCATCAGTCGACGATAATTTCTTATATATAACATGTTGAGTCTAGTGCCACCGAACGGATGTCTGAGGCAAACGGAGATTGAGTAGTTCATCCATGCTCATTTGATTGTCGATGATCATATCCACACTTCGGGGATTCCCATTCGTTTATCGGTGGTTGGTCACGCCGGCTTAAGTTTCAATCATATGTCCATGATCTGGGGACTTGGAATCGGCATTTGTACTCCGACTCACACTCCGAGAGTTTGGAGTTGACATTTATACTTCGATTCATGCTTCGGGAACTTGAAGTTTGTGTTTACGCTCCGTTTCGCACTTTGGGAATCTAGAGTCGATGTTTATACACCGTTTCGCACTCTGGGAACTCGGAGTTGATGTTTATACTCCATTTCGCGCTCTGGGAATTTGGAGTTGATGTTTATACTCCGACTCGCACTCTGGGAGTTCGGAGTTGATGTTTATACTCCGGTTCACACTTTGGGAACTCGGAGTTGATGTTTAAACTCCGCTTCGCGCTCTGGGAATACAAAGTTGATGTTTATACTCCAGTTCGCGCTCTGGGAATCTGGAGTTGATGTTTATACTCTGGTTCGCACTCTGGGAACTCGGAGTTGATGTTTATACTCCGGTTCGCACTCTGGGATCTCAGAGTTGATGTATATACTCTGCTTCATGCTTTGGGAATACAGAGTTGATGTTTATACTCCAGTTTGCGCTTTGGGAATCTGGAGTTGATTTTTATACTCCGGTTCGCACTCTGGGAACTCGGAGTTGATGATTATACTCCAGTTCGCACTCTGGGAATCTGGAATTGATGTTTATACTCTGCTTCACGCTCTGGGAATACAGAGTTGATGATTATACTCCGGTTCGTACTCTGGGAACTCGGAGTTGATGTTTATACTCCGCTTCACGCTTTGGGAATATGGAGTTGATGTTTATACTCCGCTTCGCGCTCTGGGAATACGGAGTTGAAGTTTATACTCTAGTTTGCGCTCTGGGAATCTGGAGTTGATGTTTATACTCCGGTTTGCACTCTGGGAACTTGGAGTTGATGCTTGTACTCCGGTTCGCACTCTGGGAACTCGGAGTTGATGTTTATACTCCGCTTCACGCTCTAGGAATACAGAGTTGACATTTATACTCCGCTTCATGCTCTGGCAATACGGAGTTGATGTTTATACTCCGCTTCACGCTCTTTTACGCTTTGGGAATACGGAGTTGATGTTTATACTCCGCTTCGCACTCTGGGAATACGGAGTTGATGTTTATACTCCGGTTCGCACTCTGGGAACTCGGAGTTGATGTTTATACTCTGGTTCGCACTCTGGGAACTCGGAGTTGATGTTTATACTCCGCTTCGCACTCTGGGAATACGAAGTTGATGTTTATACTCCTCTTCGCGCTCTGGGAATACGGAGTTGATGTTTATACTCCGGTTCGCACTCTTGGAACTCGGAGTTGATGTTTATACTCCGGTTCGCACTCTAGGAATACGGAGTTGATGTTTATACTCCGCTTCGCGCTCTGGGAATACGGAGTTGATGAAGGATTGTCGTGTATCAATCCTTTTTTGACTTTGATGTGATGGCTTGTCCCCGAGCTCGGTTTCACTTAGCGAGTGATTGGTTGCATCGCAGTCACTCTCTATTTAAATAAATTCCCCCATATGGTGAAACTTAGCTCTCCGTGCATAGTGATGGTCATATGAAGCATTTCAAGTAAATCACAGCTCTGGCACGAAGAGATTGCATTTTATTGCTGAAACAAGAAAGTATGGCAAAGTCAGTTGCCTTATTACAAGTTCTAATCTCGAAATGCAGAAACAAATTGAAAAAAAGGAAAGTAATCTAAATGGATAGAGATAGCCTGTCATGTGTAATAGCAGCGAAGACTCTCGCTATTCCAGGCTCTTGGCAGGGTAAGACCGTTGACGGTCGATAACTTGAATGTGCCATCTCCGATCTTTCGTTCAATAACATATGGTCCTTCCCATGTCGGCTTCATATGCGAAGGAACCGGATAGATTCTTTTTAATACGAGATCACCTAGTTCGAAGGTTCATGGATGGACCTTGGCGTTGTACAATCGGGAAACTCGACTTCGATGCGCAGCTGCCTTCAAATCAGCTTCTTCATGCTTCTCATCTAGTAGATCGAGAGATTCAGCAAGTAATATAGCATTTTTCTTTAGATCATAGTATGTCACACGATGAGAAGGTACTTCTAGCTCGACTAGAATAACGGCCTCTGAACCGTAAGAAAGAGAGAATGGAGTGTGACCGGTCGCGGTCTTGTGGGTTGTTTGGTAAGCCCATATAGCCATAGGAAGTTCATCAACCCACTTGCCACCGACCTTTTCCAGTCGTTTTTTCAGAATGGATTTTATAACTTTATTAACAGCTTCGACCTGTCCGTTTGCCTGAGGGTGTGCCACTGCAGAGAATTTCTTTTGAATGTGAAATCGTTTGCAGAAATCTTTAAATTCAGCACTGTCGAATTGGGTTCCTTTGTCCGTAATAATGGTGTGTGGGAGATCGAATCGACAGATGCTGTTACGAACCAAAGAGTTGATTACTTTCTTCGTTGTAATGGTAGCGAGAGCTTCGGCTTCAACCCACTTTGTAAAGTAATCAACTGCGACGATGGCGTATTTCACACCACCTTTTGCCAGAGGTAAAGCACCAATGATGTCGATGCCCCACATTGCAAACGGCCATGGGCTGACCATTTGTGTTATCTCGGTAAGAGGAGCTCTAGGAATTCGGGCATATTTCTGACACCTATCACATTTCTTTGCATAATCCGACGCATCGTGATTCACGGTCGGTCAGTAATATCTGTATCGAAGTATTTTCTTGGCAAGTGCTTGCCCCCCGTTGTGATCGCCACATTCTCCCTCGTGCACTTCGTGCAATACTCGTTTAATTTCATCGTGAGCGATACATCGGAGTAGAGGAACAGAGTACCCTCTTCTATACATGACCCCATCCTGAATGACGAATCGTGAGGCCTTTCGGAGAACTTGTCTCTTTTCACTCCTGCGTTACGGCAGGATTCCGTGCTCAATGTAATTTCTGAGTGGGGTCATCCATGAGTCCTTTTCGGGAATGGTTTCGCATACCCGGTTTATTTCTATCCGGTCGATACTTGGGGAAGATAGCGTTTCTACGGGAATGAGTCCCATTTGTGAGCTTCACCAGTGCTGGCTAGTTTTTCCAATGAATCGGCATTTTGTTTGCGTTCTCGAGGTATACAATAAATGGCATAGTAATCAAACTGATTTAGTACTTCCTGAACTCGAGCTAAGTAAGCAGCCAGCCTTCGGTCTCTCGCTTGATATTCTCCTCGAACCTGACACAAGACTAGTTGTGAATCGCAATAAATTTCCACAGCGACAATTTTTAGATCCTTGGCAAGTTTTAGGCCAGCTAAGAGGGCTTCATATTCAGCTTCATTATTAGTTGCATGAAAATCGAACTTCACAGCATAGCATATGGATCGACCTTCGGGGGTTTCGAGTACAACACCGGCGCCCGAACACCGATCGTTTGATGCACCATCAGTATATAGCTTCCTGACGTATTCTGGGGATTTATTGGTTTCGGGCAAGTCCTCTGAAATGGTAAATTCAACTATGAAATCCTCAAGAACTTGTTCTTGGATTGCTCGACTTGGAGTGTAAGTAATATCAAACTAACTCAGTTCGATGTTCCACTTGAGTAACCTACCAGACATCTCAGGCCGCGAAAGGACCAGTCGTAATGGTTGGTCGGTGTAAACAACAATGGGATATGCCTGGAAATACGGTCGGAGTTTCCTTGATGCAATCACAAGGCAGTAGGCAAACTTTTCTAGCTTTGGATAATTTCTTTCAGCCCCAGTCAATCGTTTGCTGACGTAGTATACCGGCTTCTGTATCTTGTCTTCTTCTCGAATTAGTGCAGCGCTAATAGCGTTCTCTGATATCGCCAAATATACGAACAGCTTCTCATGGTCGATAGGCTTCGACATGATAGGTGGTGTGGATAGATGTTGAACTAGCGCTTGGAAAGCGCCCTCGCACTCCGTGGTCCATTCAAAGTTGCGTTTTCCTTTTCGGATCAGATCGAAGAATGGAATGCACTTGTTAGTGGACTTTGAAATGAACCTGCTCAATGCTGCTACTTTCCCATTGAGACTTTGGACTTGCTTTATAGGCTTGGGCCCGGGCGTTAATTGTCAATTATCGACGAAACGGACGTAGAGAGATTCCTCTACGCCCTTTCCTTTCTCCTTTCGCTGCGCCTCCCGTAGCTCAGCAACATAACAGGCTCTGGCAGTAGCCCGATCTCCCTGAATGATTCCTATTCCATGATCAGTGGGAAACTTTAAAGTCAAACACCATGGGGCGATGGCTGCCCTGAATTCAGCGAGGGTCGGTCGGCCCAAGAAAGCATTGTAAGGGGTGTTTATGTCCAAAACGATGAACCGTAGCATCCGTACTCTCCGTCGTTCTCCAACTCCCAACTCTACTGGCAATTCCACCATTCCAATGGGTATAGTAGCACTTCCGTTGAAACAATGGACTCGGGATTGACAAGGCTTCAAGTCCGCGGCTTCCATTTTCATTTGATCATAAGCTTGCTTGAACAAAATGTTCACAGAGCTTCCACTGTCAACTAAAATCCTTTTCATCCAAGCGGGACCTACCTGTGCTGAGATGACCAGTGGATCGATAGTGGGGGCTTCGACTTTATCAGCGTCTCTGTTCCTGAACACGATGTCATCTATCATCGTCTTTTGTTGCTTGGCCGGAGCCCCTTCATCAGAGTTATTATAACATTCGAAGTCTGCATGCCTGATAGAACTAGCATACGACTCCATTTCCTTCCAGCTTCGATCTGTTGGGTGAGGACCACCACTTATTGTATTGATGACCAACCTCCCGCCTGTACGAGCGGGTTCCTCCTGTCTTTCGTCATTCGACGCATGATTCTGATTTGATGGGCCTGCACCACCAGACTGTGGCGCCTGCACGTACTGATCCAAATTCGGTTCACGTATCAGTTTCTCAATGAGGTCTTGCAAGTGACGACACTCATTGGTGTTGTGGCCATAACTCTCGTGGAATCTACAAAATTTCCCTGTTTGGATTTGTCTTTCAGTTGGTGGTTTAGGGGCAGGTTTCTAGTATTGCATGGTATTGTAGGTCTGCAAATACACTTTTTCCAACGACGTGTTCAACAGAGTGTAGTTATCATACATGGAAGCTCTACGCCGTGGACCGCGATTCTGATCGCGTTTCTTGTTTTGATTTCCGTTGTCCCTCTGCTGATTCTGTTTATTTTGGACGTTCAACTGAATTTTTCCAGAACTATCTCCGGACTGTCTAACAACGACGTTACTTTGGATACCTTCGATGTTGGGCCCTACGTCACCCTGCTTCCTAGACTGTTTCGCATCCTCCCTTCTCAAGAATTGGGCTGCCTTGGAATAGAAACGGTCCAATGACGCAGGTGGTTTCCCAGCTAACCAATTTCCAAACTCGAAATCAGCATCAATCCCCTTAGTCAGTGCCATCAGGATAGAGTTATCATTGGGATTGCTTATTTCTGCACACGCAGCATGGAATCACTCCAAGTAACATTTAAGTGTTTCTCCGGGGGCTTGTGTAACACTAGACAGAGTGTTAACGTCCTTGGGCCTCGCCACGTGCATACGGAATTGTTCGACAAACTTGGTGGCCATCTGGTCAAAGTTAGAGATGGATCGCGGTGGCAAACGAGTGAACCACATGGTAGCGATGCCCCCTAGGGAAATGGGGAAACTACGGTACTTTACTGCGTCATCAGCTTTAGCAGCATTCATCAGCCATTCGTATTTCAAGACGTGTTGATTGGGATCAGAACTTCCTTCATAAACTGGCAGAGCTGGCATCCTGAAGTGCCGAGGTGGTTTAGCATATAAAACGTCATCGGTGAAAGGGGTATGACTTTGGCAGATTCCTCAGTCATCATTGGAGAGACCCTAACTTTCACGGATCATTTGGCGGATCATCGCTGGTATATCCGGCGTTCGGATACTTGGGGCATGTTGTGCCAAGGTGTGGTCGGGTTCCACAGCGCGAGTCTGGACCGGACGCGGTCGACGGTCCGTGCCTCGCCTCCTTGGTTCAACATCCTCAGGGACATAAGGCTCAGGAGTCTGCTCTCGTTGGTTACGTTAAGGATCAGCTTGGTTTTTAGCATCACCTCCCCGTTCGACAGCGGTGGTAGTAGAAATGTTGCCGGTAACATGGTAAGGAGCAGCTCCTCCTCGAGTTGAAGGTTCTGTACGGAGACTAGCGGATGGTCCAGTTCTAGGTTGCCCAAGATTTGAAGCGGTTTGGTGTCCCGTGGCTTGATTGTAGCTTACACCAAGTCGTGGGTGTGTGGATCTGGTTTGGTCATCAGAGGAGGCTGAACTCTCTGTGGAAGAATAGGAACCTTGGTCTCTTCTAGATCTTCTGCGCTTTTGGCGATTCAGCTGGTTGGACAACTCTATGTTGGCGCGCAGTTGTTCAGCTAGCTATTGTCGACTCTGGATCAATTCTTGAAGCAATGTCTGGAATTCTTGTCTGGTGGTTGGACCTGATGGATCTGAAGGTCCTGCAGCATTTTGATTGGATGGAGGTGATTGCACGGGATTCTGTCGATCCCGTGCTCCTTGATCAGCAGTTGTAGAAGTAGTAAGTGTGCTCACCATAATGAATTGATGAAGTCCTTTCCTAGATCTGATTGCAAATCTGAATAGAATGGAAGGAATTCAAAATTCTAAATCTGGATCTTCTTCTTAGATTTATGCAATCCAATATAGATAGGAGATCCAAAGAGCAGGAGAAAAATTGGGTTTTTCTTAGTGAAAGCACTAAAGTGTTTGTACCAAAATTGGGCACAACACTCTTCGGAAGTCTTTGAAGAGATAAAGTGAAGAAATTAAATGTAGAAAGATGATTTATCTAACAAAAACTCCAAATTTCAGAGATGAGAATAATTAAAGTGCAAGGAGACACAAGAATTTAGAGTGGTTCGGCATATTGCCTACGTCCACTATGAAGTACTTTGCTTTATTGATCTTTCTTTGATGTTTACAATTGATTTCAGCAAATTACAGCGAATAACAATGATTTGCAGCAGTGAAATTCGTCGGTAGCTGCAGCAATGGAGTTCAGATCTGGATCTGGCGGAGTCTGGGCGTTGGAGATCTCAAAGAGGAAGAAGAACCCCCTTTTCTATTGGCTTTGAGGGTTTATTTATAGGTGTAGGAGGCTGGTATCTCGCTCAGATTTCGGGAGACCCTCTCTGGCACGTGACTAGGCCCGCGCGCCCAAGCCCGTGAATTTTCGGTCTGATCCGTGATCGATACGAACAGATTTCGTATCGATCAAGTTTTCATCCAATGGAGTCGAAATTTGGCGTGGACATTCTTTAGCATGGACTTAGTCTCCTGTGAAAATTTCATAGTATTTGGACTTGTAGATTGGGAGATATGATCGATACAAAATGAGGTTCTCGGTTGCTGTTTGGTTCGACTCGCTTCTGTTTCGACTCGCTCTTCATTCGACTCGGTTCTATTTGACTCGGTGACGTGTTGTTAATTTGTATCTGTGCTTTGCTCCACATCGATGGACACAAAGTAGAAGTCTTCGGATGGATGCGAAGTCGACGAAGTGGAGCGAGTCGAAGTATGGCTCGAGGTGGATCGAGTCGAAGTGTGCATTGATCGAGCGAGTCAAAGGAGGCATCTGATGGAGGCGAAGCAGAGTGAGTCGAAGGTGCCACTTCTGATGGTTGCGAAGCGAGTCGAAGGGAGCAAGTCGATGGTGCCGCTTCTGATGGTTGCGAAGCGAGTCGAAGGGAGCGAGTCGATGGTGCCGCTTCTGATGGTTGTGAAGCGAGTCGAAGGGAGCGAGTCGAAGGTGCCGCTTCTGATGGTTGTGAAGCGAGTCGAAGGGAGCGAGTCGAAGGTGCCGCTTCTGATGGTTGCGAAGCGAGTCGAAGGGAGCGAGTCGAAGGTGCCGCTTCTGATGGTTGCGAAGCGAGTCGAAGGTGTCGCTTCTGATGGTTGCGAAGCGAGTCGAAGGGAGCGAGTCGAAGGTGCCGCTTCTGATAGTTGCGAAGCAAGTCGCAGGGAGCGAGTCGAAGGTGCCGCTTTTGATAGTTGCGAAGCGAGTCGCAGGGAGCGAGTCGAAGGAAGCGAGTCGACCGATGATTGGTTTTCACCCAATTTTGTATCATTCATAACTGGAGCATACAAACTCGAATTGACTTGAGATTTGGAACGTTGACTCTTATGGCTTAGCTTGTCATGTCCTATCAATTTTGTCTCAATCCGAACTTGGACAAAATTCGTCGATATCCATAGTGAGCCTGTGTATGACTGATCTTTAGGACGGATCGTCATTGGTTACTAGTCAATTCCTTGGTGTCACGTTGATGCAGGCCAAGTACTAAGTCGTAACCGACTTAAGGAAAATGAAGCTATAAGTCATGACCGACTTAACATGAGGGAAATGAGTCATGACCGACTTAACAAAGTTCAAGGCATGAGTCGTGACCGACTCAAGGAAGCAGAAGACATAAGCGTAAGTCGTGACCGACTTAACATAATGGGGGACTTAAGTCGTGACCGACTTAGGAGGGTGGAAGACCTAACTCGTGAAGAGGTACGGGATATCAAAGATCTTAAGTCGCCAGGACGACCTACCGAGTTACTCAGAGAGAAGGCAAAGCAAACTGTTGAAGTAATAGGTCGTAAACGACTTAACGAGTCAAACGATAAGTCGGCACCGAGTTACGACCCAGTTAAGTCATACCATCTTATGTCGCCAAAGCCTGAAGACTGTTGATTCCTACGCCAAGTTAATCTACGCCGTTGATTCTTAAGTCGAATAAAGCGGGTAGTCTTTAAGTCGCTGAAGCTCTGGATGCCGTTGAGTCTAATGCCGAGTTAATCTAGACCCTTGATTCTTAAGCCGAAGGGAGATGCTGTTGTGTTGCTTTGTTAGGTCGTCATTTGTTAACTCATGACACTGTTAAGTCGCATCTGTTTGTAAGTCGTATTTTTTCTGTATTTTATTAAGTCGTAAGTCGGTTGTGTTGTATAACTGTGATGAGTCGGAGAAGTGATAAGTCGCCGCCGACTTAAGACTTGTGTAACTTTCTGTTGTAATATGTTGCTATGTCGCTGTGTTGTAACTAGTTTCTTAAGTCGTCTACTCTTTGGTAGATAAGTCGTCGCCGAGTTATGTCGTAGGTCGTAAGTCGGTTGCCGACTTAGGAGATGGTGTAATTTTGTTGTAATTTCGTGTGAGTTGTAAAACGCCTATAAATAGGCCGTGAGTCTCATTTGTAAAAGGTTGTTGAATATTGAATAAAATTCTCTTTTGATTGGTTTGTGCTTTCATTTAAATTGGTAGTTGAGTGGAATCTCCTATCTCCTCTTTCGGATAATCGAGTGCGCTCGATTCAACGATTGTAGAAGCCGATTCGCGGAATCAAGTGCGCTTGATCAACGCTTGAAGAATTGAAGATCTTTGAACCCGGTATCGTGCGCGATCAACGAGTTCGAGATAGCTAGAGTTCGGTATCTTCGGATCAACGAATTCGGGCAATTCAGCATTCATCAATCCATCGACTGCTACTTTCACCGATCTACATTGTTTTGAATTATCCGCTGCGTCAGTTTGGTATCGGAGCTTGTTCTAGCCAATCATAGCTAGATCGAGACTTGGAGCCTAATCATTTTGAAGTTGGGCCGTGGTAAGCAAGTGAGGCCGAGAATTTGAAGAAGTGGGGCGTGCATACTTTTGAAATTTGAAGTTTGGACTTGTGATTTGGAGAAGTCGTGTTCATCGTGTTCATCGAGATTTGCAACAAAGTGGAAGATTTCGATCCATTTCATTTTGGATCAAAGTTCGAAAAGTGTTTGAATTTGAAGTGTTTTGGGATTTGGGAACTATTCAATCATGCCGCCAAGAAGAGCTAATCGCCACCAAAACGTAGAAGCTTTATATCGAAGAGAAGAGGCTGATGAGATGGAGCAAAGAATCAATGAGAATTTTAGTGAAAAGCTTAACGAAGGAATTGGCCGGTTAGAGAAGCTTATGACAGAAATGAATCAAAATCGGAGAAGGGTTTCACCAGAATCTAACCATGGGGGTAGTAGAGTCTCGCCACATTCTAATCGAGACAGAAGTGTCGAAAATGATCAAGGGCGTGGGAGGAACGTGAATGATCGTGAACGGAGGAATGTCAATAGAAGGGATGAAGGTGGAAGGCGTAATGGTAGTAGAGATGTTGGTGGTCAGAATCGATATCGTTATGCATCTGATTTTGAAGAGGAGTATGATGGTGGTAGTATTCAAGGAAGAGGTCAAGGAAGAAACTATTCTGAGTATGATCATAAGTGGGAATCGGGGATGAAGACAGAAATTCCTAAATTCAAGGGTGGTATGCAAGCAGAGGAGTTTCTAGATTGGGTGGCTAATGTTGAGGAGATTTTTGACTTCAAAGAAGTTCCAGAACATCGTAGAGTGAAGTTGGTTGCTACGAGGCTGAGGGGTAGAGCTTTGGCATGGTGGCAACAAACCAAGCTTACACGTGAACGTATGGGGAAGTCAAAGATTGAATCTTGGGAGAAGATGAAGAAATTGATGAAAGCAACGTTCTTACCTTACAATTATCAATCATTGATGTATCAACGTTTGCAGAACTTGAGGCAGGGCACGAAGACAGTTAACGACTATGCTGATGAATTTTATCAACTTATTGCGAGAAATGACATTATGGAAACGGAAGAGCAGCTGACATCTAGATTCATTGGGGGATTGAGAATGCAGATTCAGGATATGGTTAATATGTTCGATCCAAGATCTGTGGCAGAAGCACATCAGAAAGCGTTGGCTTGGGAAAAACAAGGGAGACGAGGAAGTGGTGTGTTTACTAATCCTAACAATCAAGCGAAGGGTGTTGGAGGAAGTTCTAATGTTTCTAAACCTATCAGTAGACCAGCGGTGAAGGAGGTTGAGAAGGCGAAAGTTAACAATGGGTTTAAATGTTACAATTGTCAAGAATTGGGTCATAAAAGCAGTGAGTGTCCAAAGCCAAAGAAGAGAACCATGATTGTAGAGGTTGAAGATGAGGATGTTGATGAGGATTGTTCTAGTCCAGTTGAGGAGGATGAGCAGGATATTGCGTCAGGAGACGAAGGTTGTAACCTAATGCTGAGGAGATCGTGTTTAACACCGAAGCAGGAAGAAGATAGTTGGTTGAGGAGTAATATCTTTCAGTCAACATGTACTATTCTGGGGAAGGTGTGTAAGTTTGTGATTGACGCAGGGAGCTGTGATAATATTATTTCAACCGAAGCTGTGACGAAGTTGAAATTGAAAACAGAGAAACATCCGAGTCCATACAAGTTAGCATGGTTGAGAAAAGGAGGAGAAGTGAAAGTGGATAGACGAGTTCGTGTTCCATTCTCTATTGGGAAGAAATACAAAGATGAAATATGGTGTGATGTCGTAGAGATGGATGTTTGCCACTTATTATTGGGAAGACCATGGCAATATGATCGAGCAGTACTACATGACGGTCGGACCAATAGCTACAGCTTTATGTTTAAAGGCACGAAGATTATCTTAGTTCCGAAGAAGAGATCACAAGAAGAAAGTAAGTCAGAAGAAATTGAAGAGCTGAAAACTTTATTGACTTTAAAGGAGTTTGTTAAAGAAGTTGAAGAAGAGCCGGAAGTATTCTTGTTGATTGGGCGTGAGAGCAGTGAAGAAGTTGAAATTCCTGAAGAAGTTAAACCAGTTTTGAAAGAATTTGACGATGTATTTCCAGAGGAATTACCAACGGAGTTGCCACCGTTGAGGGATATACAACATCAGATAGATCTTGTTCCAGGTGCTGTGTTTCCACACAGACCACATTATCGAATGAGTCCGAAGGAACATGAAGAGTTGCGAAGGCAGGTAGAGGAATTGCTTGAGCAGGGGCGTGTGCAGGAGAGTCTGAGTCCTTGTGCTGTACCAGCTTTATTGGTACCCAAGAAGGATGGGACGTGGAGGATGTGCACTGACAGTCGAGCATTGAATAAGATCACTGTGAGATATAGATTTCCAATGCCGAGGTTGGATGACTTGTTAGATCAAATAAGCGGAGCTACTATATTTTCGAAGATTGATTTGAAGAGCGGATATCATCAAATTCGTATCAGACCAGGAGATGAGTGGAAGACTGCTTTTAAAACCAGGGAGGGTCTATACGAATGGTTGGTCATGCCATTTGGTTTATCCAATGCACCATGTACTTTTATGAGGGTGATGAATCAGATTTTTAGACCGTTCATTGGGAAATTTGTGGTGGTATATTTCGATGATATTCTTATCTACAGTGGGAGCCCAGAGGAACATTTGAATCATCTTAGAGAAGTGCTGATGGTATTGCGACAAGAACAATTCTATGCTGCAACGAAGAAATGCGTGTTCATGACGCATAGTGTTTTATTTCTGGGGTATGTTGTTTCAAAGAAAGGAATACAGGTTGACCAAAGTAAAGTTGAGGCGATCAGAAATTGGCCACAGCCCAAGACGATAACAGAAGTCCGTAGTTTTCACGGGTTGGCTTCATTCTATCGAAGGTTTATACCACACTTTAGTAGTGTGATGGCACCTGTTACAGATTGCATGAAAGGTAAACAGTTTGCATGGACAGAGGAAGCAGGGAGTGCTTTTGGGAAGATCAAGGAATTGCTGACGTCTGCACCAATTCTAGTGCTACCTGATTTTCAGTTGGTGTTTGAACTACATACTGATGCATCCAAGGTTGGGATTGGAGGGGTGTTGAGTCAGAAGGGACGTCCAATTGCATATTTCAGTGAGAAATTGTTAGGAGCGAAGATGCGTTACAATACATATGATGTGGAATTCTATGCTGTTGTACAATCAATTAAACACTGGAGACACTATCTATTTCAGAAGGAGTTTGTTCTTTACACTGATCATGAAGCATTGAAGCATTTGCAAGGGCAAGACAAGATTTCAGCGAGACATGCATTGTGGATTGCATATCTGCAACAGTTTACTTTTGTTGTGAAACACAAGTCAGGGGTGACAAATCGTGTGGCTGATGCTTTGAGTCGGAGGAGTCATTTGTTGACTACGCTAAAGGTGGAAGTGACGGGGTTTGAAATATTGCCAGAGTTATTCACTGATGATCCTTACTTTGCAAAATTTGTTGAAAAAGTCAAGGAGGGAGAGACGGATGATTTCGTGATGGTAGATGGTTTTCTGTTCAAAGGAAATCGATTGTGCATACCGGAGGGTAGTCTGAGAATGAAGATTATCAAGGAGTTACACGAAGAGGGACATGTTGGGAGAGACCGTACTTTACAGTTGATTTCACAGTCCTACTTTTGGCCATCGATGAGGAAAGAAGTAGAGAGGTTTGTGGAGCGTTGTCATATTTGTCAAGTTTCTAAAGGAACTGCGACTAATGCTGGTTTATATATGCCGTTACCGGTACCCACTAAACCTTGGGTTGATGTGAGTATGGACTTCGTGTTGGGATTACCGAGGACACAACGTGGTAACGATTCCATTTATGTGGTGGTTGATCGATTTTCGAAAATGGCACATTTTATTGCGTGTAAGAAGACGGCGGATGCTATTCATGTTTCTCAGTTGTTTTTCAGGGAGTTCTATCGACTTCATGGATTGCCAGAATCTATTGTGTCGGATAGAGATACTCGGTTTCTGAGTCACTTTTGGTTAAGTTTGTGGAAAATGGTGGGAACGAAGCTGAAATTTAGTAGTGCTTATCATCCGCAAACGGATGGACAGACTGAGGTGGTTAACAGATCATTGGGAAACTTGTTGAGATGTCTTGTGCAAGATAATCTGAAGAGTTGGGACGTGAAGTTATGCCAGGCAGAGTTTGCCCATAATCATGCAGTGAATCGTAGTACTGGGTTCAGTCCATTCCAGATAGTTTATTCAAGCTTACCGAAGGGACCATTGGATTTAACGGTAGTGCCACAATCACAGAAGACAGTTAAAAAAGCTGCTGATTTTGTTGAAGGGTTGACGGATTGTCATAAAATCGTTCAGGAACGATTGGAGAAAGCAAATGAGAAGTATAAACAATCTGCAGATTTGAAACGACGAAGTGTTGAATTTCATGAAGGTGATTTGGTTTATGCAGTTTTAACGAAAGATCGTTTTCCAGTAGGCGCTTACAATAAATTGAAAGCACGGAAAATTGGTCCGGTGGAAGTCGTGAAACGAATTAATGAAAATGCTTATAAATTGGAGCTGCCAGATGATATGTATACATCCGACGTATTCAATGTGAAGCATCTCGTACCATATCACGGGGATGAGCATATAGAGGGGGAGGAAAGTGCAAATTCGAGGACGAATTTTTCTCAACCTGGGGAGGATGATGCAGGCCAAGTACTAAGTCGTAACCGACTTAAGGAAAATGAAGCTATAAGTCGTGACCGACTTAACATGAGGGAAATGAGTCGTGACCGACTTAACAAAGTTCAAGGCATGAGTCGTGACCGACTCAAGGAAGCAGAAGACATAAGCGTAAGTCGTGACCGACTTAACATAATAGGGGACTTAAGTCGTGACCGACTTAGGAGGGTGGAAGACCTAACTCGTGAAGAGGTACGGGATATCAAAAATCTTAAGTCGCCAGGACGACCTACCGAGTTACTCAGAGAGAAGGCAAAGCAAACTGTTGAAGTAATAGGTCGTAAACGACTTAACGAGTCAAACGATAAGTCGGCACCGAGTTACGACCCAGTTAAGTCGTACCATCTTATGTCGCCAAAGCCTGAAGACTGTTGATTCCTACGCCAAGTTAATCTACGCCGTTGATTCTTAAGTCGAATAAAGCGGGTAGTCTTTAAGTCGCTGAAGCTCTGGATGCCGTTGAGTCTAATGCCGAGTTAATCTAGACCCTTGATTCTTAAGCCGAAGGGAGATGCTGTTGTGTTGCTTTGATAGGTCGTCATTTGTTAACTCGTGACACTGTTAAGTCGCATCTGTTTGTAAGTCGTATTTTGTCTGTATTTTATTAAGTCGTAAGTCGGTTGTGTTGTATAACTGTGATGAGTCAGAGAAGTGATAAGTCGCCGCCGACTTAAGACTTGTGTAACTTTCTGTTGTAATATGTTGCTATGTCGCTGTGTTGTAACTAGTTTCTTAAGTCATCTACTCTTTGGTAGATAAGTCGTCGCCGAGTTATGTCGTAGGTCGTAAGTCGGTTGCCGACTTAGGAGATGGTGTAATTTTGTTGTAATTTCGTGTGAGTTGTAAAACGCGTATAAATAGGCCGTGAGTCTCATTTGTAAAAGGTTGTTGAATATTGAATAAAATTCTCTTTTGATTGCTTTGTGCTTTCATTTATATTGGTAGTTGAGTGGAATCTCCTATCTCCTCTTTCGGATAATCGAGTGCGCTCGATTCAACGATTGTAGAAGCCGATTCGCGGAATCAAGTGCGCTTGATCAACGCTTGAAGAATTGAAGATCTTTGAACCCGGTATCGTGCGCGATCAACGAGTTCGAGATAGCTAGAGTTCGGTATCTTCGGATCAACGAATTCGGGCAATTCAGCATTCATCAATCCATCGACTGCTACTTTCACCGATCTACATTGTTTTGAATTATCCACTGCGTCACACGTCCTTGCCAAAAGGAAGGATAGCATTTCTATTGGGATGATCCATACTTGTTCAAATATTGTCCCGACTAAATCATCCGACGTTGCATTCCAGATAATGAGATAAGGAGTGTTCTTTCGTTTTGCCACGATCAAGCGTGCGGTGGACATTTCGGTCCTCGAAAAACTACGGAAAAGGTGCTTCAGTGTGGTTTCTATTGGCTTTCTCTCTTCAAAGACTCATTCGAATTTTGTAAAACTTGCGATCGATGTCAAATGCTTGGACGAATTTCTCGACGAGATATGATGCCTCTAAACCCCATTCTTACCATCGAAATCTTTGATGTTTGGGGTATCGACTTTATGGCACCTTTTCCCACTTCTTTTGGAAACTTGTATATCCTTCTCGCTGTCGATTACGTTTCAAAATGGGTCGAAGCCGTTCCTTGCAAAACCAACGACCATTAAATTGTTGTGAAATTTCTTAAAGAAAACATCTTTTCGAGGTTCGGCACACCTCGCACAATAATCAGTGATAACGGGACCCATTTTTGCAACCGTTCTTTTGAAACTTTAATGAAAAAATACTCGATAACCCACAAGTTATCCACTCCGTATCATCCTCAAACTTGTGGCCAAGTTGAAGTTTCAAATCGACAAATAAAACAAATCTTGGAGAAAACTGTCAATAAAAATCGAAAAGATTGGTCTCGGAAATTGACCGACGCGCTTTGGGCTTACCGTACTGCTTTTAAAACTAAACTTGGGATGTCCCCATTTCGTTTAGTTTACGGTAAAGCATGCCATTTACCCGTTGAAATCGAACACAAAGCGCTGTGGGCAATTAAGAACTTAAACTTTGATCTTGAGAAAGCTGGCGAAAACCGAAAACTACAACTCAACGAACTAGAAGAACTTAGGAACGACGCGTATGAAAATGAGAAAATTTACAAAGAAAAAACCAAAGTTTTTCATGACAAGTCAATCCTAAGGAAAACGTTTTCGCCTAACCAGAAAGTTCTTTTATATGACTCGAGACTTCATTTATTTTCGGGGAAACTTAAATCAAGATGGACCGGACCATTTATGGTACGAACTGTTTTTCCACATGGTGCCGTAGAAATAGAAAACCCCTGGGATGGATCAATTTTCAAAGTCAACGGTCATCATTTGAAACCTTTCTTGGAATTGCCAAATAACCAAGAGGAGGAGCTCATGATCCTTCATGAGCCAAGCTACGTCTAGTAAGAATGTTAACCCTCTTTTGTAAATATGTACATATTTTTCCCGTTACACTCATTATATCATGCAATGACTATGGGGACACAGTCAAAATTAAGTGTGGGGGGAGTCTCATTTTCAATTTTTTTAGTTTTTCATGGTTTTTCATGGCATTTTTGAATTTTCATTTTCTTACTTTAAAAAAAAAATCTCAAAACTCCTATATCTCAAAAACATTTTCTTTTTACCATTTTGATTTATTTTTGAAGAAACACTATGGGATAAGTATAAGTTTTGGTTAATATATTGAAATTTTTGAAAATTTGTTTGTCTTAATAAAAATAAAAATGAAGTTTGATTACAAATAAAAATGGTTTAACTAGTATATAGGAAGGTTCATCTATGTTAATTATGAAGTATGTTCTAATTGAAAATCTTTGTTTAAAAAGTGGTAAATTTAAAGTAAAGGATATAACATTTTTGTCTTCTAAGTTAAATGGTGCTAAGATGATTTTGCAAAACTCTCTCTCTCTCTTAAATATATATATATATATATATATATATATATATATATAATAACATCCAAAGTATTCACTCCCATTTAAAAGTCCTCATGGTTATGCATGGGTGAATTACTTAGAATCTTTGATTATGTGCTTTCATACTCATTTAAAAGTCCTCACGGTTATGCATGTATGGAACACATGTAAAAAAAACAAAGAACAGACTTAATAAAAACCACCTTTAGGTGTATGCATGAAAGTGTGTGCACTCTCCATGCTCTGTACTCCCCTCACATAATCCTGAAAGGCAGTGCATGGGTGGTATATCTGGCCTCAGTTTACCTGAGCTAGGTGTGTAATTTTTTCCTACAAATAATAAGAGAGCAAGCAATTGAAATCCTAGCACTATTTTTACTTATTTGATTTAATTTGTTATTGAAAAGAAATGAAAATACCACTTTAATAAAGTTTGATAATCAACTAAGGATTTATTTCATAGTTACACTTTGTTATCAACCGAAACAATGAGTTAAACTATTGTCTATGATGACTTGATTTTTGTTGGAAATTTTGACGAGTAAATGACTTAAATTTTCAAGATAATGACCAAGACTTATATTTAACTTCTTTGTGTCGATTTAAGAGTAAATCCGTCATTTGTAAATATTTTCAAGAACTTGCATTCATCCCATTGTAAATAAATCTTGCATTTTGTAAATATTTTCACTTTGCATCTGGATTTTGTGGTTAGTATCCGCTGAAAACCCTCACGAGACAACACTCGTCCTACTGGGGATACCCAGAGGTTTAACCGCTTGTTACATACGCTCAATGCAATTGTGCTCCCTACGAAAACGGATTTATCTTAGTTTTCCTTTATTCGAGAACGAATAAAAAGATAAGTGTGGGGGTATTTGATGTGCACGTAAATATGCATATATTTACATCCATATTTTATCTCTTTTTATTTAAATAAACATCATATTTGGGCATTTTTACATGTTAAAACCAAAATTCGATTATTTTCAAACCATCATATTTTCATCTTCTTTCAAGGGCAAAATGGTCATTTGCGTGCATGTGTTAGTTTAAGAATTTTTACTTGGACAATTTTTATGATTTTATAGGATATTTTGGTGCTTATGGAAGTGGGATTCATGATGATATATGCATGCACAGGGAATTACAAAGGAATGAAGGGGAAATAATTCAAGTTCAAGATCATGGAGGACCCCGCCCACTTACCTAAATGTACAATTATGAGCTAATGGACAACTAAGTGGAGGTTAAAGCTTCATGCACTTTTAATGAATGATTAATTAATGGCTAATGGTTACTTGGTGGCCACACTTCCTAAAGGGCATTTTGGGAAGCACCCTAAAAATGGAATTAGGGTTTTATGCATGTTTAAATAGCCCACTTGTGTACATGAAAACATCATCTACTCTTTCATTTTACTTAGGAAATTAAGAGATCAAATTGTAAGCTCAATGTTCTATGAAATAAAAATGGCTTCCAAGCCTCTTTCTTCTCTCTTTTATACATGCTTTTCTTTGTTTTATTGTTAATATTTAGTTCTATGCTATCTTTCCTTTAATGTTCATAGCTTAGATTTACATTTATGCAAGTAGTGTAGCTTTAATTTTTATGCAATTAGTTACTAGTTAATCTCTCTTTCTTCCTTTGCTTAGTTTTCATTTCTTTGCTCTTTCATGTTGAAATTTACAAGTGTTGCTTCAATGCCACAAATGAGTAGCTAAACCCTTTAATTTAGGGGTAATGAAGCTCTCAAATATTATGTAATTTCAACATTTTATGATTTATGATCTCATTTGGTTTATGCTTCATGAAGTGAGTTTTGATGCAAGTTTATACAAGTGGGTTTGATAGCTTATATTGCTTATGCAAATGAGTAATTCTTATTCAACATAAACACAAGTTGCATCATCATTTGCTAATCCATTTTTGATTTTGAAATGAAAGTAAAAATCAATTTTGATGATCTATATTACTAGTTACAATAGTAAATAGATCATACTTAAAATAACTTTTGCTTTGGCTTCATTTTCATGAGAATTATAAGTGGTATAATTATTGTATTATAGTTTGATGGTTAATTAATAACATAAACAAACCATACTTATGATAAATGCAACACTTATTTCACTTAATATCAAATTTAGAGATCATAAATTCTATGTTTGTTGATTTACAAAAATATTAGAGTGGATTTACCTCTAAATTGTTCTCTAGTTTAATAGTTTTTAAATCATGTTTTAACTCTAGCTTTAGTAGTTAACAACTTCATTTCACTTTGGTCTAATTTAATTGAATAGGAAAATTTAAAATCTCATCAATTCCCTACAGATCAACCCGTATTCGCCACGTACTACAAAGTGTACGCCGTGCGCTTGCGGTTATAAATTTATTTCTAAATTTGTTCGTCGATTTTCTAAACCGATAGAAATCCATCGACGAACACTTATATATGAACATTTGATTTTCAGGTTTAAGATTAAATCCAATATGATGATTTTTGATGATATGCTTGGTTTTAAGATAAGTTATATTCAAACGTGTTTGTTTGAAAATGATTTAACATGGTTTTAAGGGTAAATTCGTATAGGATGAATTTAGAATGCCACGAGGAATTTATATGTTATGGGAAACATGATTTTGGAGTTAGGTTTAAATTTTTATAATTTTCCAAGCCATGGAAAAGTAATTATGAATTTTCAAAGGAAAATATGGTTAATTGGGTTTAGATTCGAATATTATATGATGAATTTGGGTCTGAAATTTATATATTATAGATAACATATTAAAAGTGAATTTCTATGATTTTTGGGGATTTTTCCTAAGTGAATTATTACAAGAATTAAATTATTTTGAAAGGAGGACATAAATGATTTAAGTGTTTTGCTTAATGGAAAGGCTTATTTGTTAAATTAATCTTGGTTTAGATCTGAAATTATGCGGCAGTTATTTTGGTAAAGAATTTGAAAAATCGAGGAAACCAATAACATGTTTACACATGGGCAGGTTATTTAGAAAGAGTTTGCTTTAATTGGCATTAAATCAGATTTACCTAGAAAAGTGGGTTCTGCCTCTATTAGAAGCACCTTTGGACCCATAGTTTCCGCCTTCAATCAAGTCGAAACCCCACAAAGCTAAAACAAATACACATGGTATCAATGGTCTTGGTACGAAGTGGATTGGAGAAAAGCAGAAGGCATGGTGTCGAAAGCATTGCTTCCGATAGGGTCGATACCTTTGCTTTGTTTAAAAATGTTAAGCACCTTCCTTTGTTTTTATTAAATGCTTTCGAAGGAGTCGAAACCAATGCTTTCGAAAGGGTCTTCTAAATAGCTATCGAAAGAGAGTTGCCGCCTTATTGCTTAAAGTAGTAGCTTCCGACGGAGCTACTTAGTTTTCAAATTAAAGCTTTCAGAAGGGGTAGTTTCGACCAAGTCGAAACCCTTCTACGACCTTATGCCTTTCGAAGGTAATGAAGATATCAATACTTTTAGAAGGTAGTCTTTGTTTTATAAAATATAAGCCACTTCCTATAGCTTTCGAAAGGGGGTTAATTGTTTCGATGGCACTGGCTTCAAAAAGGGTTTCGAAGCCAACCTTCAAGTGTTTATCCCAAATGATTTATGCTTTTGAAAGGGTGGTGCCGACGGCATAGAGTTTTCCCTGATACTTTTATATGATAAAGAATGGTTTCGAAAGAGATACTTTGATTTATATTCACTTTAACCCAAATGATATTTTAAATAAAAACCCAATGGTTTCGAAAGGGGTAATTTCAAAGGTTTTGAAAGGGGTACTTTCAGTGATTTCGAAGCTATGCTTCTAAGAGTTAATAAGTAATACTTTATACATTCGAAAGGTTTTGAAAGAGAGGTTTTAAAGTGTTTCGAAAGGCAGGGGCTTAATGTTTTGAAAAGAGATTTATATGCTTTCGAAGGAGGTTATACAGTGAGGTCGAAAGCAAAGTTTTGAAGGTTTCGAAAGACTTAGATTTTCAAAATAAATAACCCAATCTCATTTTAAAGGAAAACCATGGCATAAATAAAGAGTTCTGAAATAAATTTAAGTATGGAGTTTTTGAAGATGATTTTCTTGATTAATAGGTTAAAGGGATTAACCAAGTTATTATGTTTGCTTCTTCATATATGTATATATATTCACATTGTAATGGACCCATAATTGTCTTTTGGGGAAGAGCAGAATAACCGGCTAGGTTGACTCAGTAGTGAATATAAATTAAGTAAACTCCTAAATGAGTAGAATTGCATCTAGGAGGTTAGGAAGACTGGAATATAGGATGCTAAAACATTGAACATTGAAGTTGTCTAATAGACAGGTTCATAGTAAACCCACAAAAACTATGTTTGGGAAAAGCTATTGGCAGGGGCCAATAGGTTCATAGTAAACCCATGAAAACAATGTATAGAAGAAGTTGTCGGGGAGCCAGGTCCATAGTGAACCCATGAAAACTATGATTAGAAAGAGTTATTAGCAGGGGCCAATAGGTTTGTAGTGAACCCATGAAAACTATATCCAGATTAAGTTATTGACAGACGTCAATAGGTTCCTAGTCAACCCATGAAAACTAGGATAAGAAAGAAGTTATTGGAGTCACCAATAAGTTCAGGGAGAACCCATGAAACAACTAAGTTAATTCGCTGGGGCCAATAGGTTCTTTGTGATCCCATGAAAACTATGAAACCGGACAGGGAGTCCATAAGTTAAAAACAAGTTAATAGTAAGCCCATGAAAACTAATAGGTTAATGGTGACCATAGAAACTATAAATATGACAGGTAGTCAATTAAACAGGAGATGGGAAATCCAAAAAGTTTTATTTAAGTATGCATATCATCATAATATTTTGAATTGCTATGTTTTAACCATTGTGGATGCAGGAGCACAATATATGGTTTTATAAAGGTTTTTCAGGATCCTAGTGAGGGGAAAACCCATTGCGCTAATTGGCGTGGTCTCATTAGATATCTAATGGTTTGAGATAGTAGACTATTATTCATACCAAGCTTATGTCTTACTTGAAGTTTATGTTTTCCCTTAAACTCTCGGGTGCTCAATTGATTTTGAGTAGTTTGAGAGTTGAGGTTTTCAGGTACCTCTTTAGACGAATATGCTTTCGGAGACGTGCAGGAGGCATTATAGCTATTTAGAGTTCGTTTCCAATTAGATTCCCCTGTGTTTATTTGCAAAGGAAAAGTTGTTTAATTGCCTTATTATATACTCTGATCAACTAAGTGGGCATCTTCATATGTCGCTCTTGGCGTATGTGTAATAATTTTATTTTTCTAAATGAGGTTAACAAATGTGGGATTATGTAATGAATGTTGAAATGGTTTTTGGAATGCAATGTGAATGTTGTTTTGAAATTTGAAATTTTTTCCATATCCATGTGTTTCTGTTATGTCAATGTATCTAACATTACCGTATTTGGTCGCCGAGGATTAATAACTATGGATGACTGCATCATCCGTAGCCGTTAGTTTTGGGCCTCCAAGTGGGGGATGTTACAGCAGAATAACCAGGTAGGTTGATCCAGTAGTGAATATAAGTTAAGTAACTCCTGAATGAATGGAGTTGCATCCAGGAGGTCAGGTAGACCAGAATATATGATGCTCAAAGACTAATTAAGAAGTGTTTGTTTAGACAGGTTCATAGTGAACCCATGAAAACTATGTTTAAAGAGAGTTATTGGTAGGGGCCAATAGTTTTATAGTGAACCCATGAACACTATATCCGGCTAGTTATTGACAGAAGTCAATATGTTCATAGTCAACCCATAAAAAATATGATATGAGGGAAATTATAGGAGATACTAATAGCTTCAGGGAGAACCCATGAAATAATTAAATGAAGTTATTGGCAGGGACCAATAGGTTCTTAGTGATCCCATGAAAACTATAAGACCAGACAGATAGTCCATTAGCTTTAATAAGGTTATTAGTGATCCCATGAAAACTAATAGGTTAATAGTAACCCTAGAAACTATAACTATGACAGATAGTCAAATAATGGTGGATGGGAAATCCATAATGATTTACTTATTTACATATCATCATAATATTTTAAACTGGTATGTTTTAACCATTGTGGAGCAGGAGCACAATATATGGTTAATATAAATTTTTGGATAAGATACAAGTGAGGGGAAAACCCATTCCGCTAAGTGGCGTGGTCTCACTAGATACCTAAAATGGTTTGAGATGGTAGGTTATTTATTCATACCAGGCTTTATGTATGACTCAAAGTTTATGTTTTCCCCTTAAACTCTCGGGTGCTCAATTGATTTTGAGTAGTTTGAGAGTTGAGGTTTTCACGTACCTCTTCAGACGAATAAGCTTCCGGAGACATGCAGGAGGTAAGCTAGCCAGTAGGAGTTCTTTTCTATTTTGATTCCGCTATGTTTTATTGTAAACAAAAAGTTGTTTAATTGCCTATGTTTAGACTCTGATCGTCGAAGGGGCTTCTTCATATGTCGCTCTTGGCATATGTTGTGATAATATATTTTCTCTGAACGTGGTTCTCGATCTGGGATTATGTAATGAATTTGAAATGATTTGAAATGGAATGTGAAAGTTGTTTAATGATTTTAAATTTTTTTCATATCCATGTATTTCTATTATATCAATGTATCTAACATTACCGTATTTGGTCGCCGAGGATTAATAACTAAGGATGACTATAGCATCTGTACCCGTTAGTTTTGGGCCTCCAAGTGGGGGATGTTACAAGTACTAGTTGGCCTTTCTATAAAAAGCATCCAATGGTTGTGTGGGTTTCCTTTCTAACCATTCCCCGAAATCCGTCTTGGGATGAATCCCCTAATTAGTGCTTTCAGAACAATATCCTCCTGAGAATTGCTCACTTTTGCCATTACCATATGGAATCTATGCAAAAAGCCCTTCAACTATTCTCCATCTCACTGAAAGAGGTTTGAAAGAGACATCTTTTGGACATGTAGTATGCATGCGGAAGTGTTCTATGAATGTGCAACGCCAATTGATCAAAAGACGATATGGATCTCGACGGCAACCTGCTGAACCACACCATTTCCACCCCTTACTAAAGATAGAAAAGCAATGGCATTTCACTGCATCACTAGCTCTGGTCGTGTCCATATGTCAGCCATACTTTATCAAATGTTGCCTCGGATCGGTTTTCCCATCATATGTCGGCATCGTTGGCATCACAAACCTACGTGGTTATTCCTTGCATAGAATATTCTTTGTAAATGGATTACGGGTAGGGGTATTTCCCTAATCATCATTGGTCTGGTGCTGGCTTTCACTAATAAGCCTTATGATCATCTCAGTTAAATTTGATTCAGCTGGTTCTACCAAATGATAGTAAGTATGATCCACTCCAAATGTTTTGCACAGCATATGCTCTTGGGTTGTTTCATAATACCTGGGTTCCCCTGACTCTGTGAGAACCATTCATTCAACAGTCTGATGGTTCCTTCGAGGCAGTTCTACAGTACCCACTTGATCTCCAATATTCTAAGCATTAGTGATACGTCCAGAAGTCAAACCAGCGACATCCCCTAGGAGTTGATCACCATAGACCACAGATGATGGTTCGGTATTGAACGACCTTGATGGTTTGGCACCGATCCATATTCCTTGGCTGTGGCTTTGACCCGGCCTTTGTTTCAACCTCCCAGCATCTTTCCTTAGCATTTTCTGCTTTCCATCCCTCTGCCTATGCTCCAATGATGAGGAACTATCCGATTTGAACCAAAAGGCATTTTGTCCCTCCTGTTTCTCCTATGACCACTGATTAGTTGAGTCACCAAGTCCAAGCTCTGCTTCATCTATGCATTCAACTTGTTGCGGCTTTCTTGAAGCTTATCCTCCATTTGTTTCGTCATGCAGTCCATTTCAACTCTAGTGACCGCATCAGCCAGGTTCTAAACATCCATAGCGGTTAGCTGTGCAACCTCTCTAGCAAGTTCAGGATCAATCTCCTCAACATCATCTACAGCACACAAAGTGGTGGAATGGTCTATTCTGGGTGCCATAGTAGCAAGCACTTATGTAGATTTTCCAAAAATCTAAGTAGTGGATAATTCTAAAACAATGAAAAACTAGATCTACCTCTTGGATTCAGACGATCCAATAGTATGATGGATCTAAACAAGCCTGAGAATATCGACTCTCGGTGAAAGTACCAAAATGTTAGCGTCAAAAATGGCAATAACGCCCGTAGGATTGAGTAGAGAAATAAAAGTGATGAAAAGTTAATTGAAAATGAGAAATAAACAGTCGATGAACAATTTATAGTGGTTTGGCAAAGTATGCCTACATCCACTCAACTATTCTTCTCGTTTTATTAGTGAAAGTACAACAGGAGTTCTTATAGTTCATCGTTGAATGATAAGTGATTAGAAGAATTGAGTACAGGTGTTGGAAAGTGAAAATGATCCCTCAAATGAAGCCTCTCATGGTCTATTTATAGGTATAGGTCAATGGGAAAGCCCTAGGCATGTCCAAACCCATGTTCTTCATGATCTCTCAGCAGTTACTGAAGAAGAAGACATGGCCAGCTTAGCAATCTTTATGGGTCGGTACCTAACCATAGCTATGGGTCGGTACTGACCCGTAAAACTTTACCAATCAATATTCTGGACTTTTGTAGTTTGGTTGCTATACCATTAGCTTTATGGTTTCATAGTTGTTTGAGTCATTATTAGCTTGCTTTTGAGTCCAATTGATGGGTCCATGGAAGGTTGAAGTTGCTGCCTCGGAAAACTAAGGGAGAATGATGGCGCATAGCATGGGAACGATAATTGGAGTTTGGAATAAGCTTCTAGGACCTTTAGCTTGCATGTCGTGAAAAGATGGGACCAAACCCACAAAGTATTATGGGTCATCACCGAACTATTGATGATGTAGAATCATTTTCACCCTAGAGGGGGGTGAATAGAGTGTACTAAATATTAATGTAGAAGTAAAAATAGAAAGTAATGCAGTAGAGATCACACATAGATTTACTCAGCTTCGGCAAAAACCTGCCTATGTGCTGCCTCCAAGGTTTCTACTAGAAATTAAGTAATTAGACGCTTACAAACACACGTAAACTTATGATGTCCGCTAACTTGATTAACCTAACTCTAAGCTCCAAACCCTGCCATAACTCAGCCACTGAGTTGCGAATTCTCAAACTACGCCCCGTAGTTTATACCTAGTTACACAACTAGAAAGTTACATAATTTAAAATAGAATGTTTACAAATAAAAATAAATAACTAAATAAAAACCTATTTAAAAAGAATCCTAATAGAAATATAGACCGACCCAAATTAAAAAAGAAAAGTCTGTCTCCCTTTAGATATACGTCTGCTTCAGTCGTTCCTTTTGTTTGCTCTTAAAAATCAGGGTTTTGTTCGATTTGCTTGAGGCTACCGCTTGGAGTTCAAATCAATTGCCTTTCGTTCCTCAATTAACTTTGATTTTCCTTGTCAATCAATTCTCTGGCTTTGATAGCTTGCAGCTGCTTCAATTGCGTCGAGCTCGAATGATAAAAAATGGTATGTGATTTTTTCCCCTTTTCGATTTTGATTATTCTCGACTTATGATTTGAGTTTTGGATTTGTTTTGATTTATTCTAAGTATGCTCTCTGTTTTTCTTGATCTCTAACTCGAATCATATTTCTTTGTCGATGATGATTTTTAGGTACTTATATGGAACGAAACCCTATAATTTCGTTCGTATATTTTTGGATTGAATTCTTTGTGATTTAGTTCTTGCGTTAATTTTTGATCGCACGTTCATGAGATTACTAACTTGTTCATCTCTGATATATTTGAATTATGTTCTGTTCTTTTCCCCTATAACCTGTTGATCATTTGCTGACTTGTTTGCATTTGAATTAGAGATAATCTTGGCTTCTTTATTTAATTTACTTGATTTTGTTAATCGGTTCACTGACTTATTCACCATGATTTGCCGTTCCATTTTTTTGCTGGCAATATTCGAATTTTTGATCAATTCAATAATGTTGTTCATTTGTTTTTGAAACCTTTCCTTGACCGTGTTTGAACTGCTACTGACACTATGTTGTATTATGAAACATGTAACTACTTCACTGTCATATTATTGCTCTGTTGCATGTCACTGTGCACTATTTGCTTGGTTCATGTTGAAGTTGAGCTTTGTACATGTTGAAATTAAAGTCTGGTCGCATTATATTCATGTTAACTCATCTGATCATGTTGCCTTGTGTCTTTGTACATTTGTAGTCTGCACTTTGTACATGTGAGCATGTTGAACTGCTAGCTCTGTTGTCCCATTTGCATATGTATACTATGCTAGTTCATGTTGATGTTGCACCTAAACTATGATAGTCTGAATTTGCTCATTGATGTGTTATTGCAGTCTGGTTTGTGTTGCATTGTGTGGTGGTCACTTGTATTCTATATCCTTGAACTTGTCTGGGTTTATGTGATGTTCATCATGTGTATACATACATACATATATGTATGTATATATGTGTGTGTCCTGAGTATGTTTGGTTACATTGAACTGTTGTCTGCATTTGCTCCATCTGGTTTTGTTCCTTTTAAAGTTTGGTCTTTGTTTGTGCATGTCTGGTGGTCTTGTTGTATGGTTGCACTTGAGTCGAGTTGGTGCACTGCCCTGGTCTGTTTGCTGTTTCATTGATCTTCTGCATTGTGTTTTGGTTCTGGTTCATGAGTTGCTGTGATGTTGAGTTTTCATGTTTTCATGTGTGTGTTGTTGTGAGCATTACACATCCACACTGGTTGGAGCCTAGTTGCATTGTACTCACCACTGTTTGTATGGTTGTATGTTTTGATGTTGGTCTTCATGTATTGATTTGACTTGGTTGCTTTTGACCATGTCTTGTGTACTTTATGAACTGAATTTGTTTGCATGCACCTGAGTTAAATCCAGTCACGGCTTGGGTTTGACCTTGTGCTTACCTATCCCTACAATTTTAACAAGCAAGCATATATCGGTATGCACTACCTTGTGGCATGTACAGTGATACACTGTGCATGTCACAAGTTGTTCATGTAAGATGAATTAACAAAAATGACGACGAACAACCCAAATAACTGAGGCAAATAATATTTTCAAAACACATACTTTATTATGCACTACAAAATATTTTCTTTTTCAATTTTACTGCGTCAGTGTTTATTTTATAGATAATTCAGATGCTGGATATAGGCTGGAACAAAGTTGAAGATCAAAATACGAGTGATGAGTGAATATGTAGTGAGGTGAAACATGTATGTAAAACTGTAAAGTGAAAATGTGTTGTAATCGAAGTTGTATTGTAATTGAAAATGTATAAATGTAGTGAGAGCTCAAATTTGTACCATTTGAATTTGCAATAAAATATTTATTTGAATAAAATATTTGTTTAAATATGAATTCTGAGTTATTTATTTGATTCAACATATATTTATTTAGTTATATGGAAAAATAAAATAGTACAATAACAAATACATTTAAACGAATTTATATATGTTTATTATCATCAAACAAAAATCATAGGCTATTGTATTCTATAGATGATTCGGTACCAAACCACATACCTAGCAGGGAAATCTCCTACTTTTTGCATCATGGTTTGGACTTGGATTTCTGAACTTAGTTAGACCACTTTCTTGAACCTTCTAGCTGTCCTTCTGGGTTGCTTGCCTCAAAGATCTTCGTGTGAGACTCGTCCAATTTGGCCTAGTCTTACTAAGTCAAAAGGCCGGATAACAACTACATTGATGTCGTATGTTTATGTTTTTAACATCCATGTTTTCTGGTAGAGATGCCATATGTTTATAAATTCGACAACCCTGTTTATAGGCTTAAAAGCTCTATGTTTTGAAAACCGAAATCTTTTCTTTAAAGGCATGATAACCCATGTGTTTAAGAAAGTCGATAACCTTATATTTTTGGTATTATAGCCTTATGCCTTACAAAAGTCAAAATATTTATTTTCGATAACCTACTCTAGTTGTGTGGATGTTGTAAGTTTACAAATTGAATAGTTTTTGTTTAATTTCTAGATAAGTCATATATTTTAGAGGTTCGACAACCTAATTGGGCATACAAATATTTTAAAGGTTAAAAAACTATATGTTTTAGAAGTTCAGCAAACTCATAGGGAATGCCAAAATGTAGATTGAATACATTTGAATGAATAATGTTATATTCTTGTTATTATATGATTTATGATGGGTTCGTAGTAATCATAGGAAAACTATGAGATGTGTGATAGGTAGTCCATATGATATATATGAGATTGATAGTCTTTATATTTTAATGGGTTCATAATAATTCTAGGAAGCTATGACATGTGTGATGGATAGTCCACATGACCTTAAGTAGATAGACTATCTGTGATGGGTAGTCCACATAACCTGAGATAGATAATCCATATAATATATAAGATGGGTAGTCCATATAAATTGAGATGGATAGTCTGTTATTTAAGACAAATAGTATATTTTATGAAGTTGGGTAGGGTGAGGGAGTGTATAACCCTATGAAGACAGATTAGTCAGACTTACCCATATCACATGCCTGCATACGATTATGTTATGATATTCTAACTATTATGGTTGCAGGTACATGGTTTATGGTTGACATATTTGGTTAAGATACTTGTGAGAAGAAAACCCATTACATTCAATGACATGGTCTCACTAGATATCTATTTTGGTTCGAGATGATATATTATTATTCACACAAGACTTTTCGTCTGACCCGAAGTTTTTTCCCCTTAAATTCACGAGTACTCACTTTAGTAGGCCGGAAGTAGGGTTTGGTTTCAAGTTTTAACGAATAAGCTTCCGGAGACATATAGGAGGTAAGCTAGTTATTATTAAGAGATTTTATATTCCGCTGTATTGTTTTTCTTGTTTGAATGGATGTAATGATAGGAATTATAGCTGTCGGTATTTAGACTCTGATCAACCAAGGGGCATCTTTATATCTTGCTCTTGGAGTATTATGTGATTATTATATTTTCTCTGAATGAGGGCAACGAATGAGATTACGTAATCAATATGAAAGTTTATTAAAGAAATATGTTTTGAAAATTTTCATATTCCAGTGCTTTTGATGTTATTGATACTATTAGCTGATCTCATTTTGTCACCGGAGAATAATACTATTGATAACCGCAGCATCAGTGGCACTTATTGTCGGGCCTTGGATTGGGGGATGTTACAACTTAGTATCAGAGCAAACCTTCGGGCCTTGGAATGGGGGATGTTACAACTTAGTATCAGAGCAAAGGTTTATGTAAAATTTAAAAGATATTTGAACCTAAAGGAGTTTTGAAAACATTACCCAAAGGAATTAAAGAATAGGATTTGGCATGGGATAATGCTATAGTAACATACTTGTATTTGTTATATATAAGTATGTATCCTATCACTATTCTCTCCTCTCTCTTGGACCATTCTTTTGTACCTTACAAAGATCCATATGTAGGTAAAAGGAGGTAAGATACGGAAGCAGGAAATGGAAGAGTGAATCTAGGTGGAGGAAGCATCATAACAAATGGAAATGTTCGGCTCAATACTAGAAGGAATCTGAGTCGACGAGCGACTGCTAATGTAGTTGGTGGAACCCTACCAGTAGATATGGGGACTACGTATTAGTTCTTTGTCAATATGATGCAAGCTGGAGCTGCTGCTGGTTTGGTTGGAGGTAATACTGCTAATGCGGGAGGAGCTAATCCCGACGTGCCAGTTGGCAATAACTATGTCAAGTTGATCCATGACCATACCAGTCTTGGGGGAAAACCTTTTCTAGGAATGGAGAATACTATTGAGTTGAGAATTGGCTATTGCAATGTGAGAGAATCTTTGCTGACTTGGGCTTGAATGATGAGTAGAAAATGAGGTTTGATTTTGGACAGTTTAAGAAGTTGCTTTGTACTAGTGGAACAGTGTGACTGTAGGAGTCCTAGAGGAGGAATTAACTTGGGCTGAGTTTAGAAGGATATTCGAGGAGAGGTTCTTGTCTGAGATAGCCAAGTCATCTTTGCTCAGGAAGTTTATGGAATAGGAGCAAGGAGAAATATATGTTTTGGAGTATGCAACCAAGTTTGATGAATTGTCCAAATACGGATATGCTACCATAGATACTATAATTAAAAGTAATGACAAGTTCATTTAGGGGTTAAAACGAAGAATACTAGAGCAACCATGTCGCATATCAAAGAACCATGCGATGTGGTAGTTGAGATGGTGATAAGGAACTAGAACTTGCTTTCGACCTTTGGAAAGGACAAGCCTATGGAGACACAAGGTCTTCAGGGCAAGAAGAGAAAGTTCTTCAAGAAGAAGGGAGCTCAGAAGGGCGGAGATGACAAGAATGGGAAAGTAGATATTGTTTGCTACAAGTGTGATAAGAAAGGGCACTATGCTAATAAATGTCAATCTGGGAATGGAAAGACGGCTATAGGAAAGAAGAACATGAAGTGTTATAACTGCAACTAGGTGGGGCATTACAAGAATAAATGTCCAAAGCGGTTAAGGCTGATAAATGGAAGGTTTTTGCTCTGGAGCCTTCAGCTTGTAGGCCGACTACATAAGAGAAGGGAAAGTCTATGATGGGATGTATACTTTTGATTCAAGGCATACTTGTTAAAGTATTATTTGATACTAGCGCATCACATTCTTTTATCTCTCATTGTTTGGTAGATAAGTTATGTCCAAAACCAACATACCTCCTTTCTTCCTTAAGGGTTGCGAATCCGATAGGAGCGTATACAACAGTTGGGATAAGATGTGACTGTTTAGAAATTGAGTTGTTAGGTCATACTTTTGCCTATAATTTGTATGTGTTTTGTTTTGTGGGCTTTGGGATTATTCCGGGTATGGATTATGGTGGTGATCAGATTATATACACTATTGAGAATTTTAGTTTAGATGTTTGTGCTTTATTGGGTTCAATTAAGGTGGAAGATGAGTTGAATCATCCTTTTATTGTAAGAGAATATGCAGATGTCTTTAAGCCGGTTATAGGACTACCACCGAAATGAACTACTGAGTTTCGAATAGATCTTGTATCTTGAGCTGAACCCGTGAGTAAACCGCCTAGTAGAATGACACCTACTGAGATGAAAGAGTTAAAGGTGCAGTTGGTGGACTTAGGAGGGAAGAGTTTTATTAGACCAAGCAGTTCGTCTTGGGGAGCGGCCGCGGTATTCGTGAAAAACTAGATGGATCATTGAGGATGCGTATTGATTATCGTAAGATAAATGAGAAGACAATAAAGAATAGGTATCATTTTCCAAGAATATATGATTTTTTTGATCAGTTGAGTGTTGCCAAAGTATTTTTCAATTGGATTTTATCAATTGAGAGTGGCAGAGGACATCATTCCTTTGACGAAATTTTGAACAAGGTATGATTCATGTGAGTGGTTAGTCATACCATTTGGATTAACTAAGGTACCTTCTTTCTTTATGGATTTGATGAACCAGATTTTTTGAGAGTATTTGGATAGGTTCATATTGGTGTTTATAGATGACATTCTAATATATTCTAAGAATGAACGAGATCATAAGACTCACCTTAGAATAGTGCTTGAGACGTTGAGGTAACATCAACTAAAAGCAAAGTTTTCGGAATGCCATTTTTGGAAGAGGAAAGTGAAGTTTCTTGATCATGTGGTTTCATAAGAAGGGCTGTCCGTAGAACCAACTAAGATTGAAGCTGTTAATAATTGGAAGAGACCTGAGACCGTGACCGAGATAAAGAGTTTTTTGGACTAGCTGGATATTACAGGAGATTCATTAAGGATTTCTCTCATGTAGCGATGTCGATGACTAAAATAACAAGGAAGGATGGTAAGCGCATTTGGACCAATAAATATGAGAAAGCATTCCTGAAGCTGAAATATTTGTTGACAAATGCGCCCGTGTTAGTTGTGCCAGATGAGAATCAGGATTTGGTGGTGTATAATGTGGAATATGGTTGGGAGCTGTGTTAATGCAAAGAGGTAAAGTGATTGCCTACGCTTTTCGACAGCATAGACCACATGAAGTGACATATCCGACTCAGGATTTGGAGTTGGCAGCTGTAATCTTTGCTTTGAAGGTGTGGAGACATTACTTCTTTGGAGAAAGATTGGAGTTTTTAAAAAATCATAAGTCCTTGCGGTATTTATTTTCTCAAAAGGAATTGAATATGAGACAACATAGATGGCTGGAGCTTTTAGCAGTTTATGATTTTGAGATTGAGTATACGCCAGGGAAAGGAAATAAAGTTATAGATGCACTTAGCAGAAAAATCATAATGTGTTGTTAGCTATTTTAGCAGAATGGAAAGACTTAGAGGCATTAACTACTTGTGGTGTGCAGTTAAGATCGACGGTTAGTTATAGTCAGGAAACTGCCATATTGTCATGTTTAGAAGTTCGACCAGTAATGATTTATAGAATCGCTTCTACACAGAGAGTTGATCCATTGCTAGCTGAACGGATCAGAAGGCCTGAAGTAGGAACCGAGATTGATGATTTGAAAGGTTTTAGTCTTGATCAAAATGGATGGTTGAGGAAGAAGTGACGGTTGTGTGCTCCTGATGTTAACAACCTAAGGAAGGAAGTCCTTAGGGAGTGTCATCGATCGAAGTTTACTATTTATTTGGGAGGAACTAAGATGTTTCAGGATATGAAGAGAAGTTTTTTCTAGGAAGATACGAAGAGGGATATAGGCTTATGGGTTAAACAATGTTTGAGTAGCCAACAAGTGAAAGCCGAGCATTAGAAACCGAGTGGGTTACTTCAACCTTTAGATGTGCTACTTTGAAAGTGGGATTCTATATCTATAGATTTTTTCGATAGGTTGCCAAGGTCGAATAGGAGAAATTAAAGTATTTGGTTTGTAGTGGATAGCTTGACCAAGAGTGCACATTTCATTTCCATTAAGTCGATAAGGATGACACCTATTTTGGCTAACTTGTTTATGAAGAATATTGTTAGACTCCATAGGATTCCTAGTAGTATAGTCAATGATAGAGATACTTTGTTCACTAGTGAATTTTGGAAGAGTCTGCATGAAGTTTTAGGTACCAAGCTAAAGATGAGCATTGCTTACACCCACAGACAAATGGGCAGACAAAAAGAGTTAATAAGCTACTTAAAGATTAGTTGAGGTCTTCTGTACTAGACTATAGTGGATCATGGGAAGACCATTTGCATCTAGTCGAGTTTTCCTATAATAATAATTATCAGACTAGTATAAGATGGCACCTTCTGAAGCTTTGTATGGAAGGCCGTGCAAATCACCTACATGTTAGTTGGAGACTAGAGACAGATTGGTTCTAGGTCCAAATGGTGAGAGAAGCCATAGAGAAGATTGAGTTGATCCGAGAAAGAATGAGGGAAGCTCAGTCTAGATAGAAAAGTTACGCCAGTAAGAGGTGTAAGGATTTAGAGTTCTCATTTAGAGACCATGTTTTTGTTTAATTATCACCGATGAAGGGTGTGGTACAATTCATAATGTCAAGGAAACTGACACCTAGATTTTTTAACCGTTTCCTATTACAGAGAGGATCAGGAAACTCGCTTACTAGATAGAGTTACCAAATAGTTTGGCAGAAGTCCATAATGTTTTTCATGTGTCTCATCTTGGGAAGTGTGTGCATAATCCAGAGACAACTTTTACTTCAACTACATTGGAGGATTTAGTAGTAGAACTGGATATGGCTTTTGCTAGACAACCAATTCGTGTTGTGGCAAGAGATGAAAAGAAGTTAAGAAATAAGACAGTGGAGTTGGTTAAAGTCCAGTGGAGTGAAAACGAGAAAAATTGTACATGAGAGACATAGGATAAGATTAGGGATACTTATCCTGAGTTGCTTTGATGGTATGTTCTATGTATGTTACATAGACATTTAGCTAGTAAGATATACTAGCGTTATTGTTATGCTTATTATGATTCTTACCAAATTTCAAGGACGAAATTCTTTAAGAATGGGAGCCTGTAATACCCTTAATTTTTGTTTAACATTATTCAGGAGATTTAATTAAATAAATTAAATAGAATAATGTGATGTGTGGAGATAAGGAGAATGAGATTTGATAATTAATTTAGGTCAGTCCTTTATTAATCAATTAATAAGATTGTTTTAAGCATAGGATAGAAGAGGCTTAATGAGTGGGGAAAATTGGGAATGGTTCCTTATTTTATTCCCAAAACCCTTTCGTCCCTTTTTCATTCTCATTTTTATTTTCATACAATCAAAATTAAATACAAGAGGCCGACCATTAACAAGGGAAGAAGAAAGGGGAAACTCTAGAGGAGTCAAATGAAAAGCTTAGGGAAATTAATCAACAACAAATCTCAATCTCTTTATTCAATCTAAGGTGAACAATAGTATCCATCTCCTTTTGCTATGTTGTTTTTAGATCTCGATACGAATTCCAAATTGTTTTGTGATTATATGTCATACTATGGTTGATTATATCCTTGATTGGATTATTGATGATTTATTGGAATTTTATGAAATTATCATAGTAGGTTTTAAGGGTTTGCACCTAATATATGATCTCTAATTGATTTGAAATTTTGATATGATATATAAAACGTTATTTTGGAGATGGGTTTTTAATTTCATAATTTTCCAAGTTTATATGAATATTTTATGAATTTTCTAAGGGGAAAAAGGGTTTATTTCGGGTTTTAATTATTAAAAATAACTAAATAATTATTTTGGCCTTGAAATTTTTGTATGTGAAATAAGATGTAAATTCTAATTTTTAGGGACTTCCCCCAAGGGGTTATGATTTTCTATGAATTAATTATATTTAAAAAGCTATTAATTAATATTTATTAATGACGGTAATTACAAAGGGTTGCAAATTTGTTTTGGGAATGCAAAACATGTTTCCAGTAAATTTAAGAATGAAGGGGAAAATATTTGGATTAACCAATAATTTTTGACAAGAGGCAAGAGTTGATGAAAAGAAATAGTATTAAAAAGAAGTAAATTCATATATTTTCCAACCTTGTCAATTGGACCATGCCCATGTCCACTTCAACCATACCTCCCCTTACGTCCTCTGTTCCGCCTTCTATTGTCCTGCCATCCACACTCCAAACTGACTCACGTCCCTTGCCTGACTCACCGCCTACCTCTGTCATTACTTCACCAACACCTCCCCTACGTGTCCCTCCTCCTTCATTACCCGACCCTCCTCCTCCTCCCTTGCTTGTCCCACCTTTTCCTGTCACTCTCCCTTCTGTCCTCCTTGTCTTATTGTTTTCCAGTTCTTCCCCAAGCTCTTGTGTTGAGCATGTCTCTACAACTCTACACTCCTTAAAACCAACTACATGGTCTTCTCTCTTCAGTGTTTGCAACAAAATTGGTCACAAACCCCAGAAGTAGTGAAAGCGCCAGTATTTACACACAAATCCTCAATATCTTAACACAAATCTCAGATCTAGATAATGTCGAGAATAAAAATGAAGAAATAACCAAATTAAAATGAAAGAAAATGGGAAAAGACACGAGATTTATAGTGGTTCGGCTATCTCCGGCCTACGCCCACTTTGAATTGATCCTTTTATTCCTTTTATATTGAGATTACAGTTACAAGCCTTTGAAATCAGTAAACAAAATGGCAGAGTTTCACCTAGAAAAGAAGAAGAAGAAGATCCCTTTTTAGTTGCCATAGAGCTGCTATTTATAGGCAGATCTGAAAATATCCACCCCAAATCCTGGAATACCTCTTCTCATGTGCAGGTGGGCCCACATGATCGATCTAGAGTGGTTTGGGATTAATCCCTGATCGATCCATATGGATTTCGTATCGATCAAGAATCGCTCCAAACGAGCTGAGATCAATCATGTGAAAGACGATAGTGTAAAGTCCTTGCTCTCCAAATTTCACGAAATTCCAGTATGTAGTTTATGAGATATGATCGATCCAAGTTTCAATTTCGTAGTGTTGGCTGATGATTTCATATCCATCTAGAGCTTCGTATCCACCGACCACGTATCCATCAGTCCCATATCCGTAGCCTTCGCATCAATCCAAGCTTCACGTAGTGATCCATGTTGAGCGCTTCTTCCCTTGACCGTTTCGTATCGATCGATACGAAGTGTGCCTTCAGATCCATCCAATGTAGCTATCCTTCGTATCCATCAGTTTGTTGCCCTCTTCGTATCGATTCCTGTATCCCGCCTTCGTATCGATGCCAAAGTCCTTGCTTCATATCCATCCGAGGCCATGCCCTTCGTATCCATTCCCTGCCCCATTCTTCGTATCGACCCCAAGAGTTCTGGTTCGTATCGATCAGGATCGATACGTACTATGATCTATCCAAAGCAAGGTGCTAAGTGTGTCGTCCATATCCATCCAAGTCCTGCTTCCTTCGTATCGATCTGAGCTTTGATCAATACAAAGCTTGCCAACATGCCTTACCGTATCCATCCAATCGATGCGCATAGCATCGATACGAAACCCATCGATCCAAAGAAAACAGCCGAGCCTACTCCAATCGTTACGAAAGTATCGATACGAACTGATTTTCCATGAATATTGATCCATCCATAACTTAAGCATACAAACTCTGATTGGCCTGAAATTTGAAAGGCAGTCTCACCTAGCCTTGTTCATCATTCCCAATCGATCCCACCTTGATTGGAGCTTAGTCCAATTTTGATGGTATCGATCATAGCCTCGTTTCCAATTGATCTCCAATCTTGATATCCATCCTTTTTAACCGATTTGTTGATATCCCAGCCTTGACCAAAAGGTGGGGTAACATTTGCCCCCCAAAACATGCCTTGCGATAGGAAGGTGTGTTTTGAATAGCTTTAAATCTGTCATGCGAAATCCATATTCCTTCCATAGCCGTACCATCCGATCCATAATCCAATCCATTACTAAGCTATTCAATCCAAGTGCCATAGCCATATCCTTGTCCAAATCCGCGTCTGCTCCACGTCGATATCCAATTCTGAATCGAGTCACCAAATCCTTAGCCAATTCCTTATCCATCCGAACCCGTCAACTGATTTTTAATCCATTCATATCTAGAATCCAATAACCAAATCCATGACCCATCCGGGTCGCTTTATCCAAGTTCGGGACCTCGCCGGGTCCAAACCAGAGCCGCGACCTCTCCGGGTCCAAATCCAAATCTGTAGACCTTACCGGGTCATTTTATCCTACTCCAGCCTCGACTTTCCTATCAGGGGCTTTTATATTCTCCAGCGTTGACTCTCCGGTAGTGGACTTTTGTATTCTCTGGCATCGACTCTCTAATCGAGGACTTTTGTATTCTCCGGCCTCGACTCTCCAGTCGAGGACTTTTATATTCTCCGGCCTCGACTCTCCGATTGAGGACTTTTATATTCTCCGGCCTCGACTCTTCCGTCGAGGACTTTTGTATTGCGTTTGAGTCCATTCCATCGCTCTTCGATGAAGGGACTCGTAATTTGCGATTGCTACCTCGTCTCTCCGATCAGGACCGTAATCGCGTGACCTATAATATTTAATACATTAATCCAAATCCAATCAACACAAAGTCCAATTGACAAAATAAAATTCCATACAACCAAGAAAATCAAATGTCCATAGTACCAAGAAAGAAACCAGAGTCCAAAGAAAACAGAAGGAAACAAGAATTCATAAACCCGAGCATCACGGTTTATCATCATCTCAGAGCATGTCTGGGGACCGTCCTCGATCTAGTACATGTGTAAGTGACTTAGCCGCATCAGTTCAGGGTTTATTACTAATTCAAAGCCATAAATCCATTCAGCTGATAACAAGCTGACGATGCCTAGATCCAGTGCCATCTTTGTCAGAGGTGGGCGGTGGCTGCTTTTGTCCCACTGCCACAGCTCGATTCCTTACATACTGTTGTAGTTGACCATTCCTTACATGCTCCTCAACGATATCCTTCAAATGCCTGTAGTTGTTCGTGCTGTACCCATCTAGGTCATGGAATAGGCCAATGCTTTCCCGATGCCCGTTCGTATTCAGAGGGTTCCCTTTTTGTCGGCCTTCGATACTGGAGGCGCCCTTGAGTATCCAAGTAAATCCTTTCTAGATTTTCAGTTAAATCCATGTAAGAAGAGAATTTAGATTCCCTCCGTTGCCTTTTCGATGTGCTACCATTGTCGTTCATTTTCCTTTTGCCTCTATCGTCCTTGTTTGAATGCTCCTTAGTTGGCCTCCACCTTTTACCGCATAAACTTCAGCCTCTCCCCTCTCTTTCAGCCTTTGCATCTTCCTGTCATAGAAACCTTTCTGCTTCATGGTAAAACTCTTTGAGATCCATTGGTGGATCCCGCTCCAATGATATCTTAAAATCCGAATTATCTGCAATCCCTGAGACTGCTGCCATCAAAACCATCGATGAATCGGGTCGATCCACCGAACCCACTACCGCATTGAATCTGGTTAAGAAATCCCTAAGTGATTCTCCCTTCCACTATTTCATCGATGTTAAAGTCATTACATTCTTGGATCTCATGATGTGGACCCGAAATTGCCTTATAAATCTCTCGATCAACTTCGCCCATGTGCCAATAGAGCCGCTTTCCAGACCAAAGTGTTGCTATATCCGTCAAATACAGGGGAAACACCGCACCATGACTTCCTCCGATGCCCCTAGTACTTCCATGTGTCTAATGTACCTTGCCAAGTGAATAGCAGGATCCGTTCTCTTATCATACATTTCCAGTGTTGGTGGTTTGAAATCCGGTGGATTCCTACCTTGCCTGATCGTAGGAGCAAAGGGGCTTTGATTCACATCCTCCAAATCTCTATTCACCAATCCTCCCCTCATGGCCCGTCTGATCATGTCCATTAACCTGTCGTTGTCATCAAGTGGTAGCCTTTGTCAGTGATCTCCAACCTGCCCCTCGAGTCCACGAGGGAATCTTGAAACCTGTCCTTCTAGACGAGCATCCATATCCCGATCAACGCCAAACTGCACAGCGCCGCCTGGTACCCTTCCTAGAATTAAGCCAACATGATTCGGGGGTGTGCCCCATAGCTCAGGGATTATTCCTGATGGTCCCACTCTATCTTGAATCTCGGTTGCTCCATGCTTTTGATCCTGATTTGAACTGTCTCTGCTCCTGCTGCTCTAGCTTCACGATCCTTATTTCCAGCATTTCCTGCAGTTACGTTCTTTTGATTTTGAACTCCAGCTTGTCCAACTTGTCGGAGTAGGTTCTACATCATATCCTCCTGCCTTTTTTGCATCCCTTCCTGCATAGCATCCATCATCATCTCCATCGCATCTCTGGTGATGAAAACTGAGGTCTGATCAGCTCCTGAAGAGGCCTCCTGACTTCCTTCATGTTGACTCCTTTCCGTTCTCTGTCTCCTTGTTGATTGCTTAGCCATTTTTTCCCAAAATCCAATCCAATAGCTTTCCAAATCTGAACTCCAAATCCGGTATAGCGGGTCCTGAGTTCAATTCTCAATGAAAGCACCAAAGTGTTTGTGCCAAAATTGGTCACAAACCCCAGAAGTAGTGAAAGCGCCAGTTTTTACACACAAATCCTCAATATCTTAACACAGATCTCAGATCCAGATAATGTAGAGAATAAAAATGAAGAAATAACCAAATTAAAATGAAAGAAAATGGGAAAAGACATGAGATTTATGGTGGTTCGGCTATATCCGGCCTACGTCCACTTTGAATTGATCCTTTTATTCCTTTTATATTGAGATTATAGTTACAAGCCTTTGAAATCAGTAAACAAAATGGCAGAGTTTCGGCTAGAAAAGCAGAAGAAGAAGATCCTTTTTTAGTTGCCATAGAGCGGTTATTTATAGGTGCAGATATGAAAATATCCACCCCAAAACCTAATACCTATTCCATGAATATTGATCCATCCATAACTTGAGCATGCGAACTCCGCTTGGACTGAAATTTGTAAGGTAGCCTCACCTAGCCTTGTTCATCATTCCCAATCGATCCCACCTTGATTGGAGCTTAGTCCAATTTTGACGGTATCGATCATAGCCTTATTTCCAATTGATATCCTATCTTGATATCCATCCTTTTTAACTGATTTGTTGATATCCCGGCCTTCACCAAAAGGCGGGGTAACAGGTACACATTTGTGAAATCCACCTTATCACTTGGACATTAATTGACATTGATTGGTTGACCTGTCATCTAGGTAACTTAGTGTGTTTTGATGACTCCACATAAAGACATGAAAGACTTGAATATGTGAAATGCTTGATAGAAATAACCCCTGAAAAAGATATATCTCAATCCATTAATGTTGGAAGTGCTGAAGACAATTGCCCCTGTGTTGAGTTCAATAGACATAGATGCAGCATATATGCACTAAATGCAAAAAATTTGGCCACTTTACAATAAATTGTGACGAGGAAATATTCGCTAATAAGATAGAGAAAGGTGTGAAAATTACTATCATTATTTGAAAAAGGAAAATTGATATTAGGAAGTTGAATCAAAAGTGGGTGCAAAAAAAAGGTAGAGAAAGTGAGGTGATTGAACAGGGTACTCAAAGTTCTGATGGAAAACTCATGGTCAATGTGGATGATGTTACTATTTTTCGAGACAAGGTTCATTCTCCTAAACCTAACACCAGCAAGAATCATGATCTAGCCAGAGATAAGCCTACTAATCATGCGTTGTGCATGCAAAGTGAGAATTCCCAGCGTAATATATCAAGTGAAGCTATTCCCAGATCTCCAACAACTCAAACCCTGCACACTATGAATCAATTTGACCTGCTAATGGACACTTTTGATCTTTTAATGATGATCAAAACATTATAATTGTTATTCATATCTTGATCCCTGATCTACCACTTCCCCACACCCTTTCTCTTGTTGTCTCATTTGCTTGCAAATTTTTGCATGACATTATGCACATTTGCAGTGAAACCTTTATGCACTCTCATTCTCCTATCAAGTCAGGGTAGCAAACCAATATCTAAACTTGCCGTTCATCCCTTACTATATCCGCCTATAATCCCTGTAAATCTAGTTATGATCGCTATTTGCTCGACCATAATGACATTCCTTTGCACTCTCCTGTTTATGACAGTCTCCCTCTAATTAACAACCATCCACTTGCAACGAACCACCTAATCTATCTTGTTCCCCATATTCTTAATTATTCCCCCCTCTCATCTTCTTCTGTTAGACCCTGATCTTGTCATGATAAAACCTCTATTGTTCTCAAGCAGGTTGATCTCACCGTCACTCCTAAAGCCAAAAGGAGAACCAAATGTCTCAACTCTAATATATCTCTCATACAAGATAACCTTTTAACTTTTGTTAATAATGACCAAAGCCATCACAAAACTGATAACCCTAGTCTATATTGCAATGAAGTGCCCTTTGAGATTAGCAACTCTGGATCATCCACCAAAATCACTAGGCAAATCCAGCACCGCCTCAACTAACTCAATAATCATGTTAGTTGACAATATAGGAGCTTGTAATATAAGAGGAACTAATCTCCTATGTAAAAAATTTGAACTTAAGAATCTTATTCTTGAAAATGATCTTAAAATCCTTGCTATTTTGGAAACGAAACTTGATGAAACCCGAACCAGAGAAGCTGCTGCCCTCATTGCCCCTCTATGGTACTTCGATCATAATCTGGTCTCCTCTTCGTATGCTGCATTCTTGTTCTTTGGGATAGTAATTCCTGCTCCTTATCTAAAACATTTTAAAATGATCAATGCATCCACTTTGTCATCATTTACATTCTTACCAAATCTTATTTTCATGCTACCTTTGTCTATGCTTCTAACTCCTAGCTTAAAAAACAACATCTCCTCAATATCATACCTGCATTTAATCTAATGTCCCTTTGATTTGTTTTGGAGATTTCAATTGTATGAATGTCTAATTTAAAAAACAAGGTGGTGTTCCCCTCTCCCTTGCTCAAACCTCCCTGCTATCCCAGTGCATCTTAGATGCATATCTCATTCCAATCCCCTCCTTGGTCCTCTTTTTACGTGGAATAATAATGTTCATTCAGGTGAGAGAACATTTTTTAAATTAAACTATGCCTTCTTCAACCAAACAGCTCTATATGTCTAAAGTAACCTAAATACCATTACAGCTCCCCATATAATCTCTGATCACACCCCTATCCTCCTCAAATGGTCCACGGTTCCTAAAGTCAAGGCTCCCCATTTTAATTTTTTTTAACATTTGGCTTAACAATGATGAATTTTAGGGTGCTCTGCATAAAGAGTGGTCCAAGATTGTTTATAGCAACCCCATGTTTGTTCTACAATAGAAAATAAAGGGTTTGAAAAATAAGCTAAAGATTTGGAGTAAGTAGAAGTTTGGAAAGGGCAATCATAGATCTCAGGAAACAAGAGAGCAGCTCAAGCAAGTTCAATTAGCTCTACTCCAAGGACCTTATGATCAATAGACTTCCTCATCCGAGTATGAACTTTCTAAACAGCTCATGGAAGCCTTGAAATATGAAGGTCTTGCTGCATATCAGAAATGCTCTTGTCAGAAAGAAGCCTTTGGAAATAAGATTTCTAAATACTTCCATCAATCTCTCAAAGCAAAGAAAGTCAGAGAGAACATCCATATGATTAGTGACAAGGATAGTTGCATTCAAAATACTGCTAAAGGTATCTCTAATGCTTTTATAGCTTACTTTTCAAACATTCTTGGCAGTCCAGTATTGTTGCAAGTTGACATTGAATACCGTTGTTCTATGACCCTTCCTTGCATCTCTCATGGGAAATTTTCAATCTAGCATAATAAATCTCTGAAATGGTATTTAAAGATGCGCTATTTAGCCTTAACCCTCAAAGCTGTAGAGGCCCAGACGACTTTAATGCCTATTTCTTCATTAGCTGCAGGTTCCAAAGTGTTCTTAAAAGCAATCTTGTATTTCATTAAGTCTGGAACAATGTTAGGTGGTATCAATGCTACTAATATTGCTCTAACCCCTAAGAAACCCAATTCATCATCAATTAGTGATACACATCCTATAAATTATTGTAATGTCATATATAAGTGCATTTTAAAGTAATTGCTAACTGTTTGAAAAATGTGTTGCCTAATATAATTACCTCAAATCAAACTGCCTTCTTATCAGCTTAATCCATCTCTAACAATATCCTTCTCACTTAAGAGATCATCAAAGGATATTCTAGAGCTAATTTTCCCCTAGATGCATGGTCAAAATTGATATACACAAAGCATTTGACTCCCTACAATGGCCTGCCATCATTGCTATTTTATCAAAAATGAACTTTCCCAAGCCTATTCTTACATGGATATCTTACATGGATATACTCTTGTATATCATTGGTCACCTACTATATTTCTATTAATGGTGAGGCTAAAGGATACTTCAAAGGAACTGGAGGTGTCAGATAGGGAGATTCTATCTCTACCTATTTGCTTATCATAGTAATAGAAGTATTTAATCGGATGATAATGAAAGCGGCCGCCTTGGGAACTCTCGATTATCATCCTATGTGCAAGAACACAGGAATCACTAACCTTATTATTATCCATAAAATACTCCCAAGAGTGGAAGTATGAAAGAAAGAGCAAGAAAATTGATGAGGATCAAAAGGCATTAGAAGTGGTCTCTGAAAACATTAAATAAGAGCTTTTGACAAGGTTAAAAAGAGGCCACCTAATCATTGAGGAGACAATTACATCATGATCAAGAAGTCATATCGACCTTGTCGAAACCAAGATGGTTAGAAAAGAAGGGGGAACAAGAGATTACTGCACCAACAGAGCCTTTCAAAGGAGTCAAAGGGATGCTTCAGCAGTATGTTGGTTAAGCAAGGAGCTTTCGAGGAGGTCGAAAGGTACCTTTCGAAGGCAATGATCTGCTTGTGCTCCAAACCATTCGAAACGATTGGTTTCCTCTTCATCTACTTTCATCAGAAGAGTATTTGGTAAAAGGAACCCTTTCGAAAGCACATATTATCCTTTCGAATTGGTTAAGGCCATCAACACTTCAACACCTTCGAAACCACAGAGACCCTCCCTTTTCGATATAGACGGAAGCATTCAAACCCTTTCGAGTGTAATGCAGATAAAATTATTTCGAATTGTGTCACCTACAGCTAATATCTCAACAATGTTTCAACTCATTCGAAGCCTACAATGAAATTTTTTTGATAGCTTCGAAGGCTAGTGTCCATGCTAACTTACATGGCATATTAATAGCTAAGTGAAGAGCGCATCTATACACCTTTCGATGAAGTAGAAAGCAGTCAAGCAATACACCTTTCGATGAAGTCAATAGCAATCCAGCAATATACCTTTTGATGAAGTCGAAAGAGATAAAGCAAGATAAAGGGAAGCCTAGTCTTCAGCAGCAGTGGAAGGTCGACCATATAGTCCTTTCGACTAGGTCGAAATCTATGATTCAAGGGATGCACACGAAAGCAGGAAAACAGACCTTTCGACTGTGTCGAAAGCATTTGGTTGAAAGGTTCCAACCCGCACCTATAAATAAGACCCTAGGGGTTTGGTTTAGGGGATCCGATTTCACTCATTTCTTACTTGTTCTTTCTAAAGCTTGGAAACCCTAATTCCTAAATAAAATTAGGGATTTAGTCAATTTGTACGTCTTTGGTTCAATAAAAAAAAGATATGATAATTTTGATTATGTAACTGTTTTAAGGCATTTATTGGATTCAATTGTGTTATTCTCATGTCGACTTAATCGAAAAGATAGCTTTCGACGACGTCGAAACCTCTCACCTTACTAATACACTCAAGATCTTAGCACTAAATCACTAATTATCAAATGCTCACCTTTCGAGTGCATTGAAACCTTTAATTGAACCTATCTACTCAAACCTATAGAACATAACCAAAGCCATCTAAGAGACTAGCTTTTGACGAGGTCGGAACCTTTCCACCCAAGCCATATCCCTGAATCATTAAAGCCAGCCTTTAGAATATCTCAACTGATTCGAAAGGTAGGTTTCGAAAGAGTCCTAAACCAATCCAATTAATTTGATGGGTATTTCTAAAGAGGAATTTAGCCCTTCGACCTTGTTGAAAGGTATAAAGTATGTGCTTTCAACTATCTTTACCTACCTGATAAGTGTGAGCGACCTTCGCTTGTTCGAAAGGAGGATTCGAAGGAACCATTTATACTTCAAACTCCACTTTGAGGTGTTGACAAGATTTATTATTAACATTTTTGGTGCTAGAAGAAGGGCTTAAACCTCCGATTCCCAATAACTTTCACCGAAGATTAGTAGAGTACTTCGTTGAGAAGAAGAAGATGGCAAGAGCAAGGAATAATAACAACATTCCAAATGAAGAAGCTGCATCACAATCAACTTTGGAAAATAATATGATCCTAAACTTTAACTTTGAGAATATGGAAATTGGGCATCCATCAACCCTAATAAGATTGGAAAACAATGAGATTAAAGTCCATAATCTACAATAACAAATAATGGCTATGCAAGAACTTTTTGAAGGGGCTCCATCTCAAGGATCATTAAAGGTTGAAGAAGGAGAAGATGAACCACAATCACTAGATCAAGACCTATATGAAAACCAAGAAAGTTAAGCTAAAAAGTCCCTCGAGCAATTAAATGGTCCAATCCAAAGAAACAGTAAAAGTTGCCACAAAATGAAGCTGACTGTTTCCTGGAGATTTGACCAGGCAACTAGTACCTAGAGAAGTACTCGACATCCATAGCGTTCGGCATCCATAGTGCTCGGCATCCAGAAGACTCGGCGTCAAGTAGTGTTCGGCGTTAGGCGTAATACTCGGCATCGATTGATGTTCGCCATCCAGGAGAACTCGTCAACAAGAGCGCTCGGCATCAAGGAGAACTCGTCAACAAGAGCGCTCGGCATCAAGGAGAACTCGTCAACAAGAGCGCTCGGCATCAAGGAGAACTCGTCAACAATAGCGCTCGGCATTAAGGAGAACTCGTCAACAAGAGCGCTCGGCATCAAGGAGAACTTGGCAACGAGAATACTCGGCGTAGTACTCGACAACGGGAGTACTCGGCATCCAGAAGACATTCAGTACGCACAACTACTCACGGTAACAATGTCGTTCGGCCTACATGCATTGTTCGGTCAAGAGCCTCAAACAGAGGTACGTTCGGTAACAACTACAACCATCCTGCACTGCCCACACACCGAATATACCGTTCGGCACAAAGAGGACTGTTCGGCATCATAGTGTTCGGCATACCTGGTTCGGCATGCAGCGACCACCACGCCTGTGCTAGAGTGTTCGGCTGCCAAGCCCACTTAGGAAGTCCAGCCCATCTTTGTCTATAAATAGAGGGGCAGGGTCACAGTGAAGGGGATCCTTTTTTGAGAACACTGGGGAGACTCTGCCATTTTCAAGACTCATCTTCTCTACTTAACAACTTCATTCAAGCATTTGATTCACGAATTGTATTTGTAATCATCTATTAAGAAGATCAATAAAGTTTAACCTCAAAGTGGACGTAGGCAATTACGCTGAACCACTATAAATTTGGTGTTCTTACTTTCTGCATTTAAATTAGCATTGTCTTCTCTGTTTAATTTACCTTCATCACTTATTTCTCTACACAATCTTTTTCTACGAGGTTAGTGACCAATTTTCGTGCTAACACTTTGGTGCTTTCACTGAGAATTGAATTCTCAGACCTTAAGGATCTGCTTTGAAGCTACTGGATTGAACAAATCCCCCAAAGAAGATCCGACTTATTGAACGGACATCCGTTGATTCTACTCAGAGTGTATACCAATAACTCTACAATGGCGAGACCACGTACCAAGTCAGCTTCTCATAATGCGGATGCCCATGAGACTGCTAGCGTGCAACAAGCAGGACCTAGCAATCAACCAACAATTCCGGGTGTAGGAATTGCCCCTCAGGACCAAGCTCCAGTTGTTACCAGAATAGAGTTCAACGACCTAATGAGAGAACTTAGGGAGAGCAGGAGACAACTAGGAGAGCAGATGCAAGCTAACGCCAACCTAATGGCACAACTCACTCAACAACAGCAACAGAATGCTGAGGGCAATCCCGTTCCCTATTCTTCATCTGACAGCTCAACTTCTTCTAATGAACCTCCCAGGCGTAGGCGCCGTAAGACTGAAGCTGCACGGACGGGTGCTACCGCCCAAACAGCTGGAAACCGCGACCAAGTCGGAACTGGAAACTTAGGGACTGGAGTACAGGTGGAAGCTGGAGGCCCAAACCATCAAAACGCTAATGATGTCGAGCCTTAAGACGCACGATTGGCAGATCGCCAAGAGAGGAGGCATCAGCACGGACAGTCACGTAGAACGGACTCTAACCTCCCACCTTCCATACAGACACCAGACCTGACAGCCATGGTCAGGCAATTGATGAAAGAAAATCAGGGCTTGTCAAATGATGATTGGGGAGTATCAAGGAGTCACACTCCGTTCACAGATGCTGTGTTGCAAGCAGAGTACCCCAGGAAGTTTAATATGCCTACTATCCCTGCGTATGAGGGAAAGACCGACCCCAGACAGCATGTCATGAGGTACGAGTGGATGATGGATTCAGCTAGAGCGAATGATGCCACCAAGTGTAGATGCTTTCCAATCACTTTATCTGGGATCGCTACCATGTGGTTTACTCGACTTCCTCCACGGTCCGTATCCAATTTCGAGGAGTTGGCAAAAAAGTTTATTGAGCAGTTCAGAATACACACTACACGTCCAAAGGACGTAATGTCTCTGTCAAGTGTGATCCAAAATCCTGGGTAGTCATTGAAGGAATATTTACAAAGATTCCTTGTTGCGGCAACTGAAGTCAGTAATCCCAATGATCATGCGATATTGATGGCTGTAATGAGAGGTGTGGAACCGAAGTCTGAATTTGGAGACTGGTTGGCAGGAAAACCTTCGACCACACTAGAGCGTTTTTACTCAAAGGCACATCAGTTCATAAGAAGAGAGGAGGCTAGGTGGGTAAGGCGAGATAAGGCACCAGGACCTATCCAAGAGTCAGTGAAAAGTAACGTTGCTGTGAAGCAGTCCGGAGACAACTTGGGAAAGGTCCAAGTCAATGTCCAGATCAAGCCTAGGCAGCCTAAGGAGTACGGAGGAAGAAATCAAGGGAAGAAGAGAGAAGCGGGGAAGTGGAAATCGAGAATTCCAAGTTACAATGAGTATACTCCGCTGAATGCGCCTCTTGAGAACATTTACCTATCTACCTGCAATACCTTTCAGTACAGAAAGCCACGTCCAAAAGAATCGACTGAGGAGCAGAAACGAACTGGGAAATATTGTTGCTTCCATGAGACTTATGGGCACAATACGGAAGAATGCAGACACCTGCACGACGCTATCGAGAAGTTGATCAGGCAAAAGAAGTTGCAAGAATTTGTGAAGGATCCACAGGAAGGAGGAGAGGGAACGTACAACCCAGGTCATGCACCAGCTCCGCGTCATCCTGAGGAGCCTGCCCGAACCATAGGCAGACTGGTCATAAATACAATAATCGGCGGACCTCACCCCGCAGATAAGAATTGGCAAGAGATGGAGCGATATGCAAGTTCCCTGAAGCATGCAGATTTTGAGTGTTGTTCGAACATGGAGGATGGGACCCCTGCTAAGCAGCAACGCGTAATGACAGACGATATAGTGTTCAGAAACAGAGACGCTGATCAGGTAGAGGCTCCGACCATCGACCCGATGGTCATATCTGCGACAATCGGACCAGCATATGTGAAAAGAATTCTGATTGACTGCGGAAGTTCAGTCAACATCATCTTCAAGAAGGCTTATGACCAAATGAAACTGGAAACAAAGGACTTGAAACCGTCCAAGGATCGTATACATGGCTTTAACGGCGCAGCAACTGATGCCGTGGGGTATGTCGAGTTACCAGTTGAACTGGGACAAGGCGAGCGTCGGAGGGTGCGAATCCTACCCTTCGTAGTTCTGGATGTGGATTCTCCATATAACGTTTTCTTAGGCCAGCCGGCCCTGGCAGAGTTTAGGGCAACGTTAGCCCCATGGTGTTTAACTTTGAAGTTCCCAACTGATAAAGGAGTAGGTATTGTTCATGGCGACCAAGCAGCTGGTCGTTCCTGTTATGTGGCTGAGCTCCGAGAGGCCCATCGGAGGGAGAAGGGAAAGGTTGCGGACAATCTCGTCCGCATCCTTAATACGGATAATTGACAAGTAGTGCCCGAGCGCTGGCTCGGGCATTGCTCTCGGATCTTCGAAGGTATAGATCCGAGAGACGACGATGAGAAACCCAGGAAAGAGAAGGCGGCGCCGGCTGAATTAACAGTTGACATTTCAGTTAGCTGCGATGACCCTTCACGAATACTGAAGATCGGATCACAGCTTGGCCCCGCGATGACTGAAGACCTTAGCGACTTCCTCCGGGCGAATCTTGATGTTTTCTCCTGGACGCATTCTGATATGTGTGGGATTTCCCCCGCCATCACGAGTCATATGTTGAACATAGACCCGAAATACGTTCCAGTTAAACAGAAAAAGAGAGGAATGGATCCGGAGAGGTCCGCCGCTCTCGGAGAGGAGGTGGACAAACTCAAAGAAAATGGGTTCGTCCGCGACGCCCTCTACCCTGAATGGGTATCCAATCCCGTGCTGGTGAAAAAGGCGAATGGGAAATGGAGGACTTGTGTAGATTATTCCGACTTGAACAAAGCATGCCCGAAGGACAGTTTCCCGTTGCCTAGGATCGATCAGTTGGTCGACTCCACCGCAGGACACGAGCTGTTGTCATTTATGGATGCGTACTCAGGGTACAACCAAATCCTGATGCATATTCCGGACCAAGAACACACCAGCTTCGTGACAAATATCAGACTGTATTGCTATGTAGTAATGCCCTTTGGATTGAAGAACGCAGGGGCGACTTACCAGCGTTTAGTGAATCGAATGTTCAAGGACCAGTTGGGAAAAACGATGGAAGTCTATGTGGATGACATGCTCGTGAAGTCACGACGGTCAAACGACCACATTCGAGACTTGGCTGAAATGTTCGACATACTCAGGTTTTACGGGATGAAGATCAACCCTCTGAAGTGTTCCTTTGGCGTGGCATCGGGGAAATTTTTGGGATTCATCGTCAATGCTAGGGGAATTGAAGCCAACCCAGAGAAGGTCCAAGCTATTCGAGATGTGCAAGCGCCCAGAACTATAAAGCAAGTGCAGAGTTTGAATGGAAATGTAGCTGCGCTAGGTCGATTTATATCCAGGGCAACTGACAAGTGCATCCCATTCTTTGATATAATAAAGAAGGGGAAGAGAAATTTTGAATGGACATCTAGTTGTGAGGAAGCATTCCGGAATCTGGTGAGGCATCTGGAGAGTCCACCAATGCTGTCAAAACCAGTTGACCACGAGATGTTATACGTATACTTGGCTGTATCCCCACATGCGATAAGTGCGGCTTTGGTTCGTGAGGAGGATCAAGTCCAGAAGCCGATGTATCATGTTAACAAGCGTTTAACGGGGGCAGAGAGGAATTACCCTAAGATTGAAAAATTGGCTTATTGCTTGGTGATTGCATCAAGTAAGCTGCGTCCATACTTTCAAGCGCATTCAATCGGTGTATATACCGATCAACCCCTGAGGCAAGTACTCCTACGGCCGGAAACTTCTGGAAGGTTGCTAAAATGGAACATCGAGTTGAGCCAATTCGATATCGCCTACTTACCGCGGAGAGCCATCCGAGGGCAAGCATTAGCATATTTCATCGCTGAGTTTACCATACCCGTCAAACCGGATGATCACGACATCATTCCCCCCGTTCGATGGAAATTATACACTGACGGAGCATCAAACGACCGTTGCTCCGGCGCGGGCATAGTTCTTATAACTCCGGAAGACCGATCAATCTGTTATGCCCTGAAGCTTGATTTCCCGGCTACCAATAATGAAGCAGAATATGAAGCACTGATCGCTGGCTTGAAGTTCATCAGGGAACTCGGGATCAAATCAGTCAAAATCTTTTGTGACTCACAGTTGGTGGTTTACGAAGTACGGGGAGACTACCAAGAAAAGGGACGAAAGCTCGCTCCGTACCTTGTTCAGGTCCAAGAACTACTCTCGAATCTCGAGCGTTATGACATTTCACATGTCCCGCGCGAACAGAACAAAGAAGCCGACTTGTTGGCTAAGTTTGCGAGTACCGGCGATGCGCAGCAAATGGGATTGTATCCCGTTGAAGCCTTGCATGCCCCGAGCATAGACGAGATGAAAGTCGATCGTGTGTTGGAAATGGAAATCGAGAAGGAATCATGGATAACCCCATTCAAACTGTACCTGACGACCGGGACTTTACCAGAAAAAAGGAGTGAAAGACGGCAAGTCCTTCGAAAGGCCGCGCGATACGTGATCCAGAATGGATTAATGTATCGAAGAGGGTTCTCAGTCCCATTGTTATGGTGCATTGCTCATGACGAGACAAAGCGGGTCTTAAGAGAGGTCCACGAAGGGGAATGTGGCGACCATACTGGGGGGCAAACGCTAGCAAAAAAGATCCTCCGCTATGGATACTACTGGCCGACCGTGAATCGGGATGCTGCAGACTACGCAAGGAAATGTGATAAGTGTCAAAGATATGCGAAAATCCCGAGCACTCCATCGACGGAACTCACACAAATGGTCAGTCCCTGGCCATTCGCAATTTGGGGAATAGACATAATTGGCTCTTTGCCTATATCCAAAGGTGGTGCGAGATACGCGATAGTTGCAGTCGATTATTTCACAAAATGGGCTGAGGCAGAACCCTTGGCCACAATCACCTCTAAAAAGGTCATTAACTTCGTTGTACGAAGCATTATATGCCGCTTTGGTCTTCCCCGCACCATCATTACAGACAATGGGACGCAATTTGAAAGCAGAGAGTTCAAAGAGTTCTGTTTAAAGTATGGCATCGAGAAAAAGTTCGCCGCCGTTGCACACCCAAAAGCTAACGGACAAGTCGAGGCCGTTAATAAAATAATCAAATCAATACTGAAGAAGCGTCTGGAGAAAGTCAGAGGCAAGTGAGTAGATGAACTCCCGACGGCATTATGGGCTTATAGAACAACCCACAAGTCCGCGACCGGCCACACTCCATTTGCCTTGGCTTACGGCTCTGAAGCCGTTATACCTGTGGAACTTGAAGTTCCATCGCACCGGGTGACTTATTATGATCCCAAAACAAATCAGAACCTCTTGTTGGAATCACTGGATTGTATCGATGAAAAACGTGAAGAGGCCGAATTAAGGGCGGCAGCACATAGGCACCGAGTCAAGCGTTACTATGACGGCAGAGTCCGCCCAAGAATATTTGATGTGGGAGGTCTCGTTTTGAAACGAGTTTTCCCGGTACCTTCGCGTTTGAATCCCAGCTGGGAAGGTCTGTACGTCATTGAACGGAAGCTTGGAGAGGGAACATTCAAGCTAGCGACCGTTGATGGCACGACACTCCCCCGAGCATGGAATAGTGAACATCTGCGACACTACTACATTTAGCATGTCTTCCTTTCTTGTTTTAGGCACTGTTATTTCCTATGTGTTTCCATTCAGTCATAACTTAGTTTCTTTTTAAAGTTGTAATCGAGCAGTTTAGTTGATTTTCATTAATAAAGGCTTGAAGCCATATTTTCCATGAATCACTATCGTTTCTATATCTCATAATTGGATGACGAACTACATTATCTTGTACGACGTACGGACTCGTATAAACGATTTCAAATCTCTGAATCCCCAGAGCGCGGATCGGAGTACTCTAAGTCCCTGGAGCGCGGACTAGAGTATAAACAATTTTAAATCTCCGAATCCTCAGAGCGCGGAGCGAAGTACTCTAAGTCCCCGGAGCGCGGACTAGAGTATAAACGATTTCGAATCTCCGAATCCCCAGAGCACGGATCGGAGTACTCTAAGTCCCCGGAGCGCGTACTAGAGTATAAACGATTTCAAATCTCCGAATCCCTAGAACGCGGATCGGAGTACTCTAAGTCCCCGGAGCGTGGACTAGAGTATAAACAATTTTAAATCTCCGGATCCCCAGAGCGCGGAGCGGAGTACTCTAAGTCCCCGGAGCGTGGACTAGAGTATAAACAATTTCAAATATCTGAATCCCCGGAGCGTGGATCGGAGTACTCTAAGTCCCCGGAGCGCGGACTAGAGTATAAACGATTTCGAATCTCCGAATCCCCAGAGCGCGGATCGGAGTACTCTAAGTCCCCGGAACGCGGACTAGAGTATAAACGATTTCAAATCTCCAAATCCCCAGAACGTGGATCGGAGTACTCTAAGTCCCTGGAGCGCGGGCTAGAGTATAAACGATTTCGAATCTCCGAATCCCCAGAGCGCGGATCAGAGCACTCTAAATCCCCGGAGTGCGGACTAGAGTATAAACGATTTCGAATCTCCGAATCCCCAGAGCGCGGATCGGAGTACTCTAAGTCCCCGGAGCGCGGACTAGAGTATAAACGATTTCAAATCTCCGAATCCCCAGAACACGGATCGGAGTACTCTAAGTCCCCGGAGCGCGGGCTAGAGTATAAATGATTTCGAATCTCCGAATCCCCAGAGCGCAGATCGGAGCACTCTAAATCCCCGGAGCGTGGACTAGAGTATAAACGATTTCGAATATCCGAATCCCCGGAGCGCGGGTCGGAGTACTTTAAGTCCTCGGAGAGCCGACTCAGAAAAGAGTCCAAGTACTCGAGAAACGTGGAACGAGAAGTACGCCACGTCTGAAAATGTTTGAACAACATGAGAATTGATTGAGGGATAATGCAACTCATAAGAACTTGAGTCATGACTACAGATAGTCAGCAAACCAAAGCAAGAGAATAATTCAAACGAAAAAGAAACTAAAACTTCATTTAACAGTTCAAAATAGGGTTACACAGTCACTCCTACGAAGCTCAGAATTAAGAGCCTATCTATGCAAAACAAAAGAAAAAAGCAACTACAAGACTTAAGCAAGAAGCTCGTTGAACGAGTATATCAATTACTTCTTCGGTTTCTTCTTTTTGACTTCCTTTGCCTTTTCCGACGACTCTTCTCCTTCACGCTTTTTCTTGGATTTCTTGCTTGCTAAGGAAGCGGAGTCAAGAGTAGGGGACGGAACATCCAAAGGTTTGGACCTGCCCGGGAGAATGATTTTCAAGGTTCTGTTCCGCGGATCAGTAACTTCCAGTATTTCAGATTCAACTTTGACTTTGACTTTTTTCTTCTCCTCGTTGGCGAGACGGTCCTTCATGCTCATCTCTGAAGTATGCTCAGAGGTGCCAGTGATTTCAATTTCATCGCTTCCTTCGGCAGGAGACGAAGTATCGAGCTTGTCATCATCTAGCGCCCCGATCACTTGAGCGTCTGGATCGGGAGTTACTCCCGCGCGAGCGACATCACTTGTTTTCTCTGCTTCCTCCTTGGCGTCATCGCCTCTCGGAGTTGGCTCGGGATCGGAGCAGCCTGCATGAAAGCATAAAAAATGAACGTCAGAACGAATAAATGCTAAAAAATCACAAGATCCTTTGGCTTCTAGAAAAGAAGAAGTTCCTACCGGGTTCTGGTTGGCTATCGGCTGCGCGTGGGGTCTCGCCCTCCAAAATAGGAGATAGCGCGTGAGCACCAAGCCCGGGATCTTCAGGATCATAGCTGGCATGCTGCTCGAACGGGTCAAGTGTCGGCCGACTAGCCGGTTGAGTAGTGAAAGGAGCAGCAATATGAGGAACCGAAGTCTCAGCCCCGGATGTGCCGGCTTCGTCATTTTTCTCTTCTGGTAGGGGGGACTTTTATTGAATAATGCCAAGGCTGCAGATAAATCCGATGGCTCGTTTCCCCTAAGAAATTTCTTTACCAGAGCGTCCTCATCGACTTCCTCGGAGCCCGACTCGATCTTCACGATCTTTACTAAAGTTTCCCAAGCCTCAGCTAGGGATTCGAGGTAGCCATCGCCCAAGAATGTCAAGTCGCGATGCATAAGGACGCGGGCACCATACTCAGCAATTAACGGGTCAAACAGGCGTTTGACCTCTTCCCTGCCGGCCTCTGCGGCCGCCTCAAGACGAAAATCAATCTCCACCGCGGCTTCTTTTTTTCCCTTCTCACGAGCATCATCTTTCATTTTTTCAACCCCAGCTAGCTCACCGTCGAGCTTCGTCTTCAAGAGCCGAGTAGCGACAATTTCATCGCAGTATCGTTGTGACTCTTCCTGAGCAGCCACTCTATCCTCTTTCTCTTTGGAGAGCAATTCTCTCAACTCTTTGACTTGTATAGCGAGCGCATCCTTTTCTTTTTGAATGGAATCTTTTTCTAAGGCAAGGGCGCCGCTGCGTTGAACTGCTTCATCGAGTTCCTTCTTGTGGGTTGCCTCCAAACGAGTGATTGCTTCAGCAGTATCTTTTGCGCTTTGCTCAGCGACTTCGAGTTTTGACTTATATAAAGCAAGTTCTTCATCTTGACCTTTAATAATGTTCTTGTCAAAGCTAGCCTCTAATTTCAAGCGATCAATTTCATGCTGTCGCTCGATAGATACTTCCGAGACCTTCTCGACCAGATGGGGAAACGCGTCATGTTGAACATAGACGTCGTTATTGCAGGCAAGAGCGCTTTGTTTAACATGCCCGGGGATGTGGTGAATAGCTGGGAGAAATTTCAGGCCATCGAAGCAGATTTTTGGGAATTTGGCTTTGAGTTCAACCATTTTCTCCGCTATGGTTGGGTCAGCCGCAGGAATCGGAGGAGGAGGCTTTGAAAACTCTGATCTTTTCCGTTGCTCCCGAACTTGCCTTGTACTCGATGAACTGGAGTGTTGTTCTCGAGGAGCATCAGATTGGTGGCCCTTCTGTGAGGATTTCTCTTTATCCGGCTCAGTCGGAGGAAGAGGATCACGGGACTGTGAAGATTGAGAATACTTTCTTACGATGAGACGACTCGCGAGGACGATTGTCCATATCTTCATAATCATCTCTGTCCCTACATCTGCCCGAGCCCGAGTCCCGTTCGGAATGATTAAATATGGAAGAGCCGTGAAGGCGATCGAATCCGTGAGAGCGCCCCATATCACCTACAAAGAATAGAGATAACAACGAGTTAAGAAAGACCATAGAAACGAGAAAGAACTTGAAGTGTGATGGAATGTGTATGTGCGTGTGTGCCCTAGTGTTACCCCCAACGGACCAGTTCGTTTGTCTTTACTAATCGGAGTATTATCTCCCTGGACTGGGAGTTGAACTCCCGCATTGCCTCTAGCGGGCGAAGGAAACTTGAGGGCTTCAGGATCGTCGAACCCGTAATTAAGTATATCTTCGGGGATAGTAAGATTCGACAAACCCCTTAGAGAACTCTCTAGGTGCTGTGAGGAAGCCTCTTTCTCTGGCGGGATAGGCGTGACTTTTGAAGTGCCACCAATTTTCTCCTTCTGAACTTTGTATTTTAACTTCTTATTTCCCTTCGAAGGGGAGGATGACGTTCCAATGTCTTGGACTTCGACCGCCGGATTCCAAGCGGGACCCACATTCTCGCCATGAGTCTCAAGAGCTTCGTCTTCTTTGCGCTCACCTTCTTCATGTATATCGGGAGTACGGCGCGACGACGATCCGGCCTGTTTTTTCCCTTTACCAGATGGAGGTTTGGGAATGGTGACACCTTCTGGAAGGCTGATCCGACGACCAGGGGCTAGCAAGCCAAACCCCGACAATGATTCATTTGAGACGATAGTTCGGATGTCTCGTTCCTCGGCAGGAAGAGCTCTAATGGCTTCAACAGCCTCAGAATATCCTCGGCCTTCCGGACGCGGGTTAATACATGAAAAGATGAAATGAAGAATTAGGAAAAGCATGACTCCGGTTAAATGCGAATAATGACTCGGTAGAGAGACTTACTGCCTTCAACCCATCTCCTTGCGAAACCAGGAGGGCAGCGCACATAAAACCATTCCTGTTTGTACATAGCAAATTTACTGCATGCCCCTGTCAAGATTTTGCATTTGTGGTACGGCTCGAGGAACATAAAGGAAGGACTGTCTTTTCGTCTCTTGATCATGTAGATATATCTGATATCGCCAGCGGTAGGAGGTCTGGAGAAGACGGCCATGAAAAGTAAATAGGTCCCGTATAGAAACGCATGGCCGTTCGGGTGCAGCTGCGATGGAGCTATGTCGATATACTGTAATACATCCCGGAGAAATAAATTGAACGGAGGCACGCTGCCCATCCAACACATAAACTTGTTACAGGCAGTATACCCGACTGGGGGCAGATGAGGACGATCGTGTCGCGAAGGGACTAACACGTCGGCGAAAGGGATCCCATGAATGGAGCATATCCGTCGCAGAGCGGTTTCGTTGATCTTCGAAGCTTGTGAATCGATCAGATTGTCTAGTAGGATTGTTGCCTCCAGGGCATCAGGTGACATGTTATGAACAGGAGAGGTCGACGGATTAGAAGTATCAGCGGCTTCTTGCCTAGATGACGGCCCAGGCCTGTCCGATATAGTAGCGGAGCTAGATTTTCTCGACATCACCAATAAATAACGAACCTAGCAAAGTGCTTGAGAAAGCTATACTTAAAAAACGTTGAACGTTAGAATTAGCAACACGAGTTTTCCCCCCACGTGGTGTGTGAACTAGTGCAAGCAATTGTGAATAAGCAGTGAGAATCTAAAGATTTCAAAGATATAAAAAGTGAGCTTCAAATCGTCGCCTTCGAAGACCGTCATCGCTGACCGTCTCCAGAAAACGAATGTTAATCAAAGTCCGGGTTTGAGTCTACTAAAGCTAGGGAGTTAACTGTACGGGTCAGTTCACATGATGATGCGCTTAGATTTTTGTCCTTGTATTGATTAGGCAAGTCAATTATTGTTCGGCAATTGTATTGTTCGGCTAAGGTCATTATTCGACCTAAGGATTGTTCGGCAATTGTATTGTTCGGTTAAGGTCATTATTCGACCAAAGGATTGTTCGGCAATTGTATTGTTCGGCTAAAGTCAATGTTCGGCATGTAGCTTTGTTCGGCTGAAGTCATTGTTAGGCTAAAGCGGTGTTCGACTAAAGTCAATGTTCGGCTAAAAGCTTCGTTCGGCTAAGTTATAGTTTGGCGTTTTAAGAGTGTTCGGCTTGGGGTTTGTTCGGCTAAGTTGTTGTTCGGCATTCTAGCGAGTGTTCGGCTTGGGGTTTGTTCGGCTAAGTTGTTGTTCGGCATTTTAGCGAGTGTTCGGCCTTAGTTAATTCGGATGAAATACTGTTCGGCAGCCTCCACCACTCGGCGCATGACGACATACGCCGAACCAGAGCTGTGCCATCCAACGCCCTTACCACCTCTAACATTTTCCTTCTCCTTTTTTAACTTTGGTTCGGCGCGATGAAGCTAAATACAATAGCCATATGTGCAAACACCCCAAATCCTTTCTCCTCTCCTCGCATTATCGTTCGGCAATAAGGGCAACCTACTCGAAAGCTTTCTACATGACACACTTGACCATCTCGTTTGAAACCTATTCGAGTTATACGAGGAACAGTACCTAGTTTGCAGTTAGGAGCTTAGGAAGGAATGGTCAAGTTGTAAATCTGCTCGGCTAGCGAAAATGGCAAATCTTTGAAGAGTGATAAAAGCGGAAAGGTAAAGGAGAGGAGACGGGAAGGACCGGGTTATATAGGGGGAAGGTAGAAGTTGAAAAGGCTATACCCGGTAGAACCGATCAATGCCACGGTATTCGGCATAAGAGCAGAGTGTCGTTCGGCACGTGAGGATTATCCGGCTTCGAACGCATTGTTCGGCTTCCAGGCCACGCTCGTCACGCACCTCCGTCGCAGGCATTCTCGAGAAGACATCGCCAAGGAAAGTTGAACTAGATTCAAAGCGCATCACGTTCGGCCACGCGATACACTTTGGGGGGCAAGTGTTTCCTGGAGATTTGACCAGGCAACTAGTACCCAGAGAAGTACTTAGCATCCATAGCGTTCGGCATCCATAGTGCTCGGCATCTAGAAGACTCGTCGTCAAGTAGTGTTCGGCGTTCGGCGTAATACTCGGCATCGATTGATGTTCGGCATCCAGGAGAACTCGTCAACAAGAGCACTCGGCATCAAGGAGAAATCGTCAACAAGAGCGCTCGGCATCAAGGAGAACTCGTCAACAAGAGCGCTCGGCATCAAGGAGAACTCGTCAACAAGAGCGCTTGGCATCAAGGAGAACTTGGCAACGAGAATACTCAGCGTATTACTCGGCAACGGGAGTACTCGGCATCCAGAAGACATTCAGTATGCACAACTACTCACGGTAACAATGTCGTTCGGCCTGCATGCATTGTTCGGTCAAGAGCCTCAGACAGAGGTACGTTCGGTAACAACTACAACCATCCTGCACTGCCCACACATCGAATATACTGTTCGACACAAAGAGGACTGTTCGGCATCATAGTGTTCGGCATACCTGGTTCGGCTTGCAGCGACCACCATGCCTGGGCTAGAGTGTTCGGCTGCCAAGCCCACTTGGGAAGTCCAGCCCATCTTTGTCTATAAATAGAGGGGCAGGGTCACAGTGAAGGGGATCCTTTTTTGAGAACACTGGGGAGACTCTGCCATTTTCAAGACTCATCTTCTCTACTTAACAACTTCATTCAAGCATTTGATTCACGAATTGTATTTGTAATCATCTATTAAGAAGATCAATAAAGTTTAACCTCAAAGTGGACGTAGGCAATTACGCTGAACCACTATAAATTAGGTGTTCTTACTTTCTGCATTTAAATTAGCATTGTCTTCTCTGTTTAATTTACCTTCATCACTTATTTCTCTACACAATCTTTTTCTATGAGGTTAGTGACCAATTTTGGCGGTAACATTGACCAAGAAGACATCCTACACCAAATGATAATGGATATCCTTGAAAATCAAGAATTCATGACCAAGAGAAATATTTTATCCTACAAAAGACTCTTTTTTCAGAAGAAATAATGACAGTTAACATCCCACCTCATATTCTCCCCCACTAAAGTATGATGGAACTATTGATCCATATGATCACCTTGCAGCTTTTGAAAATTGGATTAACTTATATGATGCTCTTGGACCAGTTCGCTGTAAACTATTAACGGTTACTTTTCAAGGAGCAGCTATCAAATGATACAAGAATTACCAAGTGGAAATCATCTATTCTTGGGAACAATTTACTTATGACTTCGTAACACAAATTTCTATATTCAAAGATTCAACTATGGACTTTAGTTTGTTGGCAACTATCAAACAAAAACCAGGAGAATTGCCTGGCGAATACTTGAACAGATTCAGTACGGAAGCTTTAAAAATGAGAGTACAACCGATAGAGAAAAGCTTAAGGCAGTTCGATCAGGGTTGATAGAACAAACTCCTTTCTGGAAAACCTTTATATTAATGGATGCAAAGATCTACAACATTTCTATCTTCGAGCTGAAAAATTTATTCAAATGGATGAAATGCATCTTGCTATGAGAGAATTTCATCGAGGATGTAGAGAAGAAGAATCCGACTTTAGGCATCTCAACAAGAGACCAAGGAAAAGTGAAAACCAGAAGGGGAGTCGAAAAAAGATTTCTGAATCCAATTATGTACTAAACAAGCCCCTCTCCCACATATTCACCGTGGTAAAGGACAATGAAAATTTTCTTATTCCTTATAAGATCCAGAACTTTCCCAAAATAAATAAAGGAGGAAGTTACTACGAATACCATAAAGCAAACAGACATGAAACCGACAAACGTCGCATTTTAGCAGAAGCAATTCAAGGCATAATTAGGTCAGGATTCCTAAAACAGTTCATTAGAGAAACTTCTTGTTCAAGCTAAGAAGAAAGCAGCTTAGTAACTTTAAAATGCGGACCCCTATCAAGTCACGAAGCCTTACAACATTAGTCAAACTAATAATTCTCTTCTTTATTAACTTTTTAACTTGATTTGTACTTTGAGTTGTGCTGAAAATTGATCATGTACTAATTCAAAATTCGAGTGTTATTATAGGTAAAAACAAAACCAGTCCATAACATTCAACATGCTTTTGGAGCACAACAATTTTTTAGCTACCTGATAAAGACAACTCAAATGCCTGATACAAAATAACTATCAATGCTTCAATCTATGCAATACAAAGGCCTGCTCTCATGAAACCTCAGACCGTTGTTGATCCTTCACTAATCTTTGAGGAAAACTTGCAAATAGACCACTACGTTACTAAGTAGTTCCTACTATGGTATAGTTATATATCTAAATGTATGCCAACTCTATTTTTGGCAAATTATTTTGAAAGAAATTTCCCTAACGAATCATCATAGAAAGATTATTTTCAATTACCCCGCAACCTAGGGAAGACAATTGTCTATCTATTTCAAAAATTTATTTGTGCAATCTTCCAAAGATACTATATAGCATTAGTAAATGCACATAAAGGATTTCTAAATAAGCAATCTCAATATTTTGAAGTTTCCTAAAAACCATTAGCGAGGAGAAGCCTATACATACTTTTCCAGAAATTTTTTTAAAGCTATCAAAAGTTTATTGACAAAAACTAAGATTAGAGAACCATTTTCTCAACTAAAAGACTATTGGTTCATGAATCCTGACATCTTAGTCTCCTATTTGAGATCCGTGTCTCTACTATGAGAAAAGCGAGAAAACCCTTGCAAAAAGCAACATTAAAAAAAGATTCTTTTATTAGAAGGATTCATGTATTCAAACTTCTTTTCAAAAAGTGACCCCTCAATATATTAGAAGGATTTATTTACAATACTTCTTTTTCTCAAAAAGAGACTCTATAACAAAAAATTGATTGGCCAAAAATAATTTTCATATACAAATTTTAAAGCCTATGACGATCTTCCGTACCATCTCCTAGAGGGAGAGACAAAAGCCTACGATGCTTTTCCGTAGCACCTCCTAAAGGGAGGGACAAAAGCCTACGGCCAATCCATAACACCTCCTAGAGTGAGGATCAAAAACCCCTAACGTCCAATTCACCTCTTAGGGGAAGGGTCAGGTCAAATACCCATTAGCAACCTTTTAGAAGGAGGTCAACCTAACATACACTACATCCCTATAATCAACGAAAGCCCAGAAGAGGCATTACATAGATAAAGAAGGACAAAGATGTCTACAACTCACAACAAAAGTAAAAACCCAAAAGAACAAAGGGTTAAAGAAAGAAATCTATCCACCGTCTAAGAAAAAGATAAAACCCAAGAAAGGGATACAAACAAAGGAAAACGAATGAAGATGTCCAACGGCATAATCATAATATGACAAGAAATCCAAGATCATAATCAAAAGGAGAAAAATATTAGATAGCAAATTTCAGTACGTCCAAAATCTGAAGAGTGACTCTCAAATCAAGAAATTAAGAAACTTTCATTTTGAAAGGAGACACAGGACAAGAAAATGGATAAAGAAATCTGTAACATGATATCAAAAGCAAAGATCTATGAAAAAGCTAAAGGAATGAAATAGATAACAAATTTATACTACAAAGATGAAAGTGACTTGATTCGAAGAACAGATTAAGTAAAACACTCTTGAATCCTTAGAAATAAGGTGACCCTTTAGAATAGAAGGGTATATATATATATATTAATAAGTTATTTGGACCATTGCACTGCTGAATAGCCAAGCAATAGTATGGAACTTGCACTACTGAACAATTGACTAGTCAAACGGAGCTTGCACTACTGAATGGACAGTCAACTGAACGGAAATACTTGCTGAACGGTTGAACGGCTGCAAAGAAGAACAACCGAATGAAACTATTTACTGAACAGTTGGCTAGTAAGATGGAACTACTATTCTGAATGATTGCACGGCTTTACGGAACTACGCGGCTCCAAAATAATAATAATACTACAAACTTATAGGCACTTTAAGGATTACACATCTATTAATAGGATACTTTCCTTTGAATAACGAGAATCCTTGTCGCTATTCAAGGCATAAGTTTTAAATAAAACTCTGGCATAGTATTTTAGGAACAACTTTAGAATTAAGGCCAGATAGGCTTAGGGATCTTTTGCTTAAACCCACTAAGTCTACCATTACTAGAAAGTTCTCTGACTTTATACTTATATTGAGTGAAATTTTGAGTAGTTTATTTGTCAGATGAGATCCTAATAAGATTCTGGTTGAATTTCCGATTTTGTGAAATTTCAGTTCCCATGTTCCTTTTCATGATGATTTTTTGATCTCCTATTTTTATGAATTCTTGATTTCTTGACATCTTCGTTAAATTTCCATGATAATATATAGGCTTCTTATTGAATTTCTGACTTTTTACTAGTATTACCAAAAATTTTGTGCAGTTTGTTTGACCGATGAGATCTTGGCAAATTACTGACTAAATTCTTAACTTTGTGAACTTTCAATTTCTTTACTCCTTTCCGTGAAGGTTTCATGTAGATTTTCCGAATTCTAAATTTCCTTATCAATTTTTATGATGATTTGTGAATTTCATATTTTTGATTTCCTTATTGAATTTTTGATGATCTCTTATTGGACTTCTAATTTCGTGAATTCTAAATTCCCTTGTCGATTTTCATGATGATTTGTGAATTTCATATTCTTAGATTCCGTAGTGAATTTTCATAATGATTTCCTACTGAATTTCTGATTTCGTCGATTTTAAATTTCCTGATTGATTTTTATGGTAATTTGTGGATCTCATACTCTTGATTTATGGGATTTTCATAATGGTTTCTTATTGAACTTCTGGTTTATGAATTTTTGATCGCTTTATTGAATATCTATAATGATTTGTGAACTTGCCATTGAATTTCTGAATTTTAATTCGATACAAAATTTTCTTAATTTCAGATGGGCTTCCATCAAAGGTTAGGGTAAAAAGAAAAGAGAGCCTCTTGATCTTCATATTATCAAATAGCATCAACACCAAACTATTTATTAACTTATCAATGAACAAATGAAAGTTTCTAACATAAAGTGCAGGGATGAAAATGAATCGTAGTAAAATCGCAAAGTAAAACCACTTCAAGTAAGAAACTTGTATCATACGGTCGAAGAAAACTTAACCCAGAAAAGGGAGGTCTAGAGAGTATGATAAAATTTCTTCAAAGGTTCATTTATTAGAGCCGATACCTACTAACCAAGCGATATTGTTCCACATCTCTAATATTAGTAATAAAAATGGGGCTTTGATCATGTATTATTCAGAATGCTTTATTCAAAAATATTATCAAATAATATCTTAAACGTTAGCTTTATAAGTTTAAAGTTATCCAATAAGGTCTCATAATAAGGTAATGATCCTGATAAAAGTTATTATCTATTTTGCATGAAACAAAGAAAGAAATTCTTTGGTATTTTTGTCCTAAAGAACAAAAGCTTCTTTCATACTAGGGGGCTAAATATTATCCATAAGTTATTCTCAAGAGTGAAAGTATGCAAGAAGGAGCAAGAGCATTGATGTGGATCAGAAGGCATTAGAAGTGGTTTCTGAAAACATTAAATAAGAGCTTTCAACAAGGTTATATAGAGGCCACCTAAGCATTGAGGAGACAATTACATCATGAACAAGAAGTTATATCGACCTTGTTGAAACTAATGGTTAGAAAAGAAGGAGGAACAAGAGATGACGACACCAATAGAGCCTTTCAAAGGAGTTAAAGGGATGCTTCAGTAGTATGTTGGTTAAGCAAGGAGCTTTTGAAGAGGTGTAACTTTCTAAGGCAATGAACTGCTTATGCGCCAAACCATTCGAAACGATTGGTTTCGTCTTCATCTACTTTCATCACAAGAGTATTTGGCAAAATCAACCCTTTCGAAAGCACATATTAGCCTTTCGAATTGGTTAAGGCCATCAACACTTTAACACCTTCAAAACCACAGAGACCCCCCCCTTCGACGAAGACGGAAGCATTCAAACCCTTTCGAGTGCAATGCAAATAGAATGCTTTCGAATGGTGTCACCTATAGCTAATATCTCAACAATGTTTCAACTCATTCGAAGCCTACAAAGAACATGTTTCGACAGCTTTGAAGGCCAGCGCCCATGCTAATTTACATGGCGTATTAACAGCTAAGTGAAGAGTGCATCTATACACCTTTCAATGAAGTCGAAAGTGATCAAGCAATACACCTTTCAGTTAAGTCAAAAGCAATCCAGCAATATACCTTTCTACGAAGTTGGAAGGAATAAAGCAAGATAGAGGGAAGCCTAGTCTTCAGCGGCAGCGGAAGGTCGGCTATATAGTCCTTTCGACTAGGTCGAAAGTTATGATTCAAGGGATGCACATAAAAGAAGGAAAGCAGACCTTTCGACCATGTCGAAAGCATTGCGTCGAAAGGTGCCAACCCGCACCTATAAACAAGACCCTTAGGGTCTGGTTTACGGGATCCGGTTTCACTCATTTCTTACTTGTTCTTTCTAAAGCTTGGAAACCCTAATTCCTAAATCAAATTAGGGATTTAGTCAATCCTTACATCTTTGGTTCAATAAAAAAAATATTATGATAGTTTTAATTATGTAACTATTTTGAGGCATTCATTGGATTCAATTGTGTTCTTCTCGTGTCGACTTAATCGAAAAGTTAGCTTTCAACGACGTCGAAACCCCTCACCTTACTAATACACTCAAGATCTTAGCTCTAAACCACTACTTATCAAATGCTCACCTTTCGAGTGTGTCGAAACCTTTAATTGAACCTATCTACTCAAACCTATAGAACATAACCAAAGCCATCTAAGAGACTAGATCTCGACGAGGTCGAAACCTTTCCACCCAGGCCATATCCCTGAATCATTAGAACCAGCCTTTAGAATATCTCAACTGATTCGAAAGGTAGGTTTCAAAAGAGTCCTAAACCAATCCAATTAATTTGAATGGTATTTCTAAAGAGGAATTTAGCCTTTCGACCTTGTCGAAAGGTATAAAGTAAGTGCTTTCAACTATCTTTACCTACTCGAGATGTGTGAGCGACCTTCACTTGTTCGAAAGGAGGATTCAAAGGAAACACTTATACTTCAAAATCAACTTTAAGGTGTTGACAAGATTTCTTGTTAACACTTATGTTTGTAGATAACCTGGTTTTCTTTTCTAAACCAAACATAAAGTCTTTAGGAACTCTGAAAAATATCCCTTTGATCGTCAGAGGATGCACATGACTTCCGGTGAACTCTCTCAAATCTAGTATAATGATAGCGGGGCTCAATCATGTTCAAAAGAGGGAGATGCTTACCTTCTCTTCCTTCTCTAAGATGTCTAATAATACCATGTACCTCGTGGTTCCTTTGGTCACCTCTAGGATTACCGTAGCTCAATGTATTCCTCTCTTCAAAAGGATAACTAATCAGTTATCAATGTGGCCTTACAACCATTTATTCTAGATTGGCAGACTCACCATCATAGATTCAATAGTTATCTCCATGACAACCTACTAGTCGATGCATTTTGTCCTCCCTATGAAGCTAATTAATATGGTTAATCGAGTCTTAACCAATATCTATGGCATGGGGACCCAAACTCTAAAAAACTTATACCCATTGCATTTTTTAAAGTTTGGTTACCTAAAGACATGAGGGGTTAGGAATTACCAGTATTGCTATTTGAAACAAAGCAGCTGTCTCTAAGACCTTAAATTCTCTTCTACGATGCAAAAATACCCTCCTTACCAAATGGTTTCAGCAACACTATATCAAAACTAAGGAATTCTGGAAGCTTGAAACTCCGCAATATGCAATTTGGTTATGGAGATATATCATAAAGCTAAGAGGCAAGTTCATGCCTCTTATTCAAATCAATCCCTATGTTCAATCTGGATGATCCTTTTCTTTGCACCGTGGTATGCGCCTGGTACTATTCTTACTGAGATGATTCCTTATAACCCGATGTTACAATCTGGTATCCATCCTAAGTCTAAAGTTGTTGAGTTTATCAGTAATGGTTTCATAAACCTTCCTTACTCCAGTTCTATGCAAGTCAGACAAGTCTAGGCAACCATCTCAAATATATCCTACCCTAGTCATGCTCCTCTTGTCTAATGGAAAGTGCCTGGTAGTAAGCATTCAATTGCTGCTGTGCACAAGCACTTGAAGAAATTAAACGAATCTATCAGGTTCCCTTGGAGTAAGAGAGTTTGGAGTGACTTCCACTCTTTTAACGATAACTTTATCCACTGGAAAACATTGTCAAACACGCTTTATACAAAGAATAAACTTAAGCAACTTGAATTGATTGATGATGATGTATGCATCCTATGTAGTCAACAAAGTAAATCAAATGTTCACCTTTCTTTGAATGCTTCTTCTCTTATGCGGTTTGGGCTAGGACATTAATTTTTTTTAACTATATGCGAGTAAGGATGAATGGAATAAAATCTTCTTAGCCACTAGATGGAAAATGCCAAAGTCGATTGTGATGATTTCTCTATCAAAGAAGGTGATCAAAGGAATATGGAGGAAGAGAAATAATAGAGTTTTTGTATGAAAGATCCCCATGCAAACTAACGTGGTTATGAAAGTTTATAGGATGATGAAAAGGAAAGTTCATGGTTTTAGGATGTACAGCCAGCCCAATTCAAAAAATATTGAATTGTGTAGCTATCTTGATCTTGGCCCGTGGGTAAATTAGTTAGCTTTATCTCAGATTTCTGTTTGTTGTTCTTGACCTTACCTTTTATTTTCTTTGTTTGTTTCTTCATTTGGACTGTCTTTGTGTTTATGTAATCTTTCTCTTGTTTTATTAATACATTTGGTAAGGGTCCAGTTAACCTTTCTTGTCAGGTGCAAAAAAAGGAATATTAGTATTATACTTATTTACAGAAATCCCATTATTGATATTCGGTACTCCACCCTTTTGTTATTTGATATCTGTAACGCTGATACATGAAATATCTAACTGAAAGTTAAATGAGGTATCGGGTAATAGATTCGACATCTGTATGGAGTGATGCATATAATATCTACTTAGTAGATGTATGATGTATTGGTTTATACAGAAGTGTGACATCCATTATGGTGGGAGTCTGATATATCAAGGTTGTAAAGGTACGACACCTTAGGGTTTCGTGACTCTACATTGTCTAAAAAGTGTGGCATGCTCTTTATTATAAGAGTTCGGAGCCCTTAAGCTTTTAAAGTTACGACATCAAAGTTTTTACGGATCTGACATCCTCTAGGTTATAGAGGTTCGACATTCCTAAATATTTTAAACCCGTCCCCTCTTGTCATCGATATTTTCAACATCTGTATTTTTGCGGCATTGATGCCATATGTTTATGTTTTCGACATCCATGTTTTATGGCAGAGATGTCGTATGTTTATAAATTCAACAACCTTGTTTATAGGCTTTAAAGCCTTATGTTTTGCAAACTAAAATCTTTGTTATAAAGGCACGATAGCCTATGTGTTTTAGAAAGTCGATAACCTATATTTTTGGTATTATAGCCTTGTGCTTTACAAAAATCATAATTTTTTTTCGATACCTCATTCTAGTGGCCTGGATGTCGTAAGTATACAAATTGAATAGTTTTTGTTTAATGGCTAAACAAGCCATATATTTTAGAAGTTCAGCAACCTAATTGTGGATACCGATGTTTTAAATGTTCGATAAACTATATGTTTTAGAAGTTCGACAACCTCATTAAGGATACCAATGAATGTAGATTGAATACATTTGAATGAATAATGTTATATTCTTGTTATTATATGATTTATGATGGGTTCATAGTAATCCTAGGAAAACTATGAGATGTGTGATGGATCATCCACATGATATATACGAGATGGATAGTCTCTATGTTTTGATGGGTTTATAGTAATACTAAGAAAACTATGACATGTGTGATGGAAAATGCACATGACCTTAAGTAGATAGACTTATGTGATGGGTAGTCCACATAATCTGTGATAGATAATCCATATAATATGTGAGATGGGTAGTCCACATGGATTAAGATGGATTGTCCATTAAATTTAAGACATATAGTCTTTTTATGAAGTTGGGTAGGGTGAAGGAGTGTATAACCCTATAAAGACAGACTAGTCAGACTTACCCATATTACATGCCTACGTATGACTATTTATGATGTTTTAACTATTGTGGTTGCAGGTGCATGGTTTATGATTGACATATTTGGTTAAGATATTAGTGAGAGAAAAACCCGTTCTGCTAAATGGCGTAGTCTCACAAGATATCTAGTTGGTTCGAGATGGTATATTATTATTCACACCAGGCTTTTTGTATGACCTGAAGTTTTTGTTTTTTCCCCTTAAACTCCTGGGTACTCACTTGAGTAGACCATGAGTAGGGTTTTTTGGTTTTCAAGTTTAACGAATAACCTTCTGGAGATGTACAAGAGGCAAGCTAGCTATTATTAGGAGCTTGTATTTTTTGCTGTGTTGTTTTTCTTATGAACGGATGTAATGACAAGAATTATAATTGTCAGTATTTAGACTTTGGTTAACCAACGGGTATCTTCATATGTCACTCTTGGAGAATTATGTAATTATTATATTTTCTTTGAACGAGGGCAACGAATGAGATTATTTAATGAATATGAAAGTTTATTAATGAAATATGTTTTTAAAATTTTCATATTCCTGTGTTTCTACTGTTATTGATAATATTAACTGATCTCTTTTTTTCACTGAAGAATAATCTATTGATGACTACAACATTAGGAGCACTTATTATCGGGCGTTAAAATGGGGGATGTTACACTAGATTGACTGGATAGGCTTATCCTACTGAATTTAGGACTAACCTTGCATCCACTATAGACGCTTATTATAGAGGATGCCCCACATCTACCCCAAAGTCACACTACTGTAGCCAAATTAGCTGGATAGACTTCTGTGTGCTTTTGACTGACCTCGCATCCCTATAACTTAGTCATAATTTCCACTCTCCTAACATACTACCATATATACCTCACCATATTAAGCATTGAGGCCTTAGGAGGAAATCTCCTTATTCCGCCTTTAATTCTAAATTATTTTCCATAATTATCCCATCCCAACTTCTTACCTAAGGGGGTTTTAATGTTAATTACTAACCTATTTACTATGCAATTAATATATTGTTAATTATACGTTATTTATAAACTAATATATATATATATATCTATGTGTGTGTGAGTGTCTGTGTGTGTATGGAAGGCGGAAGACGAAGAAGTTAAAGAGGAATATTTACTTTAAATCCAAGTTAAAGTCTGTTGCACTTAATAAAGTGGGTCTTGTATGTGTGCGTGTTATATGCGGTCCTAGGCCGATCAAAATTGGGCTATATAAGCCAAATAAAGTTATTTACCCATTTTCAATACACACACACGTAGCTAAAATATTCTTAAGCGTTATTCCTAAGTGTGTGAAGATTTCAACCTATACTTATAATTTAAATGTCAAAACCTCCAATTTGTACAAGTCTATCTCCATACCATAACATATAAATTAGCTAATATCCTTAGCCCAACAATAGATTTATATAAGAAAATAGAATCAATTATCGGACTTATTTTATATTGAAATATTAAAATCAACATCAATAGAATCTATAATTCAAATCCTTTTACACTCTATTCAACTTCTATATATAAAATGAAAAGGGATTCAAATTTAAACTATGAAAATAGGCGATGTAAACTACAAATAGGAGAATTCGTACTTTACACACCATATCCAAACTTATTTTCTTTTTGTAATCCTTAATCACATCAGAAGTGAAAGGTGAGAAGTTTGGGGGTTCTAGTTTAATATTGAATAATTGAGATTCCAAAACATAAAAAATGACATTTTGCTTTGAGGGAATTTTGGGGGTTCTAGTTTGGTGTTTTCATGAACAAAATTCTCCAAAGCATATATGTAACAACCCTGGTTTGGAGATTACCTCTCAATATTAAATTATAATGGTAATTATAATTTAATATTATGAATTAAATTAAAATTGAAAATTTAAATTGTTTGTTTGGAATAAACAATTAAATTGTAATTAAATTGTGCAAATAAAGTTTAGAACTTTATTTATTTTGTTTGGGTTGATAATAAATGGAAAATGACTTTATTTTAGAGAAAATGCAATAATTATATTAATTATTGCTCATTTACTTCTTTTAATAATTTTTAAAAGAAGTATGTAATTTTAAAGGTGGTTTAATTAAATAAAAAGGTGGAAATTGGTTTAAAAGTATGTTTTGGCTATAAATAAAGTTTTGAAATGGTTTGAAATATTTTTCTAAGTGAGAAAAGTATTTTTGTTAAATTTTAAAAGTAAAAAATATAGACTTTTGCATTTTATTGCGATAATAGTGCATTTTTGTGAAATAAAGGATTTTAATAAAATAAATGTTTTAGAAATATAAATTTATCATTTTATTTGGTAGAAAAATGTTTTATTTTATAAGTATATAAGTTTACATATTTTTCTTAAGCAAAAATATGAAGAAAAATGCATTTTTATTTTGTGTATATGTGACATAGGTTCATATTTTAGTTAAGTGTGAATTAATTAACCTTAGCCCTTTTATTTTCTTTTATTTTTGGGTCCATTAGCCCATTAGTGTTCCTTAGCCTGATTAAGGAAGTGAGAAAATAGAAATTAACTTGTACGTACATTTCTACCATCCTCTTCTTCTTCCACCAGTAAACAGAAAATAGAACCCACTCCATCAAATTCAAAATCCACGTAAATTTCTTCAATTAAATTCAATAAATAGCAATCTCATTCAATCTAGAGTGATAATACAAAAGGTAATCAAACACCAAATTTGCAATTTCATAAAAAATTTCTGATTTTTGAATTAGGTTTCTAATTTACTGTGTATTTGTTCTTGCATGTATCGTTCTTCACTTGTACAGGTTCTTAGAGGCTATAATCAAGCAAAAAGCTTCCTACTTGTAACCAAAAATCCGAGCTTTTACATTCAAATAGTAAGGTGAGTTATAAAACTCACAAAAGCTAGCTGAGCCAAGCTCAAAATCACCTAAAACAGTGAATAAATTAGCTTCTATTTGTATATTTCTGTAGTTGTTTTCTCTGTTCAAAATCTGATTTATATTGCTACTTTGAAAACTTATAACTTTTGATTCCGGCAACGAAATGCTACCTGATTTCTTGCAGATAGTAGTTTACATATTGAACTTCATCTCTGCAAAATTTGGTTGAAAAATATTGTCATTTGAGTGTTCAAAACTTTGCTGCAAAATGAACAAAAACCCAGATTTGTACTTGGGCATATTTTGTTTCCGAGTTGCTACAAACATGGCCTGAGTCCATGTTTGAGATAGCATTACTCTTTTATTTCTTACTGGAATTTATCGATTCTTTTTTGTTTGAAATATAAAGTTTTCTACTATATGCATACTGATTTTCAGCTCAATCCGAGGTCATTTGTTCCTCTGTTTCATACCTGAAAGTTGAACCCCAGATGGTTTTCAGGCCTGTACATTTGTTTTTTTGAACTGTTGCAAACATGGTCTGAGTCCATGTTTGAGACAGTGTAACTTTTTCATTTCCAGTCAGATTCATTGATTCTTTTTTGTTCGAACGATGAAGTTTTCTAATATGTGCATTCCAATATTCAGCTCAATATGAGGTCGTTTGATCCTCTGTTTCAGGCCTGTAAGTTAAACTCAAGATGGTTTTCAAGCCTGGGCACATTTTCGTTTTTGAACTATTGCAAACATGGCCTGAGTCCATATTTGAGATAGCGTAACTTTTTCATTTCCAATCGAAATTCATTGTTTCCTTTTTTTGAAAGCTGAAGTTTTCTACTATGTGCACACCAATTTTTAGTTCAATTAGAGGTCATTTGACCACCTGTTTCATGTCCGAAAGTTGAACTCAGAGAAGATTTCTGACCTGGGTATTATTTTGCCTATGCATTTTTATGTCCTTTTTCCATCCGACTTTTGACTTTTACTTCATGTTTTTGTGATATTTCTGAAATTTTTTGAGGGCTATGATGCCTATCAATAGGCTAGCCAAGTTTTGATGAATTTGAAATTCAAATTTGAATTGAATTTGAATGACGGTTTTGAGTGATTTCTTTGATTTTGAGCACGGATTTTTCCAAACAATTTTGAAATAATTTTTAAAATTTTTGGGCATTTCAAATAATTATTAAATAATATTTTCAAGTATTTTCAGGTGTATAATCTATTTATTCTCTATAATAAGGGAAATTTTCAAATAGGGTTATCAAATTGATTTCGAGAATTGGTTTTCAAAGCTTATTTTCCAAAGTAAATTATTTTATATATAAATTACATGTTTATGCACATTTCGAGCGAATGAGAAGGAGAATTAAATGGTTTGGTAAAACACGTGGTATGTGACACATGCGTTTATCTTATCGGTTAATTCTCGACTTGTCCGTTTGATCGTTTTGACCTTTGAGTCGAGTTTACTGATGAGATAAGGTAAAAAATTTACTGCTTTGAGTGTGAAATTTACTAGCGGTTAGTAAACCGTTTAGTGAAAACGTGTGGTATGGGACACACGCTAATAATGTTCGGGTCCCTATCCGAGAGTTTGTGACACATTTGCCATTGCGGCGTATTGCCAGTACTGGACCTTCGGGTCATTGTCATTGCGGCATTTGCCATTATGGTGTATTTGTCCTCGAGACGTTTGCCATTACGGCGTATTTGCCTTTGGGCGTAGTACCATATTTGAGATTAGTACTTGGCATGCTTCGGCCAAAAGCACGTGCATATTTTGAGATGTTTTCATTGATTTCCTGAGTGTGTCGCCTTTTTCATGGTTGGCCATTCGAGCCATTATATATATATATATATGGCGATTACCTTATGGGAATTTGAGTTGCCTACACTGGCGTTATTTGAGATTTGCCTTTTCGCGTTATTATTGAGATATGCCTATTGGCATTATTACATGAGATTGCCTTTTGGCGTTTATTTGGGATTATATTCTCCTATGTTGGAGAGTTATATTTGATTGCCTTATGGCGTATTTTTGAGATGGTGATTTCTTTGAGATTTCTTTGAGTTTGCCGATATGGCGGGTTTTAGGATTTCTCCTTTTTAAGAGTTATATTTTCCCTAAACCATTATTGATGATTTGTGATATGCCGATCATATGAGGCTTGCTATATTTAGCATTTTATGGATTGTTTTATCTCTTTTGAGATTATATGTTTGTGTAAGTGATATCATCTCATCACTTAAAGTAACCATACCATACTTATACTCATGCTTATGCTCAGTATTGTTCCTTCTTGTTTAAGAAGAACATTACCCTTATTCTTTGGCATTTATTACTGCTTATCCTTTTAAACCGATATGTTTGGCTAGACTGACCTGTCTATTTTATACTCGGGTTAGACCGAGGTGTTTCAAGTTAGGTACCTTTGGACTTAGCCTATTCTTCTTCCGCATGGACTCTTTTCTGCTATCGCCTTTTTGATATAGTTTTTGAGTAGTCCATTTATAGCTACTCTGATATGTATATTCTTTTTACTCGTGTTTGTATTGTGGTCATCATACCACATATGTGATGTATCATTTTGTATACTCTGTGATGTATCTGTACATGTGTATATATGTGATTATCTGCTGTTCTATGATGTGTTTAGCATTTGAGTTGTTGTATTTTGTTCTAATAGATCCTATAGTAACCTGTAGTTTTCTATTAAGCATTTATTGGATATGTCGATCCACTTGAGTTAGGAAAAAAAATATAGAGCACTAATCGACGTATTCAACAGATATTTAAGACAGGATGGTCGCTCCTAACCAATCCTATTCTCTGCATTAGCAGACAGTATTACCCCATAATACTATTTGTTAATGTGGGTCTCGGGGAGAGGCGTCACAGCTTGGTATCAGAGCTGAGTTTAGAGCAAAGTATGATAAACACAGAACAGAAACACATATTACAGTACATCTAAGTGTAATACAAGTGGTACAAATCCCTTAATCATCGTGTCCTTTATCTTATCGTGTCCTTTGAGATAGAAGTTTAGGATATGTCTAGGAATATATTTTATTCCGTAGTATTCCATAATTGAAATTGATTATATCTTATCTTAAGAGTAATCCTAATCGTGATTGTTTTATTCGAGTCCTCTTCGATACAGGTGCTTAACACTCATCCGTATCGGAGGAATTTGTTGATGCTTTTTGATGTTCTTATCTTGTGATTTCTTTGAGGATTGCGAATCCTATTGAGGGGATCCGTAATATTTGGTATGATTTTTGAGGATTTTGGGATTGTTCCTTGTACCTTATCTTTTTGTTCGAATTAGGACGCTATTTCTATCTAGAGTTTGGAATGATTTGAGATGGAGTGGCTTGCGTATTATCAAGTCGCATTCTGTGATTCGAAGGATCCTATATTTAGGTGTCTTAATATTGGCTGATTTGTTGTTTCTTGTTCTTCGGAATGTTAATGATGATTCTGAAGTATCTGTATTCACTCTTGAGTTTCGAGATGTTGATGATATATCTCGAATTCTAGTCATTGTGAATCTGTTGATTTCTATGAGTCCGTTTCGGGTATAACACCTAATCGGGCAATTGAATATTGCATTGATTTCATTCTTGGTTCTTAGGCTTTCGGTCATCCTCTCACGAGGATGTCCACTAGGGAAATGAGGTGATTCGTTGAATTTATTTGATATTGTCGTTCTTGCCTCCTTTTGAGATATCCTCTTTGGATACTCAATTGTTGATATACTTTGTGAAATTACTTCACTCGAAGTAATGATATGTTGTTAGTGTTCTTCTTCTCATTCGAGAAGATATCTTAATCTTACTCTTATATCTCGTTGATCTCTTTTTTATCCATTAAGTGGTGCTAGGGTAATTCCTCAGCTTGACCTTACACTGATTTCCATGAGCTACGAGTTGCAGAGGATAGCGTTCCTCTTATCGCATTCCACACTCATATGGTTCTTGTGAGTGGTTCGTTATACCATTCAGAATAATGAACGCTCGAGTCTATTCCATCAGTCTTGTGAATCGAGTATTCTAGGAATATCTTGATGAGTTCTTCTTGTGTTTTTGATGTTGAGTATAAGTTATAATTGAGTTTTCAAATCTTTCAAATTGAAGATATGTTTTTAAGTGAAAATTGGATTTTTGAGAAAAACAAAGAATATTTTGAGTATTATATATGAGGTATTTCTTTTTAATGAAAATGAAGTTTTGTGTTAGGTTGTTCGTCTAGTGCTTTAAGAATTCTAGTCGATGCGTTTGGCCAAATTATCGAGAGGAATTTCCTAAACGCTATGATGAGATAGTCAGACACGGTAAATTGAGTTTTAATAAGTAAAGTTTGAGAATAATTAATATGGTGTAGTATTAATTTTATTTTAAATGTTTAATGAAACCATTGAACCATAGTGAGTGTTGGAGGAGTGGCGAGGCAGTTTTGATCATTTGATCAACTCTATAGCCAATCGATGGGGTCATTCACTATAAATCAATAGAGAGGCAATACCCTTATATTATTTAAAATTTGAAAAATTGAATATGGTAATTTGGGTAAGTAAAGTGAATAATTCTAATTAAGGGGATGCCTTAATTAGAAGAAAATATCATTTGATGCTTTGATTAATAAAATGATGTATTTAAAGTAAAAGAATAATTTGGTTTGAAAAATTAAAATATTAATTGAATATTTTAGTACAAGTTATTAATGATAACTATAAAATTTGTTTTGACACTTATTTTTTGAGTAATAGTACAGGATAGATATAAAACTCTATCTTAAGAGAAAATAAAGAAGTGTTAGTTTAGAACATTTAGTATAAATTTGTGAGCTAGTTTTTGTTTTAAACTTAAATGATATTAAAACTTGTGGGTTTGAAATTGCAAAATTCTTTTGAAAACAAGTTTGAATTAATTATTAACTTTAATAAGTTTTATGTTGATAATTAGATGGAAATTTAATTTTTGTGACAAGTGGAAATATGAATTTGGATTGTTTTGATAAATGAACAATTCATGTAGTATAATCATTTTAAATTGTAAGTAAAATTTTAAAATTTATATATATCCCAAAAATTTATTTTGGTGGATAATCAATAATCATCTCTTGATAATGAAAGAGATTAGTTATCTCTTCCAAAATGAGTTTTCAAGTTAATTGTTTTAAAGTAGATTTTGGAAAGTAATGAAAATATTTCCACTTAATAAAATGTTTTATGATGATTACATAAAGTTGATCATAATTTTGTATGTCTTAGCTTTTCGAGAAAAAAAAAGATCATTTAATAAATGATATGGCAAAAAGCTTGTTTGAAAATGTAGTTTGAGATCAAAATGGTTTGTGAAAATTGCAAATTTTAAATTGATTTAAAAGCTAAAATTTTGTTTGGAAAAGTGTTGTACTAAAATAGCGATAACTTGAGATTTATAACCCCAAATGAGTTCAATCATTTTGTAAATGAAAGAGCTTTTAGTAAGCTATAAAGTTTCTTTTTACCACTTTGAAAGATTTTTCTTTTTATTTAGTTTAAAATGGGTTTGAATGTAGATAGACATTTATGTCCTATTATGAAATTTTCTAAAATTTAAGCTGAAAGTAAATTTAGCATAACTTTCAAATCGTAAATCCGATTTGGATGATCATTATATTCCTGGAAAGCTTAGACTTAGTAGAACAACTTTTATTTTATAAATATTTTTAGAATTTGAGTTTTCTGGATCAAAATTTAAGATCTTAACAACAGGTTTGTAATAGAAGTAACTTGTTTTCTTAATAGTTAAATGCACTCTACCTATTTTGTGACTAAAATTTGGTTGATGTTTTGTATGAAAGTGTATATATTTCAAACTAAAATATATTGTGGTAGAATCTACGAGTAAAACATTTTATTCACTTTAAATAAAGTGTTTAGAGAATAAATTGGATTTTTGTAAGAAGTCTTGAAAATTTTCATAATATTGAAGTTTGAGAATTTGAGTATAAAGAAATTGGGTTTTTGACACCTTAAAAATATTTGTTTTGTAAAATAAGAGTGTAGAAATCCATTCCTCGAGTATGTTTTGTCTTTGAGCCATTATCTAACATCGTGCATTATGCGGTCATTTGAGTCTGGTGGCCTTTGAAGAAACCACCTCTCATCGAGTTCTCTTACCTCTCTTGTTGTCAAACCAATGTTGGTGTGGTTCTTTTCGTAATGACATACGGAAAGTCATGTCGATAATCATCTTAGTGATTGGAGTTCGAAATAAAATTAGAGCTAAATCTCGACTCTATTCGAGAAATTTCTAAGAAATCAATCTCACTTGATTGATTCTTTGGGTAGCATTTTGTTGTGTTCTTGTTTCGAAGGTGAGAAGCCTTCGGAATCATGAGGTATTGCTCATACAAATTCTTTAGTCCACTAATCCCGACAAATATATTCGGGAAATTATAGAATTTATCGAGCAATTTTATCTTGGTCTTCTATCAATTTGAGTTGAGAGAATCTTTTATCTCTAGCTTATCTCTTTTTCTCTTTTGATTGATGAAATTTAAATGTTGAATACAAATTCTTCTCTACAAATTGCGAGGATGCAATTTTGTTAAGGGAGGGAGTCTACAACAACCCCTGGTTTGGAGATTACATGTCAATATTAAATTATAATGGTAATTATAATTTAATATTGTGAATTAAATTAAAATTGGAAATTTTAAATTGTTTGTTTGGAATAAACAATGAAATGGGAACTAAATTGTGCAAATAAAGTTTAAAACTTTATTTTATTTTTTTGGGTTGATAATAAATGGAAAATGACTTTATTTTAGAGAAAATGCAATAATTATATTAATTATTGCCCATTTACTTCTGTTAATAATTTTTAAAAGAAGTATGTAATTTTTAAAGTGGTTTAATTAAATAAAAAGGTGGGAACTGGTTTTAAAATATGTTTTGGCTATAAACTAAGTTTGGAAATGGTTTGAAATATTTTTCTAAGTGAGAAAAGTATTTTTGTTAAATTTTCGAAGTCAAAAATAGATTTTTGCATTTTATTGCGATAATAGTGCATTTTTATGAAATAAATGATTTTAATAATAAAAATGTTTTAAAAGTATAAATTTATCTTTTTATTTGGTAGAAAATGTTTTATTTTATAAGTATACAAGTTTACATATTTTTCTTAAGCAAAAATATAAAGAAAAATGCATTTTTGTTTTGTGTATATGTGACATAGGTTCATATTTTAGTTAAGTGTGAGTTAATTAACCTTAGCCTTTTTATTTTCTTTTATTTTTGGATCCAGTAGCCCATTAGTGTTCCTTAGCCTGATTAAGGAAGTGAGAAAACAGAAATAACCATGTAAGTACATTTTTACTATCCTCTTCTTCTTCCACTAGTAAACAGAAAATAGAACCCACTCCATAAAATTCAAAATCCAAGTAAATTTCTTCAATTAAATTCAATAAATAGCAATCTCTTTCAATCTAGAGTGATATGACATAGGTAATCAAACTCCAAACTTGCAATTTCATCAAAAATCTCTGATTTATGAATTAGGTTTCTAATTTACCATGTATTTGTACTTGCATATACCGTTCTTCTCTTGTACAGGTTCTTAGAGGCTATAATCAAGCAAAAAACTTCATACTTGCAGCCAAAAATCCAAGCTTTTTCATTCAAACAGCATGGTGAGTTATAAAACTCACAAAAGCTAGCTGAGCCAAGCACAAAATCGCCTAAAACAGTGAATTAATTAGCTTCTATTTGTATATTTATGTAGTTGTTTTCTCTGTTCAAAATCTGATTTATATTGCTACTTTGAAAGCTTATAACTTTTGAGTCCGGCAATAAAATGCTGTCGGATTTCTTCCAGATAGTAGTATATATGTTGAATTTTGCCTCTGCAAAATTTGGTTGAAAAATATTGTTATTTGAGTGTTCAAAACTTTGCTGCAAAATCAACGAAAACCCAGATTTTTACCTGGACATTTTGTTTTCGAGTTGCTGCAAACATGGCCTGAGTCCATGTTTGAGACAGCATAACTCCTTCATTACATACTGGAATTCATCGATTCTTTTTTTGTTTGAAAGATAAAGTTTTCTTTTATATACATACCAATTTTCAGCTCAATCTGAGGTGGTTTGTTCCTCTCTTTCATATCTGAAAGCTGAATCCGAGATGGTTTTCAGGCCTGTACATTTGTTTTTTTGAACTGTTGCAAACTTGGCTTGAGTTCATGTTTGAGACTGTGTAACTTTTTCATTTCCACTCAGAATTCATTAATTTTTTTTGTTTGAAAGATAAAGTTTTCTAGTATGCGCATTCTAATTTTCAGCTCAATATGAGGTCGATTGGTTCTCTATTTTAGGCCTGTAAATTGAACCCAAGATGGTTTACAGGCCCGGGCACGTTTTTGTTTTGGGACTGTTGCAAAATGGCCCGAGTCCATATTTGAGACAGCGTAACTTTTTCATTTCCAGTCGGAATTCATTGGATCTTTTTTTGTTTAAAAGCCGAAGCTTTCTACTATGTGCAGACAAATTTTGTTCAATTAGAGGTTGTTTGTCTACCTGTTACATATTTGAAAGTTGAACTGAGAGAAGATTTTAGACCTAAGTATTATTTTGCCTATGCATTTTTATGTTCTTTTTTCGTCCAACTTTTGACTTTTACTTCATGTTTTTGAGATATTTCTGAAATGTTTTGAGGGCTATGATACCTATCAATAGGCTAGCCATGTTTTGATGAATTTGAAATTCAAATTTGAATTGAATTTGAAAGACGGTTTGAGTGATTTCTTTGATTTCGAGCACGAATTTTTCCAAACAATTTTGAAATAATTTTTAAAATTTATGGGCATTTCAAAATAACTATTATATAATATTTTTAAGTATTTTCAAGTGTAAAATCTATTTATTTTCTATAATAAGGGAAATTTTCAAATAGGGTTTTCAAATTGATTTCGAGAATTGGTTTTCAAAGCTTGTTTTCCAAAGTAAATTATATTATATATAAATTACACGTTTTTGCACATTTCTAGCGAATGAGAAGGAGAATTAAAAGGTTTGGTAAAACATGTGGTATGGGACACGTGCGTTTATCTTCTCGGTTAATTCCCGACTTGTCTGTTTGATCGTTTTGATCTTCGAGTTGAGTTTATCGATGAGATGAGGTAAACTTTTTACTGCTTTGAGTGTGAAATTTACTAGCGGTTAGTAAACCGTTTAGTGCGAACGTGTGGTATGGGACACACATTAACACTATTCGGGTCCCTATCCAAGGGTTTTTGACACATTTGCCATTGCGGTGTAGACCTTCGGGTTATTGCCATTACGGCATTTGCCATTGTGGCGTATTTGTCCTCGAGACGTTTGCCATTGCGGCGTTTGCCATTGCGGCGTATTCCCCATTGCGGTGTATTTGCCTTCGAGCGTAGTACCATATTTGAGACCAATACTTGGCAGGCTTCGGCCAAAAGCACGTGCAAATTTTGAGATGTTTTCATTGATTTCCTAAGTGTATCGCCTTTTTCATGGTTGGCCATTCGAGCCATTTTATATATATAGCGATTACAATAATTGGATTATATATATAAATTAGATTCAGAATTTCAGTGATTGGAGGAGAATAGAATTAGAAATTAAATATTGAATATAAAATCCCTTATCTGAAAATCTTCTGAATAGTATTGAAGAAACTGACAGAGCTCCACTTACATTCTTAAATAATTTGTGAATAAAGGTAAAGGTGCTAGCCTTTTATCTATAGTGGCTAGGAGGCACTATAATCTTGGATCTAAGTCGGTTTAAAATAATAAAATCTTGGCTGTTCACATCACATAAAACCCTAGCCGCCACAACACCCACCAGCCGACCGCCCTTTCTTAAGCGGTCGACCAGTAGCCTATATTTGGAACGTATTTATTTTTCCATTTTTATTTTTATTTAGTTCCTTATTATTTTTTAACTTACCATTTATTTTAGCTTTTCTTAACCCTAATTTCTAACCAACATTATGTTAACATTAATTATAAACTTGAATTTGAATTTCATTTGAATTATTTTGAATTCAAAAACCTCAAACGTCAACAACTTTTCCGTTTGAGGTCCAATTACAAAACTTTATATATGAAAATTGATTATAAAATTGCCATGAACGCAACAACACAACTTTTGTGGCCAAATTCTAACATTTACAAAATTTTCATTTTTAACCTTGTTATTAATTAAACAATTTCTTATTAATTTTTATGGTGTGTTATAGGCGAAAATTTTGGTTTTAAGAACAAAAGGCTGCATGTTGGTGGTGAACCATGAGAGGGTGCTTTTGGGGTCACTTATGGATGAAATGGAGGCATCAAGGCTGTCGACGATGAATTCGATGTGAGAGTCGGAGAAGGATTTATGTACTTGGAGGATGGAGTCATATTGCTTAACGCGTGGGGAAGGAATTGTAGTTAAGATTGAAGGAAGAAGGAGGGAAGGAGTGGCCGTAGAAAAGTTAAGTGGAGATGCAGGGGGCTTAGGTGAAGGAGGATCTGGTACCTAAGAGTTCGTGGCAGCAGTTGATAATAGAGTTGGAGGAACCGAAGAGAGAGGGAGAGGTGGTGGTAATATTATTTCGATGTCGTGTTTTGTGGTGATCTCAAACAAGGAGTGGACGATATGATTAATGGAGGTTCAGATTTTGAAGATGGCAGTTTTAATGTCGACAATGTAATTTTGTTGAGTGTCAATGATGGTTTAATGGTAAGCGAGGGTGGCTTGAATGGTGTTAGTGGTAGTTTGGTGTTGTGAAGGGTTTCTTCAAGTTTTCGCCTGCGGGCGATGGTTGTTTTAACCATGGTGAAGGAGAATGGATGGTACAAGGAGGTAGATTTGGAGTTAAAGAACCAATTGATAGAACCTAAACTTTGTGCTTTGTGTAAATAGCTAGATCAGTAATATAATTAAAAGAAGAATAAGAGAGGACATGAAGAAAGAGAAAGTTTAACAAATTTTAGCATAACTCATTCCATTCATTTTTTCCATTCTTATACAAGATTTCTAACAATCTTTTGACACATGGATCAATAAAAACAAGAAGTTATTTCTATTCATTCTTTTAGTGCTAAGATAGGACAAAATTAGTTATAACTTCTTATATCCATAGCTTTAATTATTTCCTGCATGTCTTATTTCCAAATAGTGCTAAAATAGAGAATCCAAGGATTTCTCAACCCAAGAAACCAGCTGGCCTTGTAATGGTGCAATGTGAATGGATGGTTGAGCCATGTACATGCATAGGGTCTTCCATATCATTGTTGTATCAAAAAGCATTAATGGTCTGATTGTAGCAGATGAGTGCATATGGTTTATAGAGTATGGAAGTCTTCAAGGTGTAGAAAAATTGAGATAGCTAAAGAAAACAAGTTCCAAGGAGTTCATCTAAGTTGTGTTTTGGAAAGGGAGGCAACAATAGTTGGAAAGCACAAATGAAGACAAGGAGGTGGTTCTTATCATGATCGAAGGAGAAGTGTCCTCATTGGATGGGTTACAATCTGATATGGCAACGCAATGGGTTTTGAAGCTAGCCATATATGATCTAGAGTTTTAGGGTTTGGACTTTCGGTTTTTGATGTAGTGGTTGTGGTGTAGATTTTCTAGATGGGTTTTCTTAATCAAGATTTTATGTTTCTTATCAATCTCAAGTCATGATTTTTGAAAGGCTAACGACTGATGAAAACTGAAAGTTCAGAATAGATCTAGTTTGAAAACATAAAATAGATTCCAACCAACTTAAATGGAAATCAAATCCAGGGATCAAATGATAAATTTATAAAATTCTACATCTATTGTTATATTCCAACAATTTTCTGTCCAATATGTAACATACATAGAGTCCCAAGCCTATAATAACATAGGGGGTATTATTATTTACATTCCACTTTTGGACATGAGGGGGCCAAATTATATGAGCACTCCATGTTTACTAAAATTGATACGAGCGGTACATAGCCTTTAATTAAAGTTAGTATTTTTGCCTCTTTTGCCTCTGGTTAAAAACTTCAAAACCCTACTGCATTAGAAACTAAACATCCCTAACATCAAATCTTTACTCCGCCTTCTCCCTTCTTTTATACGAAAAAAAAGAATTGTGAGAACTAAAAATTCATCTCGATCTTCACTGCCAGATGGGAACTTTGTTGAGAAGATTGTCAATGTATTATATCTCAAAGCAATTTTTATTTGCTTTTAAAAATAAAATTCGGTGGGGCTATGTTGAATAAGTGAGCATACATTATTTTTTATCTTTCCAAAATTAAAAAAATTAATGGGTGCAATGTTATAGTTTCCACAGTTTTGGTGGGATTCCGAATATGGAAGCTAAATTCGACGGTGATATTTCATTTTTGACCAAAAAATTTGGTTACGACAGACTTGACGCAAGAAACATGAACAGAGGACAATACCATGTCTAATTTGATGTTGTCTATATTATAGGCTTTGAAGCATTTTGATGGCATGTCGTCGAATATGAAAATTAAATTCGACGATGGCTTTTTGAATGTTACGAACAGTTTCGAGAACAACAAGCCGTCATCTAATACAACATGAGTAAAAGATGAGACTCTGTCGAATTTGATATTGTGTACTATATTCGATAGAGGTGTGTTGAAACTGCTTGATAGCTTAAATTCTCATTGTCAAACTTGATTAACAAGAAAATTTAGGCAAATAAAAGAATGGATAGTTTGGTCAATTTGACAGTGATTTTATAGGGCGACTAAATATGGTTACCGCCCCTTGTAGTAATTTTTTTTTTAAAAAGGCCCCATCATATTCGAATGTGGAGTGTCAATAATAATACCCAACACAAATCTTAAGTAGAATTTGTTAAACTTTAATCGATTGTAAATTCCTATTTTGGCCCCAATTCATGTGAATGTTCTTCCAGTATGTAGCCACATCTTTATTGTATGCAATCATAGGATTTCTTATTCATATAACAAATTAACATAAGGCACTCCTTGAATAGAGATGTCACAAATGAAAAAAAAGGAAAATATGCAATTATCCCAAATCATGAATCTCCATCCCATGTATCCAAAAGGAGACAACTAAGTCCCCGTAGGACTAATTTAAAGGGCGTTGCAAGTAGAAATAATCTTAGGTCTTTAGATATAGTCTTTTAGTTTATTTATTTATTTAATGAGAAAATTTTCTTAGATTTTAAGTCAATTCACACTTTAGGGTTTATTGATACTTAGTCATAATATCAACCATCATACAAGGGACCAATCCAATATGAATGCATTTAATACGAACACACATAATCTGATTAGTGAAATTTAGACGAAAATGAATTATAATACAATGCTCCCTTAGAGAATCGATTAGAATACCACTCCAACTTCTCCAAGCACCAACACATGTCAATAAATGAATATAACATATCACTTAATCACCTTGTAAAATGAAAACTCAACATTCACACACCTAATATATAATGTATTCAAAATTCGAAATATGGAGAAAATTTGAGTGAAAACGAGTATTTAAATCTGTAATTATTAAACTAGAAACATAGCGTAACTTTCTTGAGTAAGAAAGAGATGCTTACACAACAATTACAAGTTAAATAGTCATCGCATCATAAGTGCAAATAGTAATTTTTTGTTCTTGGTTACTGTATGTCAGTTTTTATTAGACCTAAATGACCATTAATGCTGAAATTGAACCTTTACAATTTTATGGAGATTAAAAATGAATATAATAAAGAAGAAGATTCAAAAAAGGCCCTTTCTTATGTGAGATAGAACCCTATATATTAGTTATTGGTCATTGGATGTTTGACATATGTCATAAATTTGATAGCTCTAAATAATTCTTCATGGATCTTCATCATATGGTCATTTGAATGGTTGAGGTTTCTAGGGTTGATTGATGATGTGGAACTCTTCAAAGGTGAAACTTATCATGCAATGCTCAATAAATTTTGATAATTATTTTTAAGGGTATTTTGGTCATTTTAATTAATAGGGGAAAAAGTAATTATACAAATGAAATAATTTGATGATGGTAGTTACTTCATTATGTAAATCAAAATGTTCTTATCTATTTCGATTATAAGAACGTCATAATCAGAGCTTATATGAAGGGGATAGTGATATTCTTAGTTAGTAGTTTGTAATTGGCTTAAGCGGGTTAAAAGCCCAATAATTCAAATTCAAATTTTGAATGGTCATTCCCTCCATTATAAAATCTAAAACAAAGTACGTTTCTCATTTCTACTTTTCAAATATCATCTTCTTCCTGTAACCCCACTTCTTCAAAAAGTTCAGATTTCCATAACTTTCTCCTCCATTTACTTAATTGCATAATTTTTTTATCAAATTGACAAGCAAAGTTAGTGCTACTCATAGATGTCAATCTCAAGTTAAATTGAAGGGATTTAGAGATTATCTGCTTTAGGCTAGTGGAGGAATTGGGTGGATTCATGTTGCATCGGAGGACTTTGACCAGAGATATGTGGGTGGAATCCATCTCTTTTGCATATAATAATAGTTGTATAACATGGTTTTTAGTAGGGCTGGCCATTAGAATCGAGAATCGCAAACCCAAACTGAACCGTCCTAAGAAGATCTAAACCTAAACCGAACCGAACTCGATGGATCTTAAGTCAGGTCTGGGTGATGAAAAATACCATAAAGACCTAAACCAACCAGATCCGAACCGGTCTGACCCCAAAGACTCGACAAAAAAAATTGAAATATTTTTTTTAATGTAATTACCCAACTAGACCAGAACAGACCCGACCCATACAAAACCTCAGGTCTGGGCAGGTCTAGATTTCAAAATGTATAGTTTCGACCGAACAAAACCCGCCAGCCTGGAATCAAGACCCATCGAACCCGATCCGGGTCCATCAGTTCGGGACTAAATGCAAACCTTAGTTTTCAGTCAAATTTTAGGGTTAATTATGAAATAATTAAAGGTCAATTACTATTTTAGTGATATTAAATCAATGGGCTAAAGAACGAACATATAAAAATAAGACCTTTGAATATAATGCAAGTTTATCTGTTTTGCCAACTAGAATGGTAATGTTTGACATGCTTTGAGGATAATAATTATACTAATGATGATATAAAATATGTGATATATGATATATGACTATATTAAAGATTAAGACATGGAGTAATTAAGAAATGTAGACGTAAACACATCAAATATAAGAATATTAAAGAGATAAACGATATTTGATGTTAATGAATATGTAGATGAAACTCTAGGTAATTTGATGTATAGACATGATGGACTGGTAACTAGATTCATATATGAAGTTCTAGAAAAATTTATTACAACTCAACACTAAAAAAAGGAAGATAAATGAAGAAATCGATCAGAAAATGCTTCAAAAAGTAACTAAGAATTGATTACTAAATTGTGTAAAAATAGTATCAATCGATCGATTAAGCATAACTGGTCAACAGGTTAATGAAATCTAGGCCAGGTTGAACATGGGCCCAGTAAGACCTTTATACATTATTTTATGATTATTTTGAGAACGGGTTCTTGTGTTACCCAGACTATGTAGATGATGAATGACCTACTATGACCTTAATATGGAAAGATGTATATAGTGATAAATGTATGATGATGATCATTGTTCGATGGCCATATTATATAGTAGTTTGATGTTATTTACTCATATGACTCATGTGGTGTCACTAGTCACACATATCTAGTACGTGGATCATGAGAGAATGAAGATATCTATATATAGATCGATACAACCTTCGATGGACCGTACATGCATCTATATTAATGGGTTGAACGAATAGTGAGCGTAGGACACTGTTTATCATGTCATGATAATATATTGTCTAGGTGAATGTAGCATGACCTTAATTTAGCAATCAACTATAAATATATATATACATACATATATACATACATACATACATATATGTATGTATGTATGTATGTATGTATGTGTGTGTGTATATAACTAGTCTAACTTTGTGGATGTAGGTGGCGCAAGTTAAGGTATGTTTACATATGTATTAGATAGCGATGTTATACGATTATTTTTGTAATATTTATTAAATGGACTTATTCACTCACTCAGATGTATGTTTGACCACCTCTCCCTATTTTTATTTGTATCTGACATTGATTGGTTGATGGAGTATGAAGTCATGTTGGTGTAAGTGATGTTGAAGGTGCAGATGACGAAGATGTTACTTTTGCATACATACTATGTATATTGACCTCTGACATTTAGAGTGATAGTGTGTGTATTCTTGGATTATTATTGTATGAATATATGACTATGGATATACGACTTATGGTTTAGTTTAAATATGTAGATATTTTGGTATTATATATTGTTTCTTTTGCTATTAGTTATGAATCATATAGTTAGAATTATTACTCTATTTATCTTTATCATAAACCCTAATGGTCCATCACTTTCGATTTTCCTAGTTTGAATGTCGATTTTGGCAATAAATAGAGGGTTGAAAAGATGGGTTGTTACATTTGATATTAGAGAAAAACTTATCCTAATTTAGGGATAATGGCATATTGAGTGAGCATATTTGTAATTTTGTAAACATATATAAACACACACACACACACACACACACACACACATATATATATATATATATAAACATGTATATGTGTATGTATATGTATATATATATAAGTAGAGTACAAATGTATACACCATTTATTGTCCCAATAATGTTAACTATCTATTGCAAAGGTGATAGTGAATTCCTTTTACAGACGACCAAGAATGAGTAACTCAATATAGACGAAAACTAAAATGGAGCCTAATATTGATGAGGTTGAAACCAAAATTGAAAATGGCAATAGAGTAAATATTGTAGATATTACTAGAGTGAACATTCCCATAAGGTTCCACCGATATCTGCAGGTGATAAATCAAACTAGTGTTAATCACAAAGTACTTACACCTACTACATAAGGAGTGATTCATGTCAACCACCACCGATAGTGGATTTCCCAAAGCTGTGTAGGAATTTCTCTATTTTAGGTGTTAATCCCTATGCTGTAACTAAACCTTATGTGGAGACAGTCCATGACTAGGCATGTCATTAATATATTGGGCATGAGTGATATTCTAAGAAGGCAGCTAGTTTCTTGGCATTTACAAGGAGAAGCGGCAAACTGGTGGGAGATTGTTACTTTGGAAGATAGCGAGGAGGATATCACATGGGAAGATTTAAGAGGAAGTATGAGACTAAATTTTCTCTGGGGTTGATAAGGGACTTTTGTTAGAAATTTTTATTCATCATATACAGGGAGATTTGTCTTTTGGAGAATATGTGAACCGATTTAATGAGATTACAAGGTTTAGGTTCGACTTGATTAATACCTCTGATCAGAAGTTGATGAAGTTCATGAAAAGATTGAATTCCCCGCTTAGATAGTTGACACCAATCGGTTAAAGCCTCGTTAAATCCCTGCTAAAGCATGTAGTGCTCTTCGATCACTATGCCTTTTCAATTTAACGCTATTAAATAGTAGATTCGCTTAAAGACCTGCTAATCTCCATTATGCTTGCTAAATCAATGGTTTTTATCACCCGCTTTAGCATCATAATACAAAAAGGTTAATTTGACTAGTTCTTTTTTATAACAAATCAACAAAGTTTGGGTAAAGACCTAATTTTAAGGCCTAAGTGCTCAATGTAAGTTAGGAATCTATTTTCGTAACCAAGCCAGGACTTCATAAATCATGATATTCTCCTTTTGTTATATAAAATTAAAAAATATTTATGTTTCCTATATAATAATGTGAGAATGAGAAGAAATTAACTTTGGAGTTTTAATTTTATTTCCAGTAAATCATTTTGCAGCTCTGTTATTTTCCACTATATCTTCGCTTTATCTCCGGTACAACTTTTTGCACCTCCACCGTTATAAAACCGCTAAGCGCTTTAACTACACAGGTTGACACTCAACCAGATTCCTTATGGTGCTATGTTAAAAGGTTTAGTGGAGGCAACTTTGTTGAATTATGTTAATGGAGAGATGGCTAAAGATCAATCCATCTATCCTATGATATTAAATTAATAGAGTTAAGGGTATGCCCTAGGGGCAATTATATAATTTGTGACACATATCTAACTCGATAACCAACTTATTAAAAATAAAAGGTATCTTCTTTCTATTATGTACTTGTTATATTGTGATATAATTAATTAAGTAATTAATTTAAAGTATATTAAATAGAAAATCCTTAAATGATATGTTATGTGATAGTAATTACAATGTATTGTAATCATGAGAAATTCATCACATTAAAAATAATAATTATTTTAAATATTCCTAGTCAAGACGTTTTGAGATGGGATATCGATACGTCATTGAGACTAGAGTGTGTAACACCCTCTAGGCGGTACATTACTCAAGACTGATGAGGGCACTAATAGTTATTGGATAATTATGAAATGAATCACTTGAGAGTTTTCTGTTGGTTAATATAAGTAAGCTCAAACATAGAATATCGAAACGACGATATTACATAGTTCTCTCGACTTGAGAATATTGTTGAACTTCAGAATGGACATTCCACTTTGATTGTAGTTGAATCATGGCAAGATGTCCACTGAATGACTATAGTTGAGTTTGAACTGAAGCATTGTAAGTGAAACCCTATTCAATAGAAAATTCATCTCCTCGATTACATGAGATTAGTATCACGGTCAACAATAGTCAACTAAAAATTAAAGTATCTGACCAGAGCAGTACGGTAAATAATAATTGTTATTATTGAACCATGGATTTTATGTTTGGACTAATCAAGTTGAATGTGGACGATGTTGGAATTTTGACCAAAACCAAATTCCAGAAGTCCTAATGTGATATATTGTTGGCAAAGGGAATTGGTGTAAATAATCATTACTACTGGGTACTGCTTATAATAAGTAAAATTGAATTTTTACTGAAAAGATGTGTAAGTGATAAATTCAACCAAAATGTTACATCGCTAGCTAAAGTGATGAGTGAATGTAATATTCGTATTGTTCGATATCAATCGCTGACTGACTTTACATATTTAAGTTGCACAACCGTAATATTGAATAATCCAAAAAGCCACATGATTTAATTAAATTATCATCATTGTAAATTAATTAGATTAATTTATATTTATGAAATATTAATTATTAAATTTTATTTGATCTATTTGAATACTGTTGGTATTTAATAAAGTGCACATATAAAAAATTATAAATTAACGTATCGTTATACGGTATCGAAAGAATATTTAAATTATATTTGAATAGAATAATTGCTAAGTGGGGTAAACTTTTGAGGCCCATTTGCCTTTTTTTTTGTTAGCCTGAGGAGGGAATGGGAAAAGATTTCAAATAGGGTTTGAAAAAGGAAAGAGTAATTAAAGGAAGGAAAGCGGTCTCTCTCTTTAATTCTCATTGATTACCTCTTAATTAAAATATTTTTCATTCATTCATTCACATATTCACTCTCTTGATAATTTATTTCTTTTCTTCTCTATCTCTCCCTCTAATGGTTGAAATATTGTGATTCCCAAAAAAATTCAATTAAAATCAAAATAAAATAAGTAAAAGGTAGTACTTTAGATCGTTGCAATTTCTTAGGTTGATTCAATTATATCTAGGAGTCTTTCTTCATTCAAGGTATGATCTTTTCGGCTACATCTTAAGGTAACCATCCAATTTCCTTTTAATATATATATTATGTCTTATTAGAATAATTTTGATCCCCTATTTATACATCTTATCCTAAAAATTTATTATATATTGTTAGTAGAATTTAGATTTTATTTCTTATACAATAAATTCAATCCATTAGTTTCTATTGTTTAGAAATCATAGCGTGATAAGCAAAAAAGGGGAAAAGCTTTTTTTTTACGGATTTAAAACTAATTGTTGTATATATTTTAATTTGAACGTATTATTTAGATCTAAACCATACTTGAAATTATTTCATAAAATAATATGAAAGTTTTGTATATAATTTTATTATTTTGATTATCAATTATTTTAGTTGTTATTTATGTTGTTTCAATTCAAAATCAAAAGGCTTTAGCATAAAAACTCAAATTTAAAGTTGAATTTTTTCTAAATCAAAACTAGGTTTCAAGTTATCGATTTTAAATTGTAAACATATGAAATTGTAAGAATTAAATATGTATGTTATTTTGAGTTCTAATATAGTTTAATTTTATATTCCTTTGTGTGTGAATAGAAATTTCAATTTAAATTTCATAATTGGACATTTATGTAAAATTACAAAAGTAATGTTGAACCCCTAACCAGGTCAAAATTTGATTTCTACTTGTTAGTTTTGGATTTCAAAATATGTAAAATATTCAAAAAAAATTAATATATATATATATGTTCTATTTTTATTTTTTGTATAATTTAAAATAAAATCATACATATATTTGCATAAAGTTTAAAACGTTTCAAGTATAAGTTATAGAAAGATTAAAAAAAGGCCAAAAGGTTTCCTTTCTTTACCTTTCATTAATTGCCTCTTAGATGTCTTTTACTCCTTTTAATGTCACTTAAATGCACCACTACCCATTCAGATTTGAATTCTTTTTATCGAAACTATTTAAGTATTTTATGATATTTATTTCATTTAATTCATAAGTAGATTTTGACATACATACATACAAACCTACATACGTACATATATAAACTTTCGTATACATATGTACACACGCACCCCTATGTGTGCGTGAGTGTGCGCGCATGTGTGTGTGTATATATATATATATATATATATATATATAAATTTAAAATGCTTTATGGCAACCTTTATACATATAAATAGACAGTGTATATGGTATAGATGCAAATCACAATGTTTATATACGTATACATTAACTTTGTACACCCTATTTTATGTTACACTTGCACTATACCCATATTAGCGTATTTTGTATGCTTAGTGTAATATATTTAGTTTGAATTAAATTAAAATTTCCATTTAACCAAAATAAATAAAATAAAGATTTTTTTTTTAACATTTTAGATTGGATCTAAAATTCAATTTAGACTTTATAGGTCCAATAGATCCAAAATACGAAATTTTTTGAAATCTACATATTTCACCTGTTTTCTACTGGTTGGATTTCTTTAATGGTATTAGAGCCCAATAGTTTGTGCGGTCTCAAATTAGAAATTTAAAGGCTAACTAATTTATAGCTACCTATTTAGTAGGGTGTTTAGAGAAGTAGTATCGAATGTTGGGTTTGGGTAATCAAGCACTCTGCTTTACCTAGCTACTGGCCTGACCTGAACGATGATATAAGCCTAAAGGTTATCCCTAATATAAAGGCCCAATTTTGGGGCTTGGCCTAATTTTTAAAGTCTGTTTGAAAATTTAAAAGATATTTTAAACTTAAATGTTAAGTTCATAATATAAAAGTAAATTTTATAATAGCTATACAATACATTCAAATTTTTGAAAATTATTTTGAGATATTAAATAATTAATTTTGAAAGTTTTTAATTTAAAGTTAGTTAATATGATTAATAAATAATTAAATAAAAGTTAATTGGTTAAAACATATATATTGCTATATGTGTATAACTATAATTGTTGTAGTTATTTATTTATTTTAAAATTGTTTTTGATAAACTAAATTAAAATTTCAAATTAATTAAAAAAATTAATTTAATTTTTCAATTAAAAAAATGAATTAAAAGTTAATTAAATAAATGTGTGTGTGTATTGATATGTACATATAAATAAACTATCAATATTATTGTTGATTAACCATCTTAAATAGTTTAATATAAGTAATTTTGAAAATTTTATTTAAAATAAGTTTAAATAATTAAATATGATCTAATTAATAAGAATTAAAATTAATTAAATAAATTTTTATTAATAAGATATATGTATATATTATATAATAAATTAAATTATAAAAGCTATAAATAAGTTAATACTTATATAACTATATATGTATAAAATTAAGTGGAATTGGAAAGAAACCAAAATCAAATTTAAAAAGGTAATTTGTCTGACACTTGAATCACGAGGGTATTTCATAAGAAATATATTATTCCCAAAATCATTATCACTCAATATATGTATTTCGAAGATTATGAATCCTTAATATATTAGTTGTCCTCCACCATTTATATATTAATAGACTACTTGCATACTCTTTAGTTGTTGATATTCCTCAAGCTAGAGATGTTATTTGGAGAGCTACTAATATATTGACTAGACAATGTAAGAGAAATACCTATATTTGTTGATATTCCTCAAGGTGCGAGCATTATACTTAGATATCTTGAAATGGTGGATATGAATGAATAATCTCTTTCGATTTGTTGAAATTCATCAAGGTCAAAATAAGATTTGGACAAAGACCACGAATTAGGAGTTGTATTTGATGCAACCATTAAAGTGTTATCCAATGCTTGTGGGCATACAATTTGTTGGTATTCCTCAAGATCAGAATTTCAAGGGAAGCAGGTCCTAATGCCCAATAGAGAGATTGAAAGATTTATATGTCTTTCATTTGGGTTTGAGAAACATAATAATCTAGTGGGTGCCTTGTTAGAAAAATGAAATATTAACATCTAACCATTCTAATATTGTAAGAATATCTTCTATATAAAGTTAAAATAATATATATCGATAAAATTGCGCAACTAATAAAATTGATAAAATGTTTATCAGTTAAGATATACAAATGAACTAAATTAAAGATTGACAAAGAAATATAAAATATATGTCCCTTTAAATCCTTTGTAATGTTGTCACTTCAAGACCACGCAAGAGTCAATTCGTACAACAACTAAAACATTCGTGCCTTGTCGCTTAATTATTTATTTGTACAAGATTGTGTATTGTCTTCTATGAATGTCAAACTCTAATAAAAATACTAGAATATGGATATTTGATTCATATTCAATCACATATAAATGTCATATGGTGCACGGTCTTGGTTCGTAATGTACGAGACTTCAATGAAATTAGTTACTAGAAATAAGCAAATAAACCAGAATGCAAAATCATGTATTCAATATGTAACAACCAAAAATTTGAGCTATAATAATTAATTAATGAATTAACTAAACAATAAAATAATTTTGTGAAATTGTCAAAATCGAGCTACGGAAGTTGCACCATTGGGTCCGTGGCGATTTTCTGATAAGTTTCCATATATAACTTGTCGAAATCCGAGTTAGTATGGAGAAGATCTTTTTAATAAAAATATTCTATGCCCTAGTAGCAGATCTAGGAAGGTCCATGATTAGAGCTAAGGACCATAGGTGAGTGTTTTGTAATTATTTTAGATTTTTAAGTAATTTAAAATAATAGGGTTCTCGATAGTTGTAGTTTTTCTACAATTTTGAGCAGTTTTTATTTAAGTTATTTATAGTTAGTTTTTAAGTAAATTTCAGAAGTTCTTTTCACTCTATTTTATTCAACTATTTTTATTCAGCCATTTTATTCAGTTATTTACAGTTATTTACATCTGTTTTAAGTTGGAATTTAGCCTGTAAATGTTAGTTTCTTTTTATAGAAATTTAATCCCTTTTTACGCGAATAAATTAATAAGAGAAGAATTTGCTAATATGGATTAAAATAAAAAACCACTAAATTTACAGAAATCGGATGTAAAATAAGAAAAACTGAAATTAAATTGAGATGGACTGAAATAGGAAAATTTAAGATATTTGCAAGCATGATTATAACTAGTGGTTATAAATAAAAAGAGAAAATATAAGAGTAACAGTTGCAAGAACAATTATAACATAGGTTATAATTAGAAAGAAGAAATAATAGAAGAGGCTTATTTTAAAACATAGATCATGGATGAAGTTAATAAGCAAATATAGGAGAAATAATAGAAGAGGCCTATTTTAAAACATAGATCTTGGATTAAGTTAATAAGCAAATATAGCAGAGATAACAGAAGAGACTTATTTTAAAACTTAGATCTTGGATTAAGTTAATAAGCAAATATAGCAGAGATAACAGAAGGGACTTATTTTAAAACTTAGATCTTGAATTAAGTTAATAAGTAAACATAGAAGTAAGGCCCGTACCGGCAGCATTCCCTTTCAAATCTAGGACTGATGGTCTCATAATAGTAGGTGAGGCTGGGACACGCTTATGCTGATTAGGGTAAACAAGTGGCCAATAGATAGAGGCTCAAATCTGAGAATTTTGGCAAGGGGCGCAAAATTAGAAGATAGTTTGTTAGGACCAATACCGGCAGCATTCCCTTTCAAGTCTAGGACTGATGGTCTCACAACAGTTAGGTGAGGCTGGGCACGCTTATGCTGATTAGGGTAAATAAACGGTCAAATAGGGAATGACAGTTAGTGTGTACCGGCGATGACCGAGTGTGCGACATCGATTAGGGTAAATAATTCACTACTATGTCCTACGTGCTAAAGAGGTGTCTTTTGCCGTGACCAACATGATTGGTTCACAGTGGCACAACAGAGATAGAATAGGCCAATCAAAGGGTAGAATTAGGATTTCAGCCTAATCAAGTTAGTAGTTGAGATAGGATTAAGGTTTCAACCTAATCACAGCAATTTAAGACAAGTGCAAACAATCACAATCAAATAATCAAAACAATCAATCAAACAGAATCAGAAACAGTATTTTATGCCAGTTTTATCTTCTCTGTATTTCCTTTCAAGCTAGAACTATTGCTTAGTCTATTATCTTTATCTTGCTTAGAAATTCTAGTAATTACTTTCACTCACCAGACTTATTGTCTGACCCACTACTCTATTTTCCCCTTTTTCCACCATAGGCCAACAGAGTTGAGTTGATTTAGGTTGCTTGGAGATCCATTCCCGGAGTTCTCTTGTTTCAGATGTATTCTTCTACTTTTCATCTTTATCATTTATGGAATGGAACTTGTGAGAGGGATCATTATTATTGTTACTTTTGCACTCTGATTATGTGAGACTGAGGTGTATTTTTCATGAGACATGAATTTGAGATATTTTGAGTTTTTGGGACATGTTATGTTTTTAGGACTTATTTTGAAATGTAATTTGATTTTGAATGATAAGTTAGTATTTAAATGTTTCCATCGTTTTGCTTATTTGTCTTGTGAATGTGATGCTTTAGCTATACCTATAACGCACCACATCATTTGATGTGCCCTTTTTGGGTATATTTAGGGGTGTGGGGTGTTTCATTTACTATCAGACCTAAGGTTATAGGAATCCTAAAAACTTGTTTTAAAAGTACAGTATTTTTCAAAAGTAACATATCTTTAAAAGTATTTTCCAGAAAAAAAAGTCTTATTAAAGAAATGGTTTTCAAGTATAAGAGAGTATTTATAAAAATCCCCTTAAAGTCCAGTTCAACCTTCTTTCGATTCTTTCGAGCCTAAATTTTATTTTCTTTGCATAGTATGGCGGACGCCCCAAATCTTCCAAAGGGTGTCCAAGTCCCTGGCTGGTTCCGTAGATACCTCCAAGCTACGGCACCAGAGGTGCAAGGGCAAGCGCCCAATGCAGCACTGGTGGGTGGAGATCCCGTTAATCCACCTGCAGCAGCCAATTTTTCTAAGCTATGCAAGGACTTCGCTAATCTAAGAGGCAGGATGTTTTCTGGCATGGAGGATTTCATAGAGGCACGAGCTTAGTTGAGGAATACGGAGCGGATATTTAGGCCGTTAGGATTGGAAGGCCGGCAAAGAGTTCAGCTTTCATCTTGGCAGCTGAAGGAAGAGGCTTCTAACTGGTGGGAGATCATAGAGATGGAGGGTAGAGACATAGGTTGGTTTGGATTTTGGGAAAGATTTGAGAGAAAGTTCTTATCGCAAGTGAGGAAAGCATGCAGTTGGAGAAGTTCACTAGTCTGAAGCAAGGGAACCTTTCGGTGAAAGAGTATATAAATCAGTTTAATGAGTTATCGCGATTCAGAATGGAGCTTGTTAATACACCGCATAAGAAGGCCATCAAGTTTGCTAAGGGTTTGAACCAGCCCCTCCAAGGGTTTGCATTGACACATGTACCTATGGGAGCGACATATGAATCACTTGTGAAGATGGCTCTTATATCAGATGTTGTTAAGAAAGAAGAGGTTAAGGATGTTCCTAAATCAAAAACTCTAAGAAGAAGTGGTGGAAGGATAAGAAGGATAAGGACGAGAAGAAAGGAGGAGGACCTTAGAAGGGACAGATCAAGAAGGATGAGAAATGTCATAATTATGGATTGGTTGGGCATTTCACAAAGGACTGTAAGAAGGACACAATGAAGGGGAGGTGTTACAACTGTGGGCAGCCTGGACACCTTAGTAAATCTTGTCCTCAGAGGACGGGGCAGAGAACAAGCGCACCTATGGCGCTAGTACAGGCTTTGGATGCAACACCTTTTAGTAGTGGACCAGATTGAGGTAGGAAAGTCTCTGTAGAAGGTTTGATCTCTATTTCGGATTTTCCTATTCGGACTCTTTTTTGCTTCGGAGCATCACATTCTTTCATTTCTAGTTCCTTGGTTGATTGTTTGCACTTAGATATTTCTCTAGTTGTAGACCCTATAGTTGTTTCAAACCCTATAAAAGGATCGGCACATTTATCCATGATTTATAGGGGTTTGGAAATTTTTATACTAGGCATAGAGTTTGATTGTGACGCCTATGTACTGGGATTTTTGGGATATGGGATGATTTTAGGGATGGACCGGTTATCCACTTATGGTGCGATATTGGACTGTGAGAGGAGAGTCGTTAGACTAGAGACATGTAGCAGATGGACTCTCGAGGTTTCTTGCGACCCATAGGGGTAAGTCATGTTAAGCTTCTTTTATTCCCTTGATTCATCACTAGGAGAGTTAAATTCAGTTCCATTCATTAGAGATTTCCCAGACGTTTTTGAAGAGGTTAGGGGACACCCCCTAAGGGAGAGAACGACTTTAGGATCTATTTGAATGACAATGTTAAGCCAGTGGCATTGCCCGTGAGATATATTGCTCCTAGGGAGAGGAAAGAGTTAAGTAAGCACATAGGTGAGCTATTAGGGAAAAGCTTCATTAGACGAAGCATATCTGAGTGGGGAGCGCCAGTCGTCTTCGCTACAAAGGCGGATGGTTCCCTTTGACTTTACATAGACTATAGAGAGTTGAATAAGCTCACGAAGAAGAACCGTTACCCACTTCCTAGGATAGATGATCTTTTCGGTCAGTTAGTTGGCTCTTCAGTATTTTCTCAACTTGACTTAGCCACTGGATTTCATCAGCTTAGGGTTGTTGACGATAGCATCGATAAGATAGCATTTAGCACACTCGATGGATTCTTTGAGTGGTTGGTTATGCCGTTTGGGCTGAACAATGCCCCAGCCTATTTTTTAGATTTGATGAGCCGTGTTTTTCAAATGTTCTAAATAAATTCGTTGTAGTGTCTATGGACGACATTCTAGTATTTTCCAAGAGTATGGAAGAGCATGCTATTCATCTTGACGAGGTTCTTCGCACACTTCGTGTCCATCGGTGGAAAGCAAAATTCTCGAAGTGTCACTTTTGGCGTGAGGAGGTGTGTTTCTTGGGGTATGTAGTCTCAAGAGAGGGTTTAGCTATGGATCTCGCTAAGATAGTAGCAGTACAGGATTGGAAGGCCCCCAAGAACGCTACCGAAGTTAGAAGCTTCTTAGGATTAGTTGGTTATTATAGGAAGTTTATCAGAGATTTAGCTAAGATTTCCGCACTTGAGGTTAAGCATACCCTCATAGATCAGATTGGCTCAAGGCAGCGAGAAGATTCAGAGCTTGGGGATATTTTGGATAAGATTAGTAGAGGAGAGGTCTCTAGACATCTCCAACGCTATTCCATCGATAGTAAATGGTAGCTAAGGAGAGATGGAAGACTTTGTGTACCGTGCACTATAGATTTGATGAGTGCAGTTCTAGCAGAAGCACGCCATTCTCGGATGACTATTCATCCGGGTGGTGATAAGATGTATAGGGACATAAAGAGAGTGTTTTATTGGAGTGGCATGAAGAAGGATGTAGCAGAGTTTGTGGCTAAGTGTCTTGTGTACCAAAGGGTTAAAGCAGAACAGTAGAGGCCTGGCGGATTGCTTCAACCATTGGATATACCCGACTGGAAATGGGGTAGTGTTTCGATGGACTTCATATATGGTTTACCCCGATCTAGGAAGGGGAATACCAGTATTTGGGTGATTGTAGATCGTTTGACTAAGAGCGCCCACTTCATTTCGGTCAAGAGTAAGAGGACAGCACCTTATTTGGCATCTATATATGTTCGTAAGATAGTCCGACTTGATGGAGTTCCCTCTAGCATAGTGAGCGACAGAGACCCTATCTTTACTAGCAAGTTTTGGAGGAGCCTGCAAGAGGCTTTAGGGACACAGCTTAGATTGAGTACAGCCTATCACCCTCAAACGGATGGCCAAATGGAGAGAGTTAATAGAGTTCTTAAGGATTTGTTATGGATGTGCATTCTTGATTTTGGAGGGACTTGAGAGGAGCACCTTCCTTTAGTGGAGTTCGCTTATAACAATAGTTTGCAGGCTAGTATCGGGATGGCTCCTTTTGAAGCTCTTTATGGAAGACCTTGCAAGTCGCCTTCGTGTTGGTTGGAGTCTACAAAAAGATTGCTACTTGGTCCTGACATGGTTAGAGAGACTTTGGAAAAGATTGATTTGATTAGAAGAAGAATGAAGACGACCCAAGATAGACAGAAATCCTATGCAGATAAGTGGAGAAGGGATATTGAGCTCGAGGTAGGAGATTTGGTTTTTATTAAGGTGTCTCCGCTAAGAAAGGTAGTGAGGTTTGGTTCAAGTGGGAAACTTGCTCCCATATTTGTAGGACCATTCCCCATTGTGGAAAGGATAGGGAAGATGGCATATCGGATAAAGCTACTGGAGAGGCTCATGGGAGTTCATGATGTTGTTCATAAAATTTTGTCTAGACAAGATATGCCCTACTTGCAAGATGGAACACCTATTGATATGGTCTTCAATCCATTAGGAGTACCCTCACGAATGAATGTAGGACATATATGTTTCGCACTTGAGAAAGTGCTTACATGATTCGGTAGAGGTAGTGGAACCTAGCCTACTTGATGAAGTTGAAGTGGAGAGAGAAGCATTAGTTCGTCGCATTCCTACCAAGATCGTTGGGCATGATATCAAGAAGCTTAGGATAAGGAAGTCCTTTTGGTTAAGGTACAGTGGGGAGATAGTATTGAGAACACTACGTGGGAGGCTAAGGAGAAAATAAGTACCTCTTATCTGCATCTCTTCGATAGTACGTTTTGAATTTCCTATTTCCATCTTTAGTTCTGAATAGGTTCTTTCCTTTAGTATCCTTTGGGAGGGTAGATCTTAGGATTTAACCTATGGATGGTAGGACTGAATGTAAACATGTTACTAGAACATGTTATGTATGTTGGACGCTAGTGGTTGCATGTGTTTGCTAGTGGATGCTAATGGACGCATGCATATACATGCACTAGGCACTATTATCTCTTAAGGATTGGCATAACTAGGTCACTAAAGCATATGCATATAGATGTGTGCACACTTGCATTTTTATTTTATTTCATGATTTCCATGGATGAGTGATTATCATATGATTGTTGCATTCGGATGATGATTGTAGCACGCATGTAGAACTATCAGTTATTATTAGGAAACTTGCATTCATTTGGATACATGGCACAGACATGATTGCATAAAAAGGAGGTCGACTGAATCAGTAGACCGTCTAATATTTTCCATCAGTTAGGGACATTGACACTATAGTATTGCATATATCATAAATTGCATTATAAAACTTAAGGACAATGGATGTAATGGATGATGGTTGAATATGTGGTTGTAGAATTTGGATGAAAATATTAATTTCATTCTTCCGTCTATGGAGATTTCGAGGACGAAATCCTTTAAGGAGGGGAGAATGTAACAACCCAAAATTTAAGCTATAATAATTAATTAACGAATTAACTAAACAATAAAATAAGTTTGTGAATTTTCAGAATCGAGCTACGGGAGTTGCACCATTGGGTCCGTGGCGATTTTCTGATCAATTTCCATATATAACTTACCGAAATCTGAGTCAGTATGGAGAAGATCTTTTTAATAAAAATATTCTACACCCTAGTAGCGGATCCAGGAAGGCTCAGGATTAGAGCTAAGGACCACGGGTGAGTGTTTTGTAATTATTTTAGATTTTTAAGTAATTTAAAATAATAGGGTTCTAAATAGTTGTAGTTTTTCTACAATTTTGAGACAGTTTTTATATAAGTTATTTACATTTAAATTTTACGTAAATTTCAGAAGTTCTTTTCAGTCTATTTTATTCAGCTATTTTTATTCAGCTATTTTATTCAGTTATTTACATCTGTTTTAAGTTGGAATTTAACTTGTAAATGTTAGTTTCTTTTTATAGAAATTTAATCCTTTTTACACAAATAAATTAAAAAGAGAAAAATTCGCTAATATGGATTAAAATAGAAAAACACTAAAGTTACAGAAATTGGATGTAAAATAAGAAAAATTGAAATAAAATAGAGATGGACTGAAATAGGCAAATTTAAGATATTTGCAAGCATTATTATAACTAGTGGTTATAACTAAAAAGAGAAAATAGAAGATTAACAATTGCAAGAACAATTATAACATAGGTTATAATTAGAAAGAAGTAATAACATAATAGGCTTATTTTAAAACTTAGATCTTGGATTAAGTTAATAAGCAAATATAGCAGAAATAACAGAAGAGGCTTATTTTAAAACTTAGATCTTGGATTAAGTTAATAAGAAAATATAGCAGAGATAACAGAAGAGGCTTATTTTAAAACTTAGATCATTGATTAAGTTAATAAGTAAATATAGCAGAGATAACAGAAGAGGCTTATTTTAAAACATAGACCTTGAATTAATATAATAAGCAAAAATAGAAGTAGAGCCCGTACCGGCAGCATTCCCTTTCAGATCTAGGACCGATGGTCTCACAATAGTAGGTGAGGCTAGGACACGCTTATGCTGATTAGGGTAAATAAGTGGCCAATAGATAGAGGCTCAAATATGGGGATTTGGGCAAGGGGCGCAAAACTAGAAGATTGTTTGTTAGGACCAGTACCTGCAGCATTCCCTTTCAGGTCTAGGACCGATGGTCTCACAACAGTTAGATGAGGCTGGGCAGCATTCCCTTTCAGGACTAGGACTGATGGTCTCACAACAATTAGGTGAGGCTGGGCACGCTTAAGCTGATTAGGGTAATTAAAGGGTCAAATAGGGGTGACAGTTAGTGTGTACCGGCGATGAACGAGCGTGCGACATCGATTAGGGTAAATAATTCGCTACTGTATTTTACGCACTAAAGAGGTGTCTTTTGTCATGACCAACGAGATTGGTTCACAGTGGAACAACAAAGATAGAATAGGCCGATCAAAGGGTAGAATTAGGATTTCAGCCTAATCAAGTTAGCAGTTGAGATAGGATTAGGGTTTCAACCTAATCACAACAATTTAAGACAAGTGCAAACAATCATAATAAAAACAATCAGTCAAACAGAATCAGTATTCTATAGGGCTGTTACGGTAACGGTAAATTTACCATTACCATACCATTAACAGTCAATCGGTTACCATTTTCGAATTTAATCGGTATACCAGTTTAATCGGTATGGTAACGGTAAATTTACCATTTTCTATGGTAAATCATCGGTAACATTTCTTCAATACCAGCGGTAACGGTAATTTTACCAGTCAATTTATAATACATGTATATTCATGTAACATGCTTTATTATAGGCATTTAAAACCAAGCAAATGATTAAATTTAGTTTATTAACCAGGTGAGATAATGTTAAATACACTTCACTTCTTTCTCATTTATTTCTTTTATTAAGTAACACTATAATTGTATAATGAAGTACCGTTATGGTGTGAATATGTGTTATGTTACTAATCTTTTTTAGACAAACGGTAATTTACCATTACCAGTGTAACGGTTACCAGATTATCGGTATACCAGTGTTCGGTATACCAGCCTATCAGTAACGGTAACGGTAAGCAATTTTCGCTTACCAGTAAAAATGGTACGGTAACGGTATTTGTGAAATGGTAACGGTAACCATTACCATAACAACCCTAGTATTCTATGCCAGTTTTATCTTCTCTGTATTTCCTTTCAAGCTAGAACTATTGCTTAGTCTATTATCTTTATCTTGCTTAGAAATGCTAGTAATTACTTTCACTCACTAGACTTATTGTCTGACCCACTCCTCTATTTTCCATTTTTTCCCCTATAGGCCATTAGAGTTGAGTTGATTCAGGTTGCTTGGAGGTCCGTTCCCGGAGTTCTCTCGTTTCAGATGTATTCTTCTGCTTTTCATCTTTATCATTTATGGATTGGCACTTGTGAGAGGGATCATTATTATTGTTAGTTTTGCACTCTGATTATGTGAGACTGAGGTGTATTTTTCATGAGACATGAATTTGAGATATTTTGAGTTTTTGGGACATGTTATGTTTTTATGACTTATTTTGAAATGAAGTTTGATTTTGAATGATAAGTTATTATTTAAATGTTTCCGCCGTTTTTGCTTATTTGTCTTGTGAATCTTAGTCTTTGTGATGCTTTAGCTATACCTATAACGCACCACATCATTTGATGTGCCCTTTTCTTCATACCTCCACCGTTTGCTATGGTTTTGGCTCTACCTTCTTAGTGGAAACAACCGTAGTTGTCCTATTCTTAGGATATAGGTTCTCTTGACGAAGTGCTTTCTTAACTAGCTTTTTAAATAGCTCATCAATGTGGTCTACCAATTTATCTCCAAGATAGTGATCCAAACCAATGATGAACTTTTCATTCTTTCTTAAAGGAGTGTCGATGAATAACATCCTATATTTCGACAAAGCGTTGAATTTAGCTACATACTTAGTAACTGACATCTCTCCTTGCTGAGATCAGCAAACTTCCTAAACAATACCGACTTCTGGACAGTCGGTATGAACTTCTCCTCTAACCTTGTCTTAAACTGTTCCCAACTGAACCTATCATTAGGAGTAGCAATAGTCATGGCATTCCACCAATTCATGGCCCGCTCCTGAAGTTGTCTGGAAGCCAAATTTCTCTTCATAGCATCATCCACTTCCATATCACTAAAGATGTGCTCACAAGTATATATCAATCCAATCTCGCATTTCTATGGATGATTCCATCCAAAAAAATGGCTTTCCTCCTAAAGTAGAGTAATCTTTGCTTAACTTAGCGAAATCAACTCTATGCACTTACATAGGAGTACCTCCACCAACAGCCATACCAAGAGCATTCCTCATCATTATTGCTATTAAAGCATTGAACATAGCTTGAAAATCAGGCGTAACAGCTCCTAATCCCACTCCTTCTTCAACTCCTGAAGCGGTTCTCATAGTATTCCTTGTATGCCGGCTCATTCTTATCTGTAACAAGAATGATCAGTATCTCATAAAGAAAACTATGTACATAGTGCTCATGTGCATGCGATTTATACTATATAATATTATTATATATTTTTGAAAACCAAAGTACATAACAAGCATGCACTATCCTATATATATACACACTCTCGATTTAGTTTAAGGCAATAACGCATTCCCTATCACTACTAGATTACGGTATCAACTCTGGTTAATCGTGTAACCAAAGCTCTAGTACCAAATGTGACGAGCGCCCTATACGACCGGCACCAATAGTGTACAAATAGCACGCTGCCGTGATGCCTAACCAATATAGGATGATCATCAATAGGAATAATAACAAACATTGCATATAACCTATCGTATATCTTACAATGCATGGATAAAATATAATATCACAGATACAATATAAGAGATAGTAATAACAATATGAACTAATTGTTATAGTATAATATCCACAAAGTTATATATCAAATGTCATAGAGTATACAACATGATCAACTCAATAAACTGTCTCAACAAATAAAAAATATGCAAGCACTTCCATGGGCTCCACAGTGTTGCTTAGCAGAAAAGCATAAAAATCCATATATGTATATAATATGAGATAGCTCCATCTAGCTCGTCCTTCGAACAGCTACTGTGTCACCTAGACCTGTTATCTAGTTTACTCATTTAAGAGTACCCAAGATAATAAGAAGCAAAGCATAAAACCTTGGGTCAGACAATGGGTTGGTGTGAGCAGTAAATAAATCTCAAAATACTATACAGGTAAATATGGTAAGGAACAAGAGTATACGAACCATACCTGACCTGTCTCTTAAATCAAAGAGTTAGCACATAACACTATAATATGTTATTCTATAATATCATAAAGGCACTGTACAACATAGAATGATGGATGTCAAGATATCCCTATCTCCAGTACCTACTCCTAATGATATCCCCGAGTGATAGCCCACTAAAGAAAGCAACTAAAGCAACCATAGCATCCATTAAGCAATACCCACTATCACTCATCCCAGTGCTCTGAATATATGATAACTCGTATGGCCTACTTACTGCCAGGGACTAATGGAAATCCCAATTTTCGTTGTACTCTCGTATCACGAAGCCCAAAGCTCGATACATGTCTCATAGCCCAAAGCTAGACATTGGATCCAAAGCCACTGGTCCAGGGTATACAAATCCCTTAATTAACCATTGAGCATCCCCATTTACAATACCCCTGCTTCGAGTACAACAGAAAACACTCCGAGTTACAAACGATTCCTTAGAACATTCACATCCGAGCCCTTCTTTGCTCTATTCGGATGTCGAGCCCTTCTATTGCTTAATTTGGTTTCCATTATCCAAGAACCCATCACGTTCCTCATTTTATAGCTCTCTCCTTTGTCGAGCTGCTATCTTCGGTACCTACTCACACAATGAGTCACAAACCAAAGATACAAAGCTCTTATCATGCTGTTAGATCACCATCCAACCTTCGCGAATGAGCCAACACCTCCAGCATGATCTGTAGGACCTCTACTTCATCCCCTTAAAATTTCACCCTCTTTGGACTTACCAAAACAACTCGGTACCGTATTAAATAGGTCAACACCGACTTGTTTCCTTCCTAGAATTGGCTAAGTTTTCTTATTCTCCTTCTTTGCTTCTAGTTATCCACTCCTAGATGCTTTGACCCCGACCCATCCGTCCAAATAACTCAGTCCTCACTCCAAAGCACCCACTTCAAGTTCTAGAAAACAACTTAGTCCCATATCTAATACTTAGTCAATTCCTTACATCAAGCCATGAACAACCCCCTCTAGCCATGCTCTATCCAACCATGCCAACCGCCATCAATTGGACCAACTGAAATAACTCGGTAGCAACATAAACCAGTCGAACTGACTTATCCCCTTAACAAATTGGAACCTGCGACTTGAACCCTAAGCTCTTCCCATACTCCAAAGCCTCCTCTCCAAGTTTCGTCCAATTTCGGTCATCTTTGCTTTTGATTTGCCAAATTCTCCAACCTATTTTCCTAAACATCCAAAACACTAGCAAACAACATCAAAGCACAATATACAATCATAGAATAACATCCAAATACATCCATTCAAATAAGAAATTCATAGAATTATAGCAATTAAATATAATCCAATCCAAATCTAAGAAATCAATGATCATATGAGTATGAACAAGGTGAATTACAAAACCATTTCTACAAATATATTAAAATTTCTCAATTTAGGTCAAAAACATATGATAACACATGATTAAAGTTAGAAAAGGATTTTTAGATTAAAAATCATGTTAAAACATGTAATTTTACCATATAAACGTGCATAGGATAGTGAGAAGGCATAAACCACTCACCGATTACCAAATTCAACCAATTTGAGTGTAGATCCAATATGGACAGTGATCAAAAGCAATGTAAATCAACAAATTCAATGATCTCTATCTTCTATTCAATGATCTATTTACTAATCTTTAATTTGGTTTGATTTAGAGATTAATTTAGGTAAATTTGGATGAACTTAGGGTTGAAGGGAGTTTAGATCTTATTTGGGAGAGTAGAAAAAGTATAAATTTGACTCTCCAGCCCCTTATTTATAGTAAATCTCAAATTAGACTAATTAGCTTACTAATGTGCTTAATTAAGTATACACTAATTCTGGCCAGCAGCCATTAAAACTTAAAACATGCATAACTTCTTAACTGTAAGTTCGTTTTTCTATTATGACCACTCTACGGAATGAGAAACATCATCTTGAAGCAATGCAATTAGTGTGAGAGCCTAATTTGACTCCTATCAAAAGTTATAACCCAAACAAGGTTTTCAGAGTCAAAATGGTCACACAGAAATTCGAGAAAAATTAGAAGTGTATAAAATATCCCTAAGAGTCATATTCCAAAATTATAGAATCATACAACCTCATATGAATAAAAATATTTTATAATCCTACGATACATAAAATACGGGTCGTTACAAGAAACCTTTCATTTCAATCTCTCTAATTAGATTGATAATTTGTTAAATGTCATTGGCGATCAATCCGAACATAACATGAAAAGTGAATAAATCCAAATATACTAACAGCATATATTTTGTAAGTGTAACATATAAGAAATATGCACGTCTATAAATGAAACATGTGGAAATGATTTTAGAGGAAGAAACATTTCATTTCTCTATCTCATTAGTTAGATCAACTGATATATTAAATGTCATTTATAACTAAATGTGCACATGCCTTTGTTGTCCAAGTTTTGACTAACATAATATATCTATGTATACACATACATACATACAAGCATATGTAAATAATGATCAAATATACTTTAAATTCAAAGTAACATACTTATGTAAAACATGGAATCTTATATGTTTACAATTTAAAATCAACAACTTGAAAGATAATTTTGAATTATAAAAGAATTCAACATTAGATTTATAATTTTTCCACTAAAGTCTTCTATGATTTTTAATTAAAATAATATAAGTATATATATATATATATGTATGTATGTATGTATGTAAATAATAACAAACCATATTTAATTTGAAATTGAAACTTATATTCTTATATGTTTTACCACTTAAAATAACAACTAGAAGTCTAATTTTAGTTTTGGAACTAATACAACTTTAGATCTATAATTCTGAAGTCCTTTTATAATTTCTCATTGAATAAAGTAAATAACAACAAAATATATGGTAATCAAAACAATAAGATTGCACATGAAACTTATACTCAATTTCATAAATAATTTCAAAAATATGTATGTGTTTCACTTATATCTACATAATATATATATATATATTTCAGGTAAATAAAATCAGATCTAAGTTTGAAATTTATTTTTTGAACTCTAGTTTCTAAAACAATATTAAACAAAATTGGAAAACACAAACATATATATTAATTTGTTATAAAGGATGTGAGATCCAAACTAAATTAAAATGTGACCTATGATCAAAACAAGATAAGAATGGGATGTAAGTTATTCAAATACGTTGTAATATAAATTAAAAGTGATTGAAAATTATTATTTATTGATGCCAAAAGACCATACCTTAAATGATGAATGAAGAGCTCCAAGATCTAGAAATCAACCTCTGGATTTTGATAAGATCAAGAGGGATAAATCACCTTTTATAAATTAATTTGATTTTTAATTTTTTTGAAATTTTTTTTAACCATGCTTCCATGTTAATTTCGGCCATGACTCATTTGGGAGAGTGGAAGAAAGAATGACAAAAGGAATGAATGAATATTGAAGACAATCAATTTTCAATTAACATGATTAGCTGGCCAAACATAGATGTCACATGGGCCTTAAAGGATCCCAGCAGCAACATTTGAACTTTTAAATCCAATTTAAACAATCCATCAATGTCGTATATCGATATGCGCGTTTATAACTTTTATTTACATGCTTTATTAAATGCTAATGGTATTCAAATCAAATACAATATTAATTAATTTAATAATTTAAAAACATAATTAGTATTTATTCTATTTAAATCTAAATTAAATATTCTACCAACATCATATATAGATACATACGTTTATCACTTTTATATACGCACATTATTAAATACTAATAGTATTAAAACAAATCAAATAAAATTTAATAATTAATAAATATTAACTAATTAATTAATTTACAGTAATTATAAACTAATCAAATCGCATGGTTCATTCGAAGTAGTCATCATTTTGGTTATGCCACTCAAAGATGTAAATTTAATCAGCAATTAGTATTGAACAATTCGAATATTAACGTTCATACATCACCTTAGCTAGTGGTGTGACTTTTTGACTAAACTTATTGCTTACACATCTTTCGGTAAAATCCAATTTTATTTATAATAAGCAATACCTGGTTGTAATGATTACACCAATTCTCTTTGTTAAAACTGTATCACTTTAGACTTGGAATTTGGTAATGGTCAAAATTCCAATATTGTCCATATTTAACTTTATAGTCCAAACACAATGTCCTTGATTCAATAATAACAATTATTAATAACTGAACTACACTGGCCAGAGATTTTGACTTTGAGTTGACTTTAGTTGACCGTGATATTAATCTCATATAACTGAGGAGACAAATCCCATGTCGAATAGCGTTTCACTTCTAGTACTTCCACTTGACCCAGCTATAGTCATTCGATGGGCGTCGTGCCATGATTTAACTATAATCAAAATAGAACTTTTATATTAAAGATCAACATTATTCTCAATTCATGAGAACTGTGTAAATTAGTCACTTCGATATTTTCTATTCAACCTTAATTATATTAACAACAAAAAACTATCGAGTGAGTCATTCTATAGTTATCCAATAACTATCTGTACATAACTCCATAGTGCACCCAACAGCCATGAGTAATACACTGCCCAACATTTGGTGAGCGTTACTTACTTTAGTCTTAACAGATGCATCGATGTCCAGTCTCGATACATCTTAACAAGGAATATTTAAAATGACATGCTTATCATATTGTGATATAATACTTTTGTTACAACTATTTGTAAATACTATCACAAACATCATTTATGGACTTTCTTGCATATATATACTTAAATTAACTAATTAACATTTTATAACAAGTATTTAACAGAAAAGAAACACCTTTTATTTCGAATAAGATTGGTTATTAAGTTAGTTTAATGTGACAAATTACATAATGGCCCTTAAGGCATTACCCCTAACTCTATCAATCTCCCACTTGCACTGATGTCAATTATGGAATTTTATTCCAACTTCTCCAATTAGTTTCTTCAAAACTAATCGGGTCAGTCCCTAAGTGAATTGGTATGCCATTATGTTCCAACTATCTACTATGTCAATCAACTCTCTCTAAAGTCGATAAACCACCTTATCATGTGGAACAATTTAGAGTATGTCTCTCGACTCCAGCGAGCTCTAAGTTCTGTTATGGATAATATCATGACATTGTTATCGTATAATAATATTATGGGATTCTCAACATTTGGAATCACCCTCGGCACAGTTATAAATTTGTGCATTTATTATGTATATACATTTTTTTAATATGGCTCTATTCAAGGCGATGTACTTGGTCTTTTATTGAGTCATCCATAATCTCTCATTTGAAATATTTCCAACTTAAAGCTTCTTAACCAAGCTTTAAATATCAATTTGATATTGTACTCAATATAACATGCAAAGTCTGAGTTCGAATACTCCTTTATGAGGAGCTCGTTATTTCTATAAACAATTCTCATGTATTTTGTAAATACACGAAAAAAAACTAAACTACCATTTAGTGACCTTAATTTGGATTTGGTATTTGCTTCATATATCAAATACATAAACAAAGAACAATATCATAGACAACATAACATGTATGATAATTCCTATTACTAATGCATAAGGAAACTATATTACATGTTTTTAATTAAATATTTTAATAATGTGTTTCTGCATATTGTCTGGGACATTCCCACTATTCTTTATCTCACTATAAAAGACATCATTTGCAAATCCAACGTCGAGTATTAAAACAACTAAAGCCAATTTTAACATAAGGACATCGTTAACAATCAATAGCATGTTGTTTTCTTATGTTTAAAAATATCAATGTACCTTCAACGTTCTTTTTTATGGACACATGCTTCCTATGCATTTTGACTGAAATCAAACTATTTGATATTTCTGTCAAAATACTTTTTCAATTTTGATGCTTGTTGAATATACTTTCATATCAGTACTTGGATCATATCCAAAACCCATAAATCAATACCGCTCCCACTGACTTCGAGACACTTTAGTTGTTATATGCAAACAGTCCAGTCTAAATCTTTATTTAGAATTTTTTATCATTATATATGTACTAAAACACAAAGTAATATTAGGCGAAAATTTTGTGAGTAAATCAAAATCAACTTGAGTAAATAGAATGATGAACCTATTTACACTAATTTCAACAGTTGAATTTCATAGTGTTATTCTTATCAATGTGGCTCACTATATTCCAAGTACATTTGTCTTCCTCTTATAGACACAATTATGACCGATGGATCATATCTCTTTGGGTACAACTATCAATATCATATTTTGATAATGTATATGGAATCTAGTTTGGATTTGTGCATCATACCATATCATAGAGTTAATACTCTTAATTGTTTAATTAAACACCGAGGATTACTAATTCTTGACATTGAAAACAAACTCATAGTTTCTCTTTGACGTTCAAGAATACTCATTAGGGATTCTAATTGTTGTGTCCATTTAGGTTTATTAATTTCATTTCATTCCTTGCAATTAGTATTTATGAAATAATAACTATAAATTGCACTTTACATAAACTATAACGAATCGAAATTTTACCGCTTTGATTTATGAATATTTAATTAATTTTAAATATTAATTAATTATTTTTAATGGTCAAATAATCATCTTTTAATTAATAAATAATGATGGTAAACTTGTTTTGAAAATACGACCGAAAATCATTTTTCGTATTTTCGACTTTTTATTAAACGAAGGTTGTCGCAACGATGTTGCACACATATATACACATTTAATAACATTTCCTAGTTGCTAATAAAGAGATTCATTAATTTTAATTACCTTTTGAAAATTAAAAGTAATAATTAAATAAAGTAAGGATTAGTAAAAGATAAGACTTTTCCTTTCTTATAATAAGCGCTAAAGTACATGGATTTAAGTGCTTCATTTAGTGATTTGATGGCAAGTACACTTGTTCACATGGCACAGAAGTGTTTGGGGGTATTTGTGTAATTTGGCTTAAGGGTAAGCAGTGTAATTTTTCAAAATTTCCACGTTCATAAAAGTGCACTTCCATTTCACAAATTCATTTTTACTTTCTTCTTCTCCTTTTTCATTTCTTTTCCATGTCTTCTTTTACCATTTTCCTTCTCTTAAAATCTCTAAAACCTTATAAAAACATCTTCTTCCCTCCTTAAAATACTTAAATAATCCTAGAATAATATATCTAACACTCTCTACATTACAAAGATCCAAACTTTAGCACCTAAACTCACATTTTTTGTTGGGCTGTGAGCACCTAAGAGGGGTGAGGCCATGGTCGTGAGCTTATAGGTGGAAGGGGAGGGCTTTGGTCAAGTTCAAAGCAAGGAAGGTGGTGGCTTTGTGTTTGGTCTAAGTAAAAGTAAGATATCTCACTTTAAAATAGTTTTAGAATTGACAAAATATTGTAATACTTTAGTGCTAACCTATAGTGTTGTATGTTTGTATTTGTGATGTATGTATATATTTTTTGTTGATTCTCGCTTGAAAGCAGATGACATAAATAACTATTGTGTTGCAGGAGACAAAAGTAAAGTGAATGGAAGTTGAAGTGTCTTCGTAGCGAATATGTCACTATGGAAGCACTTCGAAGAATGATAATTTTATAGAGGGATCCCAAAAGAATTCCTCACCTTGTTGATTTTTATTTACATATGTTGTTGGTTATGTAAATGTTTGTGTATATAGAAAGTAAAAATTGCTTAGTTATATTTAACCTACTTGTTGTTAGTTTTATTATGAAATTTAAATCACGTGCTCGCTTTTAAGCGATTTACCACTTGTTTTCTAAAGTGTTTTGAAATATTTTCTGTAACGACCCGTAAATTTCAACTGTTTTAATAACGTAATTAGTTAAAATTTTGTGAAATTTTAAACGATAAAATTTTGAAATATAAATTTGATATTTGGAATACGTCTAGTTAAACATAGCAACTGGTAAATTTTCGTCCGAAAATATGAAAATTTATTTCGCGCGTAATTTCACTTCAATTTAATCAGTTAAAAAGCGTTGAAAATAAAATGTTTCTGAAACCTAAATATTTTTACATAGAAAAATTCTAAACCATCTTCTGAGCAAGATTTCAGTTTGTCGTTTTTCCAAATTCGGACATCTTTGGCTCCGTCGTTCTTATTTTCTGCAAAATAGCAGCATTCTGGTACCGATATCGATTTTTATCGGATGATCGTACCACTGATTTCTATACACCGTTTTGATCGTCTCATCGGGCCGATCTCTACGGTATATTCGATTGTAAAATTCGGAGTTCCGTTGTACGTTGCATTTTGCGTAACGCCTACCGTATCAATACCGGTTGTGTAACGTTTGGTTTCTGAAATCCTTTGAATTCTTTGTCCATTCAACTTCACATCGTACAACTCAACAGCCATTTTCTTTATTACTACTGAATTCGCGTGTGACTTTTCTATTGCACTGGTTCCAAAAAATTTGTTAACCGGTACATATTTTGCTCTGACCATTCGTTTCTCGTGATAAATATTGCCTGGAATCCAAGCTACCCATCTCTTTCTCCTCTCTATTTTGTTTCCTCTCTGCACCAATACATTGTCGCATGCCCTTCCCTTCCACCTCGGCATGCATCCTCCACCTTTGATCTGCCGGCTTCAGTTCCCCTCTCACGCCACCCAATGTCTCCACCGCCTATCACCGAGATCGTCGCCTACTGCCGAGAACCCCTCCTTTCCAGCTTCTTGGCTCCGCTGCCTCCCTCCTCCCTTGCCCTGACAACCACGGCCTCCCATACTTCCACCTCGGTTCCGCGACCATCTTCCACCTGACGTTTGGTCATCCCACCATAGCCACTGCTCGGTCTTCCCTCCTTGAATCTAACCGAGCCTTGCTTCGCCGCCCACCCACTCACTTTCCACGTCCAGCTCGTAAAGCCCAACCCGCATCTTTTCCTCCCTTGTGCAATTTTCTAGGTGAGCATATATATGTTAATTTATTTATACATATTAGTTTATATTGATATAAATATTGGTTGTTGGCACCTGCTTGTATATATTACAGTGTTGTATTTTACGCATGTATGTTATTATATATATAGGACTTAGGAGCTTGGTTAGTTGTGACCCATATAAAAGTTTCAAACAATATTATAGTTGGTTTAAATATAAATATGAGTTATAGGAGTCTAGGACTATAAAGGTAATGTATTTTGATATTTATACGTGTAAGTTGTTTTAGTGTAAGTTGTTTTAGGCATGTAAGTTTATGAATATAGTTTATATGTCACAGTGATACATATGTTTACAGCTAATCTAGTACAATATATTTGCTGGATATAACAGCTATTTGATATGTTACAAAGTACATGTATAAAGTATGTCTAACCTACATATATTATGGAATGAATATTATAGGCTTTGATCTAAATATATTATTTATATCTGCTGATATTAATCTAGATTTCAAATAAAATTTGTATAGTGTTTGTACATATAGATTGTATTAGATCTATGCCTTCGCATATGGTTTGCATGCATTTTTTTTCTTAAGCATCATACGTATGTAAGTGATATAATGTTAGTTTATATATATATATATATATATTAGGTAAGATCAGTTTTAATTATATTTTGTGTCTCTGTACCTATACTGTAGCTAAAAAAAAAGTTTTGCAGTTTTGTATATGGTATACATATACGTTAGTATTATAGGTGTAAAGTATAAACGCCTATTTATATAAAAGTTAAAAACAGGTTGCCTTATGTCATATAGCGGGTTATAGTATATATTCTTTTACAGTAAGTAAGCTATATATGTGTAAGCGTGGATCTGTTAGTTTCAATGAATAATAATTTACGTATTAGTGATAAACATATAGTTGATTTCAGAGTATATATATATAAGTATTACTTCAGATTTTTCTATGTATAATAGGTTTGATTTAAAACAATGATTTGAATATAAATGATTAGCTAGCATGTGTTTAAATTATTTGTAAAATAGATATAATACATGTATATTTAATATAAATATGTTCGAATTTAGAATATCATTTTTATCTATATATAGTTGTAAATTAAGCTCATGCATCCTATTTATCCTTCTCGACCAATCCTAATTTGAATTCATTTATTCCTATTATTAGCTTTGACCGTCGAATCGTGTCCGTCTAGCTTTGTTTTGAAATCGGTGCTTGGATTCGTAACTCAATTCATTGCCTATCTCTCTAGCCTCGAAAGGTGAGCACTCACTCACGATTAACGTTCTTTTATTTATTAAATTTGATTTCAATTGAAACGACAATTGAAATATGCTGTTGTTAGTAAATTACACCTGTATCAGTTCACCTGTGACATCTGACACCATTATCTGTTATATATGCAATGATAATCCAGTTTGGTCGTTAATTGATTGATTGTTGATGTTGATATTGGACGTTAAATTGTTAATGTTAAAATGATAAATAATATGAAATTGAACTTGATATAGGATAATTAAATGTTAAATTTGATTAACTGACATTTGTATAATATGACCCCTTTAACTGTTAAATTTATTGACACGTAGGATTTGTTTAATTACACTTTGAACCACTGAATGTATGTTGTTATATTGATGATGTATGAAATTGTAAATAGATGACAAGTGAAAACCGTAATGTAATAATCTTTAATCTACATGAAATGATAGTGTAGATTCTAGAAATAATTATATTAATTCGTACAAATAACAATGCGAATTAATACGGTTATTTCGGGATTATTTGAATTGATTATTGGATTGATATTGATTATTGTTATTGCTTGTTTATTTACTTTGACACCATCCCAGTTATCTCACTGCAAGTCCCCTTTACTATGCTTTGTTTTGAATTAAATTGGAATCGGGTTGAAATGATAAATACCCAAAAGTGAATTTTGACCTAGGATAGAAAATTAAATAAAAACCGATTGGTCAATAATTTGATTTAAAAATAAAACGAAGATTTTATTTGAATAAATAATATGGTTTTGAAACGAAGTTGGAAATTGAATTTAATGAAATTTAAACGTGAATATTTAATAATCTGAAATGAAATATTAATAAAGAAATTGATGGAAGAATGTTGTTTGATTTGAGAAATGATTGAATTAAGTTTGAAATGATTTAATAATTAAGTTTGAAATTATAATTAAGTTTGAAATTATTAAACTTTGAAATTATTTAATAATTAAGTTTGAATTATTTAATAATTAAATAAGATTGAATTATTTAATGATTAAATTGATTTGGATTCTTTAATAAGAGAAATTGAATTTTTGAATAAGTGAATTTTACTTCGTAATAACTGAAATTGAGTTTCTTTATTAATTAAGTTTTGGAAAATTATTTAAGGAAGTAAATAAGTGAAATTGGATCTCTTCAACAAAAATGAAATGTGATATTTTTGGAATTAATGTATGACTTGTAATTGGAGAATTGATTTGACGAATTTAGTTTAATTCAAAATTGTAAGTTTTGTTTTAATGAAGTTGAACTTAAGAATTGATTAAATGAATTGGAAATTTAATAGAAATTGTTTTGAACGATAAAGTAACTTAACGAATATTGAATGAAATCGATAAATGAGTTTAAATTGATTTGAATGCTAAATAGAATTTATTCAAATGATTTCGGAATGAAACTTATATACGAACCTGAACCAATATTTGAATTGTTTTAAATAGAAATTGAAATTTAATTATAAGATTTTGAAACGGAAAAATTTGAAGTTTTGAAACGAAAATTTGGAAATTGTTTAGAAAGACAAATGAAATGTTGATTTACGAATTCTATTTGAAATTGAAATTGATTTGGTTTTTGAAATATATAACCGACCAATCGGTGTAATAATTACGAAAGTTATTAAAGAGACCGGGATCGGTAATGGATATACTCTCTATCTGAACCGAAACCACTTTAATAACTATACGCGGAGTGTTGATCCAGAACGAAGTGGATGGTTTTGATGAACGCGCTGACTGAAGAAAGAGAACGATTTTGGATGACCCCTGACATGACTAAAACAGGAGCCGCGCCGGGCCATTGAGGTTCGCCACCTCTAGCGGACACACTTCTTCGTTACCATATCTATTACTTTTGTGATTCGATTTGGGTGCACCCCTCGATTTGGGAGTGTTGTTTCGCGGTGTTGGGGTAGTAGATGCTATGCCCAACATCAGTCCGGATCACGCAACTACTAGTATCCTAGTTGGTATCGCCTCATGTACCTTGTCATACTGATTATCCTATTCGCGACCACTACGATTTTGATTTGTACCTTGAGTATATGGATTGCCCTCTGGTGACTTCCGGTTTTGGGGAAACTACGGTCTTGTATATGCTTTTGGGAATAAACAGGTTAAGAGGTGTATGGGCCCTGCTTAACCCTATTTTGATATCTTCTTATATTACTGATAGACATTATCTACTTAGCGTACATTACTACCTAGTAGATAGTTTAACGGATCCTTAGAGGATGGTTATTCCAAACATCCTTTGAGTTACTTGTATTTCAATTGCTATCTCACTTGAGTTGGATTTATTAATATAAGAATGTTAATCCTGACTCGAGTGTTTTGTGTTTTGCTTTACGCTCGGGTCAGACTGAGTAGTTCAGCTTTCGAGACTCACCTTTGGAGTTGGAGCTTCGCTTGGAGATCCAGCTATCTATCCAGCTTTCAGATATTCGATGATTCCAGTGATGTATTCTGATTTGTATCTGGTTTAACTCTGATGTATCGTATTACTCTTCTGTTGTAAACTCTGATGTATTTTTATATATTCATATAGTAGCTTCATGAACTACTATCTCTTTTATTTCCGCTGCATTTATTACTCTGTGTCTGTGATCTGTGATTATATCTATTTACTGTATATGTTCAGTTTTGCCAAATTTAAATTAACAACGCGGTATTTTGAGCAATTCAACTCCGGCATGAGTGTCTACCTATACACTTATAATGGATGCGAATGGTCCAAAATGGCGGGTCGTTACAGTTGGTATCAGAGCTTTGGTAGCTCTAGGCAAAACTTAACATATAAAGTAAATGTATTTACAGAATCACTCTCATTCGAGTTTCAATCTCTTCCTTTTGACTCGATTCCTTTTAATTTTGGAACGTTCCCCTCGGTTCCGAAATTCATTCGTGTCCCTCACTATTCGTCTTCTTTCAATCATGGAGCACCCCATAACTCCATTCTGAATGTTATCTATAATAGATCGGCGGTCTCGCCAATCTTAGAATGATTCGTAAAGGAGTAAACTCCTTTATAATAGGCATCGATTTACTGGAGATTTCTGTATCCGCGGTTTACGATGCTATCTATTACTGCTATACCTGAATTCTATCTCTTGAGATCGAGTGTTGATTTACCTCGGAATTCAGCATCGATCTTATTCTTGAAGTTAAGGACGACCCGGTTAAGGTTGCCCGTGAATTAAATAAACTCATCCATCTCCCGATTGTGGTAATTGAATTGTCTTATCTCTGTTTCAAACTTATTTTCGAATCAAAATTCTCTTTGATTTGATTTCCATCAAAAATTTGAATCTCTATCCTTGCTTTGAAATCCATTATTGTATCGTTATGTGAGGAAGTGTATTTGTAAATTAATTTTAAAATGTTTATATATTGTGTTGTTTGAGTTGCTGATGTTGATTTGGGTTTTCGATCGATTCGTCTGATCAACGCTATCGATAGGATTTCCAAAACACTTGAGCAGAGCAAACTGACACAATATTGTTTTCAAATTTGTTTGATTATATTGTAAAAATATAAGTAAAATTTTTGGAATTTAATAGGTTAATTAAATTGTTTGTTTGAAATGATAATATTTGATTATCATTTATTGTTCTAAATAAATTTATAAATACGGTTTATAAATTGATTTGGAATTTGAAATGAATTTAATTCAGGAATTTGAGAATTTAGTTTCCGGTGATTTCGAACTTTGGTTTTAAAATTTCAAAGTATATATTACTGAAAGTATTTTCGAATAGAAATCGTTTTCAAAGAATTTTTTTTAATGTTGAAATCAGTGCTCTCCTCTTTGTCGCTGGAAAATAATTTCGGTGATGGCGGCCGCATCATCGACGTTCATTTTCGAGTTTCGAAGTGGAGAAACCATTATGTAGCTTTGCTACAGTTTTGTTTGAAAAAAAAAATATATTTGATTTGAATTTCTTCAGTATAATTTGATTTATATATATATATATAGGTATCTTATTTTAAAATTTAATTTGATTTGATATAAATATATTATACATATCTCTAAATTGTTTAAAGTTAATCGGAAATCTAATTCTTAAATTTTGTTAAAGGATGATTTTAATTATAAATAAAAACAAAATTTGGAATAAATATTTAAACTTTAATAATTGAATTTGGGAAAATTTTATTTGTATATTGTTCAACTGCATTCTAATACAACTTACCTAACTCATTCAGAAGTTGAATATGTAATTGGATAATATATAATATAAATTGAATTTAGATAAAATCTGAGTGTTTATAATAAATGTTATACACTAAATTTTGATTATAAAGATGTTAATAGAGATGAATAAAATAATAAGATAATTGAAAATAAAGTTTGTTTTGAAGGTTAATTAATAAATTGAAATTAGATCAACTTATGGAAATACCTTGAATTTAAAAAAATCAATTAATGAATATAAATTTATTTAAATTGAAATTTATATGGTTTAAATTAATTTATATGGTTTAAATATATGTAATAAGATATATTAAGTGAAATAAACTTAATAATAATTTGGAATAAAGAAGAATTAAATTTGATGAATAAATATGATTTTATTAAATGACTATTCTAATTTGTGGTTTTAGAAATTTGTTAATTAAACATAATTGGATAAAAAGATAATGAATTTAGAAATAATTAAGATTGATTTCACTTAAGTGAAATCAAATAGATTAAATCAATTATTGAACATAAATTAATTTAAATTTGAATTTATATGGTTTAAATTAATTGTTAGTTTGTATTTCAAATCTGTTTTCTTTCTAGTTGTTTCTATTCTTCTACCTCGTTCCTTTTCGGGGACGAAAAGTTTTGAGTGGGGGAGAATGTAACGACCCGTAAATTTCAACTGTTTTAATAACGTAATTAGTTAAAATTTTGTGAAATTTTAAACGATAAAATTTTGAAATATAAATTTGATATTTGGAATACGTCTAGTTAAATATAGCAACTGGTAAATTTTCGTCCGAAAATATGAAAATTTATTTCGCGCGTAATTTCACTTCAATTTAATCAGTTAAAAAGCGTTGAAAATAAAATGTTTCTGAAACCTAAATATTTTTACATAGAAAAATTCTAAACCATCTTCTGAGCAAGATTTCAGTTTGTCGTTTTTCCAAATTCGGACATCTTTGGCTCCGTCGTTCTTATTTTCTGCAAAATAGCAGCATTCTGGTACCGATATCGATTTTTATCGGATGATCGTACCACTGATTTCTATACACCGTTTTGATCGTCTCATCGGGCCGATCTCTACGGTATATTCGATTGTAAAATTCGGAGTTCCGTTGTACGTTGCATTTTGCGTAACGCCTACCGTATCAATACCGGTTGTGTAACGTTTGGTTTCTGAAATCCTTTGAATTCTTTGTCCATTCAACTTCACATCGTACAACTCAACAGCCATTTTCTTTATTACTACTGAATTCGCGTGTGACTTTTCTATTGCACTGGTTCCAAAAAATTTGTTAACCGGTACATATTTTGCTCTGACCATTCGTTTCTCGTGATAAATATTGCCTGGAATCCAAGCTACCCATCTCTTTCTCCTCTCTATTTTGTTTCCTCTCTGCACCAATACATTGTCGCATGCCCTTCCCTTCCACCTCGGCATGCATCCTCCACCTTTGATCTGCCGGCTTCAGTTCCCCTCTCACGCCACCCAATGTCTCCACCGCCTATCACCGAGATCGTCGCCTACTGCCGAGAACCCCTCCTTTCCAGCTTCTTGGCTCCGCTGCCTCCCTCCTCCCTTGCCCTGACAACCACGGCCTCCCATACTTCCACCTCGGTTCCGCGACCATCTTCCACCTGACGTTTGGTCATCCCACCATAGCCACTGCTCGGTCTTCCCTCCTTGAATCTAACCGAGCCTTGCTTCGCCGCCCACCCACTCACTTTCCACGTCCAGCTCGTAAAGCCCAACCCGCATCTTTTCCTCCCTTGTGCAATTTTCTAGGTGAGCATATATATGTTAATTTATTTATACATATTAGTTTATATTGATATAAATATTGGTTGTTGGCACCTGCTTGTATATATTACAGTGTTGTATTTTACGCATGTATGTTATTATATATATAGGACTTAGGAGCTTGGTTAGTTGTGACCCATATAAAAGTTTCAAACAATATTATAGTTGGTTTAAATATAAATATGAGTTATAGGAGTCTAGGACTATAAAGGTAATGTATTTTGATATTTATACGTGTAAGTTGTTTTAGTGTAAGTTGTTTTAGGCATGTAAGTTTATGAATATAGTTTATATGTCACAGTGATACATATGTTTACAGCTAATCTAGTACAATATATTTGCTGGATATAACAGCTATTTGATATGTTACAAAGTACATGTATAAAGTATGTCTAACCTACATATATTATGGAATGAATATTATAGGCTTTGATCTAAATATATTATTTATATCTGCTGATATTAATCTAGATTTCAAATAAAATTTGTATAGTGTTTGTACATATAGATTGTATTAGATCTATGCCTTCGCATATGGTTTGCATGCATTTTTTTTCTTAAGCATCATACGTATGTAAGTGATATAATGTTAGTTTATATATATATATATTAGGTAAGATCAGTTTTAATTATATTTTGTGTCTCTGTACCTATACTGTAGCTAAAAAAAAAAAGTTTTGCAGTTTTGTATATGGTATACATATACGTTAGTATTATAGGTGTAAAGTATAAACGCCTATTTATATAAAAGTTAAAAACAGGTTGCCTTATGTCATATAGCGGGTTATAGTATATATTCTTTTACAGTAAGTAAGCTATATATGTGTAAGCGTGGATCTGTTAGTTTCAATGAATAATAATTTACGTATTAGTGATAAACATATAGTTGATTTCAGAGTATATATATATAAGTATTACTTCAGATTTTTCTATGTATAATAGGTTTGATTTAAAACAATGATTTGAATATAAATGATTAGCTAGCATGTGTTTAAATTATTTGTAAAATAGATATAATACATGTATATTTAATATAAATATGTTCGAATTTAGAATATCATTTTTATCTATATATAGTTGTAAATTAAGCTCATGCATCCTATTTATCCTTCTCGACCAATCCTAATTTGAATTCATTTATTCCTATTATTAGCTTTGACCGTCGAATCGTGTCCGTCTAGCTTTGTTTTGAAATCGGTGCTTGGATTCGTAACTCAATTCATTGCCTATCTCTCTAGCCTCGAAAGGTGAGCACTCATTCACGATTAACGTTCTTTTATTTATTAAATTTGATTTCAATTGAAACGACAATTGAAATATGCTGTTGTTAGTAAATTACACCTGTATCAGTTCACCTGTGACATCTGACACCATTATCTGTTATATATGCAATGATAATCCAGTTTGGTCGTTAATTGATTGATTGTTGATGTTGATATTGGACGTTAAATTGTTAATGTTAAAATGATAAATAATATGAAATTGAACTTGATATAGGATAATTAAATGTTAAATTTGATTAACTGACATTTGTATAATATGACCCCTTTAACTGTTAAATTTATTGACACGTAGGATTTGTTTAATTACACTTTGAACCACTGAATGTATGTTGTTATATTGATGATGTATGAAATTGTAAATAGATGACAAGTGAAAACCGTAATGTAATAATCTTTAATCTACATGAAATGATAGTGTAGATTCTAGAAATAATTATATTAATTCGTACAAATAACAATGCGAATTAATACGGTTATTTCGGGATTATTTGAATTGATTATTGGATTGATATTGATTATTGTTATTGCTTGTTTATTTACTTTGACACCATCCCAGTTATCTCACTGCAAGTCCCCTTTACTATGCTTTGTTTTGAATTAAATTGGAATCGGGTTGAAATGATAAATACCCAAAAGTGAATTTTGACCTAGGATAGAAAATTAAATAAAAACCGATTGGTCAATAATTTGATTTAAAAATAAAACGAAGATTTTATTTGAATAAATAATATGGTTTTGAAACGAAGTTGGAAATTGAATTTAATGAAATTTAAACGTGAATATTTAATAATCTGAAATGAAATATTAATAAAGAAATTGATGGAAGAATGTTGTTTGATTTGAGAAATGATTGAATTAAGTTTGAAATGATTTAATAATTAAGTTTGAAATTATAATTAAGTTTGAAATTATTAAACTTTGAAATTATTTAATAATTAAGTTTGAATTATTTAATAATTAAATAAGATTGAATTATTTAATGATTAAATTGATTTGGATTCTTTAATAAGAGAAATTGAATTTTTGAATAAGTGAATTTTACTTCGTAATAACTGAAATTGAGTTTCTTTATTAATTAAGTTTTGGAAAATTATTTAAGGAAGTAAATAAGTGAAATTGGATCTCTTCAACAAAAATGAAATGTGATATTTTTGGAATTAATGTATGACTTGTAATTGGAGAATTGATTTGACGAATTTAGTTTAATTCAAAATTGTAAGTTTTGTTTTAATGAAGTTGAACTTAAGAATTGATTAAATGAATTGGAAATTTAATAGAAATTGTTTTGAACGATAAAGTAACTTAACGAATATTGAATGAAATCGATAAATGAGTTTAAATTGATTTGAATGCTAAATAGAATTTATTCAAATGATTTCGGAATGAAACTTATATACGAACCTGAACCAATATTTGAATTGTTTTAAATAGAAATTGAAATTTAATTATAAGATTTTGAAACGGAAAAATTTGAAGTTTTGAAACGAAAATTTGGAAATTGTTTAGAAAGACAAATGAAATGTTGATTTACGAATTCTATTTGAAATTGAAATTGATTTGGTTTTTGAAATATATAACCGACCAATCGGTGTAATAATTACGAAAGTTATTAAAGAGACCGGGATCGGTAATGGATATACTCTCTATCTGAACCGAAACCACTTTAATAACTATACGCGGAGTGTTGATCCAGAACGAAGTGGATGGTTTTGATGAACGCGCTGACTGAAGAAAGAGAACGATTTTGGATGACCCCTGACATGACTAAAACAGGAGCCGCGCCGGGCCATTGAGGTTCGCCACCTCTAGCGGACACACTTCTTCGTTACCATATCTATTACTTTTGTGATTCGATTTGGGTGCACCCCTCGATTTGGGAGTGTTGTTTCGCGGTGTTGGGGTAGTAGATGCTATGCCCAACATCAGTCCGGATCACGCAACTACTAGTATCCTAGTTGGTATCGCCTCATGTACCTTGTCATACTGATTATCCTATTCGCGACCACTACGATTTTGATTTGTACCTTGAGTATATGGATTGCCCTCTGGTGACTTCCGGTTTTGGGGAAACTACGGTCTTGTATATGCTTTTGGGAATAAACAGGTTAAGAGGTGTATGGGCCCTGCTTAACCCTATTTTGATATCTTCTTATATTACTGATAGACATTATCTACTTAGCGTACATTACTACCTAGTAGATAGTTTAACGGATCCTTAGAGGATGGTTATTCCAAACATCCTTTGAGTTACTTGTATTTCAATTGCTATCTCACTTGAGTTGGATTTATTAATATAAGAATGTTAATCCTGACTCGAGTGTTTTGTGTTTTGCTTTACGCTCGGGTCAGACTGAGTAGTTCAGCTTTCGAGACTCACCTTTGGAGTTGGAGCTTCGCTTGGAGATCCAGCTATCTATCCAGCTTTCAGATATTCGATGATTCCAGTGATGTATTCTGATTTGTATCTGGTTTAACTCTGATGTATCGTATTACTCTTCTGTTGTAAACTCTGATGTATTTTTATATATTCATATAGTAGCTTCATGAACTACTATCTCTTTTATTTCCGCTGCATTTATTACTCTGTGTCTGTGATCTGTGATTATATCTATTTACTGTATATGTTCAGTTTTGCCAAATTTAAATTAACAACGCGGTATTTTGAGCAATTCAACTCCGGCATGAGTGTCTACCTATACACTTATAATGGATGCGAATGGTCCAAAATGGAGGGTCGTTACATTTTCCGAACTTGACTTTTGTTTTCAAACCTTTTCACAAAGTTGTTAAAGTGGTTTAAAAATATAGAAAGAAAGGGTTTTCATGCTATTTTGATTTACGAAACAAGTTTTAAGAAGTTTTGATCCATATAGCGATAGTCCCTATAGATGTAGTTTGGAAATTGATGAGTTTTGTAAAGTAAAAAAAGTTACGTATTTAGATATTTTGAAAAGTATTTTCAAATGTGTTTATAAGTATTTTAAAAGGAAGTTTAAAGTTTTAAATATATTTGTTTAAAAATTATTTAGTTATTTAAATAAGAGGTTTAAATTTTACTCCTTTGTTTCAGAAAGTAAGTTTTTTTAAAAGCGACCATCTTTAAGGGGATGTTTTAAATACAAGTTTCAAACTTGTTTTTAAGAGTTTTAAAAGCAATTTTAAAAAGGAGAAGGAAGACGGATTTCAACATTATTGTTGTAATAAATGTTTTCGAGAAAAGGAGAGGGATTATATACTATAGCATTTTTGTTGTAGTAAATGGTTTCAGAATTGGAAAGGAATTAATTTATAACACTTTGTTACTATTAAATAAGTTGTGTACTTGTGTAAATGGAAGATACTTTAAAGTGGTTTGGAATTTATCAATTAAAAAGCGTTTACCTTTATAAAGGAAAAGATGTTGTCGTTCTAATCAAATTTGGTTCAAATAAGTTATTTTGGAAATGTTTTTAGGAATAAGCATATTTGAATCTTGGATCCTATTTTAATTTCTAGACTTTGAGGTATGGTAACTTGTTTCTGTTTTGAAAGTTAGAAGTAATATTGAGTCAAGGTTGGGACGAGATAATACTTCAACTTGAATGACTTCATTTCTAATAATGAAAAGCACTAGTTTGAAATCGAAGACTACAAATAAGTTTACGAAGCTGGTTTTCCAATTTTTTTAAATAGACTTTGTTTTATGGAAGGGATCTCTTTGTTACTGTCATTAAGTAGCATAAATCAAATATGATAAATAGTGCTAAAATGTTGACACATTTATGGAAAATAATTCATCTTATATTTAGCACTTAAAGCTGATGAGTAAACGTTCCTCTATCCGTTAGATCTAGAAATGTATATTTTAACTAAGGCAAGGCCAGGTGCAACTAGTACCCTGACTTACTTGGCTTCGATTCTCGGCAAGGGCTAGAGAAGTCGAAATATCGAAAGTGGGATAAGTTTATGAGGGTTAAATTCTATTAATAGGTCATGATTAATTAAGTATTTGGAAGGCACTTTATCTTATATTTGACACTAAATTTCGAGGTATGGAAGCCTGTTTCTACCTATGAAAGTTTAAGAATGTACGTCGAGGCAAGAGTAGTTCTCTAACTTGTCCGACTTCATTGTTAATCGAGGGATGGTATGGGGCTGAAATCAAAAAGTGGTGATAAGTATATGATGTTTGATTTTTCATATAAAAAATTTATACTTACACCAGAAAGTGGTTTGTCCACTATGGATAACTTGATCTATTTTAAATTAGAAGTATATGAAAGCTACGCAATTTGGAACAACCCAACATTTTAACCCTCGAACTTCGATACTAAATACAACCACGGTATTCGCATGCTGAACACCCAAGTGTCGAAAAGATAAAAAATTATTGTAAAATAAAATGGAAAGGAGAATAAAAAAAGAAAGGGAGAACACAACATCAGAACGTCACAATGGAACGATAATAAATAATATCAAAGGAACAATATAAAGGGTAACTCTGAATACAAAAATTTCAATGTTATTAAAACTTAAGTATTATCATCAGCCTAGACAGTTATAACCGTCTATCCTCACAATGCTGATATATGCAATACTGAGATGCAGCGGAAATAAGAATAATACGGAAGGTAATCATCTAGCTCTTCTCCATAAGCTCTAATGCATCCAAAGCTAAATCTGGAAAAATATACAGGGCTGACCCGAGCATTATAAGAAAAAGCACCCGGATCAATCTGGTAAACCATCGTGAGAAACTCAAGAAATAAGTGAGACATATAATAACACCTTTTGAGACTTTGTGGATTACAGTAACGGTTTTCCCTTCAAAGCAACCAACCATTCATCCGGTTTAATATAGTGATATGATAGATAATGTCTAGGATGTAGCACATAAATAAAAACATAGTTGCTATGCGTACGACATAACAATAATAGGTATACAATCAGTACCGCTAAGGCCCGTTCATTTATGGATTGTTTTCCACAGAGACGCCTCTAGTAAACTGAAGCGAATCTCTATGACAAGGATCGGAAACTACCTTCCGAGCATCGTATATCTCTAGATAGGATATACTCTAAGTAAACACAACTGGCCCAACGATAAATTGCATGGCACCAAGTATCAACAACTCTAGCGTGCAATATATCAATAAGCATACTCCAGATTTGGAGTTGATATACCCTCATAGGTAAGCAAAACTAGTGATTGTTCATCTTACTTTGCTTTTAGCCATTTCGATGTCGAGGCTACGTTTGGCATCTTTCACACGAGTCTTCACCACTCGAGCAGCATAAGAATCTTGTAAATTCCCTCATTCTAAGGACTAAAACTAACTACTATGGAAGTTGCAGTCGTCCATAATTATTAATTCCTGTGACAAAATGCGGCTATACTAATCATATCAATAATAAGAAGCACATGTATATGAAAAATATTAAACAAATTTTTTCTTAAAAAATATTCACATTTAATTCCACAATTGGTATTTCATTTTCATTAAATAATCTCATTCGAAAATCCACGTTCAGAGAAATTATATTAAATTACGAAATACTCCAAGAGAGACATATGAAGATGCCCCCTTGGTTGATCAGAGTCAAAGGCTTGACAATTATACAACATTTCCATTACATCCAAATAGACAAAACTAAACTACACAACAGAAATAGATAACGCTACTAATAGCTGGATTGCCTCCTGCACATCTCCGGAAGCTTATTCGCTAACTAGAAACCTGAAAACCCTTACTCTCGACCTACTCAAATGAGTAACCAAGAGTTTAAGGGAAAAGACAAAAACCTCGAGTCAGACAATAGTCTGATGTGAATAATAACCTACCATCTTGAACCAAATAGATACCTAGTAAGATCACGCCAGTGAACGGAATGGGTTTTGCCCTAACTAGTATCTTAATCAAATATAATTAACCATATATTGTGCTCCTACAACCATAATGGTCAGAACATAAAAACAGTATTTATAGTTTTGCTACATATACTGGATTACCCATCCTAATTTATTAGATTACCCATTTTAATTTCAAATGACCACCCATCACAATTTAAATTGACTATCCGTCTTATTTTATTCCGACTAACGGTCTTATAATTACGTGGACTATCCATCTCACATTTAAACATATTCATAGTTATGTGGACTATCCATCTCACACGCAATTATTACTTGGATTACCCATCCCCTACCATACTGACTACCCATCACATATGGTTCCATTGTTTAAATTATGTGGACTATCCATCACACATATTCCATTTAATTTACAATGATATGGACTATCCATCACACATCTCATAGTTTTCCTTAGATTACTATGAACACTTCATTGACCTTATAGAGACTATCCATCTCCAGTATTATGTGGACGATCAATCTCACATCCCATAGTTTTCCTAGGATGACTATGAACCCATCATTTACCAGTTTAATTCATGTTACCCACATGTTTAACCTATGTCTATTAGTGTCCCCAATTAGGTTATTGCCCTTTAAATTTATAACATTTCAAAGTAAAGTACATTAGTATCCCTAATGAATGGTGTCGAACTCATTTAAGAAAATACATTGGTATCCCCAATGATAAAGTCACATTTATAAAACATTTAGTTTTTCGAAACTAGTCTACTTTGGTGTCCCCAATTATAGTGTTGACATCTACAATCAAAATAGCATTGGTATCCCCAATGTTTAAAATCGAAGTCATAAAACAATAAGCTCGCCGCCTTTAACAAAATAGAATATAACACATGCGGTTTTAAAACAACGTCGACCTCTGCCCAAGGCCGAAGACAAACTTAAAAGTTCTTTTAATTATAAACTTTATATCGAAGGTAGGGTCATCGACCCTTATATAATATAGGTTATCTACTTCCTTTGATTGTTTTGTGAATAAGTAAAGTGAGAATGAAATGAGGGGGAGAGGGTTTAAGAAGTGAAAGTTGGATCTACCTTATTTGCCCCTCTCATATATTTTCCTATATGTCAATATTAGAACAATCTTATTTAGTTTATTATTATTGGCCCAACCCTATTAATTTCAAATCTCACTCTCCTTAACCACTTACATTATTCTATTTAATCTATCCAATTAAATGTCCTGAAAAATGTTAAACTAAAATTAGGGGTGTTACAGGCTTCCCTTCTTTAGGAATTTCATCCTCGAAATTCTGTAAGGACTACAAAATAAGCACATCAAACATGCAAACATCTCTAGAATATCTTACCAGCTATAAATTCTATATACAATAAATATAGAACATACCATCATAACAGCTCAAGATAAGTATCCCTAATCTTCTCCTCTGTCTTCCAAGTACAGTCTTTCTTGTTGTAACTCTACTGGACTTTTACTAACATTACTGTTTTATTCCTTAATCTCTTCTCATCTCTTGCTACAACTTGAACCGGTTATCTCACAAAATTCAGATCTGGTTCTACTATTAAATCTTCCAATGCGGTCAGCAATAGTAGTCTCTGGATCATGCACATATTTCCTAAGATAAAAAACATGAAACTCATTATGGGCGCCTGTAATATTGCTCGGTAACTTAACACAGTACGCGAGTTCCCGATCCTCTCTATAATAGGGAAAGGTCCAACATATCTCGATGCTAGTTTTCCTGACTTTTCAAATCGTATCACACCCTTGATCGATGATACCTTAATGAAAAAATGATCTCCAACTGACAACTATAAATCTTTACACCTTTTATCTGCATAACTTTTCTACCTAGACTGAGCTTGTCTCATCCTATCTCAGATTAACTCATCTTCTCTGTGGCTTCTCTTACCATATCCGGACCAAGGACCAATCTGTCTTCGGTCTCCAACTAACATGCTGGTGATTTTTACGGCGTTCCATACAAAGCTTCGGAAAGCACTATTCCTATACTAGTATGTAAATATTATTATAGGAAAACTCAACCAAGTGCAAATGGTCTTCCCACAACCGACCAAAATCTACTACACAAGGTCTCAACAAATCTTCAAGTGCCTTATTGACTCTCTCTATCTGCCTATGTATCTATAGGTGATAAGTGGTACTCATCCTAAGCTTGGTACCTAATACCTCCTGTAGACTCTTCTAGAAATCACTAGTGAACAAAGCATCTCTATCACAGACTATACAATTAGGAATTCCAGGCAGTCTAACAATATTCTTCATATATAACTTAGCTAATACAGGTGTCGTCCTGGTTGACTAAACGGGAATAAAATATGCACTCTTGGTCAGTCTATCCACGATGACCAAAATACTTCCATTTCCCATGTTTGACCTTGGCAACCCTTCAATAAAATCCATGGATATCGAATCTCATTTTCAAACTGGTATACCTAAAGGCTGAAGCAATCCTCTTGGCTTCTGATGTTCGGCTATCACTTGCTGGCAGTTTGCACATTGCTTCACCTATAAGCCTACATCCCTCTTCATACCTTCCTAGAAGAAACTCCTTTTCATATCCTGATACATCTTGGTTCCCCACGATGAATCGTAAACTTTGATCGATGACACTTCCAAAGAACTTCCCTCCTTAGGTTTTCAACATCTGGAACATACAAGCGTCCCATCTTCCTTAACCATCCACTCTAGTCAAGACTAAATCCTTTAGATCATCGATCTCAGTTCGACCTTTCAATCTTCTAATCCTTTCAACTAGCAATGGATTATCTCTCTACTTAGAAGCAATCCTTTTGATCAACAATGGTCGAACTTCCAAGCAAGATAACATGGTTGTAATTTGACTAGAACTAGAAGTGGATCTTAACTGCATACTACAAGGGGTCAACGCATCTAAATCCTTCCATTCAACCAACATATCTAACATCGTATTTTGATGTTTCCTGCTAAGCGCATCTGCAATCTTATTTACTTTCCCCAGTGCATACTCCATACCAAAATCATAAACCGCTAAAAACTCCAGCCATCTTTGCTGTCTCATATTTAATTCTTTCTAAGAGAATAAATATCTCAAAGACTTATGATCTATATACAACTTGAATAATTCTCCTAAGAAGTAGTATCTCCACACTTTCAGTGCAAAAATTACTGCTGCCAACTCCAAATCATGAGTCGGATATCTAACTTCATGTGGTCTTAGCTGTTGAGAAGCATAGGCAATCACGTTACCCCTCCGCATCAAAACAACTCCTAATCCTGTTCCATATGCATCCGTATACACCACCAAATCCTGATTCCCATCTAGAACAAATAATACGGGCGCATTAGTCAACAAATGCTTTAACTTAAGGAATGCTTCCTCACATTTATCAGATCAAATAAACTTTACGTCCTTCTTGGTTAGTTTAGTCAGGGGTGCTGCTATCCGTGAGAAATCCTTACCAGTAATAGCTAGCCAATCCAAGAAAACTCCTTATCCCGATCACCGTCTCTGGTCTCTTCCAACTATTGACCGCTTATATCTTAGCTAGACCACTAATAATCCTTTTTCTAAGACTACATGTCCAAGAGACTTCACTTCTCTTTTCCAAAGATGACAGTATGAAAACTTCACATTCAACTAATATTGCCTTAGTGTCTCTAGCACTATTCTAGGATGAATCTCATAATCTCTTTCATTCCTAGAATATATCATAATGTCATCAATGAATACCAAAACGAACCTATCCAAGTTCTCTCGAAAAATCCAGTTCATCAAATCCACAAAGAAAGCTAATGCATTAGTTAACCTAAATGGCATCACTAACCACTCATACGAATCATATCTCGTTCGAAATTCCATCAAAGAAATACTGTCCTCTGCCACTCTTAATTGATTGAACCCTATCGCCAAATATAATTGGAAAAATACTTCGACTCCACTCTATTGATAAAATAAATCATCAATTCTTGGCAAAGGATATCGATTCTCTATCGTCTTCTCATTCAACTTACGATAATCAATGCATAATCTTAACAACCCGTCTGGTTTCTTTACGAATACCATGGCCGCTCCCCAAGGTGAACTACTTGGTCTAATAAAATTCTTTCCTTCTAAGTCCACTAGCTGCACCTTTAACTCCTTCATCTCGGTAATTGTCATCCTACTAGGTGATCCACTTACGGGTTCAGCTCCAAGTATAAGAACTATTAGAAACTTGATAGCTCATTTCGGTAGTAGTCCTATAACCGGCGCAAAAACATCTGCAAACTCTCTTACAATTAAAACTCGATTCAATTCATCTTCCACTTCTGTGGCACCTAATGAAGCACAAATTTCTAGACTCGAATTCTCAACTGGGTATACAATTCGGTCACTACTATCAGGGTGTCTCAATAATATTTTCCTATCATGGCAAAATATTCTAGCACTGTATCTGCTCAACCAATCCATACCCAAAATAATTTCAAAACCCGTAAAATCAAACACAAACAAACTACGGGCAATAGTATAGCCTAGCAAGTTAAATTCTAGATGGTCACATCTCATCCTTACAGTTGCATGCCCTCCTATCGGATTTGCTACCCTTATGGAAGTAACAAGGTATGATGGTCTTAAATCTAACTTATCTACCAAACACTGGGACATAAAAGAATGTGATGCACCGGTATCAAACAATACTTTAACTGGTATGCTATGAATCAAAAGCGTACCTCCCATCATAGCTTTTCCGTTATCCTCTGCTATTGGCTTAAATGATGATGGTTTCAAAGCGAAGACATTTCCTTTTCCTTCCTTGGCCGCTTTTGGACATTTGTTCTTATAATGCCCCACATGGCCACAGTTAAAACACTTCACATTCTGCTTCCCTACAAACCCTTGCCATCACCAGATCGACACTCATTAGCATAGTGCCCCTTCTTTTCACACTTGTAACAAACTATATCAGCTTTACCCTTTTGGAAGCTCCACCTTTCTGAGCTCCCTTCTTCTTAAAGAATTTGCTCTTCTTAATTTGAGAATTCAGGTTCTCCACAGACTTCTCTTTCCCAAAGGTAGAAAGCATTTCTTCATTTTCGATAGCCATCTCCACCACTACATTAGATTGATCTTTGAGATATGGCATAGTTTCCCTAGCAATCTCTGGCCTCAACCCCTGGATAAACTTCTCGTTCCTCTTCATAACTTGTCAATAGTGGCATACCTATATTTGGATAGCTCATCAAACTTAGCAGAGTATTCCAATACTGACATTTCCCCTTGCTCCAATTCCATGAACTTCCTGAGCAGGACTGATTTAGCTACCTTAGACAAAAATGTTTCCTCAAATCTCCTTCGAAATTCTACCCAAGTTAACTCCTCTCTGGTGCTCCCATGGTTACTTCCATCAGAACAAAGCGGCTCCTTGCAACTGTCTTTCAGCCAACCTCCCTTTCTGCTAATCATTTAGACCTAAATGCACAAAGATACTTTCACAATGTAGCTAGTTCTCCACTTCTATTACATCCTTAGTTCCTAGAAAAGGCTTTCCACCCAGACTGGTGTAATATTGATTCAGCTTAGCATAATTATTACCAAATGGCGCTACCAAATTGACTCCCCCAACATTAGCAGCATTTCCTTCAGCTACTCCTACAGCTGCTCCAGCTTACATCAGATTGACGAAGAACTAATACATGTCCCCATATCTACTGATGGGGTCGCAACACCTACATTGGCACTTGCATTTTGATTAGTATCTGCATGTCGATCTTGGTTCCTCCTGGTATTGGGCCGAGCATTTCCATTGGTTGTGGTGCTTCTACCACTTAGATTCACTCTTCTGTTTCTTGCTTCCATATCTTTCTTTCTCATAAATCTTCATACGAGGCTTAGTATGGTATAGAAGAATGGTCTAACAGAGAGGAGAGAATAAAGATGGAATATACACTTATATATAGCAAATATAAGTACATTACTATAGCATTATCCCATTCCCCGATCTTATTTTTTGATTTATTAGGATTATGTTTTCAAAACTCTCTTGGTTTAAAATTTATTTTAGTCATAAACCTATACTCTGATACCAACTTGTAACATCCCCCATTCTAAGGCCCAAAACTAACCGCTACGGATGTTGTAGTCATCCATAGTCATAAATTCCCGGCAACAAAATGCGGCTATATTAACCATATCAATAACGAGAAGCACATGAATATGAAAAATAATAAACATAATTTTTCTTAACAAATCTTCACATTTCATTTCACAATTGAAAATTCATATTACATAATCCCATCCGACAACCCACGTTCAGAGAAAATATAATTATTACAAATACTCCAAGAGCAACATATGAAGATAGCCCCTTAGTTGATTGGAGTCAAATGCTTGGAAATTATACAACTTTTCCATTACATCCAAATAGACAATACATAGTGAAATATATAAAGCTCCTAATAGCTAGATTGCCTCATACAAATCTCCAAAAGCTTATTTGTCTAATTGGAACCCTGAAAACCTTTACTCCCAACCTATTCAAATGAGCATCCGAGAGTTTAAAGGGAAAGACAAAAACATCGAGTTAGACAACATTCTAGTGTGAATAATAACCTACCATCTCAAACCAAATAGATATCTAGTAAGACCATGCCGTTGAGCGAAATGGGTTTTCCCCTTACTAGTGTCTTAACAAAAACTAACTAACCATATACCATGCTCCTGCAACCTTAATAGTTAGAAAATAAAAATAGCATTTATAGTTATGCAAAATATACTGGATTACCCATCCCAATTTATTAGATTACCCATCTTAATTACAAATGACTACCCATCACAATTTAAACCGACTATGTGTCTTATTTAATCTGACTGTTATCTTATGATTATATGGACTACCATCTCACATTTAAACATATTCATACTTATGTGGACTATCCATCTCATATGCAATTATTACTTGGATTACCAATCCTCAACCATATTGACTACCTATCACATTTGGTTCCATTATTTAAATTATGTGGACTATCCATCACACCTATTCAATTTAATTTACAATGATGTGGACTATCTGTCACACGTCTCATAGTTTTCCTTGGATCACTATGAACCCTTCATTAACGTCACAAAGACTATCCATATCAGGTATGATGTGGACTATCCATCTCACATCCCATAGTTTTCCTAGAATGACTATGAATCCATTATTTAACATTTTTATTCATGTTACCCATATGTTTAACCTATGTCTATTGGTGTTCCCAATTAGGTTGTCTCCCTTTAAAGTTATAACATTTCAAAGTAAAGAACATTGGTATCCTCAATGATTGGTGCCGAACTCATTTAAGAAAATACATTGTTATTCCCAATGATAAAGTCACATTTATAAAACATTTAGTTTATCAAAACTAATCCACTTTGGTGCCCCTAGTGATAGTGTCGACATCTACAATCAAAATTGCATTAGTATCTCCAATGTTTAAAAATCAAAGTCATAAAACAATAAGCTCGCCTCCCTTAATGAAATAGAATATAACACACGCGGTTTTAAAACAATGTTGACCTCTATCCAAGGCCGAAGATAAACTTAAAGTTCTTTTAATTATAAACTTTATATCAAAGATAGGGTCATCAACCCTTATATAATATAGGCTATCCACCTTTGAAATCAAAACTTTAGGATATTATAAAACAAATGGCTTACTTTTGAAAACATAGGGTCATCGACCCTCTTTAACTTAGGTATACCGCCTCTTTAAATCATAGTTATACTTTACATAAAACTATGCCATGCCGGCTTTAAAGAAAGAAGTGCGACATCATTGCCAAATAGTATAATGCCACCAACCTTGATGAATAGCGACATTAAGACTAGTGGCACCAATTAAAAACCTTATACTTAACTTACTTTGGCTATTATGCCGCTTAAAATATAAAGGGTCGAAGTCATAACAAGCGACGTTCCTGCCTTTTGCATAGTGGACTTTAAAGACATTGAAAATAATAGTATACGACTTTAATTAAAATCATAATCGATGAGGGACGACATCACTTAAATTAATCAAGCAGTGGCATTGTCGCCAAACCTAAGTTGCCGACGATGTCAGCATCAGCATTATTGCTTTCACTCATAGCTACCAAGTAGCTTTTATATGCTTCCTTTTATGTCATTGTCGACACTCATAGGAGCGGCATTACTTTAGGCATGGAAAGAATAATAGTGGCATATCTCTATCGTAAATTATCAATAAAACTAATTTATTACTAATAAAAGTAATTGTTTTCACCAAAACTTTAATTCTTGTCCAATTTCTACTGGATAAAAAAATTCATTTAACAATGCTTTTAAGAAATTACTACCGCATACATTTTTCAAATTCCAAAACATATACCAAACTAATTAATTAATATCCTTAATTAATTATCCTTTTAAATGCTTTTATAGCATATAAAAGTCACAATAATTTGAAATCTCTTGGAAAAAATCAAAAACTATATTCTTTCTTATATAAAAATTTTGGAGCTAAAAACCATAATTAATCATTTTTAATATTTAAAACCCGAAAGCAACCCAATTTCCACCTTAGGAAATTCATAAAATGTTCAATTTAATTGGGAAATTTATGAAATTAAAAACCCATTTATAAAACAGGAAATTATTGTCAAGGACAAAATTTCTCAGCATTTTTGCCTCAAGGACAGACCTTCAATATTTTATCCTGAAGGACAACTTTCTTCATTTTACTCAACATATTAAAATTGTGAACCGTTTGGAGATTAAAAACTTAGGTTTTACCCTTAAACCCCACTTAAATAATTTCATAAAAATTCCCCGAACCATTATTCTATCCAGACAATGATTTTTCAACCATAACTTAGCAAAATTAACAAGATGAATCAGATACTATCCATAACTGAATCAATCAAAAGATAAAAGAGATGGTTTTAACATTATTCATCTTAGATTTGAATGTTTGAGTTGAGATTTGATTATTGCTTTATTTTTCCCTAAACTTGCTTGAATCCTCTTTGATTTTCGTGCTTCTTTCTCCTAGGTTATGGCCAATCTCAAAATCTTCTTTCTTTGGTTGTATTGTGAAAGAGTAAAGTGAGAATGAAATGAGGGGGAGATGGTTTAAGAAGTGAAAGTTGGATCTACCTAATTTGCCCCTCTCATATATTCTCTCATATGTCAATTTTAAAACAATCTTACTTGGTTTATTATTGGCCCAACCTTATTAATTTTCAAATCTTGCTCTCCTTAACCACTTACATTATTCTATATATAATCTATCAAATTAAATGTCATGAATAATGTTAAACTAAATTAGGGGTGTTACAAATCCCTAATTTGATTCCTTCATCTCGAACAGATCACAAATCACTACTTGGATTCGAGCATCGCTAACAGATCTCGAATCTCCGCACAAGTTCCTCGCCTAAGTGCTCTAACGAATGCTGACGTTGTCCTCTCTTATAGAATACTCCTTAAGATAGACAGTCCTATATGATAGTATCGTTTGAAATGTTAATGCTGACCTCTCCCTTGAACTTAACTTTATGATAGACGGTTGAACTCTATAACATTTCACTTCATAACTTCTTTGAGAACATAGATCACATATATGGTTTTGAAGTGATTATGTTTTTGCATCATCTCATATAAGTACACTCTTCCCACTTAACAGAGTCTTCAAAACCAATCGATGAATTTCTGGTTAACTTAGTTTCGGTTCTCTCAAAAGTAACCGAAAACTAGAGACGTTTTGTAACGACCCGTAAATTACAACTGTTTTAATAACGTAATTAGTTAAAATTTTGTGAAATTTTAAACGATAAAATTTTGAAATAAATTTTTAATATTTGGAATACGTCTAGTTAAACATAGCAACTGGTAAATTTTCGTCCGAAAATATGAAAGTTTATTTCGCGTGTAAATTCACTTCAATTCAATCAGTTAAAAAGCGATAAAAATAAAATGTTTCCGAAACCTAAATATTTTTACATAGAAAAATTCTAGACCATCTTCTGAGCAAGATTTCAGTTTGTCGTTTTTCCAAATTCGGACATCTTTGGCTCCGTCGATCTTATTTTTTCAGCGTTTTTCTTGCATTTTCAGCCGGTAGAAAAATTCGAAATTTTATAATTCAATCGTATCGTTGATATCTGTATACCAGTCTGTTCATCTCGTCGTACCAATCTCTGCAGTACATTTAATCTTGTATTTCGGCCGTCGGTACGTGGTGAAATCTGCGTAGCGATTAGCTGTACCGGTAACCAATTTGAGTCTCTATAATATTATGTGCGTATTCATCCATCAAACGTTTGGAAATGAATGGCCACTTGTTTTATATTCCCAGAAATTTATTATCTGACCTTTACTATTCTTACTTTTTCCATTTTATTTATTTTGTTTCGTTTCCAAACTGTTGATCTATTTTCAAAATCATAAAGTAAAATAAAGTTTGGTTTCTCTCTGAAACTTGCCTTCACCAAGCAAAACCAATCCCCTTCAAATCTCAAACCCGAACATCCCCTCCCCTTTCAAATCATCGGCCTCACCAACAACCCGTCTTCATGGCCTTCACGAAAACCCCACGCACTGACCTAAACTCAAATATAATCTCGTGCTCGCCCATTTCCAGCCTTGTCCTCCAAGCAACCATCTGCTTGCCTGCTCACATTCTTGAATCCGCTGATTCCTCTTCCAAGGCATCCCGACTCTTCCCATTCCTCACCGTGTCCAACCCAGCGCACCATGTCACCCACCGAAACACCATCATGCAAACCATTAACCACTCCGGCCCGTAGCCACCTCCACCTACTCCCACTGCCTGACCAAACCCGACCAGGTCCATTTCCGCAACTCACCAGGTGGATCACAACTCCAACTGCCTTGAACAACTCACTTCGCTTCCCTTTGCGGCCTCTGAATTTCTTTTTCCCAGTAAGTATACGTAATAGTGGATGTTATATTTCTTTTTTCTCGTGAGTTTATATACTTGTTCGTATTTTATAAGTTTAGTTTATATAATTTTACAATATATATTTGGAAGCTTTCATATATAAGAGTACATATATACATATACAGGTTATCAATATTTCAAATCTAGCTTGCATATAGGTAACATAGCTGTCATATGATATGTATATGATTCTTTTTGGTGGGTGTGTGAGCTTTCAATTTTAGATGTTTTAAAGCATAATAATAATAATGATTGTGATATAACACATATTTTATGTTAACATATAATATACTGATTGTATAATGTTATATATCACTTGTTATTTATATATGAACATATATAGGGTTGATATACATGGTATATTTTGTTACGGTATATGACAGTGCAGAATAATTGTATATGAAGTACCTTGCAAATTTTATTAAAAATATAATATACGTATTGTTTTAAGTATAGAATACTGTATTGATTTTTAAGTATACATGTTTATGGTTTACACAGTATAAGTTTATATTTACAATCTGTTAGTCGAATATATGGTCAGGAATTTCATACTGAGATGTGCAAATGTATCCAAGATAGTATATGCACTGATCGAAATATATTATTGTGTATATATATAAAGTTTCAAAATATAAGTTTATATTTGTTTGGGGTATCACCTGTTGGGTTTTATTACATTGGGTTATATTTGGGTTGTTGTTGTTTTCTCTAGGCCTGACACTTATTTTATATTACAAGGTTATCCCTATACATGTTTTGGTTGGTCGCATGTCAACAGTTGATATATATATTTACAGTACGTATGTTTTTAAAGAAAATATTAGTTATAAAAAGTGTACGTATATATATATTGCAGGAGTAGTACATCTAGTGTAGTACTATAACATTTAGTGTCTGCAATATCTAAGTTGCAACACATATATGCATAGGTAACAGTGATATTATATATATATATTTATTTATTTTATGAGCATATCTGTTAGTTTACACATTATAGTTGTATATACATTCATAAACACTAGTATACATATATATGGTTGTACATATATTTTATTTTAAAAGCCTTGGCCTTATTGGTTCGGTTCTTGTATATATTGTTGTACGTATGTTGTAGACTATGTTATATTTTGTGTTATATACGTATTTCCACTTGCTCAATGTATAAATGGTTTTGTATAAAAGTTTATGTGGTATGGCTGTTCGGATATAAAACATATGTTTACATATTATATAAGTATATTTGGGTCTTAATTGGTTGAGATGAATCACACACATATTTTATTTCAACATTTTTCGTACTAATTTTATAAAATAATAATATTAGTAATAATATACTTTTGTTCCAATTTTATCTGCATCGATCTAAATTTTGATTAGATTTCATCTATTTCCTTACCTATCAGCTTGTCCGTTAAATTCGAGCCAATTTTGTTTTGCCTGGATTCACAATTCAAATTCAGTATCCGTATCAGTGTCAACTTCTCGTTCATCTCTCTAGCCTCGAAAGGTGAGCAATCACTCACGATTAACGTTCTTTTATTTATTAAATTTGATTTCAATTGAAACGACAATTGAAATATGCTGCTGTTAGATATTTACAATGTTATTACCTGTATCAGTTCACCTGTGACATCTGACACCATTATCTGTTATATATGTAATGATAATCCAGTTTGGTTGTTAAATAATTGATTGTTTGATGTTTACAATTGGATGTTAAAATTGTAGTCTATAAAGTGATAAATAGTATGTAATCGAATTTGACGTAGGATAACTAAAATTTGAATCGACACATATGTTGAATTTGATTAAGTTGAATATGATCTATTTTAATTGTTAAATTAATTGACATGTAGAATAGTGATAATTACACTTTGAACCATTGAACGTATATTTGATTAATTGTTGTAGTGTTAAAATTGAAATCGAATGACAAGTGAAAAACCGTATAAATAATTAGTGTAATAATCTTTAATCTACATGAAATGATAGTGTAGATTCTAGGAATAATTATATTAATTCGTACAAATAACAATGCGAATTAATACGGTTATTTCGGGATTATTTGAATTGATTATTGGATTGATATTGGTTGTTGTTATTGCTTGTTTATTTACTTTGACACCATCCCAGTTATCACACTGCAAGTTCCCTTTACTATGCTTTGATTTTTGAATTGAATTGGAATCGAGTTGAAATGATAAATACCCAAATTGAACTTTGACCTAGGATAGAAAATTAAATAAAACCGATTTGTCAATAATTTGATTTAAGAAAAATATAATGAAGATTTTATTTGAATAAATAATATGGTTTTGAAATGAAGTTGAAATTTAAATTTTAACGAAAGGAAAATGTTAATATTTAATAATCTGAAACAAAATATTAACAATGTAATTGATGAAAGAATGTTGTTTAATTTGAGAAATGATTGAATTAAGTTTGAAATTATAATTAAGTTTGAAATTATTAAACTTTGAAACGATTTAATAATATTTGAGTTTGAAATTATAATTAAGTTTGAAATTATTGAACTTTGAAATTATTTAATAATTAAGTTTTGAGATTATTTAATAATTGAATAAGATTGAATTATTTAATAATCAAATAAGAATAGAATTCTTTGTTAAGAGAAATTGAACTTTTGAATAAGTGAATTTACTTCGTAAATAATTGAAATTGAGTTTCTTTATTAATTAAGTTTTGGAAATTTATTTAAGTAAGTAAATAAGTGAAGTTGAATTTCTTAAACAAGAAATAAATGTGATTTATTGAAATTAATGTAAGACTTGTAATTTAAAGAATTTGATTTGACGAATTTAATTTAATTCAGAATTGTAAGTATTGTTTTAATGAAGTTGAACTTAAGAAATTGATTTAATGAATTGGAAATTTAATAGAAATTGTTTTGAATGATAAAGTAACTTAACGAATATTGAATGAAATCGATAAATGAATTTGGAATTGATTTGAAAGTTAAATCAAATTAATTTAATTGATTTCAAAATGAAACTTATATACGAACTTGAATCAATATTTGAATTGTTAAATAGAATTTGAAATTGAATTATAGGATTTTGAAATGAATTTGGAAGTTGAAACGTAAATTTTGGAAATCGGTTTTGAAAGGCAAATGAAATGTTGGTTTGCGAATTGAAATTGAAATTGAAATTGATTTGGTTTTTGAATATATAAACGACCAATCGGTGAAATAATTACGGAAGTTATTAAAGAGACCGGAATTCGGTTATGGATATACTCTCTATCTAAACCGAAAACCACTTTAATAACTATACGCGGAGTGATGATCCAGAATGAAGTGGTTGGAATGGTGATCGTGTTGACTGAAGAAAGAGAACGATAATGGATAGCCTTGACACTTGTGTCAAATTGGAAATGACTAAAACAGGAGCTGTGCCGGGCCAATGGAGGATTAGCTACCTCAAGTGGACACACTTCTTCGAACTACTTATACTTGTTGTCGATTGGTGCACCCTTGATTTTGGGAGTGTTGTTTCACGGTGTTGTGGGCACTGCGGCGTTGCGTTCTCACCAGTCCGGATCAGGCGAACGGTAGTATCACTACCATTGGTATTGCCTCATGTGCCTTGTCATACTTGTATTCCATTTATGCGCGACCACTACGATTTTGATTTGTACCTTTAGTATATGGATTGCCCTCTAGTGACTTCCGGTTTTGGGGAAACTACGGTCTTGTATATGCTTTTGGGAATAAAAATGTGTTAAGGGTGGAATGGGCCATGACTTAACGCTATTTTGATATCTTATTATTACTGATAGACATTATCTACTTAGCGTATATTACTACCTAGTAGATAGTTTAACGGATCCTTAAAGGATAGTTATTCCAAACATCCTTTGAGTTACTTATATTTCAATTGCTATTTCACTTGAGTTGGATTTATTAATATAAGAATGTTAATCCTGACTCGAGTGTTTTGTATTTTGCTTTACGCTCGGGTCAGACTGAGTGGTTCAGCTTTCGAGACTCACCTTTGGAGTTGGAGCTTCGCTTGGAGATCCAGCTATCTATCCAGCTTTCAGATATTCGATGATTCCAGTGATGTATTCAGATTTGTATCTGATGTATCGTATTACTCTTCTGTTGTAAACTCTGATGTATTTGATATATTCATATAGTAGCTTCATGAACTACTATCTCTTTTATTTCCGCTGCACTTATTACTCTGTGTCTGTGATATGTGATTATTTTATTTACTGTATATGTTCAGTTTTGCCAAATTTAAATTAACAACGCGGTATTTTGAGCAATTCAACTCCGGCATGAGTGTCTACCTATACACTTATAATGGATGCGAATGGTCCAAAATATTGGGTCGTTACAGTTGGTATCAGAGCTTTGGTAGCTCTAGGCAAAACTCAACATATATGGTAAATGTATTTACAGAATCACTCTCATTCGAGTTTCAATCTCTTCCTTTCGACTCGATTTCTTTGAATTTTGGAACGTTCCCTACGGTTCCAAATTTCATTCGTGTCCCTCACTATTCGTCTCCTTTCAATTCTGGAGCATCACATAACTCCACTTCGAATGACCCTTATAGTGAATCGGTGGTCTCGCCAAACTTCGAATGATTTGTAAAAGGGTGAAACTCCTTTATAATAGGCATCGATTTACCGGAGATTTCTGTATCCTCGGTTTACGATGCTATCTATCTCCTGCTATACCTGAATTTTATTTCTCGAGATCGGATGTTGATTTACTTCGGAATTCAGCATCGATCTTATTATTGAAGTCACGGTCGATCCGGTTAAGGTTGCCCGTAAATTAAATAAACTCATCCACCTCCCGATTGTAGTAATTGAATTATCTTATTTTCTGTTTCAAACTTATTTTCGAATCAAAATTCTCTTCGATTTGAGTCAACAAAATTTTGAATCCCTATCCTTATTTTGAAAATTCATTCCTGTATCGTCGAGCAAAGAAATGTATTTGTAAACTAATATTTAAAATATTATTTTCAAATTTTTGTAAATGGAATAAATTTGTATGATTATATTATAAATATATATAAGTAAAATTTTCTGGAATTTAATAGGTTAATTAAATTGTTTGTTTGAAATGATAATATTTGATTATCATTTATTGTTCTAAATAAATTTATAAATACGGTTTATAAATTGATTTGGAATTTGAAATGAATTTAATTCAGAAATTTGAGAATTTAGTTCCGGTGATTTCGAACTTTGGTTTTAAAATTTTAAAGTATATATTATTTAAAGTATTTTCGAATAGAAATCGTTTTCAAAGAATTTTTAAAATGTTGAAATCAGTGCTCTTCTCTTTGTCGCTGGAAAATAATTTCGGTGATGGCGGCCGCATCATCGACATTCATTTTCGAGTTTCGAAGTGGAGATACTATTCTGTAGCTTTGCTACGGTTTGTTTGAAAAAGATATTTTGATTTGAATTTCTTCAGTATATTTTGATTTACCTATATATGGGTATCTTATTTTAAAATTTAATTTGATTTGATATAAATATATTATATATATCTCTAAATTGTTTAAAGATAATCGGAAATCTAATTCTTAAATTTTGTTAAAAGATGATTTTAATAAATAAAACCAAAATTTGGAATAAATATTTAAACTTGAATAATTGAATTGAGAAAATTTTATTTGTATATTGTTCAACTGCATTCTAATACAACTTACCTAAATCATTTAGAAGTTGAATATGTAATTGGATAATATATAAGATAAATTGAATTTATAAATAAAATTTGAGTGTTTATAATAAATGTTATACACTAAATTTTGATTATAAAGATGTTAATAGAGTTAGATAGGATAATAAGTAAACTCAGTTAATAATGAAAAAAATTGTTTGAAAGAATTAATAAATTTGTTTTGAAAGAATTAATAAATTGAAATTTGATCAACATATGAAAATACCTTGAATTTAAAAGAAATTAATAGATGTAAATTAATTTAAAACATAAAAGTTTCGATTTAAATTAATTTATATGGTTTAAATATATGTGATAAGATATATTAAGTAGAATAAATTTAACAATAATTTGGAATAAAGAAGAATTTAAGTTGCTGAAAAATATGATTATAATAAATGATTATTCAAATTTATGGTTTTAGAAATTGTAAATTGAGGATAATCGGATAATAAGATAATAAATTTAGAAATAGTTGAGATTGATTTCAGTGAAATCAAATGGATTAAATCAATTATTGAATATCAATTAATTTAAATTTGAATTTATATGGTTTAAATTAATTGTTATTTTGTATTTCAAATCTGTTTTTCTTCCTGGTTGTTTCTATTCTCCTACCTCGTTCCTTTTCGGGGACGAAAAGTTTTGAGTGGGGGAGAATGTAACGACCCGTAAATTACAACTGTTTTAATAACGTAATTAGTTAAAATTTTGTGAAATTTTAAACGATAAAATTTTGAAATAATTTTTTAATATTTGGAATACGTCTAGTTAAACATAGCAACTGGTAAATTTTCGTCCGAAAATATGAAAGTTTATTTCACGCGTAAATTCACTTCAATTCAATCAGTTAAAAAGCGATAAAAATAAAATGTTTCCGAAACCTAAATATTTTTACATAGAAAAATTCTAGACCATCTTTTGAGCAAGATTTCAGTTTGTCGTTTTTCCAAATTCGGACATCTTTGGCTCCGTCGATCGTATTTTTTCAGCGTTTTTCTTGCATTTTCAACCGGTAGAAAAATTCGAAATTTTATAATTCAATCGTATCGTTGATATCTGTGTACCAGTCTGTTCATCTCGTCGTACCAATCTCTGCAGTACATTTAATCTTGTATTTCGGCCGTCGGTACGTGGTGAAATCTGCGTAGCGATTAGCTGTACCGGTAACCAATTTGAGTCTCTATAATATTATGTGCGATTCATCCATCAAACGTTTGGAAATGAATGGCCACTTGTTTTATATTCCTAGAAATTTATTATCTGACCTTTACTATTCTTACTTTTTCCATTTTATTTATTTTGTTTCGTTTCCAAACTGTTGATCTATTTTCAAAATCATAAAGTAAAATAAAGTTTGGTTTCTCTCTGAAACTTGCCTTCACCAAGCAAACCCAATCCCCTTCAAATCTCAAACCCGAACATCCCCTCCCCTTTCAAATCATCGGCCTCACCAACAACCCGTCTTCATGGCCTTCACGAAAACCCCACGCACTGACCTAAACTCAAATATAATCTCGTGCTCGCTCATTTCCAGCCTTGTCCTCCAAGCAACCATCTGCCTGCCTGCTCACATTCTTGAATCCGCTGATTCCTCTTCCAAGGCATCCCGACTCTTCCCATTCCTCACCGTGTCCAACCCAGCGCACCATGTCACCCACCGAAACACCATCACGCAAACCCATGAACCACTCCGGCCCGTAGCCACCTCCACCTACTCCCACTGCCTGACCAAACCCGACCAGGTCCATTTCCGCAACTCACCAGGTGGATCACAACTCCAACTGCCTTGAACAACTCACTTCGCTTCCCTTTGCGACCTCTGAATTTCTTTTTCCCAGTAAGTATACGTAATAGTGGCTGTTATATTTCTTTTTTCTCGTGAGTTTATAGACTTGTTCGTATTTTATAAGTTTAGTTCATATAATTTTACAATATATATTTGGAAGCTTTCATATATAAGAGTACTTATATACATATACAGGTTATCAATATTTCAAATCTAGCTTGCATATAGGTAACATAGCTGTCATATGATATGTATATGATTCTTTTTGGTGGGTGTGTGCGCTTTCAATTTTAGATGTTTTAAAGCATAATAATAATAATGATTGTGATATAACACATATTTTATGTTAACATATAATATACTGATTGTATAATGTTATATATCACTTGTTATTTATATATGAACATATATATGGTTGATATACATGGTACATTTTGTTACGGTATATGACAGTGCAGAATAATTGTATATGAAGTAACTTGCAAATTTTATTAAAAATATAATATACGTATTGTTTTAAGTATAGAATACTGTATTGATTTTTAAGTATACATGTTTTTGGTTTACACAGTATAAGTTTATATTTACAATCTGTTAGTCGAATATATGGTCAGGAATTTCATACTGAGATGTGCAAATGTATCCAAGATAGTATATGCACTGATCGAAATATATTATTGTGTATATATATAAAGTTTCAAAATATAAGTTTATATTTGTTTGGGGTATCACCTGTTGGGTTTTATTACATTGGGTTATATTTGGGTTGTTGTTGTTTTCTCTAGGCCTGACACTTATTTTATATTACAAGGTTATCCCTATACATGTTTTGGTTGGTCGCATGTCAACAGTTGATATATATATTTACAGTATGTATGTTTTTAAAGAAAATATTAGTTATAAAAAGTGTTCGTATATATATATATTGCAGGAGTAGTACATCTAGTGTAGTACTATAACATTTAGTGTCTGCAATATCTAAGTTGCAACACATATATACATAGGTAACAGTGATATTATATATATATTTATTTATTTTATGAGCATATCTATTAGTTTACACTTTACAGTTGTATATACATTCATAAACACTAGTATACATATATATGGTTGTACGTATATTTTATTTTAAAAGCCTTGGCCTTATTGGTTCGGTTCTTGTATATATTGTTGTACGTATGTTGTAGACTATGTTATATTTTGTGTTATATACGTATTTCCACCTGCTCAATGTATAAATGGTTTTGTATAAAAGTTTATGTAGTATGGCTGTTCGGATATAAAACATATGTTTACATATTATATAAGTATATTTGGGTCTTAATTGGTTGAGATGAATCACACATATATTTTATTTCAACATTTTTCGTACTAATTTTATAAAATAATAATATTAGTAATAATATACTTTTGTTCCAATTTTATCTGCATCGATCTAAATTTTGATTAGATTTCGTCTATTTCCTTACCTATCAACTTGTCCGTTAAATTCGAGCCAATTTTGTTTTGCCTGGATTCACAATTCAAATTCAGTATCTGTATCAGTGTCAACTTCCCGTTCATCTCTCTAGCCTCGAAAGGTGAGCAATCACTCACGATTAACGTTCTTTTATTTATTAAATTTGATTTCAATTGAAACGACAATTGAAATATGCTGTTGTTAGATATTTACACTGTTATTACCTGTATCAGTTCACCTGTGACATCTGACACCATTATCTGTTATATATGTAATGATAATCCAGTTTGGTTGTTAAATAATTGATTGTTTGATGTTTACAATTGGACGTTAAAATTGTAATCTATAAAGTGATAAATAGTATGTAATCGAATTTGACGTAGGATAATTAAAATTTGAATCGACACATATGTTGAATTTGATTAAGTTGAATATGATCCCTTTTAATTGTTAAATTAATTGACATGTAGAATAGTGATAATTACACTTTGAACCATTGAACTTATATTTGATTAATTGTTGTAGTGTTAAAATTGAAATCGAATGACAAGTGAAAAACCGTATAAATAATTAGTGTAATAATCTTTAATCTACATGAAATGATAGTGTAGATTCTAGGAATAATTATATTAATTCGTACAAATAACAATGCGAATTAATACGGTTATTTCGGGATTATTTGAATTGATTATTGGATTGATATTGGTTGTTGTTATTGCTTGTTTATTTACTTTGACACCATCCCAGTTATCACACTGCAAGTTCCCTTTACTATGCTTTGATTTTTGAATTGAATTGGAATCGGGTTGAAATGATAAATACCCAAATTGAACTTTGACCTAGGATAGAAAATTAAATAAAACCGATTGGTCAATAATTTGATTAAAAAAAAATATAATGAAGATTTTATTTGAATAAATAACATGGTTTTGAAATGAAGTTGAAATTCAAATTTTAACGAAAGGAAAATGTTAATATTTAATAATCTGAAACAAAATATTAACAATGTAATTGATGAAAGAATGTTGTTTAATTTGAGAAATGATTGAATTAAGTTTGAAATTATAATTAAGTTTGAAATTATTAAACTTTGAAACGATTTAATAATATTTGAGTTTGAAATTATAATTAAGTTTGAAATTATTGAACTTTGAAATTATTTAATAATTAAGTTTTGAGATTATTTAATAATTGAATAAGATTGAATTATTTAATAATCAAATAAGAATTGAATTCTTTGTTAAGAGAAATTGAACTTTTGAATAAGTGAATTTACTTCGTAAATAATTGAAATTGAGTTTCTTTATTAATTAAGTTTTGGAAATTTATTTAAGTAAGTAAATAAGTGAAGTTGAATTTCTTAAACAAGAAATAAATGTGATTTATTGAAATTAATGTAAGACTTGTAATTTAAAGAATTTGATTTGATGAATTTAATTTAATTCAGAATTGTAAGTTTTGTTTTAATGAAGTTGAACTTAAGAAATTGATTTAATGAATTGGAAATTTAATAGAAATTGTTTTGAATGATAAAGTAACTTAACGAATATTGAATGAAATCGATAAATGAATTTGGAATTGATTTGAAAGTTAAATCAAATTAATTTAAATGATTTCAAAATGAAACTTATATACGAACTTGAATCAATATTTGAATTGTTAAATAGAATTTGAAATTGAATTATAGGATTTTGAAATGAATTTGGAAGTTGAAACGTAAATTTTGGAAATCGGTTTTGAAAGGAAAATGAAATGTTGGTTTGCGAATTGAAATTGAAATTGAAATTGATTTGGTTTTTGAATATATAAACGACCAATCGGTGAAATAATTATGGAAGTTATTAAAGAGACCGGAATTCGGTTATGGATATACTCTCTATCTAAACCGAAAACCACTTTAATAACTATACGCGGAGTGATGATCCAGAATGAAGTGGTTGGAATGGTGATCGTGTTGACTGAAGAAAGAGAACGATAATGGATAGCCTTGACACTTGTGTCAAATTGAAAATGACTAAAACAGGAGCTGTGCCGGGCCAATGGAGGATTAGCTACCTCAAGTGGACACACTTCTTCGAACTACTTATACTTGTTGTCGATTGGTGCACCCTTGATTTTGGGAGTGTTGTTTCACGGTGTTGCGGGCGCTGCGGCGTTGCGTTCTCACCAGATCGGATCAGGCGAACGGTAGTATCACTACCTTGGGTATTGCCTCATGTGCCTTGTCATACTTGTATTCCATTTATGCGCGACCACTACGATTTTGATTTGTACCTTTAGTATATGGATTGCCCTCTGGTGACTTCCGGTTTTGGGGAAACTACGGTCTTGTATATGCTTTTGGGAATAAAAATATGTTAAGGGTGGAATGGGCCATGACTTAACGCTATTTTGATATCTTATTATTACTGATAGACATTATCTACTTAGCGTATATTACTACCTAGTAGATAGTTTAACGGATCCTTAAAGGATGGTTATTCCAAACATCCTTTGAGTTACTTGTATTTCAATTGCTATTTCACTTGAGTTGGATTTATTAATATAAGAATGTTAATCCTGACTCGAGTGTTTTGTATTTTCTTTACGCTCGGGTCAGACTGAGTGGTTCAGCTTTCGAGACTCACCTTTGGAGTTGGAGCTTCGCTTGGAGATCCAGCTATCTATCCAGCTTTCAGATATTCGATGATTCCAGTGATGTATTCTGATTTGTATCTGATGTATCGTATTACTCTTCTGTTGTAAACTCTGATGTATTTGATATATTCATATAGTAGCTTCATGAACTACTATCTCTTTTATTTCCGCTGCACTTATTACTCTGTGTCTGTGATCTGTGATTATTTTATTTACTGTATATGTTCAGTTTTGCCAAATTTAAATTAACAATGCGGTATTTTGAGCAATTCAACTCCGGCATGAGTGTCTACCTATACACTTATAATGGATGCGAATGGTCCAAAATATTGGGTCGTTACACGTTTCATACCAATACTCCTCCCCAGAGGCTCTCATTGGTATGAAATCTCAAAGCATTTCGATAACTTCTTAAGCCATATTTAGTCAAGTTTGATAGTCGACAAATAGACTATGTAGTCAAAAAAAATTGCTTATACAAACCAATATTTGTATACTTAACCCGTCTTTGACATTTCAACTTAACTATTCCTCGCCCAAGAGTGAAGCCAGGTAAGTCAGAGCACTGGTTGCATCAAAGCCTTTCCTAGACACTTCATTCTTGAATCTCGCAAATAGATAAGTCTACCTCATCGGCTTTTCGTGTTAAGTATAGGATTAGTGATTTCCATAAACAAGTAAGAAATCAATATGATTAACACATTTCTGATAATTTCCGACTTACAATTATTCAGTCAAGAGGGAAGCCTATAGGTTAGAGCTTTATTGCTTCATCCTTACTCGAACATCAATCTTAACTCTCATAAATAGGTAAGCCTACATTGTCGGCTTTCAGTGTTAAGCATAGTTAATTACTTTTCAAACAAATAATTAACCATTTGACCATTAAGCAATTCTAACTATTTCTAAACCTTTTGTTTATACTTTTAAAACTCTTTTAAAAATGATATATATATATATATGTATAGTAATTTATTTACCAAAACTTGATGTGTAAAAAAAATCCAAAGATATTTTATTACAAAAGATATAAAATAGTCAACATATTTTCTAAAAACTATATATACTCAAAAATAATTTTAAAATACTTTATAATACTTCTTATTGGTTATAAAACATTTTCTCAAAATAATACTTGAAAATAACAACTTTACCATTGTTTGCGCCAAAAATGGTCACAAACCCCAAGTATTGTGAAAGCACCAATGTATGAATACAAATCAGCAATATTCAAACACAAATCTCATATCTAAGCTAGCAACAAATAACAATCCAGAAGTAAAGAACAGTGACACACAATTTATAGTGGTTCGGCTATCTCCGGCCTACGTCCACTTCAAAGTTTTATCTTTTATTGATTATCCTTGCTGGTTACAGATGATTGCAGCTGTTACAATGAAGAATTTCGAGTATAACAGCAATAGGAAGAAGTAGAATCGAATCCGGCAGGGTCTGGACGTTGAATGGCCAAAAGATCCCCCTTTTTGTAGGCTTCAGGGGGCTATTTATAGGCGTAAGAGGCTGAGATCGCGCTCAAACTTCGGGAGACTTCTTCTGGCACGTGAGTGGACCCACGCGACCAGTTCCACCAAGTTTCGACTCAATCTGTGATCGATTCGAAATGATTTTGAATCCATCAAGAAACGATCCAATCGAGATGAAACTTGGCAGGAACATTCTTTACCTTGTGTTCAAGCTTCTGTGAAAATTTCGTAGCATTTGGATCAAGGGTTTGCGAGATATGATCGATACGAAATTGCAATTTTCGTGTGTTGCCGAGTCCGAAACCATGATTTCGCATCCATCCCTGTCGTATCGATCGAAAGCACGCGCGCGCAGTGATGTGGCGCTAATTTTAGGGATCGATCCGATCTCTGTGGCGTGTTGACTGGGTTGCTTGCGCTTTGTTCGTTCCAAGATTCGAACAAGCTAATGCCTGATGGATACAAATCCGATGGATTCGAACAGAGCGAGGCGACGTCTATTTGATAGGTTCAAAGCAGATCGATTCGAACAGACCAGTATCACGTTTCTGATCGATTCGAACTCGATCGATTCAAAGCATATGGGACCTGATGGATTCAAACAAATACAAATCTGATGGGTTCGAACAGAACATCTTCTTGACCTTTTGGTGGATACGAACGGCATACTTTCTTCATTTCGAATCGATCATATCTTGTCCATACGAACTCCAATTAACCTGAAATCTGGAAGGCTGGCTTTTATGGCTTTGCTTATCTTGTCTTGTCAATTTTAGCCCGATCCGGACTCGGACGAAATTCATCGATATCCATGGTGAACCTGCGATGCACAATCGATATTCATGACTAGTAATCATTGATTCTTAGTTAATTTTTGTGCACCTCGGCTTTGCCAAGAAGTGGGATAACACTTTGCCCCCCAAAACATGCCTTTTGGCAAAAGGTGTGTTTTGATCAGTCTCAAATTGAATTCAGTGAGTTCATGTTTTATTCAGAGGTTATAGCAATTTCAATCAAGTTCATGACTGTTCGAAGCCAAATCATTATCAATTTTTTCCAATGGAAGTTAAAAATGAACTTCTACAGTCTCTCCGGACCATCGATGGCCGCTCCGGACCCTTGCCAAGCCCATTCCAGACTTAGCAATCGAATAGAAAAATCCTGTTGCACTCCGGCGTTGCTTTCTACCCCTTGCACTCTGGCCCCAGTTAGGGCGTAAAGCGATGTCTTGGTCGTTCTGGACCGATCGTAACCTCTCCGGGATCCTGCTGGATCCCATCCTGTCACTCTCCGGTGAAGGGGAAACAGTGTTAAGTGAGTCAATCCTGTCGCTCTCCGGCAAAGCGACTCACTTCCTGCACTCCGGTTCAGTGTATCTGAACATTAAGCGATGTCATGACCTGAATCCTCGGCCGATCACAACCTCTCCGGGCTCTTATCGAATCCCGATCCAATCACTCTCCGGTGAATAGGTAACGATGCTTAAGTGAGTCGATCCTGTCGCTCTCTGGCGAAGCAACTCACTTCTTGCACTCCAGACCCCGCCTCTCCGGGTAGGATCAAAAAGCGATCATGTTTATATTGATATTTAATGTTCATCCTTTAACTCTCCGGTTAAAGGTTTATTTCAATAAATGTTTCTTTATTAAATTCAAATCCTTGATGTTCAATCTCAAACACCAGGAAAAACAAGACAATGCCTCTCCGGGCGGGGTGGTCTATTACCATCTTAGAGCATGCCTAGGGATCTCTCCGGTTCCCGTACATGAGTAAGTGGGATAGCCGTTTTATTTTGGAAATCAAATCTAAGAAAACTAATCGACCAAAGTCCAAATCTTGAACTTGGCCCTTACCATCATAATCAGTTGATGACGAGTCGTGATCCTGACCCAGGATCATTCCTGTTAGGTGGAGGCGGTGGTTGTTCAGGTCTTACTGTCGCTGCCCGTTCTTTGGTATATTGTGACAATCTACTGCTCCTGGCATGTTCTTCCACTTCATCCCTTAGGTGGCGGCATTCATTGGTAGTGTGCCCATCCAGCTCATGGAATAGGCAGTATTTTCCAGTCCTGCGTTCCCGCTCCATGGGATCTCTCCTAGGTGGTTTTCGATAGGGGAGTTGCCCCCGAGTTTCAGTGTAAATCCTTTCTAGGATTGCCGTCAAATCTGTGTATTGCCTGAATCTAGGCTCTCGGAATTTCTTCCGTTTATCAGGACCATCATGTGCGTCATCCTGCTTTCTCTTTCCTTTGTCTGCCCTGGACTGTTCCCTGGCGGTTCCTTCGCCTTGTGCAGCATTTATTTCCTGCCTCTCGGCTCGTGATTCTTCTAATCGAATGAATTTCTCAGCTTCATGGTAAAACTCTCCAAGATCTTGTGGTGGATCTCTTGTCAATGAATCTTTGAATTTGGTGCCTTCTCCAACTCCTGCCACCGCCGCCATCAAAATCATCGATGGATCCAGGCGATCTACAAAAGCCACCGTTGCATTGAATCGTAGTAGAAAACCTTTTATGGACTCTCCGATCCTTTGCTTTATCGAAGCTAAAGTCATCACACTCTTTGGTCTTGTCACATGGACCCTAAATTGTTCCATGAAGCAATCTACAAGCTCGCCCCATGTCTTGATTGATCCAGTCTTTAATTGCTTGAACCAAAGTGCAGCCGAGTCTGACAAAAATAAAGGGAAACATCGTGCCATCACTTCCTCGGATGCTCCCAGTACTTCCATGTGTCTAATGTATCTGGTAATATGCATGGTCGGATCCGACTTCCCATCATATGGATCCAGCGTTGGTAGTTTGAACTTTGGAGGGTTCCTTGCATTCCTGATATTCGGAGCGAATGGACTCCGACTGACCTCTTCCAATCCTCCACTTAACAATCCTCCTCTCATGATTCGTCGCACTAGACCAATCATTCTTTCATCTCCATCCAGGGGTTGCCCCCTTGCAATGTCTCTATCTTGCCCCCCGATCCTCGAAGGGAATTCTGGTATGTATTCTTCGGGTGGCTCGTTAGCATTTGTGTTTGCCCTAGTCGGCTGATCTCCATCCGTTGGCCTTCCCGTATCGGATCTTGAGGGTCTGCCCCCAAGTCCTTGTTGAATGCCTTCTGGTTCTGCATTCTGTCCTCCGTTGGGTTCTGCAACCCTAGCTCCTTGTTCCACATTAACAGCCGCTGTAGCTGGTCCTAAGTTTTGTATTCCCGTAGCTCTCATCTGTTCAAAGAAATTCTGCAGCGTCTCCTGTTGGCTCTTCATCATTCTTTCATGCATCAGATTGGTCATGGTCTCCATTTCGTCTCTAGTGATGTAGATCGAAGCTGGTTCTTCTCCAGCACCAGAGCATGCCTCTTGACTTCCTCCTTGTTGGCTTCTCTCAGCTCTTTGTCTCGTTTGTCGAGTCATTGTCTCCCAAATCTGATCCCTTCAAGCTTTTAAATCTGAATTCTGAATCTGATGTAGCGGGTGCTAGTTGTTCTCAGTGAAAGCACCAAAGTGTTTGCGCCAAAAATGGTCACAAACCCCAAGTATTGTGAAAGCACCAATGTATGAATACAAATCAGCAATATTCAAACACAAATCTCAGATCTAAGCTAGCAACAAATGACAATCCAGAAGTAAAGAACAATGACACACAATTTATAGTGGTTCGGCTATCTCCGGCCTACGTCCACTTCAAAGTTTTATCTTTTATTGATTATCCTTGTTGTTTACAGATGATTGCAGCTGTTACAATGAAGAATTTCGAGTATAACAGCAATAGGAAGAAGTAGAATTGAATCTAGCAGGGTCTGGACGTTGAATGGCCAAAAGATCCCTCTTTCTATAGGCTTCAGGGGGCTATTTATAGGCATAGGAGGCGGAGATCGCTCTCAAACTTCGGGAGACTTCTTCTGGCACGTGAGTGGACCCATGCGACCAATTCGACCAAGTTTCGACTCGATCTGTGATCGATTCAAAATGATTTCGAATCCATCAAGAAATGATCCAATCGAGCTGAAACTTGGCAGGAACATTCTTTACCTTGTGTTCAAGCTTCTGCGAAAATTTCGTAGCATTTGGATCAAGGGTTTGCGAGATATGATCGATACGAAATTGCAATTTTCATGTGTTGCCGAGTTCGAAACCATGATTTTGCATCCATCCCTGTCGTATCGATCAGAAGCACGCGCGCGCAGTGATGTGGCGCTAATTTTAGGGATCGATTCGATCTCTGTGGCGTGTTGACTGGGTTGCTTGCGCTTTGTTCGTTCCAAGATTCGAACAAGCTAATGCCTGATGGATACAAATCCGATGGATTCGAACAGAGCGAGGCGACGTCTATTTGATAGATTCAAAGCAGATCGATTCGAACAGACCGGTATCACGTTTCTGATCGATTCGAACTCCATCGATTCGAAGCATATGGGACCTGATGGATTCAAACAAATACAAATCTGATGGGTTCGAACGGAACATCTTCTTGACCTTTTGGTGGATACGAACGGCATACTTTCTTCATTTCGAATCGATCATATCTCGTCCATACGAACTCCAATTAACTTGAAATCTGGAACGCTGGCTTTTATGGCTTTGCTTATCTTGTCTTGTCAATTTTAGCCCGATCCGGACTCGGACGAAATTCATCGATATCCATGGTGAACCTGCGATGCACAATCGATATTCATGACTAGTAATCATTGATTCTCAGTTAATTTTTGGGTACCTCGGCTTTGCCAAAAAGTGTGATAACAACCATTTCCATAAAAACTTGGAAAAACAAGTTTTTGTTCTAAAATCCTCTTCTTTAAAAATTCACAAATAATTTTTAAAAATTTATAAATATCTCAAACCGCTTTTGAAATAATCTAATATGAATTAGTAAACATTTGTAAAAAGTATGAACAAAATACTTAAATTCAAGTATCTTTTCAAACCTCTAAAATCCAAAAATCAAGTCTAAAATGGGTAGTTTTGCATAAGTGAAGTTTTGGCTAATTTTTGAGATGTTACTTAACTTATTACTATCTAAGATTTTAATAGCAATAAACGTACATATAAAACATTATAAATGTGGCAATAAACTCCCAAGTACCTTTCTATAAAGTTCCATAGAAATCGCCAAAAACAAGGCAATTCCAAAGTGCATCCACAGCGACTATCCCTATATATGCACTTCAAATCTGAGTCCGATCTAAACCAAAATCTATCTATAACCTATGTGATTTGTTTCAAGGCAATGCCACGTGTCATACAAGTCCATTCCAAGTCCATATGCATGGACCACATGTGCATCTTGTTTTCAAAACAAGAATAAAACCAATGTTTTCAACAATGTTAGTAAAAATTCAACAACTTAAACACAATCAAAAAATAACATATGTATGTTATATTTTCCATTCAAAGAGGTGTATTAACTCACCTTTTATCTAACAAATAAACAAGATCCAAGCACCCAAGTCAAACCTCCACCTTGCAACTACCTTTCTGTCCTTCTTCCTTCTCTTTTATCTTGCTTTTTAGCCTCCATCACCCTCCAATTGCTCACGACAAATCCAAGTGGAGGGAGTTTGGCTTCCAAACTTCAAGATCTAACTAGTTAGGATGCATTGTAATATTTTCCCAAGGCTTCACTCCAAATTTTAGTTGATTTAGATTTGATTTGTAAATATTTTGCTTTAGGAACATAGAAAAGAAGAAGAAAAAGAAGACAATAAAGAGCCTATTTTTAGCTTTGGAAATTAGTGATTTATTAATAAGGTTATGCCCCTCCTTATATAGGCTCCATTTGGTGTTGCCTAAGCTTGTCCTAACCCCCACCCTTCATGTCATGTAAGGCTTACCTCCAATCACTTCTCCTTTATCATCTCTTAACTCTCAAGTATTTTCATTTAAGATCATTTTAAAATATCTTTGATGACATCACCCATGACACAATCCAAAAGGTTTATTTCCATAAATGGTAAAAAAAAATTATTTCATTTTGATGATATCCTAAGCAAATAAGTGTATGTAAAAAAATCTGAACAACTTCTGACGGTTAAAAGGATGTTTATCAATAAAACGATTTTCGGTCACACTATCGATATTTTTTCAAAAAATATATTTTTTTAAGGAATTCTCAGAAACAAGTTTCTTATCATTATCTATTAATTTATGTCTAACAAGGTTATAAAATCATATTTATAACACATAATTATATATCAAAACATTTCGGTATTAGAACTGTTCAAATTTCTGGGTTGCTACGTTCTCCCCCACTTAGAACATTTCGTCCTCGAAATTCAACAAGAACAATAATCAAAGAAGATAGACGAAACAAGAAACATATGTAGAGTACTACTGAAACTATATACAAACTAAACTGCAAACCAAAAGCATCAAGCGGTGAGTACACTATAAAGGACGTACGATACTAAGATATGAAGGAAATCATAGTTTATAAGCGACTCTGGATAGAACACCTTCAAACTGTCCTCCGTCTTCCTTGTACAACCTCGAGCATCCTCGCTCCATGGCATTTCTAACCTTAACAAAGGAACAAGCACATTATACTAAAATAGCATTCACAATTACTAGCAAGCAAAGCTTATGGTTTTCTTAGGTTCAAAACTTTTCCATCGCCTAAGGACAATAAACAATTTAATAAGCATATCTTATGCTTAACAGCCTTAGGTTATTACTTAGACGATTATTTATGCTACCTCATAATCAATTAAAGAATCATTCCCTAAACTCTTTATAATTCAACATAACATATTCTAGAAATGTATTAAAGCCCATACGAAGCACATGGATCATCCATATGCAATATTCGATCTGATCACTTACTCAGTCACATAAATTTCACTTCCAAACTAGTATAGTTCACTTGACCTCTCTTGTGCGGACTCCAATTTGGTGCCTTCATTAGAAACCTCTGTTTTTCATGTATAGCCATATACTATGATAGAAAACATCTGGATCATATCATGAATCCATATCAAGTGTTCGCCATCAAGAATCGAGCGAAAAATCCTTATTCGGACAGGTGTAAACCACTTTGAAAACATGTACTCGAATGTTGGATCAAGAACAGTCATGCGAATAAAACGATCTACGTACAACTTACGTATATATCCTATCGGTTTCCTAACTATACCAATTCCTTTATATCTTTCATACCAAATAGTATGTCAGTCAATACTAAAAGCATTTATGAATTATCTCATAGAAACATAACTTTATGTTTACAAACCTTTTATGACTTAAGTTCATACTCATATAATACTCCATTACATCCTAAGAGCATATACAAAATATCACTTTGTTTTACTTAACAAGTATGTTTAACCATTTAATAGTTGTTTTAACTTACTACCTTTTTAAATTCAAATGTTATATGAACTCAACTTTATATTTTCAAAAACACTTAACTACAAATTCTATAACAATTCGGAATTTCCCAGCTATCCAAAACCGTTAAAAAATTCCATTTCATTTTAATAATTGAAAAGTATCAAACAATATATCATATCATGATGTACATACCATACTTTCTTAATGCATATGCTACATGTGTCCATGAATTAACTTAACAAGAGAACTTTAAAACTAAACACTGGTTTTCATTTCAAATCATTTTAAAATAATATACACATATATAATTTTTATATACCAAATCCTACTTTGGGATTAAATCAAAATCCATTTTACCAAAACAAATTTATAGCACCCTACACTTAGAAATCCAAAAATGAACGTCGGTGATGCTAAAGTCATCATCGAAATTATTTTCAAGTAACAGAAGTGAGTTTAGTCATCCAAACCATATTGTTGGTACTTAACCGAAATCATTCCAAAGCGATATCAAATACTTCGTATAATAATACTAAGTATCATGATCTCATTTTCTAAACCAATTTCCCAAGTTTTTACTTTCACATAATACCATTATAATTTTCACCAAAATCTTGAAAAAAACATTTTTAAAGATATCAGAATTTAAGTTCTCAAATTCTCTATTTAAATCCTTTTCGTTTATAAACCATATTTACTATACTTATATAAAATCACCTCCTTATATAAATCTTCAAAAATATTTATTTCCAAAATATTCAATCTTTCCTTTTGATTATAGTAAGTATCTTTTACTAATTTTAACTTCTAACCCAACATTATCACTGAATGCCTTATAGTCAAACCGTGAAACTTAATTACATGGTGTTCGTTTCAATGTACCCATAATTACTGTCTACCCAACCCATGATGTAGAAAGGTGAAACTATTCATAAACTGATTGAGCATAAAACAATAACAAGCATTTCTCCTAAACTTACAAAACATGATTTAAAAAATCATCAAGGTTATGGGATATAAAACTATGAGAAGCACTAATATCAAACCAAAAACAAATAGGTAAACTATAAACAGTTAGCACACTCAAGAATCTGCTTCCCCTTTGCAATTGCAGAAGTGGAAGGTTTTGAAGCAAGTGCAAAAGCTCTAGGATGTTATCCTATCTGAAGCATCCGACAACTCCTAACTATAAGACCGAGCTGATGGCAGTTATAGCAAGTCCTTGATCCCAACTGTGCCTTGGCCATCAATGGCTCAAACCTTAGTACCTTAGCAGTTGGTTCCATAGCTACTTGTCCTCGTCCTTTTGTCTTACATTCCTAGTCAAATGTCCTTCCTTCCCACATTTAAAGCAAGTGAAACCCAAAATATCCCTCGATGGTTGAAACTTGCGCTCGTTGCATCTGGTCGGAGTAGATACAGACGGCTTTGGAGCCGAACCCTAGAACCAAAAATCCATACTTCTAATATTCTTGAATTCCCCTGGATACGATCCATTATATCCTTATATACCATGTCACACGAACTAATTCAAGCCTGGTCCTCGATGATAGTCTCAGTGTCGTTGAACCTTTTTCTGCCCAATATCTTAAACTCGCGTCATAATGAAGCAAAGTCCTGTGGTCGAACCTGCACCACTTCTTCTACTACATTTCCTTCAGCATTAGAAGCCCTAGCATTCATAGTCCTTACTACCTAATCAAATCAAAACTTCTTTAGGACAAAAAAGGATAGAGTTATTTCAAGGGAAAGATACTAAGAGAGGATTAGTAAGAAAGAGGCATTCCTAAAGAATATTTTTAAATGTCTAGTTTTCAAAATATAAATATGCTCTCATATGTATAATACACTCAACTCATTCTAGGGTGTTGCTTACTGTATATCTAATGAGACATACCCTACCAAAGCCAAGGTGTTCGCTCAACCTCGCTCTGATACCAAATGTAACGACCCAACTTTTCGACCCTCGAACATCGTCACTAAATAAATCCACGTTATTCGTATGCCAAACACCCAAGTGCTGGAAAGACCGAAAGTTAGGCTAAAATAAAATGTAAAGAAGAATAGAACAAGAAAGAGTGAACACAACATCACAATTTCACAACGGAATGATAATATATAATATCAAAAGAACAGTACAAAGGGTAACTCTAAATATATAAATTTCAGAGTTACTAAAACTTAAGTACTATCATCAGCCTGGATAGTTATAATTTTCTGTCCTCACAATGCCGATATATATAATACAGAAATGCAGTAGAAATAACCATACTATGGAAGGTAATCATCCAGCTCTTCTCCATAAGGTCTAAAGCATCCAAAGCTTAATCTAGAAACATATATAAGGCTGACTTGAGCATTATAAGAAAACAACACTGGGATTAGTTTGGTAAACCAGCGTGAAGAACTCAATAAATGAGTGTGGCATATAAAAACACCTTTGAGACCGTGCGGATTATCATAACAGTTTTCCCCTCAAAGCAACTAACCATTCATTAGGTTTAGTACAGTGATATGATAGATAATGTCTAGGGCGTAGCACATAAATCCGAACATAGCTGGTGTGCATATGACTCAATAGCAATAGGTATATAATCAATACTGCTAAAATGCGTTCGTATATGGATTGTTTTCCACGGAGATGCCTCCAGTACACTGAAGCGGATCTCCATGACAAGGATCAGAAACTACCTTCCGAGCATTGCATATCTCTAGATAGGATATACTCTAAGGTAAACACAATTGGCCCAACAATGAATTACATGGCACCAAGTATCAACAACTCCTGCGTGCAACATATCAATAAGCATACTCTAGATTTGAGGTCGATATACCCTTATGGGTTAGCTAAATAAGAGATTATGCATCTTACTCTGGTTCTAGTCGTTTTCGATGGCGAGGCTACGTTCAGCATCTTTCAAACAAGTCTTCACCATTCGAGCAGCGCACGAATCCCTAATTGGATTCCTATATCTCAAATAGATCACGAATCACTCCATGGATTAGAGCATCTCGAACAGACCTTGAACCACCACATAGGTTCCTCGCATAAGTCCTTCGATGAATGCTAACGATGTCCTCTCCCTTAGAATACTCCTCATGATAGACAGTCCCACGCGATAGCATCATTTGAAATGTTAACGTTGCCTCTCCCTTTGACTTAACCTTAGGATAGACAGTTCAACTCTATGCCATTTCACTTCACAACTGCTTTGAGAATAGAGATTACATATATGGTTTTGAAGAGATTATGGGTTTGAGTCATCTTTTATATGTACACTCTTCCTGCTTACCAAACTCTCCAAAACCAATGAATTTTTGTTAACTCAACTCCGGTTCTCTCAAAAGTAAGTGAAAGCTAGAGGCATTTCGTACCAATACTCCAAGAGGGTTCTCAATGGTATGAAATCGCGAAGCCTTTCGATAACTTCTTAAGTCCTATTTGGTCAAGTTTGATAGTTGACTAATCGAATATCTAGTCAAAAACAATTGCTTATACAAAAATATTCATATACATAACTTGTTTTTAACATTCCAACTTAACTATTCCTCATCCAAGAGTGAAGCCAGGTAAGTTAGAGCACTGGTTACATCAAAGCCTTGCCTAGAAATTTCATTCTTGAATCTCAGAAATAGATATGTCTACCTCGTCGGCTTTTAGTGTTAACTATAGTTTTAACGATTTCCATAAACAAGTAAGAAATCAACACGATTAACATGTTTTCAACATTTTCCAACTTACTATTCCTCAGTTAATAGGGAAGCCAGTAGGTTAGAGATCTATTTCTCCATCCTTACTCGAACATCAATACTAACTATCACAAATAGATAAGCCTACTTCGTCGGCCTTTATTGTTAAGCATAATTAATTACTTTTCAAATAAGTAATTAAACAATTGACCATTTGCCATTAAGCAGTTCTAACCCCTTTCTAATCCTTTTTTATACTTTTAAAAGCATTTTTTAAATGATTTATATGCATAGTAATTTATTTACCAAAATTTGATATGCACATAAACAAGTCAAAAGGTATTGTGTACATAAGACATAAAATAATAAACATATTTTTTAAAAACTATATATACTTAAAAATTCTTTTAAAATACTTTATAATACTTATAATAGGTTTTTTAACATTTTCTATTGATATTACTTGAAAATAACAACTTTACCATTTCCTTAAAAACTTGAAAAAACAAGTTTTTATTACAAAATTCTCTTCTTTAAAAATTCACAACTAATTCTTAAAAATTCATAAATATCTCAAACCACTTTTAAAATACTCTAATATGAGTCAATTAACACTTGTAAAAATAATGAAATAAAATACTTAAATTTAAATATCTTTTCAAACCTTTAAAGTCAAAAAATCATGTCTAAACGGGGCAGTTTTGCACAAGTGAAGTTTTGACCATTTTTTGAGATATTACTGATTTTTTACTATACAATCTTTTAATAGCAACAAATATACATCTAAAACATTATAAATATGATGAGAAACCCCTAAGGATCTCTTTACAGCTCCATAGAAATCACCAAAAACTAGGCAATTTTAAATTGCATCCATAATGACTATCGCTATAAGTGCACTTTCAAATCCGAGTTGCATCTAAACGAAAGTCTATCTATAACTTATATGCTTTGTTTCAAGGCTATGCTACATGTCATATAAGTCCATACAAGTCCATTCCAAGTCTATATGCATGGACCACATATGCATCTTGATTTCAAAACAAGAGTCAAACCAATGTTTTCAACAATGTTAATAAAAAATCAACTTAAACACAACCAAAAAACCACATATGTATTTTGTATTTTTCATTCAAAGAGGTGTATTAACTCACTTTTTATCCAAAAAATTACCAAGATCCAAGCACCCAAGTCATCAACCTTGCAACTACATTTTTGTCCTTCTTCCTTCTCTTTTATCTTGCTTTTAGCCTCCATCACCCTCTAATTGCTCACAGGTAATCCAAGTAGAGGGATTTTGGCTTCCAAACTTTAAGATCTAACTAGTTAGGATGTGTTGTAATATTTTCCCAAGGCTTCACTCCAAATCTGAGTTGATTTGGATTTGATTTGCAAATATCTTGCTTTAGGAACATAGAAAAGAAGAAGAAGAAAAAGACATTAAAAAGCTTGTTTATAGCTTTGGAAATTAGTGATTTATTCCTAGGTATTCCCCTCCTTATATAGGCTCCATTTGGTGTTGCCTAAGCTTGTTCTAACCCCCCTTTCATGTCATGTAAGGCTTACCTCCCATCACTTCTCCTTTATTATCTCTTAACTCTTAAGTATTTCCATTTAAGCTCATTTTAAAACATCTTTGATTACATCACCCATGAAAAAATCCAAAAGGTTGATTTCCATAAATGGTAAAAGGTTCTTGTTTTATTTTATTGATTTCCTAAGCAAATAAGTGTATGTAAAAAATTCTGAACAACTTTTGACAGTTAAAAAGCGGTTTATCGATAAAACGATTTCCGGTCACATTATCGATATTTTTCCAAAGAATATATTTTTCTAAGAAATTTTTAAAACAAGTTTCTTATTATTATCAATTAATTAATTAATGTCTAACAAGGTTATAAAATCATATTTGCACTTAATTATATTTTAATATGTTTCCATATTCGAAGATGAAGTGTTCGAATTTTCGGGTCGCCACACAATTTCACACGGTTTGAGATTTCCATGGGAGAACTCATGTCGGTGAAACATTTCTCTTTATGGGGTTTATTAGAGATCCCCTTAGGACTCTTATATAGTTCGCTTACTTCTGAAAGAACCGGGATTGAGTCAACCGGAAAGTATCGATTGTTGTTTTGAAGAGATCGAGGTCGGATAAGCATGAGTTATCCGAAAACCACTTCGAACTGGCATATGCATTTGAATCGAAGTGCAAGAGCTACTTGCTACGAATCCTAAGGATATAATAGATGTAGTGCCTTCAGTTTGTTCATATCCTAAATAACTTGTATGGATGAATGCTAGCGTCGCATTGTTGCTTGGAGGACAATGTTAGCATTCCAAGTGGGATTTGCTAATAAGGTAAAACATAGCCTTAAGCCTCACACCCGGTAATGACTAAAATAGGGGATATGCTTTAGGGCTATATGGGTCACACCCATTTGGGTATGCTCATCATCTGATCTAGATCGATACTTATGGATTTATGTATGCTCGGGGCCCATTACTATTATTTGCCTCAACCAAGATGGCGACATATTTGGTAGGAAAGGGTAGGCCAGTCCAGATTTGCAGAGGATCCATGTGAGGCCCTTGGTACCTTTTTGTAGAGGTGTACTGTGGCAAACGGTACCTTAATAGCCTTGTCATTATATGGAATCAATATTCTAATATGTGCCTTATGGACTTAGTTGTATACCAAATATGTTGGAATATGAGATGCAAACATTTCAGCTATGTTAAATATTTATTTTAAACCCTAGACAATATTATAATATCATAAGATCTTCTAAAAAAATGGTTTGGTTATCGTAAGGTAAAAACTCGTCCATATTTATGTGTAGCGGGGTCTTACGAGATACCTTTATTTTTAAAAGGCTTTTATAATATAAAAGTAATTCAAATTATTTGAGTTTCTCATGCTGGTTTACCAGATTGATTCGGGTGTTATTTTCTTATAATACCAGGTCATACCCGAGTATTTTTTCATACTTAGCTCCGGATGCTTTAGAGCTTAAGGAGATGAGCTGGATGCCTCCAAGACCCAATGTATTTATTTTCCATTGTATTTTTCATTTTGTATTTATCAACAATTGAAGGACGGGATGTTATAACTATTCAGTCTGATGATAGGTTAGACTCTGGTTGATGTACGTATGATAAAGCTTATTTTTGTAAAGATCTGTTATCTATTAGATATTACTCGTCATGATCTGAGATTCTGTTCTACCATTTTCCTTCTTTCACCCTAACAATCTATATTTCCGGCACACAGATGCTCGGCATGTGAATACCGTGGATGTATTACCGTTGAATTTCGATGGTTGAAAAGGTAGGTCGTTACACTTGGTATCAGAGTTGAAGGTTAAGCAAGAACCTTGCTCTTAGCGGGGTAAACTCATTAGAGATAGGGTAAGTGACACCCTAAAATGAGTTTAAGTGTATTATTGTAACGACCCGCTATTTTGAACCATTCAAATTGACAATAAAACCACACATGTCAGACTTGAAGTGTTCAAAACAACAGACTGTTAATTATTTTTGGGTAAATAAAATCAATCACAGAATCATAGACACAGAACAAGCAGAATATCTCACAGCGGAATAAATAAAACATAGTAGTTCATGAAGCTACTAAATACATAGTCTCAAACAGATACATAATCTCGGAGTCTAAAAGCAAATACAACTGAAAGTCCAAATACGTAGAAGTTTGCTAATACATAAGCAAATGACAATGTCTGAACATAAATAGCTGAGATAAATGAAACAGCTTAGCAGGTAGATAGATAGATAGATCTCCAGCAAACTCTCCAGCTCCAACAGGTGAATCCTGAATGCAGTGAAACTCAAACTGACCCGAGCATAAAGTAAAACAAAACACTCGAGTCAGGAGTAACATTCTCATGTAAGTAAATCAACTCAAGTGAAATGTAACAAATGAAATGCAACAGTAACTTAAAGGATGTTTGGGATTGCTATCCTTTAAGGATCCGTTAACTATTTACTATGTAGTAATATACGCTATATATGTAATGTCTAGCAGTAAAGTATAATATACTGAAAATAGTGTTAATACATTACCCATATCCCTCTTAACACATTTTATAAATGTCGTGGTCTATACAGTACTGTAAACTCCACCAAACCGGTAGGCTATCAGGGAGCACTCTATAGGTATGACACAAAACAAATCATAGTAGGCTCGCTAGGGAAGATGACAAGGCACGCGAGACTATACCCTGGGTAGGATTCTACCGTTTTGCGGCACCAGGCTGCTGGTAACGCATAGCAGCTACTACCGCCCACCTCAAAACAACACTCCCATAATCAAAGGGGCCCCAAATTAATCACAAAGTAAAAGATATGGTATCGAAGAAGCATGTCCGATAGGAGGAGCGACCTCACTTGGCTTGGTGATGGCTCCTGTTTTAGCCATCCAAATAGGCCACCATTTCATACCTTAATGCAGCAGCGTCACCAAACCGTCCAACTACGTTCTGGATCCTCCACCGCGTAAATGGTTATTAAAGTGGTTCCGGTATTGACAGAGAGTATGTCAATATTCGACTTCAGTCTCTTTAACAACCAATCGTTATATTTTTCACACCGTGGTCATTTATAAAGAGTTAAATAATAAATCTTAAATTAAAATTTAAATCAATACTAAAATATTTAACTTCAATTATATTTTAGATTTTTAACATTTACTTTAAAATTCATATTAAATCAAATTTATTACATTTCAAAAATCACATCTTTAAACTCAAATAAAATCTTATTTAAATTTTAAATCCTTTAATTAAAATTTAATTACAAATTATTCTCCACTTAACTTCCTAAATTTTATTAAAAATTATTATATGAAATCCTATATTTATTATATTAAATTACAACTATATTTATCATATTAAATTAAAACTATATTTATTACATTAAATTTACTTTTAAATTATATATTTAAACCAATTAAAAATTATAAGTTAAAAATCTTAAAATTTCCTTTAAATCATATTTAGCTTATAATTTAAACTTTAAAACAAATAAAACGTCATTATTTTCCAAATATTAATTTTAAAATAAAATCATTAAATTAAATTAAATTTTAAAAATCAAATTTATTGAACCAAAACACACTTTAAAATTTAGAAAATAATTTAAAATAAATTTCAAAACCGACAAACGGTGTCTGCATATAATTTTCTATCATATGGTCAAGTGATTGGGTATATATCATTTCAACCCAAAATTTTAATTAAATTTCCCGGTATATATCACTTCAACCTGTATCCCAAATTCAAATCAATAAAATCACTTGGATCTATCATTTCAACCCATAACGATTTTTCCTAATCTAAAAGATCGTCGGGTATGTATCATTTCAACCCATAGTTAGGGAACTTATAGTGTGATATAAAATAAACATAACATAGCATAACATAGCATATAACATATCAACGAGCATAACAATATATATCATGTTAACTAGAACAATCCTAACATTTTACTGTCAATTCAAATGGTGTCGATTCACTTAAAATAAGCATATCAGTCATGAGTGATTGCTCACCTTCCATGTCTAGAGAAATTGATAAGAATGGCAAATAGACATGATGAAACACGATGAATGGACATGACGAACACAAACGGAAATTGGATCCAAGCTAGCAAATCCAAACCCGAATCAAGCTATAAACTTTGAAGCAAACTTTTTTTTATGAACACAGGAGGGTGGCTATAGGGTTCGACCTAGGCTATATGGGTTCGGCCAAGTAGGTGTGGGTTGTCGTGTGTGGTGTGTGTGGGGTGGCGTGTGTGCTTTGTATGGGGTGTAGGCTGAGAGGAAGGAGGGTGGATAGGTGCGTGTGGTGGTTGGTGTGGCCGAGTAGCTGGTGGGTGTGGTGGTGTGTGTTGGTGGTCGAGTGGATGGCTGTGGGTAGTGGATGGTGTGGCCAAGAAGGGTAGGATGTACGGCTAAGGTGGGGCCGTGGGTGGTGGCCGAGAGGGGGTAGCGTAGGGATGGTGGAGAGGAGAGAGAAAGAGAGGAAGAAGGAGGCTAGGGAAAAGAGGTAGGGGCTAGGGTTTAGGCTATAGAACTTGGGAAAGATAGAGATGGAGGATTAGAGTTATTGTAAATTTTGTTTTCAGGAAGAAGAATGAGAAAGAAGAAGAGCAAAAAGAAATACGTACATGAGCTTCTCAGGTACGTGCCCATTAGGAATAGATATATGGCCCTTCAGGAGTCTCCTGGTATTCAAGCCCATTAGACCAAGCCCAATAGATCAAGTCCAAACGCAAACCCAAATAAAAGGAACAAGACAATATACATAAATAAAAACGCGCATTTTTACGTAGAAAATTGCAGATTTAAAGATGTAGGAATCAGATTTTGACAAAACGAAAACCGGAGAGGAGATTAGAATCCAGTCTAGTTTCATAAAAAAATAATAAAATTTAAATTTTAAAATTTAATTTTTTCCACCAAAAGTCAAACTTTGACCAAGTTTGACCAAAATTTGAAATTTTAGAAAATTTTCTATTTTATTGAATTTGGAAAAATATATCACTCAATATCCCAAAATCGATATTTAAATTCAAATTTATTTAAATTTTTAAAATATTTAATTCAAAATTTCAATAAAAAAATTCTTTTAAAATTTGACTGAATTTACGGGTCATTACAATTATATATGGGAGCACGTAGTTAGTGCTATAAAAATATTTTATATTATATTGAAATTGGTAAATGAAATAATTTTACCTAGATTTTATATTCTATATATAAAAGAATAATTTTTAGAAAGTGATATAGTTAATTTTGTTATTGTTTGTTAGGAAATGCTGATATTTATTTATCATCATTTGTTGATTAATTAATTATGCTGGGCCAGTTTATGAGCATTTATTGTTTGAATAAAATATGAACACCTTATAAATTTAGTTTCATGATTTGATTATAAGGCATTCATTAATAATGTAGGTTTAACAAGTTTACTTTATTAAAATGGTTGCTATAATAAGAGAAGTTGTTGCATAAAGGTAATTTTATATAAATTGGGTTTATAAGATGTGTCTAATAAAATAAAGAGGATTTTTGAGAATTTAAAATCCCAGTGTCTTTGAAGAAGATTTCAAATGATTTTTGGAAAAAGTAATAATAGTATTACTTGGAGGTATTTATAAGTATAAATATTTCAAAGAGAATTTTAAGTAAGGTATATTTTTTCTGGATAATTCGGGGATGAATTTTGATTTATTTTGTGGTAATCTGCCTCTTCTAAGTAACAATCAGATGTTTGCTTAGGCGAATGTTGAAGTGCACTTAGTAAATTATTCCCTTTGTTATTGTACGATCAAAACGGGTTCGAATCCAAACAAACCCAAAGCAGGTTGGTAATAAATATTTTTGTTAAAACTATTCGAAAAAGAAGAAGTATTTTTATGTTAGCTAATTTGAGTGGCTCGAAAATGACTAAAAATAGGCAAGAGATTTGTTCAGATGGTAAGCACTTCTCTTAGGTATTACCCTTCTTGGTAAGGAAATTTATAATACTATTTGGTAGGACACAGTTCATTGATATCGTCTTGGTGTTACTTGGTCTATATGTAAATTTTCTACAGATAAAATGTATCATTTTAAAAAGGTTTTGAAGTAAAAGCCGATATTTAGTTCTTAAGTTTTCTTAAAGAATCAACTAAAAAGTATTTTGATAAAAGAATGTTTTGTTAATTGAAGTTTTTAAATGGGTTAGATTTAATAGGAAGGTTTTAATAAGCTTTGTTTTATTAGAACCGTGTCTTTTGTTTTAACATCTAAAGTGTATAAACTATTCGATACTAAAAATAGGCAAGAGATTTGTTCAGATGTAAGCACTTCTCTTAGGTATTACCCTTCTTGGTAAGGAAATTTATAATACTATTTGGTAGGACACAGTTCGTTGATATCGTCTTGGTGTTACTTGGTCTATATGTAAATTTTCTACAGATAAAATGTATCATTTTAAAAAGGTTTTGAAGTAAAAGCCGATATTTAGTTCTTAAGTTTTCTTAAAGAATCAACTAAAAAGTATTTTGATAAAAGAATGTTTTGTTAATTGAAGTTTTTAAATGGGTTAGATTTTTAATAGGAAGGTTTTAATAAGCTTTGTTTTATTAGAACCATATCTTTTGTTTTAACATCTAAAGTGTATAAACTATTCGATGTTACTGGACTGACTAATAAACAACTTTACCTTAGAGGTCCACAGAAAAGTAGACTCTAGCAGTGAGTTTGGATACCAAATCCTACTCTTTTTAGCTACTTACCAGACTGGATGGGTAAAGAAGTCGAAGAGATCAACTCGGTTTTAAGACCTGGCTTTATTTTAGGCATGCATCTGAATTTAAAATAGATAATTGTATATACTCTTAGGAAATAGTAAGGTACTGTACGAGTTCAAAACTTAAGTTTTATTTTTATAAAATGTTTTCATAAATAATTTTATGAAGTAAAATGAATTGAAATAGGATAAGTAAATAAGTTAAGTTATCCTAAAGAAATAAAACCATAAGTCAGACTTGGATCATTTTATTCACATGACCATTTTGATCCAGATTCCAGACACATGATTTCTGGGTGTCATACACCAGTCCGAACTAGGCATTTTCACTCGATCCTTGTATGCGAGTACTTAGGATGGATTCTTGGAATGATGTGAGTGTTTTCTGTCATGTTTTAGGACTAGGTAAGGAAAAAATATGTGTCTGATCAAGGAACTGGATTAGTGTTCCGCAATGAAGAAGTTAAGTGATCTATACTAGTTTAGATGAGAGATTTATGTATTCGAGTAAGTGGTCGAATCAGATATTGCATACGGATGATTCATGCACATCGTACGGGCTTAAGTATATTTGCCTTTAATGTTTTGTGGTTTATTAAAAGTTGGGTAAATGACTCTTTGATTTGTCATAAGGTTGTGTGAATAATCGATTGAGTAATAGCCTATGGTTGTTGAGCATGAGGTATACTTAGTAGATTGTTTATCATCCTTGTGTGATGAGAAGTTTGTAAACCCAAAAAAACTTTATGGTTTTTGTTAATCATTTAACATTTTTGATAATGTTAAGAATTATTATGGCTTGTTTGTTGGGTGTTTGTTTGATGAAATTTAGGGGTCGATATTCTTTTAAGAGGGGAAGAATGTAACGATCCAGAATTTAACCACTTTGATTTGTGAATATTTAATTAATTTTATATATTTAATTAATTTTAAATATTAAATTAATGGTTTTTAATGGTCAAATAACCCTTTTTTAATTAATAAATAATGATGTCAACCTTGTTTTGGAATTTTGTTCAAAAAATATGCAGTTATTTGAAAAATTGAAAATGTAATCGAAAATCTTTTTTTTTTTTGGATTTTGGATTTTTTATTAAACGAAAGTTGTCGCAACATTGTTGCATACATATATACACATTTAATAACATTTCCTTTTTGCTAATAAAGAGATTCATTAACTCTAATTACCATTTGAAAATTAGAAGTACTAATTAAATAAAGTAAGGATTTGTAAAAGAGAAAACTTTTCCTTTCTTATTTTGAGTACTATAGTATATGGATTTAAGTGCTTCTTTTAGTGATTTGATGGCAAGTACACTTGTTCACATGACATGGAAGGGTTTTGGGGGTATTTGTGTAATTTGGCTTATGGGTAAGTTATGTAGTTTGTCAAAATTTCCATGTTTATAAATGTGCACATCCATTTCACAAATTCATTTTTACTTTTTTCTTCTCCTTTTTCACTTCTTTTCTATGTCTTCCTTCTCCATTTTCCTTCTCTTAAAATATTTAAAACCTTATCAAAACACCATATTTCCTCCTTAAAACACTTAAACAAGCCTAGATTAATCTAGTTAACACTCTCTATACATCACAAAGATCCAAACTATAACACCCAAACCGACATTTTTCCTTTGGCCGTGAGAACCTAAGGGGGGTGAGGCTATGTGCCTGAGCTTCTAGGTGGAAGGGGATGGATTTGGTCAAGTCGAAGCAAGGAAGCTGGTGTGTTTGTTGGAACAAAAGTGAGATATCTCACTTTAAAATAGTTTTAAAATTGACAAAATGTTGTAATAATTTAGTGCTAGCCAATAGTATCGTATGTATGTATTTATGATGTGTATGTATGGTTGTTGTTGATTCTCGCTTGAAAGTGGATGACATAAATAAACGTTGTGTTGTAGGGGACAAAAGCAAAGTGAATGGAAGTCAAAGAGTCATCGTAGGGAATATGTCGCTATAGAAGCACTTTGAAGAAAGACAATTTTATAGCGAGATTCTAAAGGATTCCTCACTTTGTTGGTTTTTATTTACATAAGTTATTTGTTATATTAATGTTTGTGTATATGAAAAGTAAATATTGCTTAGTTATAGTTAACCTACTTGTTGTTATTTTTATTGCGACATTTAAATACCGTGCATGCATTTAAGCAATTTACCACTTGTTTTCTAAAGTGTTTTGAAATGGTTTCGAACTTGACATTTATTTTCAAATCGTTTTGAAAATTTATTAAAGTGGTTTAAAAATAAAGAAAAAGGTTTAAAAGCTATTTTGATTTACAAAACAAGTTTTAAAAAGTTACGGTCCATATAGTGATAGTTGTTATGGATACAGTTTCGAAATTGATGATTTTTGTAAAGTAGAGATATTTTGAAAAATCTTTTTAAATGTGTTTATAAGTATTTTAAAAGGAAGTTTGAAGTTTTCAATATATTTTTAAAGAATTTATTTAGTTATTTAAATAGGAGATTTGAATTTTACTCCTTTATTTCAAAAGGCAAGTTTTGTGTTAAAATCAACCATCTTTAAAGGGATGTTTTAAATACAAGTTTCAAACTTGTTTTAAGGAGTTTTAAAAGTAATTTTAAAAAGAGGAAGAATTCTTGGATTTCAACACTATTGTTCTAATAAATGTTAGCAAGAAAAGGAGAGGGATTTTAGGCTGTAGCATTTTTGTTATAGTAAATGGTTTCGAAATTGGAAAGAAAGTTGATTTATAACACTTTGTTATTATTAAATAAGTTGTTTACTTATGTGAAGGGTTTTAGTGGTTTTGAATTTATATCAATTAAAAAGTATTTACTTTTATAAAGGAAAAGGTGTTGCCCTTTTAATCAAATTTTGGTTTAAACCAGTGATTTTGGAAAATGTTTTTAAAAACAAGTATATTAGAACTCTTAGATCATATTCTAATTTCTATACTTCGAGGTATGGAAACTTGTTTCTATTTTGAAAGTTAGAAGTAAATGTTGAGTCAAGGTTGAGTGGTAATAATATTCCAACTTAAACGGCTTCATTTCTAATCAATGAAAAGCATTAGTTTGAAATCGAAGACTACAAATAAGTTTACAGAGTTGGTTATTCGATTTTTTTAAATAGACTTTGTTTTATGCAAGGGATTCCTTTGTTAGTGTCATTAAGTTACACACAAAAATATGATAAATAGTGCTAAAATGTTGACATGTTTATGGAAAATTAGCCATCTTACATTTAGCACTTAAATTCGATGAGTAAATTTTCCTATATTTGTTATATCTAGAATCGTATTATTTTAACTAAGGCAAGGATAAGTGCAACTAGTATCCCGACTTACCCGAGTTTAATTCTTAACGAGGGATAGAGAAGCCGAAATATCGAAAGTGTGATAAGTATAACAATGTTAATTTCTATAAATAGGTCATGAGTAATTTAGTATATAGAAAGTACTTAATCTTATACTTGTTACTAAATTTTGAGGTATGGAAGCCCGTTTCTATCTGTGAGAGTTTAAGAATGTACGTTCTCTTACTTTTCCAACTTCATTGTTTATCGAGGGATAGTAGGGGGTTGAAATCGAAAAATGGTGGTAAGTATATGATGTCCGATTATCCATATACAAACTATATACTTACACCAGATAGTGGTTTGTCCACTATTGACAACTTGACCTATTTTGACTTACGAAGGATATGAAAACTTCACGATTTTATATGGTTTAAGATTTCCTTAGGAGAACCCATTCTGGTGAAACGTCTCTCGCTTTAAGGGGTATATTAGTGATCCTCTTGAGACTCTTATACAGTCAGCTTACTTGAAAGAACCGGGATTGAGTCAACCGAAACCTATTGATTTTTGGTTCGGGGAGACCAGGATCCGATAAGCATGAGTTATGGAAATCACTTCGAACTGGCATATGCATTCGAATTGAAGACATCTTGAAGAAGATGGAATTGAAGACGGAGCTCTTTGAATTGTAGGGCTTCTCGCTACTAATCCTGAGGATGTTGTGAATTAGTGCCTTTGGTTTGTTCATATCCTGAACAACTTTTATGGATGAATGCTAGTGTTCCATTGTTGCTTGGAAGGCAGTGTTAGCACTCCAAGAGGGATTTTCTAAAAAGGTAAATGTAGCCTCAAGCCTCATACCCAGTAAATAACTAAAACAGTGGATATGCTTTAGGGCTATGTGGGTTGCACCCATCAAGGTGTGGTCATCACCCAATCTAGATCGATATTTATGGTTTTATGTATGCTTGGGACCTATTATATTATTGGCAGCAAACGGGGTGGTGACATATTCGGTACTATCCAAAAAGAGGTAGGTCGATCCTGATTCATAGGTGTCCATGTGAGGCCCTCAGTACATATTTCTAGAGGGGTACTGTGGCAGGCGGTAAGCCTATAGCCTTGTCATTGTATGGAATCCATTTTCCAATACGTGCCTTACAGACTTAGTTATATACCAAATATGTTGGAATGTGAGATGCAAGCATTTCAGCTATGTAAAATATTTATTTTAAACCCTAGACAATATTAAAATATCACTAGATCTTCTAAAAAAATGGTTTTGTTATCGTAAGATAAAAACTCGTCCGTGTTTATCTACGGTACGAGGTACCTTTATTTTTAATGGCTTTTATAACATAAAAGTGTTCCAAATGATTTGAGTTTCTCACATTGGTTTACTAAACTGATCTGGGTGTTTTTTTCTTATAATACTCGGATCAGACCTGAGTACTTTTCCAGAGTTAGCTTTGGACGCATTGGAACTTCAGGAGATGAGCCGGATGGCTCCAAGATCTAACGCATTTATTTTCTGTTGTATTTCTTATTTTGTATTTTTCAGCAATTGTAAGGACATACCGTTATAACTGTCCAGGCTGATGATAGATTAGACTTTGATTGATGTATGTATAATAAAGCTAATTTTTATAAAGATCTATTATCTATTATATATTACTCGTCACGATGTGAGATTATGTTTTGTTATTTTCTTTCTTTCACCCCCAACAATCTATCTTTCTGGCACTCAGATGCTGGGCACGTGAGTACCAGGGATGCATTACTGTCGAATTTAGATGGTTGAAAAGGCGGGTCGTCATAATAACTGGTCAAACTGACTTTTCTGTGATCGAATTATTAGACCTAACTTGTAGCCCTTTGTCCAGAGTTACTTTTAACCCAACAAGATCATTATTGTAATTAGTGATATTGAATACACGATCTCACACTATTGTTTACTTGCTTATTTCAATGAACTGATCTCATCGAGGTTTCATACATTACGAATTTTGACCACTCACCATATAAAATTTACATGTCATCGTATTTGGATCAAATATCCATATTCTTGTATTGCTTCTAGAGACAGAAACTCATTGAAGATAATACATAGTCTTAGGCAAGTAAACACATAAGCGATCAAGTTATGAACGTATTTAGTGGTTATATAATTAGATGCTTGCTTAAAAATCATGCAACAATTTATTGGTAAGTATATTCTATATTTCTATTTGTCAATATTAATTCAGTTCATTTGTATATTTTAATAGATAAACATTTTATCAATTATGTTGATTGCATAAATTTATTAATGTAGATTATTATAACTTTACATAGAAAATATTCTTACAATTTTAGAAAGGTTAAACATTACCATTTCATTTTCTAATAATGCTCCAGTTAGTCTTTTATGTTTCGTCTACATGTTTCTCCAAACCCTAAGATGAAACATAAAATCTTTCGAATTTACTATTGGGTGTTAGGACTTGTCTGTCTTGGGATTCTGACCTTGAGTCCGCTTATCATGTCGTAGCCCCACAAACGATGGGTAACTCCTTTTTGGTTGTATCATACACAACTCCTAACACATGGTTCCTTGTCCTAATCTCATTAGACCTTGAGTTTTCTCAACAAATCAAAATAAATTATTCACTCATACCTACCATTTCATGATGGCCTAAGTATAGTATATGTACCTAGAGTTTGGTCAAGAAGTACGTATAGTTATTTTACCTCTTGTAGTCAATATATTAATAAGCACATAACATCTCTAGCTTGAGTTTGCTCAACAACTAGAGAGTATGCAAATTATTTATTAATATATAAATAGTAGAGGACAACATTTATATTAAAGATTCATAATCTTCAATATATTCAATTGAGTGATATCGGCTTATGCAATAATGTATTTTTTATAAAATACCCTTTTGATTCAAGTGTCGAACACATTAGAAATCATGGTATATGTATTTATTCCTTAAGTCTAATTAGGTTTCTTACTGTTCCACCTTTAGTTTATACACTTATATTATATAAGTTTTATTATTATATAACTTTTATACTTTATTTAACTTATATAATATTTTACATATAACATTATATTAATTTAATCTTATTTAATTAATTAACACAATAATTAATTATTATAGTATTCAACTATAACATATTATATTGAGTACATATACTATAACCTTTATAGTAATACACATATATCTTATATATGAATTTTAATTTAATTAACTAACCTTTAATTAATTAATTTAATTAACTAACCTTTAATTAATTAATTTAATTAACTAACCTTTAATTAATTAATTTAATTAACTAACCTTTAATTAATTAATTTAATTAACTAACCTTTAATTAATTAATTTAATTAACCTTTAATTAATTTAATTTAATTAATTAACCTTTAATTAATTTATTTAATTAAACAATTTTAATTAAATTATATTAATTTTGGGAATATTTATATATATATACACATGTATACTTATGTTATCTTAAATATTTTAAAATAACACAACGTATATCAATATATATATAATACATCCAAATATTAATTAATTAATTAACTTATTTAATTGATTTATTTTATTAAAAAAAATTAAAATTTGAAACTAATATTTAAATTTTTTAAAAGTTTTAAAAATATCGTTATCTTTTCAAACATTTTGAAAACTTATGTTGTATTATAACTTTTGTAATAATCATGTTTTTACTTTAACTTAACTTTTAAATTTAAAATCTTTTATTTAATTTTCTAAATAATTTTGAAAAGTAACCCGAGGCCCAATTCAAATTAACCCTTTTCTATTAGGGGCAACCTTTGGGCTCACTTCACCTTTCAGGCCAGGCCAGTAACCAGGTAGGATAGGGTACTTCATTACCCAATTCCATTCCTAGACATTACCTTTCTAAACACCGTATGAAGTGGGCATGCTTATTTAGTTAGCTCTAAAATAACTAATTTAGACTACATAGGCAATTGAGCTCAAATATCATTGTTGATCCGGGCCAGCCCGCAATGGAGTTAAAGTGTAAATTTCAAAAAAAAATCCTCTTTGGATCTATTGGGCCTATGAAGTCTAAAGAGATTTTAGATCCAATCTAAAGGATGTTTTAAATAAAATCCTTCATTTTATTTGATTAGTTTGAAAGATTTTGAATTTGATATAAATTTAAGTGAATGATTGTATCAAATACATCCATGTGTGTAGAAGTTACTTAATAAAATTAATTTAAAAAGGTAACCTTTTGTTTCCTTCTCTAATGCTTGTGCAATCAATTAAGGGAATAAACATCGTTAATTGGACAGGGAGAGAAACCTTTCATTTCACTCTCTTTGATTAGATAGATAATTTTTTAAATTTTATTGACGATCAATTTAAACATGACATGAAAAGTGAAAAATCCAAATATATTAACGGTGTATATTGTTTAAGTGTAACATATAAGAAGTGTGCATATGTATAAATAATGTAATGACCCATAAATTTTAGTGGTTTTATTTATTAAATTAATTGAAATTTGTGAAATTTTAAATAATAAAATTTTGAAATTTAAAATTGATATTTGAAATGCGTCTGTTTTAACATAACAACTGATAAATTTTCATCAGTTAATTTTGAAGTTTATTTTCTTGTGTAATTTTATTTCAATTTATATCAGTTAAAAATTGATGATAATAAAAGTGTTCCGAAACCTAAATATGTCAACATGAGAAAATTTATTTAGAACACTCTGAATAAGACTGCGTAATTCGTTTCGTAAATTTCTGACGTTCTAGCTCCGTTTTGATTTTTCCGTACGGAATAGCAGCGTTTATCATTGAAAATCGTTACGGGTTGAAATGATAAACCTAAGCGATTTTCATTGAATTGAATTTGGGATTGTAGGTTGAAATGAAATATACCCGTATATATTTAAATTGTGGATTGAAATGATAAATATCTGTATCACCTGAATATAGGATAGAAAATTTTATACAGACACCGTTGGTCTATATATAAATATTTTGGAAAATGCTTTCTATGGTTTTGATAAGAAATATATGGTTTCAATCAATATTGATTTTAAAGATTTATTAAAGTTGATTTAATGAAGTTGATAAATAATATGTTAAGTGTTTATTTAATATCTATATTTTCAAATATAGAGTTTATAATGATTTTAAATTGATTCAAAATTATGTTTATTTAAGAATTATACTTAAATAAGTTTAATTTGAAATTTATTAAATTTGAAGTTCTAAAGATATGTTTTTACAACTTGAATTTTTATTTAAATTGATTTAAATGAATATTTCAAGATTAAATAAATTGAAGGAAATATTTAGTTTATTGTAATTTGGAGGTTGTTTAAAAGATATTGGATTTATTAAGTGAATATTTCAAAATTTAAAATAATAGTAAAGTGAATTTGATATATATATGAAATTATCGAATTTGATTTTGAATGTTGAATATTTAAAGCTTTGAAATATATTGAAATTGAAATGCTTTATTTGTGGTTCAAATCGGTATTTGAAATCGATATAACTTGAAAATGTTTAATTGAATTGGAATTGAAATTGATGATTTAGATTTGATTAAATTTGAATTTGGGATTCAAATTGATTTAAATCAATTTGTGAAAGTCGAGGAAACTATTTTATTTTATAAAGTAATTTTAAATTATATTTAAAACTATTGATATTTTACTCTATAAATTATTTTAATATAAACTATTTCAATATAAATCATTTTTAATATAAATTATTTTATTATAAACTATTTTAACTTATAACTATTTATATAAACTATTTTTATTTATAAACTATTTTATTATATATACTAATTTTAATATCGAAACTGTTTAAGAGGAAAGTGTTATGATTTCCAAAATGCTATAATTTCAAAAGTGTTATGATTTTCAAAATGCTATATTTTCAAAGTGTTATGATTTCCAAATGCTATGATTTCAAAGGTGTGATTTCCAAAGTGTTTTGATTTTAAAAGACTATGATTTCGAAAGCATTGTAACTTTGGAAAGTGATATGATTTTTGGAAATGGATATATTTGAAATGGAAATGATATCGTATTGATTTGGGTTTTGAAATGAAAATGATATTTTGGTTTTGAAGTATAAACTATTTTTAATGACCACGGTGTTATAATAACGATTGGTTGTTAAAGAGACCGGGATCGGATATGGGCATACTCTCTATCGATACCGAAAACCACTTTAACAACTGTGTACGCGGTGGAGATTCCAGAATGAAGTAGGATGGTGGCGACGATTCCTATTGAGGTATATACATGGACCCGACTCCCATGAGTTGGCATAAGGTGGCTAAAACAGGAGCGATCGACGGGCCAATGAGGTAGCACCTCTGATCGGACGCATGTCTTCTATACCATTCTATTACTTTGTGATTGATTTGGTGGCCACCCTTCGATTTTGATTGGGAGTGTGTTCCGAGGTGGGCGGTAGTGGCTGCTATGCGTTTCCACCAGCCCGGATGCGTAATTGGTATATCTACCTTGGCATTGCCTAGTTGTGCCGTGTCACCTACCATATCGAGCTTTACTACGAGTTTGGATTTGTGCCGTAGCCTGTGGAGTATTGAGGTTAGCCCCCGATCTGGGAGTATGCTAATACTGGATAGACAACTGTGACTATTACGTGTTAAGGTGGAAAATGTAAAGCCTTAATGCTATTTAAAAGTAAGTTTATTTTATTATAGACATTATTATAATAGCGTATATTACTACATAGTAGATAGTTTAACGGATCCTTAGAGGATGGTTATCCCAAACATCATTTAAGTTACTTGTATTTCGGTTGTTATTTCACTTGATTTGGATTTATTAATATAAGAATGTTAATCCTGACTCGAGTGTTTTGTGTTTTGCTTTACGCTCGGGTCAGACTGAGTGATACAGTATTTGAGACTCACCTTTGGAGTTGGAGCTTCGCTTGGAGATCCAGCTATCTATCCAGCTTTCAGTTATTCAGTTGATTCCAGTGATGTATTCAGATCTTGTATTTGACTATTGTATTGAGACATCTATGTATTCGTGACTTCTGTTGTATCCTATTTAACTCTGTTATATATATAGTAGCTTCATGAACTACTATTCTTTTGTTTCCGTTGCATTATTGTTATATTACTCCGTGTCTCTGATCTGTGATTATTTTATTTACTGTATATGTTGAGTTTTGCCAAATTTAAATTAGCAAACCTGATATTTTGAGCAATTCAAATCCGACATGTATGGATGCGAATGGTTGAAAATTTCAGGATGTTACAAATAAAACATGTGTAAATGAATTTAGAGAAAGAAACCTTTCATTTCTCTATTTAGTTAATTATATGAATTGATATATTAAATGTCATTTATAACTAAACCGACACATGCCTTTGTTGTCCATGTTTTGAATAATAAAATATACATATGTGAATGTATGATGATCAAATATAATTTAAATTAAAAGTAACATACTTATGTAAAACATGAAATCTTATATGTTTACAATTTAAAATCACAACTTGAAAAATGGTTTTGACTTATAAAAGAATTCAACGTAGATTTCTAATTTTTCCACTAAAGTCCTTCTACGATTTCTAATTAAAATAATATAAGTACATGTTAATGTACATATATAAATAATAACAAACCATATTTAACTTGAAGTTGAAACATATAATCTTATATGTTTTACAACTTAAAATAACTAATATAAGTCTAATTTTAGTTTTGGAATCACAACATTATGTCACATCCCGAAATTTTCGACTTTCGAAAATTCGACATCGATACTCACTTTATCGACTGCCGAGCAATCGAGTGCCGGAAACTCCAATAGTGAGGGTTTTAAGAAAAAGAAAAGGTAGAAGAAGAAGGAGATAGAAGAAAAAGAGAAGAAAGAAAGAAGAAGAACAACAGAAAATATCTGAACGACATCAATAGAAACACAGAACAGAGACAATATCAGGATCTCACATATCGCAGCGGAACAATATATAATAGATAAATGAATAATCTTTAAACAAAGAACTATATCATTTTATAACATACATCAATCATCAGAGTCACTATACAACTCAGTACAACAATGGACAGTTATATAACTTGTCCTCATACAGAATACACAGCGGAATAAATACTATCAGATACAAATACTACGTCTCGTCCTCCAGCTTATCTCCAAGCTCCAGAATATCCAAAATATCCTGATAACATACTCTAGACTGCCCGTGTGGAAATTGGTGGGCACCCAGAGTTTAGAAGGGAAACAATAAACTCCGAGTCAGTCATGGTGACTGGTGTGAGATCGTAAAACAGTTATTCTTTAAAATAATCAACAGAAAAAAATTTAAAGTAAATTCGCAATGCTTTTCGGAAAATGAGACTACCATAAGACCTCCCACCACACACACAATGCAAACGCAGAATTGGAGGAGATTTCTTCTTATGATAGTCAAAGATGCTTACTACGCAAAATCAAATCATTTTTGATATTATTATTAGTGCATAGTGTAGAAAACATTTCGAAAGTATAATATTAATCTTAGCCAACATACGACCAGTATCGTATGCCTACTATAGCTACCATCTAAACAGTGGTGACCACCGTACGTAAATGGCAGGTTCTACAACTAATACCGTACAAGGTGCGTATTGGAAGATGGATTTCCAACAAATGGTCAGGCTAAGGAACTTCCTATCCACGATGGGTACGTCCCTGGAATAGACGACCCGAGAACCTAACCGGATCTCTGCCAACACAAGGCCGGGTTACCTCTGCAAAAATAGGTAACTACTGACACGCGTATGCCATCCCCCGATCGTCACTGATCTTCCCGAGGATCCCCGATTTCCAACAAACCACATAGATAAAAATAATGCAGTAACCACAGAGGTTAAGTATTTGGGCTCCATACCATGATACCACCTTTATCCAGAAGGAATGACATACACTAAGGGGCGCTACTCCCTAGAACCTTGCTGCATCCTTCCTGTTTCGACCATTTCCGGGGTGTGAGGCTCGATGAAGTCTCGTCCACAAAGCTACGCTTTCTCAAAAAGGCCTGCTTCGGGTCAAACAAAAATGATCAACCTATGATCACAAAGATATAAGATCAAACAAATGATCATATCACAAATGATCAAACACTGATCATTTCACAGCAACACTCAGTATGCCACGTTACCAAATTGGGATATATCGCTGATAAATTTCAACTACATAACCTCTGAGTTCGTACGTCTCAGAGAAGGGTGTTAAGCTAAGAGAATAAATTCTCCGCCACCAACAGAAATGTATTTGAAAGAAATCAGCTTTATATCTCAAATTGTAACGTCAGACACACAATCCATACAAGTCTGTTCTGGGATCGAACAGAACCGAAGGCACTTCTCACGAAGCCCTTGCATATCCGGATAATTTTCAATCACGTCAGGACTTCCCGTCACTAAGGGTGATAAAACCTCTAAATCGGAGATCAGCCGATGTAGAGTAACTCGACGGTAATCCTTCCGTTTTCAAAAATATCCGGTCTTCAACACCGGTCTTCAAATGCGATTCATAACGACGTATCACATATTCGGAATGGGTTATACGACCCCATGGTCCTTTCCCGGCTAACCCGAATAGTGAGCGATTATTTAAAAACAAGTGTGGCATTCAAATTCATCCAATTCACAACAAATACCTATCTAAAGGTAATTATTGATAGTCGGTTATTTAACTATCAATAAAGATGCGCAACATCATCAGATTCCCAATAATTTTCCAAAATTATTTTATCTTCCAAAAATATCTTTACTAGATATAAAATTTCCACACTTTAAAAATAAATCAATATTTATTTTTAAACAACTTCCCTTTCTTTTATAAATTCCATATTGAATTTATATGTCAAAATATCTACTGATATACGATTTTCAAATCGATTTCAATATTCAACTTCAATTTATCTTTTCAAAGATAATTTCTCAAAACAGTTCATTTCATATTGGAAAAGCATTTCCATACTTATATAATAATAAGTAATTCTCAATCTATTTATTTTCAACACTTGAAAATATTCAATATACTGAAAATCAAAATTAAGTATATATCTCATTCTTTAAGGAAATCATTCTCTTTAACACATTTATTCGAGTCAAAACGAATGTTGCGTAAAACATCGTTACGACGACTCGAAATCACTGGTATAGGGATTCGGAATTAAGATAGATATATAAATACCAAAACTAAAAAAAATATTTCCTTTCAGAAATCATTTACTATAACAACAGTGTTATAGTCCACCATTTCCTTATTTCTCGAAAACGTCTATTTCAACAATAAATGTTGAAATCTATGATTTCGATAGTTCACACGTTTTAAAACATCTTTAAAACAATTAACTTCACTTCAAATATCACTTTTCCAAAATTATATCCATTTTTACTTAACAATATATTCAATGTCCAAAATCGTGAATATACCTCACTAATTACATTTCACTATTTTCTATACGTTTTATTTCAATAATAATTCGCTATCCAAAATCGCGAATATATCTCCTTTAACCATCTTCTATATTTAATTTATCACATTCAATTGATTTCGAATTTATAAAACAACGTTTATAAATTCTATTTCCATTTTAATACCAACTTCGACTTATAAATCTTCTTTTATCAACTTCTGTATTGAACTTATCAAAATAAGCGACTTTGGGTTTATAACAACTTTTATAAATTTCAATTCTATTTATAAAAACTTCAATATCAATTCCATTTCAATATTGATTTCTGAATTTATTTTCAACGTTAAATAAAAGATCCCATACTAATTTCTCAAAAATTCATTTCCAATATTAAATCAATTACAGATTGATTTCTAATTTTATTTATCACTACTAAATAAATTCCTTATTTTTCTCAAATTATTCAATATTCTGTTTTAAAATGGATTCTTCAAATTGAAATCATTTTACATTGATTTCACAACTTATTTCAATTTACCAATTAAATTTCAAGCTGAATTTCCAACTTATCTTCTTTTAAATAAATCCCTTTTTAAGAAAATAAATTTCAATCGTTTTCTTTCAATCTATTTTAAAAATCCAAATTTTAAATTAAATTCTTCAATTTATAATCCCTACTTTACGAAATCCATTTATTTAACATTTTCACTTGATTCTGGAATTAATTCAATACGATTATAAAAATTCACTTTTTATACTTTAAAATTCCTTTCTTAAAAATTTCTTCAATTTCACAAATTGATTCACTTAGAAATTTCTGCTTGAATTTCAAAAATTCAATTTCGTTTATCTTTGGAATCCAATGATGTCAAAACATCCATTCAGCTAAATTTTAGCTTTCAATCAATTTCCAGATATCAATATGATTAATAGCATCACTATAATCATTCACAGATTTATATCACAATAGAAATAAATTCAATCAATGTGAGGGGTCCAGTTGGATCCCTCCAACCTGTTTCCCTGCATCCAAAGATGTTAGCACAATACCAATTCCGCTCCAGTACGGAATTATCGCGGTATATAGGTTTTTTATAAATCCGCTTACTAACGGCGCAATAGGGTCTCATCCGCTATACGAGGCGGGAAATCATCAATCCAATATATACATATGCCAATATGTATATATTGCTATATATATATATATATCCTAAAATATCTAATATCACATCCAAACAGTCAATCAACAATCAAGAACTGTTTAATCCAAAAATTCCTTCGAGTGAGAAAAATCTCATGTGATAACCCTGATTTTTGTGAGTAATTTCATGATTTAATTTAGTTTGTATTTGTTTAAAATTGCATTGAAAAATATAGGAATAGGAAATTGATTTGCAGATACCAAGTATAAAACATGTACAGGTGCACAGGGCAGTGCACAAACATGTACACAGTTTTCTGTGTGATAAAATAAGCAGCAATCAATAGAAATAATAGGATATATGAATTACAAGTATATATGCATGTAGGCAGAAATCATCAAGCCTTGAAAAAAAAAAGACTTAGGCCAGGGTAGGTATACATGTATTATACATGTGCACAAAATAATACTGCAGAAATAAAAAGAAAAATTAACATTTGCATGAAAATGGTATGAGCTATTGGACAAGTACTTTATCCATTTTTAGCAATTCCTTTTTACTTTAGAAAAGAAAAAGAAAAGAGAAGAAATCATGCAAATAACATGACCGGGGCAATGAGGCATATTTTCTGGAAAATATACCATGACTATTTACCCATTTTCTCTAAAATGTTAGAATAAGAGGCAGATCATAGTTGGTAGGGTAAAATTGGCATTTGGTAATTTCCTAAAACCCTAGTAGCAGCCAGAGTTCATATAAGAAGACCTGGTGTGGTAAGGTTTTATGTTTGCTCTACCTCTTAAAAAGAAAAATATACAAGGTATAAACCAGAGAAAATAGGAGAAGGCAGAAGACTAAAAAGGGGTTCATAAGGCATAGGAAGAAGAAGGATTAATGTGAGTAATCTCACTGAAAACTTTGGCATTAAGACCTGAATATTGAGGCAGCCAGTTTGAACTAATTTTCTTTTACAAGTTATGTTTTATGATTGGATGACTTTGGCTTGTTAATGATTTGTTTAAGGGTAAAACCTCTATCTGATTTACCCAGGAAAAATAAGAGTCATGGATTTATGAACTAAAATGTTTGTCTGAGATTTGGGTTAACTTTGAGATTGGGGGTTTTCTTTGATAAGTTTTCTTTGTAAGTTGCTTGTAAAATCCCCGGATTCAAGTAGTGAGTATATGGTCTAAAGGTAGAAAGAAATATGGGATGTGACATTGTGTTGTTGCTTATGCCTCATATTAATTAAAACAAAAGAAAATGTAGAAGTGCAATGTTGTACATGTGCTGAGCTTCTATGTTGTATGAAATACCCAAATCAAATATACTTGTGGTTTAGCTAGATCATGAATCTAATTGAACCAGAGGTAGGGAAGAATATATATATATCTGGAAAAACTACTCAGGACCATATGCTTACATCCTGATCCAGTGAAACCCATAGGCAAAATAATGTGCTAAGAAATCACCTCACTCATTTATGATAAAATGGTTGCTTCTGAGAATTTAACTTACCAAACTCTGGATGAATATATGTTGCTTGCATCATTTATGTTTCTTTGATTAAGAAGTGAGATGCAGAAGGGATTAGCACTGCTATGAAAAATATTAAAACACTTAGTAATTTAACTAAGGACTTGGGATCTTAGGGCTACCAAAGTATAGCTTGGCAATGGGAATATTGCAAGTTCACACATGGTATATTTATACCCAGGGGCCTGAGTGTGCTGGGGTAATAGAGAAAGGTTCCAGGCAGTGTGTGTTTAAAAAGAAGAGAGTAGCTAAAGTCCCTGATAAAATTTGATAATGAATTCTAGGAATAGATTCAGTAGAGGTCTGGGCAAAATCCCTGATGGCCAGTAAAGTTGAAAAGGAGATGGTACTGGATTGAAGTTTGTATTTGGTTGTTTTGATGCTTTATTGGTGAATTTTGTGGTTGTTTTCTATGAACTAAAACATTGTGATCATATATAATCTGTTTGGCACTAATATGAATGCACATGTTTCACAAAAACATGCACACAGAAGATATTGAGTTTCTTATTCTTGCAAAGTACAGGAATATAAATGAAATTGAAATAAATCATGTTTTCAATTAGATTATTCACACCAGACAAATAGTATGACCCTTTTGTGTTCATGCACCATTGGGTGTCTCATATTTATATGGGGCAGTTCATGGTGATTTTGCAGGGAAATAGGGATTGCTTGATCAGGCTTTGGATGTTAAACTGCTTAAGATTTGGATGATATGTTTTTAAAAGTCTTTGCTGAAGCTAAATTAGATATTCATGTTGAACTATGTCAAGATATTTGTTTAAGTTGCCTAGAAAACCAATGTTTTACTATTCACTGTTTTGTAAGTGTGGAACTTACATGTAATAGCTAAACTATGTACTTTGTTTTGATGCTTTGTTAAGAAATTGAATTTCAAGTTTCAAGAACAGTTAGGCTAAAATGATAGAAAATCTAAGATTGAAAGAATTTGTGGTTTATATATATATCAAAAGATCTGGCATGAGAGAATCCTTGTTCAAGTCAAAAATAAAAATCTGATAAAAGGGTTTGAGTTGCTTTGAAAAGAAAATGATATAGCAGATACTTTGTATCAGAGTAATGCAAAACAGAATAAGGCTAACATAGCCATTTTCTTGAGCCTGGGTTGAGACAGCACTCAGGTGTTTTTAATCAAGTTTTAGATCTGTTTCATAGCCAAGTATAGAGTAGGTTCAGACAATTTTGCTCTCAGAAAAAAAAAACAAAAAGAAAAAAAAAAAATTGGGTTGAACCGACCAGCATAGCACTCGAACTTGTGACCTCTCATGTATAAGTTAGGCGCGTTTCCATTACGCCTAGATGTTGCTTGTGTTCACTTAGGATCCGCTTTATTATAGCCTGAGTTTGAACACACCTGCACAGAAACATGCACACACACATGCACAAGTAAAAGCAAAGTTACCCAGTAAGAATGTCAGAAGAATTTATGTAAAATAAGTAGTCCTGAGTCATAGAATCAATAGTAATGCATTAATCTAAATATTGGGAAAACCTAGTTTTGAAAGAGAAACACTATTGCTATGTAGAGAGTATTTCTTTAAGCAATACTCAACAGGTTTCTACCTTCAAAATTTCTATACTCTGATTTAGGTAGAAGATGACTTATATATCTTCATATATATAAGTTCAAGATAAAATGATTAAACCAATATTTATTGGCAGAAAGGTCCTGGATAGAAGAAAAATTGAATTAAATATTTTCTTGATTAAATGGCCACTGAATGTATGTAAAAAAAAAAATTTCTAGTGGGTCATTTCATTTGGTATTAGAGCTATGTTGTTAAATAACATAGCAAAAATTTTGTATGAATTTGTTTGCATTGGATGTATAGAAGTATTTACTGCTTTGGATGTTTTATTTTTATAAATATTTACACTATTGATATCTATTATGACAGGATAAGTGATAAATTAAAATGAATTAATCTATAGAGCATTAGGCAAAACAGACTAACCTAAGTGTTATATCCATAGAGCTATGGTAGGACCCAGACATCAAAATGTAGGAACAAGTGAACCACCCATGGTGAATGTGCAAGAATTCATGAGGGCCATAAGAGATGGAGTAGGCAACAGGCAGGAAAATCCACATGAGGAACTTTCCAAACTACTCAAGACTTTTACTAATCTTGGAGGCAAAACCTTTGATGGCACAGAAGGAGTTATGGGGGTTCAAAATTGGCTTAGAATTCTGGAAAGAATCTTTGCAGACATGCAAGTTGAAGACCAAAGGAAGAGGCAAATTGCATCTAGGCAATTGAGAGGAGCAGCTTTGGATTGGTGGGAAGTTATCATAGCTGGAAGACCTGAAGGAGAAGTGACATGGGATCAGTTTAAAGCAATGTTGGAAGGCAGATTTATCCCTGCATCAGCTAAGGAATCTTTACTGGAGGAATTCATCAAATTGAGGCAAGGGACTATGAGTGTCACTGAGTACACTCAGAAGTTTGAATCATTGGCAAAGTATGGTGCAGTGCTCATTACTACTGAGGAAGCTAAAAATGGCAGATATATCCAAGGGTTGAATTCTAGCCTTAGTAGAGCCATGCTACCATATAAGGATAAAACTTTTGATCAAGTTTTGGATTTGACTCTGAGCATCGAACAACATGATAAAGCTAGAGAGAATTTTAGAGCATTCAAAAATAATCAGAACAAGAAGGGAAAGGGTAAATTTCATCCTTATGATAAGAAGAAAACAGATATAACTTCCACCAAGAAACCAGAAGAAGCTAGAACTGCTGAAGTTAAGAAGAGGATCACTTGTTACAACTGTGGACAAGAAGGGCACATGAAAAATAGGTGCACCAATCCTAGACCAGCATCCTTCAATTGTCACCATTGTGGGAAGGAAGGTCACATAAAAAGGAACTGCCCAGATTTTAAGCAAGGAAAATTAGGGGCTTTGGAAGGGAAAGGCAAGGCAGCTGAGGGATCAAATGTTGAAAGGCATGGTCAAGTTGAAGGTACTTTGCTTATCCATTCAATACCTTTAACAATAGTATATGATACTGGGGCTACACACTCATTGATCTCTCATGATATTGCACAACAATTTAAATTGAATTGTATAATTTTTGATAAACCACTGCTAATTAGAAGCCCTATAGGTAGTTCATGTGTTATGGGTATGATGTGCATGCAACTGGGATTAAATATAGGAGGACATGTGTTTGAGTCAAACCTATATGTGTTGCAATATCCAGACATAGGAATTATTTTAGGAGTTGATTGGTTGAGTAGATATAAGGCTATCATAAATATGGAGACATCCACCATATCATTGAAGGTTTCTGATGGACAAAGAATAACTGTTCTTTGTGAGGCAAACAAAAATAGAAGTATAGCCAACCTTTCTGCATTGTCAAATGAAAAACCCATGCCTGCATTAGAAGAGATTCCCATAGTTAATCAATATGATGATGTGTTTGGGGAAGTAAGAGGAGTTCCTAATCATAGGCCAGTTGAATTTTCAATTAGAATAATTCCAGGAGCTAGCCCAGTGGTTAAAAGACCAACCAGAATGGGGCCTAAGGAATTGATGGAATTGAAAAAGCAATTAGTTGAACTAGAAGAAAAAGGTTTTATTAGACCCAGTAGCTCATCATGGGGAGCACCAGTAGTCTTTGTCAAGAAGCATGATGGATCTCTGAGATTATGTATTGATTATAGGGAATTAAATAAGGTCACAGTTAAAAATAAATACCCCTTACCAAGAATTGATGATCTCTTTGATCAATTGAGTGGTGCAAAAATATTTTCTAGACTTGATTTAGCTTCAGGCTTTCATCAGATGAAAGTAGAAGAGGAAAGCATTAAGTATACAGCTTTTAACACCAGATATGGACTTTATGAATTTTTGGTGATGCCATTTGGCTTAACAAATGCTCCTTCCTATTTTGTTGATTTGATGAATAGGATTTTCAGAGAATACTTGGATAAGTTTGTATTAATATTTATTAATGATATATTAATTTATTCTAAGTTAGTTAGGGAGCATGAAAACCATTTGCATTTGGTATTTGAGAAATTGAGACAGGAAGACTTGAAAGCAAAGTTTTCAAAATGCACTTTTTGGCAGAATGAAGTGAACTTTCTAGGCCATATTATATCAGAAAAAGGAATAGCTGTGGACTCCAATAAAGTCATTGCAGTGCAAGCTTGGAAAAGGCCTACTAATGTCACTGAAGTCAGATCATTCATGGGAATGGCTGGTTACTATAGAAGATTTATAAAAGATTTTGCAAAAATCTCAATTCCATTAACCAGATTGACTAGGAAGAATCAAGTGTTCAATTGGACTGAGGAATGTGAAAATGCCTTTGGGAAATTAAAAGAGGCATTGGTACAAGCTCCAATTCTTAAAGTACCTGAGGGAAATGAAAACTTGGTGGTATATACTGATGCAAGTGGACAAGGGCTTGGAGCAGTATTGATGCAACAACATCAGGTAATAGCTTATGCTTCTAGGCAGTTGAAATCAAGTGAAGTAAGGTATGCTACTCATGACCTTGAATTGGCTGCTATAGTGTATGCCCTTAAACTATGGAGACACTATTTGTTAGGAGCAAAATTTGAAGTATATACAGACCATAAATCCCTCAAATATTTGTTTTCACAAAAAGAATTAAACATGAGGCAGCAAAGATGGATTGAACTCTTAGCCTCATATGATTTTGAAATATTATACACACCAGGTAAGGCTAATAAGGTAGCAGATGCCCTAAGTAGACAACATGCTAAAGTGGCTAGATTAATGATAGAAGAGTTTAACACTTTATCATTATTAATTGATTCAGAGATAAAAAGTGATAACCTAGAAAACATGAGCTTATGCAGTGGGAAGGTAGAGATGGGAAAATTAAGTTTTATTACTCTGGGATCAGAATTGAAAAATAAAGTTGCAATGCTACAAAACCAAGATCCATTTTTATTTGGAAAGAAGACACAAATATTAAATGGTGAGACAGTGGAAGGTTTTCAGTTGGATGGTCAGGGCCATCTGAAGAAAGGAGAAAGGATATGTGTTCCAGCAATGGATGAGTTGAAGCAAGAAATTTTGGATGCTTACCACAAAAGTAAATATACTATACACCCAGGAAGCACAAGAATGTATCACAACCTCAAGAGAGATTATTGGTGGAGTGGTATGAAGAGTGCAGTGGCAACCTATGTATCAAAATGTATGGTTTGCCAGCAGGTGAAGGCTGAGTATCAAAAACCCTCAGGAATGCTTCAACCTTTACAAATACCACAGTGGAAATGGGAAGACATATCAATGGATTTTATTGATGGTTTGCCTAGAACTAGGAGGGGAAATGATAGTATTTGGGTAGTGGTTGATAGGTTAACTAAGTCAGCCCACTTTATACCAGTGAAATCAGAAAGAAATGCTAATACCCTAGCCCAGTTGTTTATTAAAGAAGTAGTCAGACTACATGGTGTACCAAAGACTATAGTAAGTGATAGAGATACCATCTTCACTTCAAGATTTTGGCAAAGTTTTCACAAGGCAATGGGGACTGATTTATGCTTGAGTACAGCATACCATCCTCAATCTGATGGTCAAACAGAAATTGTGAACAAATTGCTTGAAGACATGTTGAGAGCATGTGTATTGGATTGGGGAGGAAGCTGGGAAGATTACATATATCTAGCTGAGTTTGCATACAATAACACCCATCACAGTAGTATAGGCATGGCCCCCTTTGAAGCTCTCTATGGAAGGCCATGTTTATCACCTTCAAGTTGGCATGAGTCTGGAGAAAAAGTGGTCTTAGGACCAGAAAATGTGAAGGAGACTTTTGAAAAGGTAGCCTTGATCAGAAAAAGAATTGCCTCTGCCCAAGATAGGCAAAAGAAATATGCAGATCAAAGGAGGAAAGCAGTACAATATGATGTTGGGGATTATGTGTTCATCAAGATATCACCCATGAAAAAGGTTCTAAGGTTTGGGAAACAAGGAAAGTTGATTCCTAGATATATAGGACCATATAAAATTCTAGAAAGAATAGGGACATTAGCCTATAAATTGGAATTGCCAGAAGAAATGAGAGCAATGCATGATGTTTTTCATGTGTCTCAACTGAGGAGATGGGTTCATGATAAGGAAGCAATATTAGAATCCTCTAAAGATGTGCAGATTGATCCTAGAATGATCTATGAAAAGGAACCAGTGGGCATAGTTTCTAGAGAAACTAAGAAATTGAGAAACAAAGAAATTAAACTAGTAAAAGTACAATGGAGTCTAGACCCAAATGATTGCACATGGGAAGTGGAGGATAAAATCAGAAATGATTATCCTCAGCTGTTTGATTGAAGGAAAGGTAAATCTATATATATATATGTACATACTAATGAATGTGTTGGTTGAATATGCATTGTGATTTTTATCTTGTGTTGATATGCATAGTGCTTAATAGGTGATTGGTTTGAAAATGGTTTTGAAATCAGAAAAAAAAAATTTCACTTTTCTGAAGAAATGATACTCAAGTTAAGTATAAAAGAATTGTGGGACACAATTCCTAAAAGGAGGGGTATATGTGATAACCCTGATTTTTGTGAGTAATTTCATGATTTAATTTAGTTTGTATTTGTTTAAAATTGCATTGAAAAATATAGGAATAGGAAATTGATTTGCAGATACCAAGTATAAAACATGTACAGGTGCACAGGGCAGTGCACAAACATGTACACAGTTTTCTGTGTGATAAAATAAGCAGCAATCAATAGAAATAATAGGATATATGAATTACAAGTATATATGCATGTAGGCAGAAATCATCAAGCCTTGAAAAAAAAAAGACTTAGGCCAGGGTAGGTATACATGTATTATACATGTGCACAAAATAATACTGCAGAAATAAAAAGAAAAATTAACATTTGCATGAAAATGGTATGAGCTATTGGACAAGTACTTTATCCATTTTTAGCAATTCCTTTTTACTTTAGAAAAGAAAAAGAAAAGAGAAGAAATCATGCAAATAACATGACCGGGGCAATGAGGCATATTTTCTGGAAAATATACCATGACTATTTACCCATTTTCTCTAAAATGTTAGAATAAGAGGCAGATCATAGTTGGTAGGGTAAAATTGGCATTTGGTAATTTCCTAAAACCCTAGTAGCAGCCAGAGTTCATATAAGAAGACCTGGTGTGGTAAGGTTTTATGTTTGCTCTACCTCTTAAAAAGAAAAATATACAAGGTATAAACCAGAGAAAATAGGAGAAGGCAGAAGACTAAAAAGGGGTTCATAAGGCATAGGAAGAAGAAGGATTAATGTGAGTAATCTCACTGAAAACTTTGGCATTAAGACCTGAATATTGAGGCAGCCAGTTTGAACTAATTTTCTTTTACAAGTTATGTTTTATGATTGGATGACTTTGGCTTGTTAATGATTTGTTTAAGGGTAAAACCTCTATCTGATTTACCCAGGAAAAATAAGAGTCATGGATTTATGAACTAAAATGTTTGTCTGAGATTTGGGTTAACTTTGAGATTGGGGGTTTTCTTTGATAAGTTTTCTTTGTAAGTTGCTTGTAAAATCCCCGGATTCAAGTAGTGAGTATATGGTCTAAAGGTAGAAAGAAATATGGGCTGTGACATTGTGTTGTTGCTTATGCCTCATATTAATTAAAACAAAAGAAAATGTAGAAGTGCAATGTTGTACATGTGCTGAGCTTCTATGTTGTATGAAATACCCAAATCAAATATACTTGTGGTTTAGCTAGATCATGAATCTAATTGAACCAGAGGTAGGGAAGAATATATATATATCTGGAAAAACTACTCAGGACCATATGCTTACATCCTGATCCAGTGAAACCCATAGGCAAAATAATGTGCTAAGAAATCACCTCACTCATTTATGATAAAATGGTTGCTTCTGAGAATTTAACTTACCAAACTCTGGATGAATATATGTTGCTTGCATCATTTATGTTTCTTTGATTAAGAAGTGAGATGCAGAAGGGATTAGCACTGCTATGAAAAATATTAAAACACTTAGTAATTTAACTAAGGACTTGGGATCTTAGGGCTACCAAAGTATAGCTTGGCAATGGGAATATTGCAAGTTCACACATGGTATATTTATACCCAGGGGTCTGAGTGTGCTGGGTTAACAGAGAAAGGTCCCAGGCAGTGTGTGTTTAAAAAGAAGAGAGTAGCTAAAGTCCCTGATAAAATTTGATAATGAATTCTAGGAATAGATTCAGTAGAGGTCTGGGCAAAATCCCTGATGGCCAGTAAAGTTGAAAAGGAGATGGTACTGGATTGAAGTTTGTATTTGGTTGTTTTGATGCTTTATTGGTGAATTTTGTGGTTGTTTTCTATGAACTAAAACATTGTGATCATATATAATCTGTTTGGCACTAATATGAATGCACATGTTTCACAAAAACATGCACACAGAAGATATTGAGTTTCTTATTCTTGCAAAGTACAGGAATATAAATGAAATTGAAATAAATCATGTTTTCAGTTAGATTATTCACACCAGACAAATAGTCTGACCCTTTTGTGTTCATGCACCATTGGGTGTCTCATATTTATATGGGGCAGTTCATGGTGATTTTGCAGGGAAATAGGGATTGCTTGATCAGGCTTTGGATGTTAAACTGCTTAAGATTTGGATGCTATGTTTTTAAAAGTCTTTGCTGAAGCTAAATTAGATATTCATGTTGAACTATGTCAAGATATTTGTTTAAGTTGCCTAGAAAACCAATGTTTTACTATTCACTGTTTTGTAAGTGTGGAACTTACATGTAATAGCTAAACTATGTACTTTGTTTTGATGCTTTGTTAAGAAATTGAATTTCAAGTTTCAAGAACAGTTAGGCTAAAATGATAGAAAATCTGAGATTGAAAGAATTTGTGGTTTATATATATATCAAAAGATCTGGCATGAGAGAATCCTTGTTCAAGTCAAAAATAAAAATTTGATAAAAGGGTTTGAGTTGCTTTGAAAAGAAAATGATATAGCAGATACTTTGTATCAGAGTAATGCAAAACAGAATAAGGCTAACATAGCCATTTTCTTGAGCCTGGGTTGAGACAGCACTCAGGTGTTTTTAATCAAGTTTTAGATCTATTTCATAGCCAAGTATAGAGTAGGTTCAGACAGTTTTGCTCTCAGAAAAAAAAACAAAAAGAAAAAAAAACAAAAATTGGGTTGAACCGACCAGCATAGCACTCGAACTTGTGACCTCTCATGTATAAGTTAGGCGCGTTTCCATTACGCCTAGATGTTGCTTGTGTTCACTTAGGATCCGCTTTATTATAGCCTGAGTTTGAACACACCTGCACAGAAACATGCACACACACATGCACAAGTAAAAGCAAAGTTACCCAGTAAGAATGTCAGAAGAATTTATGTAAAATAAGTAGTCCTGAGTCATAGAATCAATAGTAATGCATTAATCTAAATATTGGGAAAACCTAGTTTTGAAAGAGAAACACTATTGCTATGTAGAGAGTATTTCTTTAAGCAATACTCAACAGGTTTCTACCTTCAAAATTTCTATACTCTGATTTAGGTAGAAGATGACTTATATATCTTCATATATATAAGTTCAAGATAAAATGATTAAACCAATATTTATTGGCAGAAAGGTCCTGGATAGAAGAAAAATTGAATTAAATATTTTCTTGATTAAATGGCCACTGAATGTATGTAAAAAAAAAATTCTAGTGGGTCATTTCATCTCACCTTCGCATTTATTTTGCAATCCATTTCCAATTCAGCTCGATTTCATCATTTTAGACCTTGTATAAAAAAATTTACAATTTATTATTACTTGAACCAATCAAACTATTATTCATTATTTACTTATTCAATTAAACTCATTACTTGATTTAAAAATTTTAAACTAATAGTTTCTTTTAACAAATTATTTTTAGCAACCCAATATTTAAACAAGTGAATTATAACAGCCTAATTATCAAACCCATTCCTTTATAAAATTATTTTCTTAAACTTCATATATACTTATACTTGTATTATTATTTCCTGTTTCCTATATACATATGAATCGAAAAATATGAACTGTGAAAATATTTGTTAAATAAATTTTTAAACTTTGAAAGGAAAAGAAATCGTGAATACCTCACTGACATCGAACCCGTATCGAAATCGATCAAACACTGCCTCCACGCGAGCGCGAGCACGTGCGTGCTCCTCCTCTTCATCGACTTGGACTCCAGCCTCACGCGAGACCATCGCGACTCCACCTTGTCGCCGCGCCCTAGAACGCACGCGCCATTGCATTTTCGCGGCCACTGGATCGCCGCATTCGAGCTCGTGCTCGACTCAATCACCACGACGTCGCTTTAATCCCCCAGCGCCGAAACCCTAGCTTCCACTTGCCTGCACGCACTCCATGGCCACACGAACGCCTCGACCTCGATTCATTTGGCTCGCGAATACGGGATTTTGCGATCCCCCCCGGTCGCCACACGTGAGCGTGAGAATGTCCCCTTTTCGCTCGAACGAAAGAATGGGGCGAGTTGTTTGAAAATGCGGTGGCCATTAATCTGATTTCGTGAATTTGTTTTTGGTAGGAGGATTGAATAAGTCGACTCCGGCCATTATTATTTCGAACGTGAATTTGTTTTTAATCTGGGAAGGGAGAAGAGTATTTGAAAATGAAAGGAGATGGTTGGCACGATCCTTTTCGCGATTGCAGGCGCGATTTCAGGGAGGAGAACTTGGTGATGATTTTGACCATAAATTTAAAATTTAAAATTTAAATTTAAATCTCGATAAAAACTTCAATGCGTTTTCGTGTCGTATTCTCACATACGAACTCCGAAAAATACGAAAGTTGAAATCCGGCAATAATACAACATTCCGGACCCAATGGAACTGGTTTCATCGAATCCCGAGACTGTTTGAAAATTGACTATTTTATAAATATCGGTTCGAGTGATTATTTTCAAAACTGAACGAAACAGTTCGAAATTAAATTCTGAAGCTTCTATCATCTTCAGTATTATCAATACGAATTTTAAAAGCTTTCGAAATATTTTTCTTCAGCTTAAAACTGAAGATACAAATTTTTATTCGACTATCAATAGATTAAATTCTGTATTTTAACCGCAAATTTCAAAGTTTTATTCGGGATTCAAATTAAATTATCGTTCAAATATTTAAAATTAATTAAATATTTCCAATTTAATTCGTTCAAAATTCTAGGTCGTTACACATTAGATCTACAATTTTTAAGTCCTTTTTATAATTTTTCATTGAAACAAAGTAAATAACAACAAAATATATGGTAATCAAAATAATAAGATTGCACATGAAACTTATACTCAATTTCATTAATGATTTCAAACAAATATGTATGTGTTTCACTTATATATATATGTGTGTGTATATATATATATATATGTGTGTGTGTGTGTGTATTTGTGTGTCTGTATCAAAATATTTCAATAAAATAAAATTAGATGTAGGTTTGAAAGGTTTTTTTAAACTTTAGTTTCTAAAATAATATTAAACAAAATTGGACAACACAAATATATATATATATATATATATAAGTTTATTGTAAAAGATGTGAGATCCAAACTAAATTAACAACATGTGAGCTATAATCATAACAAGATAAGAAGAGGATGTAAGCTATTCAAACATGTTGTATTATAAATTAAAAGTGATTGAAAATTACCATTTAATGATGCCAAAAGAGCACACCTTAAATGATGAATCAAGAGCTCCGAGTTCCAGAAATCAACCTCTAGATTTTGTGAAGATCACAAAGGATAAACTAACTTTTATAAATTAATTTGATTTTAATTTGTTTTGGGAAATTTTTTAGCCATGTTTCCATATTAATTTCTGCCAAGACTCGTTTGTGAGAGAGGAAGAGAAAATGGCAAAAGGAATTAATGAATAATGAAGAAATTCAACTTTTAGTTAAGGCCAGAGATTATTTTCATTCCATCATTTACTCCCTTGTCCTTACATATCCAATTTGAAACCTTTACTTTCCCTTTGTTGGCTGGCCAAACCTAGATGCCACATGGGCCTTAAAAGATCTTAAACCCACTTAGCATTTATATTATTTAATCCTATTTAAACAATCTATCCATATCGTATGTCAATACATGCGTTTATAACTTTTATTTACACACTTTATTAATGCTAATGGTATTCAAATCAATTAAAATTTTAATAATTAATATTTTACAAATATTAATTAATTTAAAAACAAACTTAGTATTTATTCAATTTAAATATTCTATCGACATTGTATATTTATAAGTACATTTATAACTTTTATATCCACATTTTATTAAATACTAATGGTATTTAAACAAATCTAATAAAATTTAATAATTAATTCTACATAAATATTAATTAATTTACAAATTTATAAATGCATTAAATCGTGTGGTTCATTCAAAGTATTCATCATTTTGGTTGTGCGATTCAAAGCTGTAAATTCAGTCAGGAATTAATATCATAAATATTAATTAATTTATAAAATTATAAATTAGTCAAATCGTGTGGTTCATTTGGAGTATTCATCATTTTGGTTGTGTGATTCAAAGCTATAAATTACGTCGGCAATTAATATCAAACAATTCAAATATTAACGTTTACATATCACCTTTGCTAGTGGTGTGACATTTTGGATAAATTTATTACTTACACATCTTTCGGTAAAATCCAAATTTATTTATAAAAAGCGATACCTACTAGTATCGATTATATACACCAATTCTCTTCGTCAAAACTATATCACTTTGGACTTATGAAATTTGATAATGTTAAAAATTCCAATATCGTCCATATTCAACTTTATAGTCAAAACACAAAGTCCTTTATTTAATAATAATAATTGTCAATAATCGAACTACCCTGGCTAGAGATTTTGACTTTTGGTTGACTTTACTTAATCGTGATAGTAACCCCATATAACTGAAGGGACGGATCCCCTCTTGAATAGCGTTTCACTTCCAATACTTCCACTCGATCCAACTATGGTCGTTCGATGGATGTCATGCCACGATTTAACTATAATAAAAAAAGAGCTTTCATATTGAAGATCAATAGTATTCTTACGTCAGGAGAACTATGTAAAGTATTCATTTTGATATTTTCTGTTTGACCTTTGTTATATTAACCAACAGAAAACTATCGAGTGAGTCATTCCATGTTATCCAATAACTATCAGTACGTAACCCCTTGGTGCCCCCAATAGTCATGAACAATACACTGCCTAATATTTAGAGAGTGTAACGACCCGATATTTTCAACCATTTGCATCCATTATAAGTGTATAGGTAGACACTCATGCCGGAGTTGAATTGCTCAAAATACCGCGTTGTAAATAAGGATTTGGCAAATCTCAGAATATGCAGTAAATAAATATAATCACAGATCACAAACACAGAGTAAAATAATGCAGCGGAAGTAAAAGAAATAGTAGTTCATGAAGCTACTATCTAAATATGTCAGAATTACATAAGATACAACAGAAGAAATAGAGTACAACACAAGTCTCAATAAAATAACCAAGTACAAGCTGAGTAGAACAACGGAATTGAAATAGATAGGACATGACAAGCAGATAATCTCCAGTGATTCAAATCTCCAAGAGAGTGGAAATCCAAATATGTGAATAACTCAGGATGACCCGAGCGTAAAGCAAAACACAAAACACTCGAGTTAGGACAATATATACTTATATAATGTAAACCAACTCAAGTGAACTGTAATAAAGGTACAAGTAACTTAGAAGATGCTTGGGACCGCCCATCCTCTAAGGATCCGTTAAACTATCTACTATGTATTAATATTCGATATTATAATAGTGTCTAAATAAGTAAAATATAATCATATAGAAAATAGCGTTAAGGGGATGGAGAACCTTAATGCGGTCGGATCTTAAAATCATAATCGTAGTAAAGCTCGATATGGTAGGTGACACGGCACACAAGGCAATGCCAGGGTAGATATACCAATTACGCACACGGACTGATGGATACGCATAGCAGCCACTACCGTTCCACCTCGAACAACACTCCCAAATCGGAGGATGGCCATCTAATCAATCACAAGTAAGAGTATAATATCGAAGAAATGTGTCCGAGAAGAGGTGCTACCTCACTGGTCCGAGATCGCTCTTGTTTTAACCACCTTATGCCAACTCACGGGAGTTGGGTCCACGTAACATACCTTAAGAACGTCGCCACCATCCTACTTCATTCTGGAATCTCCACCGCGTACACGGTTGTCAAAGTGGTTTTCGGTATCGACAGAGAGTATGTCCATATCCGATCCCGGTCTCTTTGCCAACCAATCGTTATTATAACCCGTGGTTATAACTTTTAAAAACAATACTTTACTTCAAAATAAAATATCATTTCAAACCATATCTTTATCAAAATAAAGATTAAATCAATTCCAAACCATTTACATATATTTAAATTTTCATATCATTTCAAAACTTCATTTCAAATCATTTTAATATAATAAACTATCATATCCTTACAAACTTCATTTCAAATCATTTTAATATAATAAAATATCATATCCTTACAAAACTTCATTTCAAATCATTTTAATATAATAAAATATCATATCAGTTCAAATCCAAATAGTCAACTTTAAATACCTTTTAAATTCAAAGATATCGTTCATTTACTATCATTTCAAATCACCTTTAAGTAGTTTATATTCCAATCAAAATAATTCATTTAAACCTTTTAAAAGTGTAATTATTATATAATTCAAATCAAGTATTCAATTTTCAAAGTTTCAAACCATTCTGAGTTCGTTTACTAAGTCAAAAACCCTAATTATTAAAATTTCAACATTTCACAGCATTTAAAAACAACTGCTATAAGTTATATTTGAAAACATTTTTAATTCAGCAAAGACAGCACTTAAAACTGCTGTTAAAACTCAATTTTTAGTTGAATTATAGATCAAAACAGAAAAGACAACATTTCAAATGTGCTGCGGTATTTCAGATTTCAAAACAAGGGTTAAATTTGATTTCAACATAGACTGCAGACCATTATAGCATTTTCAGAGAATGCTATAATAGGCCTGAGTTCAATATTAGCCTATAAGTTCAACTACAGCAACTACAACATTCCAGAAATGCTTTAATAGCTCCTTTTTACACAATTTTAGTTCAAAACAGAATCTATAGCATTTCTGAATGCTATTAAAAGTTAATCTCAGGTGTTAGTGTATTTCCAGCAATTAAATAACTTTAATTTAAAACACATAAACATTTTAAAAATCATATTTTAACATTTAAAATGTTCATTTACATATCATTTAACATATATCTTTTCACAATAAATTTCTTATAATCAAATCCAATTTTCAACAATTTACTTAATAAATTTTAGTGTAAAAGTGTCCAATTCTTCACATTTCAACAAATAACTTAACACTTCAAATTTAAATTACCATTTCACAATTTAACTAAATTTCCAATTTTATTTAATTAACTTAAACCTTTAATTAAAACCAAATTTCACATTTCCTAGTCAAGTTATATTTTAAAAGATCACTTTTAAACATTCATTTATTTAACCACTTAAATTCATAGAAAAATCAATAATACTTTAATAAATCACTTACATTCAAATTTAATCAAATTATCATATTTACCATTTCCAAATAAAATTTAATATCCATTTTATTTATATAACTTAAATACCATTTTTAACCAAAATTCCAAATTTCCAACTTAAGTTATATTTCAAAAATCCAGTTAAACCACTCATTAATTACATTTTTAACACATAGTAAAATCATAATTTCTTTAATTCAAAATATTTCAAAATCTGTTTAAATCAAATTTCACAAATTTATATTTTTAAAATACTTAAAAATATTCAAAACACTTTATAAAATAACCACGGGCCTGTATATAGTTTTCTAGCCTAGGTCAAGTGATACAGATATGTATCATTTCAATCCACAGTTTAAAACGAAAAATCCGGGATCTATCATTTCAAACCCGCAATCCCAAGTTAAAATAAATTAAATAAAAACCATTCAGGCCTATCATTTCAGCCCATAATGATTTTTCCCTATTCTAAAGTCCGTTCGAGTATGTATCATTTCAACCCATAGTGATTCTAGTCTACAGGGAACTTGCAGTGTGATAAACAGATATAAATGAACAGAATACATTAAATAATAGTAACATATGATATAACAGGTGTAATAACAGGTGTGAACATCATATGATAATAATATAGGCATATATAACATGATAATATATTTCTACAGATTCACAGGGTGTCAATTTACTAGTTATATAGGTACATATTGTCTGGTGAGAATAACTCACTTTTTCAAGCTGAAGACCACAACGACACAAAAAACGATTCCAGAAGGCACGATCTGAATTGAATGAATGGAGAGCCTTGATAATGATCTTGTATACAACAAATAAACAAGACCATATAAACATATGCATACAATACAAAATACATTGAAACAATTTGAATTTTGAATTAACAAAGAACATCACCTAGCTTTCCTCAAACTTTGCTTGACCATGACAACATGGTTTGCTACATGATCAATTTGGGCTTGATCATACCACACTAGGTTCAGCCTAGGTGTCAACATGGCTCGGCCAAGACCTAAATGCAAGGCTAAGGGCATGAAAGTGGAAGGCAAAGGCAAAATAAGAGAAAGGTCAAAGGCAAGGCAAGATAGGAAGGGTTTGGATGCACCACTTGGCTCGGCTTGGTCACATATGGCTTGGATCATGCTTGTACATGTCTGGAGCAGTAGCTAATGGTGGTCGAGTGGCTGGTGGCGGCGGCTAAGGGGTGGCCAAAGTGCATAGGAAGAGGCAGGTGGAGTATAGTGGCTTGTCTAGGCATTTTTGGAAGAGTTTTATGCAAATTTTGGGTGATGGCTTCCATTGGATGGCATGGCCAGGTCAAGGTCAGAGGAGAAGGAGGAAGAGCTGCTGTAGATGTGGTGGTGAGTGGAGCTGAAGGGTGGAGAGGCTAGTGGCCGAGCATGCAAGGTAGGAGAGGAAGGCTAAATTCATTGAATATTGAAGAGAAGAAGAGATAAAGGAAGCCATCTTTTTTTAAAAAAGAAGATAGCCGTGACTTTTTTTTAGGGTTTGAGGGAACATTTTCACGTGAGAACAAATGGAAGTGGCGGCTGAAACAAATGAGGAGAGGTGGCCACTTGCTTGAAAGATTAGGTTAAAAGTAAAAGGGTTAGAAGATAAAAGGGCCTTAGGAAGATAGAAAGTTTAAGGCCTTTCAAATTTCTTTATTTTAATTATATAACTTTATATTTCTGGTAATAATAATCCCAGATAAAATTTATAATTTCAAACTATTTAAAATTTAAACTTAAAAGTCAAAGTTTGACTATTGACCAAAATTCACATTTTCAGGAGATATTAAATTTAGTCATATTTGAAATTCTAATCCCCATCAAAGTCAAAGTTTATATTTAAAATAACAAAATTTATTCTTTTTCATAAATAAAGCTTTTGAATCTGGAAAAAAATCAATTTAAGAATATTTGTAAAATACAGGGTTGTTACACTCTCCCCCACTCAAAACTTTTCATCCCCGAAAAGGAACGAGGTACGGGAAAGCACAGAAAAAGATAGAATGAAATAGAATTAAGACAAGATGATAAGAAGATTGGAATTACACCTGATAACTATTGTTATAGGTAAGTTTGACAAAATGGAGGTGATCAAATCAAGAACACAAACACGAAAAAGGTCCTCTAGAGTCTGAATCACCCCTTTCACTTGACCAACGGTCTATGAATGGAAAAATAGTGTTCAGATCCAGATGAGTAACAAAGATTATCAAAGATTACAGAAAGATTTCTAAACAGAAAGTGTAACGACCCAGAATTTTGAACAAATTAAATTGAGAATATTTAATTAATTTTAAATATTGAAACGATGATTTAATTTGAATCCCCGATATAACTTTGAAAATTTGCGATTAAACTTTAAAATTTAATCTATTGAATTGAATAAAAATTTATATCTTCAATTTTAAGTTGAAGAAAAATATTTCGAAAGCTTTTAAAATTCGTAATGATAATACTGAAGACAATAGAAGCTTCAGAAATTGATTTGGAAACAATCTGTTCAGTTTTGAAATTAAATCGTTTGAATTGAATTTGAAAAATAGCGTTCCGTGGCGCAGTCTCGGAATTCGACGAAAACAGTTCCATTGGGTCCGTAATAGTTTGTTATTACCGGATTTCAAATTTCGTATTTTTCTGTGTTAATACGTAAGCACACGGTGAGAGAACGCATTTGATTCTAAAACAAATTCAATTTAAAATTTAAAATTTAAATCATCGGTCAACACACCACGTTATTTCCCTTTAAACACGCATCGTTGTCTCTGCCTAAAATCGCGCAGAAGTACACGAAAGACATCGTGTAATCCATGCCTCGTTCAACTTTTAAGCATCTCGTTCCCCTCTTCTTTTTGTCTGTTCGAAAACAAAGTGAATCCTAAAACCTAATTCAAATTAATGGCCGTTCTCCTCAGTATCAAACCCATCCTCATCAAAACGTATAGGATACGAAAACGAATTTGAATCCCTCCCCTCTTTTATTCATTTCCAACAACGAAGACTCCTTCCCCAATATCTTCGAAATGAAATCGTGACAAAGCGTGGCTAGGGCGCGAATTAGGGTTTCGCGAGCATCTCAAGACGATGGCAATGAAGTTGCGGCGTCGAAGGGCAGAGCTTGCGACTGGATGGCGGTCGAGCTCATAGGCGAAGCTCGTGGCAACCGGTGGTGATGGCAGTAGGGGGGCTCTGTTCGAATTCGACGAGGCTGGAGATCGATTTGGGGCGACTCGCTTAGGGGCGGCAATTGGTGGCGTTCGAAGTCATGGCATGGAGCGCGGGCTGAAGACGAGCTCGAAATCGAAGACGAGGCAGCGCCGTGGTTTGGGATGTGATGTCAGGTGATGGAAGCTTATCGCGATGTGTCGTTCGTGATTAGCAAGGCTGGGTTTTGAATAGGGTATCGGCAGTGAAATCAAGCAGTGAAGGTATAAAATCTTATTTATACAATTTAATTTATATATAGATAAGTTAAGAATAATATATATACGCGGTTGAAAAAATATATATATAAGCAGTTTAAAATTTAATGTATGTATGTATGCAGGAAATAATTTTTACAGTAAATATATAAAGATAGTTCTGTTTCAGTTAAGAAAATATATTTAGTTTAAAAAGAAATGTATATACAGGAAATAATGTGTTATAGGAAATTATTAGTTTAAAGATGTTAAATTAAATTATAGTCTAAAACAAAATCTTAGTTAAATGAATGATTAAAATTATTTAAACGGAAATTTGTTTGAAATTGAATTGATTAGATAAAATAAAATTTTACTAAATGGAAACGGATGGTTCGATTTATTTCAAATATTAATCGATTGTATAAAATTATTTATACAAGGTCAACTAAGATCGAATACAATGAAGAAAACAAATTGGATTGGAAACGGATGGCAAATAAAAAGCATAGGTGAGATCTTTCTCACTCAAAATGATTTGCAGTTATTTATTGACTGATTTGATTGCTATTGGATGTGATATTAGATATGTTAGGATATATCTATATATATAGCAATATATACATATTGGCATATGTATATATTGGATTGATTGATTTCCCGCCTCGTATAGCGGATGAGACCCTATTGCGCCGTTAGTAAGCGGATTATTTTTATAAAACCCATATACCGCGATATTCCACCTCGAAGTGGAATTGGTATTGCGCTGACGTCTTTGGATGCAGGGAAACAGGTTGGAGGGATCCAACTGGATTCCTCACCAGTATTTATTTATTTACAGATATTGTGATATTTGTTGATTTTCATATTGATATATGATATTGAATGTTGTGATGGACTAATTGGTGCTGTTGCATCATCGGATTCAGTTTTTGAAGTTTAAAAATAACGACTTCTACTTTAAAAGGATTTTTAAAGTGATTTTTGAAAATAGACGTTTTATTGAATTTTTGAATTGATTTATTTCAAATAAATAAGCGTCTAAAATTTTAAAGTTATAAAAGTTAAGATTTTTGGTGAAATTTAACCAAAGTGTAATGTTTGAAATAAATAGTTGATTTATTTATAAAATGGTTTAAGTTGGGATTTTTGAGTAACTATAAACGATTTGTATAAAAAGATTTATAAAATTGATATTTTATAAATCAAAATATTGGACTTATAAAACGAATTTTTATAAGTGTTAAAAAGAAGTATAAATGGATTTCATAAGTGAATGAAATTAATAGATTTATATTGTGAAGTTAAAAATGAATGAAGTTGTAGAATAAAGGATTTATGAGTAATTTACTTATAAATTGGATTTTTGCCTTTAAATGGAATATTGATCGAATTTGTTCATAAATGATTCTTTTTAAAGTTGAAATCGTTATAAAGTACAAATGCGATTTATAAACGTTGTTTATAAATCCGAAATCACTTATTTTTATAAGTGAATTATAGAAGTTAATAAAATGAGATTTATAAACCGGAGTTGTTATAGAAAATAGAAAATGGAATTTATAAACGTTGTTTTATAAATTCGGAAATCAATCAAATTTGATGAATTTAATATAGAAAGTGATTAAGGGAATTTTATCCACGATTTTGGATAGTGGATAATTCTTGGAATAAATGTGTAGAAAAGATTGAAATTTGGTTAGTGAAGTATATTCACGATTTTGGACAGTGAATATATTTTTAAGTAGAATGGATATGGTTTTGGGAAAGCGGTATTATAAAATGAGGTTAATTGTTTTAAAAGATGTTTTAAAACGTGTTAAGTATCGAATACATAGATTTCAACATTCATTGTTGAAATAGACGTTTTCGAGAAATAAGGAAATGATGGACTATAACACTGTTGTTATAGTAAATGATTTTCGAAAGAAAATGTTTTATGTAGTATTGGGATTTATATATATCTATCTTAAAATCCGAATCCCTATACTAGTGATTTCGAGTCGTCGTAACAATGTTTTACGCAACATTCGTTTTGACTCAAATAGATGTTAAAATAAATGATTTCCTTAAAGAATGAATATATACTTAATATTGATTTAAGTATATCGAATATTTTCAAATGTTGAAAATAAATAGATTTGTGAAATACTTATTTTTAAATAAGTATGGAAATGCTTTTCCAATATGAAATGAACTGTTTTGAGATTTTATCTTCAAAGATAAAATGAAATGTGGAAATTGATTTGAAATTGTTTTCAAATGATTAAGTGTGGAAATTTTATATCTAGTAAAAGATATGTTGGAAGATGAAATAATTTGGAAAATTATTTGGAATCTGATGATGTTGCGCATCTTTATTGATAGTTAAATAACCGACTATCAATAATTACCTTGAATGGTATTTGTTGTGAATTGGATGAATTTGAATGCCACACTTATTTTTGAATTAACGCTCACTATTCGGGTTAGCCGGGAAAGGACCATGGGGTCGTATAACCCATTCCGAATATGTGATACGTCGTTATGAATTGCATTCGAAGACCGGTGTTGAAGACCGGATATTTTTTAAAACGGAAGGATTACCGTCGAGTTACTCTACATCGGCTGATCTCCGGTTTAGAGGTTTTATCACCCTTAGTGACGGGAAGTCCGGACGTGATTAGAAAATTATCCGGATGTGCAAGGGCTTCGTGAGAAGTGCCTTCGGTTCTGTTCGATCTCGGAACAGACTTGTATGGATTGTATGTCTGACGTTACAAATTGAGATATAAAGCTGATTTCTTTCAAATACATTTCTGTTGGTGGCGGAGAATTTATTCTCTTAGCTTAACACCCTTCTCTGAGACGTACGAGCTCAGAGGTTATGTAGTTGAAATTTATCAGCGATATACTCCCAATTTGGTAACGTGGCATACTGAGTGTTGCTGTGAAATGATCAGTGTTTGATCATTTGCGATATGATCATTTATTTGATCTTATATTTTGTGATCATAGGTTGATCATTTTGTTTGACCCAAAGCATGGCTTTGTAGAAAGCGTAGCTTTGTGGACGAGACTTCATCGAGCCTCACACCCCGGAAATGGTCAAAACAGGAAGGATGCGGCAAGGTTCTAGGGAGTAGCGCCCCTTAGTGTATGTCATTCCTTTTGGATAGAGGTGGTATCATGGTATGGAGCCTAGATACTTAACCTATGTGGTTGCTGCATTTTTACTATGTGGTTTGTTGCGAACCGGGGATCCTTGGGAAGATCGGTTACGATCGGGGGATGGCATACGCGTGTCAGTAGTTACCTATTTTTGCAGAGGTAACCCGGCCTTGTGTTGGCAGAGATCCGGTTAGGTTCTCGGGTCGTCTATTCCAGGGACGTACCCATCGTGGAAAAGGAAGTTCCTTAGCCTGACCATTTGTTGGAAATCCAAAGAAACAATACGCGACTTGTACGGTTTTAGTTGTATTACCTGCTATGGAATGTGGCGGTAACCTGCTATTGAACATAGTAGCTATAGTAGGCATAAGTGCGGAATGCCTATGCTGGCTAAGATTAATATTATACTTTCGAAATGTTTTCTACACTATGCACTAATAATAATATCAAAAAAGATTTGATTTTGCGTAGTAAGCATCTTTGACTATCATAAGAAGAAATCTCCTCCAAGTCTGCGTTTGCATTGTGTGTGTGGTGGGAGGTCTTATGGTAGTTTCATTTTCCAAAAGCATTGCGAATTTGTTTTATTTTCTTTGTGAAAAATAACTGTTTTACGTTCTCACACCAGTCACCATGACTGACTCGGAGTTTATTGTTTCCCTTCTAAACTCTGGGTGCCCACCAATTTCCACCCGGGCAGCCTAGAGTTATGTTATCAGGATATTCTGGAGCTTTGGAGATAAGCTGGATGACGAGACGTAGTATTTGTATCTGATATTATTCATTCCGCTGTGTATTCTGTATGAGGACAAGTTTATATAACTGTCCATTGTTGTATATTGACTCTGATTGATGTATGTATAAACTGATATAGTTCTTTGTTTTAAAAGACTAGTGATTATCTATTATATATTGTTCCGCTGCGATATGTGAGATTATGTTATTATTTCTGTTTCTGTTGTTGTTCTGTTGTTCTTCTTTCTTCTTTCTCTTTTCTCTCTTTCTTCTGCTTTCTTCTTCTTCTCCCTTTTCTTGTTCTTAAAACCCTCACTATTGGAGTTTTCGGCACTCGATTGCTCGGCAGTCGATAAAGTGAGTATCGATGTCGAATTTTCGAAAGTCGAAAATCCCATATGTGACAGAAAGATTATAGAAAGATGCTTATACCAGTCTGTAGCAAGATGAAGGAAAATAAGGACAACCAAAAGATGGTTTGAAAAACAAAATAAGATAATAATTTGAAACCATAATGCTTTGAAATCATAACAATTTAGGGATGTTTATCATTTGGAAATCATACTACTAAGATCATAACACTTGGAAATGTTATTCTAAAAAAACATAATACTTAGAAAATCATAACACCTTTTAAAATAATCTTCATTTAAAATATTTTAATTCATTTAAAAGTTGTAACATTTCTAAGTTCATTCAATTATAGAAATTTCCAAAACATTGTATTTTCAAAACAGCAGCACTTATAAAAATGCAACAATAGATATATTAGCATTTCAAATCAGTTTAATTCCAGAAATATTCATTTGGATATCATTTAACTTATGACTTATTAAAACATACTTTTATGAATGGAATATCCCATTTCATAAATAGATATTCCTTTAATAAGTTACACTTAGAATTCCATTTGAAAACCAAATTCTCAATTATCAAATTTTAGTGATGTTAAAATACATTTTAACTATTTAAATCATTATTATTCTTTTTCCAAGACATATCAATTTCATAAATAAAATATTTATCATAGCAAATATAACAATCAAATTTCTTTACACATTTATTCATTTAGACATCAATTAAACTATGAATTCAAGTTAAATAAACTTTATTACCAAAAGTCCAATTCAAATGTATTTTATTTTATCTATTCAAAGATACATTATTTATTATACAACATATTCATTTTAGGAAATAACCTTTATTAAAATTCCTAGGTTAGACTTAAGGTTCCAAAGTAAATCAAATTTGATTATTAAGTTATTTAAATAAAATCTCTTTAAATTCCTTTTTCACTATTTACCTCTGTTAATCTTTTATAACTAAAATTTAAGTGTATAACATTTATTATAACCACTCAAATTTTATTTATAAAAATCCTTTCTATATTGTATATTATCCAGTTTCATATTCAACTTCTATGTAATTTAGGTAAGTTATATTGGAAATGAAATTGTGTGTTATACAAATAAAACTTTCCAATTCAGTTATCTCAAGTTTGAATCATTTATTCAAATTTTTGATTTTCTTCTTATAACTGAAATTATTATTTAAAATAAAATTTAAGAATTAAACTTCCGATTCCTTTCAAACCATTTAGCGATAAGTAATTATACATACATAATATGTCAAATCAAATTTTAAATCATATATCTATATATAATATAAATCAAATCATATTTTAGAAATTCAAACCAATTAAATTCTCAAAGCAACACTGTAGCAAGCCTACAGAGCGGTCTCTTCACTCCGAAACTCGTAAATGAACGTCGATGATGCTGCAGTCATCACCGAAATTATTTTCCAACGACAAAGAGAAGAGCACTAAATTTTTAAACTTAAAAATCCTTTAGAAACAAATTTCTACTTGGAAATACTTTAAATAATATATCCTTTTAAAACTTTAAACATAAGGTTTAAATCCATCGGAAATTAAATTCTTAAATTCTTGATTTAAATTCATTTCAGTTCCCAAATCAATTTATAAACAACTATTTATAAATTCATTTATAGAGCTATAAATGATAAATCAAGTATTATCATTTTAAATAATCAATTTAAATCAATTTATGAAGTTCCATAAAATTTACTTATATTTCAAAATTATTTCATTAACAGTTTAAAAATAATATTGTGTCAGTTTGTTCTGTCAAAGTGTTTAAGAAATCCTATCGATAGCGTTGATCAGACGAATCGATCGGAAACCCAAATCAACATCAACAACTCAAACAACACAACATATAAAACAAAACATAGATTTATAGATTTCGTGTACAATTCAAAAATGTTTGGAGATAGTTTAGAAATAAAAGACAAGATGGTTAAGCAGAGTAGAGAGATGGGTAAGCTTAGATAAATCGCGGACAACCTTAACCGGGTCAACCGTGACTTAATGGATAAGATCAAATGTGGATTTTCTGGGGTAAATCTACCTTCGATCTCAAGAGATAGAGTTTGGAATAATAAAAGATATTAGCATCTAAACCAAGGATAGATATAAATCTCTGGTGAATCGATGCAAATTTGTAAAGGAGTTTCCACCTTTACCAGAAAATTAGAATATTGGCGAGACAGCCAATTCACTATAAAGATCATTCGAAGTGGAGTTATGTGATACTCCAAAATCAAAAGAAGATGAATACTGAGGGACAAGAATGAATGTTGGAACCACTGGGAACGTTCCAAAAATTCAAAGGAAATTCGAATCAAGAGTAAAAGATTCAAACTCGAACGAAAGTGATTCTGTAAATAAATCTACTCCATATGCTGAGTTTTGCCTCAAAGCCAAAGCTCTGATACCAACTGTAACGACCCGATATTTTCAACCATTCGCATCCATTATAAGTGTATAGGTAGACACTCATGCCGGAGTTGAATTGCTCAAAATACCGCGTTGTAAATAAAGATTTGGCAAATCTCAGAATATGAAGTAAATAAATATAATCACAGATCATAGACACAGAGTAAAATAATGCAGCGGAAGTAAAAGAAATAGTAGTTCATGAAGCTACTATCTAAATATGTCAGAGTTACATAAGATACAACAGAAGAAATAGAGTACAACACAAGTCTCAATAAAATAACCAAGTACAAGCTGAGTAGAACAACGGAATTGAAATAGATAGGACATGACAAGCAGATAATCTCCAGCGATTCAAATCTCCAAGAGAGTGGAAATCCAAATCTGTGAATAACTCAGGCTGACCCGAGCATAAAGCAAAACACAAAACACTCGAGTCAGGACAATATATACTTATATAATGTAAACCAACTCAAGTGAACTGTAATAAAGGTACAAGTAACTTAGAAGATGCTTGGGACCGCCCATCCTCTAAGGATCCGTTAAACTATCTACTATGTAGTAATATTCGATATTATAATAGTGTCTAAATAAGTAAAGTATAATCATATAGAAAATAGCGTTAAGGGGATGGAGAACCTTAACGCGGTCGGATCTTAAAATCATAATCGTAGTAAAGCTCGATATGGTAGGTGACACGGCACACAAGGCAATGCCAGGGTAGATATACCAATTACGCACACGGACTGATGGATACGCATAGCAGCCACTACCATTCCACCTCGAACAACACTCCCAAATCGGAGGATGGCCATCTAATCAATCACAAGTAAGAGTATAATATCGAAGAAATGTGTCCGAGAAGAGTTGCTACCTCACTGGTCCGAGATCGTTCCTGTTTTAGCCACCTTATGCCAACTCACGGGAGTTGGGTCCACGTAACATACCTTAAGAACGTCGCCACCATCCTACTTCATTCTGGAATCTCCACCGCGTACACGGTTGTCAAAGTGGTTTTCGGTATCGACGGAGAGTATGTCCATATCCGATCCCGGTCTCTTTGCCAACCAATCGTTATTATAACCCGTGGTTATAACTTTTAAAAACAATACTTTACTTCAAAATAAAATATCATTTCAAACCATATCTTTATCAAAATAAAGATTAAATCAATTCCAAACCATTTCCATATATTTAAATTTTCATATCATTTCAAAACTTCATTTCAAATCATTTTAATATAATAAACTATCATATCCTTACAAACTTCATTTCAAATCATTTTAATATAATAAAATATCATATCCTTACAAAACTTCATTTCAAATCATTTTAATATAATAAAATATCATATCAGTTCAAATCCAAATAGTCAACATTAAATACCTTTTAAATTCAAAGATATCGTTCATTTACTATCATTTCAAATCACCTTTAAGTAGTTTATATTCCAATCAAAATAATTCATTTAAACCTTTTAAAAGTGTAATTATTATATAATTAAAATCAAGTATTCAATTTCCAAAGTTTCAAACCATTCTGAGTTCGTTTACTAAGTCAAAAACCCTAATTATTAAAATTTCAGCATTTCACAGCATTTAAAAACAACTGCTATAAGTTATATTTGAAAACATTTTTAATTCAGCAAAGACAGCACTTAAAACTGCTGTTAAAACTCAATTTTTAGTTGAACTATAGTTCAAAACAGAAAAGACAGCATTTCAAAAGTGCTGCGGTAGTTCAAATTTCAAGACAAGGGTTAAATTTGATTTCAACATAGACTGCAGACCATTATAGCATTTCCAGAGAATGCTATAATAGGCCTGAGTTCAATATTAGCCTATAAGTTCAACTACAGCAACTACATCATTCCAGAAATGCTGTAATAGCTCCTTTTTACACAATTTTAGTTCAAAACAGAATCTATAGCATTTCTGAATGCTATTAAAAGTTAATCTCAAGTGTTAGTGTATTTCCAGCAATTAAATAACTTTAATTTAAAACACATAAACATTTTAAAAATCATATTTTAACATTTAAAATGTTCATTTACATATCATTTAACATATATCTTTTCACAATAAATTTCTTATAATCAAATCCAATTTTCAACAATTTACTTAATAAATTTTAGTGTAAAAGTGTCCAATTCTTCACATTTCAACAAATAACTTAACACTTCAAATTTAAATTACCATTTCACAATTTAACTAAATTTCCAATTTTATTTAATTAACTTAAACCTTTAATTAAAACCAAATTTCACATTTCCTAGCCAAGTTATATTTTAAAAGATCACTTTTAAACATTCATTTATTTAACCACTTAAATTCATAGAAAAATCAATAATACTTTAATAAATCACTTACATTCAAATTTAATCAAATTATCATATTTACCATTTCCAAATAAAATTTAATATCCATTTTATTTATATAACTTAAATACCATTTTTAACCAAAATTCCAAATTTCCAACTTAAGTTATATTTCAAAAATCCAGTTAAACCACTCATTAATTACATTTTTAACACATAGAAAAATCATAATTTCTTTAATTCAAAATATTTCAAAATCTGTTTAAATCAAATTTCATGAATTTATATTTTTAAAATACTTAAAAATATTCAAAACACTTTATAAAATAACCATGGGCTTGTATATAGTTTTCTAGCCTAGGTCAAGTGATACGGATATGTATCATTTCTAGCCTAGCTTGTCTAGCCATTTTTGGAAGAGTTTTATGCAAATTTTGGGTGATGGCTTCCATTGGATGGCATGGCCAGGTCAAGGTCAGAGGAGAAGGAGGAAGAGCTGCTGTAGATGTGGTGGTGAGTGGAGCTGAAGGGTGGAGAGGCTAGTGGCCGAGCATGCAAGGTAGGAGAGGAAGGCTAAATTCATTGAATATTGAAGAGAAAAAGAGATAAAGGAAGCCATCTTTTTTTTTAGAAGAAGATAGCCGTGACTTTTTTTTTAGGGTTTGAGGGAACATTTTCACGTGAGAACAAATGGAAGTGGCGGCTGAAACAAATGAGGAGAGGTGGCCACTTGCTTGAAAGATTAGGTTAAAAGTAAAAGGGTTAGAAGATAAAAGGGCCTTAGGAAGATAGAAAGTTTAAGGCCTTTCAAATTTCTTTATTTTAATTATATAACTTTATATTTCTGGAAATAATAATAATCCCACATAAATTTATAATTTCGAACTATTTAAAATTTAAACTTAAAAGTCAAAGTTTGACTATTGACCAAAATTCACATTTTCAAGAGATATTAAATTTAGTCATATTTGAAATTCTAATCCCCATCAAAGTCAAAGTTTATATTTAAAATAACAAAATTTATTCTTTTTCATAAATAAAGCTTTTGAATCTGGAAAAAAATCAATTTAAGAATATTTGTAAAATACAGGGTTGTTACAGAGAGCGTTGCATACTCTATTCTTAACGGAGGCATCTATGTCCTATCTTGATACATCTTGATTAAGAATATTTAAAATGACGTGCTTATCATATTGTGATATAATACTCATGGTTATAACTATTTGTAACTACTATTACAAACACATCATTTATGGACTTTCTAAATATGCTTAAATTAACTAATTAATTATTTATAACATTTTATAATAAGTATATAATAGGAAGGAAACACCTTTTATTTCGAATAAGATTGGTTATCAAGTTAGATTTATGCAACAAATTACATAATTACCCCTACAGCATACCACTAACTCTATCGGTTAGTCCAAAAACAAAGTCCTTAGTTCAATTGTAATGACTCGCCATTTCAACACCCAAATGTCGACACTAATACATCCACGATATTCATGTGTCGAGAATCCAAGTGACGAAAAGACAAATTGTTAGGGTAAAATAAAAAAAAATAGAACAAGGAAGAAGGAACACAATATCAGAATCTCACAACGAAACGGTCATATATAATATCAAAAGACAGTATAAACTGTCATCCTATGATACAAAGTTTTTCAGAGCTATAGTAATCAGCCCTGATAGTTATAACAACCTGTCCTAACAAATGCTCATGATACATACAATGTAATGCAGTGGAAATAAATACTACAATAGGTAGAACTCCAACTCTTCTCTAGAATATTCAAAGCATCTAAAGCTAAATGTGGAAACATACACGGGGCTGACTCGAGCATTATAATAAAATAGCACTCAGATCAATCTGGTAAACCAGCATGAGAAAACTCAAGAAATATGAGTGATAAGTAACACTAACCATTGAGACTGTATGGATTCCCATAACGGTTTTTCCCTCAAAGAAACCAAACATTCATTAGGTTTAATATATACTGATATGATAGATATGTTGAATATGCAAGTATATGATTTTTGTTTGATGATAATAAACATATATATATTCATTTAAATATATTTGTTAATGTACAATTTTATTTTTCACATAATTAAATAAATATTTGCTGAATAAAATAAATAACACTGAATTTAAATTCAAACAGATATTTTATTCAAACAAATATTTATTACAATTTTGAATAGTACAAATTTGAGCTCTCACTATATATATACACAATTTTGATTACAATACAAATTTGATTACATCACAATTTTCAATTTACATTTGCACCTCACTATGTATCACTCGTTCACTCATAATTGTTCTTCAATTCTAGTTCAGATTGAATCCAGCATCTGAGCGATCTGTAAAATAAACACTGATGTAGTAAAATTGAAAATAAAATATTTTTGCAGTGTAAAATAAATTGTGTATTTTGAAAACGTTATTTGCCTTAGTTATTTGGGTTGTTCGTCATCATTTAATTTTGAATTCATCAAACACGAACAACTTGTGACATGTAGTGTATCACTGTACATGCCACAAGGCCATGCACACCGATATACACTTGATAAAATTACAGGGATAGGTAAGCACAAGGTCAAAACCAATCAAAAGCCGGGTTCAACTCAAGTGCAATACAAATAAAGTCACGACATGAGCACAAGGTCAAACCTGAGCTTTAAGGTGGATTCAACTCAGGTGCAATATGAAAAACAAATCCAGATGAATGTGTACACTTGAAAAATACTCGACCAGTCAAACTGTACCAGACCAGTAAACCCATGAAGACTAAAATGTATCAAGACTTCAGGCATGCATACAACTCAACAGCCAGAGGATCAAGTGAAGTATACAAGCAAATGAAGACTACATGAAGTTCAAAATGCAAACATACACATATATACATACATGTATGTATGTATGTATGTATGTATGTATGTATGTATGTATGTATGTATGTATGTATACACATGATGCAATGCAACATCTAGTAGCAGTTTAAAATCATGATATGAAGACAATGTCAACAAGACCACAACAATGAATTGATCAAAAGTTCAAAGAAACACCGGACTCATGTGAAAGTGCAAAACAACCATAAGTGCATAAGAATCAATATACAATGAATCAAGCTTCAAAAGGTACCAGACTCGAGCCAACATATCAGGCATATGGACATGTACTTGATGTAACCCAGAAACTCAAAGGCAATCAACAGTGCAGCTCAAAGTAGTTCCAAAAATCATGAAGTATGAAAACAAAGCATATGGAATCAATTACAAGACTATACAGAGCTCAAGTCCAAATCACATTCCAAAATACAGGGAACTAACGAATGCAACTAAATACAAGTGAAGGCCTCAACATCAAATAACAAACAAACTTAGTGCAAACAAGTACACAAGCTAATCCAGATAGCATGTAGACACATAAATCAATGCACATATGTATATGTTAGCATATATGTACACATGAATCAAATGGTCGAGACCAGATACAAGAAAGAAGGCATCAAAGCTCAATATAGTAAATTACAACATCCAGGCAGTGATAGTGATCAGAGGCACATTGGAATATACGGTGCAACCAGAAGAAAATGCTAAGTTATGCTAGTGAATACAAAAGTGCAGACCACCAGATCAATGCAAAGAATAAGTCGCAGTTTCAAACAAAGTGAAGGCCGAATTCAATCAGAATTTATCAAGTCAAAGTCCAGCAAATCGTGAAAGTAAGAATAATCAAAACTTCCAAATGATCACAATTTTTAATATCGTGGTGGCCAAGGAATCGAACGAGTAAAATTCAAAGCTGTGGTGACCAAGGAGCAAGCCGTGATAATCAAGCAACGAAAAGTACGAATTGAACTAGTCTAACGAAATCACAAGCATTCAAGCAAAATCGAACGGCAAAACAAATTATCAGATGAATGAAAATCAAGGGAATTAAACCATATTTAACTGTTAACATCATCGGCAGATAAAGCATCGAGTTCAAGAAAATTAACCAGTAAAGCAAAGAGCAATAAATCACATACCATATTAATTCGAACTCGATCGAATTGAAGTAGCCAAAAGAAAATCAGAGATAGTGAGTCAATTGTTGAAGCAAAACAAAGCAATATCCACTATAATCGACCAACATTCAAGCGGCTTCTTCGAAATTCCAAAAGCCTTAATTTTCACACAAAGGAACGAACGAGCAAAAGGAAGCCGCCTTTTTTTCACAAGGAAAGAGATACCAGGTCGAAGAAATAACAAGAAAAGGGGGACAATATTTTACACTATGTTTAATTTGGGCCCGCTTATATTTTTTGTGGGATTTTATTTTTTAATTAGGGCTTTTATGTTTTAATTTTTTTTTAATTTGTATTTTCCTTTTAAACCTTTATAATTTTCTAGTCATGTGACTAGGGACAAATTACGGGGCGTAGTTTGAGAATTCGCAACTCAGTGGCTGAGTTGTGGCAGGGTTTTGAGCATAGAGTTAGGTTAGTTGATAGCGGGTGTCGTGAGTTTACATGTGTAAGCGTCCGACTACTTAATTTCTAGTAGAAACCTTAGGGGCAGCACGTAGGCAGGGTTTTGCCGAAGATGGGTAAATCTGTGTGTTCTATTTTCTGCTTTTAATATTCTTCTATTATCTGTGCTGCTATAATTCTGCTATACTTGTGTTGCGATTATTTTATATACTTCCGCAATAAATTTTTATAATTGATAGTATCACCCTATTCACCACCCTATAGGGTGAAATCGATCCTACAAGATAATGTCTAGGGTGTAGCACATAAGTGATATCAAATAATTCCCGTGTGAATGCCACAACAATAATAGGTATACATTCAATACCGTTAAGGCACGTTCGCAAAATGGATTTTCCGTGAAGATCTCCTCGGATCTAGCCGAATCCAAACTCCATGACAAGGATTAGAAACTACCTTCCGAGTAACGTATATCTCTAGATGGGATATACTCTAACCAAACATAACTGGACCACCCTCGATGTGTGATCCAAGCTATGCCAACTCCCGCTAGCTACAATCAATAAGCATCTCTAGAGATAGAGTTGATATACCCTTGAGGTTGCTAAACCCTCTGGCCATGCCCTTTCTCTTTATTTTCTATCATTTTCCCAATGTTGAGGCTACATTCGTCTTCTCTCACACGAGTCCTCATCACTTGAACAGAACAAGAATCTCCAAATGGATTCCTCCATCTTGAACAGATCATGAATTCCCAAATGGATTCCTCTATCTCGAACTGATCACGAATCCCCAAATGGATCCTCTATCTCAAATAGATCACAAATTCTTAAATGGATTCTTCTATCTCGAATAGATCATGAATCACTATATGAATTCGAGCATCTTGAACAGATCTCGAACCTCCATATAGGTTCCCTGCATAAGTCATCCGATGAATGCTAACATTGTCCTCTCTCTTGAAGTACTCCTCAAGATAGACAGTCACACACGATAGCATCAATATTAATGTTGACCTTTCCTTTGGACTTAACCTTGGGATTCACATTTCAACTATATAACATTCCACTTCTTAACCGCTTCTAGAACATAGACCGCGTATATGGGTTTGAAGTGGTTTTGGGTTCGAGCGATCTCATGTAAGTACACTCTTCCCACTTACCGGACTCTCCGAAACCAATCGATGAATTTTAGGTTGACTCAATTCTGGTTCTCTCAGAAGTAAGTGAAAGCTAGTGACGTTTAATACCAATACTCCTCCGTGGGGGTTCTTATTGGTATGAAATTGTGAAGCCTTTCGATAGCTTCTTAAGTCATATTTTGGTTAATTCGATGGATGAATAATTGACTATCTGGTACAAGAAAGATGTTTCTAAATGGAAACCAAGTTTCATTTACTTTTGATAAAAAAATAAACACACAAAACACTATCATTGTCCTAAACACAATCAAGTCACACAAAGTATGATTAAGTTACTTAAGTAACTCCTAATCCCTTCCATTTAATTAATCCTTCTTATTAATTAACACTCCTTTATCAGTCGACTTCATTTACCTAATAAACTTCTACTTTTTCTATCTTTTTCCAAAAGATTCCATTACTTATTATTCAAAATATCCATTTTAAGGATCTAACTACTTTCACAAATCTACTCAAAGGGTTTAAGAATAATGTCACTTAAAACATTGTATGACAAACCGAAAACCATTTCCCTTTTACTTACCTTTAAATCATCCCCAAATGTAATCAGAAACGGTTAAGGATGAATGTGATTAACACATTGTCTCAACAAATCCAAATCATTTCCTACTTGTTACTATCTTTATAAACCTTTGTTTTAAATATCAATGTTTATATTCAGTTAAGTTCAATATGGATTAGTTGACTATCAAGTTCTAAAGATGATTGCTTATACAAATCATGATTCGTATGCTTAACTCGTTTCCAACATTCTCAACTTAACCATTCCTTGTTCAATAGTGAAGCCAGGTTAATTTGGGCACTGGTTGCTCGAAGCCTTTCCAATACACCTCATTCTTAAATCTCACAAATGGATAAATGAAACGATCCTGACTCGGCCTTCGAAAATCAGCACCCGTACTTCACTTGTACTCGAATGCCGCAGATTCAAATGCGGAATTTGGCTCGCCGGAGCTTATAACACATTAAGTACAACAACACAGTGGAAGAAAGAAATGAATGATATCATATACATCACAAATGATACAATATCCAGAATATGATATACAACAATGATATCTATATGATACAAAAATATCAGAGATAAATAATGTTACAGCGGAAACAACAGAAGTGATACTCCAAATGATCTTTAAAAGAGAATGCTTCCAACAATTTCAACATCAAGCTCAAACCCCCTATCATGCTGTAATGTAGCAAAGTCGGTGCATCCGTGAACTCCAAAAAGTGAACTAGCTCCCGATACTCTACTAAACCTGACTATTTGAAAAACCCAACTCTAGACTGCCCATGTGGGAAATTGTGGGCACCCAGAGTTTAGGAAGGGAACAATAAACTACAGGTCAGTCATGGGACTGGTATGAGTAACAAAACAGTTTATCTTTAAACAAACAATAAAAGAATTTTAAACATTGAAATCCGCAATGCTTTTTGGAAAATGAAACTACCATAAGGCCTCCCGGCACACACACAATGCAATCGCACACATGGGGGAGATTTCTCCTTATGATAGTCAAACATGCTCACTATGCAAAAAAACTCTTTTGATATTATTACTAGTGCATAGTGTGGAAAACATTTTGAAAATATAATATTAATCTTAGCCAGCATATGTACCATTATACTATGCCTACTATAGCTACCATTTTAAATGGCAGGTTCTGCAACTAAAACCGTACAAGGCTCGTATTGTTTCTTTGGATTTTCCAACAAATGGTTCCTATGCCACATGGGAACGCCTCTGGAGGGACGCCCCCAAGAACCTACCTGGCTCTCTACCAACACAAGGCCGGTTACCCCCTTCCCGGGAAGTAAACCTAAGATATGCCACCCCCGGTCGTTTGCGACCTTTATTCGAGGCGCCTCGAGCACAAAGAAACAATCACACAGTAGATGAGATTGGAGCAACCACACAGGTAAATATCTAGGCTCCATACCATAATATCACCTTTTTCCATAAGGAATGGACATACCCTAGGGGAGCTACCCCTAAAACCTTGCCGCATTTTTCCTGTTTTGACCATTTCCGGGGTGTGAGGTCCGATGAGGTCTCGTCCACAAAGCTACGCTTTACACGAAAGCCATGCTTTGATCAACAAATGACCAGCAACACTTAGCATGCCACATTACCAAATTGGGAATGTATCACTAGTAACCATCAACTACATAACCTATGAGCTCGTACGTTTCAGAGAAGGGTGTTAAGCTAAGAGAATAAATCTCCGCCACCAAGCAGAAATGTATTTGATAGAAACCAGATTTACATCTCAAAGTGTAACGTCAGACACACATCCATACAAGTCTGTTCCGGGTTCGAACAGAACCGAAGGCACTTCCGAAGAAGCCCTTGCAATCCGGGTATTCACAATCCCGATCGGACTTCCCATCACATATGGAGGTCTCTATACCGGAGCCACTCAGTGTAGAGACAATCGATAGGTTATCCTATCGTTCTCGCAAACACCCGGTCTTCAACACCAGTCTTCAAATGCTATCCATTTACGTCGTATCATTATTCGAAATGGGTTATATGACACAGGGTCCTTTCCCGGCTAAACCGAATAATTAGCGTAATATTTTAAAACATATGGATATTGGGATTTCAGTTAAGTCACAACTTATTACCCAAAACTTCTCTTTCAAATGGTTTAAACAAATTACCATTTTCAATTTTTTACACAAAAAGATTCGTCTCACAAAGTTCACCCAGTTTCACAAAGATCTATTCATAGATTTCAAATCGATTTCCATTTCAATTGGATTAACTCATTAAATCTTTAAATCAAAGATTTAACTTATAGCTTTCAAAACACGTTTCCAAAGATTTATTCGTAACTTCGAAAACAATTTTCAATTCAAACTTGAAATTCCTTTAATTTAAATTGGAATTTCATTTCTTATATGAAAGCTTCTATTATTTGAAAACAAACAGTTTTATTTCGGAAAAATCCGATTCATTAATACAAATTAAAGTCCTTGGGTTAAATTCAAATTCCCAAAACCAATACTTTTAAAATGGTTTAAAAACCCATATAAAACACATTTATAACTTGTATCACATTTTTAAACCATAATTTTCAAACATGGAATTCAATTTCAAATTTTGAATTCAAATTTAAACCAAAATCTTTAAATTTCAAAGTTTTATTAAGTTATACAAAAATAACTTTAATCTTTGAAATCCCTTTTCAGAAGCTTTCCACTTTAAATCCGATCTATTTTCAAAACCATTGGATTCAAAAATTCAATTTTAAAACTATTTCAAAGATCTGTGACTTAACCAACTTCCACATGAAATCCATATTTGTGTGTGTATGGTGTAGTCCAGGGGTTTTAACACAATAGTGCAACATCATTCAGTCACCACAGATATAATCACAACAATATCGATAAGCGATATAATCCTATAACGCTTATCTATATACACAGAATCACAGATAGATAATATAAATGCATTATAAATAAATAAATTACATTCATCATAGCTTGAATTAAAACAATTCATATCACACAGCATCACATAGTAGGGGTATCGAACAATTCACAGCATTCAATAGAATACAGTCATCCATAAGTAATGATTTATTAATCATCATTCTCTAATTAATTTAAAATAAATTAAATTAATTACTTTCATCATTCTAAATCTTACTTACTTAACCATTAATTAATTACAAATTAATTAATCATCCTCTAAGTACTAATTAATCACCCTTGATTAATTATACACTAATTACATTAAGTAATTATCCTTAATTAATTACACAAATTTAATTATTCTTAACCAATTACAGTAATTAACCTTTAATTACTTCATTAATTAATTAACTAAAATTAATTACATTAATCCTTAATTAATTACATTAATTAATTACTTCATAATCACTTATCATTGATTAATTAGTCTTAATTAATCAACCCTTAATTTCATCATTAATTATATTAATTAAGGATCTCTAATTACTTCTTTAATTAATTACTCTATTTACATTAATTACATTAAGTAATTAATCTTTAATTAAACCTCATTTATTAATCACTCTTGATTAATCTTATCCAGTAATTAACTACTCTTAATTACTCATTAAATAAATCAATTACTCCTTAATTAATTATCTTTAATTAATCCCTTACACAAACTAATTGAATCAAAATTACTTCCATTATTAAATCATCTTCCACTAATTACATCTAGTAATTACCCTTAATTACTTCACTAAGTAATTATACTTCATTAATTACATTAAGTAATTACATTTATTAAATCAAGTGATTATCTTAAATTAATTAAACTTAATTAATTGACTTAAACTAATCACATTTAACTCAATTAATTACATTGAGTAATTAATTCCTTAATTACTTTCATTAAGTAATTACACTTAAACAATTTCATAAATGATTATCTTTAATTAATTAACTTACACCTTAATTAATTAAATTTAAATCCTTAATTACTTAATTAATGAATCCAAATCATTAATTAATTATATTATATAGTTATAAATCATAAAAATCCAATTTATCTTTGATATAAATCATTTCTTTTATTAATGATCTAATTGTCATTAACTTAAGCATTTGAAAACAATTTACTTTTAAATTCCCTTTTAAATTCCATTTTTAATTTAAGATTCAAAATTAATTACAAATTAAATTTGAATCCATACTTTAAAACATGATTTAAACTTTGTCTAAATCCTGCTTCCAGATTTTAAATTCAGTTTACATTTTAAAACTTTGACAGGTTTTAAAACCCGAAACCAAACAATTTTGACTCGAGCCAAACACTCAACAATCCCGAGCCAAGACCTACAGAACTTCGGGCACCACACGTGAATGACTCGAAGCAAACTCGAGTACCAATCCACACACCAACTTCACCAGAAAATGAGCACCGTGCACATGCACCGGCCAACCACCGTCCTCCGACCATCCACGATGACTCACTTATGCCATCGATCACCTTCGCATCCTCATCTGACCATCAGAACATCATCACAAATTCAAAATCAAAATCGAGTAACCTGACACAAAACTGGAACCACCACATCAAACCTGGAAACGCCTCGTCTCCGCAACCTCGACCACCAAACAACCCGAAACTCCGGCCACACGATCGCCAACGTCCCCTCTACCACATCCCAGAGCCTCACAACGCTCAATCAACTCCAGACGACGAACGAATAGAAATACCATACCTAGATAAAACTAGGGTTCCAGACTTCCAAAGCTTGCCGCTGCCACCACGATGATCGAGTACACCTCCGACCATTTTTTCCACCATCGCCGTAGGCTCCTCCACCTCCACGCGGAACCCCGGCCTCCAGAACGTCGCCCATCACCAAATTTGGCAAAATTCCATTTTCTGTTCAACCCAGAACTGCACCCATATTTCATTACTAGAAATTATGATTTTAGTTTTAAAAATCAAGTTTTAAGTTTAGGATTCAGATCATATACCTGAATCATTGAATTAGGATACTTGAATTCTTGACAAAACTAATGCTACCCTGTTCTTAAGGTTTACAGAGCAACTCCCAAATTTATTTTCACTTAAATGAATTTTTAAACTTTAATTCATGACTAGACAAACAATTTTTGTTTACATCTTAAACACTATCATAGCTTAAGTCATGTAAAAATGGATTTTGAAAAATTCTTGAACCTGTAAACTAAACCGTGTAATACAGAGACAACACATGTACACATATATCCATTCATATTCACACATAAGATCTGCTGATATATATACACACATAATACATACTTAACACAACAATTATCATGCAACAGATTCAAATACTTAAACTTATAATAGTGATGTTACTCACCTTGATTTCCAGAAGAAAGAACAGAGCTTTATGATGAAACAGGCTTGAAATTTGCAAGTTGAAACCCTCCTTGATCTCTGGTTTGTATTGATATTTAGATTTGAATTTTGTTTAAGTTTTGAAATGGTATTCATTCTAGAGGTTGCTCAGTTAAACGAAATTGAGATAAGGAGTTTGATATAAGAAAGATGAGTTTACTGGTGATAATAGTTTTTGTACAATATGATATATTTTTTTCTCTCTAGTACAAATATAGGCAGAGATATTTCTTTTCCTTGGTGGCTGATGATATATATTGTGGTGTACTAGAGATATTTGCATTAATTACCATTGTCTTGTTTCATAAGCTTATACTTATCCCTTTTTTTCTTTTCGTATGTACATATATAATTCATTGCCTTGCATAACTCACATACATACATATCTATTTATGGATATTTATTATTTTTCATATTTGAATATATATTACTTGTTTCATATTTGAGTGTATTTTATTTTTCTTCTTATACTTATATTTTTGTAATATAGGTGAATTTCTATATTTAATATGTTGTTAAAATTTAGCTAATGTTTACTTTATATTTTATAATTTATCTTATATACATCTATTTCTATTTTTATTTTTGTAGTCTATTTTGTTTGTATTACTACATATTATTTAAAAGAGAATGTTTTTGAAATTAATACATACTAAATGAATTACATAGATATATTTTATAAATTCAAATTATTTTTAAACCATTTACTTAAAATTTAAATTCAAATGATTTAACACATATTTTATTTGAATTTGGAGAAACTCAAATCAATTTACCAATTAATTTCACAATTTTTTATCCAAAAATTAAATTAATTATCAATTTAAACTTAGTTAAAATCCGGGATCGTTACAAGTCTACCTCTTCGGCTTTTACTTTTAAGTATAGTATTAATGATTTCCATAAATAGTAAGAAATCAACTCGATTAACACATTTTCGACATTTTCCACTTATCTATTCCTCGGTTAAGAGAGAAACTCGGTAGGTTAGAGATCTATTGCTCCATCCTTACTATACATCAATCTTAACTCTCACAAGTAGATAAGATTACTTTATCGGCTTGTTAGTGTTAAGCATAGTTAATTAATTTTCTAATAAGTAATTAAGCAATTTAACCATTTGGTCATTAAGCAATTACTAACCCCTTTCTAAACCTTTTGTTTTATAATCTAAAACATGATATTTATATAAGATATTTAGACTTCAAAATACTTATAGTATGTTTTAAAACATTCCTTTAAAATATCAGTTGAAAATAACAAGTTTAAAAAATCATTAGAATCTTGAAAACGAAATGCTTTTAACAAAATATATCTCCTTTAAATATAACAAAGTCCATATATAACTTGTGTGCTTTGTTCAAGGTCTAGTCCGATGTCATACAAGTCCATTCTACATTTATTCAAGTCCATGTACATGGATCACATATGTCACTTACTTTTGAAGTAAGAAGTTACAACTACTATTTTTAACATAAGTTATCAACAATTCAAACAACTTTAACACAATCAAATACAACATATAAGTGTTATATATTTCATCCAAAGCAAGGTGTTAACTCACCTTTAATCCAACTAAAACCAAGGTCCAATAAACAAATCCTAACCCCACTTGCAACCACATTTCCTCTTTCTCCTCGCCTTGCACCTTGCTCCTTTGCCTCCCCTTCCCTTTCAATGCTCACTGACATCCCATGGTTTGGGAGTTTGGCTCCACTTCTTCATGTTTTGGCTTAGTGGAAGAGTTTCTAATATTATACTAAGCCTTTTGGCAAAGTTTTAACTAATTTGGAGTTGATGTGCAACTCTTTCTTTTTTAAACATAAGAGAGAAAGAAGATGAAGATGCCATTAGAAAAGCTTGGTTTTGCTTAAGAATTTTTGTGATTATTTCCTAGGGGGTATGTCCTCTCTTATGTAGGCTTAGGAATGTGATAGGAAAAGACCAAAAACCCCTCAAAACCCCACTAGCATTAATTACTTCTATCATGATTACTTTATGTCATAACTGCTCAAGTGTTAAGGAGTTTTCATGTATGCTCATTTTCCTTTTCACACCTAGCTAGATAAGCTTAGGAAGTTTTATTTGGTTAAATCCATAAATTAAAAAATATTTTAATTTCATTAAATTGATTCCTAAGCAAATAAGTGTATGTAAAAAAAACTGAATAACTTCTAACGGTTAAAAAGCTGTTTATCAATAAAACGATTTCGGTCACATTATCGATATTTTTCCAAAGAATATATTTTTGTTAACATTTTTCCGAAACAAGTTTACCATCATTACTTATGATTTTAAAGGGGGTTTAAATGCTTATTCATTCTTCTTATTAACATTTAATCCAAGATTCAAATAGTTAAATAATTCAGATATTTAAATACGAAGTGTCTGAAATTCCGGGTCGTTACATTCTCCCCTACTTAGAATATTTCATCCTCAAAATTTCAACAAGAGCAACCAAAGAAACAACCATAAATTGATGCTTAATAGTATCCTAATCACTAGCAAACAAAACTCACAATTCGCTTAAGTTCAAAGCCTTATCATCGCACAAGGATGATAAACGATCTACTAAGCGTACCTTATGCTTAACAAATACCTCATAACAAATCAAAGAGGTATTCCTTAAACTCTCCCTAAGCCAATAAACATAGTATACAAACATACTAATGCCCATATAGTGCACATTGACTGTAACGCCCCACTCCGAGAGCCTCATTAACAAAGAGTATTATATGGATAATACCGTCTGCTAATGGGGACAATAGAGTATAATGGAAGCGACCATGTGTAGTCTTACTTTAACTATCTACTGAACACGTCGAAAAGTGGTTTTTATCATCTCATGTGGTTCGACAAGTTCAATAAATACTTAAAGAAAAACTACAATGGCTATAGGATCTATCGGAACAAAATGTAACAACTCAATGTAATATACATCACAGAACAGTAGATCATCATATACACATATACTGATACATAACAGAGTATACAAAATGATACATGTCAAGTGGTATAGCGAACCACAATATACAGACGAGTTCACAAGAATACATATCAGAGTTACAATAGATAAGGACTACATAAAAGCTATAACAAAAAGAAGCTAGCGGAATAGTCCATGCCGAAGCAAAAGAGGCTAAGTCCAAAAGCACCTAACCTGAAACATCTCGGTCTGACCCGAGTATAAAATACACGGGTCAGTCTGGATAACAAATCAGTTAGATAAACTGAACAACAATAAACCTGCAAGATCATATGGTACAACAAATATCTCTATATGAGATAACACACTCATCTAACAAAAGATGAACATAACAAAACAAGCCTCGTATCATCGGCATCTCAAATAAACAAAGGATATCATATCCCAATCAAGCCAAAAGGCAAATAACAAATACCAATAAAGGTATACAAGTTCCACTAGATGATCGCTACATATCATGCGGCTCAAAAAGACCAACACCGAAAGGCGACACCTAGGGAATATACATATTAATGAAAACAACAAAAGATTGCTCGAGCTCAGTACTGTATAAACAAGGATCCATGAGCCCGAAGGCTCCAAACCCAAATATCACCCATGCGGCTCAAAAAGACCAACATCGGAAGCGATACTATAGGGCAACAAACCCGAAGGCACAAACCCGAAGGCACATACCCGAAGGCAAAAAACCTAGGGAGACTGTCCGAAGACACTATCCCAAAGGCAACAAATCGTAGTGATGAAGGTCCGGAGGCCCAGTACTGGACACCACTAACTGGCGGAATGTGTCATAACTCTCGAAAAGGAACCCGAAAATTGTTAACGTATGTCCCATAACCACTCGTTCGCACTAAACGGTTTACTATCCATTAGCCAATTTCACACTCAAAGCATTACAATGTTTACCTCATCTCATCGGTAAACTAGACACAAAGGTCAAAACGATCAATCGAATAGGTCGAGGACTAATCAGAAAGGTGAACGCGTGGATTCATGGTCCGTGTTTTACCTAACCATTTAATCTCCTTTCCACTTCGTTCGAAGTGCAAAATCATGTGTGTTTATATAGAAATTTATAAAGCGGAGAAGGGAGCTTTTAATACGATTTAGAGGGATTATTTATAAAACTCGTGAATGAAGTCAAAAGTATGTTATCAAAGCCAAAGATGCAATAACAAACATTAAAAACCAACTTGCATCGATAAGATTTGGAAAACCGATCAAAACGAACAAAAATAGGCAAAACAGGGAAAACAGGAGCAGGTCGGTCGGCCGGCTACAGGGCTCGGTCGACCGGACACTGTTCTGAAAAATTCTCAGGAAGCAGGTCGGTTGACCGGACTTCCTGGGTCGGTCAGCCGGAGCCCAGATTCCTGCACTCCCAAAACAGAGGCAGGGAAGTGCTCAGGTAGCAGGTCGGTCGACCGGACCCTGCGTTCGGTCGGCCGGAGCCTGTTTTCCAACACTTCTTGCCCTATCAAGTGAATTCCAATTCTTTCCAAACCAAAAGCAATAGCACATGAATATTTGTTAGGAATTCATACCCAACATCAATGATAGATATACACATAGATGTGAGATAAAAATCTCACCTTTTTACCCAAAACAAAGAAGAAGAAGCTCAATTGCAAAGAGAAGATCAACCACTCACTACTTCAACTCAACAAGCTTCAATCTAAGATCAAAACAAGTATTTCCTAAATTTAGGTTTAGGAATTTCTGAGATTGAAGGGAGAAAGAGATAGAGAAGATGAAGAGGAGGCTTACCAATAGCTTCTATTTGATTTTGGAGCAAGAATTCAAGATGCAAGAAGAACTAGGGCTTGCTAATTTCTATTTCCTCTTCCCTTTCCCCATTTCAGTTTTAGCTTGAGGAATGAAATGAAATGAAGATGGAATGAAGAGAAGGAGCTGAGTTAGGGGTATTAGTTAAGCTAGTGGGCTGAACCCAAACCCAAACCCAATAGAAAAAGTAGCGAAATTCGACTTACTCCAAACATATCAAAGATTATACTCAAAAAGATTGCAAACACCATTTTGGACTCAATGGAGGTGGTTTCGAGTCCCAATTCGGCAGTTTGCAGAAAGTAGCTTTTCGGACTATAATCCGACGAACGATGTTATATTTAAATAAAATATTTAAATATGCAATCGATAAATATGCGGGTTGTTACAGACTCCCCTCCTTAAGAAATTGCATCCTCGCAATTCTTAAGAAGAAAATAAAGAGTAACAACCAAAAACATATCAACACATAAGAAGAACAGAATAAGAAGTTCACCATAAAGTGCACGAAAGGATAAGCCCGAACTTGCTTGCTTAGAGAATTCTATTGATTCCTAAGCTCAAAATAATTCGGAACACCAACGTGGTAAAAACAATACGTCAATGGACCGAGGCTCAACAAATGAAGTGCAACAAAACGTCTGATGAACTTGGTAAAAATATCATTCCATTCGGACATCAACAGAGAAACAATCACTTGTTGCTTACAACTAAATGCATTGGCAATACGATCCCCCTTTCGGGAATAAAAAGAATGAGAGTATCAGAAAAGATTTCTTTTTAAATAATCTACTTTCCCGAAACGCTAATACTTTCCAAAAATCATAATTATATTTATGTAATTATCTTTCTAGAAAAATTTTCTTATTTCAAATCAATTTATTGTGTCAAATTGTCTCATCAAAGTATTTAGGAGATTCCTATCGATAACGTTGATCAAGCGCATCGACCAGAATTCTTAAAGCACTCAATGGGCAATACAATCACAAAATCATCTTCTATATGATAAACATGTTTCTAAAAACTTTTTAAAAATTCTCTTTGTTTGTTTTAAGAACAAAAATCCCATTTATACTTATAAATAAATCTTATGAAAAAGATTTGCAAAAATTTTAAATTGCTAATTTCCATCCAAAACCAATAAATACTAAAATGGAATCATCGAGATATTCACAGAATACTCGATTCATAAAATGGATGAAATGAGCTAGACAAACTGAATGACATAATAAATCATTCATAAGAATCACAACGAGTGCGGAATGCGGTAAGTGGAATGCTAACTTCCACAACTCGTAGCCAAATGAAAACTGGTGGTAAGGTCGAGCTAAAAAGACCTTAACACTACTCAAAAGATTGCTTAGGTAATAATCCTAAGAGAAGACCAAAATACCGGAAAATTCTCAAACTACAAGAATGAGAGAAACAACCCTTTCCTCATCATGAGGGCTTAAAGAATAAAATGATGCCATCAAATTGGAATCGAAATCACAAAGGAAAAAATAGAAATCTGCAAAAATAGATGGAGACATACCTCATCCCTGAGGAGAACCTCCAGAAGCATCCGCTATCCTTGGCTTTCCTGGCTTAGCACCACCAGGAACAGTAGGGCAAGCAGAAATATGATGACCTTCCTTCTTGCAGTAGCGGCAGAAGAGAGGCTTAGGACAAGCTCGAATCATATGATCAGGAGAACCACAATTGAAACACTACCGAATGGAAGGCGTTCCAGCAAACTGAGACTGAGAATCAGATTCAACGGGCTTTTTCTTCTTGGAAGGGAAAAATTCCGGCTCATCCAATGGAGACTGCTTTTTGTTAGGGTTCTCGCGAACCTCAACATCATCACCACTATCGCAATCCCTCTCGATGGCTTCGAGATGAAGTGCAGAATCAACTAACTCCTCAAAAGAAAGTTTAAGCTCAAGCATCAAAGATTTCTTAAGATATTTCTTAAGACCAGAAACAAACATCAGATTCTTCTTATAAGAAGTGCTAATAAATTCAAGACCATACTTAGATAAGGCCTTGAAAGATGCAACATACTCAGAAACGGAAGACTCCCCTTGCTTCAATTCAAGAAAGCGCCGGGCCAACAAAGCTTTCTCAGATTCAGGAACGAACTTGAGTTCGAATCGTTCCCGAAACTGAGTCCAAGAAAGAACAGACTCATCAAGTTCAGATATAAGAAGCTCGTACCAATCAAGGGCACGCTCTTGCAATAAACTAGAAGTTACAAGAACTCGATCATGGTCAGAAAGATCCATGCGAGAGAAGATACGTTCACAAGTGCGAATCCAAGCTTGGACTTTAAGGATGGACTCGGAGCCTTTGAATGGCTTTCCTCCAAGATGAGAAAAATCACTGCACAAGCGTGCAAAGGTAGACTTGCGAGGTGGAGATACACGAGTAGGAGCTGGAGGCTGAATGCTCCTAAACAACTCCATAAACTGATCGGCTGGCATATAAACGCCATCCGGATGTGAGCCACTGGATTGCCCAGCATCCGAACGTCGTCCTCTGCCTCTTCCAGCCATAAGCTGAAAGTCAAGATAAGAACAAGATTAATCACAAGGTAGATACTTCAATACGGAATACTACGGAATAAAAATACATTCCTAGACGTATTCCCAAATCCTATCTACCCCAAAACACGGAAGGAATAGAGGCAAGATGATTCAAAGATTTGTAACACTTGTTACACTTTGATGTACCTTAATATGTGCTTCTGTTCTGTGTTTATCATATTTTGTTCTGAACCTTGCTCTGATACCAAGCTATAACGCCCCACTCCGAGAGCCTCATTAACAAAGAGTATTATATGGATAATATCGTCTGCTAATGCGGACAATAGAGTATAATGGAAGCGACCATGTGTAGTCTTACTTTAAATGTCTACTGAACACGTCGAAAAGTGGTTTTTATCATCTCATGTGGTTCGACAAGTTCAATAAATACTTAAAGCAAAACTACAATGGCTATAGGATCTATCAGAACAAAATGTAACAACTCAATGTAATATACATCACAGAACAGTAGATCATCATATACACATATACTGATACATAACAGAGTATACAAAATGATACATGTCAAGTGGTATAGCAAACCACAATATACAGACGATTTCACAAGAATACATATCAGAGTTACAATAGATAAGGACTACATAAAAGCTATAACAAAAAGAAGCTAGCGGAATAGTCCATGCGGAAGCAAAAGAGGCTAAGTCCAAAAGCACCTAACCTGAAACATCTCGGTCTTACCCGAGTATAAAATACACGGGTCAGTCTAGATAACAAATCAGTTAGATAAACTGAACAACAATAAACCTGCAAGATCATATGGTATAACAAATATCTCTATATGAGATAACACACTCATCTAACAAAAGATGAACATAACAAAACAAGCCTCGTATCATCGGCATCTCAAATAAACAAAGGACATCATATCCCAATCAAGCCAAAAGGCAAATAACAAATACCAATAAAGGTATACAAGTTCCACTAGATGATCGCTACATATCATGCGGCTCAAAAAGACCAACACCGAAAGGCGACACCTAGGGAATATACATATTAATGAAAACAACAAAAGATTGCTTGAGCTCAGTACTGTATAAACAAGGATCCATGAGCCCGAAGGCTCCAAACCCAAATATCACCCATGCGGCTCAAAAAGACCAACATCGGAAGCGATACTATAGGGCAACAAACCCGAAGGCACATACCCGAAGGCAAAAAACCTAGGGAGACTGTCCGAAGACACTATCCCAAAGGCAACAAACCGTAGTGGTGAAGGTCCGGAGGCCCAGTACTGGACACCACTAACTGGCGGAATGTGTCATAACTCTCGAAAAGGAACCGAAAAGTGTTAACGTATGTCCCATAACCACTCGTTCGCACTAAACGGTTTACTATCCATTAGCCAATTTCACACTCAAAGCATTACAATGTTTATCTCATCTCATCGGTAAACTAGACACAAAGGTCAAAACGATCAATCGAATAGGTCGGGGACTAATCGGAAAGGTGAACGCGTGGATTCATGGTCCGTGTTTTACCTAACCATTTAATCTCCTTTCCACTTCGTTCGAAGTGCAAAATCATGTGTGTTTAAATAGAAATTTATAAAGCGGAGAAGGGAGCTTTTAATACGATTTAGAGGGATTATTTATAAAACTCGTGAATGAAGTCAAAAGTATGTTATCAAAGCCAAAGATGCAATAACAAACATTAAAAACCAACTTGCATCGATAAGATTTGGAAAACCGATCAAAACGAACAAAAATAGGCAAAACAGGGAAAACAGGAGCAGGTCGATCGGCCGGCTACAGGGCTCGGTCAACCGGACACTGTTCTGAAAAATTCTCGGGAAGCAGGTCGGTTGACCGGACTTCCTGGGTCGGTCAGCCGGAGCCCAGATTCCTGCACTCTCAAAACAGAGGCAGGGAAGTGCTCAGGTAGCAGTTCGGTCGACCGGACCCTGCGTTCGGTCGGCCGGAGCCTATTTTCCAGCACTTCTTGCCCTATCAAGTGAATTCCAATTCTTTCCAAACCAAAAGCAATAGCACATGAATATTTGTTAGGAATTCATACCCAACATCAATGATAGATATACACATAGATGTGAGATAAAAATCTCACCTTTTTACCCAAAACAAAGAAGAAGAAGCTCAATTGCAAAGAGAAGATCAACCACTCACTACTTCAACTCAACAAGCTTCAATCTAAGATCAAAACAAGTATTTCCTAAATTTAGGTTTAGGAATTTCTGAGATTGAAGGGAGAAAGAGATAGAGAAGATGAAGAGGAGGCTTACCAATAGCTTCTATTTGATTTTGGAGCAAGGATTCAAGATGCAAGAAGAACTAGGGCTTGCTAATTTCTATTTCCTCTTCCCTTTCCCCATTTCAGTTTTAGCTTGAGGAATGAAATGAAATGAAGATGGAATGAAGAGAAGGAGCTGAGTTAGGGGTATTAGTTAAGCTAGTGGGCTGAACCCAAACCCAAACCCAATAGAAAAAGTAGCGAAATTTGACTTACTCCAAACATATCAAAGATTATACTCAAAAAGATTGCAAACACCATTTTGGACTCAATGGAGGTGGTTTCGAGTCCCAATTCGGCCGTTTGCAGAAAGTAGCTTTTCGGACTATAATTCGACGAACGATATTATATTTAAATAAAATATTTAAATATGCAATCGATAAATATGCGGGTTGTTACATTGACCATCCGTACACAATATCAATTTCGATCACTTGCTCGATCGCATAGATTTTCATTTCCAACTAGTATAGATCACTTGACCTTTCAAGTGCGGACTCTGATCTAGTTCCTTGATTAGAAACCTTCGTTCTCCTTACATGGCCATATATTATGATAGAAACTTTCGGGATCATATCAAGAATCCATACCAAGTGTTCGCCGTCAAGAATCAAGTGAAAGATCCTTGTTCGGATCGGTGTAAACCACCTCAAAATCATGTACTTGAATACTGGATCAAGAACAGTCAGGCGAACAAAAATATCTATGCACAACTTATGTATTTATCCTATTGGTTTCTTAACCACACCAATGTGTTTTTAATCACATTTACTTATCCAGATAGAATATCATTAATACCAAGATCATTTATGAATCATTTCATAAATCATAACTTCAAGTTTATCAACGTTTTATAACTTAAGTTCATACTCATATAATAATATATTACATCCAAAGAGTATTTACCAACATTAAATTTGTTTTACTTAACAAGTATGTTCAACAAATTTAAACTTGTTTTAACTTGCTATCTTCTCAATTCATGTGTTATATATAAACTTAACTTTATACCTTTAAAACACTTAATTACTAGTTCTTTAACCATCCAGAAGTTCCCGAATATCCAAAATCGTCGAAAATCCCATTTCCTTTTAACAAATGAAAACTACCAAACAACATATCATATCATGATGAACTTTCGTACTATCCTAATATATAAGCTATATGCATCCATGAAATAACTCAATAAGAAAACTTTAGAACTAAACATCAATTTTCGTTTCAAATCATTTTGAAATAATATATACATATAACTTTTGTATATCAAATCTAACTTTGGAATTAAATCAAAATCTATTTTACCAAAACAACTTTGTACAGTCCCACACTTAAAAAGCCAAAAATGAATACCGACGATGTTGAAGTTATCACCAGAATATTTTCAAGCGAAAGGAGTGAGTTCAGTACATCTAATTTATGCCTTTAAGACTTAACCAAAACCATTTTAAAAATGGTATCAAATGATTCGTAAATTTTACTAAGCACCATGATCTCAATTTCATAAGCCAATTTCCAAATACTTACTTCAAATAACACTACTATTATTTTCTCCAAAATCTTGAAAAACATTTTCAAAGATTACCGGGATTTAAGTTCTCAGATTCTTTATTTAAATCCTAATTGTTTATAAACTATGTTTTATAAACCATATTTATATAAAATCACATTCTTAATAAAGTTGCTTGCATATCTAAATCATTTCGTAAATGTATATCTTTGTTGCGGTTATAATGAACATGTAACAACCCTAGATTTTTGCATATATTTTAAATTTGACTTTATTTTATTTTGAAATTATTTTTAAACTTGTTTTATTTTCAATATTTCATTTTAAATATAAATCTTGATTAGTATGTGAATTATAATTTCAAATTTTTATAAATTGAATATTTTCCTGAAAAGTGGATTTCTGGTCAAACTTTTACTTTTAAATTTTAAATGTAAATATTTAAATTCTTAAATTTTATCTTTTATTATGAAAGTAGATTTAATAACATGAATACTGCTTTTCGTTTCCTTGAAAATGGATTTAAATTGTGAAAGTTATGTATATTTCAATATTGAGTGCAATTTGATTTATTTAGTTATTTTGTTTATTTTAAATTTCATAAATTATATTTTCTTTGTCATATTTTATTTTAAATTGTGTTAATATTTTATTTTAGGTATATTTTGTTTTAGAATATTTTTAAAATGAAGAAAATAATTTTCCAAAGTCAATGGTGATTTAATTGTAATTTCTAGACACTGTTTGCATTTTAAGCTATTTTCTTGATTTAAATTCTATTTAATTAAGATTTAATTATTTATTTTATATATTTACATTCATTTCTGAGTTGTTATCTTTATTTATCAGTTTTTATATGTATTTATAAATTACAAAATAAATAATGGAAATTTGAAGAGTTTTGTGACTCTTTAGTTGCTTAAGGCTTTTGGTTTTCCCACCTCTTCGTTTTCCAACCTCTTGCATTCAATTTTTTTGGCCGACCTTAACTTTTCTTCAGCTGATTACTTTCTCATTTCTCACGCACAAAATAAACTTCTCATCCCTCAAAAAATTTCGGCCATTGCTTGTAAGTGTTGAGGTAAAATTCTTCTTCTTTTTTTCTTGTTTTTTCTATCTTCTACTTTGATTTGCACCTTGTTTCTCAACTTTGTAGATCGACCCCACCTACTCCAGCAGCTAGGCCAATCCCACCACCACCTACCCCGACCACCACTGCCTCCATACCACCACCCCATCAGGATGAGCACCCCATGGCAAGGGATCCACCACCAAATGTCCCAAACCATCACCTTATGCTCAAATATAGCCTAGTTTTGTTCCAACACCTCCACCTTCCTTTTTCCACCACTTCCACCACCACCACCAGCTCAGATCTGACCACCACCCTCTGCCACATCATCCACCACCATCTGGACATCAGGTCATGCCCACATAGCCTCTGGCCAAACCATATATAGCATAGAAATATTGATATTTGCCTTGATATTGCCTTATAGTGATACTATGTTGCACCTAGATCTTCACCACCTTGTTAACCCTTGTAGGCCGACCATAAGTGAACCCAAACCACACCTTAATCCATGCCATGGCCATGCTATTTTAGTTCATAACTGAAGTATGTGAAGTTGAGAACAAGTGCAAAGCATTTGTCTTTGTTTTGGGCTTTGATTTCTAACATTGTCTAGTGTGGAATTGTTTTGAAACTTATATATTGTTTTGTTCAAATGTATCCAAGGAGATTCATCTATGGCTCTCTCACTCAAATCATATTCGTGTTGTCGTGCCTTCGAAGATTCTATGTTGTGTGCTTTGGTTGTAATCTCCAGCTTAAACAAGTGAGTAATTCTCACCAGATGATGTGTACTTATATAACTAGTAAACTGACACCATTTGAATCTGTAAAAGTATATCATCCTGTTATAACTAGTTTATTATGATCATATAATTCTCATCCTTGTTATTACACCTGTTATATCATCAGTTACTTTTATATGATGCTATTCTGTTCATTCATATTTGTTTATCACACTACAAGTTCCCTATTAGTATAGAAATCACTATGGGTTGCAATGATACATACCCGAACGGACTTTAGAATAGGGGAAAATCGTTATGGACTGAAATGATAGGCCTGAACGGTTTTTTTATTTATTTTATTTAACTTTGTATTGCGATTTTGAAATGGTAGAACCGGGTTTTTCTTTGTAAATTACGGATTGAAATGATATATATCTGTATCACTTGACCTAGGCTAGAAAATTTTATACAGACCCGTGCTTTATATATTTTTCTGAAATTTTAAAAATGTAAATATTATGTTATTTTGATTTAAATTTTATTAAAATGATTTCTATAAAATATTTGTGATTTCTACAAAATTAAATAAGTGAATTAAGTAAATGGTGAAGTAGAATTTGAAATATAAGTTAATTTTGGAATTTATGATTTTGTTTTAAATGGAATTTATGTAAAGTAAGAATATATGACAAATTTTGATTTAAAATGAATTTAATGATTTTATTTAGAAATAATGATTTTATAAAGTGTAAATGATTTTGTATAAATTAAAATATGGAATAAATGAATGTTTAAGTTGAAATTTTTTTGAAATATAACTTAAATTGGGAAATTGTGAATTTTGTTAAAAGTGAAATTTTAATTAAGTAAAATAAATGGAAATAAGTTATATTTTGGAAATTTAAACTTAGTTGTTAAGTTAAGAATTTAATTAAAGAAATGAAAATTTTAATTGTTATTTAATTTGATTTTTGTATGGAAATTTGACTTTATAAAATCATAGAAATAAAGGTATTTAAATGATTGTTTTTAAATGTGAAAATATATGATTTTATAAGTTAAAATGATTTATATTAAAAATTAATTATGTGTGAAATTGTAAATAAAACTCTGAATTTGATTTGACAGCATTTTTGAAATGTAATGTAAAGATATTACAGCATTGGAAAATGATGTAGTTGTTTTAAATGAACCAAATAGCAAATTTGAACTAAGGGTTATTATAGCACTTTGTTAGTGCTATAGTTGTTAAATTTAACTAAAATTTTAATTGAAACTAAATTAAGATATTACAGCATTTTAAATGCCGTCTTTGTTAATGAACTGTTTTTAAACATAACATTTCGTATTTTCTAAGTGCTGCGAAAGTTGAATTTTCTTTGTTTAATAAATTTAAATGAATAAATGATCTTTGAAAAAGATTAAATTTTGGAAATTAAATATTTAATTATTAAATATAATGAATTGACTTTAAATGATTTAAATGGAATAGTTGATTTGGGAAATACAACTATTTTGAAATGTGATTAAATGGTATTTAAATTTAAATTAAATAAATGATGTTTTGAAATGATATTTTGATATTTTGAAATGAATTTGAAATGATATTAAATCTTGGAATGAATAATTGAAGTTTATATTAGTATGAAAAATATTTGGTTTACTTGTAACTTGAATCTATTTAAAAGATATTGGACTTATGAAATATAGGATAATAAAGCTTTGGAATTTATTTTATAATTTGAATAGTTATTTTGTGGATTAAATCTATATTTGAAATTTATAAGATTTGAAATGGTCTATGGAAATTTAATTGAAATAAATGATAGAATTGAATTGAAACTTTGGAAATTTTAATACTTGATTTGAAAGTATAATAATTACACTTTTAAATGGTTTAAATGAATTATTTTGATTGAAATATAAACTATTTAAAAAGGTGACTTGAAATGATAATAAATGAAGGATATCTTTAAATTTAAAAAGTATTTAAAGTTGAATATTTAGATTTGAACTCAAATGATATTTTGGTATATTAAAATGATTTGAAATGAAGTTTGAGAGGATATGATATTTTGATATATTAAAATGATTTGAAATGAAGTTTTGGAAAGATTTGATATTTTGATATATTAAAATGATTTGAAATGAAGTTTTGGAAAGATATGATATTTTGATATATTGAAATGATTTGAAATGAATTTTTGAATTGATATGATATTTTAAATATATTGAAATGGTTTGGAATTGATTTAATCTTTATTTTGATAAAGATTTAGATTTGAAAGGATATTATATTTTGAAGTATAAACTGTTTTTAAATTATAACCACGGGTTATAATAACGATTGGTTGTTAAAGAGACCGGGATCGGATATGGACATACTCTCTGTCGATACCGAAAACCACTTTGACAACTATGTACGTGGTGGAGTTTCCAGAATGAAGTAGGATGGTGGCGACGATCCTAAGGTATATACGTGGACCCAACTCCCATGAGTTGGCATAAGGTGGCTAAAACAAGAGCGATCGACGGGCCAAGGAGGTAGCACCTTTGATCGGACACACTTCTTCGATACCATTCTATTACTTGTGATTGATTTGGTACGCACCCTTGATTTATCTTTCCGTATGCGTTAGTGGCTGCTATGCGTCACCACCAGTCCGGATGCGTAATTGGTATATCTACCCTGGCATTGCCTTGTGTGCCGTGTCACCTACCATATCGAGCTTTACTACGATTTGTGATTTCTCCCGTAGCCTGTGGAGTATCGAGGGTAGCCCCCATTTTGGGAGTATGCTAATATTGGATAGACTACTGGGACTATTACGTGTTAAGGTGGAAAATGTAAAGCCTTAATGCTATTTAAAAGTATGTTTATTTTATGATTAGACATTATTATAATAGCGAATATTACTACATAGTAGATAGTTTAACGGATCCTTAAAGAATGGGCGATCCTAAGCATTCTTTAAGTTACTTGTAACTTTATTACAGTTCACTTGAGTTGGTTTACATTGTATAAGTATGTATGTCCTGACTCGAGTGTTTGTATTTTTATTTACGCTCAGGTCAGCCTGAGTATTCACAGATTTGGATTCCACTTTCTGGAGATTGGAATCGCTGGAGATTATCTGCTTATCTAGTTTTTTCTATCTCAGTTATGTTGTTCTATTCAGCTTGTACTTGGTTATCATTTTGAAACTTCTGTTGTATTTTATTTCTTCTGTTGTATCTTATTTAACTCTGATATATATTTACATAGTAGCTTCATGAACTACTATTTCTTTTACTTCTGCTGCACTTCTTACTCTGTGTCTGTGATCTGTGATTATATTTATTTACTGTATATTCTGAGATTTGCCAAATTTTATTTACAACACGGTATTCTGAGCAATTCAAGTCCGACATGTGCGGATGCGAATGGTTGAAAATATCGGGTCGTTACAGAACAACTCTTGTTAAAATTAAATTTTAACCTAACATTATCATTGAATGCCTTATAGTCAAACCGTGAAACTTAATTCACAAGGTGTTTGTATTTAACATTCCCATAAATTACTATCTACCCATCCCTTTTTCTAAGAAGGTAGATTTCTTATAAATCAGCAAACTATAGTAAATGCTCATAAACTGGCCGAGCATAATTAATCAAACAATAAATGAGAATAATTGAATATTATCATTTCCTAAAAAACAAACTTATCATAAATAACTATATCAACTTATGAAAATTACATATTCTATAGAATATATTCCTATGTAAAATTATTTCATTTGCCAATATCGAAAACGATACTGTGTTGGTTTGCTCTGTTCAAGTGTTTAGAAATCCCTACCGATACTATTGATGGAATCTCAATTTTATATCATTTTGATTGTGACAAACTATATAAATAAATATTTGTGTGTACTAATCAATTATGCAGGAGATTCATTACAGATTCGCATTCAGAGTATTTTGAAGCTGATAGTCCTTTGTCTAGAGTCTTTATATTATTTAGAAATATGTTAAAATCTATCCTGAAATGATATATATATATATATGTATGTATGTATGTATAAAAACATACACACACATACACTACCCTGCACAATAGGTTGAAACAGCCGGCTGAATGAGATCATTCAACTGTTTGATTGCTGAAACTATTTTATAGTTTCACAATGTTCAGCCGGTTGAATGAGATCATTCAGTCGTCTGAATGCTGAAACTATTCTGTAGTTTCATAATATTCAGCCGGCTGAATGACTTTATTCAAACGGCTGAATTAGGTGAAAAATATCCTATTTCTTTGTTGTTATCGATTTTTAAATTTTAGAAGGCTGAATAAATCCATTCAGCCGGCTGAATATTCTCAATGGCTATTTTTTATGAAAAGACACTTCTCTTCATCGAAGAGAAACATCTTCAAACCAACAGTTGCACTTGTTTCTTTTCATTATTACCTTTCAACAATGGTTGCAACTTTTTAATCTCTATAAATAGATTTTAGAATTCAACAAACAAAAAGAACAATTGATTTTAATATTCTTGAATTCTTATCTCTTATTATCTATTTTCAAACTGCACTCAAACTGCTTACAATCTCTGATTGTTGATCACTCTATCTTCTACAATTCTCAAGCACATTACACTACATATCATAAAGGAGAAGATTATAGGAAGATTGTACTAAATTGACTTATCAGTGCTATTCAAAGAGCACACTATAGTCAAATACTTTTGTTATTTGTAAAGAAGTCCTGTTCGGTTGCTTAGGCAGTAGAAGTCCCATTCGGTTGCTTAGGCGGTGGAAGTCATGTTCGGTTGCTCAAGCGGTATAAACCTATTCCTCCAGGTTAAGTGAGGGTTGCTAGTTTAAATCCAGAAGGAGTCTGGGACTGGACATAGAACAAGAGTTCGAACTAGTATAAAAATCTCTGGTGTCATTTACTTTAGTGCTTTTACTATTTACTTACTTATTCCGCACAAGTAGTTTATCCATATTACATGATCCTATAGCACAAGGACTTTCATTTGGTATCGGAGCAAGGCCTTCATATAAACGTAACATAGTTATCTGATATTATTTTAGTATGGAAAACAACACCAGCACTGTTTCTAACACTACCTTTACAGAAGGTCAATCTACTGCACGACCACCTCTACTTAATGGAATGAACTATAACTATTGGGCTACTAGAATGAGAATCTATATAGAAGCAAATAGTTATGATAACTGGAACATTATGCAATCTGAATATATTATTTCTACTACTGAATATTCAGCATGGTCTAACACGCAAAAATTAGATGCTAATGCAAATGCTAAAGCTATGAATATGTTATATTGTGCATTAGACAAAAATGAGTTTAATAGAATAAGCATGTGTAAAACTGCTCATGAAATTTGGCGTACACTCAAAGTTACACATGAAGGAACTAACAAAGTCAAACAAAGTAAAATTTATATGCTCAAAAATCAGTTCTAGAATTTTAAAATGAAGCAAGATGAGACTATCAATGAAATGTACTCTAGATTTCAAGATATATATCATTCTTTGATAGCATTAGGAGAAACTTACATAGATTTTGATATTGTTTCAAAAATCCTCAACTCACTAACGATGAATGGGAACGACAAGTCTTAGAAATCGAAGAAGCTAACAACATTTCGACCATAAAACCAGAAGAGTTGATTGGAAATCTAATGTCTTATGAAATTAATCTCCAGGAAAAACGAATATAGGCTCAAGATAAGAAAAATATAGCATTACAAGCAGAAAAGGATGAACCAGGTTCAGATGAAGAAGATATGGCATTCATTGCTAAAAATTTCAAAAAGTTTTTGAGATTTAGAAAGAGCAACAAATTTAGAAACAACAAGAACAACTCCAGCAACAATAACAACACCAACAAACCATCATCATCTTCTTTAGAATGTTATGAATGTCACAAGAAAGGTCACATCAAGAAAGACTATCCTGAGAAAAAGAAAGACAAGTATAAGCACAAAAAGGACAGATTCAAGAAGAAAGCTTTCTCTGTCACATGGGACGATAAAGAATCATCTTCATCATCAGAAAGTGACTCTGACAGTGATTCAAAACAAGCCAATATTTGCTTTATGGCCACAAAAGATGAGGTAAGTGATCTAACTTTTAATGACCTTTTGGAAATAAATTCAGAATTACTTGACAAACTAAAAAGCAAAAATAGAAAGTACAAAGAAACTCTTGAAAAATTGAATAGAACTGAAATCGAAGTAGAAATGCTAAGAGATGAAAAGAAAATTTTAGAAGAAGAACTCCAAGTTATTCAAGAATCTTGTTCTAATATGACATCTTAACTTTCTCTACTAAGTCAAGATATAGAAACTTAAAAAGATAAGAATGATGCTTTATTAATTGAAAATCATGACCTTAAATCAAATATCAAGATTTTAGAGTTAGATAACTCTAGATTTAAAACAAAGTTAGAAGACATTACTAAAAATGTTTCTAATTTTAATAAAGGTAGAGAAAATCTTCCCAAAATTATAGAAAATTCTCAAACTGTTTCAAATAAAAGAGGACTAGGATATAAACAATCCTCTAAAATTATTCCAAAGAAAAAGAATTCTTCATATAAAAGGAATAATAAAGTAGAAAAACCTAGTTCTAAAATTTCAAATTTTACTACATCAAGGGTTCCTAAAACAAATAATTCTTCAATTGGAAATAAATATATATAATCTTTTATAAAAACTTTTCATAAAAACAAAGATTTAGTTTTCAAAAGAAATTTTGAACCCTCTTGGGTTTGGCTTCCTAAAATTCTTTAATTCTATTTTTTGTAGGTACCATCCAAAAAGATAGGAAAATTAATACTAGACAGTGGTTGCTCAAAACACATGATAGGAATAAAGGGATGCTAACAAACATTAATTACTCAAATGGAGGTTCTGTCACATCTGGAGATAATTTCAAAGGATATGTCATCGGCAAAGGCGATGTGAGCAATGACGGTATATCTAATTCACCTCTTATTACAAATGTCTTATTAGTTAAAAATTTGAAGCATAATTTACTTAGTATCAGCCAATTATGTGACAAAGGATTCAATATTTCCTTTTCTGAAAATAAGTGTAGCATTTTTGATCAAAATAAAACTCTTATTTTTGAAGGTTTTAGAGATAAAAATATTTATGTTTTAAATATAAATATAAATCATAATACAAATATGTGTAAATATGATCCTTGGTTATGGCACAAAAGATTTAGTCATATTAATTTCAAAATTATAAATAAATTATCTAAAAATAATTTAGTAAAAGGTTTACCAAAAATGAACTTTAAAGTAAACAATATTTGTGATGCTTGTCAATTAGGAAAATTATCAAAATCGTCCTTTAAATCAAAGAAAAATATTTCTACTATACAACCACTAGAACTATTACATTTAGATCTCTTTGGTCCAACTTAAATTCAATCTATAAATCATAGTAAATATGTGTTTGTTATGGTAGATGATTTCTCAAGATATACTTGGACTATTTTCTTAAAAAATAAAAGTGATACTTTTGAAAATTTCAAGAATTTTGCAAAGAGAATTCAAAATCTCAAAAATTTAAAAATTAAAAATATTAGAAGTGATCATGGAGGTGAATTTGAAAATAATACATTTGAACTTTTTTGTAATAAAAAGGTAATTTACCATAATTTTTCTTTTTCTAGAACACCACAACAAAATGGAGTTGTAGAAAGGAAAAATAGAACGTTACAAGAATGTGCAAGAACTTTGTTAAATGGAAACACATTACCAAAACATTTCTGGGCAGAAGCTGTAGCAACTGCTTGCTATGTTCTAAATCGTGTTTCCATCCGACCTTTAACAAAACACATTCCATATGAACTTTTTCATCAAAGAAAACCAAACATTTCATATTTTAAAACTTTTGGTTCAAAATGTTTTATCTTAAACACAAAAGATCAGCTTGGAAAATTCGATCCAAAATCCGATGAAGGAATCTTCGTAGGATATTCATAACGAAGCAAAGCTTATCAAATTTTCAATAAAAGAACAAAAACAATCGAAGAAACACTTCATGTTTCATTCGACGAAAATTTCAAATTTAATAATAACTTTAAGGATGATGAAGATATACCTAAGACAGTTACAAATACGGTTACTCAAAATAATTTTGAAGAAGATGAAAACATTGTTCATAATGAAAATGAATTAAGATCTCCTCCTAGGATTTTACGAGATCACCCAGTAGAAAATGTCATAGGAGAAATTGATTCACATGTTAGAACTAGAAATCAACTTAATCAAATGGGTCATGTAGCTTTTCTTTCCAAATTGAACCTAAAAGTGCAAAAGAAGCATCTACTGATGACTATTGGATTATAGCTATTGAAGAAGAACTAAACTAGTTCGAACGAAACGAAGTTTGGAAACTAGTTCCTAGACCAAGTGATCAAACAGTCATTGGTTCTAAATGGGTTTTCAAAAATAAAGCAGATGACCAAGATAATATAACTAGGAATAAAACTAGATTAGTTGCACAAGAATATAATCAAGAAGAAGGAATTGACTACGAAGAAACATTTGCTCCAATTGCAAGACTTGAAGCAATACATATCTTACTAGCCTTTTCATGTTTTCATAATTTCAAACTGTATCAAATGGATGTAAAAAGTTCTTTCTTAAATTGTTATATAACAAAAAATGTTTTTGTTGAACAACCTCAACTATTCACACATGAAAAATTTCCAGACCACGTCTATAAACTTAAGAAAGCCTTATACGGTCTAAAAAAAGCACCCCGTGCTTGGTATGAACATCTTAAGAGCTATCTAGTAGATTCTGGTTTTGAAATTGGGAAGGTTGATCAAACTCTTTTTATTAAAAGAACTAAAAAGGATATTTTAATTATTCAAATTTATGTAGATGATATTATTTTTGGCTCTACAAATGAAAAATTATGTCAGGAATTTTCAAAAATAATGACCAAAGAATTTGAAATGTCACATATGGGAGAATTATCTTACTTTCTTGGATTACAGATTAAACAAATAGAAAATGGAATTTTTATTAATCAAGAAAAATATTGTAATAATCTAATTAAATGCTTTAATATGGAAAATACTTCTGCTAAATCAACTCCAATGAGTACAACAGTTCATCTCGATAGAGATGAAGATGGAAAAAGTGTTGACCAAAAATTATATCGAAGTATAATTGGATCATTACTTTATCTAACTGCTAGTAGACCTGACATAATGATGAGTGTTTGTTTATGTGCACGATTTCAAGCAAATCCTAAGGAATCACATATGCAAGCAGTAAAACGCATATTGCGTTATCTAAGCAAAACCAAAGATTTTGGAGTTTTCTATCTGAAAGAATGTCCTTTCGAGTTAGTTTCATATAGTGATGCTGACTTTGGAGGATGTCGGACGGATCGAAAAAGTACTAGTGGGACTTGTCACTTCATTGGACAATCCTTAGTCTCTTGGTTTAGCAAGAAACAAAATTGTGTTTCACTCTGAACTTGTGAGGCAGAATATATTTCTGCTGCTTTAGCTTGTGCTCAGGTCATTTATATGCAACAAACACTTCAAGATTTTGGTGTTAACTTATCTAAATCAACATTTTTTTATGATAATCCTAGTGCTATAAACTTATCCAAAAATTCTGTCAATCACTCACGAACTAAACATATTGACATACGTCATCATTTTCTTCGTGATAATATTGAAAAGGATTTAGTCAGACTAGAATTTGTATCCTCTGAAAATCAATTGGCAGACATATTTACAAAACCCTTAAATGAAAATATCTTTATAAAATTAAGAAGAGAATTAGGAATTATTTCCATCAAGGATTTATAATTTTTTTTAAATTAATAATAATAATAATTTTTTTTTTCAAGACTCGAACTCGGGATCTCTTACTTGAAAATCTGCTGCTTTACCACTACACTACTCTTTTCTTCACATCTATTTTTGGTTTGCATTCTATTTTTATTGTTTATTTTTTTACCATACAATTTTTTCTTCAACCAATTTTTTCTCTAGTTCTTAAAATCCTAACCACCAATGTTCTTTCTATTTATATGAAAGTTTACATATAAATACCTCCAATCCTATTCTCTCTTTTGCATTCAATTAAAATAAACATAGTTTCAACTCTCCTACTAAAAAAATGTCTTACTAGCATAATTCTAAATCCTCTGCTCTATCTTATTCTTCTCCTAGTTCGGGATCGGTGAATTTGCCTACTCAAACACCGATTTATGAACTAGTACCAATTGTTCCTCCTTCCACTCACACAGGTTATACTCCACCTGGTAAAAGAACAAGAAGGTCTCTATTTTTTGTTTCACCATCTACCAAAGAAAAATAGATGACATTCATCATTACCAAAGGGAATCGCTGGAATTACAACGCGAACTTTATTATGAACAAAAAGTTAACGCCAAGCGTTTAAGCTTTTTAGAACAAGTCGCATTGAAATTCTATAGATCGTCATCCAAAAGCACGGTACATCAACCGTCTCCTGTTTGTTCTCCATCCCGACGCAATACTTGGGAACTATCGCCACAACATCCACCAATATCTCCGAATTCATGGGAATGCAACAATAGATGGTCACTACTCAGGCCATATCAAGCGAACATAAAAATAGAACTAGATAAATATCACACTCCAAGCTCTTCTTCCAATTCTTTTTAAAAAAAATTGATTGCTTTGTTAATATGTAATCTTGTTTGTTTATTTAAATATTCATATTGTTTCTTTAATAATATATCTTGTTATAAAGACTACCATAAGTTTTCATAGAATTCAGCCAGCTATTTGTAACACAACAGACGGCTGAATATTATCCAGGAAATATTTCCCCCAGATTCAGATGGCTAAATTTTTTAAAACAGACGTCTGAATTAGTTCAAAAATGAACTATTTTCTTATGGGAAGTAATTCAGATGGCTGTTTACTGTTATTCAGCTGGCTGAATTCTTCCTGAGGCATTTTTTAAACTAGGTCCTACAAATTTTTCTACCCATATTACCCTTGCTTTTCACCTACCTATAAATTCATCTTTTCACCTTTTAACCATTCACTTCAGAACCCTAGCACAACTTTCTCATATTTTTCACCTTTTACTCCTCTTTTTAACTCTCTAATTGCTCCTAGATCAAAACGAACAAAGGAATCCACCGCCTGTCCTTCCGAAGATCAGATTCGTCAATGGCTCTGGAATGATGTTGCAGTCTCCCGTTTCAATTCCACGAAAAATTCCAATATCTTTGAAGGAGCCTTCATGAAGTTCCTTGATTTCATGGCCTACTGAATTAGAGAATTGGCCGAGCAATTCCACTTCGATAATCTCATAGGGTATGCTCCCAATAATGTTAAAATTAATCATCTTTTGATCAAACTCTTTCTTGCAAATCTGAATCTAGACCACCATAATCCTCAAAATCGACAAGATTGTGTTTGTTCTATAGTTTGTGGCACTAAAATTTTCTTGCCTTTACAAAGATTAGGCAATATTTTAAATTATCCATTTCAAGGTGTTGATATAGATGATATTGAAGTTCATATGGATCATAGAGATGAAGTTTCACATCATTTCTTGTCCGTTCAACTTACCGATTTAAGTGCATTAAAATCTAGCACCTTAAGGTCACAAGCGCATCTTCTTCACCTTGCCTTCATTCGCTCTCTACAACCTCGAACGGGAAGTTATGAAAAAGTCTATAAAAGAGATTTTCAAGCCCTCTATTCAATCTACTCCAACCAACAAGTAAATTGGGGCAAAATCATTTTAGATGAATTTCAAGACATCACAATCCGAAGAAAATATAAGACCATTCATTATGGTGCTTATATTATGCGTATCCTTCTCAACTTCGGCATTCCAATGCCCGCCTCCGAGTTTTCAAGCATTAGTGAGTTAGGCGCAAAAACTTTAGGATCGATGGGTCTTCCTTACCGGCCTCCTCCATAACAAATCATTTCTTTTCAACAATGGTCTCACAATATTCAACAAGTTATTCCTTAAACTTATGACACTAGTATTGCCTCTTCTTCCCATACACAACATGAAGAAGAAGAAGAGGATGATGACTCCTTCAAGTTGTTAGCCCGAAAACTTCCTTGAGACAAGCTATCATCACTCTCTCCCGAAATCAATCCAAACTTCATCGGGATATTAAGACTCTTGAAAAGAAGACATAATAGAAATTCAACTCCATAAAAGGTTTTCTTAATAAAATATGAGATAAAATTTCTTGCTCTGGTTCAACATCCACCGAAGTTCAAAACCCATCTCCATTTCAATGGTCATCTTCCAGTTCATATTTCGATGATGATGAGCCTTCTCTCTCTCTTCCTAGTTTTAATTTTTTTTTTTTGAATTTCTACTTTTTTGTATCAAACTTCTATGATGCTCTATCTAGTTATTTATATAATGTTGTATGAATATTGTTATTCTTCTTTAGTAATGACATCTTGAGTAAGAGTTATTTATATAATCTAATCTTTGTTTAACAAATGATTCTGTACATATAGTTTATCTTTCTTTTTGTCAATGACAAAGGGGGAGAAAAGTTAGTTAAATATTTGTGCATATTGACAGGAGGAGTAGCAATGCTAATGTAAGTTTTTTTTATGTAAATATATTATTTATACTTATATAGTTGTCATCATCAAAAAGGGGGAGAATGTTGGAATCTCAATTTTACATCGTTTTGATTTTGACAAACTATATAAATAAATATTTGTGTGTACTAATCAGTTATGCAGGAGATTCGTTGCAGATTCGCATTTAGAGTATTTTGAAGCTGATAGTCCTTTGTCTAGAGTCTTTATATTATTTAGAAATATGTTAAAATCTCTCCTAAAATGATATATATATATATATATAAACATATACACACATGCACTACCCTGCACGATAGGCTGAAACAGCCGGCTGAATCAGATCATTCAGTCATCTGATTGCTGAAACTATTTTATACGTTCACAATATTCAGCTGGTTGAATGAGATCATTTAGCCGTCTGAATGCTGAAACTATTCTATAGTTTCACAATATTGAGCCGGCTGAATGACTTTATTCAGACGGCTGAATTAGGCCAAAAATAGCCTATTTCTTTGTTGTTGTCGATTTTTAAATTTTAGAAGGCTGAATAAATCCATTCAGCCGGTTGAATATTCTCAACGTCTATTTTTTATGAAAAGACACTTCTCTTCATTGAAGAGAAACATCTTCAAACCAATAGTTGCACTTGTTTCTTTTCATTGTTACCTTTCAACAATGGTTGCAACTTTTTAATCTCTATAAATAGATGTTAGAATTCAACAAACAAAAAGAACAATTGATTTTAATATTCTTGAATTTTTATCTCTTATTAACTATTTTCAAACTGCACTCAAACTGCTTACATTCATTGATCGTTGATCACTCTATCTTCCACAATTCTCAAGCACATTACACTACATATCATGAAGGAGAAGATTATAGGAAGATTGTACTAAATTGACTTATCAGTGCTATTCCAAGAGCACACAATGGTCAGATACTTTTGTTATTTGTAAAGAAGTCCTATTAGGTTGCTCAGGCGGTAGAAGTCCTATTCGGTTGCTTAGGTGGTAGAAGTCCTGTTCGGTTGCTCTGGCGGTGTAAACCTATTCCTCCGGGTTAAGTGAGGGTTGCTAGTTTAAATCCAGAAGGAGTCTGGGACTGGACGTAGAATGGGAGTTTGAAACAGTATAAAAATTTCTGGTGTCATTTACTTTACTACTTTTACTATTTACTTACTTATTCCGCATAAGTAGTTTATCCATATTACACGATCCTATAGCACAGGCACTTTCAACTATGGCGACCTATGTACCGACCAGAATTCATAAACCACTCATCAGACCAATAAACACAGTATAAATTTTTTTTATAGTACTAACAAATATGCTCTCATATGTATAATAATCTTAACTCATGCTAGGGCATTTCATTATTCCATCTCTTAATGAGTTATACCCACAAAAGCCAAGGTTCTCGCTTAACCTTCAACTGCGATGCCACATGTAACGACTCGCCTTTTCGACCCCCAAATGTCGACACTAATACATCCACAGTATTCATATGCCGAGCACCTAAGTGTGGAATGACGAATTGTTAGAGTAAAATAAAAAGAAAAGGAAATAGAACAAGGAAGAAGGAACATAATATCAGAATCTCACAACGGAACGATCATATATAGTATCAAAAGACTATATAAACTGTCATCCTAAGATACAAAGTTTTTCAGAGTTACAGTAATCAACCCTGACAGTTATAACAATCTGTTCTATGATACATACAAAGTAATGAAGCAGAAATAAATACTACGATAGGTAGAACTCCAACTCTTCTCCAGAATCTTCAAAGCGTCCAAAGCTAAATTTGAAAACATATACGAGATTGACCCAAGCATTATAAGAAAATAACATCCGGATCAGTCATGTAAACCAGCGTGAGAAAACTTAAGAAATATGAGTGATAAGTAAAACTAACCATTAAGACCGTATCGATTCCTATAACCCACCGTTCATTAGGTTTAATATGTAGTGATATGACAGATAATGTCTAGGGTAGAGCACATAAGTCATATCAAATAGTTGCCGTGTGAATGCGAAAACAATAATAGGTATACAATCAATACCGCTAAGGCATGTTCGCATAATGGATTTCCGTGAAGATCTCCTTGGATCTAGCCAAATCCAAACTCCATGACATAGATCAGAAACTACCTTCCGAGCAATGAATATCTCTAGATGGGATATACTCTAAGGTAAACATAACTGGACCACTCTCGGTGTGTGATCCGAGCCATACCAACTCCCGCTAGCAACAATTGACAAGCATCTATAGAGATGGAGTTGATATACCCTTGAGGTTGCTAAACACCCCTGGCCATGCCCCTTCTCTATTTTCTATCATTTTCCCAATGTCGGGGCTACATTCGGCATATCTCACATGAGTCTTCATCACTCGAACAAAATAAGAATCCCCAAATGGATTCCTTCATCTAGAATAGAATAAAAATCCCCAAATGGATTCCTCCATATCGAATAGATCATGAATCCCTAAATGGATTCCCCCATCTCGAACAGATCATGAATCCCTAAATGGATTCCCCCATCTCGAACAGATCATGAATCCCTAAATGGATTCCCCCACCACAAACAGATCATGGATGCCCAAATGGATTCCTCTATCTCGAGCAAATTATGAATCCCCAAATGGATTCCTCTATCTCGAACAGATCACGAATCACTACATGGATTTGAGCATCTTGAACAGATCTTAACCCTCCACATAGGTTCCCTACATAAGTCCTCCAACGAATGCTAACGCCGTCCTCTCTCTTGGAGTACTCCTCAAGATAGACAGTCCCACATGATAACATCATTTAAAATGTTAATGCTGACCTTTCCTTTGGACTTAACCTTACAATTGACAATTCAACTCTATAACAATCCAATTCTCAACCGCTTCCAGAATATAGCGTGTATATGGTTTTGAAGTGGTTTCAGGTTCAAGTCATCTCATATAAGTACACTCTTTCCACTTACTGGACTCTCTAAAACCAATCGATGAATTTTCGGTTAACTCAATTCCTATTCTCTCAGAAGTAAGCGAAAACTAGAGAAAATTCGTACCAATACTCCTCCCTAGGGTTTTTATTGGTATGAAATCACGAAGCCTTTCGATAAATTCTTAAGTCATATTTTGGTTAATTCGATAGTCGATCGATCGATTATCTCGTACAAGATAGGTGTTTCTAAATGGAAACCAAGTTTCGTTAAATAAACACACAAAACACTATAATCATCCAAAAGACATCAAGCCACACAAAGTATGATTAAGTTACTTAAGTAACTTCTAATCCCTTCCATTTAATTAATCCTTCTTATTAATTAAAACTACTTTATTAGTAAACTTCATTTACCTAATAAACTTCTAAATTTTCTATCTTTTTTCGAAAGATTCCATTACTTATTATTCAAAATATCCATTTTAAGGATCTAACACTTAAAACATTGTCACAACAAACCCAAAACCGTTTCGCTTTTGCTTATCTTTAAATCATCCCTAAGTGTAATAAAAAAGAGTTAAGGACGAATGTGATTAACACATTGTCACAACTAACCCAATCATTTTCCTACTTGTTACTATCTTTACAAACCTTTGTTTTAAAGATCTAAGTTCATATTCAGTCAAGTTCAGTATTGACTAGTTGACTATCAAGTTCTAAAGACGATTGCTTATACAAATCACGATTTGTACGCTTAACTCATTTCCGACATTCTCTACTTAACCATTTCTTGTTCAAGAGTGAAGCTAGGTAATTTTAGGCACTGGTTATTCCAAGCCTTTCCTAGACACCTCATTCTTAAATCTCACAAATGGATAAGTCTACCTCGTCGGCTTTTAGTGTTAAGTATATTATTAATGATTTCCGTAAATAATAAGGAATCAACTCGATTAACACTTTTCCAACATTTTCCACTTACTATTCATCGGTTAAGAGGGAAGCCCGACAGGTTAGAGCTCTATTACTCCATCCCTACTCGACATCAATCATAATGCTCACAAATAGATAAGATTACTTCGTTAGCTTATTAGTGTTAAGCATAGTTAATTACTTTTATAATAAGCAACTAAATAATTTAACCATTTGGCCATTAAGAAATTACTAGCCCCTTTCTAAACCTTTTGTTTTATAATCTAAAACAAGATATTTATATAAGATATTTCCAAGATATTTTTCTATATATTTATAAGATATTCATACTTCAAAATAATTATAATATGTTTTAGAACATTCCTTTAAAATATCACTTGAAAGTAACAAGCTTGAAAAATCATTAGAAACTTGAAAACGACATGTTTTTAACAAAATATATCTCCTTTGAAAATTCACAACTAATTATTATAAATTTATAAAAATCTCAAACTACTTTTAAAATATTCTAATAGGAGTTAAGAAATAATTTTAAAAAGAATGAAACAAAGCTCTTAAACTTGAAGTCTTCTTTGAAATATTTGAAGTTCAAAAATTAAGGTTAAACAGGGTAGCTTTGCACTAGTGATGTTTTGGACGTTTTCGAGATCTTACTTAACTTTTTACCATTCAATCTTTTACTAGCAACAAACATGCATATATAACAATATAAATATGGTGAGAAACCATATGGATCTCTCTACAAAGCTCCATAAAAATCGCCTACAAACAAGGTAATTCCAAACTGCTTCTATAGTGTCTATTGCTATAAGTACACTTCTAAATTTAAGTCAAATCTAAACCAAGGTCCATTTATTACCTATGTGCTTTGTTTAAGGTCTAGTTCCTTGTCATACAAGTCCATTCTAAGTTTTTTCAAGTCTATATACATGGATCACATATGTTACTTACTTTTAAAGTAAGAAGTTACAACCATTGTTTTTAACATAAGTTATCAACAATTCAAACAACTTTAACACAATTAAATACAACATATAAGTGTTATATTTTTCATCCAAAGTGAGGTGTTAACTCACCTTTAATCCAACCAAAACAAAGATCTAAGAACCAAATCCTAACCCCACTTGCAACCACTTTTCCTCTCCCTCCTCCTTGCCTTGCCCCTTGCTCCTTTGCCTCACCTTCCCTCCCAATGCTCATGGCCATCCTATGGTTTAGGAGTTTGGCTCCACTTTTTTATGTTTTGGCTTAGTGTAAGGGTTTCTAATATTATACTAAGCCTTGTGGCAAAGTTTGAAGTGATTCGGTGCTGATTTGCAACTCTTTCTTTTTAGAACATAGAGATGAAGAAGATGAAGATGCCATTAGAAAAGCTGGGTTTTGCTTAGGAATTTTTGTGATTATTTCCTAAGGGTATGCCCTCTCTTATATAGGCTTAGGGATGTGATGGGTAAAGACCAAAAATCCCTCAAAACTCTACTAGTATTAATTACTTCTATCATGACTACTTTATGCCACAATTGCTTAAGTGTTAAGGAGTTTCCATTAATGCTCATTTTCGTTTTTCACACCTAATTAGATAAGCTAGGAAGTTTCTTAGGGTTATTTCCATAAAATGAAATTTTTTTATTTCATTAAATTTATTTCCTAAGAAAATAAGTGTATGTAAAAAAAATCTGAATAACTTCTAACGGTTAAAAAGCTGTTTATCGATAAAATGATTTTCGGTCACATTATAGATATTTTTCCAAAGAATATATTTTTATAAACATTTTTCCACAATACATTTACCATCATAGCTTATGATTTAAAAGGGGGTTAAAATGCTTATTAAATCATTTTATTATCATTTAATCCAAGATTCAAATATTTAAATAATTCAGATATTTAAATACGAAGTGTCCGGAATTCTGGGTCCTTACATCAATTATTAACCGTACTACATGGATAGAGATTTTGATATTTAGTGGACTATAGTTGACCATGATACTAATCATATACAACCGAGGAGACTAATTCTCTATTGAATAATGATTCACTTCTATTGTTTTAACTCAGAACCAACTATAGTCGCTCGATGGATTGACAAGCCATGATTTAACTATAATCAAAGTGTAGTATTCACATTGAAGTTACCTAGTATTCTCAAGTCGATAGTACAATTTAACATTGTTACGCTGAGATTTCCTCTTTGACCTAGTTTTTATCGACCAATAGGAAACTCTCAGATGAGTCATTGTATGGTTATCCACTAACTACACGTACGTAACCCCTTAGTGTCCATAGCATCCATGAGTAATACATTGCTTAACATTTGGAGAGCGTTGCACACTCTAGTCTCAATAGATAAATCGATATCCTATTCTCGAAACATCTTGATTAGGAATATTTGAAAAAGTTATTTTATCTTGTGATTAATTATTCACGGCTACAACTATTTGCAATTACAATCAAATAACATTTCATTTAACGATTTCATATTTTATGCTTTAAAATAATTACTTAATTGATTGTCATATTATAACAAAGAATACAAAAGAAAACAAACCCGCTATTACGAATAATAATCGACTACAGAGTTAAATATATATAACAAACTACATAATTACCCATATGAAATACTAATAACTCTTTCAGCAGTGTCTATGGCTCCAGAAGTGTATGTGGATGTCATTTTTGGGAAATTTCGTATGTAGTGTGCCATATATACTGATGTAGTTTGAGATGTCCATGTACTTAGACATCTATGATATATATATATATATATATATATATATATATATATATATATATATATTGTTGATGCCAAAATGGGCATCAAAACCCAGTAGAATATAGTAGAGATAAAATGAAGAATGAAGTTAAAAAAGAGCAGAAATTATAAATGAACACACATAATTTATATAGTGGTTCGGCAATCTTGGCCTATGTCCACTTCATATGTTTATTGATATTCCACTTTATTATTATTACAAGAGTGTTTGGATCAGCTGGAATCCATTACTAAAAAAGTGAAGAATAAAAATGGCAGAGACTCGACAAAGAAAGCCGCCCCCTTTTCTCACGCCATGCTGCTGTATTTATAGGGGAAGACGTGCACGGATCAGACCGAAATTTTGGCAGAAGGTTCGGGAGACCAAGACGATGCGACCTAAAAATTTGCAGGCCCATTGGGGTCAATTAAAGGGATCGTTATCGATCCCTATAAATGCATCCAAATGGACTGTGATCCCTATGAGGGATACCTCATGATGTTAGCTACTTGTTTCCCAAATTTCGTGCAATTCTGATGTACGATTCGTGAGATATTACATTTTCCATGAAGTGGAGTTACTTGAATTCTGATTTTTGTCGATCCCTCTAGAGGGATAGGTACCGATCCCTCCAACTTGCTCCAACTGCCATATGATCCCTATGGGGTGTTCCACATGTCCTAATTAGCTTATACTCCAAGTTTCTTGTTGATAACATCTGTAAATTTTGAGTTATTGACCGATCATTGTTGCAATATGTAGTGAAAGCTGAATATGGACGATCCCTTTTATACCGATCCCTTTTATATCGATCCCTTTTGATAAGTGAAGTAATTTGCCCATAACTTGAGAATAAGAACTCCAAATGACTTGAAACTTGGAATGTAGCCTCATGGGGCCTTCCTTGTCACTATGTATAGATCTTACCAAGTTTGGGACATTAATTAAGGATATGTACCGATCCCCTAAGGAAAGGGATAGTCACTGAACCCTCGCCTAGGGGAGGCATTATTCCATACTTAGAATATTCTGGAGAGTCTATCTGTTGGCCTCGGTTGATCGTTGCTTCATATCATTGCATACGCTTGATCTTTGAGCCTAATAATCTCTCTCCAAGCCGTCTTCCTCGATGATCGCCCAGTCTAACTTGTCCAGTCGTTCTGAATATAGGCGGGTCAAAAGGCTGGATAACATATATATATATACGTTATATTTGACAGTTTTGCTATGAATCATTCTCTATTATCTGTTTTTTTACTTCCATGTTATTTCTTATATATTTTTTGATATGTGATTTACTTAGTCTTGACAACTCGTATATGTTGCTTGTATCGGGACGAGATACATATTATTTCAGATGTATTCAGGTATTGTAATGTATCTATATTGACCCAAAGTATTACATATAAGAGATTGCTTCTATCAAGCCCTTTGATCCGGGCTATCGAATGGTTATTACTCTCTGGTAACTTGGTCACTGGCACATGACGTCACACCCTTAAGTCTCATGGTTTTTATATTATTTAATCTCCCACTTTTCTTTATGTATATAATATATACAATATGATTTATTATAACATTTATAATTCATTAAGTGATATATATATATATATTCAGATGTAATCTTTTATTAATTAAGTGTTTTAATTAATATTAAATATAACTTTTGTATTTATGTAAATTTAAGACAATTTTAAATTTACTTATTTATAAGCTTACGAATACAATTTTAAACCAATTTTAAATCAAATTCATAACAAGTATAAATTTTAATTTTAATTTAGAACAACTTCGAATTAAATAATTTGTAACCTTTACAAATTAAAATTTGAATTTAAACCATGAAATTCATATTTTGTAACTCTTTATAAAATATTATTATACTAGTATATGCTTATTTCAATCAACCTTAAGTCTTAAAGTGTTTTTGAACCTTCCACAAGAGCATACCCTCAAAAACGGACCACTTCAATGAGTAAGGTCAAGACCAGGAGTGTGGAGGTTTAACGTTCCTTAATTAAGTAATCTTTTCACTCATTTTTCTTAGACACCCATCTAATTGGTTTTTCCTAGACTATCCTATGTGTTGGTTAATCATTCATATAAAGACAATGCGAGCTCTGATACCCTTGTTGCTCGAGCCTAAACTCTTGTAGGGTGGCATAGCAAGATCCCTCACGAGCAAGTTTTAGGTGTAGTCTCTCGACTCATATAACCATTTTGGGACGTGTAGGGGTAAGAGCCAATGATTTTCCATAGACCACATTATGGGAATACCTTAACACATTAGTCTAACCAAACCTGTCTTTTATACCGTTATTGGTTCAGGTGCATTATCACCATTAAAATAGTGAATTTCAAAAAAAAAATTCCCTTTATTAATTTGCACAAGATCGTATTTTGTATTTATACGAATAATAAGTTTATAATAAACCATATTTAGTATTTATTAATACAAGAGTTTGGAGTATATTCTCAATTTACTAATTTGTATTTGAGGTATTCATTTATTTATTGTTATTTAATGATAATATTTTATTGTTACTTTAATTTATTAATTTAATTTAATTTAAATTTATTATTTTATATTTGACAAGTTCGTATTCATAATACAAATAATGTAACAATGTTAAAAAAGTTCATCTAACCTATAGGTAATGTGGGAACATGTGTGTATTTAACTATTGTGACATAGGGTTAACAATCACATATATTGGTCATATGTCAATGATGTTTTCAAAGAAAATATATCTATACATGACGGTAGTTTCATCTACAATAATGAAAAACATGTAATATCTATGTGTGTCGATATATATATATATATATATATATATATATATAAAGTAGGTAAATATTAATAAGGCATTTTAGCCTAAAGAGTTCGATCCATGACCGCTAGCTTACACGTGTAAACTAAATACAACTTTATACAACTTAAATATTACATACTTTCCCACTTTCAGATCTACTTTCCAATTTTCTCTCTCCTTCATGAAAATACTCTTGCCGGTCGAAGATTATTGCTCCTACCTTGGATTCTTGTCCATGCCGTCCAGCAGCCCTCTTCTCCAGAAGCGCCTACTGCTGATTCCAAGTGCCCGGTAAAGTTTTGTCCCCTAATTTTTTCCGAAGTCAGTTTCATGTCCCCTAATTCTTTTCGAAGTCAGTTTCATGTCCATCACCGCAAGTTTACTAACTTGATCCATGCTCAGCTCCACTTGCTAAAATATTTATCCATTTCTCTCCCTTCAAATGCTCCATGTAGCAACTGTAATGGCGATTGTACTCAGCTTGGCTTCAAAGTTTACAGTCTGCCCTCTATCACACAAATAAGTTACAAGATCCTGCAATGTAACTACAGTTGTTAATACTGGTTATAGCTTGACATTTCTCCCGTATTTTCCGAGAATATTCGCATTCAAAGAAAAGACGCGAGTAACTTTCTTCTTCTACTTTGCACAAAATATAGAATTTTCATTTGAAATTACCCATTTTGCCTATCTATCCCTTGTAGGAAGTCGACTAAGCATTGATTTATAGGTGGTAAGAGCCATTTTAGGACAATTGGCTTTATCCCAAATAATTTTAGACCAGATAGTTTTAGGATGAAGTTTCCTTATTACTTCCCACACTGATTAAGTTGAGAATTCTGACCCATGTTTCCACGAACAAATATCATTTTATCTATCAAAGAAAAGAGGCAAGAATTCAATATGGCCCTTTAGTTCTTCATTACATAGGATGGAACCATACTGCCAAGTTTGATTATGTATAATAGAGTTCACTATGGGGTTAGGACATTCGTAGGTCGAGTACATGTCCCAGCCCATAGAATCAATAAGAGATCTACCATTGATCCAAGGGTCCTTCCACAAGTTAGTGTCTTTCCCACTAGCAAATTCTCTAGTGTAATTTTCAGCCAACTTGTCCCTAATTCTCAAAATAGCTTTCCATGTAGGGGAAGCATTATTATCAACTGCCATCTGCTAGAAATTACCTTTAATGTATATATGTCTCATCCACCTGGCCCACAAATCTTCATACTGTATAATTTTCCAACCTTGCTTTAAGGTGAACACACTTCTCATCTCCCTTAAGTTCTTAAGACCCACCCTTCCTCCGTTTTTCGGCCTACATACATCCTAATACTTTAATTTATGTGGACCTCCCTTCCAAATAAAGCCAGCACAAACTTCCTCTAATTTGTTAATAGAAGCATCCAGGAGCTGAACAGTCTGGAGCCAAAAATTGATTTTAGCTTGAATGACAATGTGAACAAGCTCAATTCTGCCAGCAAATGAAAGAAGTCTTGAGCTTCATCCTTGTAGTTTGGTCCTTATTTTTGTAACTAGTTCATTACATTCAAGTCTATAATTTTGTTAGAAGATAGGGAACCCCAAGGTATTTAAATGGTAATTCACCTTCGTCCACCCCCAAGATTGCTAGGACTTCCCCCTTGTTAGAAAAAAACTTATTGAAATAGCATTTAGTCTTAGTTTCATTCATTTTCAAACCCACCTTTTCTTCTAGGCTGTGAAAGATATCTTTGATGGTACTAGCAGCTTGTTACTTGATTTAATGCAGATAATCAAATCATCAGCATATAACAGGTGGCAAACACAAGGCTAGAAGTTCTGTATAGTCTGGAACAGCTTAATGGGACTAGCTAGCTCTATTTGGAGAGAAAAATACTCCATAGCTATCGCAAATAAATAAGGAGATAAGGGATCTCCTACCTTATTCCATGAGTACCGTTGATATGACCGTTTGGAATACCATACACCAGAATTGAGAAGGTAGGAGTAGAAATGCACTCTTTAATTAATTCAACAAACTTGGTGGGGAACCCCGTACTAGAGAGCATATGAATGATAAAAAATAATTTATCTTATCATATGCTTTATGGAGGTCAACTTTTAAGCCCAATTTATCTGCGCCATTCTTATTAAAATTTCTAATGAGTTCATGTGCCATTAGAGAGTTTTCAGAAATGCTTCAGCCTTTGATAAATGCACTTTGACACTCAACAATGAAATCTAGTAAGATTTTCCTGATCCTATTGCATATAATCTTGCTAAGGATTTTATAGATAACATTACAACAAGAAATTGGTAAGTAATCCCCAATTTTTGCAAGGTTATCTTTCTTTGGAATCAAGCAAATAAATGTGTGATCTATTTCTTTTAGAATTTTACCCGACTGAAAAGATTCCTGCATGGCTAATATTACTTGATGTTTCAGGACCCCCCAATGCCTTCGATATAACTCGGACCCTGGTCCATCTAGATGGGGAGTGGAATCACGGTGGATGGAATTCAGAGCATTCCAAATTTCGTTCTCAGTAACCTTCCCACTCAACATACGCCTCCCTCTAGTATTTATCAACCTTCTACAGTTAATTGGTGGTAAGTTACTTTCAGTATGCCCATTATAAAGCTCTATGTAGTATTTGATAGCTTCTGCTTACAATACTTGATAATTATTGCACTGACTGCTATCGTGTTAAGACATTGAAAGTTTATGTTAGAATTTCTTCTGATTGACATCTTATTGTAGAAAAATTTAGTGCATTCATCCCCCTCAGGTAACCACTTCTCTTTCGTCTTTTTCCTGAGTTCAATAGCGTTAATTTGTAGAGTCTCTTTGAGTTGGTCTTACACTTGATAATATTTTGTCCATGAGTCATCTTCAGAGACACCTGAGCCAATTTTAAGAAGATACTCTTCGCATTACTTCTACAACATAGAAATGTGATCATCCTTCCTCAGTCTACTTTTATTCCATTCCTTTAATGTTTGTTTAATGCATTTAAGCATGTGAAGGAGTTTGAATAGTTGATAACCATCTACAGTCTGACATTCATCGAAGTTAACCATCGTATTGTACCCATCAAGTAAGTGCCATTCATTTGCATATCTAAAAGGTTGGCCTTTCACTATAGAAGGTTTGTATATTAGTAATATGTGAAGAGGGCTATGGTCACTTGTCGAACTTGGCAGGATGTTAAATTTTATAACAGAAAATAAATTCATACAATCTGCATTAACTAACACTCTATCAAGTTTGCACATGATTTTTACATTCCCCACTTCTCCATGTAAATTGCATACCGAAGTGGATAGGCTCTACCGATCCAGTGGAGAGTGCATAGTAATTAACCTTAGAAAATTGGGAGACCTTTAATGTAAGCCCAACCTTTTTTTCTTCTATTTTTAAAACTGCATTGAAGTTACCTAGAACAATCCATATTCCGTTCATCATTGTAGCAACATTTTTAGGACTATTCCATAAGGTTGTTCTACTTGAGGCAAGATTGCTAGCGTAGACATATGATATGCTTAAATTAAGCCCATATGTATTTGTTGCATGTAGAGTGATCTGCTAGTCCTCCTTAAAAGGGATTTGAATATGCCAAATCATCCTATCCCACATGACAAGAATTCTACCCTTATTACCCAAATTATTATTATGCACGTGATCCCATTCGTTGCCTATAATATCTAGGAAAATTTTCATGCTATCATCATTGAACTTGTTCTCTAAAATGCCAATAAAAGAAGGTAACAGCGACCTTTTGAGATTAAAGAGGCATAATTTATAGGCATCTTTATTTAGTCCTCTTACGTTCCAATTGATTAAGGACATTTAGATTGAAGGGAATGGCTCCTAAATGTTCTAGGAGCATCCCCTTGCAAATTACTTCCCTTGTCTTTCCATTTTTTATAAATAAACTACTGCTCATAACTTCAATTTGGTTTAGTGTATGGTTTTCCTCTTTGGTGATTCCACCTCTGACATATCTAGATCAATGTGTAACTTATTCAAGTCTCCTGAATTTTCAGGGAGCTTCTTAGATGAACCTTCACCGAGGCCTAGGTCAACTGGCACCTCCTGATTATCCGCTTCAACCTCACTTTGGGTCGGGACTTTACCAGATGTTTTAGAACGTTCCTCCATCACCTGCTCTGCAGATGGGCTTACATGTGTTATGAATTGGGCTCTGTATATTTTGCTGATGCATATTAGTAGTACTACTTTGTAGTAGGAATTCCTCCACAGTCCTTGGTTGTTCTCCCTCTGGAGAAGGACTCATATTTTTGTTATGCCTGCTTTGGTCTGTAAGGTTACTTTTTTTACTATTGTTTTCTTTATGTATCCAAATCTGCCTTATAGGCTGCACTGTAACCTCACATTGGATATCCGAATGCCCAAAGCACTTACAATTCGTGCAACTAGGAGGGACATATTTGTTAACCCAAAAAATGGATCAACACGATTGAGTGTGAAAGCACCAGTCTTTTTCTAACAGAGCAATAATATAGAAAATAAATGTAAAAGGAGCAGAAATAGTAAAAATACAAGAAGATTTTTATAGTGGTTCGGTTGTTAATGAAACCTACGTCCACTTTATAACTTTCTTTTAACTGACCGCTGTTACAAATTGAATCGGATTACAATATGACCGAATCTTCTAAGTTAGATCAAGTCACAAGTACAAGAGTTCACTGGAGAATCACAGCGAACTCCTAGGTGACTATTGTGTGGGAGGAGAAGAGTGAAGAATTATCTCTACAGAGTTCCATCAGCTAGTCTAGAAGTTCCTATGTAACACCCCATATTTTTAGTAATATTATTTAGGATATTTAATTACCTAAATTAAATAAAATAATGTGATGATTATGAGATTGAGATTTGTGATTAATAAGGGTAGCCTTGCCATGATAACAAATGAACTAAAATAAAATGGTTAAGTATAATAGGTGAGGGAAAAATAGGAAAATGAGCATTCTAATACCCTAAACCCTTAGTCGTGTATCTTCACATTCAAATCATTTGCAAAAATTAAACAAAGAGGCCGGCCACCATTAGGAGCAACTAAAGGAAGATAAAAGAATCAAGGGGAAGCTTAATCAACTTAAATCCATTCAAATCTCCAACTCTTTAATCTCAAAAGCTAAGGTGAATAATGACTACATCTCATTTTTCTAATTGTTTTCAGTTTTAAGATGAATCTGAAGTATTTTGCATGATTATGCCATGTTTTTGAATGATTAATTGTTTATATATGCTTGTTGATGATTTATGCTTAATCATATAGGTTTTATGATATATTTTAATGTGAAAACCCTATTTAATGACATCCAAATCGTTGAAATTTCAAATATAGATCAGAAATGATATTTTAGAGCTGAGTTTCAATTTTCATAATTTTCTAAACTAATGTGGATTTTATATTAATTTTCTAGTGTAGAAAATGATTATTTGGGTTTTAAATTATTTAAGGCTAAATAATTAATATTTTGGGTCTGAAATTTATATATGTTAGAAAACATATTAAAATGATTATTTGGAATTTTTTTAGAATTTTCCTAAGTGTTTTCAAGAATATATAAAATTATATAAGGTATGGGACTTAAATGTTTTATATATTAATAAAAGGAGAAGGGGTATTTTATAAATAAATTAAATTATTTATTTCTGAAATATTGGTAGCACTTTTAGAAAAGAAAATTAGCAACCAATAATATTTTGACAAACAAGGCAGGTTAGTTGAAAAGGAATTCTTTTTAAAGTAAAAATTAGTTTTTACATGCTTTTAGCATGTTTCGCCACTTTCGGCATAGGGGTTCCAACCAAATACTGGCGCCTCTATGCCATCGAAACCAATGCACATAGTATTAATAACTAGGTACAGAGTGAATTGGACTAAGGCGGAAGACACTAGGTCGAGACCAAAGGTTCCGAAGGGGTCGAAGCGTGTCTTTGCTTTTAAATGAAAATGCGCCTGGTTTGCTTTTGACGGTATAGCTTTCGACTTGGTTTGCTTTCGACTAGGTCAGTGGTTTTAAAAGAATGGTTTTACGAGGTTGCACCTTTGTTTTAAGTAAATGCTTTTGTCGGGGTCGAAACCCCTTAGCTACCGCTTTTCTACTTTTCGACGCCAATGTTTCGGAAGGTATACTTTGCTTTTAAAACATAGCTGCTTCTTCATTGCTGATGCAAGCCAAGTACTAAGTCGTAACCGACTTAAGGAAATAGGTCTAAATCGTGACCGACTTAACATGATGGAAGATTTAAGTTGTGACCGACTTAACGGAAGTAAAGGCATAGGTCGTGACCGACTTAAGAGAGTGGAAGATCTAACTCATAAAGATGTGCGAGTTATCGAATATCTTAAGTCACCAGGACGACCTACCGACATAGGTCGTGACCGACTTAAGAGAGTGGAAGACCTAACTCGTGAAGATGTGCGAGTTATCGAATATCTTAAGTCACCAGGACGACCTACCGAGTTACTCAGTGAGAAAGTAGAGCAAACTGATGAAGTGTTAGGTCGTAAATGAGTTAACGAGTCAAGTGGTAAGTCGGCACCGAGTTATGACTTAACTAAGTCGTCAGAATTTCTTAAGTCGGGAAGAAGTATCTCGTAAGTCTTAAGTCGCTGGGGGTTAAGTCGCTGAAGGTTGGACCGTAGATTCTTATGCCGCTTTACCCTAAGCCGTTGATTCTTAAGTCGCAGAAAGATGCTGTTGTGTTGCTTTGTTAAGTCGTCATCTGTTAACTCATGGCATTGTTAAGTCGCTATGTACTAATGTGTTGTATTTCTTAAGTCGTATGTCATCTATTTCGTATGTCATCTATTTTTTAAGTCGTATATCGTCTGTATTTCGTTACTTTTAAGTCGTAAGTCATGTTGAGTCGTAAGTCGGAGGTTGTTAGGTCGGTGCCGACTTAGGAGTTGATGTATTTTCTGTTGTAAAGTTGAACGCCTATAAATAGGCCGAGTGTCACACTTGTATTTTTTTAAGTTGATTTGAAATAAAATTCTTGTTTGATTGCTTTGTGCTTTCATTTAAATTGGTAGTTGAGTGTAATCTCCTATCTCCTCTTTCGGATAATCGAGTGCGCTCGATTCAACGATTGTAGAAGCCGATTCGCGGAATCAAGTGCGCTTGATCAACGCTCGAAGAATTGAAGATCTTTGAACCCGGTATCGTGCGCGATCAACGAGTTCGGGATAGCTAGAATTCGGTATCTTCGGATCAACGAATTCGGGCATTTCAGTATTCATCAACTCACCGATTACTACTTTCATCGATCTACATTGTTTTGATTAATCCGCTGCGTCAGTTTTTGGTATCAGAGCTTGTTTTAGCCAATCATAGCTAAATCGAGTCTTGGAGCCAATCATCTTGAAGAAGTTTGAATCGAAGTGAAGATTTGAGGTTTCTTTTATCACGGCCGAGAGCAAGATGAAGTTGTTCGACTTTGTATTGAAGTTTGGAGATCGGATCTTATCATTTGGAGAAGTTGTGTTCATCGTGTTCATCGCAAAGTTGCAACAAAGTGGGAGTTTTCGATCCATTTCATTTTGGATCAAAATTTGAAAGGAGTTTGAAACTTGAAGTGTGAATTTTGTTTGAAGAGTTTGTGAAGTATTCAATCATGCCGCCGAGAAGAGCTAACCATCATCAAAATGTTGAAGATTTGTATTAGCGGGAAGATGCCGAGCAAATGGAGCAACGTATAAGTGACAAATTCAATGAGAAGTTGGATGAAGGCATTGGTAGGTTAGAGAAGCTTATGACGGAGATGAATCAAAACCGGAGAAGGGTTTCACCTGAATCTAATCACGAGAGAAGTAGAGTTTCACCACATTCCAATCATGGGAGAAGTAATGACAATGACCATAGAAGTGTGAGCCGAGACAGTTATAGAAATGTTGATGACCGAGATCGTGTTCGGAGGAATGTAGATAGAAGGGATGGTGGTAGACGTGAAGGGAGTAGAGATGTTGGTGGTCAGAATCGACATCGATATGCATCTGATTTTGAAGAGGAGTATGATGGTGGTAGTATTCAAGGAAGAGGTCAAGGAAGAAATTACTCTGAGTATGATTACAAATGGGAGTCGGGGATGAAGACTGAAATTCCTGAATTCAAGGGTGGTATGCAAGCGGAGGAGTTTCTAGATTAGGTAGCTAATGTTGAAGAAATTTTTGATTTCAAGGAAGTTCCAGAACATCGTAGAGTGAAATTGGTTGCTACAAGGTTGAGGGGTAGAGCTTTGGCATAGTGGCAGCAAACCAAACTTACACGTGAACGAATGGGGAAGTCAAAAGTTGAATCTTGGGAGAAGATGAAGAAATTGATGAAAGCAACGTTCTTACCTTACAATTATCAATCTTTGATGTATCAACGTTTGCAGAATTTGAGACAGGGCACGAAGACTGTTAATGATTATGCGGATGAGTTTTATCAGCTGATTGCAAGGAATGATATTATGGAAACGGAAGAGCAGCTGACATCTAGATTCATTGGGGGATTGAGAATGCAGATCCAGGATATGGTTAATATGTTCGATCCAAGATCTGTGGCAGAAGCACATCAAAAGGCGTTAGCTTGGGAGAAACAGGGAAGGCGTGGAGGTAGTGTGTTTACTAATTCCAACAATCAAGTGAAGGGTGTAAGTGGGAGTTCTAATGTTTCTAAACCTATCAGTAGACCAGTGGTGAAGGAGACTGAGAAGGTGAAAGTTAACAATGGTTTCAAATGTTACAATTGTCAGGAATTGGGTCATAAAAGCAATGAGTGTCCAAAGCCAAAGAAGAGAACCATGATTGCGGAAGTTGAAGATGAGGATGTTGATGGAGATTATTCTAGTCCCGTTGAGGAGGATGAACAGGATATTGCGTCAGGAGATGAAGGTTGTAATCTAATGCTGAGGAGATCGTGTTTGACACCGAAGCAGGAAGAAGCTAGTTGGTTGAGGAGTAATATCTTTCAGTCGACATGCACTATACTAGGGAAGGTGTGTAAATTTGTGATTGACGCAGGAAGCTGTGACAATATCGTTTCAACCGAGGCTGTGACAAAGTTGAAGTTGAAGACAGAGAAACATCTGAATCCATACAAGCTAGCATGGTTGAGAAAAGGAGGAGAAGTAAAAGTGGATAGACGAGTTCGAGTTCCATTCTCTATTGGGAAGAATTACAAAGACGAGATATGGTGTGATGTAGTAGAGATGGATGTTTGTCACTTACTTTTGGGAAGACCATGGCAGTATGATCGAGCAGTACAGCATGACGGTCAGACCAATAGCTACAGCTTTATGTTTGAAGGCACGAAGATTATCTTAGTTCCAAAGAAAAGACAACAAGGAGAAAGTAAGTCAGAAGAGATTGAAGAGCTGAAAACTTTATTATCTCTGAAGGAGTTTGTTAAGGAGGTTGAGGAAGAGCCAGAAGTATTCTTGTTGATTGGGCGTGAGAGCAGTGAAGAGGTTGAAATTCCAGAAGAGCAAAGCCCGTTTTGAAAGAATTTGACGATGTATTTCCAGAGGAGTTACCAATGGAGTTACCACCGTTGAGGGATATACAACATCAGATAGATCTTGTTCCGGGAGTAGTGTTGCCACATAGACCACATTATCGAATGAGTCCGAAGGAACATGAAGAGTTGCGAAGGCAGGTAGAGGAATTTCTTGAACAGGGGCATGTGCAGGAGAGTTTAAGTCCTTGTTCTGTACCAGCTTTATTGGTACCCAAAAGGGATGGAACGTGGAGGATGTGCACTGACAGTCGAGCATTGAATAAGATTACTGTGAGATACAGATTTCCGATGCTGAGGCTTGATGATTTACTGGATCATATCAGTGGGTCCGTAATCTTTTCTAAGATTGACTTGAAGAGCGGTTATCATCAGATTCGCATTAGACCAGGGGACGAATGGAAGACAGCATTCAAGACGAGGGAAGGGTTGTATGAATGGCTGGTAATGCCGTTTGGTCTATCGAATGCACCAAGTACATTCATGAGGGTGATGAACCAGATTTTTAGGCCATACATTGGGAAATTTGTTGTGGTTTACTTTGATGATATTCTGGTCTATAGTGCTAGTACAGAAGAGCATGTTCAGCATTTGAAGAAGGTGTTAATTATTCTTCGTGAAGAACAATTCTATGCTGCTACGAAGAAGTGTGTTTTTATGGAGAGGTGTGTTTTATTTCTGGGGTATGTTGTGTCGGAAGAAGGAATACAGGTTGACCAAAGTAAAGTCGAAGCTATCAGAGATTGGCCGCAGCCTAAGACAATAACGGAAGTTCGTAGTTTTCACGGGTTGGCTTCATTCTATCGAAGATTCATTCCACACTTTAGTAGTGTGATGGCACCTATTACAGATTGTATGAAGGGTAAACAGTTTTCATGGTCGGAGGAAGCAGGGTATGCTTTTGGGAAGATCAAGGAGTTGCTGACATCTGCACCAATTCTAGTATTACCAGATTTTCAGTTGTTGTTTGAGCTACACACTGATGCGTCAAAGGTTGGGATTGGAGGGGTGTTGAGTCAGAAGGGGCGTCCTATTGCATATTTCAGTGAGAAGTTGTCAGGAGCGAAGATGAGATACAGTACATACGATGTGGAATTTTATGCTGTTGTGCAAGCTATTAAACACTGGAGACATTATCTATTTCAGAAAGAGTTTGTTCTGTATACTGATCATGAAGCGTTGAAGCATTTACAAGGGCAAGACAAGATTTTAGCAAGACATGCATCGTGGATTGCATATCTACAACAGTTTACTTTTGTTGTTAAACACAAGTCGGGAGTGACGAATCGTGTGGCTGATGCTTTGAGTAGGAGGAGTCATTTATTGACAACAATGAAGGTTGAAGTGACGGGGTTTGATATGTTGCCAGAATTATTTTTCGATGATCCTTACTTTGCCAAGTTTGTTGATAAAGTCAAGGAGGGAGAGACGGATGAGCTCGTGATGGTAGACGGTTTTCTGTTCAAAGGAAATCGATTGTGCATACCTGATTGTAGTTTGAGAATGAAGATTGTAAAAGAGCTACATGAAGAAGGACATGTTGGGAGAGACCGTACATTCCAGTTGATTTCACAGTCTTACTTTTGGGCATCGATGAGGAAAGAGGTGGAGAGGTTTGTGGAGCGTTGTCATATCTTTCAGGTTTCGAAAGGAATTGCGACTAATGCTGGTTTATATATGTCGTTACCTGTACCAACTAAACCATTGGTTGATGTGAGTATGGACTTTGTGTTGGGGTTGCCGAGAACACAGCGTGGAAACGATTCCATTTATGTGGTGGTTGATAGATTTTCGAAAATGGCACATTTTATTGCTTGTAAGAAGACGGCGGATGCTGTTCATGTTGCTCAGTTGTTTTTCAAGGAGATATATCGACTTCATGGATTGCCAGAATTTATTGTGTCGGATAGGGATACTCGTTTTCTGAGTCATTTTTGGCTAAGTTTGTGGAAGATGGTGGGAACGAAGTTGAATTTTAGCAGCGCTTACCATCCACAAACTGATGGACAAACGGAGGTGGTTAATAGATCGTTGGGGAACTTGTTGAGATGTCTTGTGCAGGACAATCTGAAAAGTTGGGACATGAAGTTATGTCAAGCAGAGTTTGCTCATAATCATGCGGTGAATTGTAGCACAGGTTTCAGTCCATTTCAGATAGTATATTCAAGCTTACCGAAGGGACCATTGGATTTAACGGTAGTACCACAATCAAAGAAGACAGTTAAGAAAGCTGCTGATTTTGTTGATGGATTGGCGGAATGTCATAAATTCGTTCAGAAACGATTGGAGAAAGAAAATGAGAAGTATAAACGTTCTGCAGATTTGAAACGAAGGAGTGTTGAATTTCATGAAGGGGATATGGTATATGCTGTGTTAACAAAGGATCGTTTTCCAGTGGGTGCGTATAACAAGTTGAAAGCCAGAAAAATTGGTCCTGTAGTAATCGTAAAATGGATTAACGAAAATGCTTACAAGTTGAAGCTACCAAAGGATGTGTACACGTCTGACGTATTCAATGTTAAGCATCTAGTACCTCATCATGGGGATGAGTGTGTCATGGAGAAAGAAAGTGCAAATTCGAGGACGAATTTCTCTCAACTAGGGGAGGATGATGCAAGCCAAGTACTAAGTCGTAACCGACTTTAGGAAATAGGTCTAAATCGTGACCGACTTAACATGATGGAAGATTTAAGTCGTGACCGACTTAACGGAAGTAAAGGCATAGGTTGTGACCGACTTAAGAGAGTGGAAGACCTAACTCGTAAAGATGTGCGAGTTATCGAATATCTTAAATCACCAGGACGACCTACCGACATAGGTCGTGACCGACTTAAGAGAGTGGAAGACCTAACTCGTGAAGATGTGCGAGTTATCGAATATCTTAAGTCACCAGGACGACCTACCGAGTTACTTAGTGAGAAAGCAGAGCAAACTGATGAAGTGTTAGGTCGTAAACGAGTTAACGAGTCAAGTGGTAAGTCGGCACCGAGTTACGACTTAACTAAGTCGTCAGAATTTCTTAAGTCGGGAAGAAGTATCTCGTAAGTCTTAAGTCGCTAGGTGTTAAGTCGCTGAAGGTTGGACCGTAGATTCTTATGCCGCTTTACCCTAAGCCGTTGATTCTTAAGTCGCAGAAAGATGCTGTTGTGTTGCTTTGTTAAGTCGTCATCTGTTAACTCGTGGCATTGTTAAGTCGCTATGTACTAATGTGTTGTATTTCTTAAGTCGTATGTCGTCTGTTTCGTATGTCGTCTATTTTGTAAGTCGTATATCGTCTGTATTTCGTTACTTTTAAGTCGTAAGTCATGTTGAGTCATAAGTCGGAGGTTGTTAGGTCGGTGCCGACTTAGGAGTTGATGTATTTTCTGTTGTAAAGTTGAACGCCTATAAATAAGCCGAGTGTCACACTTGAATTTTTTTAAGTTGATTTGAAATAAAATTCTTGTTTGATTGCTTTGTGCTTTCATTTAAATTGGTAGTTGAGTGTAATCTCCTATCTCCTCTTTCGGATAATCGAGTGCGCTCGATTCAACGATTGTAGAAGCCGATTCGCGGAATCAAGTGCGCTTGATCAACGCTCGAAGAATTGAAGATCTTTGAACCCGGTATCGTGCGCGATCAACGAGTTCGGGATAGCTAGAATTCGGTATCTTCGGATCAACGAATTCGGTAATTTCAGTATTCATCAACTCACTGATTACTACTTTCATCGATCTACATTGTTTTGATTAATCCGCTGCGTCAATTGCTTTTGAAAGGTTAGTTTCAACACCATCACTTCTTTGCTTAGGAAATGCTTTCGAAAGAGTGCTTTCGACTTAAATGTTTTATGACCATTTTTCTCAGTTGAAGGTAAAACCCAAATGGTTTCGAAGGAGTTAATTTTTAATGGTTTCGAAAGGTGTTTCCAGATGTTTTAGTTGAACCCAAAGGCTTTCGAAAGGTTTGATGTTTTATTGCTTTCGAAAGGTTTTAAAGAATGGTTTTGAAGGGGTGGTTCCCAATGGTTTCGAAAGGTTTGAAAGGAAAGGTTTTCTAATGTATTCGAAAGGTAATGTTTAAGGTTTTGAAGAAGGATGTCTAAGGTTTAATGCTTTCGAAGGAATGGTTTTTCAACATTTTCGAAAGGAATATTGAATGGTTTCGAAAGGAATGTTTTGGCCTTTCGGCCTAGGTGAAAGAAGGGTTTTACTTGGTTTCAAAAGGGGTACTTTCAAAGGATTCAAAAGGGGTACTTTCAAAGGTTTAAATGTTTTCATCAACAAAGATTTGAGTAAAGTATATATAACATGGCAATGTGATTTTCAGTAAATCATAAAGTATATATTTTCCTTGGTTAAGTTTGGTTTAAAGGTTTTAAATCAATTTGAGATGAAAAGGTTTTCAAGGAAAATTTAAGGGAAGATTGCCCCAAGTAAAATGACTAAGATATTAGAATAACAGATGGGACTGGTATAGGGTCGCGCCATATACATTAGCTATTAGCCCCAGCAAATTTAGTCTAAAATTCCAATGTGTAAGGCTTTGTCACAGGTAAGACTAAAATTATGATTACACATAGAAGGGAATATATATTTGTATACATATAGGTTATTGGTGAGCCCACAAAACCATTAGGATCAGGTATCCCTAGGAGATGTTAAGTTATGGACAGACCCTCCAAAAGAGGAGTATTTAACAGATAGTTAAGGACAGACCATCTAGAAGAAGAGTGTCTAACGGGTGTTAGATTATTTTTTTATATTGTCTGGTAGGCTCGAGTCAGCCAAAGGTTAGTGGTTAGCCAATCAAAACTATAGTTTTCGGATAGATAGTTCATTTATTACCAGATATGTATGTTTACATAATAATGCTTTACAGTTTTAACCAGTTTTGGTTGTAGGATAAAGGCTTGTGAAAGATATGTTTTAAAATGATATTAATGAGGGGAAACCCGTTCCACTAAGTGGCATGCTCTCACTTAATATCAAATAACCAAGATGTATAGTATTATTCATACCAGGCTTTATGTCTGACTCGAAGTTTATGTTTTCCCCTTAAACTCTCGAGTGCTCAACATTGATTTGAGTAGGCTGAGGGTTGAGGTTTTAGTAGGTTGACAAATAAAGCTTTCGGAAACGAGCAGGTGGTTGACAGATAACTATTTAGGAGTTGTTGTTTTATTTTGTTTGATTCCGTTGTGTTGTATCTAAGACATTTATGTCTATATAGTACTCTGGTCAACCAAGGGGGCATCATCATATGTCACTCTTGGCATATTTATGTAATAATTATATTTTATCTGAACTTGGGAAACGATTATGGGATTATGTAATTTGAATGTGAAACATGTGTTTTGAAATGTAATCAGTAAAATGTTATTTTTGAAATCTGCGATTTTGTTTCATATTCAAATGCTTCTGATATTATGGATTGTGACGACCGCCCATGACCCCTGCACCGAATCTAGATATAGTGCGCTGTAAAGTGTGCCAGGCGACCATGGACGATTGTCAAGGTAAGATTAAAACAACAGAATCTATCGTATTACTCACAGCGCATGGACAAAATACAATAGAACATATGTATAGTGAAGCTTTACAGAACAAAATGACATCTTATAAAACTCCATAATAGTTGAATACAAGCATTCATATAGTCAATACATCCAGCCTCACTACATATCTCTCAGAGAAAACAAAACAGCGGAACATCCAGTACATATAATAAGAAGATAATATGCGACCCTCCAGCTCGTCTTCGATATCAGTATCGTGAGAAGAGAACAGCACCTGTCACCTGCTACCTAGTCTGCCCGTCCCAAAATGGACGAACAGCCCAAGGCAATAAGAATTAAAACATAAAGCCTTGAGTCAGACAACAGTCTTAGTGAGCAGTAAATTAACTAACAACATACCAAAAGAGCATAAAGGAAAAGGAATAGGAATACAACCCTCCCACTCCAACCTCATTCTACAGTGATAGCCCCCAGACACACACTAAGCAGAAGCAAACATAGCAGAGCATACAGTTTAAAGTAAAGCAATTGTCACTCGAGTCAAGAGCGATGTTTTCCAAGTACAAATCCCAAGGTCTAAAACCAAGGTCAGATAAGCACCCAGGAAATACCGCTCTTGAGACCGAATGACGATACAACCAAACATCCATGACTCGGCTATCACTGTTATCATTGTTGCGATATCACCGTTAATTGAATGACCGGCACATTCTTTCAGCCGTCCGTCAAGGGCTAATGGTAACCCCGGTTCTAGACATAACTCCCGCACGTCATCGTGACCCGTGCCTAGGATTATCGAATCTACCCAGAGTACTCGACCATCAACTTGGTCTTTTGGGCGTCCCCATGTACTCTTGCTTAGAGCATGCTAGAACCTTCAACAACGATGAGATCTCAACCTCCTAGTCATCCTCCTCGACGACTATTGCCATACTAGCTCAAGCGCCTCTCGAGCATCCATTATCCTCAACTCGAATCATATCTCCGAGTTATCAACATGCTTGGAATGATCCCGCCTGGATTAGACCAAGTCTTCATCATATGATGCCTCGCTTCATTACATCCTTGCAAAGCTTCATCTCAACTTCACATCATCAAATCTATGCATAGGAGCTTCATCATCCCGCTACATATGCCACGAGCAGCTTTTCCAATTCAAGAGCCTTTCCCTTAGCTTTTGAACCACCTTCGATCTAAATCTAGTCATCAATCATCTAGTTCATAACAAGCAATCAAATCAAACATCAATCCAAGCAATCAAGCATTCAAAAATGATCTAAGTAGACAATTATAACAATAATGGCATTTTCGTAATTAAAGAGTTGAAAGTCCAATAAGCATTAAAACATGGATTATATCTCTACAAACTTGATGAATGAACTTGCATAGGTTAACATATGATAAAATGGATGCAACATCATCATGAACAATGGATCTACATGGATCTATACATAGGATGAAGAAAATGCATGGAAATCACTATTTTAACACCAAATCGAGCCAACAATCCGATATACTCCTTTGGATCCGTGTGAGAGATAATCACCACTCACCAAATCACCTAAACAATCCAAAAGATAACAACTTCAGATCTGGACAGCGAAGAACTAAGCTAGATCCGACAAGATCTCACTTCAAACGAAGAAATCTCTCTTGAAAAGATGAAGATCTTCAATCTAAGCTCTTGAATCTTCAATCTTGATCTTCGATTTGGATGGATGGAAGCACTAGATTAGAGTGGAGAAAAGAAGTGAAGAAGTGTAGAAGTCGAGCTCTCAAAATGGCAGCACTTCGTCGCTTCAAAATCCGGATCCCAAAAAGTGAGAACAACCCCTCCTATTTATAGCTGAAAACTGCCCTTAAGTCGTGACTAGTCTATCTCCTAAGTCGTTTCCGACTTACGACTTAAGCCCCTACGACTCAGCAACCCCCTACGACTTAACCAAGCTACGAGTCAACACACGCTCCTACGACTTAACCTTCATCTGTCTACGACTTATAGCATCTTCCAACTCAACACAAAGACTACGACTCATCAGGGTACGACTCATCAGGGTACGACTCATCAGGGTACGACTCATCAGGGTACGACTCATCAGGGTACGACTCATCAGGGTACGACTCATCAGGGTACGACTCATCAGGGTACGACTCATCAGGGTACGACTCATCAAAGGGCTCAACCTATGACTCATCAAATAACCGGGTTAAACTCTTAAGTCGTCTACGACTTAACTGGGTTACGACTCAACACGCACGCGTCTTACTTGGTCAGACGACTCAACTACTAAGTCGTCTACGACTCATCCCTTAACTCGTCCAGTCCTTAAGTCGCGCCTACCCCTTAAGTCGTTCAAACGACTTATCCCTATCCCCTTAACTAGCCAAGTCCCTGAGCCGCTCCCATCTCCTGAGTCGTATACGACTCACGACTCATCCTAAGTCGTGAACGACTTAGGACTTAGGCAAATTTTTGCCTAAAATCTGAAATGGCCCAAAATGCTAAAACTCCAGATTTGACGAACTTTTCGATCCATGAAAATACGGGTCGTTACATTCTCTCCCCCTTAGGAATTTCGCCCCCGAAATTCCAAGCAAACAAAGCAATCAAAGACTATTCTGTACGCCTACCATTCATAGCAATCAACAAACCATGCATCCAATTCTAGCTTAGCGTACAGAATTCTAAGACTTAGAACAAGTTACAATGTTGTTAGATGATACGACACCTTAGGGCCATACCTTGAAGAGTTCGGGATGAGCTGCTTTCATCCTCTCTTCCACCTCCCACGTACAGTCGTTATCATCATCACTCCATTGTATCTTGAGTAACTTAACTACCTTCCTCCTAAGCTGTTTCGTGTCGGTTTCAACAATACGAAGCGGCTTACGAGGTCTTCTATCGACTGGATCAACTTCGAAGTCTTCACAGCTATCAGCAGAAACCACTGTATTCGAGTCGTGCACATACTTCCGTAGATATGATACATGAAAAACATTGTGCACACCCGACATCTTCTCAGGTAACTCCAACCTATAGGCGAGCTTTCCAATTCGCTCGATGATCGGGAATGGTCCAACAAATCTTGGAGTCAATTTTCCTTTCTTCCCGAATCGAATAACATTCTTTAGTGGAGAAATCTTCACAAAAACCATATCTCCTGCGTCGAATTCCAAATCCTTTCGATGCTTATCAGCATAACTCTTTTGACGGTCTTGGGCTGCCTTCATTCGTTGCCGAATGATCTCTATAAAATCTGAAGTATGACGAATCATCTCTGGCCCAAGCATCAGCTTTTCTCCAGTTTCCAACCAACATGTTGGAGAGTTACACGGTCTTCCATACAATGCCTCATACGGTGCCATACCAATGCTTGACTGGTAACTGTTGTTGTACGCAAACTCCACCAAATGAAGGTGATCTTCCCATGATCCTCCGAAATCCAAAACACAAGCTCTGAGGAGATCTTCCAAAACTCGGTTGACTCTCTCGGTCTGACCATCTGTTTGGGGATGATAAGCTGTACTCAAACACAACTCGGTTCCCAAGACTTCCTGGAAGCTCTTCCAAAATCCACTAGTGAACAATGGGTCTCGATCGCTCACTATACTCTTCGGAATACCATGGAATCGAACTATCCACTTAACATACAACTCAGCCAACTTTGATGCAGTCCTAGTCGATCGAACAGGAATGAATCGTGCACTCTTAGTCAGACGATCCACAATGACCCAAATCCCTTCATTTCCCGCTCTGGTTCTAGGCAATCCATCAATAAAATCCATCGACACTTGTTCCCACTTCCATGTAGGAACTTCTAAGGGCTGAAGCAATCCACTTGGCTTTTTCTGTTCAGCCTTTACCAACTGGCAGTTCATACATTTGGAAATGAAATCTCCAACATCCTTCTTCATGCCTTCCCAATAGTAGGTTCTCTTCATATCCCGATACATCTTGTTTCCACCTGGATGAATTGTCAACTTCGAGTGATGACTTTCCTTCAGAACTTCATTCCTCAATTCATCTATATCGGGAACCACTAGTCGTCCTTGCTTTCGAAGCCAACCTTCTCTATCGACCTCGAATCCTTTATCCTTTTCTGGCTCCAATCCAGATTCCAATTCACGGATAATCTTGACAAGCTTATCATCTCGCTTTTGACTCTCGCCAATCCTTTCCACAAGAGTCGGTCTTACCGATAAGTTTGCCAACATTTCAGGTTCCAATTCGCATCTAGGCCTGAAGTCAAATCCAGCTAAATACTCGAGACTCTTCCATTCAGAAAACATGGCTCCCAATCCTGCATGTCTTCGACTTAACGCATCAGCCACTGCGTTACCTTTTCCCGGAGTATAAGCTATACCAAAGTCATATGATGCCAAAAACTCTAGCCAACGTTGCTGCCGAAGATTCAAATCCTTTTGGGAGAAAAGATACTTTAACGACTTGTGATCCGTAAACAACTCGAATCGAACTCCCAACAGATAATGCCTCCACATCTTCAGAGCAAATACAATCGCCGCTAACTCCAAGTCATGAGTTGGGTAATTCCTTTCATGCGGCTTCAGTTGTCGACTGGCATACGCAACAACTTTATCCTTCTGCATCAGCACTGCTCCAAGTCCAGTACCACATGCATCGGTGTAAACCACCATCTCATCATTCCCACTTGGAATAGTCAAAACAGGAGCACTCGTCAATCTCTCTTTCAGGATTCCGAAAGCTTGCTCACACTTAGCATTCCAACTGAACACTTGGTTCTTCTTCGTCAATCCTGTTAACGGTGCAGCTATCTTGGAGAAGTCTTTGATAAACCGTCGATAATATCCTGCTAATCCAAGAAAACTTCTCACATCAGTTGCATTCTTAGGTCTAACCCAATCCTGGATTGCTACCACCTTAGCGGGATCAACCGCTATTCCATTTCCAGAAATCACATGGCCTAAGAATCTCACTTCACTCTTCCAGAAGTGACACTTCGAAAACTTAGCCTTCAGCTGATGTTTCCGTAAGATTTCCAAAACAATACGCAAGTGCGTCTTGTGCTTTTCTTCAGTTCTGGAATAAATCAGAATATCATCCACGAACACAAGTACGAACTTGTTCAACTGATCTCTGAACACTCTATTCATAAGATCCACAAAATATGCTGGCGCGTTAGTCAATCCAAACGGCATTACCAGCCACTCAAAGAAACCGGATGGTGTCCTAAAAGCAGTCTTCGGCACCCTATCCTTAGCCACTCTCAACTGGTGAAATCCCGTTGCCAAATCCATCTGAGAAAACACCTTAGCTTTGTGAAGCTGATCAAACAAGTCATCTATTCTCGGTAATGGATACTTGTTCTCCTTAGTCACCTTATTCAGCTCACGATAATCGACGCACAATCTCAACGACCCATCTGCCTTGGTTGCAAACACAACTGGTGTACCCCACCCGGACACACTACGCCGAATGAATCCTTTCTGCAAAAGATCATCAACTTGCACCCTCAACTCTTGCTGTTCCCTAGGCGCCATCCGCCTAAGAGGCATCACAACAGGTCTGGCTCCTTCAACTAGATCTATACGAAACTCGATCTCTCTATGCGGCGGCAACCCTTTGACTTCGTCAAAGACATCCTCGAATCTATTTGCGATCGGCACTAAAGACAGTCCATCCCGTGGAACAACTAGCGAATACATGAAGCTCATGAAGACGCCTTCCTCATGCTTACATCGTATAACAATCTTTCGCCCTTCCACATTCACGACTGTCACCTCCAGCCTCTCACAATCAACCTTAGCCGCATACTTCCTAAGCCAGTCCATACCCAAAATAATTCCGAACCCCGCAAAGTTCAGAACAAAACAATCACAAACAAAAGAGCAACCATGACTCGACACAACTAGACCACGGCATAACATACACAAACAAGACGAACCCCCAACTGGATTAGTCACAACCAATGGCCTATCAACAATATCCGGCTTCAAACCTAACCGGCCTACTAGTTCATTACACACAAACGGATGCGACGCTCCAGTATCAAACAGAACTCTAACTGGAACACCACATAGGAAAAGAATACCTTGAACAACCACACTCTTTCCCTTCTCTTCAGCAGTAGGAGCTATCGAAGACGACGGAACAGCTCCTAAAGCATAAGCCTGCACAATCTGCTTGTCCCTACTCGGTTCTGGACAATTCTTCCTGATATGCCCCGGTTTGTCACAGTTGTGACACTTCATTGGTGCCTTCTGATTCTCGCAATCCCTGGAGAGATGGCCTTTCTGCTGACAGTTGTAGCAAGTCACTTCGCCTTTCGGCTTCTTCTGACCATCCTTACCCTTCTGCTGCTGCTGCTTCCTCTTCTTGTTTCTACCCTGCTGGGGTTTAGACTCTTCCCTGGTCACAGCAACAACAGATCCTTCCTTAGGAAACAGATTCTCATGTCTGAGAGCTTCCTCCACAAGCTTCCTAAATGAATCGTCCAAGTGATCCATCAATCTTGGAGCCTGTACTTGATCCCCAACATCTACTGATGGCCCCGGGGCTGACATCCTTCTCCTGATCGAAGTCATCATGGTTTCGAACATAGCAACATAATCAGCAGCCCCTTCAGTAGCACGGCCTTCCCTAGCAGCTGGTTTCCCTTTTGGACTCATTCTCAATATCTATAAAAAGGAATGATTAGAACATCTAGAGAAACAACTGCATAAAGGACTCAAACCTACTAAGCTACTATATTATATATAGTAATCATCCATCAAAATACAATTACGTCTCTCATACGTAGTTACTTCAGCGAGCGTTGGGTAAAATCGATCAACCAATGCTCTGATACCAAATGTGACGACCGCCCATGACCCCTGCACCGAATCTAGATATAGTGCGCTGTAAAGTGTGCCAGGCGACCATGGACGATTGTCAAGGTAAGATTAAAACAACAGAATCTATCGTATTACTCACAGCGCATGGACAAAATACAATAGAACATATGTATAGTGAAGCTTTACAGAACAAAATGACATCTTATAAAACTCCATAATAGTTGAATACAAGCATTCATATAGTCAATACATCCAGCCTCACTACATATCTCTCAGAGAAAACAAAACAGCGGAACATCCAGTACATATAATAAGAAGATAATATGCGACCCTCCAGCTCGTCTTCGATATCAGTATCGTGAGAAGAGAACAGCACCTGTCACCTGCTACCTAGTCTGCCCGTCCCAAAATGGACGAACAGCCCAAGGCAATAAGAATTAAAACATAAAGCCTTGAGTCAGACAACAGTCTTAGTGAGCAGTAAATTAACTAACAACATACCAAAAGAGCATAAAGGAAAAGGAATAGGAATACAACCCTCCCACTCCAACCTCATTCTACAGTGATAGCCCCCAGACACACACTAAGCAGAAGCAAACATAGCAGAGCATACAGTTTAAAGTAAAGCAATTGTCACTCGAGTCAAGAGCGATGTTTTCCAAGTACAAATCCCAAGGTCTAAAACCAAGGTCAGATAAGCACCCAGGAAATACCGCTCTTGAGACCGAATGACGATACAACCAAACATCCATGACTCGGCTATCACTGTTATCATTGTTGCGATATCACCGTTAATTGAATGACCGGCACATTCTTTCAGCCGTCCGTCAAGGGCTAATGGTAACCCCGGTTCTAGACATAACTCCCGCACGTCATCGTGACCCGTGCCTAGGATTATCGAATCTACCCAGAGTACTCGACCATCAACTTGGTCTTTTGGGCGTCCCCATGTACTCTTGCTTAGAGCATGCTAGAACCTTCAACAACGATGAGATCTCAACCTCCTAGTCATCCTCCTCGACGACTATTGCCATACTAGCTCAAGCGCCTCTCGAGCATCCATTATCCTCAACTCGAATCATATCTCCGAGTTATCAACATGCTTGGAATGATCCCGCCTGGATTAGACCAAGTCTTCATCATATGATGCCTCGCTTCATTACATCCTTGCAAAGCTTCATCTCAACTTCACATCATCAAATCTATGCATAGGAGCTTCATCATCCCGCTACATATGCCACGAGCAGCTTTTCCAATTCAAGAGCCTTTCCCTTAGCTTTTGAACCACCTTCGATCTAAATCTAGTCATCAATCATCTAGTTCATAACAAGCAATCAAATCAAACATCAATCCAAGCAATCAAGCATTCAAAAATGATCTAAGTAGACAATTATAACAATAATGGCATTTTCGTAATTAAAGAGTTGAAAGTCCAATAAGCATTAAAACATGGATTATATCTCTACAAACTTGATGAATGAACTTGCATAGGTTAACATATGATAAAATGGATGCAACATCATCATGAACAATGGATCTACATGGATCTATACATAGGATGAAGAAAATGCATGGAAATCACTATTTTAACACCAAATCGAGCCAACAATCCGATATACTCCTTTGGATCCGTGTGAGAGATAATCACCACTCACCAAATCACCTAAACAATCCAAAAGATAACAACTTCAGATCTGGACAGCGAAGAACTAAGCTAGATCCGACAAGATCTCACTTCAAACGAAGAAATCTCTCTTGAAAAGATGAAGATCTTCAATCTAAGCTCTTGAATCTTCAATCTTGATCTTCGATTTGGATGGATGGAAGCACTAGATTAGAGTGGAGAAAAGAAGTGAAGAAGTGTAGAAGTCGAGCTCTCAAAATGGCAGCACTTCGTCGCTTCAAAATCCGGATCCCAAAAAGTGAGAACAACCCCTCCTATTTATAGCTGAAAACTGCCCTTAAGTCGTGACTAGTCTATCTCCTAAGTCGTTTCCGACTTACGACTTAAGCCCCTACGACTCAGCAACCCCCTACGACTTAACCAAGCTACGAGTCAACACACGCTCCTACGACTTAACCTTCATCTGTCTACGACTTATAGCATCTTCCAACTCAACACAAAGACTACGACTCATCAGGGTACGACTCATCAGGGTACGACTCATCAGGGTACGACTCATCAGGGTACGACTCATCAGGGTACGACTCATCAGGGTACGACTCATCAGGGTACGACTCATCAGGGTACGACTCATCAGGGTACGACTCATCAAAGGGCTCAACCTATGACTCATCAAATAACCGGGTTAAACTCTTAAGTCGTCTACGACTTAACTGGGTTACGACTCAACACGCACGCGTCTTACTTGGTCAGACGACTCAACTACTAAGTCGTCTACGACTCATCCCTTAACTCGTCCAGTCCTTAAGTCGCGCCTACCCCTTAAGTCGTTCAAACGACTTATCCCTATCCCCTTAACTAGCCAAGTCCCTGAGCCGCTCCCATCTCCTGAGTCGTATACGACTCACGACTCATCCTAAGTCGTGAACGACTTAGGACTTAGGCAAATTTTTGCCTAAAATCTGAAATGGCCCAAAATGCTAAAACTCCAGATTTGACGAACTTTTCGATCCATGAAAATACGGGTCGTTACATGGATACCATTAACAAAGCCGTATTTAGTCATCGGAAGTTAATACTATGGATGACTGCAGCATCTGTAGCGTTTAGCTTTGGGCCTCTAGATATGGGATGTTACAACTTGGTATCAGAGCATAGGTTTATGATAAATTTTAACTAAAAATGATTTTTGAAAACATAATCCTAAGGAATTAGAATAAGATTGGGGTATGGGATAACACTATAGTAACGTACTTGTATTTGTTATATATAAGTATACGCTATCTTTAGTTTCTTATCTCTCTTAGGCTATTCTTTTGTATCTCACGAACCTTGAATACAGATATGGACACTAGAAGTGGAAGAGTGAATCTTGGAGGAAGCACCACCACAAATGGAAATGCCAAACGAATACCAGGAGAAACCAAGGTCAGGCACAAGCAGGCAATGTTGGTGCTGGAGTCCCACAAGTGGATATGGGAGCTATGTATCAGTTTTTCGTGAATATGATGCAAACTGGAATTGCTGCTGGAGTGGTTGGAGGAAATGTTGGAGTAGGAGTTCAGAAAGATCCGGTGGTCAACCATTATGCTATCTTGAACAGAGATTATGCTAGGCTTGGAGGGAAGCCCTTTATTGGAAATGAGGATGCTATAGAAGTGGAGAACTGGTTGGTGCATCGTGAGAGGATCTTTATAGACATGGGGCTCAATGATGAGTAGAAGAGGAGGCTTGCTTCGAGAGAGCTTTAGGGAGCAGCTTTATTTTGATGGAATAGTATGACGGTTGGAGTAATGAAGAGGAGATGACATGGGCTGAGGTTAGAAGAAAGTTTCAGGAGAGGTTCATGTTTGTGATTGCGCAGTCTGCTTTGCTCAAAAAGTTTGCTGAGTTGGAGTAAGGGGAGATGTCTGTTTTGGAGTATGCTAGAAAATTTGAAGAGTTGGCCAGATATGGTTATGCTACTGTGGATACTGTGTTGAAGAGGAATAAGAAGTTCATAAGCGGGATGAAGCCTAAGTTGGTAAAGGCTACATTATGTCATATCAGAGACCCTTGTGATGTGGTTGTAGAGATGGCTTTGAGACACGAGGAGATGCTTGCTTGTCTAGAGAAAAGCAAGGCGAAGGAGGTCCAGGTTGGGCAAGGCCAAAAGAGGAAGTTCTTTCATAAGAAAGGTGCTCAGAAAGGTGGAGCAACAAAGAAGGGAAAGTCTGAAGTTGTGTGCTACAAGTGCGACAAGAAGAGGCATTTCGCTAATGAGTGTCATACTGGAAAGGTGAAGGAAGTGATCGGGAAGAAGAACATCAGATGTTTTAACTGCGATCAGATTGGCCACTATAAGAATCAATGCAAAGAGCCTGCTAAGGATGGAAGAGGCAAGGTATTTGCAATGGAGCTGCTACATCAAGACCAACAGTGCAGGAGAAAGGAAATGCAGTGTTGGGAGGTATGCTTCAAATCCATGGTATGTCTGTTAGCGTTCTATTTGATACTGGTGCATCGCATTCTTTTATATATCATTGTTTGGTAGATAAGCTTAACCTAGAACCCACTTACTTAGTTACTTCCTTAAGGGTTGCAAATCTGATAGGAGGGAATGCGACACTTGGGATGAAGTGCGACCACTTAGAGTTTGATTTTTTAGGTCATACCTTTTTTTGAAGTTTGCATGTGTTTGACTTCGTATGATTCAGAGTTATATTGGGTATGGATTGGTTAAGTAAGTACGATGCTAGGATATTTTGCCATGATAGGAAGATATCGCTTAGACACCCTGACTGAAGTGACCGGATTGTATATACCGTAGAAAGCCCTAATTGTAAGGTGAATGCTTGTTGGAGGTTTTGGAGTTGGAAGATGAGTTGAATCGCGTTTTCGTGGTTAGAGAATTCATGGATGTCTTCGAGCCCATAGTAAGATTGCCATTGAAATGAGGCATTGAGTTTCAGATAGATTTGGTGCCTGGAACAGAACCAGTGAGTAGACCGCCAAGTAGGACGACATAGAGATGAGGGAGTTGAAGCTGTAGTTAGTGGATTTAGAAGGCAAGAGTTTTATTAGGCCAAGTAGTTCTCCTTGGGGAGAAGCCATAGTGTTTGCTAAGAAGCCGGACGGATCGTTGAGGTTATGTATCGATTATCGTAAGTTAAACGAGAAGACGATAAAGAATCGATATTCGTTGCCTAGAATTGACGATTTGTTCGATCAGTTGAGTGGAGCTAAGGTATTTTCTCAGTTGGATTTGGAAACAGGTTTTCATCAGCTTAGTGTAGCAGAGGATAGTATTCCTTTGACGGCGTTTAGAACTAGATATGGATCGTACGAATGGTTAGTGATGCCGTTCAGACTAACTAATGCGCCGGCATTCTTTGTGGATTTGATGAACCGAGTTTTTCGAGAGCACTTGGATAGGTTCATGTTGGTTTTCATAGATGATATCTTGATATACTCTAGAGATGAGAAAGAGCATGAAATTCATCTTAGAGTTGTGCTAGAGACGCTGAGGCAGAATCTGCTGAAGGTGAAGTTTTCGAAGTTGCTTTTCTGGAAGAAGGAAGTGAAATTTTTTAGTCAAGTGGTTTCAAAGAAGGGATTGTCATTTGATCCAGATAAGATCGAAGCTGTTAATAATTGGAAGAGAAAAGAGACAGTGACTGAGATTAGAAGTTTTCTTGGATTGGTTGGATATTATCGGAGATTCATTAAGGATATTTCACGGATAGCTGCACCGATGACCAAGTTAACGCAAAAGGATGTGAAGTTTGTGTGAACCGATAAGTGTGAGGAAGCATTCCAGAGCTTGAAACACTTATTGACCCATGCACCTGTGTTAGTTGTTCCGGAAGGGAATCATGATTTGGTAGTTTATACAGATGCATGTGCAACTGGATTAGGAGCTGTGTTAATGCAGAGAGGTAAAGCGATTACCTATGCTTCTCGATAGCTTAGACTGCATGAGGTTAGATATCCAACGCATGATTTGGAATTAGCTGTAGTGATATTTGCGTTTAAGGTTTGGAGACATTACCTTTTGGAAGAGTGATTTAAGCTGTATACGGATCATAAGTCTTTGAAGTATTTGTTCTCTCAGAAGGACTTAAACATGAGACAGCAGAGATGGTTAGAATTTATTGTTGCTTATGATTTTGGAATTTAGTACACACCATGGAAAGGTAATAAGGTTGTAGATTCACTTAGTAGGAAGCATCAGAGAATGCAGTGTTGGCAATGATAGCAGAGGGAAAAGATTTGAAAGCGTTTTCGACTTGCAAAGTGCAGTAGAGATCTGAAGTTGGGTCTAATGAAGGTTTTGTTGTGTTATCTTATTTAGAAGTTCAACCAGTGATGATTGAAAGGATTTATTCTAAATAGGAGGAGGATCCAATGTTGGCTGAACGGATCAAGAAGTTAAAGGAAGGAAAGGAGAGTGATGGCTTGAAGGATTTTAGTCTTGACCAGAATTAGTGGTTGAGAAAGAAAGGAAGGTTGTGTGTTCCGAATGTGGGAGACATTGGGAAGGAAGTTTTAGAGGAATGTCATCGTTCGAAGTTCACTATTCATCTAGGAGGAACTAACATGTATCAGGATATGAAGCGGGGTTTCTTCTAGGAAGGAATGAAGAAGGATGTAGGCATATGGGTGAAGCAGTGTTTGAACTGTCAACAGGTAAAAGCCGAACATTAGAAGCCAAGTGGGTTGCTACAGCCATTGGATATTCCGGTGTTGAAGTGGGATTCTATTTCTATGGATTTTATTGACGGGTTGCCAAGATCTAGTAGAGGAAATGAAAGTATATGGGTCATAGTGGATAGACTGACCAAGAGTGCCCATTTCTTTCCAGTTAAGTCAACTAGGATGACACCTGTTTTAGCAAAGTTATTTATGAAGAATATAGTTAGACTTTAAGGAATTCCTAGTAGTACAGTAAGTGATAGAGATTCCTTGTTCACTACCAAGTCCTAGAAGAGTCTACAGAAGATTTTAGGAACCAAACTCAAGATGAGTACCGCTTACCATCCACATACCAATGAGCAAACGGAAAGAGTTAACAAAGTCTTAGAAGATTTGTTAAGAGCTTGTGTGATTAGATTTGGGAAATCAAGGAAGTTGGCATTGATATTCGTAGGACCTTTTCCTATTTTAGAGAGGATCGGGAGACTCGTATATAAAGTAGAGTTACCGAGCAGTTTTCCAGGAGTTCACGATGTGTTTCATGTTTCTCATCTAAGGAAGTGTGTTAGAGATCCGGAGTCTACTATAGCGCCGACTGTGTTAGGTGACTTAGTAGTAGAGCCAGACTTGACTATAGCTAGAAAGCCAATTCGGATAGTTCCGAGAGATGAGAAGAGGTTAAGAAACAAGACAGTCAGATTAGTGAAAGTCCAATGGAGCGACAATGAGAGAGACTATACTTGGGAAATTGAGAGCAGGATTAGAGACGCTTATCCTAATTTGTGTGATGGTATGTTTTAGCTTTATGTTTGATTTGTTGTGTACCTTCTCGTAATTTCAAGGATGAAATTCTTTAAGGAGGGGAGATTGTAACATCCCATATTTTTAGTAACATTATATAGGATATTTAATTAGCTAAACTAAATAAAAAATTTTGATGATTAGGAGATTGAGATTTGTGATTAATAGGGGTAGCCGTGCCATGATAACAAATGAACTAAAATAAAATGGTTAAGTATAATATGTGAGGGCAAAATAGGAAAATGAGCATTCTAATACCGTAACCCTTAGTCGTGTATCCTTACATTCAAATCATCCTTTCTACCCTTGCTTTCTTCCACCAAGCATCTGACCATGTCTGCAATATATGCTTCACTCTGTTCATCCCCAGGTCGGTTGTCAGTAGCCACACCAAGTGTTTAACTTTGTAAACGGTCTTGGTTGGCTGGCTGAAGCCTAGGCTCTCCAGTCTTTTGCTGAGTCACTCTTGCAGAGGTCCGTTGGCAGGCGGTTGGTCTTGCGGGTGGAGTTTGATCATTAGAGTTCAATTCTCCTTCCTTAAGTTGCTTGCCTTCCTCAATGTTAGTATAAACTACTAGTATGTCCTCCCACGGAGTTTTCACTCCTAAGTTCAGGTGTGTAGTAGGCGCTTTTACAGTGAGCAGAATATTAGCATTTTCCACTATCAAGGTGTCTGGAGCTCCACCCATTACTTCCTTTTGTCTCTGTTTTCTGTTTCTTCTACTTGAGCCAGAAATAGAAGAAAGCTCTAGCTCCGTAGCAGCCATGCCTTCGGGTGCCATTCTGGGAGTAGTTAGTGATTGAAGCGCTAAGAGCGCATCTATCTTTTCCGTAAGAGCCTTTTCACTGTTTTCCATTTTCTGGTTTATTTCATCAACCATCCGGTTCAATTCTCCCTTAGTCATAACTTCATGATGAGTGGAGGATCCTGGCACTTGATCTCCGGTGTTAGCTCCAAGTTTCAGGTTGTCGGGGTTGTTGACTTCAACTTGTTGAGGGCTTGTTTCTTCACCAGCAATAGTAGCTTCTATGGATCTTCTGGAGGTAGTTCTCTTTCTCTCTAGTGCCATTGGTTTTCAAGAAAAAACTTCCTAGTAGAATTTGACGATCCAACTTCTGGACCTATCCGATCCAAAGTAGAGAGCTAGATCTTAGCTTAGATTCAGGTTTTTCGGTGAAAGCACCAAAATGTTTACCCAAAAAATGGCTCAACACCCCCGAATTGAGTGTGAAAGCACCAACCCTATTTTTACAGAGAAATAATATAAAAAATAAATGTAAAAAGAGCAGAAATAGTAAAAAGAAAAGAAGATTTTTATAGTGGTTCTACTATTAATGAAGCCTACGTCCACTTTATAACTTTCTTTTAACCGATTGCTGTTACAAATTGAATCGAATTACAATATGATTGAACCTTCTAAGTTAGATCAAGTCACAAGTACAAAGTCCATTAGAGAATCACAATGAACCCCTAGATGACTATTGTGTGAGAGGAGAAGAGTGGAGTATAATCCCTGTAGAGTTCCAGCAGCCATTATAGAAAATCATGTTTATGTTGCAAGTAGGATTGTATTTATAGGGGTTGGAGAGCTATTGGGCTAGGCTGCTTTGCCAGAAGCCTGCACATGATGCCACAAAGGGGTTCTAAAGTTCCATGGCGATTTGAGACATTTTGATGGATCGCTAGCAATCCATGGGGGATGGATCACTAGCGATACATGCCCTTGGCACATTTTTGAGCCAACCATGTTGGATTGGGATCCTTGCTCAATGTAGTTGTCCTTTATGTAGTTTTGTAGCTTGTTTCCTTATTTTGGTGATGGTTCACACATGGGTTAGATTGTTGGTATCCGAGTTTTTAACCCAGTAGGATCCAACCGGAGACAGAACAATCTCGTGTTATCAGAATGGTTTAGAACTTAACAAGAAAGGCTAAGGCAAGGAGTTAACAAGAGCCAAGCTATATTACTAAGGAAACGACTAGGATTGACTAAACTGAGACCATCATTCTTTCAGCCCAATCAACAGCTGAGCGTAAACAACCAGTAAATTGTCATCAAAATGGAACAACGTGCAACGAGGCTATGCAAACAACGACGACATAAGACAATGGAAACATCCCAAACTCCAAACTTCATAATATATCCTAAGTACTTGGATCGCCAGCGACCCATACCCTATGGATCGCTAGCGATCCATGCAAAATGGAGGGTCGTTGTGATGCAGGGAAGAAGAGAAGGAAGGAAGAAGGATGCTGAAAAAATGCTAAGTCTATGGGTCGCTAGCGACCCATGCTTCTCCATGAATCTTTGATGAGGTAACTAAGGAGGCAATGGAAAAGGCAACCAAGTTATTAGCTCGCATAAGAACCAAGTCCATGGGTCGCTAGCGACCCATGATTTTGGCTCGGATCGCGAGCTAGACCCCCCCCCCCAGGTCATTCCCTTCCTACTTGTGAGCAGTTGATTAAGTGGCCTGGCCCAGAAGCTCTCCAATCCCTATAAATACCATCCTACCTACAACATAAGCAGGATCTTCTTTGGACTGGTTGTTGAAGCTCTGCTGGAATTATTCTTCACTCTCTACCTCCCTTACAACAATATCCAAAGGAATTCACTGTGATTCTCCAGTGGATTCCAACTTTGGGGATTCAATCTAGCTAAAGATAATCAAAGCCTTGTAATCAAACATCTCTTGTAATAGCAATTAGTCTTTAATAAAACTATAAAGTGGACGTAGGCTTCATTAACAGTCGAACCACTATAAAAATTCTCTGTCTACTTTCTTTTACTATTCTTTTTCTATTTCTGTGATCCGTGATATGGCCATGTAAAAACAAGGCCGGTGCATTTAAAATCTAACCAGGGTGTTGATCCATTTTTTAGGTTAACATTTTGATGCTTTCACTAAGAATTCCAACTCAGGGTTCAAATCTAGCTATCTACGTTGGATCCCATAAGTCTAGAAGTTAGATCCTCAACCTCTGCTTAGAAGGTTTGCTGTTGGGAACCGAAGAACCAACCAAGAAGGATCGGATAAAAAGCAAGAAAACACATGCTAAGGTGATGGGTCGCTAGTGATCCATCTCTTATGGATCGCTAGCGATCCATGATGTTCGCTCGTTGGTTAATCAACTCTCTCGCATCATGATCCAATAGGCACCCCAGAAGACAAAGTACTAAAATCAGTTAAGTGCATGGATCGCTAGCGACCCATCACCTTAGCAAGTGTTTGCTTGCTTTTCCATAAAGTAAGCTCGGTTCATGACGGAAGAAATCGTTAATACTTCGCCTGCTATAAAAGCATCGGCTACATACTCGAACTTTGGGTGAAAACCCCACGGAAGGATATAAGGATGGCTCTCTCCGGCTCTGAATATGACAAACAATTTGAGGAAGACAAATTGGATGAAAATTCCAACGTGAAAAACGCTAGAAGAAGCTCTAGAACCAATGTCGTAGTATAGTGCTAAGCAAAGGACGAGGAACTGCTACTCAAACGGCACTCCTAGAGGCAGGAGAACCAAGAAGATATAATGTAAACCGAGATCAATTACAATGCCAAGCTCCCATGGTATATTGTGACCACTCCTGACTGACCAGCTTCCAATCCTATCATGGAGATCCCATCATCGAATCACGAACGGCTGTCATCGAAAATCATCAAAAATCGTCAAAACGGTCGTTGAAAAACTCACTTCAGTCCCGACTCAAAGTCAAACTCGGGTAATCACCCATTTGACTCGAGGTAAACCTAGGAAACTCTAGTTCGAAATCAGACTGGGGTAAAACAAGGATTTTCTCCAAGCAAACATGTAAATGGCTCCAAGCAATGTTTGTCACCAACCCAACACTACAAATTCTGTGACTCCAAGAAAATGGAAAATTTTCTCAGGTCGGACTGCAAGTAAAATACCATCGATCCATCAATCTTGATCCATCTTCTTTTGTCCATAACTCGAACGTGCGAACTCTAAATACCTTGAAATATGGGATGCAACCTTATGGGGCCTTCTTTGTCACCCTAGAACAATCTCACCTGGTTTCAAAATTCTTGGGATCGTCACTGATCCATGACCCCATCATAAGTGATTCGTCACTCATTCGGCATTTTCAATCATTTAAGTGTGGACAATCATGCATCTATCATTCTCAAGCATTATAAACTTCTGTAACTTGAAAACGGACCGATCTGACAACGATTAGAGTATCTTCCCCAATTGAAACCCATTCACGAAGCCGTTCAACATGCATAATATCCAAAGAAGTTTATCATGCCAACTATACCTTTTATACAATTATACAACTGATTCAAAATTGCTTCTTTACAGGTATGACTAACATATGGATGAAGCGAGGGCGATGGATGCAGTCTGCTGCAAGGCCCTTAGGAGTCATTAAAGGATGAAACAACCTGCTACCCTGGAAGAATTCTATGGGAAGGCAAACCAATTCTAAAAGAATAGAAGTAGTGCAATTAGAAGAAGGCAAACCCGGTAGTGTGCCATAAGAACATACCAAATGGTGAAGGAGCTACAGGACCTTAGGGACCTTTTGCCTAAGCAAGGCTACTAAGACCCAGTAGAAAAGCGCCCCAGCTAACTGACAAAATCGGAAGAAAAGATGATTATCAAATAAACATAAATGGTTCATTTATCAAAACAATTCAAATAATATAAGGGTATTGCCTCGCCATTGATTTATAGTGAATGACCCCATCGATTGGCTTAATGACCTCGGAATAGTCTAAAATTTATTGTATGGCTAATCAATAATCATCTTTTGATAATATAAGAGATTAGTTATCTCTTCCAAAATGAGTTTTCTTAGTAAATTACTTTAAAGTTAGATTTTGGAAAGTAATGAATTTTTTTCCAATTAATGAATTGTTTCTTTTATGTTGATTACATAAAGTTGATCATATTTTGGTATGTCTTAACTTTTCGAGCAAAAAGAAGATCATTTAATAAATGATTTAGCAAAAAGCTTTCAAACTTCAATCTCTTCAAACAAGTTGCTGTTTTTCTCAATCTAAAGTGAAATTCAAAGGTAATCTAATCCAAAACCTAAATAATTTCATCAAAATCCAAGTTTGAGAAATGGGTTTTTTGATTACCTGTAAATATTAAATTATAACTACCACTCTAGCTAGCTAGCAACTAAGGAATGGAACGGCAACCTAAAGCGATGCCTTCTCATGCATCCTTGTCTACTCTCCTTTTACAAATGAGTCGTGACACTAGGGACATTGCAGACAGCACGGCGAAAGAAATGCTTCTATGCCCTCGACGAGTCATGTCAATCCCCCTTCTGAGAACTGACGTTGCTAGTGGCTTCAAGAAGTCTTGTCCAAAGGATCGTCGGATAAACAGATCCAACACCGTAGCCTACAAGAACCGATAAAACTGTGTTTTCTTGAGATGGATCCGAAAAATTTCCCTCGAAGTCCATAAATCATTGCTTTAAGACCGCCGGGTCGTCGGACACATGACCCAAAACTCCTCTCGGACTCGATAAATTATCATTCCAAGGTCGTTTGGTCATCGAACATCCATCCACAAAAAACCCTTCGTGAACGTGAAGGTCTTCCATGAACTAAAGTGTCGTGAAGGTGAACCGGTAGATCAACTGTCAACTGTCATCTGATCCAAAAAACCCATCGCGAACGTGAAGGTCTTCCACGAACTAAAGCGTTATGAAGGTGAACCGGTAGGTCAGCGGTAATTTGGTCCAAAAAACCCTTCGCGAACGGGAAGGTATTTTACGAACTAAAGCATCGTGAAGGCGAACCGGTAGATCAACGAAATTTATATATGACTAATATCCATGAAGGTGAACTGGAAGATCAGCAGTCATCTGATCCAAAACTCCCCGAAGTTATTGAAGTCACGCTTTGGGTTCACAAATCGACAATTATACCAGTCACTCTGCAAAATTAATGGAATCACTTCCAACGACCAATAAGACAAAAGGTGCTAAATTCCAGAGCTTCAAAGTCGCTCGAAGAAACTAAGCCAAAACTGAACTGACCTTGTGATCAATCAGAGGCCAACTCGAATCAAACCAAGATTTGGCACTTGGGAAAACCGCACCTACTGAACCGAGGGAACCCCAAACGAGTTGTAGAGAGACCATGGATGCAGTTCAAGCATGCCAACAGCCCTGTGGCATGGGGGGCACCTCACACGCTTGAATACCCATAATAAAGGAGGAGACTAATCATACCAACTCCTCACATTGCCCGGAGAGAGGCAACACCGAGGAGCATCAAAAAAATAATTCCTCTTAGTGCCCGAAGATAGTCAACGTCTAGGAGCATCAAAAAACTAACTCCTCGCATTGCTTGGAGATAGGCAACGCCGAGGAGCATCAAAAAACTAACTCCTCGTGTCGCCCGGAGATTGGCAACGCCGAGGAGCATCAAAAAACTAACTCCACGCCTTTCCTGGAGATAGGCAATGTCGAGGAGCATCAAAAAAAAACTCCTCACATTGCCCGAAGATAGGCAACACCGAGGAGCATCAAAAAGCTAACTCCTCGTATTGTCCGAAGATAGGCAATGTCGAGGAGCATCAAAAAACTAACTCCTCACGTTGTCCGGAAATAGGCAATGCCGAGGAGCATCAAAAGACTAACTGCTCATGTTTCCCAGCGATTGGCAACGCTGAGAAGCATCAAAATACTAACTCCTCGCGTTGCCCGGAGATAGGCAACACCGAGGAGCATCAAAATACTAAGTTCTTGCATTGCCCGGAGGTAGGCAACGCCGAGGAGCATCAAAAACCTAACTCATCGTGTTGCCCATAAAGAGGCAACGCCGAGGAGCATCAAAAACTAACTCCTCGCATTGCCCGGAGATAGGTAACGCCGAGGAGCATCAAAACTAACTCCTCGCATTGCCCGGAGATAGGCAACGTTGAGGAGCATCAAAACTAACTCCTCGCGTTGCCCGGAGATAGGCAACGTTGAGGAGCATCAAAAGACTAACTCCTCGCATTTCCCGAAGATAGGCAACTCCAAGGAGCATAAACAACTAACTCCTCGCATCGCTTGGAGATAGGCAACGCCAAGGAACATCAAAAACTAACTCTTGGCGTTGGCCGAAAATAGGCAACGTCGAGGAGCATCAAAAATTAACTCCTTGCGTTACCCGAAGATATGCAACGTCGTGGAGTATCAAAAATTAACTCCTCGCGTTACCCGGAGGTATGCAACGCTGAGGAGCATCAAAAAACTAATTCCTCGCGTTGTCTGGAGATAGGCAATGCCGAGGAGCACCAAAAAATAACTCCTCGCGTTTCCCTGAGAAAGGCAACATTGAGGAGCACCATAATACTAACTCTTCACGTTGCCCAAAGATAGGCAATATCGAGGAGCATAAAAAGCCGCGCATTTCATTAGCCGCGCCAAAACATACGCTCCTCACGTTGCCCGAAGATAGGCAACGTCCAGGAGTACCAAAAGCCGCGCACTTCATAAGCCGTGCACTAAATTTCAAAATACCAACTCCTCACGTTACCCGAAGAGAGGCAACACCGAGGAGTATGAAAAGTCGTGCACTCCATAAGTCGCACACTGACACTTAAAACTAAAACTCCTTACATTGCCCGAACATAGGCAACATCGAGGAGCACTAAAACCGTTCCTTACTGATGGGACATATTGATCCTAAAATCTGCGCATCTGATAAGCTGCTCAAACTCTACTTGATGTTGCTCTGGCATCATCGGCGAACCGTTAAAATATTCTAAGTACTGGTGTTGTCCCGACAACACCGAGAAACTTGTCTATTGCAGGACTAATAGGGATCAACTCCCACTACCCAAAAGAACCGACAGTGTTTCGGTAGTGCCGCAAAGCTCACAAACCAAAAAGTCGGCAAAGAATTCTGATGTTTGACCAAAGTTAATGTACAAAATTTCAAAATTCAAGGCACCCAAGTCATGAGTTCCCAAAGATAGGAGCTACGACGCACCTTTGATTGGGTGCACCTAAGGAGCCACCCAAAATATCAAGTCTCACATCAATTGTTTAGAATAATCAGCCCTGTGGACTGAGGGGCGCATAACACATTAACACTTGGTCCAGATAAAAGATCGCTCCAACTTGCAATAAAAGGAGGAACTTACCATCATACAGAGATAAACGATGACGGAAGGCATTTCCAAAATCAAATCATCAACGCACCAGCTTCCAAAGACAGAAGCAGGTGCTCGAATGAGCTCTTAGACCCTAACTTGCAAAAAACCAGCTGTTATTCGAAGACAGACAATGGCAAGGAGAGAACGCTCAAAATCGAGCAGCTAAACCATTGATTCCCGAAGATTGGAACCAACGAATAAGGTTGATATTCACAATAATGCTATTAGTCCAGCATAATGCATATGGCCTGAAACAAGCAAGGTTAAGTGTCACGGATTCAAGACAAACACTACCGATCCCTACTGGTCCATTATCAGTATAGGAATGAACACAATCGTACCAGGGGCAATGTGATGACTTGCTCCACAATTTCAAATTTTCTATAAGAACCTAGAGTTTCACTCCTAGAAATTAAGGGTTCTGTTAATAGTCGTCAGAACATAACAAAAACCGGCTGGAGGAAGTTCGATTTTTCATGAATAAGAATAATTATGGAACCGGTTGAGCAACAGCCTTGCATCTCCAAGGGTAATACTCGACGGTTATAAACAAAGCTAGTCAACTGAAATGCCTGGGACCCTCACCCTTCCAAAACGTGGCATATCCCAAATTTAAGCAACATTGAGAAAACAACCACATTGGGTTAAAAGGAACCAACTCAACTCTACAGGATCAGATGAATGATTCAATCCTCAACAATATGACTATAACACTGCCAGAAGATAAGCAGCACTAAGAAAATACTTCTACAATCCGACCATTGAAGTGCTAGTTTCCGAAGACCAAAATTAGTACCCAACTGGACTAAAAGTACCGCCGAGTCGACGGGGAAAATCGATCCTAAACTTCTGACTATCGGTTTTGCCTGGGCAACGCCAAGGCCTTCTTTTATCTTTCAAGTACTGGTGTTGCACTGGCAACGCCGGGAAAATTTTCCATTTCCTAAGTACAGGTATTGCCCTGACAACGTTGGGAAACTTTCTATTTTATAAGTACCGGTGTTTCCCCGGAAACTCTAGGAAACATTCTACTCACTAAGTACCGACATTGCCCCGGCAATGCTAGGAAAACTTTAATCTACAGGGCTGAATAGAAACACTAATCGCAGTGAACCATCAATGCACTTGCTTCTGGAGATAGAAGTTGGTCCTCTACTGAGTTTCTACCTTTTCTTCAGAATAATACTGTTGCCCAATGACAAAAAATGACCGAAAGACATATCCTTTCATAGGTTAGCCGGATGGTTCGACCTTTCGTCACAGGAATCATTCATTGCACAAGAATAAAGCAGCGTCGAAAGGAAATCTTAGGATTGAATTGCCCATGTACTAATTTCTAGGGATGAAAGCTAGTGCACAACAGAATTTCTTGAATTCAACTTAGAAAGAATTTAGACATAGCCAAAAGATAGGCGGCCTCGAGGAAATGCTGCTTGGAACCAAGCAGCTAGGTTATCAATTCCCGAAGACAGGAATTGGCATACAAACTGAACTTTCATGATGGTAGCAATCAAGCAAAGCATGCACAACTAAGGACCATTACGGACAATCATGGAAGTTCGAAACTAAAACCTCTGGACTTCCGCAATCCTAGAATGGGATTGAGAGCCAGACCAGGGGCAATCGAATCATGTGTCCCAAACCTCTCCATCTCTCACAAGCACCCAAGTACAGGTATTCGAAATAGCTAGTCCATCGAGCAGAGACAGATGCACACATACTTGATCGAAAGAAATGTTGCAAAGTCCAAACACGAATAACCATGATGTTGGTTAGATAATGGTTATGTATCGCAAACAGAGCATTCTGGCAACAAACCGCCAACAAAGGAAATGAAGGATTTAACGTTCAAAAATCAACCATTGCTCATAGTCTGGCAATGACGAGAAAATCGATGACCTACTCAAGGTCTAACTAGATCATTTGGTTCCAACTTGCAGGAATATGCCATTACCCGAAGTTTGGTGATGCTAAGAAGGAAATCTCATAATGAAACTATCGATACATCGGCTTTCGAAAATAGAAGCAAAAGCTTGATCGACCCTTTAATCCTACCTTTTTGAATCTGACATTATCCGAAGATCCATAGCATCTAGGTTTGATTCATCCGTACATGAGTTTATGAAGATAGAAACCAACACATGATTATGATCCCAACGCCGGACTCAAAAGAATTTACTTTAGCAAAAGATGCCAGAAACACATCTTTCTAATACATACCGACATCATTACAACACTCAGATCTTGGGATCAAGCAACAAATTCCCTAATTCCCGAAGATAGGAGCTATCGTGTCAATCAAACTGGGGCAATCAACTTATTGCTTAGGAGACTTAGTCTCCCAAAACATGTTGGTTCGGTAGTCAAAGTAATCAGCCCTACGGACTAAGCCATTTACACCAACACTTTGTTGAAACAAACTCAATTGAGCATAAGTAGGGATTAGGTACAGAACAGGCTAGACCAAGCTACTTCATAGTTCTGAACAAAGCTATAGAACAGATTATGTCGAAATGACCACAGAAATATTACTTACATGTATAGAATTATAGTAAACAAGTATGCTGCACATGGACACAAGAAGTGCAACAGCGAGAAAAAGCAATGCTAGAAATCGGGCAATTAAGCGAATAGTCCCCGAAGACAGAGGCTGGTGTGCATTGGATTCCGAAAAACACAAAGGAAGGACAACCGCACTCGGAAAACTCATGCCCTAATTTTCGAAGGCTGAAACTATGCCTGATCGAACTTCAAATACAACTCCACAAGAGCAATTATGCCTTGTAATTTAACTATAATCAACCATCCCAATATGATAGGAATAATAAGCGAAGCCTAAGTTGTGAAGGACCCAGCTTCTGGAGGAGTGGAAGTCCCTCTGCCAGACTAAAGATTGAAAGATCGAAAGGTCATTTTAAACAAAAAAAATTTGGCATTCCACCATGTCAGGTATGTTTTACTTTAAATAATATCCTCGTATAATTAACGCCTGGAATCCAAGGGAAGTCGATGTATGTTGACTAAACGGGTCCTGAGCGTTGACCGAGGCAGATGCAGTGTGTTATCTACATGAGAAGAGTCCAGTATCCTGAATACTGTGAACAAACAATTTAGTGCAGATAACTTGCTTACATTTGAAAAACAATCCATATCGTCCTTTGAAATTATCTCTTCTACACTTACCCGTTATCGATCAACGATCGATAACGGAGCCGCTATCCGAAGCAACGCGGGAAGCTTTTCTTTTCAGAATCATTGGAATACAGAAATAGGAAGAGTGATATGATTGAATCATCCACTATATCTGATTTTAGAATAAATCATTGCATTGGAATTCAAAAACATCGACGGAAACTTAACCAAATTCTCGAATAGAAGAAGTTAAAGAGCAAGACTTTGCTCTAGAACGGCGCACAATCTTTCGAGACAAAACATAGCTTCACCGCCGGTCGAATTAAAACTATATAGGACAACTCCAAACCTACATCATGCACCCACTTACCGACCTAAAGCCTTGCGTAAACTACAGAACAAAGATTGCATCGTTAATACCAAGAATTGAAATTCAAATTAAAATAAAAAAACGAACGGCTGTTAGAAGTCAGTCGATTGAGAACAACATCTTAAGGTGGACTCTGATGATTCACATCGAAAATTCAACAATGAAAGCCAAATTTGCATGGTAACCTTGACATGATAAACTAGAATTCGCAAAATGAAGACTCAAAAGAAGTTACTTCCAGAGCACGCCATGCTTTCAACAAAGGCATACTCTGGGGGGAAAATGTTATTCGGGTTTATAACCCAGCAGGATCCAATAGGAGACAAGGCAATCTTGTGTTATCAGAATGGTTTAGAACTTAACCAGAAATCCTAAGGCAAGGAGTTAACGAGATCCAAACTATATTACTAAGGCAACGACTGGGATCGACTAAACCGAGAGACTAGCATTCTTTCAGCCCAATCAGCAGCTGAGCGCAAACAACCAGTAAATTATCATCAAAATGGAACAATGTGCAATGAGACTACGTAAAAAAAATGATGACACAAGACCATTGAAGCATCCCACACTCCAAACTCCAGAAAATATCCTAAGTACTTGGATCACCAGCGACCCATACCCGATGGATCGCTAGCGATCCATGCAAAACGGAGGGTCTCTATGATGCAGGGAAGAAGTGAAGGAAGGAAGAAGGATGCTGAAAAAAATGCTAAGTTTATGGGTTGCTAGCGACCCACGCTTCTCCATGAATCTTCAATGAGCTAATTAAAGAGGCAATGGAAAAAGCAACCAAGTCATTAGCTCGCATACGAACCAAGTCTATGGGTCGCTTGCGACCCATAGACCTAGCGACCTATGGTTTTGACTCGGATCGCAAGCTAAACCCCCCTAAGTCGTTCCCTACCTACCTGTGAGCAGTTGATGAAGTGGCCTGGCCCAGAAGATTTTCGATCCCTATAAATACAATCCTACCTGCAACATAAGCGGATCTTCTCCGGACTGGTTGCTGAAGCTCTGTTAGAATTATTCTTCACTCTCTACATCCCTCACAACAATCTCCAAAGGAATTCACTGTGATTCTCCAGTGGATTCCAACTCTGGGGATTCAATCTAGCTAAAGATAATCAAACCCTTGTAATGAAACATCTCTTGTAATAGCAATCAGTCTTTAATAAAACTATAAAGTGGACGTAGGTTTCATTAACAGCTGAACCACTATAAAAATTCTCTGTCTACTTTCTTTTACTGTTCTTTTTCTACATCTTTGATCTATGATATTGCCCTGTCAAAACTGGGCTGCTGCTTTCAAACTCTAACCAGGGTGTTGATCCATTTTTTGGTTTAACAATTGTTCTACAACTTGAATCAGATGAATGTTCACTTCTCAAAATAGGTTGCTTGGAATGCTATGAAACTTGGCAAACATCCTTAGAAAAGAAATTGATTCATGATGTAAGAGGCTTGAACGACCCATGAAGCTTCCTTATGGATTGTTAGCGATCCATAGGTGATGGATCGCTAGCGATCCATCTCCTTAGTGGATTTTTGGGTAATTCTTCTTGAGTCCCTCTTGGTCTATTCCTCTGGTCCTTTTGGTTGAGTCCTGAGTTGTTTTGGCTTGGCCTAGATGTTCTAACTCATATGGATTCCTACTTGGGTGAAAACCTAATTAACAGTATTCATATTCTATATCTTGCACATAGACATTCCCCTTTCTGTCTCTCGCCCTAACTTGATGCTTTAGGTCATTAGTAGCCTTAATGTTAACAAGAATACATGCATATTGAAGCCTCTTCACATTTTGGGTAATATCATCCATTACCAAAGGATTTCCTACAAGACTGGCAATCTTACTTATACCTCTAACATTCCAAAGTGACAAATCTTGGTTTAGCAACCTGATCCGAATTGGGTAGGATTCTAGCATGTCTCGCTCCGGCTTTAGATTAGGTTCCCATTTTTTGATAAATATTAATTTGCAATCTATGAACCACGAACCACCATCCTACACTTTCTTGCAATCTTCCTCTTTGCTAAATTTTATTAGATAGAAACCATTCTCATGAGCGAAAACATCCCAAGACCCTGACGGCTTCCATTCTCTCTTAATAAATGCATTAAGATGAATGTAGTAAGGTCTACGCCCAACCAGATATAAGTAAATTGAGTTATTCCACATGGTGCTTAAATAATCAAACACCTCATCATCTAGGTCAGCAAATTCCCATTTTCCATCGTTTAGTGCATTAAACCTCTCGACCCTACCTTCAATTCTAGTATTACCAATTGTAGCATCAACCCATGTGCGGATACAGGCTTAAATTATGGTTGATTTGCCACGCGCCCCTCCTTGGTTTTTGTGTTTGATTTAGTGGATTTAGCAGCTTATGCTACCCTAGAGTTATTTGACTTCCTAGATCTGACTTCGGTCCACCTTACATCTACCTTCTCATCATCCTTTGTCGCTTCTATGGAACAATTCGCCCTAGGGTTTCGGTCTCTATTATTCGCAACCGCCATTATTCAGTCATTTAATTTTGACCTTATACGTGTTTGATATTATTATATATGTAATATATGTCTACGACCATTCATTTATGTGTTTACGTACATATTTGTTTTGAATAAAGACTAAGAATATATATATAAATGAGAAGTTTTTTATTCATTAATGGAAGTAAAAGCCTTTAATAATGGGAAGGAAGTGAGAAAGTGAATCATCATTTTATTTAATTTTAACAAAAGGCTAAAAAAACTCCATTATCTTTTCATTGTTTTTATTATAGAATTATGTGATAAAAAGTATACATGTGTATTTATAAGTTTCGCATCCTTTGAAAAAAAACTATTTGAATTTTAAATATAAATTTAAATTGTTAACAAATTAAAGTGATGCACTTACAATATATATGTATACGTATACAAATTGTATAAAACAAAGCGAGAAGGTTTGCATTCACAATGAAAACAAAAATCTTTAGTTAAGAGAATGTGAGAAGATGAATCATCATATTATTTAGTTTAACAAAAGGCTATGTAACAACTCTTTTGCCTTTTCACTATTTGTGTTATATAATTATGTAAAAAGATATATGTATGCACCCGTGTGTGCGTGCATGCGTGCATGTGTATATGTATGTATATATATGTATGTAACATATATGAATGTGTACGAATTTAATATTTAATAATAATATGTATATTATGCTATGTAACTAAATTTTACCTTTCCTTTTAATAATAATCAATATGTACATAAATTAACAAAGTTAAATTTCACTAAATTATATACATATTTTAACAAGGAAAAAACCAATAATGACAATACATACAAACATACATACATATACATACACACACATATACATACATACATACATACATACATACATACATACATATATATATATATATATATATATATATATATAAGTGTGGCAGTTAAAATAATTACATATGCATCTATATAAATAAAGTAGGTTTGAAATAAAATTTAAAGTTTTATTTTAAATCGTCATGGCCGAAATCAAAAAGGAAGAAAATGAAGAAGATGAGAAGATCTAACATTATATATACATACATACATACATATGTATGTATGTATGTATGTATAAACATGTACCTCTGATCTTACCGGTTGCTGACACATTTTCCTTGAATTCCTACTTCCTTGTAATTAAATGGAGGTTGCAAGTCTTTCTTCTTAACTTCACTAATTTTTTGTTTGAGAAAGATAGAGGCTAGGTAATAGGATTGAAAGAGAGAGTTCTACTTTTAGGTTTAGGGTCATATATAACAAACGACTTTCCATCTTCCAATCAACTATTGATCTTTCCATATTTCAAAAACCTTGCCTTTCTTTCCTATTGTTTGGTCGGCCTCCCCGATGTGGGTATGTTTGAATATCCAAACAATGGACGAAAATATTTTAACATTTATGCCATCAATTTAATTACTTTAACCAAAACCGTTCATTAATTAAATCAATATACAACATTTATACGTCGTTTTAAATAATTTTTTAGTCTTCGAATAAATTAATAAATACCATTAAAACTTAATGCAACATTTGTATTTAATTTTATTATAAATTTATGACATTTATTAATTAATTTTTACACTGGTTGAATTCAGAAATAACTAACAACTGGGTTGTGTTGACTCTATGGTGTGATGTAACGACCCAGAATTTCTGTCATTTGAAATTCATATATTTAATTGATTTTAAATATTAATAAGTGAAATTTGTAAGTCGAATAAATTTAAATTCGAATATAGTGATTAAATTGGATAATTAAATTATTAATTTAATATTTGAAATTCCAAAAATAATTGGAAATTGGATTTAATGTGTATAAAAATGATTTATAAAGTCATATTAAATCATATTGGAGTTATAATGATGTTGTAGAACTTTTAAAATTGAATTAAAAGTTAATTTGTGAAAATTGAATATTTTAATATTTAATTGACGAGTAAAAATAGCCATTTTTCAAACAGTCTCGGATTTCGACCAAACCAGTTTCATCGGATCCGTAATATAAAATTATTGTAAGATTTCAATTTTCGTAGCAATCGGAGTTGTCGTTTGTCCGGGGCAAGCCAAAACGCATCAAAATCGTTTTAATCGATTTAATTTAAATTTGATCGTTTATTTCCATAACTCGCATGTATGACCAAATTAGCTCCCAAAACACGTTCCATTATGTCCGAAACGCGGGTAAAACCTTAGAAACGCCAGCCGGCACGTTTGATTTCGAGTTCGGAAAATTTTCGATGAATAGTGTTTTGCAAATTTTCTATAAAAGGACATTATCATTTTCATTTGCATTCAAACCCTAATCTACTAGGGCAGGCCGCCACTTCTCACTTCAATGGCCAGAAACTCGTCCTCTTCTTCCTTGTTTTTCTGCAAATCTACGCATTATTTCGAGAAGTCATCAACTACAAAGTCAAAGAGGATGACGAGATCTCGGGATCCAACGGTCGAGATGAGTTATAGTTCGTCGATGGCGAAGTTATTGGATTTCGTTCGTCACGTATATGCGCACGTTTTTTGAGATAATATGGCGACCGAGTTCGCCGTTGTCGTGGCCGTGGGTAGCTCTCGTGGTGAGCGTTTGAATGGAAGTCTCTGATCATCTTCAAACATCTCGTGGTGGTCGCGTAATTGATGAAGAAATTGGCGGCTATGGGTTTGTTTCGTTCGTGATTGCTAGGCATGTTCGTGAGTGGGAAGGAAGATGCAATAGCGGCCAGATTTGAATCAAGGCAAAATGCACGGCCACGATTTGGAGAGGGTATAAAATAAAAAGAAATTGAAAATTTTCATATTATAAATTTGTATAAACTTTGTAATGTCGTATCTTTTTGATACGAGGTCAAAAAATTACGAAACGAATTGTGTTGGAATCGTTTCGACGAGCTCTACGCAATGGAGCTAGTTTGGAGTCGATTGGAGCTAGTGATAATTTTGAGTAAAATTAAACGTGCGTTTAATTTTATTCGAAATAAAATACTGCAACCGTTATTAAAAGCAAAGGTGAGAACTCCTCACTCAATCGAATATTTGTTTCGATTTAAATTTTAAATAGTTAAATTTAAAATCGCTTGATTGTGTGAATTGATTGATGATGGTTATCTATTGTGCTGAAATAGACCCTATATGCCGTATATTAAGCGGAGGTTATTTATTAAAAACATATACCGCGATAATTCCACCACGAAGTGGAATTGGTATTATATATGTATTTGGAGTTGATTTCTCGCATTATATAGCGGATGAGACTCTATTACGCCGTATAATAGCGGATAGTATTTTATAAATCCCATATACCGCGATATTCCACCTCGAAGTGGAATTGGTATTGTGCTAACATCTGTGGATGCAGGGAAATAGGTTGGAGGGATCCAACTGGATTCCTCAAACATTCGAATTTATTTCAATGTTGTGTGCTGATTTATTTATAATCGCCGTGTGATTATATTTGTGGATTGAAATTTTTGAAGGCTAAAAATTTAGCCGAATATAATTTTGGTATCGTTGGATACCATAAATAGATAAAATTGGATTTTCGAAATTCAAGTTGAAAATTTATCGAAAAATTTATTTTTGAGAATTGGATAAATTAAAAGGAGTTTTAAAAGATAAAAGTCTTATTTTTGAACCGTATTGAATTAAATTTCAAATTTTGGAAAAAAGGGCTTAATAAATGGATTTCGATAAATATTATTTATAAGTTGAAATTTTTTTATTTAAAATTTGGATTTTTAAATAGATTTGAAGAGATGAAGAAATTCATTTTAAAAAGGGAAAAATTTGGAAATGTTTGGAAATTTATTTGGTGTTTTGAAATAAATTTGAAAATCAATTTGAAATTAATTGATTATTAATTTACCATAACTAGTAAAATCTATTTATAGAAATTTATCTGATTTAAATTAATCAGAGGATTATATTAATCCTATCTATGGATGTTTGGATTATATTGGATGTTGAATTGTTTGACATCTCTGATATGTGATGCTTTGTGATATATCATGTTCTGTGTGTGATTTGTGATCTATTTATCTATGATGAATATCTGTGATTTGTGAATGGAAGATAAGGGTTATAGTTTATACCGCTTATCAATTATATCGTTATATTTGATCTATGATGGTTGATTGTTGTTGCACTATTGTGTTAAACCCTTGGACTACACAATACACGCACAAATGTGGATTTCACGTGAAAATCAGTTAAGTCACAGATTTTTATCAATTTTGAAAATTGAATTTTTGAATCCAAAATAGTTTTGGAATTGGAATTGGAAGCTTTTGGAAATGAGTTTCAAAAATAAAAGTTATTTTAAATAACTTAATAAAATTGAAATTTAAATCATTTGATTCAAATTTTGAATTCAATATCTTGAAATTGAATCCAATAATTTGGGAGTTTTGGTCTAAAATATTATACAAGTGGAAAAGGGTGTTTATATGAATTTAAACCATTTTTAAAAGTGTTGTTGTGGAAATTTGAATTAACCCAAAGACCGTAACTTGTATAAATGAAATCAGTTTTCCCAAAACGAAAACTATCTGTTTTTAAATAATAATAACTTTCATAAAGTGAAAAGATTTTCAATTTGTATCGAAACATTTCAAGTTGAAATGAAATTCTGAATAGTTTGGAAAAACTATGAATTAACCTTTGTGAAGATGATTAAGCTTTATTTTGAAATCAAAGAAGATATTAAAAGGGTGTATCTTTTATATTATAAAAGACTTGAATTGTGAATAGTTTTGAAAGCTATAAGTTAAATCTTGATTTAAAGATTTAACGAGTTAAGTCAAATTTAAATGGAAATTTATTTGGGAATCTGTGAATGAATCTTTGTGAAACTGGGTAAACTTTATGAAGTAAATCTTTTTGTTTAAAGATTTAAAATTGTAATTTGTTTAAACCATTTAAAGGAAAGGATTTGGGTAATAAGTTGTGACTTAATTGAAATCCCTATATCCATATGTTTTAAATATTGTGCTCACTATTGGGGTTAGCCGGGAAAAGACCTTTATGTCATATAACCCATTTCGAATTAGTGATACGACAATATGGATCGAATTGAAGACCGGTGGTGAAGACCGGGTATTTGTGAAAATGATAGGATGACCTATCGATTGTCTCTGCACCGTTAGCCACGGTATAGAGATTTCCTTTGTGATGGGAAGTTCGATCGGGATTGTGAATACCCGGATTGCAAGGGCTTCTTTGGAAGTGCCTTCGGTTCTGTTCGAACCCGGAACAGACTTGTATGGTTACATGTCTGACATTACATTTTGAGATATAGAGCAGATTTCTTTCAAATACATTTCTGTTGGTGGCGGAGAATTTATTCTCTTAGCTTAACACCCTTCTCTGAGACGTACGAGCTCAGATGTTATGTAGTTGAAGGTTATCAGTGATATACTCCCAAATTGGTAGTGTGACATGCTGAGTGTTGCTGTGTGATGATTATTTATTGATCATTTGTTGATCAAAGTGTGGCTTTGTGAAAAAGCGTAGCTTTATGGACGAGACCTCTTCGGACCTCACAACCCAGAAATGGTCAAAACAGGAATGATGCGGCAAGGTTATGAGGGTCGCTCCCTTTAGGGTATGTCATTTCCTTCTGGAAAAGGGTGGTATCAGGTATGGAGCCCTGGTATTTAACCTATGTGGATACTCCAATCTTATTTACTGTGTGATTGTTGTTTGATCGAGGCGCCTCGGATAAAGGTCCCAAAGGACCGGGGGGTGGCATATTTGTGTAGTAGTTACATAGTGATAGAGGTAACCCGGCCTTGTGTTGGTAGAGAGCTAGTTAGTTCTCGGGACGTCCCGCCAGAGGCGATCCCATGTGGCAGTAGGAAGTTCCTTAGCCTGACCATTTGTTGGAAATCCATTTCCAATACGAACCCTGTACGGTTTTAGTTGTAGAACCTGCCATTTACTTATGGTGGTCACCACTGTTTAAATGGTAGCTATAGTAGGCATAGTTCGAAATGTCTATGTTGGCTAAGATTAATATTATACTTTCGAAATGTTTTCCACTATGCACTAATAATAATAATATCCAATGATTTTGCGTAGTAAGCATGTTTGACTATCATAAGAAGAAATCTCCTTTAATTCTGCGTTTGCATTGTGTGTGTGGCGGGAGGTCTTATGGTAGTTTCATTTTCTAAAAGCATTGCGGATGTCTTTTATTTCCTTTGTTGTTGTTGTTGTTTTAAAGATAAAAAACTGTTTTAGTTCTCACACCAGTCCCATGACTGACCTAGAGTTTATTGTTTTCTTCCTAAACTCTGGGTGCCCATAATTTTCCATACGGGCAGCCTAGAGTCAGGTTGTTAGGTCATTCTGGATTCAGAAGATGTTGTGGAGCTCAAGTGGCGAGCTGGATGACGAGACGTATCACTTGTATATGATATTATTTATTCCGCTTTGTATTCTATATGAGGACAAGTTTGTATAACTGTCCATTGATGTATTGTGTGTATATTGACTCTGATGATGTAATGTATAAAATGATATAGTTCTTGATTTAAAGATTATTCATCTATCTATTATATGTTGTTCCGCTGCGATATGTGAGATTCTGATATTGTTTCTGTTGTTTCTTATTTCTTTCTTTCTGTCTTCTTCTACCTCTTCTTTTTAACCATAACAATTCGGTTTTCCGGCATTCGATTATTCGGTAGTTGATATAGTGGACGTATTAATGTCGATTTTCGGAAGCCGAAAAGTCGAGATGTTACATGTGAACTCGATCCTCAGTCAACGTTTAAATAGTTTAAATATCGAAGCATGCACGAACTTTGTTGAACTACAGTATCGGTCACAAGTTAAATGCTTGCAGATCATTTATATGAAATTCAATTTCTAAACTATTTTAAGCTCACCTAGTAATGGCATTTTGTACACAATTTTTTCATAATGGCTGTATCACTTAAATATCTAAAGTTTGGCAAAGTCAAAAAAATCTATTAATATCCTTATTTAATTTTATATACCTCTTTAAAGTTCTTAGTTTAATCCCGTAACTAGTATCATTAACAAATTTACCATAGCCAGAGATTTTGACTTTAAGTTGACTATCATCTACGGTGATACTGACCTTCTACAATGAAGGAGATGGATCATCTCTTGAGTAGTGTTTCAATTCAAGTAGTTCAGCGTACATTCAAGTAGAGCCTTAAAATGGTTGTCATGCCATATGCTTCACCCTAATCAAAGTACAATCAAGCTACTTAAGATTGGTAGTACTCCCATGTCTGAAAACTATCGTACGTCCTTACTATGAGACCTTCTATTTTGACTTAATTATATTAACTTATGGAAGACTTTTGTTGAGTCGTTCTTTGATTGAAATGACCATAAGTACTTAACCCCTTGGTGTTCCCAACAATCATGTGTAATTCACCATCCATCATACGGAGAGCGTTGTGTACACTAGTTTGCACGAATGCATCAATATCCTTTTCTCGATACATCTTAATCAGGAACATTTACGGAGTAAGTATTTAGATATTTATTCAATACTCATTGTTACAGACAAATTCATAATCGCAATCGATAAAATACTTATCCTATGGATTTTTTTCTATACATATTTGATGTGCTAATTAACATTACTTATATATCTATATAACAACACATATAAAAGAAAATAAAACCAAAAACCTAATCCATTTTGAACAAGATTCTCTTATAAGAGTTAAGTTACACAACAAATTACATAATCCCCTCTAGGGCGCACACTTAACCAAAGAATCTCGAAACATCTACCCATCTGGCATGTTTAATTATTAAGAGATACTGTGATCCAATAGTCTTACATCTCCAAAACATATCATCACATGAAAGAGGATCCCCTGATGTACATAAACCATCAATTGTCAGATACCAACATCTATCTCCCAAATACTAAGATGAAATACTAGTGTATGTAAAGTATTCCTACACCTAAAAATGTGATATGCAATCGCAAGGGGATGATCATCAAACATTTTCCCAATCTATGTCAAAAGCATCAAATATCCAGCCCATGGGGCCTGTAAAAGGTCACTCTGACTCTTCAAGTCCATCTGAGATCGGTACTCCATTAAGTCATGTCTGACCACCATAGACACATGGGCAACAAACTATAGATGGTCCCATCATGTCATGCGGGGAAAGTATGACAAAACTGATTGGCTAGCCATCCTAATTATGTGAGGATGCATGTTTTTCGTGTACTCATAGTACTAATATACCAAAATCTAAACACCTGTTTCACCTCTCCCAAAACGTACAAGTTGAGAGCAGTGTACAAACATCCAAGTATGAATGTCCCCTAGTCGAAGCTGATCTAGATTGGCTATTACTGCAAAATAACCTAATCGAATAGTCCCTTTTTGGCTCGAAAAGAATGTTGAACCAAATAAATATAAAATAAAAAACCCTCATGACTGCATCACCTATAACATCGATGTCCCTATGCTGTGTAATATACCGTTGAAGATATGTCAAGGGAATAACATTGCAACTAATAGTTCTATCATCAAAATAGGGAACATAAACGATGCAGAGAGCAAGAATCTTATACTTATTATCAAAAGGAAAAGGTATCATGTTTTGCCCTCCTATCTCTATGTATGTCATCATGTAAAAATTGAATGGTGTAATGCATAACTCAAATTCGAGAAAATGGAATGCAATTGTGGTAGGCCGCCACCTTTCGACTAGGACCAATATGAATGGACGATCAAAGACTGGGCAGGTGGTCTTATCTGTAAGAAATAGGCGAACGAAAGGTTGTGTAGCTTATCTACTAGGGCATGAGAAAGTGTATCGTAAAACTATCCAATGCATTTGGACCAACTGCCCCGACAATTGATATACTTCGTCTATATAATAAATAACAATGCATAATTAATATACAGTTAACCTAACATTGATAACCTAACAATAATTTTATATTTATCATTTTCTAGTCAGGTTTATGACCAATGATTATAAGTAAAAGAGAGAGAGCGTGTGTGTATCAATAAAATCCAATATTATCTGTACACGATGAGCGTATCTACCTAGAAGCACCTTTAAGATCCATAAGTCGAAAATCGTTGTATTTAGGCAAGGAGAAATGTGAATCATGCTAGATTCCTCTTGTGTCCTCCTCTAAGTGGTTCGTCTTGCAATTTTGGTAGCACACGGTGACATTTCATCTTATTTTCTGTTTAAATAAAAAATGTTGGAAAATGTGAAAAACATTGGCGTTTGTGTCACTTATAAATGCTTGGCCTTGAGCGTCTATTAATCATGTGCATGAGGTTCACGCTCATATTTAATAAGCGCCTAAACATCGAACGCCTATTTAATAGATTTATGAACACCAGACGTATATTTAATAAGCGTTTATTTTCAAGCGTCTATCAAATAGGTGTCTAACTGATGGTTCACCCCTTGAATATTAACTACTTAATTTTTATGGCCTGAATATTAAGCCCCGTTCATGAACATGCCAAACGTTGATGTTTTAGCATTTTGTGTTTGCTACCTCTTACTTAACCAAGATAAGTCGAACATAACCATTACGTCAGCGGTTAGTTAAGGAGCGTTATGCCGCTCCAAATTATAATGGTCGAATAGGACGTAAATAATAAGTCGGACGTAATTCTTGTTAAGTTGGACTTAATTTTTACATTCATATTTTTGTCTATTTAAGTTGCCATCTTCAAATTCATTCTTCACACTCATTTTCCAATCATTTCTTTCATATCTTGTCCACATAGGATTTCGACTATAATAATTCTGCAAATGATTCGCAAAACTCCAAAGACTCAATTGTTAGTGATGATTATAAGTAGAAAAAGGTGTTCAATACAAAATATTCTTGCTGGTGTTAGTGTTGGTTTAACATTTAGTTTTGTAATGTATGATTGGAAAGGCTGAGCCTATGATAATGGACTGTTAAATCATCTATTGAAGAAGTTGAACTCTTCCAAGGTTCACTACCCGGTAAATATTACCTTTTAGATTTAGGGTACATGCTTAGAAATAGATATGTACCACTTTACCGTAATGAACGCTATCAATGTTCCAGAGTTTCAACAAACCCAGAATATTCTGAAATCGTATAATGAAACCTTGAATTTCTATCATTCTAGTTTGCGCGCATAATTGTGGAAAGGACGTTTGATATTTGGGGAAAAAACAACATTTTAAGAGACCCGTCGATGTTTAGTTTTTCCAAACAAGCACAGTTTATCTTTGCAACTTGTGCTATTCATAATTTTATAAGAGAATACAACGATATAAATTATGAAGAATTTTTAATGCAGAAGTTCCACCAAACTATGAGGAAAATTGGCATGAACAACGTCATCATTACTATGGTAGCGCAAGTTCATCAAGTATTGCACAGATTGTTGGAATACGAGATTAGATCAGTGGGTATTGGTTGCTGCAGGACGACGTTGATGATTAAATATTTGAATGTTTTTTAATTATTGTTAATTTTAATTTGTGTTTAAATTTGTAATATGTGTTTGAATTTGTATTTAAATCTAAATTTGAATTTCTATCGCTTGTTAATTAAACTTAATAATTGATAATTAATAATTATGACAAATATAAAGAAAAACTATACATCCCACAAATGCAAAAAAAAATTGCTTCGTTCCAACATTTGTCTTCAATTTGTAATGAACAACACAAATCTAAAGGTCTAACTTTTAACTTCAAAGCACTGGCCTCTAATCAGAATTGTCACCGCACTAGAAGATGCGCTTACCATTTCTTTTTTGAAGAGAAAAAAAAACTGCCGTTAACCGTCTTTAAAGCTGGAGGCGAAGATAGTAAGGGCTATTATTGTCATTCTCACAAAATGCTAGTGGGGTTTATATGACAATGTTCATGTTGCATATCTCGTGAATTTCTCTATTGTAATCAACAACAAAACAGCTCTCTTCTCATTATTCTTCATCCGCTATCCTAGCTTTGAAGTTTTACTCTCTGCGTTCTTAAATTCATCTTCCGATTGACTTGCATTGATAAAACTGCAAGCTAATTCGTACATTTTGGGAAAGGAGGTTAAAGATTTTTGTTAATTGGATTCAGTTTCTTCTGTTTTAATTCATTTGATTTAGTAATGAGGGTTTTATGTGTGAAAGTTTGAATCTTTCTCGGTGTTTTTGGCTTGTATTTTGAAAAAGAAACTTTCTTTTTGGGTTATATCAATGAATTTTTGTTGGGTTTACTGGAGGGGCATGCATTATTGAAGATTTTAATTGGAAAGATTTTCAGATACATACTGTAAGAATCCAATGATTTTGAGCATGCAATAACATATCTTGTAAAGAAATTGATTTCCTTGTTCATATATATTTGATTCATACATATCTTCATCAATGAAGTACATTTTAAAAAACCGTTATATGACCACCATTATCGCCAAATTTATCACCATTATATTCGTATACCAATGTGAATCCCAAGCACTCAATCCATCCACAACTCAGTCAGGGCAACTAAACTTCTTACTTCAAAACTATGCATACAAAGCTTTTGATCATCGTCATCCACACACCGGAAAAATATATGAAGCAAAATCCCCATCAAATATAACAGGTATTAAGATTTCAGTGATCAGACTAAAGTCAGGAAGTCTTTTAAACAGAGGAGTTAAGAGCTACAGAGAATTCGAAATCCCAACAGGTGTCATGGTTCAACCTTATGCAATGAGGCTTGCATTAGTGTACCACAACTTAGGAAATTGGTCATCTTACTACTACCCATTACATGGATTTACATATCTAACTCCTATCGTAGGCTTGCTTGCTTACAATGCCGCTAACTTGAGTGCTACCAATTTGAATGAACTCGAAGTTATAGCTTCAAAAGCACCAATTTTGATCAAATTTCAAGGCACAAAGCCCTTTCATATTGGTTATAGAAGAAAATGTGTTTGGTTTGGTTCGGATGGTTTGCCCAAGTTTAGAGACTTGGAGCATGAAAATATATGCTCCACTTATAGGCAAGGGCATTTCTCTATTGTAGTGAATACTACCGAGCTTGTAACAATGCCTCCTTCCTCGAGTCCGGTTGTCAAGAAAAATCATGTTAAATTTAGAGCATGGAGGATAGTTGTGGGTGTTGTTAGTGGATTTATTGGCATGGTTATATTGGCATTGCTTTTTGTCTGTTTAAGTGAATATAAGAAGAAAATTGATATAGATGAAATGGTGAAAAGAGGTGAAGATGGTGAACCATTGCAAATGGCAAGAGTAGGACTAGCTCAAGCACCTATTGCTTTAAGCACTCGGACTCCACCTGTTCTTGAATATGAGTATATGCCTTAAAAGTTTGCGATGAGGTTTTGTTATTTTTCAGTATATGTGAATTTTACACACACTAAGTTCATGATATGTATAGTTACAATTCCTTGAGCAATGGGATGTGCTCATGTATTGCAAAATTGTTGATATGCGTTGCAAATTGTGTGATAGCATTCCATTGAGTTTATTTTTTGTGATTATTTCTGGGTTGATGCAATAACAAGTAATATATTCGCGTATTTAATTTTAATCTATAATTTAATTAATTTATTTATTTTTTATTTGTTCATTGAGACTGCTATATTAAGAACCAATACAGTCTTAAGGAATGTTATGCTGAAACTTTTTATCTGGTTCTAACATTTAATCCTAGAAAATAGAGAAGTATATATTAAATCGACCATGATATAGCGATAAAATTAAATTATAGATTATAAGTAATGGTATTAAGTATTAACTTGCTGAAGCATCAACATTTAAGCAAAGATTTTTCGTTTAATGTTTTTAAACTATATAAACACCGTAGAACCCATTTTTCTCTGAAATCTTTGTCGTTAATTACTTGTTGATTTAAATACTTTGTCTATGTTTTGAGTACATATATTTTTAACACCAAAATTAGGTAGTATCAGCAACTCATACTAGGTCGCCATCATTAATCCTTCGCTTAGAAGACATAATTATGCTGTCCAAGGATACTTGTTGAAGAAACTTCAAAGCAAAGATTATATAGATGATCAATTCTGCCAAAAGAAGCAAAGGTATATAAAAATTCAAATGCTTTGATATCATGTTTCTTTTCGACAACAAACTAAACTTAAGCATTCAATGCAAGAACTAACATCATTGAATATTACGTTTAAGTTGTCAAACTCAAAATAAAGAGTAGTTGCAAGTTCAATCTCTTCAAGTCAGAGGGACTCAATAAGCAGCACAAATCAGAGATTCAGCTATGTAAGATTACACAATTAAAATAGAAATAAACCAATTTTTATTTCTCAAAATTTAATATATGTTTTTTTGGGACTTTGATAAAGTCTTTAATTTCTGTGTGGTGGTGGTTAAAAAATAAATAAAAGGTAAATAAATAAAATAATAATAAAATACTTATCTCAGTGGACATGCACATTAGATTAATATTTTTACATACCAGAAAAATAGCTTTAAGTTTTAGTGTAAAGTACACTGAATGCTATATTAATATAACATAAGATAAAACATATTTTATTTGAACTATGAAAACGAATGCTATATAAACTTAGCATTATACATGTGTAATGCTATATGAACTTAGCATTATATATGTGTAATGATATATTACTTGGGTATTTCTTTAACTTGAAAATAAATGCTATTTTAGTTCATCTGGCGTAGTTCGTCTGGTGCTAGTTTAATTTAACATTTCGTTTATCCGATGCTAGTTTAGTATAACATTATATTTTATGAGAAGCTATATCAATATAGCATTCAGCGTTTTTTAGATTAAACTTTAAAACTTGTGTCCTTTAGACTAAATTCGGTCTTAGGTTTTCCTTTAAACTAATACCCTTTTTACATAATAAAAAAGTCAAATAAGGATCGTTTTCTTTTCTGAAAGGGAAGAGAACTGAGTTGGGTAAAGAATGGAAAAGGATGTCTTCGTTTTATTAAAAAGTTTGTTAAGCAAAGAACCAAATACTTAATTCTTCCATTATAAAAATTCAGTGAATTCACCTAACTAACATTCCTATAATGTTCTTTATCTTTAATTATGTTTTAAACTAATTTTCTTTGTCCCATCATCCCAAACCCCTAATATCTATTGTCTATTAAAAAACTGTTAAACACTAAAAAAATTATATTGCTTAACAGTGGTTTGTCGTCCCAATTGTTCTTTGAGTGAGTAAATCAACAAAATTTCATTCACGCTTTGTCAATGGTAGCAAAAATTTTGATACCCACATTAAATTTTCAAGAAAAAATATAAATCTCCATTGAAAGAAGAGTAAACCCAACATTTTTATACCAACTTTTGGTAGAATACTTGATGACTTTTAGATATCAAATTGGTAATTAGGCTTAAATAATCCCACTAGAGTGTTAAATTATTATAACAACTTTCTAATGTAGAATGCATTCACCATGAATTGTATTATTCTTCTTTTACTTCATTTTTGTAACAACCGGTATTTTACGTATCGAAGAATCGTAAATATTATCTGTAAATCCATTTAAGGTCGTATAACTCTATAACTTGGAACATGTCTACTAGTGACATTTTCTATCCTTGAAATTTTATTGAATGATTTTGATCCTGAAAATCTTATAAGGTATATAACGTTTGATCGTAGCCGAATTAGGGTCTGAAACCACTTTCATTAGATCGGGATGATAGTTTCTTTTTCGATATAGTGGTCATAATAGGAATTTGGAATTACCACTAAGGAAATATGAGCATTTAAAGTTTAGATAGGTGTTTGCTTAATTAGTGGGTAATTGATTAATCCAAATAAGCCCACTAACCTATTTTGAGAATTGTACCTAATTGGCGATGATGGAACGGTTTTTAATCACTTTCCCACTTCCCAAAACTAATCTAAACCCCCTTAATCCATTTTAAACTAAAAAGTTTCTCTTTTTCATACTTTAATTAGCCTAAACGCAACATTAAGGAATGATTAAGAAAGGAATTCTTAGGATTACTGTTTGGACTGCTATGTAATCCGTGCCATCATTGTTCATCTCAATTTACATTAATAATTGATTAAATTTGGTGTTAGGTGAGTGATATTGCTTCCCTCACTATGTTATATATGTTGATATAGTTAAATAATGAATTTTAAATTGATATTCAAAGTTAAAGCATTTCAAAACTTAGATTTAATGTTAATAACACCCTAAAATTGTATTTAAAAAGTTAGATTTAGATATTAGTGTGTTTTATACCATTTTCCAACCATAATTGCTATTTTATAGAAAATTAGATCTATGATGATATATTCTTATAAATTGTGTCTGAATGAATTATATGCATTGCATGGATGTTGTATGATGATGTTTGATTTTTGTATGAATTGTTTTGATGTATTTGCTAGTTATTTTGTGCAGTTAGAATTATGATACATCGTTTGATGCAAGTGCATCAAAGTGTTCAAAATATGATGCGAATTAGGTATCGTGTTGTTGAAATACCAAGAGAACCCAAAATAAGTCGCAAGCCATTTGGAGTTGATTTGTAGCTTAAAATATGGTTATCAAAATCATGTCGGTGGTGACCAAAATTTGATTGTGATTGGGTGCTTCGAGTCATAGAGGGTATTGTTTCAGATTTTGAAGGCAAAAGCTTTGGGTAAGGCCTGAGAAAATTCATGTTGGCATTGGAGCTGACAAGCTGTACTTAGGCAAAATTGTGGTTCGCAACATCAGGTTGTTAGTGGATTGCTTCGGATCAAAGTAGGCTTCATTTCGGGTTTAAGGCACAAGTAGTTCGGGTCAGGCTTGGGAAAATGTGGGCAACAAAGTCTAGGACTTGGCCAAATTTGGAGATGGGGAACATGGTCAGTATCGACCATGTTCAAACCGTGTGTTTGTGTCGCTTGCTTCGAGTTTTGACGGTGGATGCTTCGGGTTGGCATGGGAGCAAGGTGAGATGAAGTGCTTCGACACTTGGCCACTTTGGCCAAGTTTTGGGCTGACCAACATGGTTGGTGCTCACAATGTAAAGTGATGAGAAATTGAAGCGAGGCCTTTGGGGACGTGCACATGATGTTTTGGTTGTCATGTACGAGTGTTTGTACATTCGTTGGATGTTCGTTTTTAATGATTGTGGCGTGATGATAAACGACGAGGCGAAGCGTGATAAGTAGGTTAAGGGTATTTCCCTAGGGGTAATTCTGTAATACATTATAAATTATCAACTTTGTAATAAAATCTTATTCGAAATAAAAGGTGTTTATCTTTCTATTATATACTTATTGTAATGTGTTATAGTTAATTGATTATTTAATTTGTGTATATTCAACAAAAAATCCATAAATGTTATATTTATGACAGTAATTACGATTGTTGTTATCATGAGCAATTTATCATAATATAATAAACACATTATTTTAAATATTCCTAGTCAAGATGTATTGAGACTAGATATCGATGCATCCGTTGAGATTATAGTATATAACGCTCTCCAAATGTTAGGCAGTATATTACTCATAGCTGTTGGGGAAACAAAGGGGTTACATATTGATAGTTATTGGATAACTATGGAATGACTCAATCGATAGTCTTCTCTTGGCTAATATAACTAAGGTCGAACAAAAAATATCAATGTGACAATATTACACAATTCTCTCGATTTGAGAATACTGTTAAGCTTCAATATGGAAACTTCGCTTTGATTATTATTAAATAATGACGCAGCATCCATCGAATAACTATAGTTGGATCTAGTGGAAAGATTGAAAGTGAAACAATATTTAGTGGAGAATTTATAAAGATCGCCTTTTCGATCCCGAATGTTGACACTAAATACATTCATGGTATTCGTGTGCCGAGCTCCCAAGTGCCGAAAAGGTAGAAAGTTAGGGTAAAATAAAAGAAACAAAATTAAACAAGAAATAAGAACATAATATCAGAATCTCACATGCAGAACCATAATAATAGTATCTCAAAAATGTTGTACAAAGAGTTACTCCAACATACATGAATCTCAGAGTTACAAAATGACTAAGTACTACTATTAGCCTGGATAGTTAACCGCCTGTCCTCACAATGCTGAAGACATACTTACATAATAGTGAACAGATATGAAAATAGGTAGATAGATAGATAGGTGGAAGGATCCATGTAACAACCCGCATATGTAACGATTATGTATTTGAATATCTTATTTAAATATTTTAATCGTAAGTCAGATCTTAGTCTGAAAAGCTACTTTTTGCATACGGTCAAATTAGGACTGGAGACCACTCCCATTGAGTTCAAAATGACGTTTGCGATCTTTTTAAGTATAAACTTTGATATGTTTGGAGATAGTGGAATTTTCGCCACTTTTTCGCTTATGGCTTTGGTTTGGGCTAAACTCTTTTGCCCCTTACTAACTCAGCCCAACCCCCTCTCCTCTTCATTAATTCATTCTTCATTTCCTAACACTTGAAGCTTCATCAAAAATGGGGAGAGGAATGGGAAATTAAAAACTCCAAAGCCTTAGTCTTCATTGCTAATCCAACATCTACTCCAAATTCAAGAGAAGACATTGATTCAAGCTTGAGATTGTTCTTGCTTTGCTTTCAAGCTTCATCTCCATCAATTTCCGTGAAAAGGTGAGATTTTTATCTCACATTCTTGTCTATAACTATCTTTGATTATTGAGAAAGAATTCCTATCATTTGTGCATGTGCATTTGCATTTGGTTTGGATTGAATTGGTGAAAAACCCCAATTTTTAGTGTTTTTGGCAAAAATCTGGCCTTAGGTCGTTCTGCCTTGATAGCTCGCTCGCGTGGAAAAGTCTCGGCCTGCAAATAGCTTGTTCTGGGCTTAGGTCGTTCGCCTGCATTTAGCTCGATAACCATTTAGGTCGTTCGGCATGCCATGGGTCGTTCTGTGCTTAGGTCGCCCGACCTGCTTCGATTCGTTAGGTCGTTCGCCCCTAGGTCGCTCGGCATTGAACAGCTATAGGTTGTGCATCGTTAGCTCGTTCCACACTAGGTCGCATGCCTAGCTCGATTCCTTAAGTCGCACGCACCCTGCTACATCCCGTAACCCCTTAGGTTGCGCCGCCATTCCATCTTTAGGTCGCTCGACCAGCTTGCACCATAGGTCGCGCCATCTTTTAGGTCGCGTGCTACTCCTTAAGCCGAGGCTCCTTAGGTTGCTTGCAACTTAGGTCGGCCCCGTTAGGTCGCTGATCCCCTAGGTCGTATGCCGTGGATGTTAAATCTATATTTCTACTTTGATGGTTTTGGAACTGATTTCCTTGGATTTTATTCACGTCTTCGAATGTGAATTTTAGTGAATTGATTTGTTTCTACAATCAATTTTGTGACTTGTCACTTTAAAAATATAAAGGTTTCATTACTAGTAGTAAATATCAAAACTCTTTCATCAAAACAATTTCAACACTATTATATTACAAAGCTCTTTTCCTAAACCGTTTTCCAATCTATTAGTATATACAAGCCTTTACCTCACTTGGATGAGAAATCTAATTAAACGGCTTAGTAAAACAAGTGGTATGAAACACTTGCGTTTAATTCGTCGGTTAATTCTTGGACTTGTTCGATTGAACCTCTTGTGACAATTTTCTAGTGAAGATTTACAGTTTGTTCGTAAATATTTAAGTTAAGCAAGAGGTTATGGGACATGAAGCTAAACTCATATATTTACTGACTTAGTGTAATTGACACTTCTTGATGATCATTGACGATCATTTTTGTGTTTTAGACTAGCAATTGTGCGATGTCTCTTTGTCTACGAGGGAGACTAAACCCCGTTTGTGTGATGTTTCGACTCACATATGTGGGGTAGCACCCCATGGTCTTCGGGCCGTTCGTGTGGAGCCTCGACTCAAAATTAATGGTTAGCTACCATGAGATAGCGTCTCATTTGTGTGATACACGTGTTGGTGAGCTTTCATGCTTCCGTTCTTATGATAGGCCTCCCCCTTTTTGTGATTTCTAGATTTCATGTGTTGATTTCTGGAATTTGTGCTTCACCAATTTTCGTGATTTTCATTGATAAGTTTTATCAATTTTTGTGCATTGGTGAATTCGTGTGTCATTGACTTGTTATGAATACAAGCTTAGGGTATGATACCCTATTTTATCTTTGAGAAGATTCTTGTGATATTGATTAATCTTATGTTTATTTTCAATTACATACTTATAGTAGTATGCCGTTATGGTTATTACATGTTTATGCCATATCTTTTATTCTATATCATGTCATCTGATATTTATAGCTAGACTGATCCGTTTATTATTTTCTTATGAAATAATACTCGGGTCAGACCGAGATGTTACAGGTGCTTCTGCTTGACTTCTCTTCTGGGATTACTCTGACTTTTGTCTAACTACTTAGATTAGTAGTTTTTTTTGTGTACATTTGAGATATAGACTCCTTGATGTATACTTATTCTTTTGTGTAGCTTGTGGCTATTCTTTTGTACTATCGTGGATCTTTCAGACCACTACTATGATGTACACTTTCATGTGTTATATATATATATATATTCATATCTTTTTTCCGCCTTTGTGATATGGATGTCTGTGACTGATTTGTGTTATGTTTATTTCTATATTTGTTTCCGAAGATTATATATAGCCACTGTGTAGTAGCTTTGAGTTTGTATCGGTATGTCGGATTTCCTCCTTAAATGAAATGCATGCTATACTATCTGACATATCGGTGATCGCACAAAGAAATTACATAGATGGTCGCTCCTCCACAGCCTTTTTCTCCGCGCTAGTTGAAAACATTCTCCGTAGTGTTCTTAGCTAGCGTGGGTATAGAGGTGGGGTGTCACAGCTTGGTATCAGAGCCAAACTTCAGAACAATGTTGAATATTGTAACAAGGATCATCGTCCTAAGTCCATCTTAGGAGTCATGCCATAGGATTAATTCGAGTCTTCATACCGATTCATCCTATTTTCTTGTATGCTTCCTTGTTTCACCTATCAAGAATGTTTGATATTTATTTGGTGAATAACCTTTTTCTTCTTCCTCTTCTTTCTTTCTTAAGGAAGAGAAATGGTTAGACCCGGCCGTCCCAGCGCCGATCAATCTAGTGCTGCTCCCCAAGATGGAGTTTTTATGACTGCTCAACAACTTCTTGATTTAGTAAAGAATGCTCAGGCGGCTGGTCCTAATCAGGAATCTACTCACCCAAAGTTTGGATTTGCACGCTTGTGCAATGATTATACCAACTTGGGTGGGAAGGCATTCAAAGGTTCTGAAACTATTATTGAGATCCAGGCTTGGTTAAGAACATGCGATCGAATATTTTCTCGCATGAATCTTATTGATCTTCACCGTGTTCAGGTGGCTTCTAGTATGCTCCAAGAAAGAGCATTAGACTGGTACGAACTTCTTATTTCTGAGATTAATGAAGCGGATCTCACCTGGGGGCAATTCCGGGAACGCTTCGAATTAAAATTCATGCCAGAAGCTGAGAAGGTGACATTGGCTCGTCGTTTCATAGACCTTGTTCAAGGTGAATCCTCCATGATAGATTACGTTGCAACCTTCGAGTCGCTTTCCAAATATGGGGTTGAATACATCAACACCCCATTGAAGAAGAATCAAAGATTTGTCTATGGCTTAAACAAAAATCTCAAGAAGCCATTACTTCTAAAATTAGAAGTTTCTTTCGACCAACTCATTGATATCGCTCTTCGTCTTGAAGAGGCGGATAGGGAAAGTGATGTGGAAGTGGTGGGTGCCAAACCAAACTTCAACAACAAGAAAAGGCCTAACAAGTCCAAAGGCCCTTATCCCAATAAGAAGGGGAAACAAGCAACTCCTATTGCAAAGGCTTTTTCCTCTAGTGATGGGAAATGCTTCAACTGTGGTTCTAGGGACCATTTTGCGAACAAGTGTTCAAAGCTCCATTCTTGTCGCTATTGTAAAAGTCCAGATCATTATATGCATCTATGCCCTAAGCTTCAAGGCAAGAAGGAGGGAAAGTTAAACGTGGTTCAAGCCCCTGGCAACACGTTTCGCGGTCAAGGTATGTCTCACTCTATCCTTGATGGCATTATTATATTTCGTGATCAACCTATTAGAGTTCTCTTTGATACGGGTGCATCCCACTCTTTTATATCAAAGGAACTTATAGACACTTTTTCTTTAAGTGTTATTTCTTTAATGACTTCTTTAAGAATTGTGAATCTGGTTGGTGGATCCGCAACTCTTAGTTTGCTTTGTAAAGATGTGGAGATTATTTTATGTGATTTTTCTTTCCTAGCCGATTTGCATGTCATGCGTTATTTAGGCTTTGGAATGATTTTGGGTATGGATTGGCTTAACCGTTATGAAGCTCATATCCTATGTCCTGAGCGGACTATTTATCTCCGACATCCGCAATCTGTAAAGCAGATTTCTATTATTCTTAAAGATTCGGATTCCACTTTGGCTGCATCTTTATATTCTTTAAATCCTCGTGATGATGATAATGATGATGAGGAAGATGTCATTTCTCTTATTCACGTCGTTCGTGAATTTTCCGACATATTTGAGCCCGTTTTAGGACTACCACCTAAGCGAGCAATTGAGTTCAAAATTAATCTTATACCTGGAGCTCAACCTATTACTCATCCTCCTTATCGCATGTCCAATAAGGAGAACGAAGAGATGCGCAAACAATTATCCGAATTGGAGACGAAGCAATTTATTCGCTCTAGTTCCTCGCCCTGGGGAGCTCAGAATTTTCGTGAAGAAATCCGATGGTACACTTAGGCTTTGCGTCGACTACCGCAAGCTTAATGATCTTACTATTAAGAATAAATATCCTTTACCTCGGATTGATGATCTATTTGATCAACTTAGTGGTGCTAGAATCTTTTCACAATTGGACTTGGCTACCGGTTTTCATCAGCTTCGTATTGCAAAGGATAGTATTCCTTTAACTTCGTTCCGTACTCGTTATGGATCTTATGAATGGCTGGTTATGCCATTTGGTTTAACGAATGCTCCGGCTTATTTCGTTGACCTTATGAATCGAGTTTTCAAAGATTTCCTCGATCGGTTTGTTCTCATCTTTATTGATGATATTCTTGTGTATTCTAAAACTGAGGAGGAACATGAAAAGCATCTTCGGATTGTATTGGAAACTCTTAGAAGCAATCAATTAAAAGCAAAATTTTCTAAATGCCACTTTTGGCAATCTAGTGTGAAGTTTCTCGGTCATATTATTTCTGAATTCGGAATATCAGTGGATCCTTCAAAGATTGAAGCGATTCAAAATTGGAAGAGACCGGAGAGCATGACTGAAATCCGTAGCTTTCTCGGATTGGCAGGTTATTACCGCCGTTTCATAAAAGATTTTTCTAAAATTGTCGTGCCTCTTACTGACTTAACAAAGAAAGGTGTTAAATACATTTGGTCAGACAAATGTGAAACTTCTTTTCAGAAATTAAAAGAACTCCTTTCTAATGCTCCTATTCTTGTTATTCTCGAAAGGAATCAAGATTTTGTTGTTTATACCGATGCTAGTCGCATTGGTTTCGATGCCGTTCTTATGCAAAAAGAACGTGTTATTGCCTATGCTTCTAGGCAATTGAAGTCGGCTGAGACTAGATATGCCACACATGATTTAGAACTCGCGGCTATCGTTTTCGCCCTTCGAATTTGGCGACATTATCTTTTGGGAGAGAAATTTATGCTTTATATTGATCATAAGTCTTTGAAATATTTATTTTCTCAAAAGAAACTTAATTTGCATCAATAGCGTTGGCTCGAATTCCTTGCCTCTTATGATCTTGATATTCTTTATACTCATGGAAAAGGAAATCGAGTTGTTGATGCTCTTAGTCGTAAGCAACAAGCGGTTGTTTCTATGATGATATCCGAATGGCATGATCTCTAGGTTTTATCCACTTGCGAGATTAGAGATTGTGTATCCGATTTATGTTCATCTTTTGTTTTATGTAGCCTTGAGGCTCGTCCTTCTCTTTTTGACCGCATTCTTGAAGCTCAAAAGCTAGATCCTGAATTGGCTTTGCTTGGCCAAAATTTTAAGGATAAAACCGATATTGAAGGTTTGAAAGACTTTGATACTGATTCTCGTGGCGGCATTCAAAAATTTGGTAGACTTATAGTGCCAAATATTAGTGATCTTCGTAAAGATATTCTGGAAGATTCTCATCGTTCCAAATTTTCCATTCATCCCGGTAGTAGTAAAATGTACGCGGATATGAAGCGACTTTATTATTGAGAGGGAATGAAATCTGATATTGCTAACTTTGTTAAGTGTTGCATGACTTGCCAACTTGTCAAGGCCGAACATCAAAGGCCCGGTGGGTTATTGCAACCATTGGAAATTCCAATTTGGAAGTGGGATCAAATTTCCATGGATTTTATTGACGGCCTTCCCCGTTCTCGTTCGGGTCATGATAGCTTATGGGTGATTGTTGATAGACTTACTAAATCCGACCATTTTATTCCCGTTCGGTCTAACCGAACCGTTCCTCTTTTGGCCAAACTCTTTATCAAAGAAATTGTTAAATTGCATGGAGTTCCTACTTCCATTGTTAGTGATCGTGATCCATTGTTTACTAGTGGATTTTGGAAGAGTCTTCAAAAAGATTTAGGAACGAAGCTTAATTTTAGCACCGTTTATCACCCCTAGTCCGATGGACAAACCGAGCGTATGAATCAAACTCTTGAAGATCTTCTTCGTGCTTGTGTGCTTGATTTCGGAGGAAGTTGGGAGGATCATATTTCTCTTGTTGAATTTTCCTATAATAATAGCTTCCAATCTAGTATTGGTATGGCACCTTTCGAGGCACTCTATGGAAGACCATGCCGATCTTCTTCTTGTTGGCTTGAGGCCGGTGAGAAGCTGGTTTTAGGTCTAGATTTTATTCGTGATTCCACAGAAAAGATTGAACTTATTCGTCATAGGATGAAAGAAGCCCAGAGTAGACAAAAATCCTATGCCGATAATCGAAGAAGGAAATTAAAATTTTCTGTTGGAGATCTTGTATTTATTTGTGTTTCCCCTATGAAGGGTGTTGTACGTTTCAGTCGATCGGGAAAGTTAGCGCCTCGATATATTGGGCCATTTCCTATCACCGAACGTATTGGTTCCATGGCTTATCGCCTTTCATTACCGGCTCAGTTTTCTGCCATGCATGACGTGTTTCACATTTCTCAATTACGGAAATGCCTTCGAGATTCTGATTCTATTCTTGAGCCCGGTGTTGTGGAAGAAATTGAAGTTTCGCTGAATTTAACTTATGAGCAGCATCCTATTCGAATTATTGCTTCAGAGGTTAAACGACTTCGAAATAAAGATGTTTCGCTTGTGAAGGTTCAATGGTCCTCAAATCCTAAGGATTACTCTTGGGAATCTAGAGAATTCATCGAGCGAACACATCCAGACTTACTTCCTCGTACTCTTTGAGGTGAACTTCTTATTTCAAAATTCATTTTATGTTAATATGCTTTTGTGGTTGTTACTTTTTATTTCCATCTTATATATATATATATATATATATTGCGAGGATGCAATTTCTTTAAGGAGGGGAGTCTGTAACAACCCGCATATTTAACGATTATGTATTTGAATATCTTATTTAACTATTTTAATCGTAAGTCGGATCTTAGTCCGAAAAGATACTTTTTGCATACGGTCAAATTAGGACTCGAGACCACTCCCATTGAGTTCAAAATGACGTTTGCGATCTTTTTAAGTATAAACTTTGATATGTTTGGAGATAGTGGAATTTTCGCCACTTTTTCGCTTATGGCTTTGGTTTGGGCTGAACTCTTTTGCCCCTTACTAACTCAGCCCAACCCCCTCTCCTCTTTATTAATTCATTCTTCATTTCCTAACACTTGAAATTTCATCAAAAATGGGGAGAGGAATGGGAAATTAAAAACTCCAAAGCCTTAGTCTTCATTACTAATCCAACATCTACACCAAATTCAAGAGAAGACATTGATTCAAGCTTGAGATTGTTCTTGCTTTGCTTTCAAGCTTCATCTCCATCAATTTCCGTGAAAAGGTGAGATTTTTATCTCACATTCTTGTCTATAACTATCTTTGATTGTTGAGAAAGAATTCCTATCATTTGTGCATGTGCATTTGCATTTGGTTTGGATTGAATTGGTGAAAACCCCAATTTTTAGTGTTTTTGGCAAAAATCTGGCCTTAGGTCGTTCTGCCTTGATAGCTCGCTCACGTGGAAAAGTCTCGGCCTACAAATAGCTCGTTCTGGGCTTAGGTCGTTTGCCTGCATTTAGCTCGATAACCATTTAGGTCGTTCGGCATGCCATGGGTCGTTCTGTACTTAGGTCGCCCGACCTGCTACGATTCGTTAGGTCGTTCGCCCCTAGGTCGCTCGGCATTGAACAGCTATAGGTCGCGCATCGTTAGCTCGTTCCACACAAGGTCGCTTGCCTAGCTCGATGCCTTAAGTCGCACGCACCCTGCTACATCCCGTAACCCCTTAGGTCGCGCCATCGTTAGGTCGCGCCATAGCTTAACTCGCTCAGCCATTCCATCTTTAGGTCGCTCGACCGGCTTGCACCATAGGTCGTGCCATCTTTTAGGTCGCGTGCTACTCCTTAACCCGAAGCTCCTTAGGTCGCTTGCAACTTAGGTCGACCCCGTTAGGTCGCTGATCCCCTAGGTCGTATGTTGTGGATGTTAAATCTGTATTTCTACTTTGATGGTTTTGGAACTGATTTCCTTGGATTTTATTCACGTCTTCGAATGTGAATTTTAGTGAATTGATTTGTTTCTACAATCAATTTTGTGACTTGTCACTTTAAAAATATAAAGGTTTCATTACTAGTAGTAAATATCAAAACTCTTTCATCAAAACGATTTCAACACTATTATATTACAAAGCTCTTTTCCTAAACCGTTTTCCAATCTATTAGTATATACAAGCCTTTACCTCACTCGGATGAGAAATCTAATTAAATGGCTTAGTAAAACAAGTGGTATGAAACGCTTATGTTTACTTCGTCGGTTAATTCTTGGACTTGTTCGATTGAACCTCTTGTGACAATTTTCTAGTGAAGATCTACAGTTTGTTCGTAAATATTTAAGTTAAGCAAGTGGTTATGGGACATGAAGCTAAACTCATATATTTACTGACTTAGTGTAATTGACACTTCTTGATGATCATTGACGATCATTTTTGTGTTTTAGACTAGCAATTGTGCGATGTCTCTTTGTCTACGAGGGAGACTAACCCCGTTTGTGTGATGTTTCGACTCACATATGTGGGGTAGCACCCCATGGTCTTCGGGCCGTTCGTGTGGAGCCTCGGCTCAAAATTAATGGTTAGCTACCATGATATAGCGTCTCGTTTGTGTGATACACATGTTGGTGAGCTTTCATGCTTCCGTTCTTGTGATAGATCTCCCCCTTTTTGTGATTTCTGGATTTCATGTGTTGATTTCTGGAATTTGTGCTTCACCAATTTTCGTGATTTTCATTGATAAGTTTTATCAATTTTTGTGCATTGGTGAATTCGTGTGTCATTGACTTGTTATGAATACAAGCTTAGGGTATGATACCTTATTTTATCTTTGAGAAGATTCTTGTGTTATTGATTAATCTCATGTTTATTTTCAATTACATACTTATAGTAGTATGCCATTATGGTTATTACATGTTTATGCCATATCTTTTATTCTATATCATGTCATCTGATATTTATATCTAGACAGATCCGTTTATTATTTTCTTATGATATAATACTCGGGTCAGACCGAGATGTTATAGGTGCTTCTGCTTGACTTCTCTTCTGGGATTACTCTGACTTTTGGCTAACTACTTAGATTAGTAGTTTTTGTTGTATACATTTGAGATATAGACTCCATGATGTATACTTATTCTTTTGTGTAGCTTGTAGCTATTCTTTTGTATTATCGTGGATCTTTCAGACCACTACTCTGATGTACACTTTCATGTGTTATATATATATTCATATCTTTTTTCCGCCTTTGTGATATGGATGTTTGTGACTGATTTGTGTTATGTTTATTTCTATATTTGTTTCCGAAGATTATATATAGCCACTGTGTAGTAGCTTTGAGTTTGTATCGGTATGTCGGATTTCCTCCTTAAATGAAATGCATGCTATACTATCTGACATATCGGTGCTCGCACAAAGAAATTACATGGATGGTTGCTCCTCCACAGCCTTATTCTCCGCGCTAGTTAACAACATTCTCCATAGTGTTCTTGGCTAGAGTGGGTATAGAGGTGGGGCGTCACAATCCAGCTCATCTCCATAAGCTTGAGGCGTCCAACTGAAACCTGCTTTCCTCAATCTACTTGAAAGAGTGCACGAGGAATTTTGGGAAAGGAAATACCAAGTGTTGGACATAGGTTTGGTATAAGAAACTTAGAATTGCGTATAAATGCATAATAGTACTTTCGAGACCAACCGAATCACCGGATTGGTTTCCCTTCGAAAGGACCCAACACGATTGATATTTATATTAGGTGATATTATAGATACTGTCTAAGTTCTGTAACATAAATCAAAAAATAAATGTGTTTCTTGCCTCTCATAACACAACAATATTAGAGTACATTTAAACAACTAAGGAACGTTGGTATATGGATTTTCCATTGAAGACACTTTCAGTACCTCGAGGCGGATCTCGTGGCAAGGGTCAGAAAGTACCTTCTGAGCATCACATTTCTCTAGATAAAATATACCAATAAGGTAAGCAATAGCCGGGCCACACCTAAAAACGTGATTCCGGATAACATTAAACCCCGCTAGCCAATATAGATAAGTATCTCTAGATTGGAGTTGATATACCCTTGGAGTTAGCTATACCCCATTGGCTATGTCCTTACTCTGTGTTTCGTCATTTCTCGATGGCGAGGCTATGTTCGGCAGCTTTCACAAGAGTCTTCATCAATCGATCTGAATCCACATCACTCATGGATTCATAGCTCGTTTTACAAATGCTAACGCTAACCTCTCCCTTGGACTTAACCTTAGGATAGACATTTCAACTCTATAGCATGAGTCTGGAATGTTAACACTGACCTCTCCTTTGGACATACCTTAGGATAGACAGTTCAACTCTATAACGTTCACTTCAATGACCTCTTCTAAACTGACTCATATACAAGTTTTGAAGTAGTATGTGGTAAGTAAAACACTTATCGATTTCAGATTCTTCAAAATAAATCGATGAATTTCCGGTTAACTCAATTCTGGTTCTTTAAAAGTAAGTGAAAGCTAGAGATGTTTCATGAAAATGCTCCTCCCTGGAGGTTCTCAAAGTGTATGAAGCCACGAAGAATTTTGTTACTTTTCAAGTTACATTTGGTTAAGTTCAATAGTCGACTGATCGACTACCGAGCTCAAAGCGATTGCTTATGAAAACCAAGGTTCATACACTTAACACAATTCTGACATTCCAACTTAACTATTCCTTGACTAAGAAAGAATTCGGTAAGTTAAAGCATTATCGCTCCATCCTTACTCGAACATCAATCTTGACTCTCACGAATAAAGAAGTCTACCTCGCTCGGCTTTTAGTGTTAAGCATTGTAATACTAACATTCCATAAATAAATTTAACTACATGTTCATTTTTAAAGTGTAACTACTTATCCCTTCTTCCAAATAGTTTTTTTAAGATATTAGCATATAAGTTAGAAATGGTTTTAAAATGATATAGATATGTACAATAGTTTATTTATAAAAGCTAATATATTTAATAGAATTTAAAATAAACTTAAAAATAGAAGTAAAATATGAAATCTTTATAATTTATTAAAATAAGAACTAGTTTATAAAGTTATATATATTATATATATATAATACCTTTTAAAATACTTAAAATTAAGTTATAAATAGTTGTATAAATATTACTTTTAAAATAATTATTCGAGATTGATTTGAAAACTTTTACTACTTTAACAAAATAAACATGTTTTGTATATGTATAATAAGAAAAACCTTTACTTTACAAATTCAAATAAAATTCTTTTAAAATGTTTTTAAACTTCAATCTCCTTTTAAAATACTTGTATATCTTTTATAAATCCCCTTTTAAAAGATTTCATAAAAATATTCAAAGTAATAACATTTTAAACTTTACTAAAACTTGTTTTTCCAAAGTGCATCCCTGGCGACTATTGCTATATGGATCATAACTTTTGTAACTTTGTTTTATAAGTAAAATGGCTTTTAAACTCTATTTATTACTATCTCTTATACTACTAGGGAAAACATTTCATTCCAAAATATTCAAAAGATAGAGTTTAAAAAGTGAGATAGAAGAGAGGGATTCAAAGTACGTTTATAGCGACTATCGCTATATGAACAATTCCATATTACATTCAAATTCAAACAACATTCAATCACATATACACATGCAATTCTCATGTTCATATCACATCACAAAGAAGCATGGAATAATATATACACAAATATATAAGCAAGAAAAGCAACTAGAAAGCAAATAAATGCAACAACGTCAAATTGTTTCTATAATGGCTATCGCTAGAAAGGTAACAACAATTCTACTCTACTACATATACTCTTCCAATATTCAATTCCAAAGTCTATCTCGTACGCCATTACATATGCACAATATTACAAGTCAAAGTCCATATCCAAAAGTCCATTACATATGTCATTACATATGCTATTACAAATGTTATCACTAAGCACAATAAATCAACAATATAAAAGGCCATCCAAGGATAACAAATAAACACAATCACATGCTTCTCAAAGCACACAAACATAGATTATAATTTTAAGTATTTAGGGAGTATTATTATAGTTTATAGCAAGCAAAATTGAAAAATTATTGTTTTCGTTCTAGGAGTGAGATCACTCACTTTTCTACCAAATCCAAGCTAGCTCTTCCTACCTCAACCTTGCAACAACATAACTACTTCCTACCTTCAACCCTATAGCTCACAAACCAAGGCGGTATTGCCTTATTAATGCACAGCCAAGAAGAAAACAGGCTAGGGAGTACACAACCAAGATGGAGTGGCCTTGAAATAGGCATGTCGTAGGCTAAATCAAGCCTAGAAGCTCACAACCCAAGAAGGAAATAGGATAGATGCTCCAAAACATCCACTTCCAAGATGATGGAATGATTTGCAATGCTATTTAATGATGATAGCAAGAGTTTGGAGGAGTTTTAGTTTTTTTGGAGTTACTTTGATTAAAGAAGTTTTGAAGAGATAAGAGTGTAAAAGAGTGGTTGCTTTAAGTTGTGAATTTGTAAACTAATTAAGAGAGCCTAGCACATCTATTTATAGAGTTGAAAATGGAGTGTAAAATGACCCTTAAACCCCCTATGGCCGGCCACCTCCATGCCAAGCCCATCCCTCCATTCCACTACACCATACTTTGATAAAGTCTTCCTTAAATCACTCCTTAAAATCCTCCTTAAAATCCTCTCTTATGTTTCCATATAGAGTGTTTTAGTTTAATTAATTTGGCTTATGAACTAAGGTGTATTTAATACATAGTAATGTTTTCATATTTTATTACTAAGGGCCAAAGAATTCAAATAACTTTTATTAAATAAAAAGTTGATTTTTAATAAAAAGTTTTTCAGTAACATTTTCAATATTTATTCAAAGCATATATTTTTGTAAACATGTTTCAAAAATAAGTTTTCTATCATCAATTATTAATTAAAAAGTGTTTAACAAGGTTATAAAACCACATTTTTAATACTTAACCATTTCTCAAAATTTGAGATATTCGAAGATGAAGTGCTCGAAATTCTAGGTCATTACATAATTCATTTCCTTGATTATATGAGGTTAGTACAACGACCAACCGAAGTCAACCCAAAGTCAAAGTATTTGGCAAGAGTAGTTTGGTTAATAATAATTGTTATTACTAAACCAAGAACTTTATATTTGGACTATAAAGTTGAATATGGATGATATTGGAATTTTAACCATCAAATTCCATAGGTTCTACTGTGAATATAGTTTTGATGAAGAGAATTAGTAAAAATAATTATCAGTACTAGCTAACGCTAGAAATAACTAAAATTGGATTTTAGCGAAGCTATGTAAGCGATAAATTTGGCCATAATGTCACACCACTTGCTAAGATGACGTGTGAACGTTAATATTCACATTGTTCTATATTAACTGTTGACTGAATTTACATCTAAAAGTCACATAACAGAAATGTTGAATACTTGGAATACTACCTGATTTAATTAATTACAACCGGTATAAATTAGCTAAATCAATTAATATTTATGAATATTAATTATAAAATTTTATTTGATTTGTGTTGATTAGTATTAAAAGTAGTGCATATATAAAAGTTGTATATATGCGTATAGATATACAATATCGATATACGTTAAAATTAGATTTAAATGTGTTTTATCTGATCGAGCTTGAAGTAACTTGTAGGCCCAAATATAAGGCAATGATGGCCGACCAAAGGGGTGGGATAAAAGGGTGAATCTGATTAAAAAAGGTTTGAAATAACAAGAGAAAATAGTGGATCTGGGACCACTTTTAGCTCCTCTCTCTCCGCTATTTAAATGCCTTTAACCCCTACTTTTGGATCTCCAACTCTTGCCTCCCCCTCTCTTATTTTCTGGATGAACTCCCCCCATAGCCTCCTCTATTTATTCAAGCCTTTAAACACAAATTATAAATAAAAATAGTACATAAATGATTGGTGCTTTAAGTCTGGTAGCTCTCTCTAGATGTTTTGGATACAGATTCAAGGAGTCAGCTGATTCAACATTTCAACATGTTACATCTAGGATGTAGCAAGGTAATAGTTATATATATCATGTCATTCTAGTGCTTTGAATTGTATGTATATTATCATGAATCCACATATGTTTGTGGTGTCGATAATGGATGAATATATATATATATATATATATATATGAGTCTGTGTGTGCGTTAAATTTAAAATATTACATGTGTGCATATATATCATTCGTCTAGAAATAAAAAATATATTTAATTTATGAAATTGATTAATCATCTAAAACTTTTAAAACAAAATTGATTTTGAAATATAAATATAAGTAAATAAAAAATGTATATAATTTTATTAATTTATATACATAATGGATTTCTTGGTGATAAATTTATACACACAAACACACACACACACATATATATATAATTACAATCCATATATATTTATATGTAATTTATTTTAAAATATAATGCCTAACTTTTGTATAAAGTATATATACATATTACAAAATATAAGTATATTTCTATACTCAATAAAATTATGTGTATATTTTGAAATCGATTTTCGAAAAAAAGATTTGATAAGGGTTTCCGTATGGAAATCTTTAGTATAAAATGAAACAATTTTGAAAATCTTAAGGTTTTACAAATTTTTTTTATCAAATGTTATTTTGGCCGAATATATGTTTATATATACACACACTTACATTTAAGACATATATATTGTTGTTTTATATTGAATACCTAAATATTAATTTAATAAATATATAAGATTATATATATACTTCCGCAAAAATATATTTTCATAATAGATATATATTTAAAAAAGCAATATATTGATTTGAATTTGAAACTACTAGATATTTTGTTATATATATCTAGAATTGAAATTTGAAATTTAAATATGAATTTTAATTCAAAATTATATATATTAATATTTAAAATTATTTCTTATATATCATATATATATATATATGTCCATTGTGTTATAAATCCCAACACTTATATACGGGCATATTAAATCATGTACATTGTATATATTGCATGTGCACATGTACATTTGTGTATATGTATGCATATTGTATTATATAATATAGATATACCATTAAAATTAGAGTTAAAATTATATAATAAAATATAAATATCAACCTCAAGCACAAAGATTTTCAAGCATTGTTGGAAAAGATTAAAATTAGAGTCAAAGGATTAGAGGCAAGATGTTAAGTTTAGCTGGTAGGGTGGAGCTAATTCGTTCAACAGTTTATCCAATGATTCAATATTGGATGAACTATTTTAAACTTCTAAAGCTACATTACATAGTATCACTCAGATTTGTTCAAATTTCCTTTGGAAAGGAAAGTGCAGTAAAATTCCATGGGATATTATCTACCGTGCTAAATAGGTAGGGGGTTTAGGTTTGAGGAATTTTGTGGAAAACTAAAAATCATAGGGTATCAAACTTATTTGGAAAATTATTAATGAGGAGGGAGAATGGGAAAAACTGATGATAAATAAGTATAAAAAGAACCGATTGTTTTGGGAACGCAGTAAAAGAAACGATGATTCGAGGATGTGGAAATATCTTTTGAAAATTAGGCCTGATGCTTTAAAATGTGTGGGAAGATAATTAGTTGATGGCAGCAGCAATAGTATGTGGTTTGATTTGTGGCTTGATTGGAGTAATCTCATGTAACGACCCCACCGCTATACTCATATTATTAAAGAACATTATAAACAATGTCGTCTAATAATACAGAGAATATGGCTAGTTAAGGGCGGCCGAGTATGAATATATCTTTAAACAACACTAACACATCATCCTTATGGTTTTTCTTAATCTCTGGAATAAAATTTGAGTGTACAGTCTCAGTCCAAAGTAATAATTGTTAATTCCTGAGATGATGGTTTTGATGACAACAACCTTAGGACTTGTTATAAAACATATACACCAATATTCTTGTCTAGATATATATGTATATGCAGGATATATATATATATATATATGCAGGTACTAAGAATGAAGACTGTACAGTATAAAGATTCAAGAATGACGAATTCAAGATTGAAGAAATCAAGACTGAAGACTCATGACTATCAAGAGTTCAAGATAAGTAATAGAGTCTAGATTTATGTTAAAACTTCATAATAGCACTAAAATCTTTATTCGGATTTTAATTGTGAAATGGAATCCACCTTCTCACTTTAATAGTGAGATGGAACCCACGACCTCTTTAGTGGGATGGAACCCACGACCTTCTCTAGTGGAATGGAATCCATGCAATTTTCAAAATGATTTTTTTTTTCAAAACTATCTTTTTAAAGTCATCTCTATCAATTTAAATATTTTAGCCTTAATTCAAAAACTATTTTTAATCATATTAATTTCAAAATAATCTCTTGTTTTTTTTAGACTACCTCTTGATTTAATATTTTAGCTTTAATATATTTTAAAGAAATCTGTACTTAGTTTCTAATATTACTTTTATATTATAGATTATATATTTTAAGATTAATTTCTAAAACCCTTTTATAAGTTAAAACTATATTCAAAATGGTTTGCAAAGTTTAGAAATTGTTTTGACAAGTTTTAGAATAGAAATCATTTTAAAGGAAAATCTATTTTCAAAATTAACATAGGCATGTCGACATCCCTCATCTCCCCATGTCGACATGGTAGCCGTAGAATTCAAATTTCAAATTTTCAAAAGAAGTGTCTATTCGTCATAACCTTTCGCGAATGGACATGATCATTGTTCTAATATATATACTAGTTGTTTTCAACGAATTTTAAGTCAGTTTTTCTTCATTTCTTCACTCCTTCTCCACTCAAATATTATCTTATATTCTAAATGCTTTAACAAAACTCTGCCAAAATTCTAAGTGATTCAAACTCGATCATCTCTAGTTTGATTCTTTGTCACTCTCTCTTAAAGATCTCAGTGCTATTCATAGTTATTGGATCATTTGTAATCAAAGATTGAAAGATCAAAGTGTATCGGGTCTCTCTCTATCAAAGTGTGATTGAAAACGGTGTGATTGTGGCCCGTAAATCAATTAGGTGTGATTGTAGCCCGTTAGTCAATCAGGTGATCTTGTAGCCTGGTTAAATCAAGAGAGTTTGCCCTGGACTCGGAGATAGGAGGGTGAAATGACCCTCCTATTTCCACCCTAATTTCATAAGGATTTTTTTTTAAGAGATGATATATAGATATATCATTCATTACAAATATATTTTCCAAGGTCATTTTCTTTCTCCAATAAACAAAATATATCCAGGATCAAAATAACTTACCAATATAAATATATCAGTGTATACCTAATAACATACACATACATATGAAGATGTATGTGTTCCTCTTGTTTAAATTCAGAGTATATACTTTATTTTTTTTTGTTGTACAAGAACATTCTGTTTGATTTAGATTTTAGCAATTCAGATTAATTATTGTATCCTGATTTTTGACCATAGAATCCACTGGAAACATGTACTTTAGTCTGTTATTCTAATTAAGAAATGATCAAGTATTAATCAGTGGAAAGCAAGCTTTTAATATGGATGATTGTGTAAAAGTCTGTATAGTATCAAACTCAGGTTAAAAGAAAGTGGATCATAAGTGAACACAAGCAACATCTAGGCGTAATGGAAACGCGCCTAACTTATACATGAGAGGTCACGAGTTCGAGTGCTATGCTGGTCGGTTCAAACACAATTTTTGTTTTTCTTTTTATTTTTCTCCTGTATGTTTGAAATCTGATATCTACCTATATCTGCACATATATATTTAATTTTTGCCTATAATCTAACATACAAAACAATATTTCTTGCTTTATTATTTTTAAAACCCTTTCCTACAATTGTTCTAGGAATTTATGTTTATAATTTTTGCCCAAATATCAACATGTACACAGATATACATGTACATGTCAAAATCTTTGCTCATTTTCCAGAAAACTGGGTTCAAATGGTTCCTTGCTTCATTGATTTGAAGTGAACAATTTGCCTGACCTATGGTCTAACCATGTGGTTAATCTGACCATTCTTTTATTAGCATTGTTGCCAGGTTTTGTTTGTTCAAACCAGTTTACATTGCTTATCTGTCTTAAACTTTTAAAGATGATTGTGGTGAAACAATTGCTAAATGTACTAAGCTTTTGAAATGCATTTTTATTTTCAAAATACAATCTATCATGATCAACCAATACATCATTTATTTGAAGCTGGTTAACTCATGTATCCTGTATCTGCTACACACTAGTTCAAAGCAATGGAGATACCATTCATTGCATTCTGTCTGAAGCCTTTAAAAACATTTTACTTTTCTCAATACGATTCAGAAATGAATTCAAACTTATTTATAAAGCATTTCAGTAAAAAGGAAACTAAAAATCCTTATAAGTTTACTTTTAACTAAATCCAGATTTTATTCTGAAACTCAGTGCTCTGTTATGTCTCAAGATTTACTTATACATAATATAAATTATGCAAAACAGTAGCTCACCTACATATGCAATTTCTTTTCCAAACATCCATATCAATACTTAAATCATTTCCTTGTTTCCCACTCAGATATTTCTTTTAGATTTTAAACCTTAGTGCATAACAATATATTTAACATGATACAACTAGTCCATCTAACCATAATAGAATTCATTACATGACTGGAAATCTTAGAAACATAAAATTTTTCCTGAATACATGCAGATATAATCAATTTAAGCTCTTATTGAGACTAGCTAGCATGTTCATTCACTCCTCCATAATAGCCATAACTTCATTTTTACTTAGTTCCTGGGTTACCTGAAAGAGCATGAGTGGCTGCCTCATTTTAAAATGAGACACCCCATATGCCATGAGCAAACAAGGGTCAGATCTATGATCTGGTATGAGTAACATCAATACATTCATGATATTAAGCAATAGAGAATATAAGAGCACCAATTAGTTATTTAAGCAAATTCCTGCAATCAATTACTTTAACATAGTATAATTAAGTTGGTTCAGGTATGATATATTCATTTATCATTCTTACACTTGCATACATAATCATGCAAACATAATTATCTATTTGCAACAATTGCATTCACTGGAACCATCTTGGTTCCATATCATTCAACCTAAGAAATATCCATATTCCTATTTCTTCATTTACAGGTTGTAAAATTCAATTTAAATTCCTGCCTCATCTGCTATTAAGGAATCACAGGGACACATTGCAATGAACTAATTCACATCATTGCACAAAGATCTCAGGGCTTAAACAAACCATGTGCCAACTTGCATACTTCAAATATGACAAGCATTCCAGCAGCCTTCTTGGCCTTCCCTTCCCTAGTTTATTTACTAGTGTATTGTCTTAAATCCTATCATCAAATATGCTAAGTGAACATGTCACTGCAAACATGGAAACATCCATAATCTTTCCTAGCATAATTCTCCTCAGAAATAAGCAGACAGTTATTTCCTAAATGGGGTCAATATGTCTTGATCTTAGTAAAATATAAGAATATTTTCAACTGTAAAAAGAGGCATGGCAGGTTCTTATTATATTGATCTGCAAGCCTTTATGATTGATTCAGATTCAGGATCTGGTTCAATCATAATTTTAGCTTGTGGGTTTCTTTTTTTTTTTTGATTTGATTAAGGGCTCAGCACTTAGAAAATTTCTATTGCACCCTTAACATTTTTCTTCTCAAGCCTCAGCACTTATACCAAGTATAATGCAGCTCCCAACATTTTTTGTAAAGTTTCCATGCCATAGATCTATAACAATTGAGAGTATTCTCTGTATAATTTTAAGATCCTAGACTTTAACATTTATGAGTATAAATAAAACAGTATGATACACATCCAAAGACAAATGTCTCAACCAATCAAAGATCATCAAAATCATCCATATTAAATCATATCAGATTTAAAATAAGACATCCAAAAAGCATTGATGAAATCATCAAAACCAGAAATATATAAATGGCAATATAAAAAGTGGCTGCCTCATCTCAGGTCTTAATGCCATGAACTCAGTGAGGTTACTCACCTAAATATTTCTTCTTATTAATCCAGAAAATCCTTGTATGAGTGTTTTCTCCTTCCTTCCAATATTTTTCTTCTTTTCTTATTTTTGTGCAGCTCGGGGTAAAGATAATTCTACTGGCTAAAACTGCCTATTTATATGCATTTTTCCACTAGGGTTTTGTTAAAACAGAATTCCATTTCTGTCCTGGCTAGCATCATGCATTTTTCATTCATAATACCCCGGCCATATTAATTTAAAGGCTGTATTTTCTTTCTTTTACTTTTCAGAAAATGGCCACTCACCTAGTCATGTTAAAAGTGTGACTATCCTATTTTATATTTCAATTATTCCTGAGAATCCCCTTTGCTATTTTTGCCTACACAAGCATATTGACTTGTACCACATTTCATGTCATTTTAATGTTATAGTTTCACTTGCTTATATATATATATATACTTTTCAGTACTTAAAAATGTATATTTGTATACATGTCTTATCTAGGCTTATTTAATTCCTCTTTAATTTCAGAAACATAAGCTCCTATATGTATACAGGTTTACAAATCCTTATAACATATATATATATGTATAATTTTCTTTTCTGGGTTTTAAATAAAATCTGTTTACTGATTTAAAGTAAAACTTACTTTTCTTATTTTCTAAGATGATCCATATAATTCCAGAAATCAAATATCCATGTTGCAAAATCATGTTTGTATTGCTTTTTAATTCTTGTTTTAAATCCAAGAAATCTGGAGTTCTTCCTTGTGCCATTTCAGTGTGCACGTGCACACATATACTTGCACACTATTTATTCCAGAAATTTCACCATATTTAAATCTAAATATTTCAAAAATTAAATCATTTTACAAAAATGATTTTTCACAAAATTTTGGGGTATTACATTCACCCCTCCTTTTAGGAATTGTGTCCTCACAATTTTTCTAACATTTATAACAAGCATTATTTTCTTTTCTGAAAACTTATCAAACATATGCATAAGCAAACAAATTCAACCATATCAACCATGCATAACAAAATTTTCCAGAAAAAAAAAATACCTTTTAATTTGCAAAAAGCTTAGGATAATCCATTCTAATCTTATCCTCTAACTCCCATGTGCAGTCATTAGGATCACTGCTCCACTGGATCTTAACTAGTTTCAAGGTTTTGCTCCTTAATTTCTTTTCTTCCTTGGCTATAATCCCCACCGGTTCTTTTTCATAAACCAAGTCAGGATTTATTTGAATTTTGGTAGGCTCTTCCAAAATGTCTTCTTTATCATGTACCCATCTTCTAAGTTGGGACACATGAAAAACATTATGCATTGCTTTCATTTCCTCTGGTAGTTCTAATTTGTAAGCCAATGAACCAATTCTTTCCAGAATTTTATAGGGTCCAACATACCTTGGTGTAAGCTTACCTTGCTTGCCAAATCTCAAGACTTTCTTCATAGGTGAAATCTTGATGAAAACAAAGTCTCCCACTTCATATTCCACTTGCTTTCTCTTCCTATCTGCAAATTTCTTTTGCCTATCTTGAGCTGCTGCTATTCTTTTTCTTATTAACCCAATTTTCTCTGTAGTTTCTTTAACATATTCAGGTCCAAGAACAGCCCTTTCTCCAGTCTCTACCCAGCATATAGGTGATAAACATGGCTTGCCATATAAGGCTTCAAATGGTGCCATCCCTATGGTGCTTTGGTAACTGTTATTGTATGTGAATTCAGCTAGATGGAGGTGGTCTTCCCAGTTGCCTCCAAAGTCCAGTGTACATGCTCTCAACAAATCCTCTAAGACTTTGTTCACCACCTCAGTTTGACCATCTGATTGTGGATGGTAGGCAGTGCTTAAGCACAATTCACTCCCCATGGCCTCTTGAAAACTTTTCCAAAACCTTGAGGTGAAGATGGTATCCCTATCACTCACAATGGTTTTGGGTATGCCATGCAACCTTACTACCTCTTTCATGAATATTTGAGCCAATTTTGGAGCATTTCTTTCTGTTTTAACTGGGATAAAATGTGCTACCTTAGTTAGCCTATCCACTATTACCCATATACTTGTGTTTCCCTTCTTAGATCTAGACAGACCATCTATGAAATCCATAGATATATCCTCCCACTTCCACTGTGGTATACTAAGGGGTTGCAACAGTCCTGATGGCCTTTGTGTCTCTGCCTTGACTTGTTGGCAAGTCATGCACCTTGCAACATATCTGGCCACATCTGACTTCATCCCCTTCCACCAAAGATTTCTTTTCAAATTTTGATACATCTTGGTGCTACCTGGGTGTATGGAGTACTTACTCCTATGGTATTCATTTAATATCTCCTCCTTCAATTCTATATTTTCTGGAACACATATCCTATTTTTATTCCTTAAATAACCATTTTTATCAACTTGATAATTTATTACTTCCTCCCCTTTTGATATGAGCATTTTCTTTTCCACCATGTTTAGGTCTTGTTCCTGCATTTTCCCAATCTTAAGAAGTAAATCTGATTGCAGAGATATCATACTTAATTTTCCTTTACCTTCACCTTCTTCAATGGGCATCATTTGTACCCCACTGTTTTCCTCAATTTCCAAATCAGTAAGTATAGACAAATCCTTAAATTCTTCCATCATCAACATGGCTACTTTGGCATGTTGTCTACTCAAGGCATCTGCAACTTTATTTGCCTTGCCTGGTGTATACAGTATATCTAGATCATAGGCAGCTAGGAACTCTACCCATCTATGTTGCCTCATGTTCAAATCTTTTTGTGAGAATAAATATTTCAGTGCCTTATGATCAGTGTACAAAATGAATTTGGCACCTAACAAATAATGTCTCCAAAGTTTCAAAGCATACACAACTGCTGCTAGTTCAAGATCATGGGTTGCATATCTGGTTTCATGTGGCTTTAATTGCCTAGATGCATAGGCTACCACCTGGTCTTGCTGCATCAACACAGCCCCTAACCCAGAGCCACTTGCATCAGTGTACACAACCAAATTTTCATTTCCTTCTGGCACTCTCAATACTGGTGCATTAATCAGAGCTTCCTTTATTTTGATAAAAGCTTGCTCACATTTTTCTGTCCATACAAAGGCTTGGTTCTTTCTAGTTAAATTGGTAAGTGGTGATGATATTTTTGAGAAATCTTTTATAAATCTCCTATAATATCCTGCCATCCCCATAAATGACCTAATCTCACTGATGGTACTAGGCCTTTTCCATGCTTGGATTGCCACTACCTTATTAGGGTTTACTGATATTCCTTTGGCAGAGATAACATGCCCAAGAAAATGCACTTCTTCTTTCCAAAATGCATATTTTGAAAATTTTGCCTTTAAATCATTTTCCCTTAGCCTTGACAAAACTAAATGCAACTAATTTTGTGCTCTTCCACTGTCTTGGAATAAATCAAAATGTCATCAATAAAAATCAGTACAAACTTGTCTAAATAATCTCTAAATATTCTATTCATTAAATCAACAAAATATGAAGGAGCATTTGTCAAACCAAATGGCATAACCAAAAATTCATATAAGCCATATCTTGTGTTAAATGCAGTATACTTAACACTTGAGTCTTCAACCTTCATTTGATGGAATCCTGATGCTAAGTCTAGCCTAGAAAATATTTTAGCTTCACTGAGTTGGTCAAAGAGATCATCTATTCTAGGCAATGGGTATTTATTCTTGATGGTTACTTTATTTAGTTCCCTGTAATCTATGCACATTCTCAGGGTACCATCATGTTTTCTTACAAACACTACTGGAGAACCCCAGCAGGAATTGCTTGGCCTTATAAATCCCTTGCCTTCTAATTCTTCCAACTGATTTTTCAATTCTTTCAGTTCACTTGGCCCCATTCTATAAGGTTTCTTGATTATTGGACTTGCTCCTGGAATGAGATTAATTTGGAACTCAACTGGTCTGTGGTGTGGAACACCCTTAACTTCCCCAAACACATCCAAGTATTCATTAACTATGGGAATTTCTTCAATGGTTAGTTCACTCAGATCTTTTTCTAAGTCAACTAAATGATACAATTTCCCTTCCTTAGCTACTTCACATAGAACTGTGATCCTCTGACCTCTAGAATTTTGCAATGATATGGTGGATGAGTCTAAATTAATTATGGCTTTAAATTGCCTTAACCAATCTACCCCCAATATAACTCCTATATTTGGGTAATTTAAAACATATAAATTGGAAATAAAAATATTTCCTCCTATGTTTAACTCCACATCCACACAATTCATGTTCAAAACACTAGAACTCCCTAGGGGACTTTGTACAAGCAATGGGGTTTCAACCAATATGCAGTTTAATTTTAATACTTTAACTACTTCATAGGAAATCAAAGAGTGTGTTGCTCCAGTATCATATACTACTGGTATGGGTATGGCACAAATGAGTAATGTACCTTCCACTTGGCCATGATTTTCAGCATCAATTTTCACTGCAGATTTGCCTTTACCTTCCAAAGTTGCCAATTTCCCTTGCTGTTTATTCTCAGGACAGTTCCTCTTCATATGCCCCTCTTTCCCACATAGGTAGCATTTGAAGGCTCCTCCTTTTAACTCTGGGCACCTTGGTTTGATGTGTCCTTCTTTTCCACAATGATGGCAAACCAATTTCTTCTTAGTATCATTGGCTTTTGTATCTTTACTCTTCCTGTTGTCTGCCTCCTCCTTCTTTTTATCATAAGGGTGATATCTTCCCTTATCCTTCTTGTTGTTGCTCTTAAAATTCCTATATTTCTCTCTTTCTTTGTCATGTTGTTCCAGTTTCAAGGCCAGATCAATTACTTGATCAAATGTTCTATCTGCATATGGTAGCATAGCTCTGCTAAGTCCTGGGTTCATTCCTTTTATATACCTATCATTTTTGGATGCTTCATCTGCCACTAGCATTGCTCCATAATTGGATAGCCCCTCAAACTTTTGAGTGTATTCAGTGACATTCAAAGTTCCCTGCCTAAGTTTGATAAATTCTTCAAGCAAAATGGTCTTGGCTGATGCTGGTACAAATCTTGCCTCCAACATCTCCTTGAACTGATTCCAAGTGATTTCATTTTCATTTCTTCCAGCTATGATCACCTCCCACCAGCTTAAAGCTACCCCTTTCAGTTGTCTAGAAGCTACTTGCCTCTTCCTTTGGTCATCCAACTGCATGTCATTAAAAATCCTATCAAGTGTTCTCAACCATGCTTGAATTTCCATCACACTCTCAGTTCCTTCAAAACTCCTGCCTCCCAAATTGGAATAAGTCTTCAGTAGTTTTGAAAGCTCTTCATGTGGGTTCTCAGGCCTATGCCCAATTCCATCTCTTAAAACCCTCACAAATTCTTGCATATCAAGCATTTGAGGTGCACTGGGTCCTGCATTGTGATGAGATCCTCTTCCTACCATGGTCTGCTAACTAAATTCTGGGCAAATGGTATTAGTATATTATGAGTACTTCTATAATTTCTATTTTCTTATCTAAATTATTTCATTCAAAACAAACAGACATAATACATTTCTATAATACTTAACAATCAATGCAACCAAGTGCTCTGATACCAACTGAAATGACCCTCCTATTTCCACCCTAATTTCATAAGGATTTTTTTTAAGAGATGATATATAGATATATCATTCATTACAAATATATTTTCCAAGGTCATTTTCTTTCTCCAATAAACAAAATATATCCAGGATCAAAATAACTTACCAATATAAATATATCAGTGTATACCTAATAACATACACATACATATGAAGATGTATGTGTTCCTCTTGTTTAAATTCAGAGTATATACTTTATTTTTTTTTGTTGTACAAGAACATTCTGTTTGATTTAGATTTTAGCAATTCAGATTAATTATTGTATCCTGATTTTTGACCATAGAATCCACTGGAAACATGTACTTTAGTCTGTTATTCTAATTAAGAAATGATCAAGTATTAATCAGTGGAAAGCAAGCTTTTAATATGGATGATTGTGTAAAAGTCTGTATAGTATCAAACTCAGGTTAAAAGAAAGTGGATCATAAGTGAACACAAGCAACATCTAGGCGTAATGGAAACGCGCCTAACTTATACATGAGAGGTCACGAGTTCGAGTGCTATGCTGGTCGGTTCAAACACAATTTTTGTTTTTCTTTTTATTTTTCTCCTGTATGTTTGAAATCTGATATCTACCTATATCTGCACATATATATTTAATTTTTGCCTATAATCTAACATACAAAACAATATTTCTTGCTTTATTATTTTTAAAACCCTTTCCTACAATTGTTCTAGGAATTTATGTTTATAATTTTTGCCCAAATATCAACATGTACACAGATATACATGTACATGTCAAAATCTTTGCTCATTTTCCAGAAAACTGGGTTCAAATGGTTCCTTGCTTCATTGATTTGAAGTGAACAATTTGCCTGACCTATGGTCTAACCATGTGGTTAATCTGACCATTCTTTTATTAGCATTGTTGCCAGGTTTTGTTTGTTCAAACCAGTTTACATTGCTTATCTGTCTTAAACTTTTAAAGATGATTGTGGTGAAACAATTGCTAAATGTACTAAGCTTTTGAAATGCATTTTTATTTTCAAAATACAATCTATCATGATCAACCAATACATCATTTATTTGAAGCTGGTTAACTCATGTATCCTGTATCTGCTACACACTAGTTCAAAGCAATGGAGATACCATTCATTGCATTCTGTCTGAAGCCTTTAAAAACATTTTACTTTTCTCAATACGATTCAGAAATGAATTCAAACTTATTTATAAAGCATTTCAGTAAAAAGGAAACTAAAAATCCTTATAAGTTTACTTTTAACTAAATCCAGATTTTATTCTGAAACTCAGTGCTCTGTTATGTCTCAAGATTTACTTATACATAATATAAATTATGCAAAACAGTAGCTCACCTACATATGCAATTTCTTTTCCAAACATCCATATCAATACTTAAGATCATTTCCTTGTTTCCCACTCAGATATTTCTTTTAGATTTTAAACCTTAGTGCATAACAATATATTTAACATGATACAACTAGTCCATCTAACCATAATAGAATTCATTACATGACTGGAAATCTTAGAAACATAAAATTTTTCCTGAATACATGCAGATATAATCAATTTAAGCTCTTATTGAGACTAGCTAGCATGTTCATTCACTCCTCCATAATAGCCATAACTTCATTTTTACTTAGTGCCTGGGTTACCTGAAAGAGCATGAGTGGCTGCCTCATTTTAAAATGAGACACCCCATATGCCATGAGCAAACAAGGGTCAGATCTATGATCTGGTATGAGTAACATCAATACATTCATGATATTAAGCAATAGAGAATATAAGAGCACCAATTAGTTATTTAAGCAAATTCCTGCAATCAATTACTTTAACATAGTATAATTAAGTTGGTTCAGGTATGATATATTCATTTGTCATTCTTACACTTGCATACATAATCATGCAAACATAATTATCTATTTGCAACAATTGCATTCACTGGAACCATCTTGGTTCCATATCATTCAACCTAAGAAATATCCATATTCCTATTTCTTCATTTACAGGTTGTAAAATTCAATTTAAATTCCTGCCTCATCTGCTATTAAGGAATCACAGGGACACATTGCAATGAACTAATTCACATCATTGCACAAAGATCTCAGGGCTTAAACAAACCATGTGCCAACTTGCATACTTCAAATATGACAAGCATTCCAGCAGCCTTCTTGGCCTTCCCTTCCCTAGTTTATTTACTAGTGTATTGTCTTAAATCCTATCATCAAATATGCTAAGTGAACATGTCACTGCAAACATGGAAACATCCATAATCTTTCCTAGCATAATTCTCCTCAGAAATAAGCAGACAGTTATTTCCTAAATGGGGTCAATATGTCTTGATCATAGTAAAATATAAGAATATTTTCAACTGTAAAAAGAGGCATGGCAGGTTCTTATTATATTGATCTGCAAGCCTTTATGATTGATTCAGATTCAGGATCTGGTTCAATCATAATTTTAGCTTGTGGGTTTCTTCTTTTTTTTTGATTTGATTAAGGGCTCAGCACTTAGAAAATTTCTATTGCACCCTTAACATTTTTCTTCTCAAGCCTCAGCACTTATACCAAGTATAATGCAGCTCCCAACATTTTTTTTAAAGTTTCCATGCCATAGATCTATAACAATTGAGAGTATTCTCTGTATAATTTTAAGATCCTAGACTTTAACATTTATGAGTATAAATAAAACAGTATGATACACATCCAAAGACAAATGTCTCAACCAATCAAAGATCATCAAAATCATCCATATTAAATCATATCAGATTTAAAATAAGACATCCAAAAAGCATTGATGAAATCATCAAAACCAGAAATATATAAATGGCAATATAAAAAGTGGCTGCCTCATCTCAGGTCTTAATGCCATGAACTCAGTGAGGTTACTCACCTAAATATTTCTTCTTATTAATCCAGAAAATCCTTGTATGAGTGTTTTCTCCTTCCTTCCAATATTTTTCTTCTTTTCTTATTTTTGTGCAGCTCGGGGTAAAGATAATTCTACTGGCTAAAACTGCCTATTTATATGCATTTTTCCACTAGGGTTTTGTTAAAACAGAATTCCATTTCTGTCCTGGCTAGCATCATGCATTTTTCATTCATAATACCCCGGCCATATTAATTTAAAGGCTGTATTTTCTTTCATTTACTTTTCAGAAAATGGCCACTCACCTAGTCATGTTAAAAGTGTGACTATCCTATTTTATATTTCAATTATTCCTGAGAATCCCCTTTGCTATTTTTGCCTACACAAGCATATTGACTTGTACCACATTTCATGTCATTTTAATGTTATAGTTTCACTTGCTTATATATATATATATATATATATATATATATATATACTTTTCAGTACTTAAAAATGTATATTTGTATACATGTCTTATCTAGGCTTATTTAATTCCTCTTTAATTTCATAAACATAAGCTCCTATATGTATACAGGTTTACAAATCCTTATAACATATATATATGTATAATTTTCTTTTCTGGGTTTTAAATAAAATCTGTTTACTGATTTAAAGTAAAACTTACTTTTCTTATTTTCTAAGATGATCCATATAATTCCAGAAATCAAATATCCATGTTGCAAAATCATGTTTGTATTGCTTTTTAATTCTTGTTTTAAATCCAAGAAATCTGGAGTTCTTCCTTGTGCCATTTCAGTGTGCACGTGCACACATATACTTGCACACTATTTATTCCAGAAATTTCACCATATTTAAATCTAAATATTTCAAAAATTAAATCATTTTACAAAAATGATTTTTCACAAAATTTTGGGGTATTACAGAGGGTGTACCTTGTGGCCTTGAAATCAAGGTTGTAATATCGATATTATATTTGAAAAGAAATTTGCACAAGAAATTGTGTGGGACTAGATATAGGGTAACTCCAAAAAAATTCCAGTGTGTTCTTTCCTTTACTTCTTTTATTTACTATTTGCATCTGTGTCTGGTTCTATGATTGTCTCTGTGTTTGTGAATTGCATCTGTTTGGATTTAGTTTGAAAAGATTCAAAAAGATTCATAAAATTAATTAAACACTATTCACCCCCCTTTAGTGTTAATTCTGTCTTAAGATCCGTATTCCGCATTTCCTATATTTGGTATCAGAGCATTGGTTTTCAAAGTTATCATAATCTGAATTTTGAAAAAGTTTAAAATGGAAATTTTTGGAGATTTTGTTAAAACTAGTTCAAAACTGACCAAATCATCATTGTCTCATAAGTCTGCATATTGTTATTATAGAAAATCAAGTTATCTACTGAATTGGTGTGTTGTGCAGGGATAGATGTGTTATATGGCTTTTGAAGAATCAACACTCAATGGACAAATGGTGCAAATCCAGAAAAACAAATGGATACTTGATAGTGGATGTTCAAGACACGTGACTGGTAATCCGTAGATACTAAACGACATAATTTATGAAGATGGAGGAATGGTCAACTTTGGAGATAATTGAAAAGGATATGTGATTTGCATCGACAATGTCAGTAACTCTAAAACTCCTACTATTTCTGATGTTCTGTTTGTTAGGAATCTAAAACACAACTTACTTAGCATAAGTCAACTATGTGACAAGGGCTACAAAGTTAAATTTGAAAACGATAAGTGTCACATGGAAGATAATAAATCAAATATTATCTTTAAAGGAATTAGGAAGAAAAATATTTATATTCTCAATATGAAAATCTCAAATGATAACCTATGTCTTTTGGCTAATACAAGTGACCCTTGGATTTGGCATAAAAGATTTGGGCATTTGAATTTCAAACTCTTATCTAGACTATCAAAACTTGATCTAGTAAGAGGTCTCCCTAAAATGGATTTTAATGTAGATAGTATATGTGATGCTTGTCAATTAGGAAAACTTAGAAAGAGTTCATTTAAATCGAATGATATGATTTCAACTTCAATACCTCTTGAGTTACTTCATTTAGATATGTTTGGTACATCTCAAATTCAGTCAATAAATCACAGTAAATATGTTTGGTCCATCTCAAATTCAGTCAATAAATCACAGTAAATATGTTTTTGTAATTGTAGATGATTATTCTAGATTTACATGGATAATTTTTCTGAAACATAAAAGTGATGTTTTTGATTTATTTAAAACTTTTGCAAAAATAATTCAAAATCAACTTTCTTTAAAAATCAAAATTATTCGTAGTGATCATGGTGGAGAATTTGAAATTGAAAACTTTGAGAATTTCTATAATAAAAAAGGAATAACTCATAATTTTTCTTTTCCAAGAACTCCATAACAAAACGAAGTGGTAGAGCGTAAAAATAGGACGATTCAAGAGTGTGCAAGAACTATGCTTTCAAATAGTAAATTACCAAGAAATTTTTAGGCTGAAGCAGTCGCTATAGCTTGTTACATTTTGAATAGGATTTTAATTAGACCTCAAACCAATAAAACACCATATGAACTTCTTTTCAATAAGAAACCAAAGGTATCTTATTTTAAAGTTTTTGGAAATAAATGCTTTATTCTAAATACAAAGGACAATTTGGATAAATTTGATCCTAAATCAGACAAAGGAATCTTTATCAGATATTCTAATAGAAGTAAAGCATACAGAGTTTTCAATTTAAAAGCTAACACCATTGAAGAAACAATGCATGTATCTTTTGATGAAAATTTCAATGACTTTGTTCAAATAAATGATGAAGATGATTTTGTTACTTTAAATAATGAATCAAATCAAACAAATTGTGAAGTTGTTCATCCTAATAAAAGGATCAGGCTTTTAATAGATCATCCTATAGAGAATATACTAGGAAATATTGAATCTGTTGTTAGAACTAGAAATCAACTAAACAAGATGAGTAATATAGCTTTTATATCAACTATTGAACCCAAATATCCAAAGGAAGCATCATTTGATGATTTATGGATTCTTGATATGCAAGAACTGAATCAATTCACCAGAAATGATGTATGGGAACTTGTTCCTAGACCTGAGGACAAAACTATAATAGGAACTAAATGAGTTTATAAAAATAAAATGAATGAACAAGATGAGGTTGCCACGCAAGGTTATTGTCAAGAAGAAGGAATATACTTTGATGAAACCTTTGCACCAATAGCAAGATTAGAAGCCATTAGAATTCTACTTGCTTTCGCAAACCACAACAATTTCAAATTACTTCAAATGGATGTAAAAAGTGCCTTTTAAATGGTTTAGTTAAAGAGGATGTTTATGTTGAACAACCTCCACTTTTTGAAGAAGAAAAGTTTCCAAATCATGTTTACAAATTGAAGAAAGCTTTATATGGTCTGAAACAAGCTCCTAGAGCCTGTTATGACAGAATAAGATCTTTCCTATTACAATCAAATTTTGAAATTGGTAATGTAGATAATACTCTTTTTATTAAAAGAAACAAAAATGATATCCAATTAGTACAGATTTATGTCGATGATATAATTTTTGGATCAACCAACAATGAAATGAACAAAGAGTTTTCTGAAATAATGATAAAAGAGTTTGAGATGAGTCATATGGGTGAACTTACTTTCTTTTAGGATTGCAAATAAAACAATTAGATAGTGGTATTTTCATTAATTAAGAAAAGCATGCTAGGGATCTAGTTAGTAAGTTTGGTATGACCACTACGAGTGGAAAACCCATTCCTATAGCAACCAATGAAGACTTAAATAAAGAAGACATGTCAAAAGATGATCAAAAACTATACAGGGGAATGATTGGATCGCTACTCTATATAACTGCGAGTGGGCCTGATATCATGCATAGTGTTTGTCTTTGTGCAAGATACCAATCTCAACGCAAAGAAACCCATTTAAAAGCTATTAAACGTATCCTAAGATATGTTAAACACACTTTAGACTATGGCCTATTTTACCCTAAAAATGATTCATTTGATTTAATCTCATATTGTGATGCTGACTATGCTGGCTGTAAATCAGACCGAAAAAGTACAAGTGAAACTTGTCACTTTTTAGGACATTCTCTGGTTTCCTGGTTTAGTAAAACGCAAAATACTGTCTCACTATCAACAACTGAAGCAGAATATATCTCTGCTACTTTGGCTTGTTCTCAAGTTATCTATATGCAACAGACCCTAAAGGATTTTGGATTAAATATTTCAAAATCACCAATTTATTATGACAATACAAATGCAATAAATTTATCCAAAAATCCTACTCATCATGCCAGAACCAAATATATTGATATCGGACATCATTTTCTCAGAGATAATATAAGTAAAGAGATTATTTCTCTAGAATTTATCAAACTGAGAATCAAATAGCTGATATTCTGACCAAACCCTTGAATCAATCAACCTTTATTAAATTAAGAAGAGAACTAGGTATTTGTTCTATAAGTGAGATATAGAATATAGATATAGTAACATATATATTTAAATAAATAGAGAAAAACAAAATTGTTAAGGACTCTTGTTGGATTGTTATTATATTAATATTTTTATATTTTGTGTAGTTGTATATATTTGTGCCTATTTTTCATATATATGTGTAATGTAACATCATATATAATAAAATTAGATTTATGTTTCCCTTATTATACTCGTTATTAGCTTTTAGTTCCATAGTATTAGTTTAAGGGGGAGTTATTTAGTTTAGGCTTAGTTTTTGTTGATGACAAAGGGGGAGAATTATAAAATAGGTTAGATAGGCTTAGATTAAGGGATACTTAATAGATTAAGGGGAAGTTGTTGGAATAAGGGGGAGTTAGAGTAGAATCAGAGTTTGGTGGAGTATATTTTATAAACATAGGTTGTCGTCATCAAAAAGGGGGAGATTGTTAGTTCCTAAGATGATGGTTTTGATGACAACAACCTTAGGACTTGTTATAAAATATATATACTAATATTCTTGTCTAAATATATATGTATATGAAGGATATATATATATATATATATATATGCGGGTACCAAGAATGAAGATTGTACAGTATAAAGATTCAAGACCGAGTATAGAGATTCAAGACTGACGAATTCAAGATTGAAGAAATCAAGACTGAAGACTCATGAGTATCAAGAGTTTAAGAGTTCAAGATATCAAGATAAGTAATAGAGTCTAGATTTATGTTAAAACTTCATAATAGCACTAAAATCTTTATTTGGATTTTAATTGTGAAATGGAATCCACCTTCTCACTTTAATAGTAGGATGGAACCCACGACCTCTTTAGTGGGATAGAACCCACGACCTTCTCTAGTGGAATGGAATCCACGCAATTTTAAAAATGATTTATTTTTTCAAAACTATCTTTTTAAAGTCCTCTCTATCAATTTAAATATTTTAGCCTTAATTCAAAAACTATTTTTAACCATATCAATTTCAAAATCATCTCTTGTTTTTTTAGATTATCTCTTGATTTTAATATTTTAGCTTTAATATATTTTAAAGAAATCTATACTTAGTTTTTAATATTACTTTTATATTATAGATTATATATTTTAAGATTACTTTCTAAAACTCTTTTATAAGTTTAAACTATATTCAAAATGGTTTACAAATTTTAGAAATTGTTTTGACAAGTTTTAGAATAGAAATCATTTTAAAGCAAAATCTATTTTAAAAATTAACATAGGCATGTCGATATCCCTCATCCCCCCATGTCGATATGGTAGCCGTAGAATTCAAATTTCAAATTTTCAAAAGAAGTGTCTATTTGTCATAACCTTTCGCGAATGGACATGACCGTTGTTCTCCTATAGATACCAGTTGTTTTCAATGAATTTTAAGTCAGTTTTTTTTCATTTCTTCACTCCTTCTTCTCCACTCAAATATTCTCTTATATTTCAAATGCTTTAACAAAACTCTGTCGAAATTCTAAGTGAATCAAACTCGATCATCTCTAATTTGTTTCTCTATCACTCTCTCTCAATGATCTTAGTGATATTCAGAGTTATAGGATCATTTGTAATCAAAGATCGAAAGATCGAAGTGTATCGAGTCTCTCTCTATCAAAGTGTGATTGGAAACGGTGTGATTATGGCCAGTAAATCAATTGGGTGTGATTGTAGCCCATAAATCAATTATGTGATCTTGTAGCCTGATTAAATCAAGAGAGTTTGCCCTGGACTCGGAGACAGGAGGGTGTATTTCGTGGCCTTGAAATTGAGTTTGTAATATCGACATTATATTTGAAAAGAAATCTGCATAAGAAATTGCGTGGGACTGGATGTAGGGTAACTCCGAACCAGTATAAAATTTCGGTGTGTTCTTTCCTTTACTGCTTTTATTTACTATTTGCATCTGTGTCTGGTTCTGTGATTGTCTCTGTGTTTGCGAATTGCATCTGTTTGGATTTAATTTGACAAGATTTCAAAAAGATTCATAAAATTAACTAAACACTATTCACCCCCCCTCTAGTGTTAATTCTGCCTTAAGATCCGTAATCCTCACTACCTACAATAATCACATCGGTTTCTCAGAATCATAACAGTATATCATATAAACAACAGTCACAAATCACAGCGGAATAACAAACACTTATACATATACAAAACCGGGAATATAATAACTATCATACTTCACTCAAATAATATACATCTGTTACAAATCTCTACCAAATCTTTAACTCAAATATACATCGCATAAACATATAGACAAATCCCTAAATGAGATAAACTAAAAGTCAAAAATGTTTGTCCCCTTGCTAGCATAACCATCCAAAAGTCAACCAGTCCTATGACCTAAAAGGTCTTGGCCTGACCCAAGAATTTAAATAAACACTCTGGTCAGACTATCTCTAAATATCCAATAGGGTGAGAACATGATATAATCTAAGAATAAATAACATATAAATAAATCTAGATGTCCAAGAAATAACAAGTCATAAAATCAATTTACTCAGAATTTATCTCAAGGCATAGAGTTATATATTTAGACCACAAACACAGATAAGCCATTGAATACAAATTCATAAAACAAAGCACGACATTCCTAATACAAAGAAACCTATTCAGTACAATAGCCAATATACAAATATGGTATCACCCGGACCGATCTGATACCAAGATTGAGAAAACGACACGATCACAAGGATCGAGGAAAACCATATCTCAACCGATCAGGATAATCATGGCAACCATGGCATGAAAACTCTGGATTATTCATTATCAAATTATATCTCGACCGATCACAAGGATCGTGAAAAACCAAGTCTCGATCGATTATAAGGATCAGGGAAAAATCCATAAGTATACCTCATAAGGATTTATTAGCTCTTGGCTGAACCCTAAAAGGAAATACTCTAAAGTGCCAAATACTACAGCTTTCAGTAATCACTAGAACTTAACCAAAATGTCCCATACTGCCTAGTGAAATTCAAGTATTTACTAGAAGCTAGTAAATCTCACTCATTATAGATGCTAATGGAAAACCTGAACTATATTCTCTTAAGGATCTAAGAGCCCTATATTGCACACCAAAAGAGAATACAACTCTAAAGTGTTAAATACTTTCCTATAAGCATTCACAAGAATTTAACCAGGGCATCTCATACCACCTGGTGAAATTCGAGTATTCGCCAATGGCTAGTAAGTTCCACTCAAACATTCTATTTAATGAGTTGTACAAAATTCGATGAAGCATTACTCGAGAGCGTTTAAACTAATCGATAACACTAAATCAATTATTAGTACTCCCTATATTAAAGAATTAAGATTCTCAAAACATTTTATTTTTAAAATCTTCACTAAATCCAAAAGTCACACAAAATTGCCAAAATAGTATTTAAAATTGCCAAACGTTAAGATTTATAAAATCTAATAAAGATTTATAGTTCAGATATTATCATTTTACCATATAGAAAATGATTTTTCCAAAATACTTTACATATAAATTTATTTTCGAACTTCTTAGTTCAAACCCTATAAACTCATTTACTTTGCAAATATATATATATATATATATATATATATAGACACACACACAAACACCCTTTGATAAACTATACCATGATTCCACTTTTAATATCAAAATACTTTTATATATATCGTTATTCCAAATTCTTATTTAAAATGGAATCCATAATTTACAAATCATTTTCCAAAGTCACTTATATAAGTAACCATCATCAAATTATATCTTGACTGATCACAAGGACCGTGAAAAACCAAGTTTCGTTCGATCACAAGGAACAGGGAAATATCCATATCCATATCCATTTCTATTAAGAATATAAGATAAATATAATTACTTATTTAAAATCGTTTAAAAAGGAAATTAGATTGATATAAGAATTTGGTTTAAAATTGATATATGTTTATAATAACTATCTTTTAGCAAATTCTTTTACTCCAATATATTTGTATTGTAACTAGTTATACCTATATTTACAAACATATTGTATCCAAATTTGAATTACCAATTCCATAAATCAAACACCAAAAATCAGCAACCCAATCATCCAGGAATCAACTAAACAATGCAAGTCAAGGCAAACTCCGAAATACAAGAGAGAGAAGGTGCAGAACCAACCTAGAACGCATATTCCATATCATTGACCAGTCGATTGATCGTCCAAGACCGATCGACCGATGGGAAGTCTGGAACGTTTGTTCCATGCTTTCCTCCTCCCACCGACAACCCTCAACCACTCCGGCGTGATTTCTACGCTCTCCGACGACATATGCTTGCACTATAGACTCAAGAGTACACATGCAATCAACTAATACTTAATCAAAGCTAGCAAGATATTACAAAAAGGTGAAAACTATTTTACAGTAAATGAAATCGATAGAGATGAAGAAACAAATGTTCAACCACATGAATCCAATTTTCAATTCATGATCGTCCATTAAATAATCAAGAGCAAGTAATTAGTTTTTTAGAGATAGGTATGTGAGAATTAACTCACCTTAATCCTTATATTTTGCTCAGCAAATTTGCAGTCAATTTCACTTGATTCCAACTTGAAGAAACCCTAGAACAAAGTTCTCAAGCAAAGAACAAATAGAAATTATTTGCTGTAATTACTGAAATTAAAGAGTCTAGATTATAGAGTAGAGATTAAATTTATTACCTTTATTTCCTTAGATTTTTAGGAACTTATTCCCATTTTAAATTTGATAATTTTCACTTTGGTTGAAGAGGAATTAGGTTTCCCTGTTTTTGTTTTCTGAACTGAGAAAAATACGTTAAAAATGAGAAGGTGACTTCTCTTTTTTTCTTTTAGATGGGCCTAACCCATTAAATATAAATAAGGTACTTTTTATTTAATTGCCTACTAATAACTTCATTAACCAAAGACTTTAAGCAATTAAATCATAGCCAAATGATCAAAATGACCTCTCCAATTATTTTAACAATGAACAACATTTTTATAATTAATTAAATTCTTATATTATCAAATTTTGAAGAAAAATCCAAAATCCTCTTTCATAAAAAAAAAGATTTAAAACAATTACACATTCTAATCAAACTCTAATTTCCAATAACATTAAACAAAACTCTAAAATTCTAATTTCTCCATTTCACAAACTTTTAGAATTAGTTATTCCAAATCAAATTATCTTTTATAAATAGGATATAAATTCCAAACGAATGATTTAAATTCTCCAATTTAAATCATTATTTATTTTATTTTAATTGACTCAAAATCAGGGTTGTTATAGACTTCTCTCTTTAAAGAAATCGCATCTCCGTAATTTTTTTAATGAAAGAAATCTGTAATTTAAATTTCCAAATTTTTTCATCCATCTAAGTCATAAATGATATACACAATAAATCAGAATACAATATTTTATTCACCTTGGTATCTATTTTAAAATAAACATTCTCACTTTACAAACATCAAATAATAGAATGACGTTGCCTTGCCATCTATTTATAGCAAATCATTTTGTCAATTGGCTGCGATGTTGACTGTGAAGTCAATATGGCCTCACCACTGACCTCTGTTATTGCTAAGGTTTGATGGCTGCACATGTCATCCAAAAATAATACATATATAATGCACTTCCATAATTTCCGTTATTATTTTCTAAACCACCCAAACTTTTAAACACATGTATACTAGTAAGTAAATTTCACTTTTAAATTTATTTCCCAAAATATTTTTCTCAAAAATATATTTCCCAAAAATATTTTGCCTTTACAAATAATAATATCAAGTTCTAAATTGTTTACTTAATATTAAATTCAAACTCTAGTTAATATTTTCTTTCTAAATAATCTTATAACTCAAATTAATTCCTTTTCAAATATTAATTATTTCCAAAATACATACTTTTAATATTTATCACATCCGTACATACAAAAATACATACTTTTCCATAAAATATCCATTTTACTTCCAAAAATTATTTTTCACAATTTCTTAATTTTTAACTTCTTATTAATTAAGATTCATATATAAAAATTTACTTTCATTCAACATTAATACATACCAATTTCAAAATTTAAAACATTTTCCATAATCTTTTCTCATTATATAAAATAATATTAAGCCAAAAATTTTTAGTGATTCATTTCATCACTTGGCTGCAAAGTTAGTTACACAGAATATCAACATTGCCTCGTCATGCTTTCCACTTCTCACAATTTGTTCGATGGCTAAAATATCGTTTTAAATTATTTTAAAATCGATTATTTTTCAATTTTCCAAATTAATTATTTCTCATGTTAAAATGTCTCATTCGATGTTTAGGAACTCCTATCGATAACATGACGTCCCAAATATCGATCAGAATCCTTAAACATTTCCTGGACAAGTCAACATAATAAATAATCACAAGTTTTCCTTAGTTGTACCTATTTTATTATTACAAACATCCATGCATCCAATTTAACTAAATACAACTAAGTAATCAATTCTTAACAACCAATCAACCAAAACTAAATAGTCACTTTCAGCGAAATAATTATATTCTTAAAATTCTGTTGTGCAACTCTAATGATTCCGAGATTATTTAAATCTTAAACTTATTTACTCAAATTTCTCAAATTCTCTATTAAAAGAAAATTGTTTACTTAAACCAGTTTACTCCAATTTATCTCTTTAAACATTAATTTCCTAAAAATCCAAAAGTAATTTTCCAAACTCTAAAAGATTTTAACACATTACTTGCCAAAAGTTTAATATCACAAATATCAACTTAACTTATTAAAATTGTAAATCAAAAATACATCCCAATTGGTTATCCCGATAATCAATTTATATTTCTATCCCTAAATAGATACTTAATATAACTATCTACCACACACCCCATGCGACATGACTCTAAGTCATCTAGGTCTTAGATCTATGATATTATACGCTATAATGTTTTGACTTAGCTCTGATACCAAATTGTAACGACCCTACCGCTATACCCATATTATTAAAGAACATTATAAACAATGTCGTCTAATATTACGGAGAATACGGCTTGTTAAGGGCGGCTGAGTGTGAATATATCTTTAAACTAACGCTGATGCGTCATCCTTACAGTTTTGCTTAATCTTTGGAATAAAATTTGACGTGTATAGTCCAGGTCTAAAGTAATAATTACATCGGTTTATAACAGTATATCATATAAACAATAGCCACAGATCACAGCGGAATAATAAACAATTATACATATACAAAACTGGGAGTATATCAACTATCATACTCCACTCAAATAATATACATCCATTACAAATCTTTAACTCAAATATACATCTCATAAACATATACATAAATCCCTAAATGAGATAAACTAAAAGTCAAAAATGTTTATCTCCTTTTTAGCGTAATCATCCAAAGATCAACTAGTCCTATAACCCGAGCATTAAAATAAACATCCGGGTCAGACTATCTCTAAATAACCAATAGAGTGAGAACATATATAATACAAGAATAAATAACATATAAATAAATCCATATGTCCAAGAAATAACAATTCATGGAATTAATTTACTTAGAATTTATCTCAAGGCATAGAGTTATATATTTAGACTAAAATCACATATTAGCCACTAAACACAGATTCACAGAACAAAACACGACATTCCTAACATAAAGAAACCAATTCCATACAATGGCTAACACACTATTATAGTGCCACTCGAACCGATCTGATACCAAAGATCGAGAACACGACATGATCACAAAGATCGAGGAACACGACACGATCACAAAGATCGAGGAACACAAGGCGATCACAAGTATCGAGGAAAACCAAATCTCGACCGATCAAGACGATCGTGGCAACCATGACTTGGAAACTCTGGATTATTCATTATAAGATTATATCTCGACTGATCATAAGGATCATGAAAAACCATGTCTCGATCGATTACAAAGATCAAAAATCCATAAGTATACCTCTTTAGGATTTATCGGCCCTCAGCCGAACCTTAAAAGGAAATACTCTAAAATGCCAAATACTATTGCTTTCAGTAATTACTAGAATTTAACCAAAACATCCCATATTGCCTGGTGAAATTCAAGTATTTGCTAGAAGCTAGTAAATCTCACTCCTTGTGTGATATCCCGGAATTTCGAGAAGTTTAAAATGTGATAATCTCTTAATTTAAATTATTTTAAATTGATAATATTGTTATTTCAAATATAAATAACCAAATAATAATAATATGATGTTTTAATTATGGTATAGATTGATTTTAATAAGAATAATTATTTAAGTTGTGATTATAAATTTGATTTTAAATAGATTTATCATTTCTAAAATTAATAAGTATTGTTTAAATATATATATATATATATATTGTCTTGAGTTGTTTTTAAATGAAATAATCATTTCAAACTTAATAATGTGCTTATTTAAAATATAAATGTTTGGATTGATTTTAAATTGGATTTTAAAAGTAAAATTTGAATTTGAATCTGGATTTAAATTTGAATCTTTAAAAGATAATTATTTTAATTTATTTGGGTATAAAATGTATGAATAAAGTTTTTATTTAAAGTAAGATCTTGTTTTATATTGTTTTCCTTAAAGAAATTTATTTATATAAATTTGGGAAGTATTTATCTAATAGTAATAAATATAAAAGTTTTATATTATCACTTAAAAATGAATTAAATATTTTATATAATTCTATTAGATATAAATGGGTTTTTATTTTATTTTCTTTAAAAGGTTTCATTTATGTATAATATAGAAAAGCATTTATAATTAGGAAATGTATTAATTAATTAGGAAAATTCATTTTAAAGGTTTTTAAATAATTTTAAAAACAAATAAAATTAAATAATGACAAGTGTTAAATTTCTAGACATGATAAATACATGTGTTAACTAGATAAATAGGGTAGAAGACAAGTGTCATAGTTTACTTCTATTTTCTTTAATTAAAAAAAAACAAATCTATATAAATCTATATCCTTCTCTCCTTCCATTTTCTTTGTTCCTTTTCACGTTTTCAAAAATGAAACCAAAACCAGAAAGAAATTATCAACCTGGAATCATCTCTCAAACCAAAAATGAAGATCAAAACCCTGTAACCTCCTTTTAATCTTTAGCCTGCAAACACTCCTCAAAACAAATCTGCAATGCAACCCAGAATCATTGTTCTCAGACCTGAAAACCTATTTCAAACTAAATCAATGCCCTGTAAAACATTGTACAAGTTCAAACCAATCTGCAATGTTCTTTCAAAGACCTGTAACCATTTTCCTGTTTCAAAAATCAAGTCTGAAACCATTTTCAAGAATGCATGCAAGAAAATCTAAGGCAAAAGCAAAAGTTTTCAAGAGCCTTTCAAATTTTTAAAAGGGATCAAAGAAGTCAAATTGAAAACAAGTTCAGTTTCAAAGTCTCCAGTTTTCAAGCCTGTTCAAAACTGCTTTAACTTCTCTGCCTTTTTGAATAGGTGAGTAAACATTCTTTTTCAAAAGCTAAAATGGATTTAAAATTGCTTTTGTATGATTTCTGAGTGAAGTGTCTTTGCATGTTTATTTATATGTATGTACATTGTTTGTATGTGAGTATTGAATTATGCATGTGCATGTATCTCTGTTTCCAGGGTTCAGTGTTTACAAATAAATCAAAATTTCGTATCTTCTTACCTAATCACTGATAGCACTTGGATTAAAAACAAATTAGTTTAGTTCTAGAATAATCTAAGTACTAAAAATATAAACAAGTATGTAAGTGTTGAAATATGCCTGCAATTGTGAAATAACAGTAGAATCTTTTAAGACATGTAAAATCAAATATCGAATTTCATCAATTCAAGTGTATGTCTTGAATCATCTCTGTAAAACAAGATTTTTTAAAACAAAATTTACAATTTTTAGAATTGTATTGAGGGTACAGTTCGTAGTTGACCAGAGTTTGGAGTTTTGGGATTTTCTGGTGACTGAAGTGTTTCTGGTGGTCGAGATTCTTGTTGAAGCTAGATAGATGATCAGGGAAGTGGGCAAAAATTGTAGAAGTGGGAATAGTTCGTCGTGGTGGCGGTGGTAGGAAGAACTAGGATTTTAACCTAGTTTGGCATAAGGTCGGATTGGTGATCATTTCTTCCTCTCTGATGGATCGAGTGGCTCGAGACTGTGGGGTTTTGGTGGCGTAGGTGTTCGGCAAGGCATGGACGAGGTCGCTCAACCTCTGGTGGTCGGAATTGGACTGGCGAGGCTTTTTCTGGCATTTGGTTTGGGTTCCAGTTCAACTGGATAACTCGATTTTGAATCATGGCGTGTGGTGATGTTTTGATGATGGTGATGAGTTGCTGGAGCGATCGTCGATGTGTAGGAAGCTTTGGTGGTGGTCGGAAGATCATCGTGGATGGTGCAAGGTGCACAGTGGCACAATGTGTTTGTTTGATTTGGGTTTGGGATGGGTGTTGTCTCGAAGATTTGCTCGGGGATGGTATCGAGTAGAATGGGTTTTGGCTCGAGTGTGATACCGGGATGTGCGCGAGTGTTTAAAAATGAATAACAGGTTTTTAAAATTTAAAACTAAAAACAAAGTTTTAAAAAGAAAAGGAAGAAGAAGATTTCTCGGGTTGTCATCAGGTTAGACTCGGGTTCTTTTTAGAAGTATATTAACAATATTATTAAGTTTCCAAAGTAAAGTTTAAACATTTCTTAACAAATTCTTTTAAATAATTATTTTCGTTTAAGTATGGGATTAGTAAAGGTTTATCATATGAAATTTAATAATGTGATTAAGTGATTAATAAAGATAAATGATTTATCTTTGATTTATTAACAACTTAAGTAATTTAAGGATCATTTATTGATGTACTTACCTAAAGGTTAATTACTTTAATGTAATTAAAGGCTGATTAAATTAATGTATTATTAAAGGTTAATTAAGTACTTAAAGACTTAAAGATAATTACTTAATTAAAAGTAATTAATTTATGATTTAAAGATTAATCAAGTGTTTAAAATTTATTTGAGATTTATTAAGTGATTAGGGATAATCACTTATGGTAATTCATTAAGGATTTATTAATTAACAGTTAAGGATTTCAAGTGTTTTATTAACTTGGTAATTAAGAATTGTTAATTAATAATTATAGATAAGTAATTAATGATTATTTTAAAACTTAATTAATAACTTAATTTAGTAAGTTAATTTCTAAGATCAAATGTTTTTAATGATAATGTTTTTATCTTAAGATTAATTAAGATTTTTAAAGAGTTGAAATTAATAAAGTTAATTAAGAAATTTAAGTTTAATTAATTTATTTAATTAATTTTTGATAAGGATCAATTAAATGATTAAGAGTAAATTAAAATGGTAATTAAGAAGTACTTAATAAAGTTTTATTAAATAATAATTAAGTTTTTCTTAATTAATAATTAAGAGATTATTTATCTCTGATTAAAGTTAATTAAGGATTAATTAACTATTGTTAAGGGTTAATTAATTGTCATTAAAGATTAATTAATAGATAATTATGGATTAATTAAATTGGTAATTAAGGTTGTTAATTAATAATTAATTTTTATTAATTAATAATTTAGAAGTAATTAATTAGTTAATTAAGTTTAATTAATTAATTATAAAAGTAATTAAGGATTGATTACTTTGTATTAAAGGATATTGATTAATAATTAAGGTTTATTAATTAATAGTTAAAGAATAATTAATCAAGGATTAATTAATTTGTTTAAAGGGTAATTAAGGATGAGTTACTCAGTTATGATTTAAGAAATGAATGTGATTTATTTAAGTAAATTAATTTGTTAATTAATTAAGGATAGTCACTTGGTAATTGATTAAGTATAGTTACTTAATAAGATTGATTAAGTATAATTACTTAGTGTAAGTAATTAATAAATAAATTACTGTATGTAATTGGAGTAATTATTTAAGGTTGATAAATGAAAGTAATTAATTAATGCATAATTAATTAATGTAATTAATTAAAGAATAATGTAATTAATTATAGTTAATTAATTAATGGAAGTAATTAATTAAGGATCATTAATTATTATAATTAAGGAGAGTAATTAAAGGTTAATTACTATAAATGATTAAGGATAATTAATTTGTAAAATTAATTAAAGGATAATTACTTTATGTAATTAATGAATAATTAATCAAGAGTGATTAATATTTAATGATTAATTAATTAAATGGATTATAATTAATTAATGTTAATTTAGCAAGAATAGGAATTAATTCTTAAGTAATTAATTTAATTTAAGTTGATTAAATTGATTATAATATGGATTAATAAATGGTTGCTTATGGATGATTGTTTGAGTAGAATGTCTGATTTGGTTGATATCTATTGGATGATATGCTATGATATTCTTTGATCTGATATTGGATATATCTGTGATAAATGTGTGATATTTATCTATGTTAAATGCTGTGTGAATTCAAGTATTGAATTGAATTGTTTAAACCTTTAAACAACTTGGACTTAAAAGACACGTTTTGGATTTCGATGAGACCGGGATCGGGTTTCCGTATACCGGATTTCCAGGTCTGGAGACCCGAATACCACATCGATCCAAATTAACGATAGGTCGTGAATCTCAAGTGAAGATGAAGATTTAGAGTGCAAGGATTATTGTCGTTAACTCTGAGGGTGATTCCAAAACGAGTGTAACGAGATAATGCCTTCGGTTTCGTTCGAACCCGGAACGAACTTGTATGGATTGAATGCTTTCAGCACATCGTCAGGCGGACGATGAGCATTCTAAGTGATATGTTCTGATTAAAGGTAATCGTAACCTCAAGCCTCATCAACCGGGAATGGCTAAAACAGGGGAGGTGCAGCAAGGCTTCGTGGGTAGCACCCACTGAGAGCAAGATAGATCCCTGTCTAGAGGTCCCTTTTCTTTTCATTCGGCTTAGTGTGTGGTTGGTCGCGCCAACTACGGGGTTATCTTGTTCGGGATTATCCAGTAAGGGATGGTTCCGGCCTTGTGTTGCAGGGGAGCGGGCGTACTCCTCGGTACGGTGATCTAGGCCACGTACTGTGACGGGCGGTACCCCAGTAGCCCTGCCATTGTATGGAATCCAAACTCCAATAAGTGCCGTACGTATTAGTTGTGCCCAACTATGTTGGAATGTGAGATGTAAGCATTTCAGCTATTTCTGTATTTTACTTGAAAACCCTAGACCCTATTATAATACAATCAGATTTCCTATCAAACGTTTTAGTTAGCGTAAGGTAAAAACTTACCCATGTTTATTTGTGGGGAGTCTTACGTGATACTTTGTTTTCAAAAGTTTTCAAAGTTAAGAAATCTAACCGTTTACTCACACCAGACCCATGTCTGACCCAAGTGTTTATTTCTGTTTTATATAAACTCTTGGGTACTCAAATTTTTACGAGTAGCCAAGGGATTCAGGTTTAGCTTTGACAAATATTCTGGAGGAGCAATGGAGCAGGAGGCTTCGGCGTTCGTAGATATAGTATTCCACTGTGTTGATATCTGTGATAGTGTCTTGTCTTGTATTTGAGTTGTAATGTCTAGACAGATGTTTATAACTGTCTAGTATGTGTTGTATAGTTGTGTAAACTCTGATAAGTGTTGTATACTATGTAATAGTTTATGTTATTAATATAATTTATTCGTTCCGCTGTGAGATCGTTGTTGTTGTTTCTTTCTTTCTTCTCTTCTTTTCTATTTTCTACCCCTTTCTTTCTTCATGATGATACGACTTTCTGTGGAGAAAAAGTCGGGTCGTTACAGTTGGTATCAGAGCAGTAGGTTGAGTGAATACCTAGGCTCTGAAGTGGTGTCTATCTTGAGAGCGCGTAATTGTTAGTTATATAAAAATGGTTTTATATTGTGTTAATTGATCGGTTGGGTGGTATATGGATTCTGGTCAATACGAGTAGCTAACGTTATTGATAGGGATCTCTAAACACTTGAACCAGGCCAACGGACACAATATTGTTTTAAAAGAGGTAGATGAAATAATTTTACCCAGAAATAATTTCTATATAAAAAAAATATATCATTTTAAATATATATATTTATGTATTTCTACCTATTTATTGGGTTACCTGTTCGGGTTTTCCAATATAAGTTATAAAGGTAGATAAGGTGGTAGTGTGTGTAACACAATTACCAATAGTTGGAGTTTGAATGTTTGAGGTTGGAAGTATATATCGAGACTGTAAACCCAATATCGTCTCGAGTAAATTGGCAGTATGGAGTAAGGATGTCTCGGATCTCTGAAGAAAATCCTTTTCAAGATTCGGAGTCCATTATTGGAATGTAAGATTGGTTGAGCTCGGGTGAGCAGATTTTCTAGAGTTGAATCTATCAGTTGAGGCAGAAGTGAGTGATGGTACCTTGATACCTCAAGTAATAGTAGCTGTATGATGAGATACAGTGACGATGGATGTTCCTGAAGATGTTTTCTTTGAAACAAGATTAAGGAAGTGTGTCTGCTTCGGTGTTGTGGCTGAGTTCAGCATGGTGTTTCTATTTGGTTTGAGGTCCGAGTTTCTCTAGAAGCTTTGGATAAGGAGTCTTTGGCATCTGTGGCAGCATTGCAACTCGGAGTATTCTGTATTCCTGCTGGAAGATCTTTTGGCTTAGCTTTCTTAGAGATGGAGTTCAGAAGCTCCAAAGTAGATTCATTTTTTTCAAAATGGTTGGTCAAGCTAAGACTGTTCTGATGGATTAAGAAAGAACAGTATTTTTGGATATTGGACTGGATAGAATCGCAAAAGTGACTTGCGATAGTTTGAGTATTCTCTTGGGAAATATTTTTCTTGAATTTGAGGCATCTCTAGTAGATGTAGGAGTTATAGAGTTGTCAGAGATTTTCTGGAATGTGATGATCAAGTTTGTGCTCGAGTTCATCGATGGCCTCCAGATCAGAGTTGAGCAGCGAAAGCTTGGAAGTAGTTGTTCTAGAAGGGAAGCACCTGGAAGTTGCAGTGTTTGGATTAGAGATGGAGAATTTGGAATTCGAAATTGGAGACTTCGTTGTAATTTCTTCGATGAAGGGAGCAAATAAGATTGGATAAGACTAGGAAGATAGCTCCGAGTATATTGGATCTTTCTGAGTTTTTGTGAGGATAAGTGTTTTGGCTTCGGTATTGAATTGCCAGATTGGATTTAGTAGAGCGAGTAACCCAGTATCTGTATCGGGGAAACTCGGGATAATTTTAGATAGTTTATCCGGATCTATGTCTGGATAGCTAGAGTTGTTGTTTGTATGAATTGTTTGTTTGTATGAATTGTTTGTTTGGGTGAATGGTTGTTTGTTTGATAGTGTATGGCTGATAAGTATGCTTGAATTGTCTTAAAATTGGTTGAAATAAAATTAAAAACTTTTGGATTATCTTTTGTTTTAAATTTCGAGGACGAAATTCTTTTAAGGGGGGAGGAATGTGATATCCCGGAATTTCGAGAAGTTTAAAATGTGATAATCTCTTAATTTAAATTATTTTAAATTGATAATATTGTTATTTCAAATATAAATAACCAAATAATAATAATATAATGTTTTAATTATGGTATAGATTGATTTTAATAAGAATAATTATTTAAGTTGTGATTATAAATTTGATTTTAAATAGATTTATCATTTCTAAAATTAATAAGTATTGTTTAAATATATATATATATATATATATATTGTCTTGAGTTGTTTTTAAATGAAATAATCATTTCAAACTTAATAATGTGCTTATTTAAAATATAAATGTTTGGATTGATTTTAAATTGGATTTTAAAAGTAAAATTTGAATTTGAATCTGGATTTAAATTTGAATCTTTAAAAGATAATTATTTTAATATATTTGGGTATAAAATGTATGAATAAAGTTTTTATTTAAAGTAAGATCTTGTTTTATATTGTTTTCCTTAAAGAAATTTATTTATATAAATTTGGGAAGTATTTATTTAATAGTAATAAATATAAAAGTTTTATATTATCACTTAAAAATGAATTAAATATTTTATATAATTTTATTAGATATAAATGGGTTTTTATTTTATTTTCTTTAAAAGGTTTCATTTATGTATAATATAGAAAAGCATTTATAATTAGGAAATGTATTAATTAATTAGGAAAATTCATTTTAAAGGTTTTTAAATAATTTTAAAAACAAATAAAATTAAATAATGACAAGTGTTAAATTTCTAGACATGATAAATACATGTGTTAACTAGATAAATAGGGTAGAAGACAAGTGTCATAGTTTACTTCTATTTTCTTTAATTAAAAAAAAAACAAATCTATATAAATCTATATCCTTCTCTCCTTCCATTTTCTTTGTTCCTTTTCACGTTTTCAAAAATGAAACCAAAACCAGAAAGAAATTATCAACCTGGAATCATCTCTCAAACCAAAAATGAAGATCAAAACCCTGTAACCTCCTTTTAATCTTTAGCCTGCAAACACTCCTCAAAACAAATCTGCAATGCAACCCAGAATCATTGTTCTCAGACCTGAAAACCTATTACAAACTAAATCAATGCCCTGTAAAACATTGTACAAGTTCAAACCAATCTGCAATGTTCTTTCAAAGACCTGTAACCATTTTCCTGTTTCAAAAATCAAGTCTGAAACCATTTTCAAGAATGCATGCAAGAAAATCTAAGGCAAAAGCAAAAGTTTTCAAGAGCCTTTCAAATTTTTAAAAGGGATCAAAGAAGTCAAATTGAAAACAAGTTCAGTTTCAAAGTCTCCAGTTTTCAAGCCTGTTCAAAACTGCTTTAACTTCTCTGCCTTTTTGAATAGGTGAGTAAACATTCTTTTTCAAAAGCTAAAATGGATTTAAAATTGCTTTTGTATGATTTCTGAGTGAAGTGTCTTTGCATGTTTATTTATATGTATGTACATTGTTTGTATGTGAGTATTGAATTATGCATGTGCATGTATCTCTGTTTCCAGAGTTCAGTGTTTACAAATAAATCAAAATTTCGTATCTTCTTACCTAATCACTGATAGCACTTGGATTAAAAACAAATTAGTTTAGTTCTAGAATAATCTAAGTACTAAAAATATAAACAAGTATGTAAGTGTTGAAATATGCCTGCAATTGTGAAATAACAGTAGAATCTTTTAAGACATGTAAAATCAAATATCGAATTTCATCAATTCAAGTGTATGTCTTGAATCATCTCTGTAAAACAAGATTTTTTAAAACAAAATTTACAATTTTTAGAATTGTATTGAGGGTACAGTTCGTAGTTGACCAGAGTTTGGAGTTTTGGGATTTTCTGGTGACTGAAGTGTTTCTGGTGGTCGAGATTCTTGTTGAAGCTAGATAGATGATCAGGGAAGTGGGCAAAAATTGTAGAAGTGGGAATAGTTCGTCGTGGTGGCGGTGGTAGGAAGAACTAGGATTTTAACCTAGTTTGGCATAAGGTCGGATTGGTGATCATTTCTTCCTCTCTGATGGATCGAGTGGCTCGAGACTGTGGGGTTTTGGTGGCGTAGGTGTTCGGCAAGGCATGGACGAGGTCGCTCAACCTCTGGTGGTCGGAATTGGACTGGCGAGGCTTTTTCTGGCATTTGGTTTGGGTTCCAGTTCAACTGGATAACTCGATTTTGAATCATGGCGTGTGGTGATGTTTTGATGATGGTGATGAGTTGCTGGAGCGATCGTCGATGTGTAGGAAGCTTTGGTGGTGGTCGGAAGATCATCGTGGATGGTGCAAGGTGCACAGTGGCACAATGTGTTTGTTTGATTTGGGTTTGGGATGGGTGTTGTCTCGAAGATTTGCTCGGGGATGGTATCGAGTAGAATGGGTTTTGGCTCGAGTGTGATACCGGGATGTGCGCGAGTGTTTAAAAATGAATAACAGGTTTTTAAAATTTAAAACTAAAAACAAAGTTTTAAAAAGAAAAGGAAGAAGAAGATTTCTCGGGTTGTCATCAGGTTAGACTCGGGTTCTTTTTAGAAGTATATTAACAATATTATTAAGTTTCCAAAGTAAAGTTTAAACATTTCTTAACAAATTCTTTTAAATAATTATTTTCGTTTAAGTATGGGATTAGTAAAGGTTTATCATATGAAATTTAATAATGTGATTAAGTGATTAATAAAGATAAATGATTTATCTTTGATTTATTAACAACTTAAGTAATTTAAGGATCATTTATTGATGTACTTACCTAAAGGTTAATTACTTTAATGTAATTAAAGGCTGATTAAATTAATGTATTATTAAAGGTTAATTGAGTACTTAAAGACTTAAAGATAATTACTTAATTAAAAGTAATTAATTTATGATTTAAAGATTAATCAAGTGTTTAAAATTTATTTGAGATTCATTAAGTGATTAGGGATAATCACTTATGGTAAATCATTAAGGATTTATTAATTAACAGTTAAGGATTTCAAGTGTTTTATTAACTTGGTAATTAAGAATTGTTAATTAATAATTATAGATAAGTAATTAATGATTATTTTAAAACTTAATTAATAACTTAATTTAGTAAGTTAATTTCTAAGAGCAAATGTTTTTAATGATAATGTTTTTATCTTAAGATTAATTAAGATTTTTAAAGAGTTGAAATTAATAAAGTTAATTAAGAAATTTAAGTTTAATTAATTTATTTAATTAATTTTTGATAAGGATCAATTAAATGATTAAGAGTAAATTAAAATGGTAATTAAGAAGTACTTAATAAAGTTTTATTAAATAATAATTAAGTTTTTCTTAATTAATAATTAAGAGATTATTTATCTCTGATTAAAGTTAATTAAGGATTAATTAACTATTGTTAAGGGTTAATTAATTGTCATTAAAGATTAATTAATAGATAATTATGGATTAATTAAATTGGTAATTAAGGTTGTTAATTAATAATTAATTTTTATTAATTAATAATTTAGAAGTAATTAATTAGTTAATTAAGTTTAATTAATTAATTATAAAAGTAATTAAGGATTGATTACTTTGTATTAAAGGATATTGATTAATAATTAAGGTTTATTAATTAATAGTTAAAGAATAATTAATCAAGGATTAATTAATTTGTTTAAAGGGTAATTAAGGATGAGTTACTCAGTTATGATTTAAGAAATGAATGTGATTTATTTAAGTAAATTAATTTGTTAATTAATTAAGGATAGTCACTTGGTAATTGATTAAGTATAGTTACTTAATAAGATTGATTAAGTATAATTACTTAGTGTAAGTAATTAATAAATAAATTACTGTATGTAATTGGAGTAATTATTTAAGGTTGATAAATGAAAGTAATTAATTAATGCATAATTAATTAATGTAATTAATTAAAGAATAATGTAATTAATTATAGTTAATTAATTAATGGAAGTAATTAATTAAGGATCATTAATTATTATAATTAAGGAGAGTAATTAAAGGTTAATTACTATAAATGATTAAGGATAATTAGTTTGTAAAATTAATTAAAGGATAATTACTTTATGTAATTAATGAATAATTAATCAAGAGTGATTAATATTTAATGATTAATTAATTAAATGGATTATAATTAATTAATGTTAATTTAGCAAGAATAGGAATTAATTCTTAAGTAATTAATTTAATTTAAGTTGATTAAATTGATTATAATATGGATTAATAAATGGTTGCTTATGGATGATTGTTTGAGTAGAATGTCTGATTTGGTTGATATCTATTGGATGATATGCTATGATATTCTTTGATATGATATTGGATATATCTGTGATAAATGTGTGATATTTATCTGTGTTAAATGCTGTGTGAATTCAAGTATTGAATTGAATTGTTTAAACCTTTAAACAACTTGGACTTAAAAGACACGTTTTGGATTTCGATGAGACCGGGATCGGGTTTCCGTATACCGGATTTCCAGGTCTGGAGACCCGAATACCACATCGATCCAAATTAACGATAGGTCGTGAATCTCAAGTGAAGATGAAGATTTAGAGTGCAAGGATTATTGTCGTTAACTCTGAGGGTGATTCCAAAACGAGTGTAACGAGATAATGCCTTCGGTTTCGTTCGAACCCGGAACGAACTTGTATGGATTGAATGCTTTCAGCACATCGTCAGGCGGACGATGAACATTCTAAGTGATATGTTCTGATTAAAGGTAATCGTAACCTCAAGCCTCATCAACCGGGAATGGCTAAAACAGGGGAGGTGCAGCAAGGCTTCGTGGGTAGCACCCACTGAGAGCAAGATAGATCCCTGTCTAGAGGTCCCTTTTCTTTTCATTCGGCTTAGTGTGTGGTTGGTCGCGCCAACTACGGGGTTATCTTGTTCGGGATTATCCAGTAAGGGATGGTTTCGGCCTTGTGTTGCAGGGGAGCGGGCGTACTCCTCGGTACGGTGATCTAGGCCACGTACTGTGACGGGCGGTACCCCAGTAGCCCTGCCATTGTATGGAATCCAAACTCCAATAAGTGCCGTACGTATTAGTTGTGCCCAACTATGTTGGAATGTGAGATGTAAGCATTTCAGCTATTTCTGTATTTTACTTGAAAACCCTAGACCCTATTATAATACAATCAGATTTCCTATCAAACGTTTTAGTTAGCGTAAGGTAAAAACTTACCCATGTTTATTTATGGGGAGTCTTACGTGATACTTTGTTTTCAAAAGTTTTCAAAGTTAAGCAATCTAACCGTTTACTCACACCAGACCCATGTCTGACCCAAGTGTTTATTTCTGTTTTATATAAACTCTTGGGTACTCAAATTTTTACGAGTAGCCAAGGGATTCAGGTTTAGCTTTGACAAATATTCTGGAGGAGCAATGGAGCAGGAGGCTTCGGCGTTCGTAGATATAGTATTCCGCTGTGTTGATATCTGTGATAGTGTCTTGTCTTGTATTTGAGTTGTAATGTCTAGACAGATGTTTATAACTGTCTAGTATGTGTTGTATAGTTGTGTAAACTCTGATAAGTGTTGTATACTATGTAATAGTTTATGTTATTAATATAATTTATTCGTTCCGCTGTGAGATCGTTGTTGTTGTTTCTTTCTTTCTTCTCTTCTTTTCTATTTTCTACCCCTTTCTTTCTTCATGATGATACGACTTTCTGTGGAGAAAAAGTCGGGTCGTTACACCTTGCGGATACCACCGGAAAACCTAAACTATATTCTCTTAAGGATCTAGCAGCCCATGTCCCACGCCAAAAGAGAATACAACTCTAAAGTGTTAAATACTTTCCTACAAGCAATAACAAGAATTCAACCAAGTCATCTGATGCTATTCGATGAAATTAGAGTATTCGCTAATGGCTAGTAAGTTACTCAAACATTATATTCAATGAGTTGTACAATATTCGATGAAGCATTACTCGAGAGCATTTGTAACAACCCAGAACTTTAGGCATTTAAATTTGACATATTTAATTAATTTTAAATATTAAAATATTGATTTTACGAGTCAAACAGTTATATTTCAAATATAAGGATTTATTTGAATATGTGAATTGGGAAATTAAAAACCGAATCTTGGATTTAACTTGGATAAAAATGATTTCAAAGCTTATTTACTATTTGGATAAGAATAGAAAAATAAAATTTTAGATTTAAAGTGATTTATTTGATTTTAATAATAGCTCATTTTAATTAACGTGAAAATAGCCTTCCGGGGCACTGCCTCGGATTTTGATGAAATCAGTTTCATTGGATTCGTAATAATGAATTTTTATATACCATTAAATTTCATGGCGATCAGACATATCGTTTGGTCGTGCGATCTCAAAATACTTAGAAACTAAATACAAAAATTAATATAGTATAACTGGGTTTTGAAAAAGCTATCTTCTCTATATGATCGAATTAGGTCTCGAGACTAGTTCCATTTAGTTCAAAATAGGGGTACTTACTATAGAATGCCAGTTGGCACATCTCGATAGGAGTTCAAAAGTTTCGGGCATTTTAAAGCTTGATATTTTAATTAAAAATATATATACCATTCTATAACCATACATTAGGCCATACCATCAGCCATGCATACACTATTCGCCCATACCCAAGCACGTCTAAACCCATACCCCCTCGGTTATAAATTCGCATTCAAAACAGAGAATTGATTCGAAATTTTTTAATTCAATTCTTCCCGATCCACATTTATCCAAGCCACTAGAGGCGTCGATAGCCGAATTTGTCAACTAGGAAGTTGTAGAGGAGGAGAAGCTTGACTTTTTGTACGGTTGGATGAAGTTGCGAGAGAGCATGGAGGCGGAAAATCTCGGTTGAATGTAGTTTGATGGCTTTTGGGTTTTTGGTTATTACGGCCACTCGAGGGGGGGGGGGGGTTGGTGGCGCCAAGTCTTCACAAAGGAATTTGTCGAGAATGGTTTGGGCAAGGTTCCAGCAAAGTGCGAAGAACTTAGGTTGACCTAGGCGGCGGCAATCGCAGGTAAACGAAAAATTGTTTTTGGGTTTTTATTGGCGGCAAAGGCATTGCAGGCGACGTGGCCAATGGCGTGAGATGGAGGGAGGTCGAGGCTAGCTTGGATGAGCATGTGGTGGTGGCTTGTGGCTAGAGGCGAAGCAGGCGATCAAATTATCGAACGTGCCTAGGTTAGGTTCAAACGCGAGAGGAAGGGGGAGAGAGATTAGGCGGTTAATTAATTTAAATGATAATAATTAAGTTATAATGATGTGATTAGTAAAGTTTAATTTTATTTTAAATTGTAATCTTATTAATGAAATAACTAATTCATACGAGGTCGGAATCAAGTGCGATGAGTTCCGTTGTACTTGTATTGGCGAATACTACGATATAGAGTTGGATTAGAAATGATCGGAGCTCATTTAATTTTACTCTAAATTCAAACGTCGTTCGAATTCGGACGAAATCAGCATGCCTTGGTGACAACTGGGATAAAGGTGAGTTAAACTCACCTTTTTATTTAACCAGTATATTGTATAGTCGATAAAGATTATTGATTTGATGTTTCGATGATTTACGTTTTCATCAGTTGGTTTGGTTTGGTTTTACTCCCGTCCTGGAGTGGATAACCTTTTACGTATATCCACCTAGTAGCGGATAACCCATATTATATGATTATATACTGTTATGATGTAGGAAAGCAGGTTTGAGGGATCTAACAGGATTCCTCACCACCGTTGATTTATATATATATATATATATATATTTGTGTGTTGTGATGCAGAGGGACAGGTTAGAGGGATCCAACGGGATTCCTCGCCATTGTTGATTTTAATTTCAATAAGATTCCTGTTATATAAATTATTAAATATTAACCTGATTGTTGGCTCAATTGATTATGATATTATTTATGTTCAAAACTAAAAACCTGTAGTAATAGAAAATAAATATCAATATTGGTTAAGCGTTTGATAGTTATTAGCCTTGAATTAGTATTTTAAACATACTATACATTGTCATTAGAGTTGGAGTTGGATTTTGAGACAGGAAATGATTTCAAAATCCGGATTTGGATTTCAAAAATATTTTGTTTAAAAAGGATTGAATTTCCTTTTTTGCGCCAACCTTATTATCTGATGTTTCCTAAGTCGGTAGAAATGTTTTTAAAAGTTAGATTTAATATTGTTATCTTTAAAGATTATTTATTTATATTTAATATTTTTTTTAAAATTATCTGTTTATATTCAATATCATTTCAAAGTAATTTATTTATAATTAATGTTGTTCAAAAGTTATTTATCAATATTTTAATATTTTGAAAAGTTAATTATTATAAAAATAAATATGGCTTGAAATTAATAATAAGGATTTATTAATATTTTTTTGAAAATAAATTATTACTATTCATAAAAATGGTAAGGATTAATTATTATTGTTTTATTAATAATGTTTTGATATTATTAATTATTATTTTTAAGATGTTTGAAGTTAATGATGATTATTTATTTATAATGTTTATTGTTAATAATTATTATATAATATTGTTAAAGTAAATTATTAGAATTTGTTATAAATCTTTTCGAGATTTATAAATAGGGTTTTATCAAAAGACTTGAGTTTTATAAGAGAAATTTTATAACATGGTTTGGAAACTTAAAGGAAGATAAGATAAACTGTAAAATGGGTTTTATAAATGGTTTTAGATATTTATAAAATAATTTTGGAAGTGAGTTTATAGAGTTATAAAAGTAGTTTTATAAATGGTTTTATGGACTTATAAAGAGGTCATAACTAATTTTAGGAATGAATAAAAGAGTTTTATAAATGGTTCCAGAGATTTATAAAATAGTTATAAATGGTTTTAGAAATTTATAATGGAGTTTATAAATAATTTAGAATTGTATAAAAAGGAAATCTTTCTTAGAGTTTCATGAATATACTTACACCATTGAGATAAGTATAGGGATATTTTCCAAGTATTGAAATATAAGGGTTTGTGAATAAATCTTTGTAAAAAGTATCTTGATACAATTATTAAAAAGTGATATTAATGAATGAAAGGATTAATTTAAGAGGCTAGTGATTTCTTATATACTTAACCAATGTAGGTTTTCCCATTTTGAATTAAATCCCTGATTTGAATGTATGTTTATTGATAGTTAAATAATCGACTATCAAATATGGGCCCAAAATGTAACTTTGGAAATATCTAGGAGAAACATGTGAGTTATATGACATAGTCATCTTCGATGATGATGTACTATGCTTATAAATCTCGTTTCATTCTCCAAGGACAAATGATAAGGAAATCCATCCACTAACGGTTAGGAGGTGATCTCCGCTCTTATCTTTGATTGTTTATTTCCTAAAGAACCGGGGTTAAGTTTACCAGAAACTATCGAATGTTGTTTCGAAGAGACCAGGATCAGATCTGTTATCCAAAAACCACTTCGGTCCAACTAAAGCGTTTCGTAGTGAAGACATCTTGAAGATGACGCTCTTTGAAGTGTAAGGGCTGCTTGCTGCTAATCCTGAGGATGATTCCAAAATAGATGCAGTAGAAGTGGTGCCTTCGGTTTCGTTCAGTCCCAAAATGAACTTGTATGGATGAATGCTGGCATTGCATTGTTGCTTGGAGGGCAGTGTAGTATTCCAAGCGAGGAGTGCTATATAAAGGCAAAACGTAGCCTCAAGCCTCATCAACCGGGAAATAACAAAAATCGAGCATGCAGCAGGGCTAAGTGGGTCGCACACATCAAGGTATGGTCATTCCAAAATCTAGATTGATTACTATCTACTCATGTATGCTTCGAGGCCCATTAAAAAAAGGGGTGATCATATTCAGTACTATTAGTAAAGTGGTAGGCCAGTCCTATGTGCTAGGGGGCACAAGATGTTCTTGTTAGACTCTGGTGCATTTTATCTAAAGATGTACCATTGGAAGGTAGTTCCTAACCTTTTCATAGTATGGAATACATTCTCCAATACGAGCTTTACGGATTTAATTGTACCCAACTATGCTAAAACGTGAGATGCAAGCATTTCAGCTATATTCATATTTTACTTTGACCCCTAGACATTATCATAATATCAATGGATTTTTCTATAGAAAATATTTTAGTTATCGTAAGGTAAAAACCCATCCGTGTTTATATGTAGTGTAGTCTTACGAGATACTTTTATTTTGAAAGATTTTGGTAACTTTAAAAATCTAGTTGGGTGTGTTTTCTCATGCTGGTTTTCCAGACTGACTTAGGTGTTATTTTACTCTAATGCTCGGGTCAGACTACGCATATTACAGATTTAGTTTGGACGCATTGGAGCTTCAGGAGATGAGCTGGAGGCCCAGGACGTATCTACGTATTACATTGTGTTTCGCTATGTTGTCTGTTGGTTGTATTTATCAGCAATTGTAAGTGCAGGCTATTTTCTTGTGTAAAGATTTGTTGTATATTATAGATTATTTGTTCCGCTGTGAGATTCTGTATTGTTTAATTTTCTTCTTCCTTCCTTCTTTCTGTTCCCTAAGTATCCGCCTTTCCGTTCAATTTTAGTGGATCACGAGTGGTTGATTCTTCGCTTAAACTATATGGAAAGTGGGTCATTACAGCTTGGTATCAGAGCGCAAGGTTAAGCAAAAACCTTGGCTTTGGTGGGGTAACTCATTAAGGGATAAGGTAATGGAATGCCTTATTATGAGTTCGAGTGTGTGTGTGTGTGTATGAGCACATATTTGTTAGTGATATAAAAATGTTTTATATTGTGTTGATTGATATGTTGAGTGGCTTATGGATTCTGGTCAATACGGGTAATTAACGTTATTGATAGGGATCTCTAAACACTTGCAAAAAACAATTCGACATAGAATTGGTTTGAAATTGGGTAAATGAAATACTTTTACGTTGGTTATATTTTATATATAAAGGAATAATTTTTTCAGATATTGTAGTATATATGGTGAATTTGATTGTTAGAGAATGATAATATTTGATTATTATCATTTGTCGTTTGTGTTTTGACAAAAGTTGTTATATTATAACGTAAAAGATAAACAATTAAGTAATGGTTTTATATGATCAAAGTGAAATTATATATAAGGGAAAATATAAATATGATTTGTAAATTAAAAAGATTAAAAGCTAAGAATTTGAGAATTTAAAATCCCTTGATTTTAGAAATTGTTTTTCAAAGGTTTTGGAAGAAATAATAATGATATTATTTAGGAAGTATTTTGACTAGAAATATTTTTAAATTGTTAAGGAAGCACTGAATTTAGTTTGGTCGTTGGAAAATAATTTAAATGTTGACTGCAGCATCATTGGCGTTCATTTTCGAGTTTCTAAGTGATAGATTGCTACCATTGAAGTTTTGTTTTGGTAAAACTTGTTTTGATTTTAAAATTCAAAAGTATGATTTGAATTACAAAAGAAAATAATTAAAGTATCGTTTCAAAATAATTTGAAATAAGAATAGGGTGTTTAAAACTTTGGAAATTTTCATCTAAGTGTTTTATGAAAATATGAGAAAATAAGTTTTATTCACTTATAAATCTTGAAAATTTGTAAGTTAAAATAAATTTATAAATTTGCTGAATATAAATGTTAAGAAAATTAAATTTGAAATGAAATTAATTGTGATTTGAAAGGAATTAAAGAAATGAGTTAAAGTGAAATTGATTTGAATTGAATATGGACTCAAGTTATGAAGTGATAATAAAAAAATGAGTTGTGTTGTATATAAATGTTTATAATAAACTTAAGTATAATTTGATGGAGTGGTTCTTAAGTGACAGTAGTGTTGAAAGAAATATACTAAATAATAAATGAATGTAAATAAAGTAATGTGAATAATGAATGAATGAATGTAAATAAAAGAATTTGAATAATGAGAAACCAATTGAAATAAATACGTAAGTTTTACATATATTATTTTATTTGCATAACTGTTTGATCCATATTCGAATATACGATTCAGGATGATTTACATCGGTCCGAGTTAGAATTTGTCACTCGATTCTCGACGGTGAACGCTAGATATGGATTTTTGGTTGATTCTAGAATTCTGTATCATAGTATATGGCCATGCAAGGAGGATTGCGATTTCTAATCAAGGAACTGGATTTAGGTCCGCATTAGAGCAGTCGTGTGAACGATACTAGTTCGGAAGTGAAATTGTATGATCGAGCGAGCGATCAAATTTGATATTGTGTAGGAATGATATATGTACACCTTATGGACTTTATCATAATTGATTGTGTTACTAGAATGCAAAAATAATATAGTTAAGAATTATATGAGTGGATATCATTGGTAAATAAGATGCAGGTATATAGAAGCAAAAGCTAGTTTGATGCCTTTGGTTTCATGAGTCGAGTTTGTTGCCCGATAAATAGGTTCATGTTTATATTGTTGTTTTGTTTGATGGTTTTATGATTGAGCCACTTGGCTTTTGTTTCTTTTATTGGTTTGGGAATGTAGTGGCGGTTTGTAGTTATTCTGATCTAACCGTGCAAAGGAGACGCTGCTGAAATTTTCCGTAAATTTAAGGCGTTAGAAAATATTTGATAACTAAAATTTGATGTTTATGTTATAACTTGGAATAGTATTAGTTAGTAATTATGAATGAATTAAAAAAAACTTAGGAAAGTTGATAACAAAGTTTCAACAAATTGATTTTGGAAAGTTAAAGGCTTAGAATAATTTGGTAATCCATTTCAACTACTTAGTTTTGAAAAGTTAGTGGGTTTGGGGCATTTTCTTACTTGAAAATTTCGAGGACGAAATTCTTTTAAAGGGGGAAGAATCTAATGACCTATAATATTAGGCATTTAAATTTGAAATATTTAATTAATTTTAAATATTGAAATATTGGTTTTACGAGTCAAACAAATTATATTTCAAATATAAGAATTTGTTTGAATATGTGAATTGGGAAATTAATAACTGAATCTTGGATTTAATTTGGATAAAAATGATTTCAAAGCTTATTTAAATTCGACTTGGATAAGAATGGCATAATAAATTTTACATTTAGATTTAAATATGATTTATTTGATTTTAATAATAACTCGTTTTAATTAACGTGTGAAAATAGCCTTCTGGGCACTATCTTGGATTTTGATGAAACCAGTTTTATTGGATACGTAATAATGAATTTTTATACGCCATTAAATTTCATGGCGATCGGACGTATTGTTTGGTCGTGCGAGCTCAAAACGCTTAGAAACTAATTATAGAAATTAATATAGTATAACTGGGTTTAAAAAAGTTATCTTCTGTGTATGATCGAATTAGGTCTCGAGACTAGTTCCATTGAGCTTGAAATAGGGGTACTTTGTATAGAACGTTGGGCAGCACGTCTCGATAGGAGTTCGAAATTTTCGAGCGTTTAAAAGGTTGATATTTTAATTAATATATGTACACCATTCTATAACCATACATTAGGCCATACCTTCAGCCATGCTTGCACTATTAGCCCATACCCAAGCACGTCTAAACCCATACCCCCTCAGTTATTAATTTGCATTCAAAACAGAGAATTGGTTCGAATTTTTTTTAATTCAATTCTTCCTGATCCAACGATCCATGTTCATCCAAGCCACTAGAAGCGTCAGTAGCCGAAGTTGTCAACTAGGAAGTTGTAGAGGAGGAGAAGCTCGACTCTTTGCACGATTAGTGAGTTCACGGTGGAGCGTGGAGGCAGAAAATCTCTGTTGAATGCAGTTTGATGGGTTTCGGGTTTTGGGTTATTGCGGCCACTCGAGGGGGTTTGGTGCAAAGTCTTCAACTAGGAAATTGTTGAGCATGGTTTTGGCAAGGTTCTGGCGAAGTGCAATGATCTCGGGTTGATCTAGGCGGCGATAATTGTGGGTTGAATAGAAAATTGTTTTTGAGTTTTTAGTGGTGGCAGAGGCGTTTCTGGCGACGTGGCCAACGTCGTGAGATAGAGGGAGGTCGAGGCTAGCTTGGATGAGCATGTGGTGGTGGCTCGTGGCCAGAGGTAGAAGAGGTAATCAAATTATCTAACACGCCTGGGTTGGGTTCGAATGCGAGAGGAAGAGAGACATAGGTTAGGTGGTTAATTAATTTAAATGATGGTAAATATGTTATAATGATGTAATTAGTAAAGTTTAATTTTTATTTTAAATTGTAATCTTATTAATGCAATAACTAATTCTACGAGGTCGAAATCAAGCACGATGAATTGCATTGTACTCGTATCGGCAAATACTACAGCATAGAGTTGGATTGGAAACGACTGGAGCTTATTGAATTTTACGCTAAATTCAAACATCATTCGAATTCGGATGAAATTAAATCGCCTCGACGACAACTGGAACAAAGTTGAGTTAAATTCACCTTTTTGGTTAACCAGTACATTATATAGTTGATAAAAATTATTGATTGGATGTTTGGATGATTTACTTTTTTATCAGTTGGTTTGGTTTTATTCCCGCCCATGGAGCTGATGACCTTTTATATATACCCGCCTAACAGCGGACGACCCATATATATGATTATATACTATTATGATACAAGAAAGCAGGTTGGAGGGATCCAACAGGATTCCTCACCACCGTTGATTATTATTTATTTATTTATATATCTGTGTGATATGATGTAGGGGGACAGGTTGGAAGGATCCAATGGGATTCCTCGCCATTGTTGATTTTAAATTCAATAGGATTTCTATTATATAAATTATTAGATATTAAACCTGATTGTTGGCTCTATTGATTATGATATTGTTTATGTTCAAAACTAAAAACCAATAGTAATAAAAAATCAATATCGATATTGTTTAAGCGTATGGTAGCTATTGGCCTTGAATTAGTATTTTAAAAATACTATAAATTGTCATTAGAGTTGGAGTTGGATTTTGAGACAGGAAATGATTTCAAAATCTAAATTTGGGTTTCGAAGATATTTTGTTTGAAAAGGATTGAATTTCTATTTTACTCTAACCTTACTATTTGGCCTTCCTAAGTCGGTAGAAATGTTTTTAAAAGTTATATTTAATATTGTTGTTTTTAAAGACTATTTATTTATATTTAATATTATATTTAAAATTATCTATTAATATTCAATATCATTTTAAGGTTATTTATTATATTTGATGTTACTTAAAAGTTATTTATCAATATTTTAATATTTTGAAAAGTTAATTATTTTAAAAATATACATGACTTGAAATTAATAATAATGATTTATTAATAATGTTTTGAAATTATTAATTTTTTTAATGATGTTTGAAGTTAATGATAATTATTTATTTATAATGTTTATTGTTATTAATTTTTATTATATAATAGTGTTAAAGTAAATGATTAGAATTTATTTATAAATTTTTTTGAGATTTATAAATAGAGTTTTATCAAAAGACTTGAGTTTTATAAGAGGAGTTTATAATATGGGTTGGAAACTTAAAGGAAGATTAGTTAAAGGATAAAAAGGGTTTTATAATTGGTTTTAGATATTTATAAAAGAATTTTAGAAATGGATCTATAGAGTTATAAAAATAGTTTTGTAAATGGTTTTATGGACTTATAAAGAGGCCATAAATGATTTTAGGAATGAATAAAAGAGTTCTATAAATGGTTCCAGAGATTTATAAAATAGTTATAAATGGTTTTAGAAATTTATAATGGACTTTATAAATGATTTAGAATTGTATAAAAAGGAAATCTTTCTCAGAGTTTCATGAATATACTTACACCATTGAGATAAGTATATGGATATTATCCAAGTATTGTAGTATAAGGGTTTGTGAATAAATCTTTGTAAAAAGTATCTTAATATAATTATTACAAAGTGATTTTAATGAATGAAAGGATTAAGTAAAGAGGCCAGTGATTGCTTATGTGCTTAACCAATGTTGGTTTTTCCATTTTGAATTAAATCCCTAACTTGAATGTGTGTTTATTAATAGTGAAATAACCGACTATCAAATATGGATCCAAAACGTATTTTTGGAAATATCTAGGAGAAACACGTGAGTTATAATGTAACGACCCGGATTTTTCAGTCGTTTGAATTAGAATATTTAATTGATTTTAAATATTGAAAAGTTGAATTTATAAGTTAAATAGATTTAATTTCTAATGTAATGGTTATTTGAATAACGGAATTGGTTAAATAATTGAATATGGAATCTAATGGAATAAAAACAATTTTTAATGTGGATTTAAATTATATTTGAATTAGAATAGAATTAGTAAACTTTTAAAAATGAGTTAAAAGTCAATTTACATAAATTGGAAATTTTAATATTTAATTAGACGAGTAAAATAGCCATTCGGGACATTATCTCAAAATTGGATGAAACTAGTTTCATTGGATCCGTAATAGTGAGTTATTATAGGATTCCATATTTCATGTCAATCAGACTTACGGTTTGGGCATGCGAAGCTGAAACGCATAGAAATTTATTTAAGTAATTTTAGTTAAATAATTCGATTCGAAAACCTATCTTCCAAATATGATGGAATTGGCCTCCGATATATATTCCTTTGTGTTCAAAATAGGGGTAAAACATTATAAATGCCAAGCGGCACGCTTCGTTTGGTGTTCGAAATATTTTCGGATGAATAGTGCGCTAAATTTTTTTTCTATAAAAGCCCCTCATTTTTTTTCCTTTGTTCACAAACCCTAGGGTTTCAGGTCAGCCGCCACCCTATATTTCCATGGTCGAAAATGGCCAACCTTCATTCCCTTCAATCTCCTCATCCATCCACTTACATCGAAAACCCTCAATTATAATATCGTAGAGCTCGACGAGAGCTACAAATCCAACGGTCGAGATCGACGAAGGTGGCTTGGATTTGCCAGAATTGGCTTGTGAAGGTCATACGTTTCATGGTCGATTGGGTGTGATCGGAGGAGCCGAGTTCGACTGGATTTCGGCCGTAGGAAGAGCATGAGGCAGCGCATGTTTTGATGGTAGTTGATCGTCGAATAAATGAGTAGGGGAGGAGCGGCAATCAAAAGTTAAACGGCGGCAATGGGTTTTCTCTGCATGCGTTCGATCCTAGTATGCACGTAAGGGAAGAAGGAAATTTGCAGCATAGATTTGCAGATCTGAAATCAACGGCTGAGATTGGTTCTAGGTTATTTATTAAATTAATTTGTAAATTAAATTATAATTTAATTCATGTAAACTTTAAAAATGTATAACTTCTTCATACGAGGTCAAAATTAGACAAAACAAATTGAGTTGGGTTCGTATTGTCGAGCACTACATTTTAGAGCTTGTTTGGATGGATTCGGAGCTATTGAAAATTTTAGGTAAAATTAAACGCTCGTTTGATTTTATTCGAAATAAAACGCTGCAATGACGACTAAAAGCAAGGTGAGTAAATCTCACTCATTTTGGATAACTGGTTTTAATGTATAATGTTAAGAATTAATTATTGGTTGATTAGATGAATTTTAAATTATTATCAGTTGGATGTTATATTATATATAGTATTATATATATTAGTAGTTGGGTATATTCCCGCCAATTGGAGCGGATGAGACACTATGCGCCCCGCATAATAGCAGATGGCCCTTTTTATTGCGATATCTCGCCTCGAAGCAGGATTATTATTTTATGTTATATAACATCTGTGGTTGTAGGGATACAGGTTGGAGGGAACTAACTGGATTTCTCAAAATGGTTGATTTTATTTTATATATTGTGTTATGTGATGTATTTTGATAATCTATTATAGATTATGATGCGATGTGACTTATTGGATGCTATGGTAGCAGTGGCCTTAATTTTGGAATTATAAATACCATAAATAATATTTTAGGATTTGAAAAAGAATATTCAAAGGATATTTTGGAAATGGAAATATTTATATTGAAATTTGGATTATTTTAAAGGAAATTGATTTGGATAAAACAAAGATTTGATTTTGGATTGGCACTCAACTGTTCGTAAAATTTTTTAATTAGAGATTTAAAAATAATTTATATAAGGGACTTTTAACAATGGATTTTTAAGTGATATTTTTGAAATTATGGAAAAGGAGTTGAAATCGATATTTAAAATCAATTTGAAAAATAAATGGGATTTATAAAGGAATGGATTCATAGATGAATTTTTTTAAATGAGATTATTTTTATAAACAAGTGAAACCCAAAAGAGTTTATAAACTTATAAACGATGTTTATAAATAAGGGGAAATGATTATCAGTTGATAAATTGGAAATATAAATCCACAGTGTGAATTTATATCGAGATATGGAAATCGGTTTTTGGAAAAAAAATAGTGGATTATATTTTTGAAATGTGAGAATGGTTATGAAATTGAAACGTAATCGATGTGATATGAATCGAGAGGGATTTATAAATTGAAATTGGTAATATTGGATTTTAAAAATAGATTTTTGTTGAGAAATTAAGTTTGTGTTAAAATGGGATTTTTATTTATTAAACTATATAGTTAAAGCTGTTTAGTATTGAAATATTTCGAAAAGTGGATTTTTCAAATATCTAATATTAATTGAAATAAATTCTAATTTTTATAATAAGCTTGGTAGATCAATTAGTATTATTTATAAAGGAATTGGAAATTGGTATCGCTGTTTTTTTTAAAAGTGTTTTGGATATTTTAAATGATTACTTAAACATGTTTTGAAAATAAACTATTATTCTTCAAAAATACTTATTATCTTATATATGGAATTTAAAGGCAAGTGGTTGGGATATGTTTATAAATACTCTCGAGATTTGTAAACCAAGTTATTTAATGGAGGTGGTTTTGTAAGAGGAATTTTATAATGGAATTCTGGAAACTTAAGAAATTTCCAAAATATTTAGAAATGGGAACTTCGAAAACGAATTTGAATTCATAAAAGAAGTTATAAATTGTTGGTTTATAAAAGAGTATAATCGGTTTTGGAAATTGTAAAAAAAAATTTATAATTAATTTCAGAAATTTATGAGATAAGTTATGAAATATTTCCTAAGTTTGATATTAAAATAATTTTGGAGAATCTTCCTATAAATATTCTCCTAAGTATTGAAAACAGAGTTTTGGAAAATATTTGAAGTGTGAAATGATTTATATAGAAATATTTTTCTAAGTGTTATAAATTGAATTTAGAAATATTTCTAAGTGTTGAAATGGTTTAAAAATATCCTGTTATGGATAAGTTTGAAATTGTTTTCAAATGTTGGAATGATTGAAGAGAGTTGAATATATATATATATATCTTTGTAAAGATATTTTGAAATAAATGTTTTGAAAAATTTATAAAATTGGGCCTAGTGACTGTTTATGCGTGTAATTTGATAGTTAAATAACTGACTATCAAATATGGCTAATTTCGTTGATCGTTTCGAAGAGACCGAGATCGGATTTGATTATCCAAAAACCACTTCGACCTGATTTGAGCGTTGCGAATTGTGATATTGTAAAGACAATGAAGACGGTGATTTTGGAGATTTGGTTTGTTCAGACCCGGAACAACTTGTATGGATGAATACTACCAGCACATTGTCATTGGAGGGCAATGAGAATTCTAAGTGTAAAATTTCTTGAAAGGTAATCGTAGCCTCAAGCCTCATCAACCGGGAATGACTGAAAATCAGGGTAGATGCAGCAAGGCTAAGTGGGTCGCAACCATTAGGGTATGTTGTCACCCTTCTAGATACATCTACATATTTATGGATTGGTTGTGCATGAGATCTCGATAAATAGGGTTGCAAAGCAACCGGGGTGATGGCATATTCGGTACTATCCAGGTCAGGGGTAGGACGGTCTTGTGTTGGCAGGGGATTCCGGTGAGGTCCTCGTATATATTCTAGACGTGTACTGTGATAGGCGGTACCCCAGTGCCTAGTATTGTATGAAATCCATTCTCCAATACGAGCCTTTACGGTTTTGATTGTAGATCCTAGTATGCTGGAATTTAATTAATGTAACAATTTCAACTATTTTAATAAGTATTTGTACTTAGACATTACTATAATATCACTGGATTTTATATAAAATGTTTTGGTTATCGTAAGGTAAAAACCCATCGTATTTATGTGTGGCGTGGTCTTACGAGATACCTTTGATTTCAAAGGATTTTGATAACAGTAATAATTCAAACTTAGTTTGTTTTCTCATGCTAGTTTTTCGGACTGACTCGAGTGTTATTTTATTATAATGCTCGGGTCAGACCGAGTATTGCAGATCCAGGTTAGGATGCTATCGAGCTTAGGAGATGAGCTGGAGGATTTCAGGCATATTACACGTACTTGATTATTTCCGCTATGTGTGTTATGTTGTATGTAACGACCCCAGATTTTTAATTTATTTAAATTAATAATTAAATAAATTTTTGAATAAAAATAGTGAAATAAAATGATTAAGTGATGCGAGTTTCCCCGAATCCATATATATTTTGTATAAATCATTTGAAATTAAAAATATATATGTATACGCGATATATGAGAAAATTTGAAGTTAATATATATGTATATATTGGGTTTGAAATAAAATATTTAAAGTAAAATAAATGATTGAGTTATAAATAGAAATTTGTGTTTAATTTGTAAACAAAATGGTTTAAAAATAGAAATAAATATATAAGTAAGATAAATAAATAAATAAATATAAGACAATAAATATGAAGATAATAATACATTCAATAGTATTACAAAGCAATTTATGACCAAAGCAAAGATGTGTATTCATGTACAAGAAAAATAAGATAAGTAGACTTAGAAAACAAATACAAAGCTCATATACAAAAGCTTGTAAATTAAAATCAAGCAAGATAATAATAATATACATAAGCACTTTCAATTAGAAAAATAAACAAGAATACTTACTAGCATCTTCTCAGCCGAAGTTGCATAGTCAAACAAACAAAGTAAATATCTTTGTACAAATGAAATATAAGCATAAACAAATCAAAGTACCATATGAAATTTAAATTATAGGAAGTTGTAGACATAAGTACATAGGCATTTAATGCCATTACCCCTAGCACAACATATAGTATGCATATCAGCCGAAGTAAGTATGGTAAAAGAACAACAAAGAAAAAGTTGTACAACACAAATTTGTACAAGTAATAAATGCAGCCCAAACAAGTTCCCTCAGCCTCCATATCAAAATCTCTGGCTAAAGATTTAAAAAAAGCAATTCAGCCACCAAGAAGAAAATATCACTGCAAAAGAATTTGTACAAACAAATAATAACCCTGCACACTTCTTTGTTATATTCACTTCATCTCAGTTTCGAGTAGCATCTGAAGTGATCATCAACTAAAACTTAAACAAACAAAAACTTCAATCTTATAACAAGTCAAACCAGGAAGATTCTAGCAAGAATTCGAAGGCTGCTTCAAACTTAAAGTAGATCATCATCAACAAATAGGGAAATCAAAACTGCAGTTTCAAAAATCAAAGCCTCCCAGTTCTTTTTCAAATAAACTCTGTCTTCATTCCAGGAAACAGGTGAGCAACTCCTATTTTTAGATGCTTAACTTGTTTTGATTTCCTGATGCTTGTGAGTAACATTTAACTTAAAAAGTTTAAGTATTTGAGTAAACAAAAGCTTTTAAAACTAAAGTCTTGAATTGTTTAATGTATGGGTGAATCTGTGAGTAACAATTTTTGTTAAAAACTACTTAAGTGTATGATGGTTTCATGCTTACATCAGGGTATAGATATGTTTATGTGATTTCTTGAGTGATTGTTTATGTGTACATGATTATATATCTGTAGCCTCTCTGTTTTGTTTTCAAGCTTCAGTTTTAAGTTTTAAAACTCATATCTCTTGATTTGGTCTGTGATAGGGTTTAAGATTCAAACAAAATTTGTATGTTTTATCATAGTGTAGTTCTTAAATTTTATTTAAGTTGAATTAAAGTTTAAATATTACTGGAATCTTATAAACAACAGGCAAACTTAAATAGTGGGCAAATTCAAACATTTTAAAACATTGATTCAGGATCTCAGGTTGAATTACTATCCAGTAACATGATTTTTAAAACAAATATCATTATTTTTAATAGTGTATTTAAGGTGCAGTTTTGGGTAAAACGAAAATGGGTTTTCGTCGATTTTTGGGTAATCTAGTACACTAGAATGTTTAGGGTTCTCTGTGGTGATGGAGCAGTGAAAGGAGAGGCCGGGAAAAATAGTGAATGGCGTTGTAGTTCGTCGTGGAGGAAACGGCGACGAAATCTATTTTATAAACCTAGTTTTAGTGGTGATTACATTTTGGTCTAGATCGAATGCCACAGGGCATCGAGTGTAACCGGAGTTTGGGATTTCGTAGAGGGGATGTAGATGAGGTTGTAGCTGGAGTCGTTGGCGTTCCGATGATCGACATTGGGAGGATGGAGCGTTGACAGGTTCGAGGTGATGTTGCTCGAGTTGTTCCAGGGTTGGGAAATTTTACTCGATTTTGATTCGAGTTGCTGTGGGGGATTTGGGTGGTCGTGGTGTCATCTGGAGATGATCGGTGATGGAATGAAGCGCTGGGAGATGGCCAGAGCCACGGTGCACGTGCACCGTGCCGTTGAAATGTTGGGTTTGTTTTGTTGGGTGCAGAGTTTTTGAACTGGGAAAAACTCGAGTCGTTCGAGTGTGTGACTCGAAGCAGAGACGAGGAATCTCGGGGTAGCGTAGTGGGGAGTGCTCGTATGCTACAGGTCGACTGTAAATAGTTTGCGTGGAATTGTTTTCCCGTGAGATACTCGGGTGAAACGTGAAAAGACTCGAAGCAGGAAGGTTAAAAATCGAAGCAGGCTGGGTTAAGTCTAGAGGCAGAAGAATGGTTCCAGTTTTTAAATAAATTTGATTTTCCAGGTTAAATTCTAGTTTAAAAAAATTTAACAAGTTGATGTGATTAATACAAGTTGATTTGGGAAAATTACTTTTGAAATTAATCAAAGGATTAATAAATGAATAATTATGGGATAATTAATTTATTTAGGAGAGTTAATTACTGATGTTATTAATCCAGGATGATTAATAATTGTTTAATTTAAAGATTAAATTACTTAAAGTAATGAAGTAGTTTAAATTACAAATTAATGATTTGATTTTAAATTGTTTAATTAAGCAATAATTAATAATAGATGATTAATTAAGAATAAATGAAGTTAATTATATTTAATTAATAAATGAAGTAATTAAATATTAATTACTATAAATGATTAGAAGATTGATTGATTAATTAAGATTGATTTATTTATTAAGGATTAAAGGTTAATTAATAGATGATAAAGAATAATTAATTAAAATAGGTCGTAATTAATTAACCGGGATTAGTAATTTTCATAAGTAATCGAAACTGATTTGGATTACTCAACCAATTAACTGATCTTACGTATAGATGTTTGATATTTTATTACATGCTATGTGATGGATTGATATATCAGTTACGTGATGCGATGCTATGTTATGTTTTGTGCTTAGCTGTGATTTCTGTTTTCTGTGATATATTACTATGTGGATGTGAAAACCCCTTGACCCGTGAAATGACACTTGAATTTCGATGCGACAGGGAGTCGGATTCCAGTTGGTTATCCGAAACCCACATCGAATTGTAATAGTAAATCTTTGTGGCTGATAAATTTCTTTTATCTATAAATATGTGAATGAAGATAAGCGTTATCGATTATACCGCTTATCGATATATCTATGATGATTGATGTTGCACTATTGTGTGTAAAACCCTTGACTACACCATACACACACAAATATGGATTTCACGTGGAAATCGGTTAAGTCATAGATAATTAAAATTTGATGTTTTGAAATTGGAATTTTAATTTCAATTGATTTTGAAATTAGAAATTTCGGTTTAAATGTGAAAAGCTTTTGAAATGGAGTTTCAAAGATAAGACTTATTTTTGAATAATTTAATAAAGTTTTGAATTTAAATAATTTGATTTAAATTTGAATTAAAGTTTAAAATTGAATTCTAAAATTTGAAACTAGGGATTAAAGAAGTTATATCGTTATATAAGGGTTAAACCATTTTAAAAATATTGATTTTTGAATGCGAATATAATTTAAGGACTTTAACCCGTGCAAATAAAATTGGATTTTTCTTAAATGAAAACTGTTTGTTTTCAAATGATAAAAGATTTCGTATATATAACAAATGAAATTCCAATTTAAAGGAATTTCAAGTATGAATTGAAAGATGGTTTTCCAAGTTATGAATGAATTCTTTTTGAAAGCTATGAATTGAATCTGTTTATTTTTAACAGATTTAAAATGATGTTTGTTTAAAACATTCGAAATGAAATTGTTTTGAAAGCTATAAGTTGAATCTTTATTTTAAAGATTTAACGAGTTAATCCAATTGAAACAGAATTTGTTTTGGAAAAAACTGTGAATGAATCTTTGTGAAAATTAAGTGAACTTTGTGAAATAAATCTTTTTGTTTAAAGTTTTGAATTGGTAATTTGTTTAACCATTCAAAAGAGAAGTTTTGAATTATTAAGTTGTGACTTAATTGAAATCCCAATATCCATATGTTTTTAAAGATTTCGCTCGTTATTCGGGTTAGCCGGGAAAAGACATTTGTGTCATATAACCCATTCCGAATAATGATACGTCGTATATGGATAGCATTTGAAGACCGGTGATGAAGACCGGATATTTACGAAAACGAAAGGACAACTCGTCGAATGTCTCTACACCGACTGGTCCCCGGTATAGAGATTTTATCACCCATTGTGATGGGAAGTCCGGACGGGATTGTGAATACCAGGAATTGCAAGGGCTTCGTAAGAAGTGCCTTCGGTTCTGTTCGAACCCGGAACAGACTTGTATGGATATATGTCTGACATTACACTTTGAGATATAAAGCCAATTTCTTTCAAATACATTTCTGTTGGTGGCGGAGAATTCATTCTCTTAGCTTAACACCCTTCTCTGAGACGTATGAGCTCAGAGGTTATGTAGTTGAAATTTATCAGCGATATATCCCAATTTGGTAATGTGGCATGCTGAGTGTTGTTGTGTGATGATCAGTGTTTGATCATTTGTGATATGATCATTTGTTTGATCTTATATCTTTGTGATCATAGGTTGATCATTTGTTTGACCCGAAGCATGGCTTTGTGAACAAAGCGTAGCTTTGTGGACGAGACTTCGTCGAACCTCACACCCCGGAATGGTCAAAACAGGAAGGATGCAGCAAGGTTCTAGGGAGTAGCGCCCCTTAGTGTATGTCATTTCTTTCTGGATAGAGGTGGTATCATGGTATGGAGCCCAGATACTTAACCTATGTGGTTACTGCATTATTATTCTGATGTGGTTGTTGGAAATCGAGGATCCTCGGGAAGATCGGTTACAATCGGGGGATGGCATATGCGTGTCAGTAGTTACCTATTTTTGCAGAGGTAACCCGGCCTTGTGTTGGCAGAGATCCGGTTAAGTTCTCGGGACGTCATTCCAGAGGCGTTTCCATGTGGCAATGGGAAGTTCCTTGGCCTGACCATTTGTTGGAAATCCAAAGAAACAATACGAGCCCATTACGATTGCAAATTGTAGAACCTGTCTCCTCAGGAGGCAGCTATAGCAGGCATAATATAATGGTACCTATGCTGGCTAAGATTTATATTCTACTTTCGAAATATTTTCCACTATGCACTAATAATAATATCAAAAAAGATATGATTTTGCATAGTAAGCATCTTTGACTAACATAAGAAGAAATCTCCTCCAAGTCTGATTTTGCATTGTGTGTGTGGTGAGAGGTCTTATGGTAGTTTCATTTTCCAAAAGCATTGCGGATTTCAATGTTTAAAATTCCTTTGTTGTTTGTTAGAGATAAACTGTTTTTGTTGCTCACACCAGTCCCACGACTGACTCGGAGTTTATTGTTCATTTCCTAAACTCTGGGTGCTCATAATTTTCTACACGAGCAGTCTAGAGTTGGGTTTTTTAGATAGTCAGGTTCAGTAGATTTTCTGGAGCTAGTTCAGTCTTTGGATCGGACTGCACTTGCTTATCTTGATGTATCGTTATTGGGAGTTCGAGCTACTGCTGGAGTTCTCTCTTGAAGACTATCTTAGAGTTATTTGTTCCGCTGCTGATGTTATCTATTTTTCTTTCCGCTGCTATTTGTTGTATCATATCTCTGATGTATATTGATATTCATTGTATCACTCTGTTGTATCAGATATTGTATATCAATGTATTATTTTTTTCTTCCACAGTGTTATTTACTTAACTGTGTTATAAGCTCCGGCGAATCGGATTTGAACGTTCGAATCTGCGGCATTTTGAGTACAAGTGAAGTACGGGTGTCGATTTTCGAGCGGGCAAAATCCGGTACGTTACATTTGGTATCAGAGCTAAGGTTGAACTTTAGCTCAGGAGTATAACACGTTAAGTAGCTCATTAGAGATAGAGTGAAGTAAACTCTAGAATGAGTATATCCTTAAGATATCCGTTTAAACGTCTCAGTAAATTCTCTTACTATCCACTGATAGTGAGTATGAGTGTAAGAAGAGAACGAGATAGGGGACAAGGGAATACGACTATAAATGGTCAATACCCTGTAACAGTGGAAATAACCTTCTTATCAATCTTCTTTGATTCGTTTCCAAATTCTTTTGATTTCTTCGTATCAGCTACAAGAAGAAGTTTCGGTATGATGATGGCTCTACGAATCGTTGTAGAAAATTCTTACTTAGTATTTTCATCGGTTTCTTATCAGCTTTTTGATTTAAACCTTAATGAATTTGAAATTTGAAATTTTAAATTGAGTTAAATTGATTAATAGAATATGAAGCTGAATTTGAATTAAATCAATAAAAACGATATCATTTGGAATCAAGTTTGAAATTTTATTGTACTTTCTTTTGAATACCAAAGTCCGAAGATGGACGAATTGGTATGTATTCTGAGATATTTCGACTTGAATTCGAAATCCGTATCTTGAGTTTGAGCAATTATAGAAGATCGAATCTATCTATCTTTGTTGCTTTCGTGCCTGCGAATTTCGAGGACGAAATTCTTTTAAGGGGGGAAGTTTGTAACAACCCCAGATTTTTAATTTATTTAAATTAATAATTAAATAAATTTTTGAATAAAAATAGTGAAATAAAATGATTAAGTGATGCGAGTTTCCCCGAATCCATATATATTCTGTATAAATCATTTGAAATTAAAAATATATATGTATACGCGATATATGAGAAAATTTGAAGTTAATATATATGTATATATTGGGTTTGAAATAAAATATTTAAAGTAAAATAAATGATTGAGTTATAAATAGAAATTTGTGTTTAATTTGTAAACAAAATGGTTTAAAAATAGAAATAAATATATAAGTAAGATAAAAAAATAAATAAATATAAGACAATAAATATGAAGATAATAATACATTCAATAGTATTACAAAGCAATTTATGACCAAAGCAAAGATATGTGTATTCATGTACAAGAAAAATAAGATAAGTAGACTTAGAAAACAAATACAAAGCTCACATACAAAAGCTTGTAAATTAAAATAAAGCAAGATAATAATAATATACATAAGCACTTTCAATTAGAAAAATAAACAAGAATACTTACTAGCATCTTCTCAGCCGAAGTTGCATAGTCAAACAAACAAAGTAAATATCTTTGTACAAATGAAATATAAGCATAAACAAATCAAAGTACCATACGAAATTTAAATTATAGGAAGTTGTAGACATAAGTACATAGGCATTTAATTCCATTACCCCTAGCACAACATATAGTATGCATATCAGCCGAAGTAAGTATGGTAAAAGAACAACAAAGAAAAAGTTGTACAACACAAATTTGTACAAGTAATAAATGCAGCCCAAACAAGTTCCCTCAGCCTCCATATCAAAATCTCTGGCTAAAGATTTAAAAAAAGCAATTCAGCCACCAAGAAGAAAATATCACTGCAAAAGAATTTGTACAAACAAATAATAACCCTGCACACTTCTTTGTTATATTCACTTCATCTCAGTTTCGAGTAGCATCTGAAGTGAATATCAACTAAAACTTAAACAAACAAAAACTTCAATCTTATAACAAGTCAAACCAGGAAAGATTCTAGCAAGAATTCGAAGGCTTCTTCAAACTTAAAGAAGATCATCATCAACAAATAGGGAAATCAAAACTGCAGTTTCAAAAATCAAAGCCTCCCAGTTCTTTTTCAAATAAACTCTGTCTTCATTCCAGGAAACAGGTGAGCAACTCCTATTTTTAGATGCTTAACTTGTTTTGATTTCCTGATGCTTGTGAGTAACATTTAACTTAAAAAGTTTAAGTATTTGAGTAAACAAAAGCTTTTAAAACTAAAGTCTTGAATTGTTTAATGTATGGGTGAATCTGTGAGTAACAATTTTTGTTAAAAACTACTTAAGTGTATGATGGTTTCATGCTTACATCAGGGTATAGATATGTTTATGTGATTTCTTGAGTGATTGTTTATGTGTACATGATTATATATTTGTAGCCTCTCTGTTTTGTTTTCAAGCTTCAGTTTTAAGTTTTAAAACTCATATCTCTTGATTTGGTCTGTGATAGGGTTTAAGATTCAAACAAAATTTGTATGTTTTATCATAGTGTAGTTCTTAAATTTTATTTAAGTTGAATTAAAGTTTAAATATTACTGGAATCTTATAAACAACAGGCAAACTTAAATAGTGGGCAAATTCAAACATTTTAAAACATTGATTCAGGATCTCAGGTTGAATTACTATCCAGTAACATGATTTTTAAAACAAATATCATTATTTTTAATAGTGTATTTAAGGTGCATTTTTGGGTAAAACGAAAATGGGTTTTCGTCGATTTTTGAGTAATCTAGTACACTAGAATGTTTGGGGTTCTCACCAGATATGAATTCAATTTCAAAAATATTCATGAAATAATATCACCATTATTTCCCCAAAACTTTTAAAAACTATTTTTAAATCCAAAGGAATTTAAATCTTTCCCAAAACTTCAAATTCAAAGTCCATTAAATTTTATATCCAAACATTACTTGGAATTCTATCACAATTTATTTCAAGTTATAAGTCACATTTACAATTTACATTTACAAATTTCATTTGTATATGGAGTTTATTTCCATTTATAAACTACATTCTCAAATTCCACTTATTATATAAATTATTTCTCAACTTTGGTTATAATTCAATTACTTGTTCAATTTCTACACAATAGTGGTAATAATTTAATATTATCACTTCCTAACAACCAAGCAACCAAATACTATAATAATTTACAAAGTTATTCCTTTATATACAAAAAAATAATTTGGGCAAAATTATTTCATTCACCCTATTTAAAACAATACTGTGTCGAACTGTTCTATTCAAGTGTTTAGAAACCCCTTCGATACAGTTGTCCAGACTGTGCCGACGAAGGTTCATATGCCACTCAATAAATCAACCAACACAATATAAAACCATTTTATATTCACTAACAAATACGCGCTCATATCTATTAGTACTCTCAAAATTCCCACCAGAGCCAAGGTTATCGCCAGCCTAAGCTCTGATACCACTGTAACAACCCGGGTTTTTCTGTCACGAAAAACCGGACCAATTTAGTTAAGAAGAAGAGGTAGAAGAAGAAAAATAGAAAACAACAGCAGAATCTCACATACGCAGCGGAATAAAATATAATAGATAATAACAGATCTTTACACAAAAAGAAATCTATATCTGTTTACATATACATCATCCAAATACATCATCAGAGTACATCACATCAATATCATACAACTGGACAGTAATCATAACTTGTCCTTACAATCTGAATACACAGCGGAATATATAACTCAAATACGGAAGTACGTATTGCCATCCAGCTCCATAGCATCATTTCCTGTAATCTATAATACTCGGTCTGACCCGAGCATCATATAAAACAATACCCGAGTCAGTCTGGAAAACCAGCGTGAGAAAATCACACTCAAATTGATTATTTAAGTTTCAAAATCTTTTGAAAACAAAAGCATCTCGTAAGACCACGCCACAAATAAACATGTCGGGTTTTTACCTTACGATAGCTAAAACACTTTATATCAAAATCCTCTGATATTATAATAGTGTCTACAGAAAGTAAACTAGAATCTAGCTGAAATGCTTGCATCTCACGTTTCAGCAATAGTTGGGCACAATCAAAACCGTACAGGCACGTAGGGAGAATGGATTTCCAACAAATGACTAGGCACTGGGGTACCACCTATCACAGTACGTGGCCTAGATCACAGTACCGAGGAGTACGCCCGCTCCCCTGCAACACAAGGCCGGAACCATCCCTTACTGGATGATCCCGAATAAAATCACCCCACGGTTGGGATCAGCAACCGCACCACTAAGCCGAAATAAAAAGGGACATCTAGACAGGGATGACCTTACCCTCCAGTGGAAGCTACCCACGAAGCCTTGCTGCATAACCCCTGATTTTCAGTCATTCCCGGTTGATGAGGTTCGAGGCTAAACGATACCTTTTAGAGAACATATCCCTTAGAATGCCCATCGTCCGCTGACGATGTTTCGCAAGCATTCGTCCATACCAGTCCGTCCCGGGTCCGAACGGAACCGAAGGCACTACTCCTACTACATCCATTTTGGAAATATCCTCAGGATTAGTAGCGACTAGCCCTTGCACTTCACAGCTCCATCTTCGACTCCGAACACGTTACACGAAACGTACAAACCGGATCGAAGTGGTATTCGAGTCTCCAGACCTAGAATCCCGGTATACGGAAACTCGATCCCGGTCTCTTCGAAACGATCAGCGCATTGGCCAATATTGATAGTCGGTTATTTAACTATCAATTAACATCCACAAGCAACCATCACACAATAAATAATTTCCCACATTATTTATTTGCCCAAATATCTTTCCAAGATATATTTCCAAATTTCCAAATTCCTTTTGAAAACAATTTCAAACAGTTTCCGCTTACGGAATACATTTCCAAATATTTATTTCTCTGAAACACCAAGTACAAAAACACTTAGATTTTAAAATAATTTAAAAACACTTTATTTTAAATATATCTTATAACATTGAAATTAAACTACTTTAGTACTTTATTAAAAATATATACTTTAAAATAAACCACTTTATCAATATAAACTAAATTTCTCCTTTAAAACATAATAGCAAATCACTTTTATATAATTACTACAATAATAGATCTTTGAAAAATACTTACTTTAAAGTTTAACATTTAGAAATAATAGATTCTCTAAAACATGCTTTTTAAAACATACTAAAAACTTTTAACTTATTATTTAAAATTGCTTTGAAAACGTACTTGGCTATTCAGAGAAATACACTTCTCATTTCCATCTTTTAAAAATAAACCAACATTTATTTTTAAACCAAACCATATCTTTTTATAAATCCCCATTTTGAATTTATATTCAAATATCCACTGATATTTTATTTTACTTTATAAACCCAGTTTATATCTCCAAAATCTCACTTCTCTTTTAAAATTCCAATTTTAAACAACTAAATCAATTTCCAATTGATTTTCCAATTTACTTTACTTTACTTTGAAATAAATTTCCTTTACTACTTCATTTATTTCAAAATACATTAACTTTTAGATTTATTCCTTTATTTGAGTTAAAACCCTTTTTAACTGAAAATACCAATTTTAAACTTCCAAAATTCCTTCTTTAGCCTTTAATTAGATTTAATCCTTACATTCAAAATAAATCCTTTATTCTTTAAATTTAATATCACTTTAGTTTAAAGTTAATATTTCCCTTGTTATTTCGAAATTCCCTTATTCCAATTCACTTGAATTATTTACTTAAAATTTACTCTTTTATTTCTTTCAAAATCCAATTCAATGTATTTTGATAACTCCTTTTATTGAAATATTCAATCCAACCATATCATCCAATATTTCAATCATCAATAAAATCATCACAGGATATCAATATTCATAGAACAGAATATTTAAACAAAAATTAAATATTTTGAGGAATCCAGTTGGATCCCTCCAACCTGTTTCCCTGCATCCACAAACGTTAGCACAATACCAATTCCACTTCGAGGTGGAATATCGCGGTATATGGGTTTTATAAAATCATCCGCTATTATGCGGCGCATAGGGTCTCATCCGCTATATAAATGCGGGAATATCAACAACTCAAATATATACATATGCCAATATGTATATATTGATATATATACTACTATATATATAATATAGCATATTCAATCAATGCAATCATCCAATCAATTATTTAAATTTAACCATTAAATTTAAAATAAAATTCAACTGAGTGAGATTAACTCACCTTTATTTCTTTATTAGCATCCATTTGCAATCCAGCTTGCTTCTTTTCAGATGTGGACCTTGAAAAATAATTTATGTGATTTATTAATATTCGAACTAATCGTGAAATCAATTACCGTTTAATAAAGTTAACTTTGCACAAGAATTAAATTTTGACTAATGATTTAATTTTAAACTAATCTTCCTGTAATAACCCATATCTTAATTACTAAGTACTTTAATAAGCTAACAAATTAGTCTTTTAAATATATTATTTAAAAGTGTGACTGTATTTCTTTTTCTTTCCTCTCTTTTTTTTTTTAAACTATCTATATATTATAAAATCCTAATCTATCTAAAATGCATTAAAAATTCTTATTATCATATAAATTTTCAAAACTCTTGATTTGTTTTACTGTTTACATCTGTTAAAAATTTAAAATAAGGCAAACATGAATTTCATTTCCTTCTTAAATTAAACAAGGGATGAAATGTTAAAATCTATGAATTAAACAGATCTGCCCAAAATTATAAATCCTATACCTTACTGGACGATGCGAACCAGGCCTCGAGCCTTCCTCGCCAAACTGCCCAGTCTCCAATTGCGCCCGCGAGACCCCTACTTCCACTGCCGAGGGCTACCACATCACCATCCATATTGATTGACTTCGCTGCCTTATCGAAAACCCCAACCCTCGACTGTCGTACGAAGCTATGCCCTAGCTCTCGCGAAACCCCACACAGCCCGATCCTTCCACTGGATCGTCGAACTGCCCTCCACGCGAGCCAGTCGCTCCACGAAATCGAGTCACCGAAGACACACGCGCCTCCTATGTTGAATCGTGAGCCTCCAATTCACCAACAACCCATCACAACCACGGTCGCTTCTCCCTAACGAGATGAACTCGATATTGAACGCTAATCATTTTTCGAAACCCTAGCTGAACCCAGACAGTTTGGACGATTCGAAGCTTCAACTCGTACTAGAGACGACGAGCTCGGCCTCGAGAATGAATTGAGAGGAAATGGGAAGGATTCGATTAAAGAAATTTTAGGGAAATCATTTTTTTTTATTAGATGTTTCGGCTGAGGTTTATATTTCATTCTTTTGGCTTTCGAAGTAAGCCTCTGAGGAAAGAAAAGAAGGGTACACGATGAAGTAGAAAGTAGGTCGGTTGTGATGTTATTAAAAGAGGGAACATGATTTGGAAGGAAGGCTGCGTGCCATCATTAGGCTGCAACAGTGATTCTGGAAAGAACGAAAAAGCTCTCCGATGTGAACGAAAAGGAAAACAGCTTGACTAATCAATATATATATTTTATTGATTTCGATATAAATCCAACGCGTTTATATATCGTACACTTACATAACAACTCCAATCACTACGAAAATTGAAATCCGGTAATAATACAATATTACGGACCCAATAGAACTGGTTTCGTCGAATTCCGAGACTGTGCCTCGGACGGCTATTTTTAAATTCAATTTCAACGATATATTTTTAAAACTGAACAAAACTCTTTAAAATTCCATTTTAAAAGTTCTATCATCTTCAGTATTAACAATATAAATTTTCTGAACCTTTGAACTATTTTTAACAGGCTTAAAATCAAGATTCAATATTTTACCCAATCCCGATAATTAAATTTAATAATTAATTATCCAAATAAATACTGTATATTTGAAATTAAAGTTAAAATTTAACCTTCGGATATTTAAAATAAATTAAATATTCACATTTCAAATATACAAAAATTCCGGATCGTCACATTCCTCCCCCCTTAAAAGAATTTCGTCCCCGAAATTACCAGTTAAGAGAAATGATTCGATACCCGTTCTTTTTTCCAATCCAAATAGTTTTAACAACTTTCCATAACAATCTTTTATTAATGATACACTAATCATCTTTTAACTTCCCAAACTTATTCATAAGTTCAACCCATACCACCTACTTATCCATTCAAATTTAAATTTGAATTCAATTTTGAATTATCAAAATTTTCTCAAAATTTTTCTAACTCCCTAAATTTCCGAAAAATTTCGCCAGCGTCTCCTTTGCGCGGCTAGCTCGGTACTACTACAAAATGGCTCTACGGCCTCCCAATCTCAAAAAGAAAACAAAAAGCCAAGTGGCTGGATCCAAAACCCAATCAGATTTCATATAGAAATTCAAATACATACCTTTTTGTCGGGCCATTAAATTTTTATCTTCTAAATCAAAAATCCCAATTTATCCATTGCTTTTATACACCTGTATATTCCACTAAGCAATAATATTCAATCACAAATCCAAAGTCATTTTATACTTTCCTTTACAAATTTTCAATATTTGTTTTACTTAAGCCCGTACGATGCACATATATCATCCGTACGCAATATCACATTCGATCACACAATTCCACTTCCGAACTAGTATCGTCCACCCGACTTCCTAGTGCGGACTCAGATCTGGTTTCTTGATCAGAAACCGTCATTCTCCTTGCATAGCCACAAACTATGATAGAGAATATCCAGAATCAATCAACAATCCATATCCAGGTTCGTCGTTGAAAATCGAGTGAAAAATTCCAACTCGGATCGATATATCTATCTCGAAATTCTGTGTTCGACATCTGGACCAAATAGCTATGCGAATAAAATAATATACGTACACCTTACGTAATTAGCCTAATTGATTATTAGTTATATCAATTCTCCTTTATTCACATTCCTTTTTATTTGTTATCCCCTTATTCACAACTATTCAATTTCACAACTTCAGTTTTAGTCTTCATTCAACTATTCACTTAGTATATATATTTTTTCATTCCAAAATTACTAAGTATATTTCCAATACAAATTTTCTTAAGAATTTCATTCTTCAATTCTTAAGTTCATATAAATTTTTCTTATATTCATTTACTACTTCACCACCGAAGTGTATATATTCAAATATAAATACTTATTCCACATTTCATTCAGATTTCCATTTCCAATTTTTCTTTCTTAAATTCAATTCATCTCCAACCTATGAATATTGAATTTTATTTAGCTCGAAAACAATTCAAGTTAATTCATTCAATAACTATTTCCCACTTATTTAAACCATTCTTCTGTTGAGTTCAGTTTCCATTCAATATTTACTTAAGTCAATAACTTAAGTTTATTTTTCATTTAAAAATTAAGATTGCTCATCTTAGTCATTTCCATTTGATAATTACAATTTCATTTCTATTCATAAGTTTTAACTTACTTACTTAAGATCTAGGACTATTCATTTAAGTCCATTTCATCTTTATAATCAAATCTCAAATTATTACACTTAAGAACTTAAGAATATGAGTTTCTTTACACAATTATAAGCATTCTACATTACCTTTATATCCAATTCAATTCGACTTCAACTTAATTACATTTAATTCAATTCCAATTCTCAATTTTATTTAACTCATCTTAAGTTAAATTCAAATATATTTTATTCACTTTCATATACTCGAATTAAATTTTAATTCCAGGATACAAATTTTATACAAGTTTTTCAATTCATTCACCTTCAAGTTCTCTAACTCTTTTATCTACCAACTTATATTATTCATTGATTTAATTTCATCTCATAATTATAATCCAAGAATTAAACTTTCATTCCTTTCTTATTTCAATCAACTTCATTCTATACTTTATGTTGTTGATTCATTTAAATTTCCACATTTAAATTTTAAATAGAATTTCCATAATCCAATTGCCCGATTTTATTTCAAAACCATTTTGAATCCATAAATAACTCACACATCTGATATATCACATCAAATCCAAATTTCCAAAACAATCTGCTTTTATCAAACAATTTTCCCTTTGAATTTCAAAACCAACCCAGTTCACAATCATTTCCAATTTAAAACAGTTTGGTAGCAATTTCTCTTTGGAAACTCGAAAATAGACATCGATGATGCTGCAGTCATCACCGAAATTATTTTCCAGCGACCGAAAGAGAATTTAATGCTTTTATCTCTTTAAAACCCTTCAAACATTTTTAAAATCCCAAATCCCACCAGATATGAATTCAATTTCAAAAATATTCATGAAATAATATCACCATTATTTCCCCAAAACTTTTAAAAACTATTTTTAAATCCAAAGGAATTTAAATCTTTCCCAAAACTTCAAATTCAAAGTCCATTAAATTTTATATCCAAACATTACTTGGAATTCTATCACAATTTATTTCAAGTTATAAGTCACATTTACAATTTACATTTACAAATTTCATTTGTATATGGAGTTTATTTCCATTTATAAACTACATTCTCAAATTCCACTTATTATATAAATTATTTCTCAACTTTGGTTATAATTCAATTACTTGTTCAATTTCTACACAATAGTGGTAATAATTTAATATTATCACTTCCTAACAACCAAGCAACCAAATACTATAATAATTTACAAAGTTATTCCTTTATATACAAAAAAATAATTTGGGCAAAATTATTTCATTCACCCTATTTAAAACAATACTGTGTCGAACTGTTCTATTCAAGTGTTTAGAAACCCCTTCGATACAGTTGTCCAGACTGTGCCGACGAAGGTTCATATGCCACTCAATAAATCAACCAACACAATATAAAACCATTTTATATTCACTAACAAATACGCGCTCATATCTATTAGTACTCTCAAAATTCCCACCAGAGCCAAGGTTATCGCCAGCCTAAGCTCTGATACCACTGTAACAACCCGGGTTTTTCTGTCACGAAAAACCGGACCAATTTAGTTAAGAAGAAGAGGTAGAAGAAGAAAAATAGAAAACAACAGCAGAATCTCACATACGCAGCGGAATAAAATATAATAGATAATAACAGATCTTTACACAAAAAGAAATCTATATCTGTTTACATATACATCATCCAAATACATCATCAGAGTACATCACATCAATATCATACAACTGGACAGTAATCATAACTTGTCCTTACAATCTGAATACACAGCGGAATATATAACTCAAATACGGAAGTACGTATTGCCATCCAGCTCCATAGCATCATTTCCTGTAATCTATAATACTCGGTCTGACCCGAGCATCATATAAAACAATACCCGAGTCAGTCTGGAAAACCAGCGTGAGAAAATCACACTCAAATTGATTATTTAAGTTTCAAAATCTTTTGAAAACAAAAGCATCTCGTAAGACCACGCCACAAATAAACATGTCGGGTTTTTACCTTACGATAGCTAAAACACTTTATATCAAAATCCTCTGATATTATAATAGTGTCTACAGAAAGTAAACTAGAATCTAGCTGAAATGCTTGCATCTCACGTTTCAGCAATAGTTGGGCACAATCAAAACCGTACAGGCACGTAGGGAGAATGGATTTCCAACAAATGACTAGGCACTGGGGTACCACCTATCACAGTACGTGGCCTAGATCACAGTACCGAGGAGTACGCCCGCTCCCCTGCAACACAAGGCCGGAACCATCCCTTACTGGATGATCCCGAATAAAATCACCCCACGGTTGGGATCAGCAACCGCACCACTAAGCCGAAATAAAAAGGGACATCTAGACAGGGATGACCTTACCCTCCAGTGGAAGCTACCCACGAAGCCTTGCTGCATAACCCCTGATTTTCAGTCATTCCCGGTTGATGAGGTTCGAGGCTAAACGATACCTTTTAGAGAACATATCCCTTAGAATGCCCATCGTCCGCTGACGATGTTTCGCAAGCATTCGTCCATACCAGTCCGTCCCGGGTCCGAACGGAACCGAAGGCACTACTCCTACTACATCCATTTTGGAAATATCCTCAGGATTAGTAGCGACTAGCCCTTGCACTTCACAGCTCCATCTTCGACTCCGAACACGTTACACGAAACGTACAAACCGGATCGAAGTGGTATTCGAGTCTCCAGACCTAGAATCCCGGTATACGGAAACTCGATCCCGGTCTCTTCGAAACGATCAGCGCATTGGCCAATATTGATAGTCGGTTATTTAACTATCAATTAACATCCACAAGCAACCATCACACAATAAATAATTTCCCACATTATTTATTTGCCCAAATATCTTTCCAAGATATATTTCCAAATTTCCAAATTCCTTTTGAAAACAATTTCAAACAGTTTCCGCTTACGGAATACATTTCCAAATATTTATTTCTCTGAAACACCAAGTACAAAAACACTTAGATTTTAAAATAATTTAAAAACACTTTATTTTAAATATATCTTATAACATTGAAATTAAACTACTTTAGTACTTTATTAAAAATATATACTTTAAAATAAACCACTTTATCAATATAAACTAAATTTCTCCTTTAAAACATAATAGCAAATCACTTTTATATAATTACTACAATAATAGATCTTTGAAAAATACTTACTTTAAAGTTTAACATTTAGAAATAATAGATTCTCTAAAACATGCTTTTTAAAACATACTAAAAACTTTTAACTTATTATTTAAAATTGCTTTGAAAACGTACTTGGCTATTCAGAGAAATACACTTCTCATTTCCATCTTTTAAAAATAAACCAACATTTATTTTTAAACCAAACCATATCTTTTTATAAATCCCCATTTTGAATTTATATTCAAATATCCACTGATATTTTATTTTACTTTATAAACCCAGTTTATATCTCCAAAATCTCACTTCTCTTTTAAAATTCCAATTTTAAACAACTAAATCAATTTCCAATTGATTTTCCAATTTACTTTACTTTACTTTGAAATAAATTTCCTTTACTACTTCATTTATTTCAAAATACATTAACTTTTAGATTTATTCCTTTATTTGAGTTAAAACCCTTTTTAACTGAAAATACCAATTTTAAACTTCCAAAATTCCTTCTTTAGCCTTTAATTAGATTTAATCCTTACATTCAAAATAAATCCTTTATTCTTTAAATTTAATATCACTTTAGTTTAAAGTTAATATTTCCCTTGTTATTTTGAAATTCCCTTATTCCAATTCACTTGAATTATTTACTTAAAATTTACTCTTTTATTTCTTTCAAAATCCAATTCAATGTATTTTGATAACTCCTTTTATTGAAATATTCAATCCAACCATATCATCCAATATTTCAATCATCAATAAAATCATCACAGGATATCAATATTCATAGAACAGAATATTTAAACAAAAATTAAATATTTTGAGGAATCCAGTTGGATCCCTCCAACCTGTTTCCCTGCATCCACAAACGTTAGCACAATACCAATTCCACTTCGAGGTGGAATATCGCGGTATATGGGTTTTATAAAATCATCCGCTATTATGCGGCGCATAGGGTCTCATCCGCTATATAAATGCGGGAATATCAACAACTCAAATATATACATATGCCAATATGTATATATTGATATATATACTACTATATATATAATATAGCATATTCAATCAATGCAATCATCCAATCAATTATTTAAATTTAACCATTAAATTTAAAATAAAATTCAACTGAGTGAGATTAACTCACCTTTATTTCTTTATTAGCATCCATTTGCAATCCAGCTTGCTTCTTTTCAGATGTGGACCTTGAAAAATAATTTATGTGATTTATTAATATTCGAACTAATCGTGAAATCAATTACCGTTTAATAAAGTTAACTTTGCACAAGAATTAAATTTTGACTAATGATTTAATTTTAAACTAATCTTCCTGTAATAACCCATATCTTAATTACTAAGTACTTTAATAAGCTAACAAATTAGTCTTTTAAATATATTATTTAAAAGTGTGACTGTATTTCTTTTTCTTTCCTCTCTTTTTTTTTTTTTTAAACTATCTATATATTATAAAATCCTAATCTATCTAAAATGCATTAAAAATTCTTATTATCATATAAATTTTCAAAACTCTTGATTTGTTTTACTGTTTACATCTGTTAAAAATTTAAAATAAGGCAAACATGAATTTCATTTCCTTCTTAAATTAAACAAGGGATGAAATGTTAAAATCTATGAATTAAACAGATCTGCCCAAAATTACAAATCCTATACCTTACTGGACGATGCGAACCAGGCCTCGAGCCTTCCTCGCCAAACTGCCCAGTCTCCAATTGCGCCCGCGAGACCCCTACTTCCACTGCCGAGGGCTACCACATCACCATCCATATTGATTGACTTCGCTGCCTTATCGAAAACCCCAACCCTCGACTGTCGTACGAAGCTATGCCCTAGCTCTCGCGAAACCCCACACAGCCCGATCCTTCCACTGGATCGTCGAACTGCCCTCCACGCGAGCCAGTCGCTCCACGAAATCGAGTCACCGAAGACACACGCGCCTCCTATGTTGAATCGTGAGCCTCCAATTCACCAACAACCCATCACAACCACGGTCGCTTCTCCCTAACGAGATGAACTCGATATTGAACGCTAATCATTTTTCGAAACCCTAGCTGAACCCAGACAGTTTGGACGATTCGAAGCTTCAACTCGTACTAGAGACGACGAGCTCGGCCTCGAGAATGAATTGAGAGGAAATGGGAAGGATTCGATTAAAGAAATTTTAGGGAAATCATTTTTTTTTTATTAGATGTTTCGGCTGAGGTTTATATTTCATTCTTTTGGCTTTCGAAGTAAGCCTCTGAGGAAAGAAAAGAAGGGTACACGATGAAGTAGAAAGTAGGTCGGTTGTGATGTTATTAAAAGAGGGAACATGATTTGGAAGGAAGGCTGCGTGCCATCATTAGGCTGCAACAGTGATTCTGGAAAGAACGAAAAAGCTCTCCGATGTGAACGAAAAGGAAAACAGCTTGACTAATCAATATATATATTTTATTGATTTCGATATAAATCCAACGCGTTTATATATCGTACACTTACATAACAACTCCAATCACTACGAAAATTGAAATCCGGTAATAATACAATATTACGGACCCAATAGAACTGGTTTCGTCGAATTCCGAGACTGTGCCTCGGACGGCTATTTTTAAATTCAATTTCAACGATATATTTTTAAAACTGAACAAAACTCTTTAAAATTCCATTTTAAAAGTTCTATCATCTTCAGTATTAACAATATAAATTTTCTGAACCTTTGAACTATTTTTAACAGGCTTAAAATCAAGATTCAATATTTTACCCAATCCCGATAATTAAATTTAATAATTAATTATCCAAATAAATACTGTATATTTGAAATTAAAGTTAAAATTTAACCTTCGGATATTTAAAATAAATTAAATATTCACATTTCAAATATACAAAAATTCCGGATCGTCACATATTACATGTTATGTGATGGATTGATATATCAGTTACGTGATGCGATGCTATGTTATGTTTTGTGCTTAGCTGTGATTTCTGTTTTCTGTGATATATTACTATGTGGATGTGAAAACCCCTTGACCCGTGAAACGACACTTGAATTTCGATGCGACAGGGAGTCGGATTCCAGTTGGTTATCCGAAACCCACATCGAATTGTAATAGTAAATCTTTGTGGCTGATAAATTTCTTTTATCTATAAATATGTGAATGAAGATAAGCGTTATCGATTATACTGCTTATCGATATATCTGTGATGATTGATGTTGCACTATTGTGTGTAAAACCCTTGACTACACCATACACACACAAATATGGATTTCACGTGGAAATCGGTTAAGTCATAGATAATTAAAATTTGATGTTTTGAAATTGGAATTTTAATTTCAATTGATTTTGAAATTAGAAATTTCGGTTTAAATGTGAAAAGCTTTTGAAATGGAGTTTCAAAGATAAGACTTATTTTTGAATAATTTAATAAAGTTTTGAATTTAAATAATTTGATTTAAATTTGAATTAAAGTTTAAAATTGAATTCTAAAATTTGAAACTAGGGATTAAAGAAGTTATATCGTTATATAAGGGTTAAACCATTTTAAAAATATTGATTTTTGAATGCGAATATAATTCAAGGACTTTAACCCGTGCAAATAAAATTGGATTTTTCTTAAATGAAAACTGTTTGTTTTCAAATGATAAAAGCTTTCGTATATATAACAAATGAAATTCCAATTTAAAGGAATTTCAAGTATGAATTGAAAGATGGTTTTCCAAGTTATGAATGAATTCTTTTTGAAAGCTATGAATTGAATCTGTTTATTTTTAACAGATTTAAAATGATGTTTGTTTAAAACATTCGAAATGAAATTGTTTTGAAAGCTATAAGTTGAATCTTTATTTTAAAGATTTAACGAGTTAATCCAATTGAAACAGAAATTGTTTTGGAAAAAACTGTGAATGAATCTTTGTGAAAATTAAGTGAACTTTGTGAAATAAATCTTTTTGTTTAAAGATTTGAATTGGTAATTTGTTTAACCATTCAAAAGAGAAGTTTTGAATTATTAAGTTGTGACTTAATTGAAATCCCAATATCCATATGTTTTTAAAGATTTCGCTCGTTATTCGGGTTAGCCGGGAAAAGACATTTGTGTCATATAACCCATTCCGAATAATGATACGTCGTATATGGATAGCATTTGAAGACCGATGATGAAGACCGGATATTTACGAAAACGAAAGGACAACTCGTCGAATGTCTCTGCACCGACTGGTCCCCGGTATAGAGATTTTATCACCCTTTGTGATGGGAAGTCCGGACGGGATTGTGAATACCCGGAATTGCAAGGGCTTCGTAAGAAGTGCCTTCGGTTCTGTTGGAACCCGGAACAGACTTGTATGGATACATGTCTGACATTACACTTTGAGATATAAAGCCGATTTCTTTCAAATACATTTCTGTTGGTGGCGGAGAATTCATTCTCTTAGCTTAACACCCTTCTCTGAGACGTATGAGCTCAGAGGTTATGTAGTTGAAATTTATCAGCGATATATCCCAATTTGGTAATGTGGCATGCTGAGTGTTGCTGTGTGATGATCAGTGTTTGATCATTTGTGATATGATCATTTGTTTGATCTTATATCTTTGTGATTATAGGTTGATCATTTGTTTGACCCGAAGCATGGCTTTGTGAACAAAGCGTAGCTTTGTGGACGATACTTCGTCGAACCTCACACCCCGGAATGGTCAAAACAGGAAGGATGCAGCAAGGTTCTAGGGAGTAGCGCCCTTTAGTGTATATCATTTCTTTCTGGATAGAGGTGGTATCATGGTATGGAGCCCAGATACTTAACCTATGTGGTTACTGCATTATTATTCTGATGTGGTTGTTGGAAATCGAGGATCCTCGGGAAGATCGGTTACGATCGGGGGATGGCATATGCGTGTCAGTAGTTACCTATTTTTGCAGAGGTAACCCGGCCTTGTGTTGGCAGAGATCCGGTTAGGTTCTCGGGACGTCATTCCAGAGGCGTTTCCATGTGGCAATGGGAAGTTCCTTGGCCTGACCATTTGTTGGAAATCCAAAGAAACAATACGAGCCCTTTACGATTGCAAATTGTAGAACCTGTCTCCTCAGGAGGCAGCTATAGCAGGCATAATATAATGGTACCTATGCTGGCTAAGATTTATATTCTACTTTCGAAATATTTTCCACTATGCACTAATAATAATATCAAAAAAGATTTGTTTTGCGTAGTAAGCATCTTTGACTAACATAAGAAGAAATCTCCTCCAAGTCTGCGTTTGCATTGTGTGTGTGGTGGGAGGTCTTATGGTAGTTTCATTTTCCAAAAGCATTGCGGATTTCAATGTTTAAAATTCCTTTGTTGTTTGTTAGAGATAAACTGTTTTTGTTGCTCACACCAGTCCCACGACTGACTCGGAGTTTATTGTTCATTTCCTAAACTCTGGGTGCTCATAATTTTCTACACGAGCAGTCTAGAGTTGGGTTTTTTAGATAGTCAGGTTCAGTAGATTTTCTGGAGCTAGTTCAGTCTTTGGATCAGACTGCACTTGCTTATCTTGATGTATCGTTATTGGGAGTTCGAGCTACTGCTGGAGTTCTCTCTTGAAGACTATCTTAGAGTTATTTGTTCCGCTGCTGATGTTATCTATTTTTCTTTCCGCTGCTATTTGTTGTATCATATCTGATGTATATTGATATTCATTGTATCACTCTGTTGTATCAGATATTGTATATCAATGTATTATTTTTTTCTTCCGCTGTGTTATTTACTTAACTGTGTTATAAGCTCTGGCGAATCGGATTTGAACGGTCGAATCTGCGGCATTTTGAGTACAAGTGAAGTACGGGTGTCGATTTTCAAGCGGGCAAAATCCGGTACGTTACATTATATATTCAGTATTTGTGAGGACAAGCTATTATAACTATTCAGATTACTATGTTGACTATTGTGCTTTGATGATTGTATGTATATTAACAAATACATTTTCTTTTTGTATAAAGATCTGTATTTATCTATTATATATTATTCCACTGCGATTTGTGAGATTCTATGTGTTGTTTCTATTTCTTCTTCTTTCTTTCCTCTCACCCTCTCTCTTCTTTTCCATGACCTTCCATCATTCTATACTTTTTGGGTCGGACATATGTGTTTTATTATCGATTCAAAGGGTACGGATTTGCGAGTCGTCACACTTGGTATCAGAGCATAGGTTGAGCGAACACCTAGGCTTGGTGTGGGGTTACTCATTAGAGATAGGGTTAGTAATACCCTAGAATGAGTTTGAGTTTGTGCATATATATATATGAGCGCGTATTTGTTAGTGAATATAAAATGCTTTATATTATGTTAGTTGATTTGTTGAGTGTCTTATGAATTCTTGTCGGCACAGTCCGTACAATTGTATCGATTGGGGTTTCTAAACACTTGAACAGAGCAATTCGACACAGTATTGTTTTGAAATGAGGTAAATGAAATAATTTTACCTAAATTATATTTTATATATAAAAGAATAATTTTTCAAGGATTATTATATTTATATATAGCATGTTTGGTTGTTTGGAATGATAATATCAATTATTATCATTAATTGGTTGTCGTGCCTTAATAAAAGATGTTTATTATAAAATAAACGATGATAAAACATTTGGGAAATGTTTTAATGATGTGAAATTATGTAAGTATAATTTATAAATTTGATTTATAAATAAAATGGATTTAATTTGAGAATTTAAATCTGGAGATTTTGAAAATGTTTTTGCAAAGTGTTGGGGAAAATAATAATAGTATTATTTTGGAAGTACTTTCGATTAGAAGTATTTAAATAGAAGGATTTGAAGGGAATAAAAGTACTGAATTCACTTCGGTCACTGGAAAATAATTCCGATGATGATCGCGACATCATCGGTGTTCATTTTCGAGTTTCTAAGTGACGGATTGCTACCATAGTAACTTGATATGGATATTGTAACGACCCACTTATTTTGGACCATTTAAATCGACAATAAATCCACACATGTCAGACTTGAATAATTCAAAACAATAGATTGTTAATTTAAATTTGGCAAAACTCAGCATATACAATAAATAAATCAATCACAGAATCACAGACACAGAGTAATACAATAATACGCAGCGGAATAAATAAATAGTAGTTCATGAAGCTACTATATAAACATCAGAGTTAGAAATAAAATACAACAGAATATCTCAAATGCAGTGAAGTCTCCAGTACAATAGATGACCTCTCTGAATAAATCAACTAGAAAAGCTGAAAGCTGAGTCGATAGTTGGATCTCCAAACGAAGCTCCAAATTCCAAAGGTGAGTCTCAAATGCTGTATCACTCGGTCTGACCCGAGCGTAAAGCAAAACACAAAACACTCGAGTCAGGATTAACATTCTTATATCAATAAATCCAACTCAACTGAAATACAAGTAACTTAGATGATGTTTGGGATAACCATCCTCTAAGGATCTGTGGAACTATCTACAATGTAGAAATATACACTATAACACCGTGGTCATTTCAATTTAATTTATACTTCAAAACCCAAATATCATTTCATTTCAAATATATCTATTCTCCAAAATAGTGTATATATATATATTAAATAATTTATAAAGTAAAGTATTTATAATTTCTCAAGTCTCACAAATCGATTTAAATCAACTCAAATTCCAAATTCAAATGTATTCAAAGCTCAATTCATCAATTCAATTCAGTTCTCAATAGACCATTTAAATTTTCAATATATTTCAAAGCTTTAATATTCAACATTTTCAAAGTTAAATTTAACAGTTTCATAAAGCTCTTGATTTAACTTCATTATTATTTAATCAGGGGATATTCACTTAGTAAATTCAATATCATTTAACTAGCCTTAAATTACATTTTTTTCTAAATATTTCCTTAAATTTATTTAAACAAGAAATACTCATTAAATTACTTAAATCAAACCCAAGTTATAAATCATATCTTAAATCTCAATTTCAATAAGTTTCAAACCAGTTTAACTAAATAAAATTCTTTATTGAATACAGTTTCAACCAAATTCACATTATCTTCCCAACCTTAACTTATTCAAATTATTACCAAAATCTAGTTTGAAATATAAATTTAAACACTTAAACATATTATATGTATTAGACCAATCTTAATTAAATTAAATATTATTATTAAATCTATATATATCATTACCCTTTATATAAAAAAATTTAAGAATCAACATTTATTAAAACTATATATTTCTTTCCAAAACCATAGAATTTATTTCTAAAACATTTATATATGGACCAACGGTGTCTGTCTATAATTTCCTATCTATAGTCAAATAGTACGGATATTTATCATTTCAATCCGTAAATTAAATATATACGGGTAGATATCATTTCGACCCGCAATCCCAAATTTAATACAAATGAAAATCGCTTGGGTCTATCATTTCAACCCATAATAATTTTCTCCTATTCTAAAGTCCGTTCGGGTATGTATCATTTCAACCCATAGTGAATTCTATACTAATAGGGAACTTGCAGAGTGATAACAGATATAATAATATTATAACAGGCATATATCATCAATAACAATATAATATAAACAATAGGATATGGTGTCATATCCCACAGGTGAACAGTTACAGATAATAATATTATATCAATTTAAATAACTAACAGCAGCATATTTCAATTGTCGTTTCAATTGAAATCAAATTTAATAAATACAATAACATTAATCGTGAGTGATTACTCACCTTTCGAGGCTAGAGAAGGTAGACCACACAACAAGCTACGAATTTCAAAGCAACGCTAGATTGGCACGAATTCAACAAAGCTGAGAGATAAGAATTTTGGTGAAAACGAATTAAAACCATCTTGATATGACAGAAAATGATGTAAATAATTCTATTATTTATTATTAAAAATCAATTTACTCATATATCTCAAATTAAAATTTAATTCAACACTTCGAACAAAGTCTCCATATATTTATATCTTTTAAAACCAATTAATGTATACTCATATAGACATTTGCGAACAAAATTTTATATTATATATACACACATATATATAAAGTTATATAAACTTAAATAGAAAATATACAACGCGATTGTATTACAAATTTCCAACAATATATATTTTCCGTTTTAAAATATTAGGAATACTACAAACCATAATATATTATAACTAACATATAACTTAAAATATAATTAACAAATATATATATAAAAACGTATATAAGCTATAAATATATACATATGTATACTCAGTGACCCTATCTAACCCAACAGGTAAAATCCAAACTAATATAAATTAATTTTTTTTTAAAAAGAACTTATAAACACTGTCTATATCATACTAAAACAAAATCAATATATATTACTGTAAATATATAAACAGTATAACATATATTCATTGTCGAACCAGATTTTCCAATTTCTATAATATATAAAAATAGATCATATAATTGTTTATATAAAATCAATATTTACGTAATTATAATATCAATAAACCCATGTTTTATCTGTACAAATCCACTTATATTCTTATACAACATATAACTTTATATATGTGTACCTTATACCCTATAACACTTATATATTTTAAAACAAAACAGAGAATATAGTGTGTAATATATACATATTTTCTTTCATAAACATACAACAACGTATATATATAAGCATCTGTGCAGTTAATGCCCCGCTATTACCCTGCTATAACCCCGCTATATCTCATAGCGGGTTTCTGCCGCTACGATTTTTCCATATAGCCCCACAATATAGCCTTTCCGCTTTAATCCCCACTATTTCCGCTATATCCCGTTATTTCCGCTATATTCCGCTATTCCCGCTATATCTTCTTTAATAAAATGAATTGAAAAATTCAATTTATACATTATAAAAATTATGAAACTAATTTATTGGATTTAATTTTTAATATATTTTCATAAATGAAAATACTCTGATATTCTACTAAATTCAATTATGTTATATAACAGTTTTACATTTATTTAAAGTATATTCGTACATGTTTTTATTTAAAAATTATTTATGTATCAGTTACAATTCAATTGAATGATAAATTTTCATTTAATTACCATTTATATATTCGTAAAAACATTAAGTACGAGTTTTATATGCTATTTTAAAGCCATCCGCTATATCCCGCTATATCCTCGTTGTATCCCCGCTATGACTTTTTGCACCTCCACCGCTTTGAATCTGCCGAGCGCTTTAACTGCACAGATAAGCATATAAACCAATGTACACAGTATATATTATAATATACCATAGGTATATATAAAAAAAATATACTTACGCAAAAGAAGGAGTACACGGTCTAAGTGGCTACGGAGGAGCACGATGGGTGGAAGATCAGGGAGGAGCTGCGGAGTGATGGTTTTGAGAAGCTAATAGAGGGGAAAAAAAAGAAGAAACAGAGAAGAGAAGTAAAGGCCACAGAGAAATATAAGGGAGGAGCTCAATATTTAAAAGCTGGAATAAGAAACGTAAAATTAAATGAGCAAAATGAATGCAAAAAGTATATAAGTTTGATATTCGAATGACGGTCATAAAAGTGGAAATTTGGGTATAGGTAACGGCTGGCTACAATCCAATATTCATGTTTTGATAGATTGCTTTCCTTTAAGCAATAAAGACAGGGAGAGAAAGAATAGATAAAGGCAACAAATCTATCAATCAAAGAAAATGGAAAAGTTTGAACTTGTACGCAAATAAATAGATAGAGAACGATGTAGGTGAGTTGGCTGCTCTGGGTAAAATGCTTAATAATTTTTATGAACCAAATAGGCATGAACAGACTACAACATGCAATTAACTAATTGATTATTTGTAACCGTGCAAGCACGAAATGAGATAATAATTAAAGGTTTTTTTATTCTTTTTTTTGATTGCCGAAGGAAAGAAGGAAAGGCAGACCAATAGGCTGAGAATCATACCATAATTACCCTAGTGAACAGAGGAAAGAAATTTAAAACAAAAATATAGATAAAGGTTGAGTGATTGGAAACAGTCACCTGCTTGAATCACGTGAAATAATTAAAGGCTTTAAAGCAAATGAAGTGGCTACAGGAAACAAATGATTTCTTCCTATTTTTGAATTAATGTTTACGTAGCCAAATTTTAAGCAAAAAGGAAACGTACAACAAATGATAAATTGAAATGACCGTTGATTCAGCAACGTTATTAAAGCAATTTATTATATTGCTTGGGCTGCACGGTGAAGATTTGGAAGAGATGTGTTTCACAATGCAACCGTTTTTAAGAAATAAATATATTACTTTAAAACAGAAGAACTGACCAAAAATGAATGTAAACGTATACAATTTATATGTTTTGATATTCAAAATAATTATAGGATGGCAACAGTCACCCTAAGATATAGTTGAGAAATTAAAGCAATAAATCGCTGATTCGACAACACGTTCCATATTTGAAACGTAAAGGAAAAAGATAAGTATGGAATGGAAGGATACGTTATAAAGTGAAAACGAAACGTTTGGAAAAAAAATGATGGCATATAAAACAACTGTGCCTTGAATTTCCCAAAATAAATTATTAGAGCAATTGATGGGTTGATTGGACAGTGTGTTTCAAAACTTCAAGGAAATGAGTAATATATTTGAAAATACTAACATAACCTATATATTCATACCTACTAGAACTCACACAAACATTAATGGACCCTATACCCAAACTAAACTTTCCGTGCATATATGTATAATATGACCAAATTTTTCTTTAAATCAAAAATCCATACTTGCTTTCAAAACTAAATTTCAAAACCACCATTTGATGTATAAACAGAACATAATATTTTTCCTTTTTTTCTTTTTTTATTAACCTTAAATCAAACATTATTAATAATTACACGTAACTCAACATATCCATTAGTTACCAATTTTAGTTCATTTGTTAGAGGTTAACTTATTTGAATTACAACAATACAATTAAACTATTGTTTCCTCTTAAATTTAATTCAATAGATCAATATTTACAATTAACAATTATTATTAAATTCTTTTTTTTTAAATGCACGTGCTGATTTGATTTTTAACAGCTAAGATATGAAATAAAAGAGTGCGTACAATAGGTGCAATAATTAAAACGAACGTACGCCCAAATTAATTAACCAATAACGTAATCTAAATTTATATGTTTTCTTATTTGTTGACTACTTATATTTAATTATACGTAATCCAAACATTAAATTTTTTTTTCAAAATATTATTATTTAAAATTTCTCTAAAATTCAATTAAATACGTTATTAAAAACCGTTTAAAATTTATGGGTTGTTATACTCTCCCCCACTCAAAACTTTTCATCCCCGAAAAGGAAGGAGGTAGGTGAATAGCAACAAACAGAAAGAAAAAAAATAGATTGAAGTACAAGATAAACAATTAATTTAAAACTACATAAATTTTACTTGAAATATTCATTTAAAAACTTCATTTGAAATTTAATTTTCTTTAATACTTTAATACTTTTCAAACTCCTTTGAAAACAATTATTTACATTATTATTTATGTTTACAAAGAAGCTATTGAAAATATTAAATCCAAAATTTATAATTTTTTCTATTTATCTTAAGATACTTCCAACATTATAGATAAATTAATAACCTCTGAAGCACTAAAATTTTTCTATTATTCCATGTAGTATATAAACAAACAATATTTAAAAAGGATATATCCAACAAGGAAAGAAGGTAGATTCGAAAAAAAAGAATCAAGGTGAATAACTACTGAGCAGATAGGTAGATTCAAGGAATAGTATCGGGCATGAATAATTAATCTAGAACCATAAGAATTTCAATTTCGAATATTAATATAGAATTTCTTTTTTTAGAAATACTTTTATATAAAATACTTTTATATAAAATACCTTTATATCGAAACCAATTTTCCTTTCGAAAATACTTCTATAACTCGATGTTTCAACAAGTTTATCCTCGTTCTTGCAGACTCTGGCAGTGCGTTGATCAGGCGCAAAGCTAGAATTCTCCAAGTACTTAGTAGACTTGTTTCAACACCCAATGAAAATACTCGAAAAACATTTAAAAACAGATATGGAAAGTACAATCCAAACAAAAAAATAAACAAAACATGGATCGCAGATACACAATGGTTACGCCTGGGTCCCTCAGGAAACATCTGTACCTTTTAAGCATTCACTGCCTTACGAATTTCGCCATGATAACAAAACTGTGGACCGCAGGATACATAACAATGGTTACGCCTGGATCCCCCAGGAAACATCCATACCCTTTAAGCAATCTCTGCCTTGCGGATTACGCCACTAACACGACCATAGATCGCAGATACACAATGGTTACGCCTGGATCCCCCAGGAAACATCCGTACCTTTTAAGAAATCACTGCCTAGCGAATTACGCTATGCAGTCGAGTTCGTAAGACCATGGGTAACGCCATGGAATTCGAAGGACACTCGAGTATCATATCCGGAAAACCAAAAACCAGAGAGAATAATATCGATAGAATGAATCCAAGATGTGGCCACAAATCAGATATCAAGCAGAAGGCACTTTCCATATCTTTACTTCGAAAATATGTATCATATAGTACCTTTCAAATTAATTTAAAATATCATATTTATATAAAGTCCATTATATATAAGATTTCATTTTCAAATCAAATACTTTCCAAAATCAATAGTATATCAAATCACACTTATATAGACTTCAATTATATAAGATTTCACTTTTCAAATTGAGTACCTTTTCAAATCCATAGTTTTCGAATCAACGTCATACTTATACAGACCAAATTTTTTTTATATAAGTTCGATAACTCCCAAATCAAGGTTTTAGTAACACAAGGTTCTCAATTTCAATTTGTTTCAATATCAATATATTTTTCAAAATCATATACGCTTTCACCAAATTATTCTTCCAAATCAAATATCTTCAGTTCCAAAGTTTCCAAAATAATAAATTTAGGAAATAAATCCAAATTTCCAAATCAATATAATTAAGTCAAACAATTCATTTCCAAAATCAATGGTTTTCAAAATCATCTTATATTTACATAAGGTCCATCTTATATCAGGATCAAAATTTCAAAAATAAATTTCGCTGTACGAAGAGCTATATGGGATTGAACATCTTTGCTTACTAAAAGTTTTGAATTTAGAATAGTTTTGTATATAAGATAGTTTGAAAAATAGTTTTGTAAATAATTTGTAAATAAAATAGTTTAAAATAGTTCGTTTTAAGAAGAATAAAAGAAAAATAGTTTGAAAATGGTTTTAAATTGATAGTAGTTTTGCATAAAAGAAAAATTCCAATTAAATTACAAAGATATCTAACCCAACAACTTTCCATTTCATCGTCAAGTATATCAATGATATTAGGATATAAGATGTACATATGTCATCATTTCGCAAAATCACATTCGATCGCTCGCTCGATCACACAAGTTCGCTTTCGAACTAGTATTGTCCATTCGACTTCCCTAATGCAGATTTCGATATGGTTTCTTGACTAGAAGCCATCAGTCTCCTTGCATAGCCATATACTATGATAGAGATTTCTAGAATCAAGCCCAAAATCCATATCCAATATTCGCCATCAAGAATCAAATGAAAAATCCTAACACGAATTGGTGTAATTCACCTCGAACTTGTGTACTCAAACTTGGAGCAAATTAATTATGCGAATAAAATAGTATACGTACAACTTATGTATCTATTCCAACTTGTTAAATATATAGTTTTATAAAGATGTTTCCCAGTTAAAACATTTAAACTAAATTTTATTCAAAATATTTTGAAGACCAAATTCTTTTTAAAACATTTCAAATCTAAATTTCATATTAGAAATTAAAAATAGCCTTATTCATTTATTTAACAAAACAGTTTCAACTTATTTAAATCATATTACTACATACTTTAACATACATACCAAACTTATATACTTTATACTTTTCAAAATTTCTTAGCTTTGAAAAGTTAACCTTGATTCGGAAGTGCTCGAACCTTCAAAATAGTTGAAGAAATCATTTTCAAATTCAAGAGTTGAAAATCAACAACCAATCAGTAAATCAATTTCAAAAGATAGGTTTCAAATCCGAAACTCAAGGACTGAACACCGGCTCATTTCAAATCGTTTTAAATACATATAGATATATGTTTCGAATATCAAATCATACTTCAAAATTTTGAAATAAAAAATAGGTTTCACAAAACACTCGCGTAGTAATGCTACTATAGTGGCCTATCCCCCACTCTGAAACTCGAAAATCAATGTCGATGATGCATGCACTCATCACCGAAATTATTTTCCAGTGACATAAGTGAGTTCTGGACTTCTATTTTCTCAAACTTCTTTTGAAATTTCTTCCAAATAATTCGAAACTCATTAAAATCATTTAAAACATTTCTTATTCGAAAAATACTTTTAAATCATATTATTATTATATATTTCAAAATCATAAAACCAATTTCAAAACACCAGGGTTCAATTCTCGAATTTCAAATTTAAAATCCTTCAGTTATAAATCATTTTTAGATAAATCAAATTTCTTTTATAATTTTTCAAAATTACAAATCCTTACGAAGACTCAAATTCTCATTTTAAAAAGGGTATATAATCTTTATCGAAAACATTTCACTTTTATATATAGAATATAATCATGCTTATCAAAATAATAATTTCGGTTTAGAAAACAATTTCTAAAATACAAACAAACCCGATTTTCAAAGGATGACTCACGAACGGATTTCAGAACAAAGATAGAGATTCAATTTAAAAGAACTCTAATCAAAAAATATTCTGATTCGAAGATAGGCTCGAATGAAGATGAGATAATTAAATTACAAAATAGAAGATGGATATACTTATAAAAATCACGGGCGACCTTAACCGGGTCAACCGTGACTTTAGGAACAAGATCAATGCAGAATTCCAAGAAAAATCAACATTCGATCGCAAGAGATAGCGGCATCTAAACCAAAGATATAGAAATCTCCGATGAATCAATGCCAATTGTGAAGGAGTTTCACCCCTTCACAAATCAATCAAAGATTGGTGGGATCCTATTCTTATAGAGATCATTCGAAGTGGAGTTATGGGATACTCTAGAATCAAAAGAATACAAATAGGGAGAGACAAGAATGAATTTTGGAACCGCAAGAAACATTCCAAAGTTCAAAGGAAATCGAGTCAAACGGAAGAGATTCAAACTCGAACGAAAGTGATTCTGTAAATAAATTTACTATATATGCTAAGTTTTGCCTAGAGCCAAGCTCTGATACCAACTGTAACGACCCACTTATTTTGGACCATTCAAATCGACAATAAATCCTCACATGTCAGACTTAAATAATTCAAAACAATAGATTGTTAATTTAAATTTGGCAAAACTCAGCATATACAATAAATAAATCAATCACAGAATCACAAACACAGAGTAATACAATAATACGCAGCGGAATAAATAAATAGTAGTTCATGAAGCTACTATATAAACATCAGAGTTAGAAATAAAATACAACAGAATATCTCAAATGCAGTGAAGTCTCCAGTACAACAGATGACATCTCTGAACAAATCAACTAGAAAAGCTGAAAGCTGAGTCGATAGTTGGATCTCCAAACGAAGCTCCAAACTCCAAAGGTGAGTCTCAAATGTTGTATCACTCGGTCTGACCCGAGCGTAAAGCAAAACACAAAACACTCGAGTCAGGATTAACATTCTTATATCAATAAATCCAACTCAAGTGAAATATCAACTGAAATACAAGTAACTAAAGATGTTTGGGATAACCATCCTCTAAGGATCTATGGAACTATCTACAATGTAGAAATATACACTATAACACCGTGGTCATTTCAATTTAATTTATACTTCAAAACCCAAATATCATTTCATTTCAAATATATCTATTCTCCAAAATAGTATATATATATATATATATTAAATAATTTATAAAGTAAAGTATTTATAATTTCTCAAGTCTCACAAATCGATTTAAATCAACTCAAATTCCAAATTCAAATGTATTCAAAGCTCAATTCATCAATTCAATTCAGTTCTCAATAGACCATTTAAATTTTCAATATATTTCAAAGCTTTAATATTCAACATTTTCAAAGTTAAATTTAACAGTTTCATAAAGCTCTTGATTTAACTTCATTATTATTTAATCAGGGAATATTCACTTAGTAAATTCAATATCATTTAACTAGCCTTAAATTACATTTTTTCTAAATATTTCCTTAAATTTATTTAAACAAGAAATACTCATTAAATTACTTAAATCAAACCCAAGTTATAAATCATATCTTAAATCTCAATTTCAATAAGTTTCAAATCAGTTTAACTAAATAAAATTCTTTATTGAATACAGTTTCAACCAAATTCACATTATCTTCCCAACCTTAACTTATTCAAATTATTACCAAAATCTAGTTTGAAATATAAATTTAAACACTTAAACATATTATATGTATTAGACCAATCTTAATTAAATTAAATATTATTATTAAATCTATATATATATCATTACCCATTATATAAAAAAATTTAAGAATCAACATTTATTAAAACTATATATTTCTTTCCAAAACCATAGAATTTATTTCTAAAACATTTATATATGGACCAACGGTGTCTGTCTATAATTTCCTATCTATAGTCAAATAGTACGGATATTTATCATTTCAATCCATAAATTAAATATATACGGGTAGATATCATTTCGACCCGCAATCCCAAATTTAATACAAATGAAAATCGCTTGGGTCTATCATTTCAACCCATAACAATTTTCTCCTATTCTAAAGTCCGTTCGGGTATGTATCATTTCAACCCATAGTGAATTCTATACTAATAGGGAACTTGCAGAGTGATAACAGATATAATAATATTATAACAGGCATATATCATCAATAACAATATAATATAAACAATAGGATATGGTGTCATATCCCACAGGTGAACAGTTACAGATAATAATATTATAACAATTTAAATAACTAACAGCAGCATATTTCAATTGTCGTTTCAATTGAAATCAAATTTAATAAATACAAGAACATTAATCGTGAGTGATTACTCACCTTTCGAGGCTAGAGAAGGTAGACAACACAACAAGCTACGAATTTCAAAGCAACGCTAGATTGGCACGAATTCAACAAAGTTGAGAGATAAGAATTTTGGTGAAAACGAATTAAAACCATCTTGATATGACAGAAAATGATGTAAATAATTCTATTATTTATTATTAAAAATCAATTTACTCATATATCTCAAATTAAAATTTAATTCAACACTTCGAACAAAGTCTCCATATATTTATATCTTTTAAAACCAATTAATGTATACTCATATAGACATTTGCGAACAAAATTTTATATTATATATACACACATATATATAAAGTTATATAAACTTAAATAGAAAATATACAACGCGATTGTATTACAAGTTTCCAACAATATATATTTTCCGTTTTAAAATATTAGGAATACTACAAACCATAATATATTATAACTAACATATAACTTAAAATATAATTAACAAATATATATATAAAAACGTATATAAGCTATAAATATATACATATGTATACTCAGTGACCCTATCTAACCCAACAGGTAAAATCCAAACTAATATAAATTAATTTTTTTTTTAAAAAGAACTTATAAACACTGTCTATATCATACTAAAACAAAATCAATATATATTACTGTAAATATATAAACAGTATAACATATATTCATTGTCGAACCAGATTTTCCAATTTCTATAATATATAAAAATAGATCATATAATTGTTTATATAAAATCAGTATTTACGTAATTATAATATCAATAAACCCATGTTTTATCTGTACAAATCCACTTATATTCTTATACAACATATAACTTTATATATGTGTACCTTATACCCTATAACACTTATATATTTTAAAACAAAACAGAGAATATAGTGTGTAATATATACATATTTTCTTTCATAAACATACAACAACGTATATATATAAGCATCTGTGCAGTTAATGCCCCACTATTACCCCGCTATAACCCCGCTATATCTCATAGCGGGTTTCTACTGCTACGATTTTTCCATATAGCCCCACAATATAGCCTTTCCGCTTTAATCCCCGCTATTTCCGCTATATCCCGTTATTTCCGCTATATTCCGCTATTCCCGCTATATCTTCTTTAATAAAATGAATTGAAAAATTCAATTTATACATTATAAAAATTATGAAACTAATTTATTTGATTTAATTTTTAATATATTTTCATAAATGAAAATACTCTGATATTCTACTAAATTCAATTATGTTATATAACAGTTTTACATTTATTTAAAGTATATTCGCACATGTTTTTATTTAAAAATTATTTATGTATCAGTTACAATTCAATTGAATGATAATTTTTCATTTAATTACCATTTATATATTCGTAAAAACATTAAGTACGAGTTTTATATGCTATTTTAAAGCCATCCGCTATATCCCGCTATATCCTCGTTGTATCCCCGCTATGACTTTTTGCACCTCCACCGCTTTGAATCTGCCGAGCGCTTTAACTGCATAGATAAGCATATAAACCAATGTACACAGTATATATTATAATATACCATAGGTATATATAAAAAAATATATACTTACGCAAAAGAAGGAGTACACGGTCTAAGTGGCTACGGAGGAGCACGATGGGTGGAAGATCAGGGAGGAGCTGCGGAGTGATGGTTTTGAGAAGCTAATAGAGGGGAAAAAGAAGAAGAAACAGAGAAGAGAAGTAAAGGCCACAGAGAAATATAAGGGAGGAGCTCTATATTTAAAAGCTGGAATAAGAAACGTAAAATTAAATGAGCAAAATGAATGCAAAAAGTATATAAGTTTGATATTCGAATGACGATCATAAAAGTGGAAATTTGGGTATAGGTAACGGCTGGCTACAATCAAATATTCATGTTTTGATAGATTGCTTTCCTTTAAGCAATAAAGACAGGGAGAGAAAGAATAGATAAAGGCAACAAATCTATCAATCAAAGAAAATGGAAAAGTTTGAACTTGTACGCAAATAAATAGATAGAGAACGATGTAGGTGAGTTGGCTGCTCTGGGTAAAATGCTTAATAATTTTTATGAACCAAATAGGCATGAACAGACTACAACATGCAATTAACTAATTGATTATTTGTAACCATGCAAGCAAGAAATGAGATAATAATTAAAGGTTTTTTTATTCTTTTTTTTGATTGCCGAAGGAAAGAAGGAAAGGCAGACCAATAGGCTGAGAATCATACCATAATTACCCTAGTGAACAGAGGAAAGAAATTTAAAACAAAAATATAGATAACGGTTGAGTGATTGGAAACAGTCACCTGCTTGAATCACGTGAAATAATTAAAGGCTTTAAAGCAAATGAAGTGGCTACAGGAAACAAATGATTTCTTCCTATTTTTGAATTAATGTTTACGTAGCCAAATTTTAAGCAAAAAGGAAACGTACAACAAATGATAAATTGAATTGACCGTTGATTCAGCAACGTTATTAAAGCAATTTATTATATTGCTTGGGCTGCACGGTGAAGATTTGGAAGAGATGTGTTTCACAATGCAACCGTTTTTAAGAAATAAATATATTACTTTAAAACAGAAGAACTGACCAAAAATGAATGTAAACGTATACAATTTATATGTTTTGATATTCAAAATAATTATAGGATGGCAACAGTCACCCTAAGATTTAGTTGAGAAATTAAAGCAATAAATCGCTGATTGGACAACACGTTCCAAATTTGAAACGTAAAGGAAAAAGATAAGTATGGAATGGAAGGATACGTTATAAAGTGAAAACGAACCGTTTGGAAAAAAATGATGGCAAATAAAACAACTATGCCTTGAATTTCCCAAAATAAATTATTAGAGCAATTGATGGGTTGATTGGACAGTGTGTTTCAAAAATTCAAGGAAATGAGTAATATATTTGAAAATACTAACATAACCTATATATTCATACCTACTAGAACTCACACAAACATTAATGGACCCTATACCCAAACTAAACTTTCCGTGCATATATGTATATTATGACCAAATTTTTCTTTAAATCAAAAATCCATACTTGCTTTCAAAACTAAATTTCAAAACCACCATTTGATGTATAAACAGAACATAATATTTTTCCTTTTTTTCTTTTTTTATTAACCCTAAATCAAACATTATTAATAATTACACGTAACTCAACATATCCATTAGTTACCAAATTTAGTTCATTTGTTAGAGGTTAACTTATTTGAATTACAACAATATAATTAAACTATTGTTTCCTCTTAAATTTAATTCAATAGATCAATATTTACTGTAACAACCCGCATATCTATCGATTTTATATTTAAATATTTTATTTAAATATTTTATCGTTAATCGGATGTTAGTCCGAAAAGCTACTTTTTGCATACGGTCAAATTAGGACTCGAGACCACTCCCATTGAGTTCAAAATGACGTTTGCGATCTTTTTGAGTGTAAACTTCGATATGTTTGGAGATAGTGAAATTTTCGACACTTTTTCCCGCCTTTGACTTTGGTTTGGACTGCACCCCTTTAGTTCAGCCCAACCCTCTTTCTCATTTGTTCAAACACTTCAAGCTTTGTCAAAAATGGTGGTGGGAAAGAGAAATTAAAACTCCCAACTCAAATTCTATTGCAAATCCGAGATTCAACATCAAATTCAAGTAGAAGATTGTGGATTCAAGCTTTGGGTTGCTTCTCCTTGCTTTCAATCTTCATCTTCATCAATTTCGTGGAAAAGGTGAGATTTTTAGTCTCACATCTTGCTTAAATTGTCATTGGGCTGTTGGGAATGATCCCCTATTGCATTTGTATGAATATTTGCATTTGGTTTGGATTGGATTGGCGAAAAACACCATTTTTGAGCGTTTTGACGAATTTTCCAGCCCCCTAGAGCTGTTCGGCATCGTTGAGACGATCGGTTCGGCATATTTAAGCTGTTCGGCATCATTTAGTCGACCGGCATCTTTAAGTGTTCGGCATCTTTGAACGTTCGGCCTCCTGAGTGTTCGGCCTCCTGAACGTTCGGTCTCCTGAGCGTTCGGCATCTTCAAGTCGTTCGGTCTATTGAACGCTCGGCATTTTCGAGTCGTTCGGCTGTTGAGTCGTTCGGCATCTTCTGGTCGGATCGGCATATTAGGTCGGTTCGGCATCTTTGAGTGTTCGGCATATTTGAGTGTTCGGCATTTTCGAGCGTTCGGCATCTTTAAGGCGTTCGGCATATTTGAGTGTTCGGCATTTTCGAGCGTTCGGCATTTTCGAGCGTTCGGCATTTTCGAGCGTTCGGCATCTTTAAGCCGTTCGGCATATTTGAGTGTTCGGCATTTTTGAGTCGTTCGGCACACTTAGAGCGTTCGGCATTTTTGTCGTTCGGCCTCCTTAAGTCATTCAGCCTCCTTCGATCGTTCGGCGTCTTTGAGTCGTTCGGCTATTAGGTCGTCCTGCATCCTTTGGTCGCTTGCCTTCACTAAGTCGTACCCCGTATTACTCTGCGTAGGCAATCTCTTCTGAAAAACATTTATCAGAATTCCTACTTTGATGGTTTTAGGATTGACTTCTTTGGACTTTACTCACGTCTTCGAACGTGAATTGATTTGTTCTACAATCGTTTTATGACTTGTCACTTTAAAGATATATGAAGGTTTCAATACTAATAGTAAATATCAAAACTCTTTCTTCAAAGCGATTTCAACACTATTTTAAATATCAAAAGTTCGTTTTCTCAAACCGATTTTCAATCTACTAGTATATACAAGCCTTTTCTTCACTCGAATGAGAAATCGACTTAAACGACTTAGTAAAACGGGTGGTATGAAACGCTTGCGTTCACTTCGTCGGTTAGCTCTTGGACTTGTTCGATTGAACCCTTTTTGTGACAATTTCCTAGTGAAGATTTACATCTTGTTCGTAAATATTTAAGTTAAGCAAGTGGTTATGGGACATGAAGCTAAACTCATATATTTACTAGCTTGGTGTGATTGACACTTCCTTATGATCATGACGATCATTCTTGTGATTTAGACTAGCGATTGAGCGATGTCTCTTCGTCCGTGTGTTCGGACTTGCCTTCGGGCCATCCGTGTGTTCGGAAAAATTAAATGGATAGCTTCCATGAGATAGCTTCTCGTCCGTGTGTTTGGACTTCCCCCTTTTTAGTGATTTCTGGATTTCGTGTGTTGATTTCTGGGATTTGTTCTGGATTTCGTGTGTTGATTTCTGGATTTAGTGCTTCACCAACTTTTGTGGTTTTCACTGATATGATATCAGTTTTTGTGTATTGGTGAATTTGTGTGTCATTACCTTTTTATGTGTTTGGATCTTTGAGAAGATTCTTGTGACATTGATTAATCCCTTGTTGATTATCATTTACATACTTATAGTAGTATGCCATCATGGTTATTATATGTTTATGCCATACCCCTTATCCTATATCATGTCATCTGATATTTATAGTTAGACTGATCCGTTTTAAAAATAATACTCGGGTCAGACCGAGATGTTACAGGTACTTCTGCTTGACTTCTCTTCTGGATTACTCTGACTTTTGGCTAACTACATAGATTAGTAGTTTTTGGTTGTACACCTTTGAGATATAGACTCTATGTTATGTACTTATTCTTTTGTATAGCACGTGATGCTATTCTTTTGTATTATAGTGGATCTTTCTGACCACTACGCTGATGTACACTTTCATGTGTTATATATTTATTCATATCTTCTTCCGCCTTTGTGATATGGATGTCTGTGACTGATTTATGTTATGATTATTCCTATGTTTGTTTCCGAAGATTATATATAGCCACCGTGTGATAGCTTTGTGTTTGTATCGGTATGTCGGATTTCCTCCTTAAAAGATATGCATCCTATTCTATCTGACGTATCGGTGCTCGCACAAAGAAGTTACATGGATGGTCGCTCCTCCACAGCCTTATTCTCCATGCTAATTGACAGCACTACATCGTAGTGTTCTTGGTTAGCGTGGGTATAGAGGTGGGGCGTCACATTTACAATTAACAATTATTATTAAATTCTTTTTTTTAAAATGCACGTGCTGATTTGATTTTTAACAGCTAAGATATGAAATAAAAGAGTGCGTACAATATGTGCAATAATTAAAACGAACGTATGCCCAAATTAATTAACCAGTAATGTAATCTAAATTTATATGTTTTCTTATTTGTTGGCTACTTATATTTAATTATACGTAATCCAAACATTAATTTTTTTTTATTTCAAAATATTATTATTTAAAATTTCTCTAAAATTCAATTAAATACGTTATTAAAAACCGTTTAAAATTTATGGGTTGTTATAGATATTTTTGTTTGGAAACAAGTGTTGTTTTGAAAATTCCAAATGGAATTTGTTTTGGATAAAACCAAGTGATTTTGAGAATTCCAAAGAAATGGTTTGTTAAACCAAAAGAGCTATATATATATATATATGATTTCAAAATGATTTGAAATAAATCCGGGTGGTTGAATTCTGGGATATTCATTTGAAGGTTTTGTGAAACTGCAAAGAAAATAAGTTTTTGAACTTATAAGTTGAAAATGATGTGAATAGAAAGGAAAATGTGAATTTCAAAATGAAATTAAAAGTTTACTTATGCAAGTTAAATAATTTGAATCGGTAAAAGTGGATTGAATTAATTGAGATTTAACTTAAGCTAAGAAATAAAATTGGATTTGGATTTGATACAATATCAAATTGAGTTGAATATAAAATTTCCTATCTATAGTCAAGTAGTACAGATATTTATCATTTCAATCCGTAAATTAAATATATACGGGTAGATATCATTTCGACCTGCAATCCCAAATTGAATACAAATGAAAATCGCTTGGGTCTATCATTTCAACCCATAACAATTTTCTCCTATTCTAAAGTCTGTTCGGGTATGTATCATTTCAACCCATAGTGAATTCTATACTAATAGGAAACTTGCAGAGTGATAACAGATATAATAATATTATAACAGGCATATATCATCAATAACAATATAATATAAACAATAGGATATGGTGTCTGTAACGATCCGATATTTTCAACCATTCGCATCCATTATAAGTGTATAGGCAGACACTCATGCCGGAGTTGAATTGCTCAAAATACCACGTTGTAAATAAAATTTGGCAAATCTCAGAATATACAGTAAATAAATATAATCATAGATCACAGACACAGAGTAAAATAACGCAGCGGAAGTAAAAGAAATAGTAGTTCATGAAGCTACTATATAAATATATCAGAGTTACATGAGATATAACAGAAGAAATAGAATACAACAAAATTCTCAATATAATAACCAAGTACAAGCTGAGTAGAACAACAGAATTGAAATAGGTAGGACATGACAAGCAGATAATCTCCAGTGATTCAAATCTCCAAGAGAGTGGAAATCCAAATCTGTGAATAACTCAGGCTGACCCAAGCGTAAAGCAAAACACAAAACACTCGAGTCAGGACAATATATACTTATATAATGTAAACCAACTCAAGTGAACTGTAATAAGGTACAAGTAACTTAAAGAATGCTTGGGATCGCCCATTCTTTAAGGATCCGTTAAACTATTTACTATATAGTAATATTCGATATTATAATAATGTCTAATATTAAATAAACATACTTTTAAATAGCATTAAGGCTTTACATTTTCCACCTTAACACGTAATAGTCCCAGTAGTCTATCCAGTATTAGCATACTCCCAAAATGGGGGCTACCATCGATACTCCACAGGCTACGGGAGAAATCGTAAATCGTAGTAAAGCTCGATATGGTAGGTGACACGGCACACAAGGCAATGCCAGGGTAGATATACCAATTACGCACACGGACTGATGGAGCGGATAGCAGCCACTACCGTCCACCTCGAACAGCACTCCCAAATCGGAGGATGGCCATCTAATCAATCACAAGTAAGAGTATAATATCGAAGAAATGTGTCCGAGAAGAGGTGCTACCTCACTGGTCCAAGATCGCTCCTGTTTTAGCCACCTTATGCCAACTCATGGGAGTTGGGTCCAAGTAACATACCTTAAGAACGTCGCCACCATCCTACTTCATTCTGGAATCTCCACCACGTACACGGTTGTCAAAGTGGTTTTCGGTATCGACATAGAGTATGTCCATATCCGATCCCGGTCTCTTTGCCAACCAATCGTTATTATAACCCATGGTTATAACTTTTAAAAACAATACTTTACTTCAAAATAAGATATCATTTCAAAATCATGTCTTTATCAAAATAAAGATTTATCATTTCCAAATCATTTCAATATTCCAAAATATCATATCCTTTCAAACTTCTTTTCAAATCATTTCAATATACCAAAATATCATATCTTTTCAACTTCATTTCAAATCATTTTAATATATCAAAATATCATATCTTTACAAACTTCATTTCAAATCATTTTAATATATCAAAATATCATATCTTTACAAACTTCATCTTTGATAGTCATACTTCGAAATCAAAATCATTTTTATTTCAAAACTATGTTCATTTCAAAACAACATCATTTCCATTTCAAACATATATTCACCTTTCAAATAGTCTATACTTTCAAAGTTATAATTCTTTTGAAACTAAAACATTTGAAATCATTATACTTTGAAAATCACAACATTTCAAAAACATATATTTGAAATCATCTTTTAATTCTACATATTTACAAATTTATTAAATTAAACCCAAATTCCAAATTTTAATTTAAATTTAATTCAAACCATCATTTTCAACTCAAATTCAGTTTACTAACAAACCATTTCAAATCTTATAATTTCAAATATAGGTTTAATTCACAAAATACAATATTCAATCTTTAGTATATTTCAAAGCTTAAATATCCCACATTTCATAAATTCAAAATCATTTATATACATTTCAAAATATCAAAATATTATTCAAAGCATCATTCATTTATATTTCATTTAAATACCATTTGAATCCATTCATTTTATTAAATTTAAATACCATTTTAAACTCACATTAAAATCAAATTCTTCCATTTAAAACCATTTAAATGTCTCTTCATTATCTTTAGAAATTTAACATTTAATTTCCAAAATTATATCATTTTCCAAAGATTATTTTTCATTAAAATTTATTAAAACAACAAAAATACAGTTTCCATAGCACTTACAAATGCTACGTAAAGTTATAGTTTAAAATAGTTCATTTAACAAAACGACAGCACTTAAATGCTGTAATATATTTCCATTAAATTTAAAATAAACTTAAATGTTAAGTTTAACCACTACAGCACTTACAAAGTGCTATAATAGCCTTTATTTCAAATTAACTTTTTTAGTTCATTTAAACAACTACAGCATTTGCAAAATGCTGTAATAACTTTTACATACATTTCAAAAATGTTGTCAAATCAAATTCAGCGTTTAATTACCTTTTCACAAATTTAACTAAATTTCAAATTTTATTTAATTAACTTAAACCTTTAATTAAAATTAAATTTCACATTTCCAAGTCAAGTTATATTTTAAAAGATCACTTTTAAACATTCATTTATTTAACCACTTAAATTCATAGAAAAATCAATAATACTTTAATAAATCATTTAAATTCAAATTAAATCAAATTATCATAATTACCATTTTCCAAATATAATTAAATTTCCATTTTATTTATATAACTTAAATATCATTTTAACCAAAATTCCAAATTTCCAAACTTGAGATATATTTCAAAAAAAATCCAGTTAAACCATTCATTTATTACATTTTTAACACATAGAAAAATCATAATTTCTTTAATTCAAAATATTTCAAAATATGTTTATATCAAATTTCATAAATTTATATTTTTAAAATACTTAAAAATATCCAAAACACCTTATAAAATAACCACGGGCCTGTATATAGTTTTCTAGCCTAGGTCAAGTGATACGGATATGTATCATTTCAATCCGTAGTTTAAAAAGAAAAATTTGGGTTCTATCATTTCAAACCCGCAATCCCAAGTTAAAATAAATTAAATAAAAACCATTCAGGCCTATCATTTCAGCCCATAACGATTTTTCCCTATTCTAAAGTCCGTTCGGGTATGTATCATTTCAACCCATAGTGATTCTAGTCTACAGGGAACTTGTAGTGTGATAAACTGATATAAATAAACAGAATAACATAAAACAACAGCAACATATGATATAACAGGTGTAATAACAGGTGTGAACATCATATGATAATAATATAAGCATATAACATGATAATATACATTACAGATTCAAATGGTGTCCGTTTATCAGTTATATAGGTACATATTGTCTGGTGAGAATAACTCACTTGTTTAAGCTGGAGATGATGACCAAACACAAAACATAGAATCTTTGAAGGCACGACAACATGAATATGATTTGAGAGTGGAGAGCCAAATATAATTGCCTTGTATACATATAAACAAAACAAGACAATGTATACATAAATATGTAACACAAAACAATATCGAAATGACTTGAAATAAAAAAAACAACAAAGGGCAAAGTGATTCGACCTTTCTTTAACCATTCAAGAGCTTGACCAAGGGGATCTTTTGCTCAGCCATAGCTGGACATAATCTTAGTTTATGGCATCAAAATAGCATGGCAACAAGGAGATGATGATGGTAGGAGTTACATATGAATAAGACAAAGGGTCAAGGCAAAATAAGTGGCGTTTTGGTGCATTTTTGGCTCATCCAAAGGCAAGTGGGGCTCGGCCCTTGCATGGTACAGGTCTGGACAGTGGAGGGTGATGGTGTAGCAGCAGCCATCATGTAGCAAGTGGTGGTGGTGGCTAAGGGGGTGACCAAAGCAAGATATGGAGGGTAGGTGATGATATGTGTGGTCTAGGCAATGTTTTATGGAGTTTTGTGGTGATGGCTTCAAGTGGAAGGTCATGGCTTGTCCTAGTCAGAGGGAAGGGAGTGTTTGCTGTAGTAGATGGAGGAGGTGATGATGGGGATGAAGGTGGTAGAGGCTAGGCCAAGCTAACATGTGAAGAGATCAAGCAAAATCATTGAAAGAAAAGAGGAAAAGTGAAGAGAAGAAGTAGAGAATGGAAGCCATTGGAAAAATTTTCTTAGCCGCGAGTTTTAGGAGATGAGAACTGAAATTTTGAGAAGTTTTTCACGTGAATAAGAGAGAGGTACAGCTGAAGAAAGTATATGTAACAACCCGGGGTTTGCGTTACCAATTAATAAATAAAAGTTAGGATTTTTATTTATTGTAATGAAGCATAAAAGGATTTGGAATAACAAAATTTATTTGAAAAAGCTATTTTAATTAAATGGGAAATATGGGATTTTAAAATGAAGATAAAATGTTATTTTTGGAGAGTTAAATATTTTAGGAGAGATTTTTAAAAAGGGTTTGGATAAGAAAAATGAGTTTTATAAACATATATGAACACTTAGTCTAATTTTTGGAAATATGTAAATAACTCTCTTCTTATTGGGTTACTAAACCCTAACCCAATAACCCACCCTAAACCCCCACTATAAATTATCTCAAACTCTCATAACCTCATTCATTCAACCCTAATCAAAACCCTAATCATTTCCTAAAGCTTTCATAACAAAAATGGCCTCTATCTTCATCTCCTTCTAGTTTTAGCTTATGCAAGTCATTATATGCAAAGGTAATGCAAATACCCACCTCAAATCCATTCTTATATCTTTTTAATTTTTGAAATTTATTTGGTAACACATGTTTTATGTGTTTTTTTGATCTTATAGCCTCCTAATCATCTTTTGTTAACTTGGGTTGATGCTATAGTAGTCTTTGTTGCTTTCGAGAGAAGTATATTGCTAAAAACCTCTTCTAATATGTGTTTAATCATCCCTTGATTTCAGTAATCATTTAGTAACACATGTTTTTGTTATGTAACATGTGAATCATAGCTCTTTGATCATCTTTGCTTTCATTTTGGGTATGCAAATAAGGTGCTTGTGATATTGCTTCATAAGGTAATGCTAAGCTTTGGCCTTTAATGTAGTGTAGTAATTACTATTTTTTAGTGATTATTGCTAGTTATAATATTGGTGAAATTTGATGCCAAAAACTTGAAAAAAACACCCCAAAATCACCAAAATCATAAAAATCAGCTGGCTGGAATGTTTCAGCCTGAAAACAGGCTGAAACAGGGATCTGGGTGCACTAGGGTAGACCTGGGCTGCACCCAGGCTGCTGCCCAGGCGCAGCAGGCTAGCCCTTAGTGGGCTGGCACACACGGGGCCGCATAGGGCGGCCAGCTACCCCCCCAGCCCGCATGGGCTGGGGCTTCCCCAGCCCAGGCGGGCTGGGGACCGGATAGACCCCAGCCCGCATGGGCTGGGGCTTCCCCAGCCCAGGCGGGCTGGGGACTGGATGGACCCCAGCCGCATGGGCTGGGGCTTCCCCAGCCCAGGCGCGCTGGGGACTGGATTAATCCCCAACCCGCATGGGCTGGGGCTTCCCCAGCCCAGGCGGGCTGGGAGCTGATTAATTCACCCCAGCCCGCTTGGGCTGGGGGTTTGTATCTCATCCCCAGCCCAAGCGGGCTGGGTTCGCGATGCGGCCACGATCGCATCCGAAGTCGGAATTCGACGTTTTTGGTCTCGTTGGAAAGGTGGAGTCTCGAGCTCCATCTTTGGAAAATTTGGGCATCATTGGAGTTCGTTTGTTACTTCGAGTTTCGTGTCGAAGTTGAACTCTGGTCGCTGTTGGTAAACAGTGTGAATCTTGTTCTGGGTCCAACTTTGAGACGTCGCTGCCACTTCGTCTCAACTCGGAATCCAGAAATTCTTTTTTTCATCTTAAGTAGGGATGTTGGACTACATGCTTACAAATTTTCATGATAGTTGGACATAGTTTGCTGGTCCAAATAAATTGCCGAATTTGGGTTCGCAGCTGTTTTTGAATGTTTACAAAACTTAGAATATTTTTGATGAATTTCTGGTTTTCGTCGATTTCTTTGAGATTGTTCTCTAGATTTCGCACACGGGTTTTATAAATGATTTTAAAATTATTATTTTTACTCAAATTGGCCTTTGAAAAATATTATTAAATATTATTTTTAATTATTAAATTAATTACTCCATAATAGGAGAGTTTTCAAAGACCGCTTTAAAGTGATTTCAAAATCAATTATAAAACCGTTTCGCACCATTATTTTCTATAATAAAAATCTCACACTCACTTTTTAGCACGTCGAGCAAAGTGGAGAGGTGCTTAAACGGTTAGGAAATCTTTGGCCTATGGAACCGTGTGTATTTTCTTTCCGGTTAATCCCCGACCTATTCGATTGATCGTTTTGACCTTTGGGTCTAGTTTACCGATGATACGAGGTGGACTTTTTATTGTTTGGAGTGTGAGCTTGCTATTAGTTAGTAAACCGTTTAGTGCGAACGTGGGGTATGAGACTCATTGTTAACACTTTACGGGTTCCTCTCCAAGAAGTTTGTGACACATTAGCCTCTGGGCAGCCAGTACTGGACCTCTGGGTCACCACGCCTCTGGGGAACCGTCTCTGTACACCTGTTCTATGGAGCAGTTTTTTGGCATGTGCCTCTGGGCCTTTATCCTTCTGGGAAGGATCTCGCCGTCTCGTGCGTTCCGCATCTGTGCGAGTGATCGATCACAACTCTACAGTACTTGGCAATAACGACTCCGGTCGGTGCACGTGCTATACTTGTATTATCTGATGATTTTTATATCCATTCGAGTACCGCCATTCGATGTTGGTTCTATGGAACCATACGGTGTAAGTGTGATCACCTTGTGGATTCACAGTGTCTCTGGGCACTGCTTTTCAGTGTTTGATTTCATTGACTTTTCAGTATATCCCCATTGCTCTTTGGAGCATCGATCTTTACTTGGGCATTGAATACAGACTCTGGTCATTCTTGGGATTATTGCCTATGGGCAACTTGTTATAGCTTTGGCTACGCCGATGATATGAGGCGATTTTATTTATTCAACACTTTGGTGCTGATATTCTCTTTGGAGATTTTTACTGTTGATTGATGATTAGGGACCGTCATTATATTCATGTGGTCCAAAATACTCTTCTCTTAGGAAAAGTACTGTTTTATTTATGTTCCGCATTATTATATATCTCAGTTATTACTGATTGTTTAGCTAGCCTGACCCGAGTGTTTTCGCTCGGGTTAGACCGAGTTGTTTCAGGTTAGGTCTCTGGACTTAGCTTCTGTGCTTCCGCTTGGACATTATCTGCTATGCTGATAGATAGCACTTTTATTTGTCCACTATTCCGCTACTCTGTTATTATTCAGACTTTGATATGTACATATTTTTGACTCACATGTGTGAGCAGTGGCTTTGTACCCACTTATGATATTTGGATCTGTATTGACGATGTATTGTCCTGGGATTTAATATCTGTTATGTGATTCTGTTATGTGATGTTTTATCATTTTATTACTATGCTTATTCTGATAGATCTTTAGCCATTGTAATTTCGTTATAAATATTTATTGAATATGAAGAACCACTTGAAAAAAAATAGATACCACCCTTTCGACGTATTCAGTAGATAGTTATAGCTTGATTACAAATGGTCGCTTCCACTATACTCTATTCTCCGCTTTAACAGATGGTATTACTCCCGTAATACTCTTTGTTACAGTGGGTCTCAGAGTGGGGCGTTACAGCTTGGTATCAGAGCCTGGTTTCAGGAATAAGCATAATAAACACAGAACATATACACTTAGTACAATACATTTTAATTAGATCCGAATTAAATCAAATCCCTTCCTTATGTTTATTGATAGATAAGTTAGGAATATGTATAGGAATCCGTTATATTCCGTAGTATTCCTTAATTAATTATCTATCTCCTACCACTTCTGCTCAGCCTAAAGGTACACATCCTTCCGTTCTTGAAGGCTCTATTTTATTTCATTGTAGATCTATTAGAGTTCTTTTTGATACGGGTGCCTCTCACTCATTCATATCAAAGGACCTAGTAGATGCTTTATCCTTGGAAGTTACTTGTATGGTTTCTTCACTAAGGATTGTGAATCCCATTGGTGGATCCACGATCCTTAGCTTGCTCTGTGAGAATATAGATATTGATCTTTGTGGCTTTTCTTTCCGTGCAAATCTCCATGTTATGGAGTATTTGGGCTTTGATATGATTCTTCGCATGGATTGGCTCATTCAGCACGACGCCAAAATTATTTGTTCGGAGCAGATATTATTCATTCATCACCCTGACTCGTCCTCTCCATTGGCTATTGTTCTTCAAGATGTTAGGCTTTCTGATGTTACTTTATTTTCTCCAAATTCACGAGATGATGAGGTAGACATATCTCGTATTCTAGTTGTTCGGGATTTCCCCGATATCTTCGAGCTAGTATCTAGTTTACCACCGAAGCGAGCTATTGAGTTCCGCATCGATCTCATTCCCGGGTCTCATCCAGTTGGGCGTCCTCCTATGAGAATGTCTACTAAGGAGAATGAGGAACTCAGGAAGCAGTTAGTTGAGCTTGAAGCGAAGCAGTTCATCCGATCCAGTTCTTCGCCATGGGGTGCTGCTGTGGTCTTCGTTAAGAAGGCTGATGGCTCTCTTAGGCTTTGCATTGACTATCGCAAGCTCAATGAGCTGACCATCAGAAATCGTTATCCATTGCCATGGATAGACGATATGTTTGATCAGTTGAGCGGTGCGAAAGTCTTTTCACAGCTCGACCTCGCCACCGGATTTCATCAGCTCCGAGTTGCGGAAGATAGCATTCCTCTTACCACTTTCCGCACTCGTTATGGTTCTTTTGAGTGGTTGGTCATGCCATTCGACTTGACGAACGCACCGGTTTTCTTCGTCGATCTTATGAATCGAGTATTCCGGGAATACATCGATAGATTCGTTCTGGTTTTCATCGACGATATTCTTATTTATTCTAGATCCGAGGCAGAGCATGCCCATCATTTGCGGATCGTCTTGGATACTCTTCGTCGGCATCAGCTTAAGGCCAAGCTCTCCAAGTGCCATTTTTGGGAGAGCAAGGTCAAGTTCTTGGGCCATATTGTATCATCTGAGGGTATTTCTGTCGATCCTGCCAAGATCGAAGCTATTCAGAATTGGAAGCAGCCCGAGAACGTTCATGATATTCGCAGCTTCCTTGGGCTGGCGGGTTATTACCGTCGGTTTATCAAGGATTTCTCTCGAGTTCAATTCCCCTTACGACGCTGACTCGTAAGGGTGTTCGCTTTATTTGGTCTGATAAGTGTGAAGCTTCCTTTCAGCGACTGAAGGAACTTCTCACCCATGCTCCTATTCTTGTGGTTCCTGAGAGTAACCAGGATCTTGTTGTTTACACCGACGCTTGTGGTAGCAGTCTCGGTGCTATGCTTATGTAGAAGGATCGGGTAGTTGCTTACGCTTCTAGGCAGCTACGTCCGAATGAGGTTCGCTATCCTACTCATGATCTTGAGTTAGCTGCTATCGTCTTTGCCTTGAAGACGTGGCGTCATTATCTATTGGGCGAACGTTTCATTCTCTACACCGATCACAAGTCACTGAAGTATCTTTTCAGCCAGAGAGATCTCAACATGAGGCAGCAGCGATGGCTTGAGTTTCTCACCTCATACGATTTAGATATTCAGTATACCCCTGGCAAGGGTAATCGTGTGGCTGATGCACTCAGTCGCAAACACTCGGCAGTAGTTTCTATGATGATAGCCGAGTGGGATATTCTTGAGACTCTTTCTATGTGTGATATTAGAGATCGAGCTCCATCTTCTGAATCTCCGGTCTTATTATTCAGCTTAGAAGCTCGTCCTATCTTATTGGATCGCATTGCCCATGCTCAGTGGCAGGATCCATAATTATTGCATCTTATTCATCTCCTTGAGTCGGGATCCAGTGATGAGACATTATTGGATTATTCTATTGATTCTCATCGGTGTCTTTGCAGGAAGAACCGTATTTTGGTACCATCTGATTTATCACTTAGGCATGACATTCTGGACGAGTGTCATCGCACTAAGTACACTATACATCCCGGGTCGAGTAAGATGTATGCCGACATGTGTCGCCTATTTTATTGGGAGGGCATGAAGAGTGATGTTGCAAGTTATGTAAGCCGTTGCATGACTTGTCAACAGATCAAGGCCAAACACCAGCGTCCATCCGGTCTTCTTCAGCCACTAGAGATTCCATTGTGGAAATGGGATCAGATATCCATGGATTTTATTGATGGTCTGCCTCGATCGAGGTCAGGCCATACTTCTATTTGGGTCATCGTCGATCGCTTGACCAAATCAGCTCATTTCATTCCTATTAAGTCCACTCGGACTGCTCCTCAACTTGCCAAGCTATATGTGAAGGAAGTCGTTCGACTTCATGGCATTCCTAGCTCTATCGTCTGTGATCGAGACACTATCTTTACTAGTCACTTCTGGAAGTGCCTACAATTAGCTTTGGGCTCAAAGCTGAATTTCTCGACAGCTTATCATCCTCAGACTGACGGTCAAACGGAGAGGGTGAATCGTGTTTTAGAGGATCTTTTGCGCTGTTGTATTCTGGATTTCGAAGGTAGTTGGGAGGATCACTTACCGCTTGTAGAGTTCTCCTACAACAACAGCTTTCAGTCTAGTATTGGCATGGCTCCTTTCGAGGCTCTTTATGGAAGGCCATGTTGTTCTCCTGCGTGTTGGTTAGAATCTGACAAGAAGCTCCTTCTTGGTCCAGATTCAGTTCAGGAATCTTCTGAGAAGATTATTCTTATTCGTCAGAGAATGAAAGAGGCGCAGAACCGTCAGAAATCCTACGCGGACAACCGTAGGAAGCCTCTTGAGTTCTCCATTGGTGATCATGTCTTTATTCGGGTCTCTCCCATGAAGGGGGTTGTGCGTTTCAGCTCTACAGGGAAGTTGGCTCCTCGCTATGTTGGACCATTTCCTATTACGGAACGCATCGGCCCCATTGCTTATCGTGTGGCTCTACCTGCTCACTTCTCTGGAATACACGACGTGTTCCACATGTCCCAGCTTCGCATGTGCGTCCACGATCCTGATTCTATCATTGAGTCGCATGTTGTGCCTGATTTAGAGATCTTACCTGATTTATCTTTGGAGCAGCAACCTCTTCGTGTGCTTGATTCGGAGGTTAGACGCCTTCGCAACAAAGAGGTTCCACTCGTGAAGATTCAATGGTCACCGAATCCTAAGGACTGCACTTGGGAGACTATAGAATCTATTGAACACTCTTATCCTGGCTTTCTCCCATCTTCTTCTGTAGGTGAGAATTCTCTATTTTATCACTATCACTTCTTTTGTGGATTTGACGTTATAGACGACATCTATCTTAAGGAATTGCGGGGACGCAATTTTCTTAAGGGGGGAGTCTGTAATAACCCGGGGTTTGCATTACCAATTAATAAATAAAAGTTAGGATTTTTATTTATTGTAATGAAGCATAAAAGGATTTGGAATAACAAAATTTATTTGAAAAAGGCTATTTTAATTAAATGGGAAATATGGGATTTTAAAATGAGGATAAAATGTTATTTTTGGAGAGTTAAATATTTTAGGAGAGATTTTTAAAATGGGTTTGGATAAGAAAAATGAGTTTTATAAACATATATGAACACTTAGACTATTTTTTGGAAATATGTAAATAACTCTCTTCTTATTGGGTTACTAAACCCTAACCCAATAACCCACCCTAAACCCCCTCTATAAATTATCTCAAACTCTCATAACCTCATTCATTCAACCCTAATCAAAACCCTAATCATTTCCTAAAGCTTTCATAACAAAAATGGCCTCTATCTTCATCTCCTTCTAGTTTTAGCTTATGCAAGTCATTCTATACAAAGGTAATGCAAATACCCACCTCAAATCCATTCTTATATCTTTTTAATTTCTGAAATTTATTTGGTAACACATGTTTTATGTGTTTTTTTGATCTTATAGCCTCATAATCATCTTTTGTTAACTTGGGTTGATGCTATAGTAGTCTTTGTTGCTTTCTAGAGAGGTATATTGCTAAAAACCTCTTCTAATATGTGTTTAATCATCTCTTGATTTCAGTAATCATTTAGTAACACATGTTTTGTTATGTAACATGTGAATCATAGCTCTTTGATCATCTTTGCTTTCATTTTGGGTGTGCACATAAGGTGCTTGTGATATTGCTTCATAAGGTAATGCTAAGCTTTGGCCTTTAATATAGTATAGTAATTACTATTTATTAGTGATTATTACTAATTATAATATTGGTGAAATTTGATGCCAAAAACTTGAAAAAAACACCCCAAAATCACCAAAATCATAAAAATCAGCTGACTGGAATGTTTCAGCCTGAAAACAGGCTGAAACAGGGATCTGGGTGCACCAGGCCAGACCTGGGCTGCACCCAGGCTGCTGCCCAGGCACAGCAGACCAGCCCTTAGTAAGCTGGCGCACACGGGGCCGCACAGGGCGGCCAGCTACCCCCCCAGCCCACATGGGCTGGGGCTTTCCCAGCCCAGGCGGGCTGGGGACCTGGATAGACCCTAGATAGACCCCAGCCCTGCATGGGCTGAGGCTTCCCCAGCCCAGGCGGGCTGGGGACCGGATAGACCCTAGCCCGCATGGGCTGGGGCTACCCCAGCCCAAGCGGGCTGGGGACATGGATGGACCCCAGCCCCATGGGCTAGGGCTTCCCCAGCCCAGGCGGGCTGGGGACTGGATGGACCCCAGCCGCATGGGCTGGGGCTTCCCCAGCCCAGACGGGCTGGGGACTGGATTAACCCCCAGCCCGCATGGGCTGGGGCTTCCCCAGCCCAGGCGGGCTGGGGCATGGAAGAACCCCAGCCCGCATGGGCTGAGGTTTCCCTAGCCCAGGCGGGCTGGGGGCTGATTAATTCACCCCAGCCCGCTTGGGCTGGGGGTTTGTATCTCATCTCCAGCTCAAGCGGGCTGGGTTCGCGATGCCGCCACGATCGCATCCGAAGTCGGAATTCGACGTTTTTGGTCTCGTTGGAAAGGTGGAATCTCGATCTCCATCTCTGGAAAATTTAGGCAACATCGGAGTTCGTTTGATACTTCGAGTTTCGTGTCGAAGTTGAACTCTGGTCGCTGTTGGTAAACAGTGTGAATCTTGTTCTGGGTCCAACTTTGAAACGTCGCTGCCACTTCGTCTCTACTCGGAATCTAGAAATTATTTTTTTCTTCTTAAGTAGGGCTGTTGGACTACATGCCTAAAAATTTTCATGACAGTTGGACACAGTTTGCTGGTCCAAATAAATTGCCGAACTTGGGTTCGCAGCTGTTTTTGAATGTTTACAAACACTTGAACATTTTTGATGAATTTCTGGTTTTCGTCGATTTCTTCGAGATTGTTCTCTAGATTTCGCACACGGGTTTTATAAATGATTTTAAAATGATTTTTTTACTCAAATTGGCCTTTGAAAAATATTATTAAATATTATTTTTAATTATTAAATTAATTACTCCATAATAGGAGAGTTTTCAAAGACCGCTTTAAAGTGATTTCAAAATCAATTATAAAACCGTTTTGCACCATTATTTTCTATAATAAAAATCTCACACTCACTTTTTAGCACGTCGAGCGAAGTGGAAAGGTTCTTAAACGGTTAGGAAATCTCCGGCCTATGGAACCGTGTGTATTTTCTTTCCGGTTAATCCCCGACCTATTCGATTGATCGTTTTGACCTTTGGCTCTAGTTTACCGATGATACGAGGTGGACTTTTTATTGTTTGGAGTGTGAGCTTGCTATTGGTTAGTAAACTGTTTAGTGCGAACGTGGGGTATGGGACTCATTGTTAACACTTTACGGGTTCCTCTCCAAGAAGTTTGTGACACATTAGCCTCTGGGCAGCCAGTACTGGACCTCTGGGTCACCACGCCTCTGGGGAACCGTCTCTGGACACCTGTTCTATGGAGCAGTTTTTTGGCATGTGCCTCTGGGCCTTTATCCTTCTGGGAAGGATCTCGCGGTCTCGCGCGTTCCTCATCTGTGCGAGTGATCGATCACAACTCTACAGTACTTGGCAATAACGACTCCGGTCGGTGCACGTGCTATACTTGTATTATATGATGATTTTTATATCCATTCGAGTACTGCCATTCGGTGTTGGTTCTATGGAACCATACGATGTAAGTGCGATCACCTTGTGGATTCACAGTGTCTCTGGGCACTACTTTTCAGTGTTTGATTTCATTGACTTTTCAGTATATCCCCATTGCTCTTTGGAGCATCGATCTTTGCTTGGGCATTGATTACAGACTCTGGTCATTCTTGGGATTATTGCCTATGGGCAACTTGTTATAGCTTTGGCTACGCCGATGATATGAGGCGATTTTATTTATTCAACAATTTGGTGCTGATATTCTCTTTGGAGATTTTTACTGTTGATTGATGATTAGGGACCGTCATTATATTCATGTGGTCCAAAATACTCTTCTCTTAGGAAAAGTACTGTTTTATTTATGTTCCGCATTATTATATATCTCAGTTACTACTGATTGTTTAGCTAGCCTGACCCGAGTGTTTTCGCTCGGGTCAGACCGAGTTGTTTCAGGTTAGGTCTCTAGACTTTGCTTCTGTGCTTCCGCTTGAACATTATCTGCTATGCTGATAGATAGTGCTTTTATTTTTCCACTATTCCGCTACTCTGTTATTATTCAGACTTTGATATGTACATATTTTTGACTCACATGTGTGAGCAGTGGCTTTGTACCCACTTATGATATTTAAATCTGTATTGATGATGTATTGTCCTGGGATTTTATATCTGTTATGTGATTCTGTTCTGTGATGTTTTATCATTTTATTACTATGCTTATTCTGATAGATCTTTAGCCATTGTAATTTCGTTATAAATATTTATTGAATATGTCGAACCACTTGAAAAAAAAAATAGATACCACCCTTTCGACGTATTCAGTAGATAGTTATAGCTTGATTACAAATGGTCGCTTCCACTATACTCTATTCTCCGCTTTAACAGACGGTATTACTCCTGTAATACTCTTTGTTACTGTGGGTCTCAGAGTGGGGCGTTACAGTATAAGGAACGGCCAAAATAACTGATGTATTGATTGAAAAAGAAACGGTAAAAGAAACGGTGAAACGACTTTACGTTTCTTAGCTTTTAAAACCTTCCATACTTCCTTTTCTTTTAAATCAAATAAAATGAAATAAAATTCAGCAAGTACATCTAAAAACCGAAATAAGACAAGCACCTTTGTCCAAGTGGTTAATTGATTCGGCTTTGGTGCAGGATGTCACAAGTTCGAAACTTGCTTTCGAACGTTTATTTGACATGGGATATGTTGTCCCCATGATTTGTTGTATATAAGGTACCAGTTCAAAAAAAAAACCGAAACAAAGTGAAATAAAATAAAAATATATAATTAAATTTAAAGAAAATATAAAAAGAATTAAGGAAATTGCTTAAAAATAGTAAACTAGTCTAGAAAATTTGAAATTGAATAGAATAAATTTTAGAAAATTCATATGAGCTTGTAATATATATTTAAACATAAATAATAACATAAAATAAAAATATATTCACAAAATAAATATTAAAAATTTAATTTACATATAATTTTTAAATGGAGAAAATAGCAGAAAATAGGAAAACAGCCTTTAAAAATAGGAAATCATCATAGTAAATTTTGGAAAATTCTATTATTATTTTTAAAAATATTTAGAGATGAAAATATAAATAAATTAACATATTGACACATATTAAAATAAATAATAAGAAAGAAAATATGATTTATAAAATTTAAAATAGACAAAATTGCACAATAAAACAAATTATACTAAAAATTGAAATGTACATAACTTTTACATTTTAACTCCGTTTTCAACGAAACGAAAAGTAGTGTTAAAGTTATTATATCTATTTTCATAATAAAAGATAAAATTTATAATTTCAAACTATTAAAAATTTAAACTTAAAAGTCAAAGTTTGACTATTGACCAAAAATTCACATTTTCTGGAAATATTTAATTTAGTCATATTTGGAATTCTAATCCACATCAAAATAAAAGTTTATACTTAAAATAACAAAAATTTATTCTTTTTCATAAATAAAGCTTTTAAATCTAGAAATCAATTTAAAAATAATTTTAAAATACAGGGTTGTTACAGTGTCATATTCCACAAGTGAACAGTTACAGATAATAATATTATAACAATTTAAATAACTAACAGCATCATATTTCAATTGTCGTTTCAATTGAAATCAAATTTAATAAATACAAGAACATTAATCGTGAGTGATTGCTCACCTTTCGAGGCTAGAGAAGATAGACAACACAACAAGCTACGAATTTCAAAGCAACGCTAGATTGGCACGAATTCAACAAAGCTGAGAGATAAGAATTTTGGTGAAAACGAATTAGAACCATCTTGATATAACAAAAAATGATGTAAATAATTCTATTATTTATTATTAAAAATCAATTTACTCATATATCTCAAATTAAAATTTAATTCAACACTTCGAACAAAGTCTCCATATATTTATATCTTTTAAAACCAATTAATGTATACTCATATAGACATTTGCGAAAAAAAATTTATATTATATATACACACATATATATAAAGTTATATAAACTTAAATAGAAAATATACAACGTGATTGTATTACAAGTTTCCAACAATATATATTTTCCGTTTTAAAATATTAGGAATACTACAAACCATAATATATTATAACTAACATATAACTTAAAATATAATTAACAAATATATATATATATATGCAAACGTATATAAGGTATAAATATATACATATGTATACTCAGTGACCCTATCTAACCCAACTGGTAAAATCCAAACTAATATAAATTATTATTTTTTAAAAAAAGAACTTATAAACACTGTCTATATCATACTAAAACAAAATCAATATATATTACTGTAAATATATAAACAGTATAACATATATTCATTGTCGAACCAGATTTTCCAATTTCTATAATATATAAAAATAGATCATATAATTGTTTATATAAAATCAGTATTTACGTAATTATAATATCAATAAACCCATGCTTTATCTGTACAAATCCACTTATATTCTTATACAACATATAACTTTATATATGTGTACCTTATACCCTATAACACTTATATATTTTAAAAACAAAACAGAGAATATAGTGTGTAATATATACATATTTTCTTTCATAAACATACAGCAACGTATATATAAGCATATAAACCAATGTACACAGTATATATTATAATATACCATAGGTATATATAAAAAAATATACTTACGCAAAAGAAGGAGTACACGGTCTAAGTGGCTACGGAGGAGCACGATGGGTGGAAGATCAGGGAGGAGCTGCGGAGTGATGGTTTTGAGAAGCTAATAGAGGGAAAAAAAAAGAAGAAACAGAGAAGAGAAGAAAAGGCCATAGAGAAATATAAGGGAGGAGCTCAATATTTAAAAGCTGGAATAAGAAACGTAAAATTAAATGAGCAAAATCAATGCAAAAGGTATATAAGTTTGATATTCGAATGACGGTCATAAAAGTGGAAATTTGGGTATAGGTAACGGCTGGCTACAATCAAATATTCATGTTTTGATAGATTGCTTTCCTTTAAGCAATAAAGACAGGGAGAGAAAGAATAGATAAAGGCAACAAATCTATCAATCAAAGAAAATGGAAAAGTTTGAACTTGTACGCAAATAAATAGATAGAGAACGATGTAGGTGAGTTGGCTGCTCTGGGTAAAATGCTTAATAATTTTTATGAACCAAATAGGCATGAACAGACTACAACATGCAATTAACTAATTGATTATTTGTAACCGTGCAAGCAAGAAATGAGATAATAATTAAAGGTTTTTTTATTCTTTTTTTTGATTGCCGAAGGAAAGAAGGAAAGGCAGACCAATAGGCTAAGAATCATACCATAATTACCCTAGTGAACAGAGGAAAGAAATTTAAAACAAAAATATAGATAAAGGTTGAGTGAATGGAAACGGTCACCTGCTTGAATCATGTGAAATAATTAAAGGCTTTAAAGCAAATGAAGTGGCTACAGGAAACGAATGATTTCTTCCTATTTTTGAATTAATGTTTACGTAGCCAAATTTTAAGCAAAAAGGAAACGTACAACAAATGATAAATTGAAATGACCGTTGATTCAGCAACGTTATTAAAGCAATTTATTATATTGCTTGGGCTGCACGGTGAAGATTTGGAAGAGATGTGTTTCACAATGCAACCGTTTTTAAGAAATAAATATATTACTTTAAAACAGAAGAACTGACCAAAAATGAATGTAAACGTATACAATTTATATGTTTTGATATTCAAAATAATTATAGGATGGCAACAGTCACCCTAAGATTTAGTTGAGAAATTAAAGCAATAAATCGCTGATTGGACAACACGTTCCATATTTGAAACGTAAAGGAAAAAGATAAGTATGGTATGGAAGGATACGTTATAAAGTCAAAACGAACCGTTTGGAAAAAAAATGATGACAAATAAAACAACTGTGCCTTGAATTTCCCAAAATAAATTATTAGAGCAATTGATGGGTTGATTGGACAGTGTGTTTCAAAACTTCAAGGAAATGAGTAATATATTTGAAAATACTAACATAACCTATATATTCATACCTACTAGAACTCACACAAACATTAATGGACCCTATACCCAAACTAAACTTTCCGTGCATATATGTATATTATGACCAAATTTTTCTTTAAATCAAAAATCCATACTTGCTTTCAAAACTAAATTTCAAAATCACCATTTGATGTATAAACAGAACATAATATTTTTCCTTTTTTTCTTTTTTTATTAACCTTAAATCAAACATTATTAATAATTACACGTAACTCAACATATCCATTAGTTACCAATTTTAGTTCATTTGTTAGAGGTTAACTTATTTGAATTACAATAATACAATTAAACTATTGTTTCCTCTTAAAATTAATTCAATAGATCAATATTTACAATTAACAATTATTATTAAATTCTTTTTTTTAAAATGCACGTGCTGATTTGATTTTTAACAGCTAAGATATGAAATAAAAGAGTGCGTACAATAGGTGCAATAATTAAAACGAACGTATGCCCAAATTAATTAACCAGTAACATAATCTAAATTTATATGTTTTCTTATTTGTTGGCTACTTATATTTAATTATACGTAATCCAAACATTAATTTTTTTTTATTTCAAAATATTATTATTTAAAATTTCTCTAAAATTCAATTAAATACGTTATTAAAAACCGTTTAAAATTTATGGGTTGTTATAGATATTTTTGTTTGGAAACAAGTGTTGTTTTGAAAATTCCAAAAGGAATTTGTTTTGGATAAAACCAAGTGATTTTGAGAATTCCAAAGAAATGGTTTGTTAAACCAAAAGAGCTATATATATATATGATTTCAAAATGATTTGAAATAAATCCGGGTGGTTGAATTCTGGGATATTCATTTGAAGGTATTGTGAAACTGGAAAGAAAATAAGTTTTTGAACTTATAAGTTGAAAATGATGTGAATAGAAAGGAAAATGTGAATTTCAAAATGAAATTAAAAGTTTACTTGTGCAAGTTAAATAATTTGAATCGGTAAAAGTGGATTGAATGAATTGAGATTTAACTTAAGCTAAGAAATAAAATTGGATTTGGATTTGATACAATATCAAATTGAGTTGAATATAAAATTTGAGTTGTAAAATGATTATATAACTATAAGTTATAAGTTTGAATGGAATCAACTCAAGTATAGAATTTATATAATTGTGAAAAAAAAGTTGTGTAACTTATAAATTGGAAAAGTGAAATGGTAAAACCAAAATGGAAGTGAACCAATTAGATAAATTAATCAGTAGAACTTGAGTTAAATGGAACTGGATTTGATTGGTAGTGAATTAGAAAAGTGGATATGAACTCAAGAATAAAAAGAATTCTACTTAAGCGTAAAATGTAAGGAAATGTGTTTGAAATATTGGCTAATAAAAATTAAAACCTAGACTTAAGTCGTAAGTAATAATAATTAGAAGTGCTAGTATGAAATGTTTATACTAAATCTCAAGTAAAGATGAGATGAAATAGGTAAATCGAATCAGATTTGAATTCTAATGAAATGATGAATGAATATGGAATTTGAGTTATAAATAAATTCAATTTAAGTGTAAAAAAGTTGAATATGATTTTGGGATATTATTCAAATGAAATTAAGTATGAAATTAAGTTTTGAAGTGGAAATGAATATAAGTGACGTATAAAAGGTTATAATACACCTTAATATTAACTTTATTAAAGTGATTCATAAATAAATTGACATGGAATGAAACCCCGTTAATATAAAATGAAGTGAACAAGATTTTGTGAATAAATGAAATGTGAATCCATATAAATGGATAAATTGATTCATAAGCAAATTAAATTGGCTTATAAACTGAAGTGGGGATTTTATGAAATGGATATCACCGAATTTGCACGGAAAAATTTGTCGTTTGAAGTAAACGGGAGAATTTTTTTTTCGTGATTCAATGGAAAGTGAATTAATTGATTTAGAATCAATTTGAAATGGATATGAATATAATGTGTGCAAATATGTATTGAATTCAAATAAAATTGCTTGTGGATTATTAGAAATCGAATAAAAGGTATATAAATCGATTGAAAGTGGGTAATTTCATGCTAGAACCTTGTAATTGCTTATAAATGCATATAGAACATGTTTGGTTTATGCAAATTATGTGTTTAACTAGTTAAATAAATGGAATGTTGTTAAATTTCATGTTTTTGGTACTTATGGGTTTTATTTGAGTAAGTACAGGTAAAAGAAGACTATTTGGCTTGATTTTGATTGCACAATTGCATATAAATTAAGCGAACTCGCTTAATAACGCTAAAATAAGGTACGATTACGAATTTAGCGGGCAAAAAATAAAAATATTGATATATATTGCGTTTTCCGACCATGAGAGTCGATGTATATCTTTTTATCATAATTGTGATATAGCAAAAGGCTCTCCGTATAAGGGAGACTTTGTCAAAAAAATTCGGAAATTTAGGGTGTTAGAAAAATTTTGGAAATTTTTGGGAAAATATTTGTTAACTAAAAATTTGATTTCGAATTGTAATTGAAATAAAGGGTTTTGATTTAGGAATGGAACCAATTGTTCTTGAATGGAACTAAAGGATTTAGAAAAAGTAAAATATCGAAGTTTAACTAAGTGAGTTTTGAAAAGTATATGGGTTTGGAGCATTTTTCTACCTTGGCAATTTCGGGGACGAAATTCTTTTAAGGGGGAGGAATGTAACGACCTAGATTTTTCGGTCGTTTGAATTAGAATATTTAATTGATTTTAAATATTGAAAAGTTGAATTTATAAGTTAAATGATTTAACTTCAAATATAATAGTTATTTGAATAACGGAATTGGTTAAATAATTGAATATGGAATCTAATGTGAATAAATACGATTTCTAATGTGGATTTAAATTCTATTTGAATTAGAATAGAATTAGTAAACTTTTAAAATTGAATTAAAAGTCAATTCACAGAAATTGGAAATTTTAATATTTAATCAGACGAGTAAAATAGCCATTCGGGACACTGTCTCAGAATTGGACGAAACCAGTTTCATTGGATCCGTAATAGTGGGTTATTATAAGATTCCAAATTTCATGTCAATTGGACTTACGGTTGGGCGCGCAAAGCTGAAATGCATAGAAATTTATTTAAGTAATTTTAATTAAAATAATTTGATTCGAAAATCTACCTTCCAAATATGATGGAATTGGCCTATGATATTTATTCCATTATGTTCGGAATAGGGGTAAAACATTATAGATTCCAGGCGGCACGCTTCGTTTGGAGTTCGAAATATTTTCGGATGAATAGTGCGTGAAATTTTTTTTCTATAAATGTAACGACCCGTATTTTTACGGATCGACAAGTTCGACAAAATCTGGGATTTTAGAATTTTTGAACCATTTCAGATGTTAGGCGAAAATGGCTAAGTCCTGAGTCGTGAACGACTTAGTGTAAGTCGTAAGTCGTATACGACTTAGGGGATAGGAGCGACTCAGGGATTTGGCTAGTTAAGGGTGTAAGGATAAGTCGTTTGAACGACTTAAGGGGTAGGCGCGACTTAAGGACTGGGCGAGATAAGGCTTAAGTTGTAACAGTTAAGTCGTGACCGAGTTAAGGTGATGAGTCGTATCTCAGTTATCTGATGAGTCGTACCCAGTTATCTGATGAGTCGTACCCAGTTATCTGATGAGTCGTACCCAAGTTATCTGATGATTCGTACCCAAGTTATCTGATGAGTCGTATCCCAGTTATTTGATAAGTCGTAGAATGGGTTATCTCGTCTAACCAGTTAAGTCGTGGACGAGTTAAGGGATGAGTCTTAAGCTGTTGAGTCGCGTGTAGGTGATAACTCGCGCAAGTGGATGAGTCGTAGCCTTTGTGATAAGTCGTATACGAGTTAGTAGTTGAGTCGTCTAACCAAGTAAGGCGTGCGCATTTAAGTCGTAGACAGGGGGTCTGGTGAGTCGTAGGCGCATGCTATAAGTCGGAGACGACTTAGGAGATAGCTGTTTTGTCGTGAGACATAGGCAGAAGTGTGTTGAGTCGTTGAAGCCAGAAGTTAAGTCGTAGGGTGTTGAGTCGTAAGTCGTAGACGACTCATGAAGGCGGACGAGTTACGACTTAGGATATTTTCTGCTATAAATAGGAGAGCTTCTCTTCATTTTTGGGATCTGGATTTTGAAGCGACGAAGTGCTGCCATTTTGAGAACTCGACTTCTACACTTCTTCACTTCTTTTCTCCACTCTAATCTAGTGATTCCTTTCATCCAAATCGAAGATCAAGATTGAAGATTCGAGAGCTAAAGTTGAAGATCTTCATCTTTTCAAGTGAGATTTCTTCGTTTGAAACGGATTCGTGATAGATCAAGCTTGATCCTTCGCTGTCCAGATCTAAAGCGTGTTGATTTGAGGTTGTTTTGGTGATTTGGTGAGTGGTGATTATCTCTCACACGGATCCAAAGTAGTATATCGGATTGTTGGCTCGATTTGGTGTTAAAATAGTGATTTCCATGCATTTTCTTCATCCTAAGTGTAGATCCATATAGATCCATTGTTCATGATGATGTTACATCCATTTTATCATATGTTAACCTATGCAAGTTCATTCATCAAGTTTGTAGAGATATAATCCATGTTTTCATGCTTATTGGACTTTCAACTCTTTAATTACGAAAATGCCATTATTGTTATAATTGTCTACTTAGATCATATTTGAATGCTTGATTGCTTGGATTGATGTTTGATTTGATTGCTTGTTATAAACTTGATGATTGATGATTAGATTTAGATCGAAGATGATTCAAAAGCTAAGGGAAAGGCTCTTGAATTGGGAAAGCTGCTCGTGGCATATGTAGCGGGATGATGAAGCTCTTATGCATAGATTTGATGATGTGAAGTTGAGATGAGGCTTTGCAAGGATGTAATGAAGCGAGGCATCATATGATGAAGACTTGGTCTAATCCAGACGGGATCATTCCAAGCATGTTGATAACTCGGTGATATGATTCGAGTTGAGGATAATGAATGGATATGAGAATAGTCGTCGAGGAGGATGACTAGTAGGCTTGGATAGCATCGTTGTTGAAGGTTCTAGCATGCTCTAAGCAAGAGTACGTTTGGGCAGATTCGATAGTCCCAACGGCCAACTGTTGATGGTCGAGTACTCTGGGCAGATTCGATAGTCCTAGGCACGGGCTGCGACGACGTGCGGGAGTTATGTCTAGAACCGGGGTTTCCATTAGCCCTTGACGGACGGCTGAAAGAATGTGCCGGTCATTCAATTAACGGTGATATCGAAGCAATGATAACAGTGATAGCCAGAGTCATGGATGTTTGGTTGTATCGTCATTCGGACTCAAGAGCGGTATTTTCTGGGTGCTTATCTGATTTAGGCCTTGGTACTTGGAAAACATCGCCCTTGACTCGAGTGATAGTAGCTTTACTTTAAATTGTATGCTCTGCTATGTTTGCTTCTGCTTAGTGTGTGTCTGGGGGCTATCACTATAGAATGAGGTTGGAGTGGGAGGGTTGTATTCCTATTCCTTTTCCTTTATGCTCTTTTGGTATGTTGTTAGTTAATTTACTGCTCACTAAGACTGTTGTCTGACTCAAGGCTTTATGTTTTTAATTCTTATTGCCTTGGGCTATTCGTCCATTTTTGGGATGGGCAGACTAGGTAACAGGTGACAGGTGCTGTTCTCTTCTCACGATGCTGATATCGAAGACGAGCTGGAGGGTTGCATATTATCTTCTTATTATATGTACTGGATGTTCCGCTGATTTGTATTCTCTGAGAGATATGTAGTGAGGCTTGATGTATTGACTATTTGGATGCTTGTATTCAACTATTATGGAGTTTTATATGATGGCATTTTGTTCTGTAAAGCTTCACTATACATATGTTCTATTGTATTTTGTCCATGCGCTGTGAGCAATACGATAGATTCTGTTGTTTTTAATTTACCTTTACAATCGTCCATGGTCGCCTAGCACACTTTACAGCGCACTTTCTCTAGATTCGGTGCAGGGGTCATGGGTGGTCGTCACATTTGGTATCAGAGCCTTGGTTAACCGATTTTACCCAACGCTCGCTGAAGTAACCACGTATGAGAGACGTAATTGTATTTTGATGGATGAATACTATATATAATATAGTAGCTTTGTAGAGTTGAGTCCTTTATGCAGTTGTTTCTCTAGATGTTCTAATCATTCCTTTTTATAGATATTGAGAATGAGTCGAAGAGGGAGACCAGCTGCTAGGGAAGGCCATGCTACTGAAGAGACTGCTAATTATGCAGCCATGTTCGAAGCTATGATGACTTCGATCATGAGAAGGATACCAGTTCCGGGGGCAGCAGTTGATGTTGGAGTTCAAGTCCAAACTCCAAAACCAGTGGATTTTGCTAAGTTGTGCAAGGACTATACTGCTCTTGGAGGGAAGGTTTTCTTAGGAACAGAATCAACTATTGAGGTCCAGAGGTGGATAGATGCTTGTAGAAGGATCTTTGGTGATTTGGAAATTGATGATGCAACTAAGAAGAAGTTGGCGTCAAGGCAGCTTCAAGGGAGAGCTTCTGATTGGTGGAACTCTATTACCATCGATACTCCGGAGGAAGAGATTACTTGGGAGCAATTCCAAGTTAGGTTTGAAGCTAAGTTCATTTCTACAGCTCAGAAGTCTGTTCTGTTCAAGAAGTTTGTGGAGCTCAAGCAAGGAGGGAGATCTGTTCTTGAGTATGTTTCTGAGTTTGAAGCTTTGTCCAAGTATGCTCGGTCATATATTGAATCTGCTTATCAGAAGAATGAGAAGTTTGTGACCGGCTTGGATAGTTATCTTGGGAGGCAGTTGGTGGATCATTTGGATGATTCATTTGAGAAGCTGGTGGAGAAAGCTCTCAGGCATGAGAGTCTGTTTCCTAAAGATGGATCTGTTGTTGCTGTGACCAGGGAAGAGTCTAAACCCCAACAGGGTGGAAATAAGAAGAGGAAGCAGCAGCAGCAGAAGGGTAAGGATGGTCAGAAGAAGCCGAAAGGCGAGGTGACTTGCTACAACTGTCAGCAGAAGGGCCATTTCTCGAAGGATTGTAAGAATCCTAAGGTGCCGATGAAGTGTCACAACTGTGACAAGCCGGGGCATTTCAGGAAGAATTGTCCAGAGCCGAGGAGGGACAAGCAGATTGTGCAAGCTTATGCTTTGGGAGCTGTTCCGTCGTCTTCGAAAGCTCCTACTGCTGAAGAGAAGGGAAAGAGTGTGGTGGTTCAAGGTACTCTTTTCCTATGTGGTATTCCAGTTAGAGTTTTGTTTGATACTGGAGCATCGCATTCGTTTGTTTGTAATGAACTCGTAGGCCGGTTAGATTTGAAGCCGGATATCGTTGATAGGCCATTGGTTGTGACTAATCCAGTTGGGGGTTCGTCTTGTTTGTGTATGTTATGCCGTGGTCTAGTTGTATCGAGTCATGGTTGCTCTTTTGTTTGTGATTGCTTTGTTCTGAACTTTGCGGGGTTCGGAATTATCTTGGGTATGGACTGGCTTAGGAAGTATGCGGCAAAGGTTGATTGCGAAAGGCTGGAAGTGACAGTCGAGAATGTGGAGGGGCGAAAGGTTGTGATACGATATAAGCATGAGGAAGGCGTCTTCATGAGCTTCATGTATTCGCTGGTTGTTCCACGGGATGGACTGTCATCAGTGCCAATCGCTAATGGATTCGAGGATGTCTTTGACGAAGTCAAAGGGTTGCCGCCGCATAGAGAGATCGAGTTTCGTATAGATTTAGTTGAAGGAGCCAGACCTGTTGTGATGCCTCTTAGGCGGATGGCGCCTAGGGAACAGCAGGAGTTGAGAGTGCAAGTTGATGACCTTTTACAGAAAGGATTCATTCGGCGTAGTGTGTCCGAGTGGGGTGCACCAGTTGTGTTTGCAACCAAGGTAGATGGGTCGTTGAGATTGTGTGTGGATTATCGTGAGCTGAATAAGGTGACTAAGAAGAACAAATATCCATTGCCGAGAATAGATGACTTGTTTGATCAGCTTCACGAAGCCAAGGTGTTTTCTCAGATGGATTTGGCAACGGGATTTCACCAGTTGAGAGTGGCTAAGGATAGTGTGCCGAAGACTGCTTTTAGGACACCATCCGGTTTCTTTGAGTGGCTGGTAATGCCGTTTGGATTGACTAACGCGCCAGCATATTTTGTGGATCTTATGAATAGAGTGTTCAGAGATCAGTTGAATAAGTTCGTACTTGTGTTCGTGGATGATATTCTGATTTATTCCAGAATGGAAGAGGAGCACAAGATGCACTTGCGTATGGTTTTGGAAATCTTGCGGAAACATCAGCTGAAGGCTAAGTTTTCGAAGTGTCACTTCTAAAAGAGTGAAGTGAGGTTCTTAGGCCATGTGATTTCTGGGAATGGAATAGCGGTTGATCCCGCTAAGGTGGCAGCAATCCAGGATTGGGTTAGACCTAAGAATGCATCAGATGTGAGAAGTTTTCTTGGATTAGCAGGATATTATCGACGGTTTATCAAAGACTTCTCCAAGATAGCTGCACCGTTAACAGGATCGACGAAAAAGAACCAAGTGTTCAGTTGGGATGCTAAGTGTGAGCAAGCTTTCGGAATCCTGAAAGAGAGATTGATGAGTGCTCCTGTTTTAACTATTCCTAGTGGGAATGATGAGATGGTGGTTTACACCGACGCATGTGGTACTGGACTTGGAGCAGTGCTGATGCAGAGGGATAAAGTTGTTGCGTATGCCAGTCGACAACTGAAGCCGCATGAAAGGAATTACCCAACTCATGATTTGGAATTAGCGGCGATTGTATTTGCTCTGAAGATGTGGAGGCATTATCTGTTGGGAGTTCGATTCGAGTTGTTTACGGATCACAAGTCGTTGAAGTATCTTTTCTCCCAAAAGGATTTGAATCTTCGGCAGCAACATTGGCTAGAGCTTTTGGCATCATATGATTTTGGTATATCTTATACTCCGGGAAAAGGTAACGCAGTGGCAGATGCGTTAAGTCGAAGACATGCAGGATTGGGGGCCATGCTTTCTGAATGGAAGAATCTCGAGTATTTAGCTGGATTTGACTTCAGGCCTAGATGTGAATTGGAACCTGAGATGTTGGCAAACTTATCGATAAGACCTTCTCTTGTGGAAAGGATTGGTGAGAGCCAAAAGCGAGATGATAAGCTTGTCAAGATTATCCGTGAATTGGAATCTGGATTGGATCCAGAAAAGGATAAAGGATTCAAGGTCGATCGAGAGGGTTGGCTTCGGAAGCAAGGACGACTAGTTGTTCCCGATATAGATGAATTGAGGAGTGAAGTTCTGAAGGAAAGTCATCACTCGAAGCTGACAATTCATCCAGGTGGAAATAAGATGTATCGGGATATGAAGAGAACCTACTACTGGGAAGGTATGAAGAAGGATGTTGGAAATTTTATTTCCAAGTGTATGAACTACCAGTTGGTGAAGGCCGAACAGAAAAAGCCAAGCGGATTGCTTCAACCATTAGAAGTTCCTACATGGAAGTGGGAGCAGATATCGATGGATTTTATTGATGGACTACCCAGAACAAGAACGGGAAATGAAGGGATTTGGGTCATTGTAGATCGTTTGACTAAGAGTGCACGATTCATTCCTGTTCGATCGACTAGGACTGCATCAAAGTCGGCTGAGTTGTATGTTAAGTGGATAGTTCGATTCCATGGTATTCCGAAGAGTATAGTGAGCGATCGAGACCCATTGTTCACTAGTGGATTCTGGAAGAGCTTCCAGGAAGTCTTGGGAACCGAGTTGTGTTTGAGTACAGCTTATCACCCCCAAACGGATGGTCAGACCGAGAGAGTCAACCGAGTTTTGGAAGATCTTCTTAGAGCTTGTGTTTTGGATTTCGGAGGATCATGGGAAGATCACCTTCATTTGGTGGAGTTTGCATACAACAACAGTTACCAGTCAAGTATTGGTATGGTACCGTATGAGGCATTGTATGGAAGACCGTGTAACTCTCCGACATGTTGGTTGGAAACTGGAGAAAAGTTGATGCTTGGACCAGAGATGATTCGTCAGACTTCAGATTGTATAGAGATCATTCGGCAACGAATGAAGGCAGCCCAAGACCGTCAGAAGAGTTATGCTGATAAGCGTCGAAAGGATTTGGAATTCGACGCAGGAGATATGGTTTTTGTGAAGATTTCTCCACTGAAGAATGTTATTCGATTCGGGAGGAAAGGAAAATTGACTCCGAGATTTTTCGGACCATTCCCGATCATCGAGCGAATTGGAAAGCTCGCCTACAGATTGGAGTTGCCAGAGAAGATGTCGGGTGTGCACAATGTTTTTCATGTATCATATCTACGGAAGTATGTGCACGACTCGGATACGGTGGTTTCTACTGATAGCTATGAATATTTCGAAGTTAATCCAGTCAATAGAAGACCTCGTAAGCCGCTTCGTGTTGTTGAAACCGACACGAAACAGCTTAGGAGGAAGGTAGTTAAGTTGCTCAAGATACAATGGAGTGATGATGATAACGACTGTACGTGGGAGGTGGAAGAGAGGATGAAAGCAGCTCATCCCGAACTCTTCAAGGTATGGCCCTAAGGTGTCGTATCATCTAACGACATTATAACTTGTTCTAAGTCTTAGAATTCTGTACGCTAAGCTAGAATTGGATGCAAGGTTTGCTGGTTGTTATGGTTGGTAGGCGTACAGAATAGTCTTTGATTGCTTTGTTTGTTTGGAATTTCGGGGGCGAAATTCCTAAGGGGGAGAGAATGTAACGACCCGTATTTTTACGGATCGACAAGTTCGACAAAATCTGGGATTTTAGAATTTTTGAACCATTTCAGATTTTAGGCGAAAATGGCTAAGTCCTGAGTCGTGAACGACTTAGTGTAAGTCGTAAGTCGTATACGACTTAGGGGATAGGAGCGACTCAGGGATTTGGCTAGTTAAGGGTGTAAGGATAAGTCGTTTGAACGACTTAAGGGGTAGGCGCGACTTAAGGACTGGGCGAGATAAGGCTTAAGTTGTAACAGTTAAGTCGTGACCGAGTTAAGGTGATGTGTCGTATCTCAGTTATCTGATGAGTCGTACCCAGTTATCTGATGAGTCGTACCCAGTTATCTGATGAGTCATACCCAAGTTATCTGATGAGTCGTACCCAAGTTATCTGATGAGTCGTATCCCAGTTATTTGATAAGTCGTAGAATGGGTTATCTCGTCTAACCAGTTAAGTCGTGGACGAGTTAAGGGATGAGTCGTAAGCTGTTGAGTCGCGCGTAGGTGATAACTCGTGCAAGTGGATGAGTCGTAGCCTTTGTGATAAGTCGTATACGAGTTAGTAGTTGAGTCGTCTAACCAAGTAAGGCGTGCGCATTTAAGTCGTAGACAGGGGGTCTGGTGAGTCGTAGGCGCATGCTATAAGTCGGAGATGACTTAGGAGATAGCTGTTTTGTCGTGAGTCATAGGCAGAAGTGTGTTGAGTCGTTGAAGCCAGAAGTTAAGTCGTAGGGTGTTGAGTCGTAAGTCGTAGACGACTCATGAAGGCGGACGAGTTACGACTTAGGATATTTTTTGCTATAAATAGGAGAGCTTCTCTTCATTTTTGGGATCCGGATTTTGAAGCGACGAAGTGCTGCCATTTTGAGAACTCGACTTCTACACTTCTTCACTTCTTTTCTCCACTCTAATCTAGTGATTCCTTTCATCCAAATCGAAGATCAAGATTGAAGATTCGAGAGCTAAAGTTGAAGATCTTCATCTTTTCAAGTGAGATTTCTTCGTTTGAAACGGATTCGTGATAGATCAAGCTTGATCCTTCGCTGTCCAGATCTGAAGCATGTTGATTTGAGGTTGTTTTGGTGATTTGGTGAGTGGTGATTATCTCTCACATGGATCCAAAGGAGTATATCGGATTGTTGGCTCGATTTGGTGTTAAAATAGTGATTTCCATGCATTTTCTTCATCCTAAGTGTAGATCCATATAGATCCATTGTTCATGATGATGTTACATCCATTTTATCATATGTTAACCTATGCAAGTTCATTCATCAAGTTTGTAGAGATATAATCCATGTTTTCATGCTTATTGGACTTTCAACTCTTTAATTACGAAAATGCCATTATTGTTATAATTGTCTACTTAGATCATATTTGAATGCTTGATTGCTTGGATTGATGTTTGATTTGATTGCTTGTTATAAACTTGATGATTGATGATTAGATTTAGATCGAAGATGATTCAAAAGCTAAGGGAAAGGCTCTTGAATTGGGAAAGCTACTCATGGCATATGTAGCGGGATGATGAAGCTCTTATGCATAGATTTGATGATGTGAAGTTGAGATGAGGCTTTGCAAGGATGTAATGAAGCGAGGCATCATATGATGAAGACTTGGTCTAATCCAGACGGGATCATTCCAAGCATGTTGATAACTCGGTGATATGATTCGAGTTGAGGATAATGAATGGATATGAGAATAGTCATCGAGGAGGATGACTAGGAGGCTTGTATAGCATCGTTGTTGAAGGTTCTAGCATGCTCTAAGCAAGAGTACGTTTGGGCAGATTCGATAGTCCCAACGGCCAACTGTTGATGGTCGAGTACTCTAGGCAGATTCGATAGTCCTAGGCACGGGCTGCGACGACGTGCGGGAGTTATGTCTAGAACCGGGGTTTCCATTAGCCCTTGACGGACGGCTGAAAGAATGTGCCGGTCATTCAATTAACGGTGATATCGAAGCAATGATAACAGTGATAGCCAGAGTCATGGATGTTTGGTTGTATCGTCATTCGGACTCAAGAGCGGTATTTTCTGGGTGCTTATCTGATTTAGGCCTTGGTACTTGGAAAACATCGCCCTTGACTCGAGTGATAGTAGCTTTACTTTAAATTATATGCTCTGCTATGTTTGCTTCTGCTTAGTGTGTGTCTGGGGGCTATCACTGTAGAATGAGGTTGGAGTGGGAGGGTTGTATTCCTATTCCTTTTCCTTTATGCTCTTTTGGTATGTTGTTAGTTAATTTACTGCTCACTAAGACTGTTGTCTGACTCAAGGCTTTATGTTTTTAATTCTTATTGCCTTGGGCTGTTCGTCCATTTTTGGGACGGGCAGACTAGGTAACAGGTGACAGGTGCTGTTCTCTTCTCACGATGCTGATATCGAAGACGAGCTGGAGGGTTGCATATTATCTTCTTATTATATGTACTGGATGTTCCGCTGATTTGTATTCTCTGAGAGATATGTAGTGAGGCTTGATGTATTGACTATTTGGATGCTTGTATTCAACTATTATGGAGTTTTATATGATGGCATTTTGTTCTGTAAAGCTTCACTATACATATGTTCTATTGTATTTTGTCCATGCGTTGTGAGCAATACGATAGATTCTGTGGTTTTTAATTTACCTTGACAATCGTCCATGGTCGCCTGGCACACTTTACAGCGCACTTTCTCTAGATTCGGTGCAGGGGTCATGGGTGGTCGTCACAATAAAAGCCCCTCATTTTTTTCCTTTGTTCACAAACCCTAGGGTTTCAAGCAAGCCGCCACCCAATATTTCCATGGCCGAAAATGGCTAACCTTCATTCCCTCCGATCTCCTCATCCATCCACTTTCATCAAAAACCCTCAACTACAATATCGTATAGCTCGATGAGAGCTACAAATCCAACGGTCAAGATTGACGATGGTGGCTGTGATTCGCCAGAATTGGCTCATGAAGGTCATGCGTTTCGTGGTTAATTGGGGGTGATCGGAGGCGCCGATTTCCACTGGACTTCGGCCGTAGGAGGAGCATGGGGCGGCACACGGTTTGATGGAAGTTAATCGTCGAATAGATAAGTAGGGAAGGAGCGTCGATCGAAAGTTAAATGGCGGCAATGGGTTTTCTCTACATGCGTTCGATCCCGGTATACACGTGAGGGAAGAAGGAAATTCATGGCATAGATTTGCAGATCTGAAATCAACGGCTGAGATTGGTTCTAGGTTATTCTTAAATTAATTTGTAAATTAAATTATAATTTAATTAATGTAAACTCTAAAAATGTATAACTTCTTTATATGAGGTCGAAATCAGATGAAATGAATTGCGTTGGGTTCGTATTATCGAGCACTACATTTTAGAGCTGGTTTGGATGGATTTGGAGTGTAACGACCCGCTATTTTGGACCATTCGCGTCCATTATAAGTGTATAGGTAGCCACTCATGCCGGAGTTAAATTGCTCAAAATACCGCGTTGTTAATTTAATTTGGCAAAACTGAACATATACAGTAAATAAATAATCACAGATCACAGACATAAAGTAATAAGTGCAGCGGAAATAAAAGAGATAGTAGTTCATGAAGCTACTATATGAATATATAAAATACATTAGAGTTTACAACAGAAGAGTCATACGATACATCAGAGTTAAACCAGATACAACGGTAGAATAATATGATACATCAGATACAAATCAGAATACATCACTGGAATCATCGAATATCTGAAAGCTGGATAGATAGCTGGATCTCCAAGCGAAGCTCCAACTCCAAAGGTGAGTCTCGAAAGCTGAACCACTCAGTCTGACCCGAGCGTAAAGCAAAAACACAAGACACTCGAGTCAGGATTAACATTCTTATATTAATAAATCCAACTCAAGTGAAATAGCAATTGAAATACAAGTAACTCAAAGGATGTTTGGAATAACCATCCTTTAAGGATCCGTCAAACTATCTACTATGTAGTAATGTACGATAAGTAGATAATGTCTATCAGTAATATAAAGATATCAAAATAGCGTTAAGTCATGGCCCATTCCACCCTTAACACATTTTTATTCCCAAAAGCATATACAAGACCGTAGTTTCCCCAAAACCGGAAGTCACCAGAGGGCAATCCATATACTAAAGGTACAAATCAAAATCGTAGTGGTCGCGAATAGGATAATCAGTATGACAAGGTACATGAGGCGATACCAACTAGGATACTAGTAGTTGCCTGATCCGGACTGATGTTGGGCATAGTAGCTACTACCCCAACACCGCGAAACAACACTCCCAAATCGAGGGGTGCACCCAAATCGAATCACAAAAGTAATAGATATGGTATAGAAGAAGTGTGTCCGCTAGAGATGGCGATCCTCAATGGCCCGGCGCGGCTCCTGTTTTAGTCATGTCAAGGGTCATCCAAAATCGTTCTCTTTCTTCAGTCAACGCGTTCATCAAAACCATCCACTTAATTCTGGATCAACACTCCGCGTATAGTTATTAAAGTGGTTTCGGTTCAGATAGAGAGTATATCCATTACCGATCCCGGTCTCTTTAATAACTTTCGTAATTATTACACCGATTGGTCGTTTATATATTTCAAAAACCAAATCAATTTCAATTTCAAATAGAATTCGTAAATCAACATTTCATTTGTCTTTCTAAAACAATTTCCAAATTTTCGTTTCAAAACTTCCAAATTCACAATTTCAAAATCTTATAATTCAATTTCAATTTCATATTATTAAAACAATTCAAATATTGATTCAAGTTCGTAAATAAGTTTCATTCCGAAATCATTTAAATTAATTTGATTTAATATTTAAATCAATTTAAATTCATTTATCGATTTCATTCAATATTCATTAAGTAAATTTGCCATTCAAAATAATTTCTATTAAATTTCCAATTCATTAAATCAATTCTTAAGTTCAACTTCAATAAATCAAAATTTACAATTTTGAATTAAACTAAATTCGTCAAATCAATTCTTTCAATTACAAGTCTTACATTAATTCCAAAAATATCACATTTTCATTTCTTGTTAAATAAATTCCATTTCACTTATTTACTTTCTTAAATAATTTTCCAAAACTTACTTAATCAAGAAAACTCAATTTCAATTATTTACGAAGTAAAGTTCACTTATTCAAAAGTTCAATTTTACTTATTAAAGAGTTCAATTCAATTTAATCATTAAATAATCCAATCTTATTTAATTATTAAATAATTCAAAACTTAATTATTAAATAGTTTCAAAGTTAATAATTTCAAACTTAATTATAATTTCAAACTTAATTATTAAATCATTTCAAAGTTTAATAATTTCAAACTTAATTATAATTTCAAACTTAATTCGATAACTTCTCAAATTAAACCACATTCTTTCATCAATTACATTGTTAATATTTTGTTTCAGATTATTATATATTAACATTTTCCTTTTATTAAAATTCAAATTTCAACTTCATTTCAAAACCATATTATTTATTCAGATAAAATCTTCAATTTATTTTCAAATCAAATTTTTGACCAATCGAGTTTTATTTAATTTCCTATCCTAGGTCAAGTTCAATTTGGGTATTTATCATTTCAACCCGATTCCAATTCAAATAAAAAAAAATCAAAACATACAAATGGAACTTGCAGTGTGATAACTGGGATGGTGTCAAAGTAAATAAACAAGCAATAACGACAATCAATACAATCCAATAATCAATTCAAATAATCCCGAAATAACAGTATTAATTCGCATTGTTATTTGTACGAATTAATATAATTATTTCTAGAATCTACACTATCATTTCATGTAGATTAAAGATTATTACATCACGGTTTTTCACTTGTCATCTATTACGATTACATACATCATCGGTTTAAACAACATACAATTCAATGGTTCAAGGTATAGTTAACACTATTCTACGTGTCAATTTATTTAACATTTAAAGGGGTCATACTATACAAATGTCAGTTAATCAAATTTAACATTTAATTATCCTATATCAAGTTCAATTTCATACTGTTTATCATTTTAACATCAACAATTTAACGTCGAATATAAACATCAACAATCAATCAATTATCAGCCAAACTGTATTATCATCGCATAAATAATTAACAGATAATGGTGTCAGATGTCACAGGTGAACTGATACAGGTAATAGCATATATAACAGTGTAATTAACTAACAGTTGCATATTTCAATTGTCGTTTCAATTGAAATCAAATCTAATAAATAAAAGAACGTTAATCGTGAGTGAGTGCTCACCTTTCGAGGCTAGAGAGAACAGGAGATGACACGGTACGCACAGAGAAACAAACACTGATATTGAGTTACGAATCCAAGCACGAATTTGATGATCAAAGCTGAGAATAAGGAATAGACGAAATCAAATCAGAATTGGGTCGATGAAGAAAATTGGTGTAAGTGGATTTATAAATAACTATATATATCAAGTCAGATTTTAAATTCAAGCATATATTAAATGAAATATATATGCATTTCAAAATCACTATTTTTAAATTGAAGTACATATAATATACTTAACCAAACCTAAATATAAGTAGACTAATATTTTATACCTACGATCCATCCTAAAAAAAAAATTTTTTTTTAAACATATACGTACAAACAACGAGGCTGTTAATATATTATACTGTATACTTATAAAAGCGGACATAGTAAAAACCCATACCACTATATACCTGCATATATCTAACCAGATCAGACAAACTTTACACTTTAAAATTTATTTTCAGTTTAAATCTATATCTTATAATAAAGTAAACATACTCTCACGTAAACAATCTTACACATATCATACATTTAACCCATAGTAATATTATAAACCAGCCTGTATATATTTTATAAAGATCTAACAGTAAAACACTATAAGATTTATAACTTTATGTAAACAAACATATATGTTCTTTGACTGCGCAATATAAATTATATATTCATTTCAAAACAATAAATAACACTAAGAATCAAAATATGTACCAACTAAAATATATATATGTGTGTGTTTTAGAAAAGAAGGTCATGAGTACAGCTCTTAACAACAGGTACAGGTTGAAACCTATATGTATAATACCCTTTCCTACTAGAAATCCAAGAGTGGAGACCATAGGCAGCAACTTCAAAATGTAATATTTATATAAAATACTCTTTCCTAGATGAAAAATGTAACAGCTGTTATAATCTTTATAAACTATAAAACTGTAAAAAGATCGTAAAATCATATGTAAAGCTATACATACTATGCTATTAAACATACAACAAATAAACAGAGAATCAAAAAAAAAAATCTTATCATTTAAACCAAGATAAAATCAATATTTTTCAATCTATAAATATATACATAAATCTGCAAATAAGAGAAACACTCATATATTTATATATACACCAGGCGGTCCATATATCCCAGACAAAAACATATCCCAGGACAATATATATCACGGCCAAATATACTAACCATCATACCGGAGGAAACAAAGTCAGAGCATGCAAACGTGGCACGAATTTCGTCATCAAGCAAGGATGAAGGCTGCGGAAGAAAACATGTTGCTCGGGTTGCTTTGTAGCGTTCGGCAGGGTGCTACAGTCAGGTCAGAGGAGAAGGGAGTGGAACGCACGGCGAGGTGTGGAGTACGACAGATGTTGCTGTGGGTTTTAGAATGGTGGAAGGCGCTTTGAATCGCAGACGGGGTGGGAGGGAGGCGACTGGGCTGTTTCGGGCTGAAGCCATGGCGAGCTCATGTTATGGTCTAGGAAAGCGGAGCTAATGGCTAAGGTCTTGAAGGTTTGATTAAGTGGGATGTGGGTGGATTGCGTGGCTGACGCGGGTAGGCCGGGAGTTTGTGGTGCGTGCATGGCCGTGGCAGTGGAGGGGACAAAGCAAGTGGTAGGCTACTGGCTCTTGGTGTGCTCGCATGGAGGTGGTGGGATTTGATTGGTGACGAGGGAAAGTGGTTGAGGCCGAGCAGATTCAAGGCTTCATAGAACGTAAGGAAATATTTTTTTTTTGCAGAGAAGAGGAGAACAAATGAAATGTGTTTCCAAATGCAAAGATAAATACTATTTTACTAATTTTCTCATAAGAGTACAACTGGGACAACGAAGAGACAGCACATAGATGAGGTGTTAGAATATACTTATAGTATATATGCCTGTTAACAGAAAAATGGGAAGAGCAGGAGACTTGAAAATTAACTAATATTATTTCAACAGATGGGAAATGAAATGAAGTATAACGGTTGGGCTTTGATTCTGCTGACCATTTATGGCAATTTATTTTGTTACAGTCTGTACGTTTCAAAATTCGAAAAGACATGGGAAGTAACGGTTGAAATTTGCGGTACCGATATGACGCATCGTTTTATCGTTTCTATCGCGAACCGAACCTCAAAATACAGAAATAAATATACTGTGGTGAACAGCACGACGAGACGATCAAAACGGTATATTGATATCAGTGGTATGATCAAATTATAAAAATTCGAAATTTCTATTAGCGGAAAGTGCAAGAAAAACGCTGAAGAATAAGACCGACGGAGCCAAAGATGTCCGAATTTGGAAAAACGACAAACTGACATCTTGCTCAGAAGATGGTTTAGAATTTTTCTATGTAAAAATATTTTGGTTTTGAAAACGTTTTATTTTCAACGCTTTTTAACTGATTAAATTGAAGTGAATTTACGCGCGAAATGAACTTTCATATTTTCGGACGAAAATTTACCAATTGCTATGTTTAACTAGACGTATTTCAAATATTAAATTTTTATTTCAAAATTTTATCGTTTAAAATTTCCCAAAATTTCAACTAATTACGTTATTAAAATGTAAACTCTAAAAATGTATAACTTCTTTATATGAGGTCGAAATCAGACGAAATGAATTGCGTTGGGTTCGTATTGTCGAGCACTACATTTTAGAGCTGGTTTGGATGGATTTGGAGCTATTGAAAGTTTTGGGTAAAATTAAATGATCGTTTAATTTTATTCAAAATAATATGCTGCAATGACGACTGCAAGCAAGGTGAGTAAATCTCACTCATTTTGGATAACTGGTTTTAATTTATAATGTTAAAAATTAATTATTGGTTGATTGGATGAATTTATAAATTATTATCAGTTGGATGTTATATTATATATAGTTGTATATATATATTAGTAGTTGGGTATATTCCTGCCGATTGGAGCGAATGAGACACTATGCACCTCGCATAATAGTGGATGACCCTTTTTATTGCGATATCCCGCCTCGAAGCGGGATTATTATTTTATGTTATATAACATCTGCGGTTGCAGGGAAACATGTCGGAGGGATCCAACTAGATTCCTCAAAATGGTTGATTTTATTTCATATATTGTATTATGTGATGTGATTTGATAACCTGTTGTAGATTATGATGGGATGTGACTTATTGGATGCTATGGTAGCACTGGCCTTAATTTTGGTATTATAAATACCATAAATAATATTTTTGAATTTTAAAAAAAAATTCAAAGTATATTCTAGAAATGGAAATATTTATATCGAAATTTGGATTATTTTAAAGGAAATTGATTTGGATAAAACAACGATTTGATTTTGGATTTGTACTAAACTGTTCGTAAAATGTTTTAATCGGAGATTTAAAAATAATTTATATAAGGGATTTTTAACAATGGATTTTATGTGATATTTCTAGAATTATGGAAAAGGAGTTGAAATCGATATTTAAAATGGATTTGAAAAATAAATGGGATTTATAAAGGAATGGATTCATATATGAAATTTCATAAATAAGATTATTTTTATAAATAAGTTAAACCCAAATAAGGGGAAATGATTATCAGTTGATAAATTGAAAATATAAATCCACAGTGTGAATTTATATCGGGATACGGAAATCGGTTTTTGGTAAAATATAGTGGATTCTATTTTTGAAATGTGAGAATGGTTATGAAATTGAAACATAATCGATGTGATATGTATCGAGAGGGATTTATACATTAAAATTGGTAATATTGGATTTTATATATAGATTTTTGTTGGGAAATTAAGTTTGTGCTAAAATGTGATTTTTATTTATTAAACTATATAGTTAAAGTTGTTTGGTACTGAAATATATCAGAAAGTGGATTTTTCAAATATCTAATATTAATTGAAATAAATTTTAATTTTTATAATAAGCTTGGTAGATGGATTAGTATTATTTATGAAGGAATTGGAAATTGGTATCGTTGTTTTTCTTTAAATGTTTTGGATATTTTAAATGATTACTTAAACTTTTTTGAAAATAAACTATTGTTCTTTAAAAATACTTATTATCTTATATATAGAATTTAAAGGCAAGTGATTAGGATGTGTTTATAAATACCCTCGAGATTTGTAAACCAAGTTATTTAATTGAGGTGGTTTTGTAAGAGAAATTTTATAATGGAATTCTGGAAACTTAAGAAATTTCCAAAATGTTTAGATACGGGAACTTCGAAAATGAATCTGAACTCATAAAAGAAGTTATAAATTGTTGGTTGGGTTTATAAAAGAGTATAATCGATTTTGGAAATTGTAAAAAGAAATATATAAATAATTTTAGAAATTTATGAGATAAGTTATGAAATATTTCCTAAGTTTGATATTAAAATGATTTTGGAGAATCTGCCTATAAATATTCTCCTAAGTATTGAAAAGAGAGTTTTGGAAATATTTTAAGTGTGAAATGATTTATATAGAAATATTTTGCTAAGTGTTATAAATTGAATTCGAAAATATTTCTAAGTGTTGAAATGGTTTAAAAATATCATGTTATGGATAAGTATTTGAAATTGTTTTCAAATGTTGGAATGCTGGAAGAGAGTTGAATATATATCTTTGTAAAGATATTTTGAAATGGATGTTTTGAAAGATTTATAAAATTGGGCCTAGTGACTGTTTATGTGTGAAATTTGATAGTTAGATAACCGACTATCAAATATGGCCAATTTAGTTGATCGTTTCGAAGAAACCGGGATCAGATTTGATTATCCGAAAACCACTTCGATCCGATTTGAGTGTTGCGAATTGTGATATCGTGAAGATAATGAAGACAGTGATTTTGGAGATTTGGTCTGTTCAGACCCAGAACAACTTGTATGGATGAATGCTACCAGCACATTGTCATTAGAGGGCAATGAGCATTCTAAGTGTAAAATTTCTTGAAAGGTAATCGTAGCCTCAAGCCTCATCAACCGGGAATGAGTGAAAATTAGGAGAGATGCAGCAAGGCTAAGTGGGTCGCACCCATTAGTGTATGTTGTCACCCGTCTAGATACATCTACATATTTATGGATTGGTTGTGCATGAGATCTCGATAAAAAGGGTTGCAAAGCAACCGGGGTGATGACATATTTGGTACTATCCAGGTTAGGGGTAGGCCGGTCTTGTGTTGGTAGGGGATCCCGGCGAGGTACTCGGTACATTTTCTAGATGTGTACTGTGATAGATGGTTCCCAGTGCTTAGTCATTGTATGGAATCCATTCTCCAATACGAGCCTTTACGGTTTTGGTTGTAGAGCCTATTATGCTTGAATTTAATTAATGTTATAATTTCGGCTATTTTAATAAGTATTTGTACTTAGACATTACTATAATACCACTAGATTTTATATAAAAATGTTTTGGTTATCGTAAGGTAAAAACTCATCGTATTTATGTGTGGCGTGGTCTTACAGGATACCTTTGTTTTCAAAGGATTTTGATAACAGTAATAATTCAAATTGAGTGTGTTTTCTCATGCTGGTTTTCCAGACTGACTCAGGTGTTATTTTATTATAATGCTCGGGTCAGATCGAGTATTGTAGATCCAGGTTAGGATGCTATGGAGCTTAGGAGACGAGCTGGAGGATTTCAGGCGTATTACACGTACTTGGTTATTTCCGCTGTGTGTGTTATGCTGTATATTCGGTACTTGTGAGGACAATCTATTATAACTGTCCAGATTGCTATGTTGACTGTTGTACGCTGATGATTGTATGTATATTAACAGATACATTTTCTTTTTGTATAAAGATCTGTATTTATCTATTATATATTGTTCCGCTGCGATTTGTGAGATTCTATGTGTTGTTTCTATTTCCTTTTCTTTCTTTCTTCTCACCCTCTCTCTTGTTTTCCATGACCTTCCATCATTCTGTACTTTTTGGGTCGGACATATTTGGTTTATTGTTGATTCAAAGGGTACGGATTTGTGGGTCGTCTCATATATGGCACAGTCATCTCCGATTATGTTGTACTGTACGAACAAATCTAGTTTCGTTCCTCTAGGACAAATGATAAGAAAATCTGTCCACGAACGGTTAGGATGTGATCTCCGCTTTTATCTTTGATTGTTTATTTCCTAAAGAACCGGGGTTGAGTTTACCGAAAACAATCGAATCTTATTTCAAAGAGCCGGGGTTAGATCTGTTATCCGAAGACCACTTTGATCCAACTCAAGCGTTTTGAAGTGAAGACATCTTGTAACGACCCGTATTTTTGATAATTAAAAATATTAAATTTTAATAAGATTTTGGAATTTAATATTGTGAGAAATTAAAATTTATGATTTATAAATGGGAAAAAATATTAGAATATGATTTAATAATGTTGATTGAATGTAATTGACAACCGTTTTAATGTAAGTTCAATCAATTGCAATGATTAAGGTAAATAATGATTAAAATCAATGTTGTATATTTAATAGTGAAATATTATATTATTCAATTTAATTGGTTTTAATATGGAATATGAAATCAATTATTTAGTACGAAATTATTAGCTTTTGTTTATTGACAATTAACTCCGAAATATGTTTAAATTAGTAAGTTGTAACAATTTGTTTATTCTCATTTTATCATTTAATCCGTTGAAATTAATTTGGAAATCAATGTAAAATCAATGTAACTAAATATTGTAGTTAATATGAGTTAAGATGATAACTGTAGAATATTTATATAATAAAATGTAAACTAATGTTAATTGTATTCATAAGGAAATAGTTGATTCAGCAATAAGAGTGAGAATCAAAATAAACGAATTTATTGGAAATTAAAAGTATAATTAACTGGGATTTTATTACAGTTGTAATTGAACGTTGAAATTAATGTAATGTTTAAATCTGGAAATTAACATGGAATATTTAATTGTAAAAGATTATGAAATTCTATGTAATCAGGAATGATGGAAATGGTTAACTTTTAATTTAGAATAAAAAAATTGGTTAAATTGATTTTAAATTAATAATGTAATTAATTAACGTGTAAATTAGCCTATTGGGACACTGTCTCGGATTTTGACGAAACCAATTTCATCGGATCCGTAATGGTGAATTATTGTAGGATTTCAAGTTTCGTAGCGATCAGACTTATCGTTTGATCGTGCGAGCTAGAAATGTGTAGAAATCAATTAAAGAAATTTAAATGAATATAATTTTACTTTGAAAGCTAACTTCTGTATACAACGGAATTAGGGTTTGAAACTAGTTCCATTGAGTTTAAAAATATCGAAAACATATATTTTGATATATTGGATGACCTATTTTCATTTCGGAAACGAAACGGGCTTTTCGGGTCTTTGTTATCGCTTCAACCCAATTCGATATGTTCCATCCATTCTTATCTATCTCTATCTATATAAGTAGATTTCTCCTGAAACCCTAGCAAACTTTTATTCTATTTTTGTACGTACTGTTATTTTCATCTACTCCTTCTCAATGGCTGACAACCTAAACTCTAATTCCAAATCAAATCTGAAATTTAATCTGTCTAAACTATATCAAATTATATATCGTTGGAGAGCTCTCGGCGAATGTAATCTCTGTCTGCAATTCCTTTTTGGATTGGAGTCTCTGTTTGTCTAGTAATCAATGAAGAAGTATCGGCCGTCCATATTAGGGTTTTGTTTTCAACGGTGGATTTTCGACTTCGGAGCGATCAACGAGTACTATGACGTAGAGGAGGCCAATAGGAGTGCATCTGTGGTCTTCATTAATGTCAGAGACGTCGTGGATCACCATAATTAGCGAATATAGGTGCAGCGGCGGCTGTGGTTTTGTGGAGGCCGGAGGTGGTCGCAAGCACAGTGCAAGCGCGGCTTGAGGTGGCGGAGGTAGCGGCGTCGTCTAATCTATGGTCAAGCGCGTGGATAGGCGTGCGGCGACGAGGTTTAGGTCGGCGCCTAGGTGCTGGTTTTAAAGCATGCGTGGTTAGGGTTAGGGTTAAGGTAAACGTTAATTTAAAATTTTGCCCTTTATTTTAATTTAATTTAAATTTGATTTTTCAAAACTTCTAACTTCAATAACTTGTGCATACGAACTCGAATTTGGACGGGGTTTCTTCCATTATGATTGTATCGAAATTCCGGACAACATGGAATTGGTTTGGTCAAATTTGGAGACTGGTCAAATTTGGGCATTCTTTTGGATTTTAATTCGACTAAAAATCAAAGGTGGGTGATCAAACCATTCACAAAATACTAAAATATTTTGATGTTTGTTAAACTAAAATCATGAAATGATTTAAATTTATTGATTGTTGTTTGATGGTTTAAAATTGACATTTATATTGAATTGCATCGATAGTGTAATTTAATTTGACAATTAAATTGAAATTGAAATTGACATTTAAATTGAAATTGGAATTTAATTTGCTAGTTAAACACCAGAGAATTTATAACTAGTAATCTGTTATGATATGTGACAATTTTGGATGTTGATTGCGATGGATGCCTAATGATTGATATGTTAGATGTTTGGATTTTTGTTTATGCTTATTTATTCCTATTATTCACCCTAGATGTTTATGCTGATTTATTCCTGTTATTCACCCTGGATGTTACGGGCATCATATAAATATGGAATTAAATAAATTAAGAAATAGGTTGAAATGATATATACCTATGACACCTGATTTGGATTGAAATGATATATATCCATCCCTGAAATTAAAATTAAAATTAAAATTAACTGATCACTTGGCCATAGGATATAAAATTATATACGGACACCGTTGGTCGATTTTAAATTATTTTCTAAAATTGTAAAGTATGTTTTGATTTAATAAATTTGATTTTAAAATTTAATTTAAATATTTTATTTAAAATTATATTTTAGTTAATGTAAGTTTTAAAAATTTAAATTTTAAGATTTTAACATATAATTTTATTTAGTTTTAAAATATATAATTTAAATAATGTAATATAATAAAAACACTTTAAAATTTTAATTTAATAAAATATTCAATATAGTTTCAAAAGATTTATTTAAAAATTTAATTTAAGATAATAAATATAGACTCTTATAATAACTTTAATAGATGAAAGATTTTTGTAAAAGATTTTAGAATTTTGTAAAAGGTCTTGTAAGGAATTTATAAAAGTTTTTGTAAGAGATTTTATAATCGATTTTTTGAAAGGATTTTTGTAAAAGATTTTTATACAGGATTTTATAATGGTTGTTATAAAGGTTTTAAAGGATTTTATAAAGGGTTTTATAAAAGAACTCGTATAAAGGGATTTGGGAGCATTTTAAAGGAATTTGCGTAGAAGTTTATGAAAAGGGGAAGAGTGTAAACATTTTTGGAATTTATAAATAGCTTTATAAATGGTTCTAAAGCATATAAATAGTTTATAAATGGTTTAAGAGAGATTTATAAATTATTTTCGAAATTGATTGAAAGAAAATCTTCCTCGGTATTTATGAATATATTTATACTTTTGGAATAAGTATATGGATATCTTGATATGAAGGTATAAACTATTTTTTGATTTGTTTTGACCACGGTGTGAAATAAGCGGTTTGTTAAAGAGACCGGGGTCGGATATTTTCATACTCTCTGCCAATTCCGAAACCACTTTAACAACTATGCACGTGGTGGAGAATCCAGAACGAAGTAGGATGGTTTGGCGAACGCTACCGGTATGAGGTAAGAACGAAGCCCTGACCTTCGGGTTAGCTTGATATGACTAAAACATGAGCTATACCGAGTCAAGTGAGGTCACTCCTCCTATCGGACACGCTTCTTTGAAATCATATCCTTTGCTTTGTGATTGATTGGTGCGCACCTTTGATTATCGGAGTGTGTCTCGTGGTAGGCGGTAGTAGCTGCTATGCGTTACCACTAGTCTGGGATTGCAAAACGGTAGAATCCTACCTTGGGCATTGCCTCGCGTGCCTTGTTATATGCCATATCGAGCCCACTACGATTTTGTTTTGTGTCGTACCTATGGAGTGCTCTTTGATAGCCCACTAGATTATGGTGGAGTTTACAGTACTATATAGAATACGATGCTTATATAAAATGTGTTATGAGGGATATGGGTAACGCCTTAATGCTATTTTTAATATTATACTTTACTGATAGACACTACATATATAGCGTATACTGCTACATATAGATAGTTTAACGGATCCTTAAGAGATGGAAAAATCTCGTAACATCTCTTAAGTTATTGTAGTCACGTTATACATTGGATAGGAGATGAAAATCTCGTAACATCTCTGATGCCATTACACTCATTTTCCACGTGATATTGATTTGACTTACATGAGAATATTTTAGTTCTGACTCGAGTGTTTTGTCTTCTCATTACGCTCGGGTCAGCCTGAGCATTTCAGTGTTGAAGACTTTATTCTTGAAGGATGAAGACAGAGTTTAGTATATTATATTATTAGAAATTTTCCACTGCATCATTTTGGTATGTCATTGTTTGTAGTCTGATTGTTTTAAAAATTGTGAAATCAAATGTATATTATAAAAACAGCTTCATGAACTGTTTATTTGATTATTATATTTTGTCATTCCGCTACGAGATTCTGTGTTTTGTTTTTCCTTCTTTTCTCTTATTTTCTTTTTTACCCCATTAACAATCCTCCCTTTTGAATGGTTTGAGTTAGACATGTGTGGTTTATTGTCGATTTAAACCATCCAAAAAGGTGGGTCGTCACAGTTTGTAACAACCCTATATTTTGTGATTTATTTTAATTGTTTATTTTGATTATTTTATTTAAATTCCTGATTTTAAAACTTTATTTTATTTATTAAAATGAATAAATTAGGTTATTTTTAAATATAAATGTTGATTTTTATGTGAATTATAATTTCAAACCTGAATAAATAGAATATTTCCAGAAAAGTGGATTTTTGGTCAGTCTGGTCAAACTTTGACTTTTAAATTTAAAATATAAATTTTTGAATTTTTGAATTTTATCTTTTATTATGAAAATAAATTTCATTTCAAGAATACTGCTTTTCGTTTCGTTGAAATCCGATTTATATTGTGAAAGTTATGCTTTTTACAATATTGTGTGTAAATTGATTTATTTAACAATATTATTTATTTTGAATTATATAAATAATATTTTTATTTGTCATATTGTGACGCCCCACCTCTATACCCACGCTAGCCAAGAACACTACGGTGTAGTGCTGTCAACTAGCACGGAGAATAAGGCTGTTGAGGAGCGACCATCTATGTAATTGCCTTGTGCGAGCACCGATATGTCAGATAATAAAACATTGCATTTCATATTTAGAGGAAAACCCGACATACCGATACAAACTCAAAGCTACTACACAGTGGCTATAATAGTTTAGAACAATAGATATAAAAATAACACAAATAACATAAATGCGGAATAAAGATGGAACGAAAAGTCTCATATATACAATAACTGATATCAGTTACAATACATTTGACACAATACAAATGATACAAGTACAACTGTCGACTCCAGAAGTTATATATACAAGTACATTATCGACTAATATACATGAATACATTATCATCTTAAAATAGACACACTGACTTCTACAACAAGACGAAGACCACTTCAAATGATATAAAAAGTCTTCATAGCTCTAGCAGCAACCCAAAGCTAAAAATCTACAACCTGTAAATACTCGATCTGACCCGAGTATTACATTCAAAAGAAAATAATACCCGAATCAGTCTAATTCAAACTCAGTTATTAGCGCATAGAAGCAATAATAATCAATCTCAATATGGATGACAGTCACAGAAATCTCGTATATCCAACTCTCGATACGAGAATTGGATAACGGCAGATATAACACTAAACAGTGTTAATCCACAAAACAGAAATCCAAAGCAGTTTAAGCAATTGAAATGTCAATTTAAAAACATCAAAGCTAATTGGCTGCAGTACACGCTAACGTGTACTGCCTCGCCAATACAGCCTACGAATTACGCAACAGGTCGATGAATTAGGAATAAAAGAGATATCGATTAAAATCTGTCAATTCGGTGTGGCTGCAGTGCACGCACGCGTGCACTGCCTCGCCACAACAGAATATAAAGTCCCCACAATTCCGAGTATTAATAGTAATTAATACGTCGAAGAAATCAAAATATCTAACCCAAATGGGTCAGAAAGTAAACAGACTCAAAAGATATCACAAGAGATACGAGTGAAGCCACAACATAAGCTTCAACAAGCATAGGAACATGAACAGCTAAAGACAGAAACAAGAATGGGCAGACCTGACTCAACATGTATGAATGGCCTCAACGTCAAAGACAGAGAGGCTAAAATGAAACTGCACATGCCTCTATAAAAGATAAGGTCATCAGTGAAGCAAAATGACAAAAATGCAAATGATACAAGGCATCCATGCAATATATCAGATTCGAGAACAAGGCAGTGCAGCAGCGAAAGAGCTCACTGCAACAATATTTTTTTTTGAATGGTGACAGTAAGATTATGAATTAGATCAACATAGTAAAGACAAGTACACTTGAACAAAATGAAGATACAGCAATGCCGATACATCACTGAATCAAGTGACACCAACCTCACAACAAAATGTTAATCCAAGACAAGGTGATAACACATATGTTCTCCAAGAATGCATATGCAAGCGATCAGGTACAGCAGCTCCAGCAAGGATATCAATATCATCACCGAAATAGGTGATCAAAGTCAAAGATCAAAGTCAAGTGAAGTCAAGACAGTGAAATGTTTCAAGTCAGAAGTGCTTAAATTCACAGTAAAGTTTAAAAGAAAATATCACAACCAAAGTAATTCAACTCGAGTCAACAGCAGTTTTTAAATGGTCAGGAGAATCAAAACTAAGTCAAACTCAATCAATGATGAATTCATGCAAGCTACAATGCAACCAAGTGATAAGCTACCTAGACTTGTGGCAAGTGGTGAAGTAAATGTCACGGCAATATCAATATGACAGTGATAAACCACTGACTACAGTAAACAGCAGGTGATACAAGGCAAGACCAACAAAACTAAGACATCTAGCAGCTACAAAGCAGCCAACAGAAGTATAGTCTTAACAATGGAGAGAAAGTGAAGATGCAATTATCAATGCCACTGTCTTAATAGTTATAGTGCAACAAGTTAAGGCAGCAAGCATTCACGAACATAAATACAAGCTGAATGACTCAAGGGGTAAAGGTGATATGCACCACGCACAGAGAAGCTCAAGTATATAACTCGAAGCAATGCGCCAAGTTCACCCTGAAAGCCCAAATTCATCACAAAAACAACAACATAAATCGAAGCTAGGTGAAGGCGAACAAATGTTGTCAGGGGCAGTAAACTATATGGCCAAAGTCAAACAGAATCACTTTCGAAGAGCACCGAGACGAAGTCAGGAACAATACAAATGCAACCTCAAGTGATACTAGAAGCGATTATACATACGCAGTGCAAACATGATATTCAAACTGCAGATCCAAGAAATGACCGAAGTCAAATGTAATAGCAGTTTTGAACAAAGACAGAGCCAGTAGTTTCAAAATAAACAATTCGAACAAATCCAATTCAAAGCCAGTGCTACCAAAAGTCACATATTATCACAACATTAAAATGACCGAAGTCAGGTGATGTTAAATGATCAAGTCGATAAAGTTTCAAAGTAATGATATACAGACAAGTTTCAAAATGATCGAAGCCATGTGTCGAACAAGCTAAAGATATCAATGTCACTGACTCAAGTGCACAGCAACTAACCCATATACAGGATTCAACTCAAGTGCAATAAAATGATGTCACAAGGTCAAATCCAAATGTCAGGTAACACCAACGAATTCAAATGCAGACCAGGCCGTATTCAAGGTAAGGGGTTTTAAAATACTCAGTAATGAGTTTCACAAAGAGATAAATGGCCGAAGACCAAATGAATAAATTCGAAGGCCAGGGAATCCAAAACAACAATTTCCAACCGAAATCAAAACTCATGAAAACCAAGAAACCAAAAACAATGACTCTGAATTAGATGTGAGTAGTATAATTTACTCACCTTCTTCGACGTGGCAACCGAGAGCAACGGGGAATCGAAAGCCCCAATTTCACCAGTTTGGAACGAGGAGAACGAAGCCCTAATCTGCTAAAGGCCAAAGTCCTAGCGAATCTCCAAGAACCCAAAAGCAAGGCCGAAGCCATAGCAAGACTCACAGGAACGAACGCGAGAATTGAAGGAGCAGCCATTATTTATTTTCTTCGTTCGATTATAATGTAGGGTTTCGAATGATAAGTTTAAAGAGGAGGGAACGGTTTATTTTATTTTATCACGGCAAAAGGAAAAAGCATGGGCCAAAACAAGTTTCAAAGCCCAAACTATTTTATAAAATAATTTCACAACTCTAAAAAGGATTTAAATCGATTCAAATCTGCAATAGCACTTAACAATCGATTTCAATCGTCTAGAGACGAAATTTAATAGGTACGAAATACTGGGTTGTTACAGACTCCCCTCCTTAAAGAAATTGCGTCCTCGCAATCATAAGGAATAAATGGATAAAAGGTAACAACCATAAGAGCATGGCAATGTTGAATGCATAAGCAAAGCAAATGCCATAGGGAAGCATTAGAATTATGGAAGTATCAGATAAAAATCAAAAGGTTCGATTGCTTAAAATCAAAAGAATCAACATCGAGGGGATCAAGGAATCAAAATCAGACGACTATCAAAAGCAAGAATCAATCGAGTTCTAGCAATTGAAAGAAAGGAATCAGAGCAGAAATCACGTACTGCACGAATTGAATGCGAGTAAATCAAATTACTCACCTGAATCATCAGAGAAAAAGACGAAGCTCGAATCTCAAAATCGCAAATATTCAATCATCTAAAATGATAATCGAATTTCACAAATATCTGATTATCAAAAACGATATCAGAAACACAAACATTCGATTAATCAAATCGAAAAAATATTTAATTATCTCAGACGATAATTAAATTGGAAAATATTTAATTATCACAAATGATAATCAAATTTCACAAATATCTGATTATCAAAAATGATAATCAGAAACACAAATATTCGATTAATCAAATCGAAAAATATTTAATTATCTCAGACGATAATTAAATTGGAAAATATTTAATTATCACAAATGATAATCAAATTTCACAAATATCTGATTATCAAAAACGATAATCAGAAATCACAAATATTCGATTATCAAATCGAAAAATATTTAATTATCTCAGACGATAATTAAATTGGAAAATATTTAATTATCACAAATGATAATCAAATTTCACAAATATCTGATTATCAAAAACGATAATCAGAAATCACAAATATTCGATTATCAAATCGAAAAATATTTAATTATCTCAAACGATAATCAAATTTCTCAAATATCTGATTATCAAAAACGATAATCAGAAACACAAACATTTGATTATCAAAACGATAATCAGAAGTCATAAATATTCAATTAACGAGTCCGGAATTAACCGAAGTAGTAAAAGTATGGTTTCATACTCCGTACTTTTGCTAAATCGTTTAAATCTCTTTATCGTTTCCTTGAAAGTGCAGAATTGTGTGTTTTAAAAATAACATTTCACATTCTCAAATGGACAAGTCCGGAATTAAGCGAATCAGTAAAAGAAAGGGGTCATAGTCCTCGATTTTTTTCCGAAACGTTTAAATCGCTTCCTCGTTCTTTTGAAAATGTAAAAATTTTTGAAAACAATTTTAATTTATATTTTTGAAACAACTTTTTTTTTTTTAATTTTGAAAATACGTGATTAAATTAGTAATATCAGTATTGCGGGAGAACCGCTTGTAAATCCATTTCAAAATTGACGGTTACTGAAGTTAACACGTCAAAATCTCATCAAAATAACTGGCATCGAAATATAATACCAAATGAATTTTCATTCATCAAAAAATGTCACAAGAATCTTCTCAAAGATAGAAAGGGATATCATATCCTAAACTCGTATTCATAACAAGTCAATAACACATGAATTCACCAATGCGCAAAAATTGATAAACATATCAATAGAAATCATGAAAATTGATGAAGCACAAAATTCCAGAAATCATCACAAGAAATCCAGAAATCACAAGAAGGAGGGAAAAGGCCTACCAGAAAAACGGGAGTATAAAAACTCCAAAACACCGGTTTCACAAGACGAGACGCTATCTCATGGTGGCTAACCATTAAAGTTTCACACAGGAATGGTCCGAAGACCGTGGGTCGCTATCCCACGCGTGTGAGTCGGAATCACACAGATTGAGGTCTAGGCTAACCTCGCAGAGAAAGAGACATCGCACATTTGCTAGTCTAAACCATAAAAAGGAAAAGGGAAATGCCTATCACAAAATGGGAGCATGAAAACTCCAAAATACCGGTATCACAAGATGAGACGCTATCTCATGGAAGCCATCCATTAAAGTTTCGCACAGGAATGGTCTGAAGACCGTGGGTCGCTATCCCACGCGTGTGAGTCGGAATCACACAGATTGAGGTCTAGGCTAACCTCGCAGAGAAAAAGACATGGGTGAGTGGAATCACACAAATTAAGGTCCAGACTAACCAAAAAGCAAAAAGGTATGTGTGAATGGAATCACACAAGTGGTGTCTAGTCTAACCTTGCAAACAAAAAGATATGTGTGAGTCGGAATCACACTAATTAAGGTCCAGACTAACCAAAAAGCAAAAAGGTATGTGTGAATGGAATCACACAAGTGGTGTCTAGTCTAACCTTGCAAACAAAGAGACATCGCACAATTGCTAGTCTAATCATAAAATGATCGTCATGATCAACGAGAAGTGTCAATTACACTTAAGCTAGTAAATATAAAAGTTTAGCTTCATGTCTCATAACCACTTGCTTAACTTAAATATTTACGAACAAACTGTAAATCTACACTAGAAAATTGTCACAAAAGGTTCAATCGAACAAGTCCAGGAGTTAACCGACGAAGTAAACGCAAGCGTTTCATACCACTTGTTTTACTAGGCCGTTTAATTCAATTTCTCATACGAGTGAAATAAAGGCTTGTATATACTAATAGATTGGAAAACGGTTTAAGAAAAAGAGCTTTGTAGTAAAATAGTTTTGAAATCGTTTGGAGAAAAAGGATTTTAATATTTACTACTAGTATAGAAAACCTTTATATTTTTAAAGTGACAAATCACAAAAATGATTGTAGAAATAATCAATCACAAGAATTCACATACGAAGATGTGAATAGAATCCAAAGAATTCGATTCCAAATTCATCAAAGTAGGAATACCAAAAATTCCAGAAATAGAAGTTATCAAAATAGACAAAGGTGATAACAACTAATTAGAAAAGAAGAATCGATCATCAACTGGAAAAACAAAGCAAATCGAGCGGAAATGCATAAATGACTTCAACAAAAGTAAGAATCAAGTTAATGTCGAAGCCAACAATTAATAGCCGCAGTCGAGTACAAAATGAATCAATCATCATTATCAAAGAAACCAACGGCAAACAAAATCAGAGTCTTGAAAATCAAGAAATTAGCAATTTCTCAAAAACAAAGTGACCGAAGTCGAAGGGGAATCCAGATGAGGAAAACACAAAATATCAAGTTCAAAATCGCTGAGATTCAAACTAGATGTGAATGAGAAATCAAAATCACTCAATTTGCAACTGGTCCAGCTATTTTTCATCACAGTGTAACAGGTACACAATGACACTCATAGCATAGAACAAAAGTGGAACAAAGTCCAAAAGTCAAAATGGCTTTAATTTGCCAAATTAAAACAAAATCAACATCGGCTAAATCAATTCAACGCCGAAAACACAAGCATAAGCGTTAGGAATTCATACCTAACAGTCAAAAATAGTCATATGTAAAGATGAGAGATAAAACATCGACAAATAGTTGTAACACATGTTCCATCTAAGTTATGTTTTATAATTGTCCTAAACCCCAGGCTCTGATACCAAGCTGTGACGCCCCACCTCTATACCCACGCTAGCCAAGAACACTACGGTGTAGTGCTGTCAACTAGCACGGAGAATAAGGCTGTTGAGGAGCGACCATCTATGTAATTGCCTTGTGCGAGCACCGATATGTCAGATAATAAAACATTGCATTTCATATTTAGAGGAAAACCCGACATGCCGATACAAACTCAAAGCTACTACACAGTGGCTATAATAGTTTAGAACAATAGATATAAAAATAACACAGATAACATAAATGCGGAATAAAGATGGAACGAAAAGTCTCATATATACAATAACTGATATCAGTTACAATACATTTGACACAATACAAATGATACAACTACAACTGTCGACTCCAGAAGTTATATATACAAGTACATTATCGACTAATATACATGAATACATTATCATCTTAAAATAGACACACTGACTTCTACAACAAGACGAAGACCACTTCAAATGATATAAAAAGTCTTCATAGCTCTAGCAACAACCCAAAGCTAAAAATCTACAACCTGTAAATACTCGGTCTGACCCGAGTATTACATTCAAAAGAAAATAATACCCGGATCAGTCTAATTCAAACTCAGTTATTAGCGCATAGAAGCAATAATAATCAATCTCAATATGGATGACAGTCACAGAAATCTCGTATATCCAACTCTCGATACGAGAATTGGATAACGGCAGATATAACACTAAACAGTGTTAATCCACAAAACAGAAATCCAAAGCAGTTTAAGCAATTGAAATGTCAATTTAAAAACATCAAAGCTAATTGGCTGCAGTACACGCTAGCGTGTACTGCCTCGCCAATACAGCCTACGAATTACGCAACAGGTCGATGAATTAGGAATAAAAGAGATATCGATTAAAATCTGTCAATTCGGTGTGGCGGCAGTGCACGTACGCGTGCACTGCCTCGCCACAACAGAATATAAAGTCACCACAATTCTGAGTATTGATAGTAATTAATACGTCGAAGAAATCAAAATATCTAACCCAAATGGGTCAGAAAGTAAACAGACTCAAAAGATATCACAAGAGATACGAGTGAAGCCACAACATAAGCTTCAACAAGCATAGGAACATGAACAGCTAAAGACAGAAACAAGAATGGGCAGACCTGACTCAACATGTATGAATCGCCTCAACGTCAAAGACAGAGAGGCTAAAATGAAACTGCACATGCCTCTATAAAAGATAAGGTCATCAGTGAAGCAAAATGACAAAAATGCAAATGATACAAGGCATCCATGCAATATATCAGATTCGAGAACAAGGCAGTGCAGCAGCGAAAGAGCTCACTGCAACAATATATTTTTTTGAATGGTGACAGTAAGATTATGAATCAGATCAACATAGTAAAGACAAGTACACTTGAACAAAATGAAGATACAGCAATGCCGATACATCACTGAATCAAGTGACACCAACCTCACAGCAAAATGTTAATCCAAGACAAGGTGATAACACATATGTTCTCCAAGAATGCATATGCAAGCGATCAGGTACAGCAGCTCCAGCAAGGATATCAATATCATCACCGAAATAGGTGATCAAAGTCAAAGATCAAAGTCAAGTGAAGTCAAGACAGTGAAATGTTTCAAGTCAGAAGTGCTTAAATTCACAGTAAAGTTTAAAAGAAAATATCACAACCAAAGTAATTCAACTCGAGTCAACAGCAGTTTTTAAATGGTCAGGAGAATCAAAACTAAGTCAAACTCAATCAATGATGAATTCATGCAAGCTACAATGCAACCAAGTGATAAGCTACCTAGACTTGTGGCAAGTGGTGAAGTAAATGTCACGGCAATATCAATATGACAGTGATAAACCACTGACTACAGTAAACAGCAGGTGATACAAGGCAAGACCAACAAAACTAAGACATCTAGCAGCTACAAAGCAGCCAACAGAAGTATAGTCTTAACAATGGAGAGAAAGTGAAGATGCAATTATCAATGCCACTGTCTTAATAGTTATAGTGCAACAAGTTAAGGCAGCAAGCATTCACGAACATAAATACAAGCTGAATGACTCAAGGGGTAAAGGTGATATGCACCACGCACAGAGAAGCTCAAGTATATAACTCGAAGCAATGCGCCAAGTTCACCCTGAAAGCCCAAATTCATCACAAAAACAACAACATAAATCGAAGCTAGGTGAAGGCGAACAAATGTTGTCAGGGGCAGTAAACTATATGGCCAAAGTCAAACAGAATCACTTTCGAAGAGCACCGAGACGAAGTCAGGAACAATACAAATGCAACCTCAAGTGATACTAGAAGCGATTATACATACGCAGTGCAAACATGATATTCAAACTGCAGATCCAAGAAATGACCGAAGTCAAATGTAATAGCAGTTTTGAACAAAGACAGAGCCAGTAGTTTCAAAATAAACAATTCGAACAAATCCAATTCAAAGCCAGTGCTACCAAAAGTCACATATTATCACAACATTAAAATGACCGAAGTCAGGTGATGTTAAATGATCAAGTCGATAAAGTTTCAAAGTAATGATATACAGACAAGTTTCAAAATGATCGAAGCCGTGTGTCGAACAAGCTAAAGATATCAATGTCACTGACTCAAGTGCACAGCAACTAACCCATATACAGGATTCAACTCAAGTGCAATAAAATGATGTCACAAGGTCAAATCCAAATGTCAGGTAACACCAACGAATTCAAATGCAGACCAGGCCGTAGTCAAGGTAAGGGGTTTTAAAATACTCAGTAATGAGTTTCACAAAGAGATAAACGGCCGAAGACCAAATGAATCAATTCGAAGGCCAGGGAATCCAAAACAACAATTTCCAACCGAAATCAAAACTCATGAAAACCAAGAAACCAAAAACAATGACTCTGAATTAGATGTGAGTAGTATAATTTACTCACCTTCTTCGACGTGGCAACCGAGAGCAACGGGGAATCAAAAGCCCCAATTTCACCAGTTTGGAACGAGGAGAACGAAGCCCTAATCTGCTAAAGGCCAAAGTCCTAGCGAATCTCCAAGAACCCAAAAGCAAGGCCGAAGCCATAGCAAGACTCACAGGAACGAACGCGAGAATTGAAGGAGCAGCCATTATTTATTTTCTTCGTTCGATTATAATGTAGGGTTTCGAATGATAAGTTTAAAGAGGAGGGAACGGTTTATTTTATTTTATCACGGCAAAAGGAAAAAGCATGGGCCAAAACAAGTTTCAAATCCCAAACTATTTTATAAAAGAATTTCACAACTCTAAAAAGGATTTAAATCGATTCAAATCTGCAATAGCACTTAACAATCGATTTCAATCGTCTAGAGACGAAATTTAATAGGTACGAAATACTGGGTTGTTACACATATCTTGTTCTAATTTGTGTATATGTATGTAATATGACTTGTTATGTATATATTTTATTTTTTTTAAACATTTTTAAGTGTAGTTGTTATTTTTCCAAAAAAACTAGTTATATTTTGTTTTTCAATTTTCAATACTAGTTTACATATAATTAACTATATTCTTATATTTTTCTATATTTTCCTAAAATTTATTTATTCATTTCATTTTCACTATATTTTGTATTCAGTTTTATTTTATTTTCCTGGATTTTATTTTGATTTATTTGCATAAAGAAAAGGAAATATCAAGAGACTTTGGCCTTTAACCTTTGACCTTCCACCTTCACATCTCTTCATAACTTTGGGCCGTTCTTTCTCTTTCCTATAGCCGTGACTTTCTTTATGCAATTCATGTGAAAACATCACTTTCTCATTCCTCATTCACGTATGTTTTCAGATCTGAAGAAAAAAAATGGTAATGTCTTCCTCTTTTCTATTCTTTTTCACCTTCTTTTATTGATTTTCCTTTGTAAATTGCCTTGAAATCTTCATGCTTTGCTTGGCCATACTCCTCCACCACCTCCTCCAACCAATGCCACCATTGTCCATGGCCACTCCACCATCCTTTCCCTCTGACTTGACTAGGCCGTGAACCCCCTTGAAGCTATCATCACCAAATGTTGCAAAATCACCTTGAAACTAGCCTAGCCGAACCCTTTATGCACATACCCTTAATTTTTCACCTAAACCACCTCCTTGGCCGCCACCACTAGTCCCTCCACCACCTCTGGCCGACACTCCAGACCCCACCTGACCTTCCCCTAGCATGGCCATGCCCACATCACCTCAGGCCGACCCCAAAGTTGGAACCAATATCCACTTATTTGCCTTAAACCCTTTGTATTCCCACCTTGTAACTTCCACCACTTCACCACACCCCTTAGCCGCCCTTTGCACCACCTTCTCCAGCCCATACCTGAACCAAAACCACTGCCACACCATCTCTTAGCCTCCGATAGGTCTGGCCATGCCATTTGTAGCCTTTCCCGAAGCCTGAAATTGTGCAAAAATACACTTGTTTGCCCTGTACTTGTATTTTCATACATAGCAACTTCCATAACTTCATACCTTAGCTAGGCCGACCTTGGCTTGACCATACTAGACCAAATACACCCCATGGCCGTGCCTTATCACTCTTTGGTCGAGCATAGTGATGGTGAAAGCAAGTGCGAGCCATTTAATTATTTGTTGTTCCTTAGTTTCTAGCTTGTTAGTGTGATATTTGGTGTTGTATATTCATGTTATATATATTGTTTTGTTTCTATGTACAAGGCAAATAGCTTTGGCTCTCCCCTCACTTGAATCGTAGTCGTGCTTTCGTGCCTTTTGGATCTTTGTTTGTGTGTTTTGTTGTGTGTCTCCAGTTTGTAGAGGTGAGTATTTCTCACCAGACATTCCGTACTTATATAAGTAGTAAATTGACATCCTGTGAATCTGTAGTTCATATTATCATATTATACCTGACTGTGATATTATTTGTATGATGATCACCCTGTTTATTCACCTGTCATATCATCTGTTACTGTTAGATAATGCTATTCTATTTATTTATATCAGTTTATCACACTGCAAGTTCCCTATAGAATAGAATCACTATGGGTTGAAATGGTACATACCCGAACAGACTTTAGAATAGGGAAAAATCATTATGGGCTGAAATGATAGGCCTGGACGATTTTTATTTATTTCATTTAACTTGGGCTTGCGGGTTTGAAATGATAAAACCCGGATTTTTCCTTTGTAAATTATGGATTGAAATGATATATTATCCGTATCATTTGACTTAGGTTAAAAAAAATTTATATACAGACCCGTGGTTAATATGTATATTTTCTTGAAATTATAAAATATGTTAAAAATGTAAATATTATGAAATTTTGATTTAAATTTAAACTAAAAAAATGATTTTTACAAAATATTAGTGATTTTCTATAAGTTAAATAAGTGAAATAAATAAATGGGAAAGTAGGATTTGAAATATAAGTAAATTTTGGAATTTATGATTTTGTTTTTAAATGTAGTTTAAATTAAGTAAGAAAATATGATAATTTGATTTTTATTTGAATTTAAAATGATTTTATAAAGTGTTATTGATTTTTCTATAAATTAAAAATAGTTAAATAAATAAATGTTTAAAAGTTGAAATTTGAAGTATAACTTAACTTGGAAATGTAAAAGTGTTTTAAAAATAAAAGTTAAGTTAAGAAAATAAAATGGAATTTAAATAAAATTATGAAATGGTAAACTTAATTAAAATGTTAAGTAAATGAAATGTTATAAAATTTTACATTTATTTTATAAATGAATTATTAAAGATTTGATAATTATTTGTGAAATTTTCACTTTGTAAAATCATAAATTAAGGGTATTTAAATGATTGTTTTTAAAGTGAGAAAATATGATTTTTATAAGTTAAAATGGATTTAAATAAATTTTAATTGCTTATGAAATTTTATTGAAAATTTGGAATTTAAATTGATAGCATTTTGAAATGCTATCATTTCTAAAGTTAAAGATATTACAGCATTTTGTAAATGCTGTAATTGATATAAATGAACTAAATGGCTAAAATGAACTAAGGGCTATTACAGCACTTTGTAAGTGCTGTAGTTGCTGAATTTAACTAAAGTTTATTTGTAATCTAAATCTATTACAACATTTTAAATGCTGTCTTTTGCTAATTGAATTGTTTTTAAACATAACTTTCCGTAGCATTTTCTAAGTGCTGTGAAAGTTGAATTTTCACTGTTTAATGAATTTAAGTGAATAAATGAATTCTAAATATGGTAAAATTTTGAGAATTGAATATTTGACTATTAAATATAATAACTTCATTTTTAAATGATTTAAATGGATTATTTTGATTTGTAATATTTTGATATTTTGAAATGGATTTGAAATGATATTTGATTTCGAAGTATAAAATACCATTTTGGAATTTTAACCACGGGATGTAATTTAATTTATGGTTTGACTGATCCTTAGAGGATAGGCGATCCCAAGCATCCTTTAAGTTATTGTGCATTACTACTACAGTTCACTTGAGTTGGTTTACATTATATAAGTATGTATGTCCTGACTCGAGTGTTTTGTGTTTTACTTTACGCTCGGGTCAGCCTGAGTATTTATATCTTAGCTTTGGATTTCTTTTGTGGAGCTAGGAATCGCTGGAGATTTTGCTTGTCTAGTTTTATATTCCCTTTCAGTTTCAGTTGTTCTATTTCAGCTCTGGTATTTATAAACTTCTATGTATTTGAGATTTCTATTGTATATGTTTTTTTTTTCAGACTGATATTATGTATTTTGTTTGAGATTTTGTTATTGTAGCTTCATGAACTACTATGGTATTTTAATTTCTGCTGCGAGTTATTCTGATATTTCTGTGTCTGTGATTTTGTGATTGATTTTATTTGCTCCGAAATTTATTACAATCTTTTATTTTGTATTATTCAAGTCGGACATGTGTGGTGTAACGACCCATAAAATTTTAGCAATTTTTAATTGGTTTATAACGTATTGAATTGGATTTTTGAGAAATTATTAATAATTAAATTTTGAAAGAAGAGAAAATAAAGAAAGAAAAAATTATATTTAATATTTGGATTACGTATAATTATAATTGATTAAGAAATTTGCATGAAATCAATGAAATTGACTGTTACCATAAATTTTATTTCTTTCCTGTCCATTTAAATTTTACATCAGTTACAAACCAATCAATACCTTACCTTTATTACTCCCTGTATTCGTGCTGTAGCTCTTTAATTTTCTATCCATTGCTATTTCATTCCGGGTTTGTTCCTTCCCTATTTATTCCATTTCAAACGTTTTCTCTTCTCTCTGGCAGAAGCATAATATTTTACATCATCTTATATATATATATATATATATCTGTAGCTTGCATTCATTCGTTTATTCACTTTTACGTTTCTCATACTTTCTACTTTATTATCCTTAATTCTCGCGCTTGACATTATCATTTCAGTTTGTTTCCCTTGAATGTGGCACGTTTCATGGTTAACGTTTTATTCCATTTATGCGTGGCTTTCCTTTTGCAACCTATCCCATTTCTATTTCCTTCATTTCAAAATTTGAAACATTACAGTTGGACCACATTATTTATTTGCTTGAATAAGGAAGCTAAATCAGTGGATGACCGTTGCTAATAAAATTATTACTTTTCTAACATATATACTCATTGCTACTTTTCCTGACCATTTATTTCTACTTTCTTTTTTTCACTGTTTCGTTCCTGCTTTAAAATTTTAATATATATATTATGTATGTATTAAAAATCTTCACGTCACTTGGTCACTCAAGATGTTCATTTTCTTTCCACTAAAACTGCTTATATTTAATTCTATATGTTTCTTTATAACGTTTTATAATATTACTTTCATCTTGAGACTGAAACAAAATGCACCGCATACACAGGTTCATTCAAAAGAAAGTGGATAGGCCTAAACGTGCAGCTTTTCATTTACGTTTCAATTGATTTCCTCCCTTATATTTTTACTTTACATTTCAAATTTGAAACGTGGTGCTTAAACAATAGTAATTGGCTTTTATTATTCAGCTCAATTAAGGGTGACCGTTGCCATCACATAACCGGTAAAAGATTTGTATACGTTTTATTTGTTTATGTGGCAACGATTCACATTTACACTATTTTTGCTTTTTTTAACTTCATTGGTTTTCATTTATTTGTGTACGTTTCGTTTCATCTATTTGCGCTTGATTCTTTTTTTTTCCATATTCGTTACTCCACATTTATATCAGTACGTTATTTTTGCATCCATAAAACTTTATACGTTTATTATAATTGACTGTTGCTTGTCTTGGCCTATATAATTCCATCCTTATATTCTTCTTCATCTCCTCTTTTATTCCTCTGCTCTGAGAAATACAGTTCATACGCTTGCTCATCAAACTTTTCCACCTGCTCCTATTTGTCGCAGTATCCTTGCCACCAAAGTTCCCCTCCTCCACTTCATGCCTCATCCTCATCTCCTCTCTTTTATATAATAAGGTAATATCTATATTATAAACATATTGTGTTGTATTTACCTAAAAGTTAAAAGCTATAATCTGTTTACCTTTTTATACTTATATATATGAATTCATACGAATTATTACAAGTTGTCTTATCTATATATATAGTACGCTGATGATGTGTAAATAGCTTATATACACAGTTGTTATATACACACTTGTCAACATATAATTGGTTACATAAACAGGAGCATGTGTGCATATTTAGCCATATTTTACGTATAAGGTCTGCATATTTGTTTATATATATAATTGTAAGAGCTGAATATATTTAGATTTATATTATTATTTTTAAATCGATCATTTTTTTTGCGACATGTCTTATATAAATAATATGTTCACATATATATGAGTATATGTATTTTACAGTTTTGATGAATGTGTTTTAACACATGGGTTTTACATTCAGACCTTTTATTTACAATTTATTTTAAAAAGTATGTTATAATCTCTTGGTTATATTCAAATTTATTATATATATATCGGTTGCAGTAATAAATTTTATTTTTGATAAAAATGTAAGTTACATATGTCACTGTAATTATGTGCGTAACTAATACGTAATGATATATTAGTATATAATTTGTAAAAGGCTGTGCATATATTTTGTAAAGGCTGTGCATATATTCATAGTCTAAAACCTATTATATATATTTTGTTATAAATAGATACAGTTATATTTTAAAGTGTGAGTCATAACGGAATTATAAAGGTTACTATAAAACTTATACTTGTATGTTGATGGGTCTGCATAGATTTATAATGGGTCTGTATACATTTGAGTAACATGATTGTAGTGGGTGGTATATATATAAATATCTTATGTATATTTGTTTATACATATACATACTATTTTGGACTTAAGTTGATTTCGTCGATACTAAATTTATAACAAAAATTGTTTTAATTATAGCATACAATTTATTTTACATGTTTGACTTTAGTATATAAATCCACCTATATACCTTCTACCTTCATCGATCCAGTTCTGATTCGTTTTATCAATTCTTAATCATCAGCCTTGTTCGTCCAATTCGCGTTCAAATCTTACTTTGCTTTGAGTTGTTGTTTGGACTCTTCGATGGTCTAGATCGTGATCCAATTCGTATCTTGTCGAGTCGTCAAAATCTCTAGCCTCGGAAGGTGAGCAATCACTCATGATTAACGTTCTTTTATTTATTAAATTTGATTTCAATTGAAATGACAATTGAAATATGCTGCTATTAGTTATTTACATTGCTATATATGTTGTTATCTGCAATTGTTCACCTATGGGATATGACACCATATCCTGTTGTTTATATTATATTTTTATTGATGATATATGCTTGTTATATTATTGTATTATCTGTTATTACTCTGCAAGTTCCCTGTAGTATAGAATTCACTATGGGTTGAAATGATACATACCCGAACGGACTTTAGAATAGGAGAATTTCGTTATGGGTTGAAATGATAGACCCAAGCGATTTTCATTTTATTAAATTTGGGATTACGGGTTGAAATGATATCCACCCGTATATATTTAGTGCACGGATTGAAATGATAAATATCTATATCACTTGACCATAGGATATGAAATATATACAGACACCGCTGGTCCATATATATATGTTTTGAAAATAATTTTTATGGTTTTGAAAAGAAATATATGGTTTTAAATAAATGTTGATTCTTAAATGATTATATATAAAGGGTAATGATATATATAAATTTAATAATAATTAATTTAATTAAGATTGATTTAATACATAAATTATGTTGAATATTTATGTAAATTATATTTCAAATAGATTTTTGCAATAATGGGGATAAAATTTAGATGGGGAGACAAATTTGGATTTAGCCGAAATGGTATTAAATTAAGAATTTTATTTAGTTAAATCGATTTGAACTATTGAATGTGAAACTTAAAGATATGATTTTATAACTGGATGTTGACTTAAGTGATTTAATTAATATTTCAAGTTCTAAATAAATTAAAGGTAAAGTAAGGTTATCCAAATAATACTGAATTTACTAAATGAATACCTCAAGACTAAATAATAACGAGGTTAAATCGAGATCTATAGGAACTGTTAAATTGAACCTTGAAGGGTCAAATACTAAAACTTGAAATATACTGGGATGTAAATGGTAAATTTGTGATTCAGATCTGAAATTGAAATCAATACAATTTAAATTGGTCATTTAGAAACTGAATTAAATAGAAACTGAAATTGAGATTGAATTAAATTTGAGCAGGAAAGTCGAGTTGATTTTAAAACGATTTGTGAAATTTGAGGAAATAGAATACTTTATTTCGGGAAGTAGATATATTGGAAATAAAGATTTTATTTTGGTTTGAATTATAAATGATTTGAATGACCACGGTGCTATAGTGTATATTTCTACAGTGTAGATAGTTCCATGGATCCTTAGAGGATGGTTATCCCAAACGTCCTTTAAGTTATTTATATTTCAGTTGATATTTCACTTGAGTTAGATTTATAGATATAAGAATGTTAATCCTGACTCGAGTGTTTTGTTTTTTGCTTTACGCTCGGGTCAGACTGAGTGATACAGCATTTGAGACTCACCTTCGAAGTTGGAGTTTGCTTGAAGATCCAGCTACCTATCCTTTCAGTCATCCAGTTGATTGGTCCAGAGAAGTCTTCTGCTCGTACTGAAGACTTCATTGTATTTGAGATAATCTGTTGTATTTTATTTTTAACTCCGATGTTTATATAGTAGCTTCATGAACTATTATTTTATCTATTCCGCTGTGTACTATTGTATTACTCTGTGTCTGTGATTCTGTGATTGATTTATTTATTGTATATGCTGAGTTTTTCCAAATTTTAAATTAACAATCTGATATTTTGAATTATTCAAGTCAGACATGTGTGGATTATTGTTGATTTGAATGGTCCAAAATAACAGGTCGTTACAGTTGGTATCAGAGCTTTGGCTCTAGGCAAAACTTAGCATATCTAGTAAATTTATTTACAGAATCACTTTCGCTCGAGTTGAATCTCTTCCTTTTGACTCAATTTCCTTTGAACTTGGAACGTTCCTTGCGGTTCCAAAATTCATTCTTGTCTCTCCCTATTTGTATTCTTTTGATTCTGAAGTATCCCATTACTCCACTTCGAATGATCTCTATAAAAAAATCGGCGATCCGGCAAATCATCGAAAGATTTGTAAAGGGGGTGAAACTCCTTTACAATTGGCATGGATTCACCAGAGATTTATATTTCCCTCGGTTTAGATGCTGCTATCTCTAGTTATGTCGAATTCTACCTCTGGTGATCGAATGACGATTTGCCTTGGAATTCTGCATCGATCATATTCCTAAAGTCATGGTTGACCCGGTTAAGGTCGCCCGCGACTTGTATAAGTATATCCATCTTCTATTTTGTAAGTTAATTATCTCATCTTCGTTCAAGCCTATCTTCGAATCAGAATTTTATTTGATTAGAGTTCTTTTAAATTGAATCTCTATCTTTGTTTTGAAATCCGTCCGTGAATCATCCTTTGAAAATCGAGTTTGTTTGTATTTTAGAAATTGTTTTCTAAACCGAAATTATTATTTTGATAAGTATGATTATATTCTATATATAAAAGTGAAATGTTTTCGATAAAGATTTAATGCCATTTTAAAATGAGAATTTGAGGTTTCGAAAGGATTTGTAATTTTGAACAAAGGTATATAAGAAATTTGATTTATCTAAAAATGATTTATGACTGAAGGATTTTAAATTTGAAATTCGAGAATTGAACTCCGGTATTTTGAAATTGGTTTTAAGATTTTGAAATATATAATAATAATATGATTTAAAACTATTTTTCGAATAAGAAATGTTTCTAATGATTTTAATGAGTTTCGAATGATTTCGAAGAAATTTCAAAAGAAGTTTGAGAAAATAGAAGTCCAGAACTCACTTATGTCACTGGAAAATAATTTCGGTGATGAGTGCATGCATCATCGACATTGATTTTCGAGTTTCAGAGTGGGGGAGAGGCCACTTTAGTAGCATTGCTAGGCGAGTGATTTTGCGAAACCAATATTGATTTCAAATTCCAAAGTAAGATTTGATATTCAAAAGATATATGTATATATATATATTTGAAATGATTTGAAGTAAGCCGGTGTTCAGTCCTTGAGTTTCGGATTTGATATAACCCTATCTATTAAAATTGATTTACTAATTTGTTGCGGATTTCCAACTCTTGAATTTGAAAATGATTTCTTCAACTATTTTGAAGGTTCGAGCACTTCCAAATCAAGGTTAACTTTTCAAAGCTGAGAAATTTTGAAAAGTATAATGTATATATATAAGTTTGGTATGTATGTTAAAGTATGTAGTAATATGATTTAAATAAGTTGAAACTGTTTTTGTTAAGTAAATGAATAAGGCAATTTTAAAATTTTCTAATATGAAATTTAGAATTGAAATGTTTTGAAAAGAATTTGGTCTTCAAAATATTTTGAATAAAGTTTAGTTAAATGTTTTACCTTAGTAACATCTTTATGAAGCTATATATTTAACAAGTTGGAATAAATATATAAGTTGTACGTATGCTGTTTTATTCGCATAATTAATTTAATCCAGGTTTGAGTAACAATTTCGAGGTGAATTACACCATTTCGTGTTAGGATTTTTCTTTCGATTCTTGATGGCGAATATTTGATATGGATTTTGGGCTTGATTCTAGAATTCTCTATCGTAGTATATGGCTATGTAAGGAGACTGATGGCTTCTAGTCGAGAAACCATATCGAAATATGCATCAGGAAAGACGAATGGACAATACTAGTTCGAAAGCGAACTTGTGTGATCGAGCGAGCGATCAAATGTGATTTTGCGAAATGATGACGTATGTACATCTTATATTCTAACATCATTGATATATTTTGACGTTGAAATTGAAAGCTGTCGGGGTAGAATATCTTTGCTTACTAAAAGAAAATTTCCAATTTAAATTACAAAGATATATAACCCATAATAACAAAGATATTCAATCCCATATGGCTCTTCGTACATCAAAAATTTATTTTTGAAAATTTTGATCCTTATATAAGATGGACTTTATGTAAATATAAGATGATTTTGGAAATGAATTGTTTGACTTAAATTATAGTGATTTGGAAATTTGGATTTATTTTCTAAATTTATTATGTTGGAAACTTTAAAACTAAAGATATTTAGATTGAGAAGAAATAATTTGGTGGGATTGTATATGATTTTGAAACTAAACTGGTATTGAAACAAATTGAAATTTGAGAACCTTATATTATTTTTTACTAAATACCTGATTTGGGAGTTCTCGAACTTATATAAAATTTGGTTTGTATAAGTATGAGGTTGATTCGAAAACTACAGATTTGAAAAGGTACTCAATTTGAAAAGTGAAATCTTATATAATTGAAGTCTATATAAGTGTGATTTGATATACTATTGATTTTGGAAAGTATTTGATTTGAAAATGAAATCTTATATATAATGGACTTTATATAAGTATGATATTTGAAAGTGATTTGAAAAGGTACTATATGATACATATTTTCGAAGTAAAGATATGGAAAGTGCCTTCTGCTTGATATCCACTTTATGGCCACATTGTGGATTCATGCTATCGATATTTCTCTGATTTTTAGTTTTCCGGATATGATACTCGAGTTTCCATCGAATTCCATGGCGTTACCCATGGTCTTACGAACGCGGATGCATAGCGCAACTGCCTGGCTGGGATGGCCTAGGGGTACGGATTGTTTCCTGGGGGATCCAGGCGTAACCATTGTGTATCCTGCATCTATGTACGTCGCATTAGTAGCGAAACCGCCTAGCTGAGATGACCTAGGGGTACGGATTGTTTCCTGGGGGACCCAGGCGTAACCATTATGTATCCTGCATTCTACTAGTCATCATGGCGTAACTCGCAGGGCTGAGAAAGCTTACGGATATGGATTGTTTCCTGGGGGATCCAGGCGTAACCATTGTGCATCTGCGAACCATAGTTAGACAAAGGTTTTGTTTGGATTGTACTTTCCATATCTGTTTTTAAAAGGTTTTCCAGTATTTTCACTGGGTGTTGAAACAGGTCTACCAAGTACCTGAAGAATTCTAGCTTTGCGCCTGATCAACGCACTGCCAGAGTCTGTAGGAACGAGGATAAACTTGTTGAAACATCGAGTTATAAAAGTATTTTCAAAAGGAAAATTTGTTTTGATATAAAAGTATTTTATTATAAAGGTATTTTATTATAAAAATATTTCCAACAAGAAATTTCTGTATTAGTTTTTCAAAATTTAAATTCTTATGGTTTGAAATTAATTATTCATGCCCGATACTATTCTTTTGAATCTACCTTATCAGCTCAGCTTTATTTATTCACTTATCTTCTGTTTTTCGAATCTACCTTAAATTACCTATTAACTAAGAATTTCTTTCGATTTATTTAAAATTGAATCTATCTTCTTTCCTTCTTTCTTTCTTTTGAATATATCCTTTAAAATATTGTTTATTTATATACTACCTGGTTTAATAGTAAAAAATTTAGTGTTTTATAAATAATTGATCTCATAATTAATTGAATGGATTTAATAAAATGAGTAATCTATTAAATATTAATTAATTTTAAAAAAAACAAGTATATGGTTTTAAATAAATTGTTTAATTTGTTTTTCAAAGTCTAATTTTTCATCTGGTTGTTTCTATTCTCCTACTTTATTTCTTTTCGGGGATGAAAAGTTTTGAGTGGGGGAGAGTGTAACGACCCATAAAATTTTCGCAATTTTTAATTGGTTTATAACGTATTGAATTGGATTTTTGAGAAATTATTAATAATAAAATTTTGAAAGAAGAGAAAAAAAAGAAAGAAAAAATTATATTTAATATTTGGATTACGTATAATTATAATTGATTCAGAAATTTGCATGAAATCAATGGAATTGACTGATACCATAAATTTTATTTCTTTCCTGTCCATTCAAATTTTACATCAGTTACAAACCAATCAATACCTTACCTTTATTACTCCCTGTATTCATGCTATAGCTCTTTAATTTTCTATCAATTGCTATTTCATTTAGGGTTTGTTCATTTTACTTTACGCTCGGGTCAGCCTGAGTATTTATATCTTAGCTTTGGATTTCTTTTCTGGAGCTAGGAATCGCTGGAGATTTTGCTTGTCTAGTTATATATTCCCTTTCAGTTTCAGTTGTTCTATTTCAGCTCTGGTATTTATAAACTTCTATGTATTTGAGATTTCTATTGTATATGTTTTTTTCCAGACTGATATTATGTATTTTGTTTGAGATTTTGTTATTGTAGCTTCATGAACTACTATGGTATTTTAATTTCCGCTGTGAGTTATTCTGATATTTCTGTGTCTGTGATTCTGTGATTGATTTTATTTGCTCCGAAATTTATTACAATCTTTTATTTTGTATTATTCAAGTCGGACATGTGTGGTGTAACAACCCATAAAATTTTAGCAATTTTTAATTGGTTTATAACGTATTGAATTGGATTTTTGAGAAATTATTAATAATTAAATTTTGAAAGAAGAGAAAATAAAGAAAGAAAAAATTATATTTAATATTTGGATTACGTATAATTATAATTGATTCAGAAATTTGCATGAAATCAATGAAATTGACTGTTACCATAAATTTTATTTCTTTCCTGTCCATTTAAATTTTACATCAGTTACAAACCAATCAATACCTTACCTTTATTACTCCCTGTATTCGTGTTGTAGCTCTTTAATTTTCTATCCATTGCTATTTCATTTCGGGGTTGTTCCTTCCCTATTTATTCCATTTCAAACGTTTTCTCTTCTCTCTGGCAGAAGCATAATATTTTACATCATCTTTTATATATATATATATATATGTGTGTGTGTGTGTGTGTGTGTGTAGCTTGCATTCATTCGTTTATTCACTTTTACGTTTCTCATACTTTCTACTTTATTATCCTTAATTCCCGCGCTTGACGTTATCATTTCAGTTTGTTTCCCTTGAATGTGGCACGTTTCATGGTTAACGTTTTATTCCATTTATGTGTGGCTTTCCTTTTGCAACCTATCCCATTTCTATTTCCTTCATTTCAAAATTTGAAACATTACAGTTGGACCACATTATTTATTTGCTTGAATAAGGAAGCTAAATCAGTGGATGACCGTTGCTAATAAAATTATTACTTTTCTAACATATATACTCATTGCTACTTTTCCTGACCATTTATTTCTACTTTCTTTTTTTTCACTGTTTCGTTCCTGCTTTAAAATTTTAATATATATATTATGTATGTATTAAAAATCTTCACGTAACTTGGCCACTCAAGATGTTCATTTTCTTTCCACTAAAACTGCTTATATTTAATTCTATACGTTTCTTTATAACGTTTTATAATATTGCTTTCATCTTGAGACTGAAACAAAATGCACCGCATACACAGGTTCATTCAAAAGAAAGTGGATAGGCCTAAACGTGCAGCTTTTCATTTACTTTTCAATTGATTTCCTCCCTTATATTTTTACTTTACATTTCAAATTTGAAACATGGTGCTTAAACAATAGTAATTGGCTTTTATTATTCAGCTCAATTAAGGGTGACCGTTGCCATCACATAACCGGTAAAAGATTTGTATACGTTTTATTTGTTTATGTGGCAACGATTCACATTTACACTATTATTGCTTTTTTTAACTTCATTGGTTTTCATTTATTTGTGTACGTTTCGTTTCATCTATTTGCACTTGATTCTTTTTTTTCCATATTCGTTACTCCACATTTATATCGGTACGTTATTTTTGCGTTCATAAAACTTTATACGTTTATTATAATTGACTGTGACGACCGCCCATGACCCCTGCACCGAATCTAGAGATAGTGCACTGTAAAGTGTGCCAGGCGACCATGGACGATTGTCAGGGTAGATCAAAATAACAGGATCTATCGTATTACTCACAGCGCATGGACAAAATACAATAGAACATATGTATAGTGAAGCTTTACAGAATAAAATGCCATCATATATAACTCCATAATAGTTGAATACAAGCATCCAAATAGTCAATACATCAAGCCTCACTACATAACACTCAGAGATTATACAAACAGCGGAACATCCAGTACATATAGTAAGAAAGAAACAATATGCAATACTCCAGCTCATCTTCGATATCAGCACCGTGAAAAGCTAGAACAGCACCTGTCACCTGCTACCTAGTCTGCCCATCCCAAAATGGACTAACAGCCCAAGGCAATAAGAATTAAAACATAAAGCCTTGAGTCAGACAACAGTCTTAGTGAGCAGTAAATTAACTAACAACATACCAAAAGAGCACAAAGGAAAAAGGAATAGGAATACAACCCTCCTACTCCAACCACATTCTACAGTGATAGCCCCCAAACACACACTAAACAGAAGCAACACAGCAGAGCATACAATTTAAAGTAAAGTAATAATCATTCGAGTCAAGGGCGATGTTTTCCAAGTACCAAGGCCTAAATCAGATAAGCACCCAGAAAATACCGCTCTTGAGTCCAAATGACGATACAACCAAACATCCATGACTCTGGCTATCACTGTTATCATTGCTTCGATATCACCGTTAATTGAATGACCGGCACATTCTTTCAGCCGTCCATCAAGGGCTAATGGAAACCCCGGTTCTAGACATAACTCCCGCACGTCGTCGCAGCCCGTGCCTAGGACTATCGAATCTGCCCAGAGTACTCGACCATCAACAGTTGGCCGTTGGGACTATCGAATCTGCCCAAACGTACTCTTGCTTAGAGCATGCTAGAACCTTCAACAACGATGCTATCCAAGCCTCCTAGTCATCCTCCTCGATGACTATTCTCATATCCATTCATTATCCTCAACTCGAATCATATCACCGAGTTATCAACATGCTTGGAATAATCCCGTCTGGATTAGACCAAGTCTTCATCACATGATTGCCTCGCTTCATCACATCCTCGCAAAGCCTCATCTCTACATCACATCATCAAATCTACGCATAAGAGCTTCATCATCCCGCTACATATGCCATGAGCAGCTTACCCAATTCAAGAGCCTTTCTCCTAGCTTTTGAATCATCTTCGGTCTAAATCAAACCATCAATCATCTAATTCATAACAATCAATCAAACCAAACATTAATCCAAGCAATCAAGCATTCAAATATGATCTAAGTAGATAATTATAACAATAATGGCATTTTCGTAATTAAAGAGTTGAAAGTCTAACATGCATGAAATCATAAGAAATGTCTCTACAATCTTGATGAATGAACTTGCATAGGTTAACACTTAGTAAAATGGTTGTCAAATCATCATGAACAATGGATCTACATGGATCTACACTTAGGATGAAGAAAATGCATGAAAATCATTATTTTAACACCAAATCGAGCCAACAATCCGATATACTCCTTTGGATCCGTGTGAGAGATAATCACCACTCACCAAATCACCTAAACAACCTCAAATCAACACGCTTCAGATCTGGACAGCGAAGGATCAAGCTTGATCTATCACGAATCCGCTTCAAACGAAGAAATCTCACTTCAAAGGATGAAGATCTTCAACTTTAGATCTTGGATCTTCGATCTTGATCTTCGATTTGGATGAAAGGAAGCACTAGATTAGAGTGGAGAAAAGAAGTGAAGAAGTGTAGAAGTCGAGCTCTCAAAATGGCAGCACTTTGTCACTTCAAAATCCGGATCCCAAAAAGTGAGAAAAACCCTTCCTATTTATAGCTGAAAATTCACTAAGTCGTAACTCGGCTATCTCCTAAGTCGTCTCCGACTTACGACCTAAGACCCCTCCGACCTAAGACTTGCCCAAACCTTACGACTTAACGACTTACCAAAACTCATCAGCTTACGACTTAACGGACATCTAGGCTACGACTTAAAACAGACCTAAGTCTCTACGACTTAAGACTTAACTTCCCTAAGTCGTCTACGACTTAACGCGTGCGCCTAACTCCTAACAACTCAACAGCTAACCCCTAAGTCGGTTACGACTTAACTGGGTATACGGCTTACGACCTAAGTACAAGGCCATACTCAGCGACTTAACAGATATGCACGCGCGCCCAACTCCTAGGTCGCTCACGACCTAACGGCTTAGCAGAACTCCACGACCTACGACATAAGCAACCCAACGACTTAACAGATACACTACCTCGCGACCTAACAGACTTACGACTTAACAGATAAGCCCCTAAGTCGCTCACCCTTTAGGTCGCAACATTCTATAGGTCGCTCCAAACTAACACGTGACCCAAACCACTTCGCGACCTAACATTTAACTCGGTCACGACTTAACCCTTAGGTCGCCTACGACCTAACCATGCAACAACTGGTCTTTCTTAAGTCGTCTAACGACCTAACAAACCAAGCTACCAGACAACCTAATACATAGCGACCTATCCCTTAACTCGGTCACTACGACCTAACTCTAACCTTAAGTCGTCTACAACCATAAGTCGGTCAACTTGCTAACGCGTCCAACCGACCTAACTTCTCTGCGCTCTAAGTCGTTGCTGACCTAACTGCCTTAACTCGCCATTCACCTGGGTAGCTCCAATCCCCTAAGTCGTATACGACTTACGACTTATACTAAGTCGTGAACGACTTAGGACTTAGCCATATTTTTGCCTAAAATCTGAAATGGCTCAAAAATGCTAAAATTTCAGATTTTGACAAACTTTTCGATCCGTAAAAATACGGGTCGTTACATTCTCTCCCCCTTAGGAATTTCGCCCTCGAAATTCCAAGCAAACAAAGCAATCAAAGACTATTCTGCATGCCTACCATCCATAGCAATCAGCCAACCATGCATCCAATTCTAGCTTAGCATGCAGAATTCTAAAACTAGAACAAGTCACAATATCGTGAGATGACACGACACCTTAGGGCCATACCTTGAAGAGTTCAGGATGAGCTGCCTTCATCCTCTCTTCCACCTCCCACGTACAGTCGTTATCATCATCACTCCATTGTATCTTGAGCAACTTAACTACCTTCCTCCTAAGTTGTTTCGTGTCGGTTTCCACAACACGAAGCGGCTTACGAGGTCTTCTATCGACCGGATCAACTTCGAAATCTTCACAGCTATCAGCAGAAACCACAGTATTCGAGTCGTGCACATACTTCCGTAGATATGATACGTGAAAAACATTGTGCTCACCCGACATCTTCTCCGGTAACTCCAATCTATAGGCGAGCTTTCCAATTCGCTCGATAATCGGGAATGGTCCAACAAATCTCGGAGTCAATTTTCCTTTCTTCCCGAATCGAATAACATTCTTCAGTGGAGAAATCTTCACAAAAACCATATCACCAACGTCGAATTCCAAATCCTTTCGACGCTTATCGGCATAACTTTTCTGACGGTCTTGGGCTGCCTTCATTCGTTGCCGAACGATCTCTATACAATCTGAAGTCTGTCGAATCATCTCTGGCCCAAGCATCAGCTTTTCTCCTGTTTCTAACCAACATGTCGGAGAGTTACACGGTCTTCCATATAATGCCTCATATGGTGCCATACCGATGCTTGACTGGTAACTGTTGTTGTACGCAAACTCTACCAAATGAAGGTGATCTTCCCATGATCCTCCGAAATCCAAAACACAAGCTCTGAGGAGATCTTCCAAAACTCGGTTGACTCTCTCGGTCTGACCATCTGTTTGAGGGTGATAAGCTGTACTCAAACATAACTCGGTTCCCAAAACTTCCTGGAAGCTCTTCCAAAATCCACTAGTGAACAATGGGTCTCGATTGCTCACTATACTCTTCGGAATACCATGGAATCGAACTATCCACTTAACATACAACTCAGCCAACTTTGATGCAGTCCTAGTCGATCGAACAGGAATGAACCTCGCACTCTTGGTCAGACGATCTACAATGACCCAAATCCCTTCATTTCCCGTTCTTGTTTTAGGTAGCCCATCTATAAAATCCATCGATACCTGCTCCCACTTCCATGTAGGAACTTCTAATGGCTGAAGTAACCCATTTGGCTTCTTCTGTTCGGCTTTTACCAACTGGCAGTTCATACACTTGGAAATAAAATTTCCAACATCCTTCTTCATACCTTCCCAGTAGTAGGTTCTCTTCATATCCCGATACATCTTATTTCCACCTGGATGAATTGTCAGCTTCGAGTGATGACTTTCCTTCAGAACTTCACTCCTCAATTCATTTATATCGGGAACAACTAGTCGTCCTTGCTTCCGAAGCCAACCCTCTCGATCGACCTCGAATCCTTTATCCTTTTCTGGATCCAATCCAGATTCCACATCATGGATAATCCTGACAAGCTTATCGTCTCGCTTTTGGCTCTCGCCAATCCTTTCCACAAGAGAAGGTCTTATCGATAAGTTTGCCAACATCTCAGGTTCCAATTCGCATCTAGGCCTGAAGTCAAATCCAACTAAATACTCGAGATTCTTCCATTCTGAAAACATGGCTCCCAATCCTGCATGTCTTCGACTTAACGCATCTGCCACCGCGTTACCTTTTCCTGGAGTATAAGCTATACCAAAATCATACGATGCCAAAAACTCTAGCCATCACTACTGCCGAAGATTCAAATCCTTTTGGGAGAAAAGATACTTCAATGACTTGTGATCCATAAACAACTCGAATCGAACTCCCAATAGATAATGTCTCCACATCTTCAGAGCAAAAACAATCGCCGCTAACTCCAAATCATGAGTCGGGTAATTCCTTTCATGCGGCTTCAGTTGTCGACTAGCATACGCAACAACTTTATCCCTCTGCATCAGCACTGCTCCAAGTCCAGTACCACATGCATCGGTGTAAACCACCATCTCATCATTCCCACTTGGAATAGTCAAAACAGGAGCACTCGTTAATCTCTCTTTCAGGATTCCGAAAGCTTGCTCACACTTAGCATCCCAACTAAACACTTGGTTCTTTTTCGTCAATCCTGTTAACGGTGCAGCTACCTTGGAGAAGTCTTTGATAAACCGTCGATAATATCCTGCTAATCCAAGAAAACTTCTCACATTAGATGCATTCTTAGGTCTAACCCAATCCTGGATTGCTGCCACCTTAGCGGGATCAACCGCTATTCCATTTCCAGAAATCACATGGACTAAGAACCTCACTTCACTCTTCCAGAAGTGACACTTCGAAAACTTAGCCTTCAGCTGATGTTTCCGCAAGATTTCCAAAACAATACGCAAGTGCGTCTTGTGCTCTTCTTCAGTTCTGGAATAAATCAGAATATCATCCACGAACACAAGTACGAACTTGTTCAACTGATCTCTGAACACTCTATTCATAAGATCCACAAAATATGCTAGCGCATTAGTCAATCCAAACGGCATTACCAGCCACTCAAAGAAACCGGATGGTGTTCGAAAAGCAGTCTTCGGCACACTATCCTTAGCCACTCTCAACTGGTGAAATCCTGTTGCCAAATCCATCTGAGAAAACAACTTAGCTTCGTGAAGCTGATCAAACAAGTCATCTATTCTCGGTAATGGATACTTGTTCTTCTTAGTCACCTTATTCAGCTCACGATAATCGACACACAATCTCAACGACCCATCTGCCTTGGTTGCAAACACAACTGGTGCACCCCACTCGGACACACTACGCCGAATGAATCCTTTCTGCAAAAGATCATCAACTTGCACCCTCAACTCTTGCTGTTCCCTAGGCGCCATCCGCCTAAGAGGCATCACAACAGGTCTGGCTCCTTCAACTAGATCTATACGAAACTCGATCTCTCTATGCGGCGGCAACCCTTTGACTTTGTCAAAGACATCCTCGAATCCATTAGCGATCGGCACTGATGACAGTCCATCCCGTGGAACAACTAGCGAATACATGAAGCTCATGAAGACGCCTTCTTCATGCTTACATCGTATCACAATCTTTCGCCCCTCCACATTCTCGACTGCCACTTCCAACCTTTCGCAATCAACCTTAGCCGCATACTTCCTAAGCCAGTCCATACCCAAAATAATTCCGAACCCCGCGAAGTTCAGAACAAAACAATTACAAACAAAAGAGCAACCATGACTCGACACAATCAGACCACGGCATAACATACACAAACAAGACGAACCCCCAACTGGATTAGTCACAACCAATGGCCTATCAACAATATCCGGTTCCAAACCTAACCGGCCTACGAGTTCACTACAAACAAACGAATGCGACGCTCCAGTATCAAACAGAACTCTAACTGGAACACCACATAGGAAAAGAGTACCTTGAACAACCACACTCTTTCCTTTCTCTTCAGCAGTAGGAGCTTTCGAAGACGACGGAACAGCTCCCAAAGCATAAGCTTGCACAATCTGCTTGTCCCTCCTCGGCTCTGGACAATTCTTCCTGAAATGCCCTGGCTTGTCACAGTTGTGACACTTCATCGGCACCTTCGGATTCTTACAATCCTTCGAGAAATGGCCCTTCTGCTGACAATTGTAGCAAGTCACCTCGCCTTTCGGCTTCTTCTGGCCATCCTTACCCTTCTGTTGCGGCTGCTTCCTCTTCTTGTTCCCACCCTGCTGGGGTTTAGACTCTTCCTTGGTCACAGCAACAACAGATCCTTCCTTAGGAAACAGACTCTCATGCCTGAGAGCTTTCTCCACAAGCTTCTCAAATGAATCATCCAAATGATCCACCAACTGCCTCCCAAGATAACTGTCCAAGCCTGTCACAAACTTCTCATTCTTCTGATATGCAGATTCAATATATGACCGAGCATACTTGGACAAAGCTTCAAACTCAGAAACATACTCAAGAACGGATCTTCCTCCTTGCTTGAGCTCCACAAACCTCTTGAACAGAACAGACTTCTGAGCTGTAGAAATGAACTTAGCTTCAAATCTGCCTTGGAATTGCTCCCAAGTAATCTCTTCTTCCGGAGTATTGATGGTAATAGAGTTCCACCAATCAGAAGCTCTCCCTTGAAGCTGCCTTGATGCCAACTTCCTCTTAGTTGCATCATCAATTCCCAAATCACCAAAGATCCTTCCACAAGCATCTATCCACCTCTGGACCTCAATAGTTGATTCTGTTCCCAAGAAAACCTTCCCTCCAAGAGCAGTATAGTCCTTGCACAACTTAGCAAAATCCACTGGTTTCGGAGTTTGGACTTGAACTCCAACATCAACTGCTGCCCCCGTAACTGGTATCCTTCTCATGATCGAAGTCATCATAGCTTCGAACATAGCTGCATAATCAGCAGCCCCCTCAGTAGCACGGCCTTCCCTAGCAGCTGGTCTCCCTCTTCGACTCATTCTCAATATCTATAAAAAGGAATGATTAGAACATCTAGAGAAACAACTGCATAAAGGACTCAAACTCTACTAAGCTACTATATTATATATAGTTATCATCCATCAAAATACAATTACGTCTCTCATACGTAGTTACATCGGTGAGCGTTGGGTAAGGTCGATTAACCAATGCTCTGATACCAAATGTGACGACCGCCCATGACCCCTGCACCGAATCTAGAGATAGTGCGCTGTAAAGTGTGCCAGGCGACCATGGACGATTGTCAGGGTAGATCAAAATAACAGGATCTATCGTATTACTCACAGCGCATGGAAAAAATACAATAGAACATATGTATAGTGAAGCTTTACAGAATAAAATGCCATCATATATAACTCCATAATAGTTGAATACAAGCATCCAAATAGTCAATACATCAAGCCCCACTACATAACACTTAGAGATTATACAAACATCGGAACATCCAGTACATATAGTAAGAAAGAAACAATATGCAATACTCCAGCTCGTCTTCGATATCAGCACCGTGAAAAGCTAGAACAGCACCTGTCACCTGCTACCTAGTCTGCCTGTCCCAAAATGGACGAACAGCCCAAGGCAATAAGAATTAAAACATAAAGCCTTGAGTCAGACAACAGTCTTAGTGAGCAGTAAATTAACTAACAACATACCAAAAGAGCACAAAGGAAAAAGGAATAGGAATACAACCCTCCTACTCCAACCTCATTCTACAGTGATAGCCCCCAGACACACACAAAACAGAAGCAACACAGCAGAGCATACAATTTAAAGTAAAGTAATAATCATTCGAGTCAAGGGCGATGTTTTCCAAGTACCAAGGCCTAAATCAGATAAGCACCCAGAAAATACCGCTCTTGAGTCCGAATGACGATACAACCAAACATCCATGACTCTGGCTATCACTGTTATCATTGCTTCGATATCACCGTTAATTGAATGACCGGCACATTCTTTCAGCCGTCCGTCAAGGGCTAATGGAAACCCCGGTTCTAGACATAACTCCCGCACGTCGTCGCAGCCCGTGCCTAGGACTATCGAATCTGCCCAGAGTACTCGACCATCAACAGTTGGCCGTTGGGACTATCGAATCTGCCCAAACGTACTCTTGCTTAGAGCATGCTAGAACCTTCAACAACGATGCTATCCAAGCCTCCTAGTCATCCTCCTCGACGACTATTCTCATATCCATTCATTATCCTCAACTCGAATCATATCACCGAGTTATCAACATGCTTGGAATAATCCCGTCTGGATTAGACCAAGTCTTCATCACATGATTGCCTCGCTTCATCACATCCTCGCAAAGCCTCATCTCTACATCACATCATCAAATCTACGCATAAGAGCTTCATCATCCCGCTACATATGCCACGAGCAGCTTACCCAATTCAAGAGCCTTTCTCCTAGCTTTTGAATCATCTTCGGTCTAAATCAAACCATCAATCATCTAATTCATAACAATCAATCAAACCAAACATTAATCCAAGCAATCAAGCATTCAAATATGATCTAAGTAGATAATTATAACAATAATGGCATTTTCGTAATTAAAGAGTTGAAAGTCTAACATGCATGAAATCATAAGAAATGTCTCTACAATCTTGATGAATGAACTTGCATAGGTTAACACTTAGTAAAATGGTTGTCAAATCATCATGAACAATGGATCTACATGGATCTACACTTAGGATGAAGAAAATGCATGAAAATCATTATTTTAACACCAAATCGAGCCAACAATCCGATATACTCCTTTGGATCCGTGTGAGAGATAATCACCACTCACCAAATCACCTAAACAACCTCAAATCAACACGCTTCAGATCTGGACAGCGAAGGATCAAGCTTGATCTATCACGAATCCGCTTCAAACGAAGAAATCTCACTTCAAAGGATGAAGATCTTCAACTTTAGATCTTGGATCTTCGATCTTGATCTTCGATTTGGATGAAAGGAAGCACTAGATTAGAGTGGAGAAAAGAAGTGAAGAAGTGTATAAGTCGAGCTCTCAAAATGGCAGCACTTCGTCGCTTCAAAATCCGGATCCCAAAAAGTGAGAAAAACCCTTCCTATTTATAACTGAAAATTCACTAAGTCGTAACTCGGCTATCTCCTAAGTCGTCTCCGACTTACGACCTAAGACCCCTCCAACCTAAGACTTACCCAAACCTTACGACTTAACAACTTACCAAAACTCATCAGCTTAAGACTTAACGGACATCTAGGCTACGACTTAAAACAGACCCAAGTCTCTACGACTTAAGACTTAACTTCCCTAAGTCGTCTACGACTTAACGCGTGCGCCTAACTCCTAACAACTCAACAGCTAACCCCTAAGTCGGTTACGACTTAACTGGGTATACGGCTTACGACCTAACTACAAGGCCATACTCAGCGACTTAACAGATATGCACGCGCGCCCAACTCCTAGGTCGCTCACGACCTAACGGCTTAGCAGAACTCCGCGACCTACGACATAAGCAACCCAACGACTTAACAGATACACTACCTCGTGACCTAACAGACTTACGACTTAACAGATAAGCCCCTAAGTCGCTCACCCTTTAGGTCGCAACATTCTATAGGTCGCTCCAAACTAACACGTGACCCAAACCACTTTGCGACCTAACATTTAACTCAGTCACGACTTAACCCTTAGGTCGCCTACGACCTAACCATGCAACAACTGGTCTTTCTTAAGTCGTCTAACGACCTAACAAACCAAGCTACCAGACGACCTAATACATAGCGACCTATCCCTTAACTCGGTCACTACGACCTAACTCTAACCTTAAGTCGTCTACAACCATAAGTCGGTCAACTTGCTAACTCGTCCAACCGACCTAACTTCTCTACGCTCTAAGTCGTTGCCGACCTAACTGCCTTAACTCGCCATTCACATGGGTAGCTCCAATCCCCTAAGTCGTATACGACTTACGGCTTATACTAAGTCGTGAACGACTTAGGACTTAGCCATATTTTTGCCTAAAATCTGAAATGGCTCAAAAATGCTAAAATTCCAGATTTTGACAAACTTTTCGATCCGTAAAAATACGGGTCGTTACATTGACTATTGCTCGTCTTGGCCTATATAATTCCATCCTTATATTCTTCTTCCTCTCCTCTTTTATTCCGCTTCTCTGAGAAATACAGTTCATATGCTTGCTCATCAAACTTTTCCACCTGCTCCTATTTGTCGCAGTCTCCTTGCCACCAAAGTTCCCCTCCTCCACTTCGTGCCTCATCCTCATCTCCTCTCTTTTATATAATAAGGTAATATCTGTATTATAAACATATTGTGTTGTATTTACCTAAAAGTTAAAAGCTATAATCTATTTACCTTTTTATACTTATATATATGAATTCATACGAATTATTACAAGTTGTCTTATATATATATATAGTACGCTGATGATGTGTAAATAGCTTCTATATACAGTTGTTATATACACACTTGTCAACATATAATTGGTTACATAAACAGGAGCATGTGTGCATATTTAGCCATATTTTACGTATAGGGTCTGCATATTTGTTTATATATATAATTGTAAGAGCTGAATATATTTAGATTTATATCATTATTTTTAAATCGATCATTTTTTTTGCGACAAGTCTTATATAAATAATATGTTCACATTTATATGAGTATATGTATTTTACAGTTTTGATGAATGTGTTTTAACACATGGGTTTTACATTCAGACCTTTTATTTACAATTTATATTAAAAAGTATGTTATAATCTCTTGGTTATATTCAAATTTATTATATATATATTGGTTGCAGTAATAAATTTTATTTTTGATAAAAATGTAAGTTACATATGTCACTGTAATTATGCGCGTAACTGATACGTAATGATATATTAGTATATAATTTGTAAAAGGCTTTGCATATATTTTGTAAAGGCTGTGCATATATTCATAGTCTAAAACCTATTATATATTTTTTGTTATAAATAGTTACGGTTATAATTTAAAGTGTGAGTCATAACGGAATTATAAAGGTTACTATATAACTTATACTTGTATGTTGATGGGTCTGCATAGATTTATAATGGGTCTGTATACATTTGAGTAACATGATTGTAGTGGGTGGTATATATATAAATATCTTACGTATATTTGTTTATACATATACATACTATTTTGGACTTAAGTTGATTTCGTCGATACTAAATTTATAACAAATATTGTTTTAATTATAGCATACAATTTATTTTACATGTTTGACTTTAGTATATAAATCCACCTATATACCTTTTACCTTCATCGATCCAGTTCTGATTCGTTTTATCAATCCTTGATCATCAGCCTTGTTCGTCCAATTCGCGTTCAAATCTTACTTTGCTTTGAGTTGTTGTTTGGACTATTCGGTGGTTTAGATCGTGATCCAATTCGTATCTTGTCGAGTCGTCAAAATCTCTAGCCTCGAAAGGTGAGCAATCACTCACGATTAACGTTCTTTTATTTATTAAATTTGATTTCAATTGAAATGACAATTGAAATATGCTGCTATTAGTTATTTACATTGCTATATATGTTGTTATATGCAATTGTTCACCTATGGGATATGACACCATATCCTGTTGTTTATATTATATTTTTATTAATGATATATGCTTGTTATATTATTGTATTATCTGTTATAACTCTGCAAGTTCCCTGTAGTATAGAATTCACTATGGGTTGAAATGATTCATACCCGAACAGACTTTAGAATAGGAGAATTTCATTATGGGTTGAAATGATAGACCCAAGCGATTTTCATTTTATTAAATTTGGGATTACGGGTTGAAATGATATCCACCCGTATATATTTAGTGCACGGATTGAAATGATAAATATCTGTATCACTTGACCATAGGATATGAAATATATTCAGAACCGTTGGTCCATATATATATATTTTGAAAATAATTTTTATGGTTTTGAAAAGAAATATATGGTTTTAAATAAATGTTGATTCTTAAATGATTATATATAAAGGGTAATGATATATATAAATTTAATAATAATTAACTTAATTAAGATTGATTTAATACATAAATTATGTTGAATATTTATGTAAATTATATTTCAAAAGATTTTTGCAATAATGGGGATAAAATTTAGATGGGGAGATAAATTTGGATTTAGCCGAAATGGTATTAAATTAAGAATTTTATTTAGTTAAATCGATTTGAACTATTGAATGTGAAACTTAAAGATATGAATTTATAACTGGATGTTGACTTAAGTGATTAAATTAATATTTCAAGTTCTAAATAAATTAAAGGTAAAGTAAGGTTATCAAAATAATACTGAATTTACTAAATGAATACCTCAAGACTAAATAATAACGAGGTTAAATTGAGATCTATAGGAACTATTAAATTGAACCTTAAAGGGTCAAATACTAAAACTTGAAATATACTGGGATGTAAATGGTAAATTTGTGATTCAGATCTGAAATTGAAATCAATACAATTTAAATTGGTTATTTAGAAACTGAATTAAATAGAAATAGAAATTGAGATTCAACTAAATTTGAGCAGGAAAGTCGAGTTGATTTTAAAACGATTTGTGAAATTTGAGGAAATAGAATACTTTATTTTGGGAAGTAGATATATTGGAAATAAAGATTTTATTTTGGTTTGAATTATAAATGATTTGAATGACCACGGTGCTATAGTGTATATTTCTATAGTGTAGATAGTTCCATGGATCCTTAGAGGATGGTTATCCCAAACGTCCTTTAAGTTAATTATAATTCAGTTGATATTTCACTTGAGTTAGATTTATAGATATAAGAATGTTAATCCTGACTCGAGTGTTTTGTGTTTTGCTTTACGCTCGGGTCAGACTGAGTGATACAGCATTTGAGACTCACCTTCGAAGTTGGAGTTTGCTTGAAGATCCAGCTACCTATCCTTTCAGTCATCCAGTTGATTGGTCTAGAGAAGTCTTCTGCTCGTACTGAAGACTTCATTGTATTTGAGATATTCTATTGTATTTTATTTTTAACTCTGATGTTTATATAGTAGCATCATGAACTACTATTTTATCTATTCCGCTGCGTACTATTGTATTACTCTGTGTTTGTGATTCTGTGATTGATTTATTTATTGTATATGCTGAGTTTTGCCAAATTTTAAATTAACAATCTGATATTTTGAATTATTCAAGTCAGACATGTGTGGATTATTGTCGATTTGAATGGTCCAAAATAACGGGTCGTTACATGTGGATTATTGTCGATATGAATGGTCCAAAATAGTGGGTCGTTACATTTGGTATCAGAGCTTTGGTTTATAGGCAAACCTTAGCCTGCGGAGCAAAAACTCATTAGAGATATGGTAGAAATACCCTAGAATGAGTGAAATCAATCTCAGAATCATTCCTTTGTGAGAGAACGTATTTTCGAAGTATAAAATGATTTTCAAAGATTATTTTGATATAAAATTTTCTTGTTTTGAAAGAAAATTTTCTGGAATTTATCCCTTTCGTATCCACCTTGTTAGTAATTTCTTTGATTAGGATTTCCTTAAAATTCTGAACTTCTATCTTGGTTGGGATTTCTTCGATTAGGATTCCTTTGAATTTTGTAACGCTCCCACTTGTTCTGAAATCCATTACTTTCTCCCCTAATTGAATTCTTTTGATTTTTGGAGCATTCCATAACTCCACTTTGAATGACCTCTATAAAGGTGGCGATTCTGCCAATCTTTGAATGATTTGTAAAAGGTTGAAACTCCCTTATAATTGGCATTGATTCACCGGAGATTTCTGTATCCTCAGTTTACGATGTTTTCTATCTTCTACTATATTTAGGTTCTATCTCTGGCGATCGAAGGTCGATTTGCCTTAGATTTTCGCATCTATTATATTCCTGAAATCATGGTTGACCCTATTAAGGTCGCCCGCGATTTATATAGGCTTATCCATCTTCTATTTGGTAATTTAATTTATCTCATCTTCGTTCGAGCTTATCTTCGAATTAGAATTCTATTTAATTAGAGTTCCTCTAAATTTGAATCTCTGTTTTGTTTTGAAATCCATCCTTGAATCATTCCTTGGAAAATTTATGGTTGATTGTCATTTGAAACTGTGTATTCATCGAAGTTGTTGTTTTGATAAGGATGACCATATTTATATATAAAAGTGAAATGTTTTCGATAAGGATTATATACCATTTTAAAATTGGGAATTTAAAGTTTTGAATGGATTTGAAATTTTGAAATTTATATAAGAAATGGTTTCATATAGAATAATTTATAACTGAGGGTTTTGAATCTGAATTTGAGTGATTGGACTCCAGCATTTTTGAAACTGGTTTTAAGATTTGAAATAAAAATAATATGATTTGAAAGTATTTTCCGAATATGAAATGTTTCAAATGATTTTAATGAGTTTCAAATGATTTTAAAGAAATTTCAAAAGAAGTTTGAGAAAATAGAAGTCCAGAACCCACTTATGTCGCTGGAAAATAATTTCGATGATAAATGCATGCATCATCGACATTGATTTTCGAGTTTCTGAGTGGGGGAGAGGCCACTTCGGTAGCTTTGCTATGCGATTGATTTGTGAAACCAAATTTTGATTTCAAATTCCGAAGTGTGATGTGATATTCGAAAGATATATGTATATATATTTGAAGAATTTGAAATGAGCCGGTGTTCAGTCCTTGAGTTTTGGATTTGATTTGATATAACCCTATTTTTGGAATTGATTTACTGATTTAATTGTGATTCCCAACTCTTGGATTGAAATATGATTTCTTCGACTATTTTGAAGGTTCGAGCACTTCCAAATCAAGGTTAACTTTTCAAAGCTAAGTAATTTTGAAAAGTATAAAGTATAAGCTTGGTATGTATGTTTAAAGTATGTAGTAATATGATTTAAATAAGTTGAAACTATTTTGTTAAGTAAACAAATAAGGCCATTTTGAATTTTTCTAATATGAAATTTAGATTTGAAATGTTTTGAAAAGAATTTGGTCTTCAAAATATTTTGAATAAAATTTAGTTTAAATGTTTTAACTGGGTAACATCTTTATAAAACTATATACTGAACAAGTTGGAATAGATACATAAGTTGTACGTACGATGTTTTATTCGCATAATTAATTTGATTCAGGTTTGAGTACACAAGTTCGAGGTGAATTACACCATTTTGTGTTAGGATTTTTCATTTGATTCTTGATGGCGAATATTTGATATGGATTTTGGGCTTGATTCTAGATTTCTCTATCATAGTATATGGCTATGCAAGGAGACTGATGGCTTCTAGTCGAGAAACCATATCGAATTCTGCATTAGGGAAGTCGAATGGACAATACTAGTTTCAAAGCGAATTTGTGTGATCGAGCGAGCGATCAAATGTAATGTTGCAAAATGATGACATATGTACATCTTATATTCTAATATCATTGATACACTTGACGCTGAAAGTGGAAGTTGTTGGGTTGGATATCTTTGTAATTTAATTGGAATTTTTCTTTTATGATAACCTACTATCAATTTAAAACCATTTTTCAAAACTATTTTTCTTTTATTCTTTTTAAACAAATTATTTTATTCTATTTTACATACGAACTATTCTACAAACTATTTTATATACAAAACTATTCTAAATTAAAAATCTTTTATAAAGCAAAGATGTTCAATCCCATATGGCTCTTCATACAGCGAAATTTATTCTGAAAATTTTGATTTTGATATAAGATGGACCTTATGTAAATATAAGATGATTTTGGAAATGAATTGGTTGACTTAAATTATATTTATTTGGAAATTTGGATTATTTTCTAAATTTATTATTTTGGAAACTTTGAAACTGAAGATATTTGATTTGGAAGAATAATTTAGTGAAAGTATATATGATTTTGAAAACTGAACTAATATTGAAACAAATTGAAATTTGAAAACCTTGTGTTACTAAATACTTGATTTGGGATTTATCGAACTTATATAAAAAAAATTGGTTTGTATAAGTATGATGTTGATTCGAAAACTATGGATTTGAATTTTATCTTATATTATGAAAATAAATTTAATTTCAAGAATACTGCTTTTCGTTACATTGAAATCCGATTTATATTGTGAAAGTTATGCTTTTTACAATATTGTGTGTAAATTGATTTATTTAACAATATTGTTTATTTTGAATTATATAAATAATATTTTTATTTGTCATATCTTGTTTTAATTTGTGTATATGTATGTAATATGACTTGTTATGTATATATTTTATTTTATTTTAAAACATTTTTTAAGTGTAGTTGTTATTTTTCCAAAAAAAACTAGTTATATTTTGTTTTTCAATTTTCAATACTAGTTTACATATAATTAACTATATTCTTATATTTTTCTATATTTTCCTAAAATTTATTTATTCATTTCATTTTCACTATATTTTGTATTCAGTTTTATTTTATTTTCCTGGATTTTAATTTGATTTATTTGCTTAAAGAAAAGGAAATATCAAGAGACTTTGGCCTTTAACCTTTGACCTTCCACCTTCACATCTCTTCATAACTTTGGGCCGTTCTTTCTCTTGCCTATAGCCGTGACTTTCTTTATGAAATTCACGTGAAAACATCACTTTCTCATTCCTTGTAACAACCCATAAATTTTAAACGGTTTTAATAACGTATTTAATTGAATTCGCAAGAAATTTTAAATAATATTTTAAATAAAAATTTTATATTTGGATTACATCCAATTAAACATAGCAGATTTTAAAACTTCAATTTATTTTATGAAAGTTTATTTTTTTTGTGAAATTCTATTAAATTTATGCTGACTTGCTAATGATATGTAATCTAAATTTTTATAAAAGGATCTGCAACATCGTAGTTGTAAATTATGAATGTTATTGTTTATAATCATACATGTAACTCTAATGATACGATTTTAATAACAAATTCTGTGTTCAAGATATGGATTTCATAATAGTATTTTCTTAATATCCTTAGCTTTCAACAATAATCAATTAGCGACCTTAATCTTAATAGGATTTGAAAATCATCAACCTTCGGATAAGTCAAATGATATTCTAAATGTTAATAATAATCTTGAAAAAAAAAACTTTATCAGAAGAACATTTTAAGTACACATAAATTTTTATGGGATTATGTTAATATGTATTCAGTAGGCATATGCTAACAACCGCTCAAACAAGAGATAATCACTAATACACTGTTAATTGTCAAAAACTCAAACTATCTATATTTATCATGCAAAAATGCATGCTCCTATATGCGTTTCTTTTTTTTTACATTGGTGTCTGACATGATTGACGCTAGTTAACGTTAAATGACATTAGATGCCAACAATATTATTATGCATTTTCATTATCTTAACTCTTTTATCAATTAACCTCTCCACTTTTATTTCCAATCTGATTTATAACCTGCCTATTTACTTTTCTTACCGTATTTATTATTTGCTAGAATCTAGCCATTTCATAATTCCCTTTTTCAACATTTGATGTGTCTTCTCTAAATCTAAGCGGAAAAATCTGGCTTACCCCTTTTATTCATTTACATTTTCTTCTATTTCAAATTTCATCATGACTGACATGCAACCTTACTTTAATCACTGCGTCAATCAAGCATCCATCTATTAATTTTCATTTATTCTATATTTATTGCCAACGTTATAAATTTGAATGATCACTTGCTTCCCTTGTCTCCCTGATTTCACATCTCTGTGCCTATCCTTTTGAGTTTCTTACTTTTATATTCTATTATTAGCCTAAACGTGCATTTTGACTGTTGCCATCCCCGTATTTATTTCTTTCCTTTTTGAAATTAAAACGTATACGTTTTACATTTTATTTATTTCTAAACCATTCATTGCCTTTCCTTTAAATCAATCCATTCTCTTCTTATTTGCTTTAACTTCTCTGCTGAATCAACGCATGAACGTTGATTTTCATTTATTATTACCTTTTATATTATATTTTTCTCTGTAGCTTTCCACTACCTCTCTCTTCATATATTTCATTGTTGCCTGCTCCTTCTTCATTTTCGAGATCCACTCCCCACCATTGCTTACTTTTCCTCCTCCCAAATTTTTCCATGGCCTACGCCAGATAGAAAAAAAAAGAAAAAAAAATTTGCGCGACGTATATACCCATCGCCTGAAGCTATCTCCGCCCCTCTTCCCTTTCCACCGCCTACAACCCTCAACCTCCACTCACGTTTCTCCTACAAGTGCATTGTAATATCCCGGAAATTTTGACAATATCAATTTAATAATCTGTTAATAATTAAATTGATATGGATAATCTTTGATAATAAGATTTGAATTTAATTTAATAATCTGATTAAATTAGTATTAATTGATGATTTTATCCTTTAAAAGTTAATAAGATATTTCTATTTGGATATATATATATATATATTTATTTATATATATTGTAAATAGAAGCTTTGGTAAATTGGAAATTTATATTTAATTTAATCTGGACTTTTCAAAGATATTTAAATAAGTAATTTTATAGTTTTAAAATACTTTAAGAAAATATTTAATTGGTTTAAGATATTTTTAACTTAAGTTTAAATAAATAAGATTTACAAAATTGGTTTGTTTTATTTCTTTTAAATATTTCTTGATAATATAATCTCTTGTTTAAATTATAAAATATGTTATTTTCAAATAATAAGTATAATGTATTATTTTTAATATGTATGAATTTTAAAGACTATAGAATTGTTATTTTTAAATGGAATAAATAGTGTATGTAAATATATATAACTTTACTTTTAAATTGAATCTTAGGATTTAATTTTATTTAAACTTGAATTTAAAGTTTTAAAATTCAAAAGAATATATATTTAAATTGTTTTGGATTTTATAATATTTGTATAAAATTACTGTAACGACCCGACTTTTTCTCCACAGAAAGTCGTATCATCATGAAGAAAGAAAGGGATAGAAGAAGAAAAGAAAAGAAGAGAGAACAACAACACATCAGAAATCTCACAGCGGAACGAGAAATATATTATCACATAAGATATTACATAGTATCATATACATTTAAAATGATACTTTTTTTTATATAGAAATTATATCTGGGTAAAATTATTTCATCTACCTTTTAAAAAAATATTGTGTCTGTTGGCCAGAAACTGCTGCCTTCCCATCGCCTCCAAACTCGAGATCATCTATCCACTTCACCGATGCTTCGTCACATCTTCTAGCTTGTATCCCCACTAATGCGAACCACTCCGGTCCTCCATAACCATCGCGAGAGCCCTCTGACAGCATCGTTTCAAACTTTTCTCTAGAACCCTAGTTTGATCGAATACGATCAATTTAGACATTGGAAAAATTTAATTATATTTTTCCCATCCTCTCCAATACTAAAGCAAGCTTCGATCAAGAAATTACCTCCGATCATCAGGTTGATCAACTACAATTGACGAAAGTACCAAATTCGTTCATCTCGACATATCTCACTAAATACTTGCTTAAAAATCTTGATTTGATTTCCAAAATTCATCAATTTACAATACGAATTTGTTTATATAATTCAAACTTGATTTCCAGATAATCAAATTTTGACCTGCCTTTGATTCTCTCTGTATATTTTCAAATTTTGAATTAATTTCTAATTATAAAATCCTAAAACTATTTTTAGAATTAACATTATGCTATAATGATTATTTTTCATTCATAGATCAGAACTTAATTCTGATTTCAAGACCAGATATGAATTTTTAAAAGGTAAATCAAGTATAAGGAAGTAACAGAGACATCTTGCATATATTCAGATATACACATATATAACCAAAGCAAATTCATCACATATTTCAGATAAGATAAATCAATGCAAATCATATTATAATTTCCTATACAAATTTATCACATGCATCCATATAATCACAATTTAAAACTGTTTTTAAAAGAAATTTACTCACCTTTAAAATAAGAACAGAAAGCATATGTTCCAGGCTTTTAAACTTTTAAATCTGAAAAATACTTTTGCTTTGCTGTTGAAATCCTTTGCATGCTTGATTTGAGTCTATAGCTTGAAATTGAAATTACTTGATGAAGCTTAAATCTGGATATCCGAAAACCACATCGATCCAAATTAACGTTAGGTCGTGAATCTCAAGTGAAGATGAAGATTCAGAGTGCAAGGGTTATTGTCGTTAACTCTGAGGGTGATTCCAAAACGAGTGTAACGAGATAATGCCTTCGGTTTCGTTCGAACCCGGAACGAACTTGTATGGATTGAATGCTTTCAGCACATCGTTAGGTGGACGATGAGCATTCTAAGATAGATGTGTTCTATTTAAAGGTAATCGTGACCTCAAGCCTCACAAACCGGGAATGGCTAAAACAGGGGAGGTGCAGCAAGGTTAGTGGGTAGCACCCAAGTAGGACAAGATTACCTCTGTCTAGATGTCCCTTTCTATTTTCGGTTTAGTGGTGCGGTTGTTGATCCCAACCGTGAGGTATCTTGTGCGGGAATTATCCAATAAGTGATGTACGATTTAGTTGTGCCCAACTATGTTGGAATGTGAGATGTAAGCATTTCAGCTATTTCTGTATTTTAATTGAAAACCCTAGACCCTATTATAATATAACTGGATTTCCTATCAAATGTTTTGGTTAGCGTAAGGTAAAAACTTTTCCGTGTTTATGTGCGGGGAGTCTTACGTGATACCTTTGTTTTCAAATGGTTTTGAAGTTAAGCAACTTTAACCCGTTTACTCACACCAGACACCAGACCCATGTCTGACCCAAGTGTTTATTTTCTGTTTTATTAAACCTTGGGTACTCAAATTTTTACGAGTAGCCAAGGGATTCAGGTTAGCTTTGACGAATTGTGGAGGAGCAATGGAGCAGGAGGCTTCAGCATTCGTAGATATATAGTATTCCGCTGTGTTGGTTTCTCTAAGTCGTTTGTTTGAGTTGTATCTTGTGTTGTATAATAGACAGGTTTTATAACTGTCTATTTTGTGATGTATAAGTTGTGTACTCTGATTATGTAAAGACTATGTAATAGTTATGTGATATATTATATTTTGTTTCGTTCCGCTGTGAGATTCTGATGTGTTGTTATTCTTTCTTTCTCTTCTTTTCTCTTTTCTATCCCTTTCTTTCTTACTGTCGATGCGACTTTCTATGGAGTGAAAGTCGTGGTCGTCACACGTGGTATCAATATTGAGTAGTCGAGGGATTCAGGTTAGTCTTGACGAATACTGGAGGAGCTGTGGAGCAGGAGGCTTCAGCGTGTAGATATATAGAGTTTCCGCTGTGTATGATGTATTGTACTGATGTACTTGTGTTGTATAGTAGACAGAAGTTTATAACTGTCTATTCTGTGATGTATAAGTTGTGTACTCTGATGTATATGATACTATGTAATATCTTATGTGATATAACATATTTCTCGTTCCGCTGTGAGATTTCTGATGTGTTGTTGTTCTTTCTTCTTTTCTTTTCTTCTTCTATCCCTTTCTTTCTTCATAACGATGCGTCTTTCTGGGCAGAGAAGTCGGGTCGTTTCACTTGGTATCAGAGCATAGGTTGAGCGAATACCTAAGCTTTTGGTTAAGTGAATATCAGAGCAGTAGGTTGAGTGAATACCTAAGCTCTGGAGTGGTGTCTATCTTGAGAGAGCGTATTTGTAATTTTTATATAACTATATATATATATATATATATCTATTCTACCTATTTGTTGGGTTACCTGTTCGGGTTTTCCAATATGAGTTATAAAGGTAGATAAGGTGGTAGTGTGTGTAACACAATTACCAATAGTTAGAGTCTGAGTGTTGAGTTTGGAAGTGTATTTGTACACGCTGAAGCCTCCTGCTCCACAGCTCCTCCAGTATTCGTCAAGACTAACCTGAATCCCTCGACTACTCAATACAATATTGAGTAGTCGAGGGATTCAGGTTAGTCTTGACGAATACTGGAGGAGCTGTGGAGTAGGAGGCTTCAGCGTGTAGATATATAGAGTTTCCGCTGTGTATGATGTATTGTACTGATGTACTTGTGTTGTATAGTAGACAGAAGTTTATAACTGTCTATTCTGTGATGTATAAGTTGTGTACTCTGATGTATATGATACTATGTAATATCTTATGTGATATAACATATTTCTCGTTCCGCTGTGAGATTTCTGATGTGTTGTTGTTCTTTCTTCTTTTCTTTTCTTCTTCTATCCCTTTCTTTCTTCATAACGATGCGTCTTTCTGGGCAGAGAAGTCGGGTCGTTTCACTTGGTATCAGAGCATAGGTTGAGCGAATACCTAAGCTTTTGGTTAAGTGAATATCAGAGCAGTAGGTTGAGTGAATACCTAAGCTCTGGAGTGGTGTCTATCTTGAGAGAGCGTATTTGTAATTTTTATATAACTATATATATATATATATATCTATTCTACCTATTTGTTGGGTTACTTGTTCGGGTTTTCCAATATGAGTTATAAAGGTAGATAGGGTGGTAGTGTGTGTAACACAATTACCAATAGTTAGAGTCTGAGTGTTGAGTTTGGAAGTGTATTTGTCAAGACGGTACCAACTGTAACGACCCGACTTTTTCTCCACAGAAAGTCGTATCATTAATAAGAAAGAAAGGGGTAGAAAATAGAAAAGAAGAGAAGAAAGAAAGAAACAACAACAACGATCTCACAGCGGAACGAATAAATTATATTAATAACATATACTATTACATAGTATACAACACTTTACAGAGTTACACAACATATACATCACTTACTAGACAGTTATAACATCTGTCTAGACATTACAACTCAATACACTACAGAGATACAGACACAACGGAACTACTATATATATCTACAACGCTGAAGCCTCCTGCTCCATTGCTCCTCCACAATTCGTCAAAGCTAAACCTGAATCCCTTTGCTACTCGTAAAAATTTGAGTACCCAAGAGTTTAATAAAACAGAAAATAAACACTTGGGTCAGACATGGGTCTGGTGTGAGTAAACGGTTAGATTGCTTAATTTTGAAAACTTTTGAAAACAAAAGTATCACGTAAGACTCCCCACAAATAAACATGGGTAAGTTTTTACCTTACGCTAACTAAAACGTTTGATAGGAAATCTGATTGTATTATAATAGGGTCTAGGGTTTTCAAGTAAAATACAGAAATAGCTGAAATGCTTACATCTCACATTCCAACATAGTTGGGCACAACTAATACGTACGGCACTTATTGGAGTTTGGATTCCATACAATGGCAGGGCTACTGGGGTACCGCCCGTCACAGTACGTGGCCTAGATCACCGTACCGAGGAGTACGCCCGCTCCCCTGCAACATAAAGCCGGAACCATCCCTTACTGGATAATTCCGAACAAGATAACCCCGTAGTTGGCACGACCAACCACACACTAAGCCGAATAAAAAGAAAAGGGACCTCTAGACAGGGATCTATCTTGCTCTCAGTGGGTGCTACCCACGAAGCCTTGCTGCACCTCCCCTGTTTTAGCCATTCCCGGTTGATGAGGCTTGAGGTTACGATTACCTTTAATCAGAACATATCACTTAGAATGCTCATCGTCCGCCTGACAATGTGCTGAAAGCATTCAATCCATACAAGTTCGTTCCGGGTTCGAACGAAACCGAAGGCATTATCTCGTTACACTCGTTTTGGAATCACCCTCAGAGTTAACGACAATAACCCTTGCACTCTGAATCTTCATCTTCACTTGAGATTCACGACCTATCGTAAATTTGGATCGATGTGGTATTCGGGTCTCCAGACCTGGAATTCCGGTATACGGAAACCCGATCCCGGTCTCATCGAAATCCAAAACGTATCTTTTAAGGCCAAGTTGTTTAAGGGTTTAAACATTTAAACTTATATTCAGGATGATATAACAGATAGATAAATCACATTATCACAATAGATAATTCATATCAACATTTATCTCACAAAGCAGCATATCACATATATCAGAGTTATCCAAATCATCCAATATCAACCAATCAGTATTAATCAATCATTTAAACAGAATTGATTAACTCTAATCAATTTAATTAACCTTTAATTAAATTAATTACTATCACTTAATTACTTGGATTATCTTAATCCTGCTTATTATCATTAATTAATTACAAATTAATTAATTAAACATCTAAATGATCTTCCTTAATTAATCTTCCCTGATTAATTATACTTTAATTACATTCAAGTAATTAGCCTTTAATTAATTTCACAAATTAATTATCCTTAACCATTTACAGTAATTAACCTTTAATTACTATCATTAATTACAATAATTAATGAACCTTTATTTACTTCCATTAATTAATCAACTATAATTAATTACATTACTCCTTAATTAATTACAATTAATCAATCATATTTTAATTAATTACTTTTATTAATCAACCTTGATTAATTCTATTAATTAAATAATCCTTATTAATTAATTAACCTTTTAATTAATTAAATAATAAAATTTAATCAACTACTTCATTCATTTATTAGTTTTAATTAATCATAAACAGTAATTAACAATTTGTAATTACTTATCTTAATTAATTTACTCCTTAATTAATTATATTAATTAATTACTTCTTTAATCACTTATTATTGATTAATTAATCTTAATTAATTAACCCTTAATTAATTAATCACTTCCTTAATTAATTACTCTCTTTTAATTAATTACCTTAACTAGTAATTAATCTTAATCCTTTAATTAATTAATTACTCTTTAATTAATTAATTTCAAATCAATTATTTCTAATTAATAACATCAAGTGATTACTCTTAATCACTTTCATTTAATTACTTCCATAAGTAATTTCTCTTTCTTAATTACATTTAGTAATTATCCATAATTTACTCTATCAACTAATTATACTTAATTTATTCATAATTAAGTAATTATTTAAATTAACCAAACATTTAACAAATTATTTAAAATTAATTAAATAATTAGTTAACTCCTTATATTTAGAAATACTTAAATAAATTAAGAAAATCATTTATCTTAATTAAACTTTTACTTATTAACAAGTCATTTACATTAATTAACTATTCTTAAGTTAATAACAATAATTAATTAATCTTATTTATTTCCACAAATTAATTATTTAAAATTAAACAAAATCTTAATAACTTAAAGATAAATCCTTTATTATAATTGATTACTTAATTAAACCATATTTAAAAATAAAACATTTTAGAAATCAATTTTTAAAGAAGTTTAAAGCATCTTAAATTTAACCTTTAATTATTTATTTATTTAAATTTTAACTATAATTTAATTAATCTTTAATTATTCTTTTTAAAACTTATTTCCTTAAATATATCTTAAAACTCGGTTAAACACTTTCCTTTTGAAACCTATTTTATTTTTATAACTTTAAAACTTGTCTTCACTTTGCTTTTAACTTGATTAAAATCTTATTCAAGCTTCAACTTAAACCTGGTAATAATTTTCTTATAGATTTTAAAACCCGGAACATAAAGTAATTAACCCGAGCCAAATTCTTAATTCCTCGAGCCAAACCCGATAACTCACGTAAACAAACCCGAGAACTCATCTTCTTCGAGTCACACACGAGACCAACACGAGACAAATCCTGGGAAATCTTCTTCTTCCCCAATCTTCGGGTTTACTTTGGGAAAATTCGAGTTTTACTCGAAGCTGGGTGAGGGGTGTTGGTCGCTTCGAGTTTCTGATGGTTTTACTCGAGGGTTGCCTCGGGGTTTCTGACGATTTACTCGGTTAAGGGAAAACAGGCTTAAAGTTTTTAAAGGAAAATGTTTTAAGTTTTTAAAAACAAAGATTAAATTCATCAAGGCAAATAGAAATTCAAAAATCAAACATGCAAAGCCTGGAAACAAATTGGTCCTCTGTTCTCTGTTTCAAAATGACAGGTGAGTAAACAAAACATATAAAAACAATAATATGGTTGCTAGCTTTATTGCATATGATGATTCTATATGAATAAGTTGTTTGAATGATTGATTTTTACTTGGATATATATATATGAATAGCTTTGATTATGTGAATATATCTATATATATATATATATAAACTGCTCTTTGTTCTAGTTTTCCAGTGAGCAAACCACATAACTATGATATATCTCTTAGTGTTTGGATTTGTATTTGAAATATAATATGAAGTACGCTTTAATGATTGTGTGAATGTGTTTGCATGCTGTTATATATATGAATGACTGTGTGTACAATAGTGTAGAGGCAAAAACATGACTATGTTCATAATCTACAGGTTTAAAAATCTGTTTATAAACTCATATCTCCTCATGAAATGAAATTTAGACTATGATTCCTGAAAGTAAAATGACTGTAACAATGTAATACAAAATCTAAAAATGGTTTCAGGTTTATATATTAGATAATTATTTCAAAATAAGGAATTTACAATAATAATCAATGTAAGTCAGGAAAATCAAATGATTTGATATCATGTTTTGATTTCATAATTTGATTAGTATTTAGAATTGATGAATTTACATAAAGATTTCATGATTTTTAAACTAGAGAATGTTGTGAAATCGCGAGATGAACGAATTTGGGTTTTTTTGTTAATTTCTGGTGATCGAAGGGGAGATGGTCGTCATGGTTGATGCTGGAGGTGGGTGGAAGGTTGGGTCGCTGGGGAAAAAATAGTATAAGGATTTATTGACGATCGTGGTGATCGGAAATGGATGAGATAGGGTTTAACGCTCTGATACCACTGTCACGACCCGACTTCCTATGCCCAGAAAGTCGCATCGCTAAAAAGAAAGAAAGGGATAGAAAAGAGAAAAGAAGAGAAGAAAGAAAGAAACAACAACAACGATCTCACAGCGGAACGAATAAATTATACTAATAACATAAACTATTACATAGTATACAACACTTATCAGAGTTACACAACATATACATCACTTACTAGACAGTTATAAACATCTGTCTAGACATTACAACTCAAATACCAGACAAGACACTATCACAGATATCAACACAGCGGAATACTATATCTACGAACGCCGAAGCCTCCTGCTCCATTGCTCCTCCAGAATATTCGTCAAAGCTAAACCTGAATCCCTTGGCTACTCGTAAAAATTTGAGTACCCAAGAGTTTATAAAACAGAAATAAACACTTGGGTCAGACATGGGTCTGGTGTGAGTAAACGGGTTAAAATTGCTTAACTTCAAAACCTTTTGAAAGAAAAGGTATCACGTAAGACTCCCCACAAATAAACATGGGTAAGTTTTTACCTTACGCTAACCAAAACATTTGATAGGAAATCTGATTGTATTATAATAGGGTCTAGGGTTTTCAAGTAAAATACAGAAATAGCTGAAATGCTTACATCTCACATTCCAACATAGTTGGGCACAACTAATACGTACGGCACTTATTGGAGTTTGGATTCCATACAATGGTAGGGTTACTGGGGTACCGCCCGTCACAGTACGTGGCCTAGATCACCGTACCGAGGAGTACGCCCGCTCCCCTGCAACACAAAGCCGGAACCATCCCTTACTGGATAATCCCGAACAAGATAACCCCGTAGTTGGCGCGACCAACCACACACTAAGCCGAAAAGAAAAGGGACCTCTAGACAGGGATCTATCTTGCTCTCAGTGGGTGCTACCCACGAAGCCTTGCTGCATCTCCCCTGTTTTAGCCATTCCCGGTTGATGAGGCTTGAGGTTACGATTACCTTTAATCAGAACATATCACTTAGAATGCTCATCGTCCGCCTGACGATGTACTGAAAGCATTCAATCCATATAAGTTCGTTCCGGGTTCGAACGAAACCGAAGGCATTATCTCGTTACACTCGTTTTGGAATCACCCTCAGAGTTAACGACAATAACCCTTGCACTCTGAATCTTCATCTTCACTTGAGATTCACGACCTATCGTTAATTTGGATCGATGTGGTATTCGGGTCTCCAGACCTGGAATTCCGGTATACGGAAACCCGATCCCGGTCTCATCGAAATCCAAAACGTATCTTTTAAGGCCAAGTTGTTTTAAAGGTTAAAACAATTTAATTCATTATCTTTATACACAAAGAAAGATAATTCACAACAGATAATCAACATTATCAGATAATCCATACAATTCAACTAACATCCATATCACACAGCATATATCTCATCAGAGATATCAATCAAAGTCAAGTATCCAATACTAACACCCATTCATAAGTAATGATTTATATCATCTTAATTTAAATTGAATTAAATTAATTACTTCATTTTATAAATCCTTCTTACTTAACCATTAATTAATTACAATCAATTAATTAATTATCCTCTAATAATTCATTTCAATTAATCATCTTGATTAATTATCTTTTGATTATATTCAAGTAATTTATCTTTAATTAATTATTTAAATTAATTATCCTTAACCACTTATAGTAATTAACCTTTAATTACTTCATTAATTAATTAACTAAAATTAATTAAGTTAATCAACTATAATTAATTACATTAATCCTTAATTAATTACATTGATTAATTACTTCATTTATTAATTATTACTTAATTAATCAATTCTTAATTACATCATTAATTATATTAATTAATGATCCTTAATTACAACTTAATTATTAATTACTCAATTAAATTAATTACATTAAGTAATTAATCTTTAATTAAACAACATTTATTAATCACCTTGATTAATCTTCAATCAGTAATTAATTACCCTTAATTACTTTCATTAACTAAATTAATTACTCCTTAATTAATTCTTTAATTAATCCCTTGATTAATTTTTCAAAGTAATTAACTCAAATTACTTCTATTAATAAAATCATTTATTCAACTAATTACTTCCAGTAATTATCTTATTATTTACTTCTCTAAATAAACTTACCTTAATAATTACATTAAGTAATTATTATCAAATCATCTCTTGATTATTCTAAATTAATTAAACTTAATTAATTAACTTAAATAAATCAAATCAACTTTAATTAATTACAATAAGTAATTAATTCTTAATTACTTCCAATAAGTAATTACATTTAAACAAATTCTATAATTGATTATCTTTAAATTAATTAATCTAATTAACTATTAAATTAATCCTATTAATTAATTATTTAATAATCCATAGTTAATGACTTCATTAACTATTATTTAATTACTTTCCTTAAGTAATTAACTTATATTAATTATTATTAATTCTAAATTAATAAATCTTACCAACTGTCATGACCCGACTTTCTTTGCCCAGAAAGACGCATCGTTATGAAGAAAGAAAGGGATAGAAGAAGAAAAGAAAGAAAAGAAGAAAGAACAACAACATCAGAAACTCACAGCGGAACGAATGAAATATAATATATCATATAAAATATTACATAGTATCATATACATCAGAGTTACACAACTTATAAAACACATATTAGACAGTTATAAACATCTGTCTAATTCATACAACTCAAGTATCACAGATACAGACACAACATATACACAGCGGAATCATCATATATCTACACGGTGAAGCCTCCTGCTCCAAATCTCCTCCAGAATTCGTCAAAGCTAACCTGAATCCCTCGACTACTCAATACAATATTGAGTACCCAAGAGTTTAATAAAACAGAAAATAAACACTTGGGTCAGACATGGGTCTGGTGTGAGTAAACGGTTAGATTGCTTAACTTTGAAAACTTTTGAAAACAAAAGTATCACGTAAGACTCCCCACAAATAAACATGGGTAAGTTTTTACCTTACGCTAACTAAAACGTTTGATAGGAAATCCGATTGTATTATAATAGGGTCTAGGGTTTTCAAGTAAAATACAGAAATAGCTGAAATGCTTACATCTCACATTCCAACATAGTTGGGCACAACTAATACGTACGGCACTTATTGGAGTTTGGATTCCATACAATGGCAGGGCTACTGGGGTACCGCCCGTCACAGTACGTGGCCTAGATCACCGTACCGAGGAGTACGCCCGCTCCCCTGCAACACAAAGCCGGAACCATCCCTTACTGGATAATCCCGAACAAGACAATCCCGTAGTTGGCGCGACAAACCACACACTAAGCCGAATAAAAGAAAAGGGACCTCTAGACAGGGATCTATCTTGCTCTCAGTGGGTGCTACCCACGAAACCTTGCTGCACCTCCCCTGTTTTAGCCATTCCCGGTTGATGAGGCTTGAGGTTACGATTACCTTTAATCAGAACATATCACTTAGAATGCTCATCGTCCGCCTGACGATGTGCTGAAAGCATTCAATCCATACAAGTTCGTTCCGGGTTCGAACGAAACCGAAGGCATTATCTCGGTACACTCATTTTGGAATCACCCTCAGAGTTAACGACAATAACCCTTGCACTCTGAATTTTCATCTTCACTTGAGATTCACGACCTAACGTTTAACTTGGATCGATGTGGTATTCGGGTCTCCAGACCTGGAATTCCGGTATACGGAAACCCGATCCCGGTCTCATCGAAATCCAAAACGTATCTTTTAAGTCCAAGTTGTTTAAAGGTTTAAACAATTTAATTCAATTAAATACTTGAATTCATATAGCATTTAACAGATAAATATCACACATTTATCACAGATATATCCAATATCATATCACAGAATATCAAAGCATATCATCCAATAGATATCATCCAATTCAGATATTCTACACAACAATATATATAAGCAACAATTATTAACCCTATGATATAATTAATTCAATTAACTTAAATTAAATTAATTACTTAAGAATTAATTTCTAACCTTGCTTAATCAATCATTAATTAATTACAACCTTTAATTAATTAATTACTCATTAAATATTAATCATCCTTGATTAATTATTCATTAATTACATAAAGTAATTATCCTTTAATTAATTTCACAAATTAATTATTTTTAATCATTAACAGTAATTAACCATTTATTTATTAATTAATTAACTATAATTAATTACATTAATACTTAATTAATTACATTAATTAATTATACATAATTAATTATCTCCATTAATTAACCTTAAATAAATCATAAACAGTGATTACCATCCTGTAATTACTTACCTTATTTAATTAACTCCTTAATTAATATTATTAATCCTTTAATTAATTTCACCAAATAATTAATCCTTTATTACTTTTACAAAGTAATTATACTTCAATTACTGCCCATTAAGTAATTCCCTTTAAATTAATTACATCTTGAAATTATACATTAATTACTTATACTAAGTAATTACACTTATAAATTTTATTAAGTATTTATACTTAATCAGCATCAAAATTATTGTGTCTTAAAATTAAAATTTTAATTAAATTGATATTGCTGATACAATGTGACGACCCGCCCTTCTATACACAGAAGGACGCATCGACAGTAAGAAAGAAAGGGGTGAGAAGTAGAAAAGAAAAGAAAGAGAAAGAAACAACAACAGATACTCACAGCGGAAACGAATGAAAATATAATATATCACATAACTATTACATAGTATCATATACATCAGAGTTACACAGATTATACATCACATACTAGACAGTTATAAACATCTGTCTAGTTATTACAACTCAATACAATACAAAGATCTATACAAAGATCAACACAGCGGAACTACTATCTATATCTACAACGCTGAAGCCTCCTGCTCCATTGCTCCTCCACAATTCGTCAAAGCTAACCTGAATCCCTTGGCTACTCGTAAAAATTTGAGTACCCAAGAGTTTATATAAAACAGAAATAAACACTTGGGTCAGACATGGGTCTGGTGTGAGTAACAGGTTAAACTTGTTTAACTTCAAAATCTTTTGAAAACAAAGGTATCACGTAAGACTCCCCACAAATAAACATGGGTAAGTTTTTACCTTACGCTAACCAAACATTTGATAGGAAATCCAGTTATATTATAATAGGGTCTAGGGTTTTCAAGTAAAATACAGAAATAGCTGGAATGCTTACATCTCACGTTCCAACATAGTTGGGCACAACTAATACGTACGGCACTTATTGGAGTTTGGATTCCATACAATGGCAGGGCTACCGGGGTACCGCCCGTCACAGTACGTGGCCTAGATCACCGTACCGAGGATCACGCCCAATCCCCTGCAACACAAGGTTGGAACATCCCTTACTGGATAATTCCCGCACAAGATACCCCACGGTTGTCATGACTCAACCGCACACACTAAGCCGAAATAAAGGGACATCTAGACAGAGGTAATCTTGTCCTACTTGGGTGCTACCCACTAACCTTGCTGCACCTATATTTCTAAACTAAAATTTTTGATTTTTATACTAAAAATCATGTTATAGCATATGTATTTAATTTATATACCTGGAATAGCAATTTACAATATTTGAGTTTTTACTTTTATATACATGCACATGTTGATTTTGGTTACAGAGAACTCAGACTTTAAATTTGACTTAATTAAATTTTCTAAACATTAGTATATGATAAATCAAACAATTATTGCTTGTAAATTAAGTCATTATAAAAACTAGATCAAGTGGTAAAAGCTTTTAAAAGAAATTCTTGAGTCTGGGCAAACAAAACAGAGAAGTTACAGGCAATAACATATCAAACCCAAACATACATTCAAAACCATACACACTACAGAGAGTTCTATCACTCCAAACATGATTATCACAAGAAAAATCAGGCAACTATATTCACTTAAATTAGTTTAAATTAAAATTGTTACTCACCAGGCAAAACAGAGACAGAGCCCTTTATTCTTGTAATAGCTTTTGAAATTTTTTTTTTAAACTTGAATGCCCTTTGATTTAAGAAGTTGAGTTGTTGAAGCTTAAATTTCTTTAAATCTACATGCATGTTGGCTTCTAGGTTTGAGAAGAATGCAGACTGATTTTTGAAGATGATGCAAGGCATCCCCCTTTTGTTTTGAACATAATTCTAGAGAAAAGAGTGCAGACTGGTTGTTTTGATTTAATCTCAGGATCGAAGAGTATAGGTTTTGAAATTGATTTGAGATTGTGGTTTTATGAGGAGTTTAGAATATTGAAAATCAGATTTACAGGGTATTGATTTTGGTTTGAGGCATTTTATTACTGAATTCAGATTTGCATTTTAGAGAAAGATTGTTTTGAGTTTCTTGTTTTGAAAAGGAAAAATAGAAAAAATGAAGTAAAGGGATGCACATGTATATATAAGTGAATTTATGATTTTATAAAAATAAAAGAAAATAAAAATAAATGAAGACACTTGTCACATATACTTGTTACTTAAATTACACATGTTAAAATGAAGCTTTAGATAATGACACATGTCTCTTAAGTAATTATTCATATATATTTTTTTTTATTTTTAAAAGTAAATATAAACCTTTTTCTTATTTAATAAATACTTATCTATATATATATATATATAAATCACTTTTTTTTAAAGAAACAAACTAGTTATATTTTATACATAAAAGTTTATACAAATCTTTTATAAACATATGTGTATATAAAATCACAATATTGGAATGTATGTTTGAAATAAATATGCATGTTTGTTTTAGACCTGAATACATGTATATATGAATTATTAGAACCATGTGTGTATGTTGGTTGCTTGAGTATATCTCTGTTCATTATTCACAGTTTGAAGTTTTGATGGAAAATCAAAATCATTTCATTTATTCTCTGATAGGCTTTAGGATTCAAATAAGAATTGTTTGTTAAATCCTAATCTAAGTTCTGGAATTAAAATTAAGTAAGGAAAATTTAAACATCACTTGGAAAAGAAAGTGACAGTAGGAATTTTAATAAATGTTAAAATTCAAACTATAAAATCTTGTGATTTTCTTTTATAATCTAAATACTTATCTTAGATAATGATTTTTAAGAGTTAAATCAAAAGTTTTAAGTTGATATTGAATGAGGAATTCAAGATTTATAAAATAGTGGGTTTTTGGTCTTCCCTGTCGATCTAGGAAGTTTGGAGGGCCAGTATCTTTTCTGGTGATGGAGTGTTGATCGTAGTTGCAGGCAAAAATGGTAGTTAATGGATTAAAGCTTTGGGGTGATTGTGATTTTGAATCAAAAATTTTAACCCTAGTTTTGTTCCTTTGGAAAATTTTTATCACCGCAATCCCTATTAGTGACCGAGTTGTTCCAGACTCATGTGGATGATTGATGAAGTGTAGAGGGGTTAGTAGCCGGAGGCGAAGCCATGCTGGTGATCGGAGGTGAGCGATTTTGGTGATTCACAGATTCGACATTGTTCCAGTTTTTGAGCTCGAGTGCTCGATTTCGTTTTCGAGTTGGATTTGATGATCGGAGTTGTAGTGATGGTTGAGAGGAAGGTGGGCGACTCGATGGTGATCAGAAGCGTGGTCGGAGGTGAGGCGATTGTTGGTGCACGTGCACGTTGGTTTTGTTCTGGTGGACTTAGCGTTGGAGAAGACGAAGAAGTCTCGGTTTTTGGCTCGTGCAAATGAAGGGAAGTCTCGAAGCAGGGGAAGTGAGTTTTGGACACGAGTGTTTCTCCGAGTCTCCAGGGGTGTTTGCTCGAGTGTTAGGTGAGGCAGATTTAAGTTTTCAGGTTTTAAAATAGGACAGGAAATGTTTTAAAGTTTAAACAAAAGAAATTTTGTTTTGTAATATTTTCTGAGTTTAAATAAGTTTATATATTTTATAATATTGAGTTTTAAAATAAAATAAGTAGATTTTGAAATAAATTTGTATTTAATTATATTTAATAACTTGGGAAAAGTTTTAAAGATTTAAAGGTTCAAGTTAAAATGTGTTTAGTAATCAATTAAAATAGGAATTTTCTTAAGTATTTAGAATGTTGATTTAATTAAAGATAGTTAAATTGAAAAGGAAATTTAGAAAATTAAATTATTTTAATTATAAAGTGTTATTGGTAAATAATTGATTTAAATTAAGATAGTAGTTTCTTAATTAAGAACCTTTAATATAATAAGTTAAGAATCATTTAATTAAATTTAAATGATTAAGTTAAATTAATTAATTTGTGATTACTTAAGATAATCACTTATAAATTAAGTTAAGTATAATTACTTGATGAAGTGATTAAGGAATAATTACTGAATGTAATTAAGTAAAAGGAAAGTTATTTAATATAATAATTAGAGGATAATTATTTTATGAAAGTAATTAAATAAGAAGTGATTAAGGTTAATTACTTAGTGTTATTAATTAAATAAATTATTTAATTAAGTTAATTAAAGGATTAAGATTAATTATAAGGTAATTAATTATTTGTTAAGGTAATTAATTAAAAATAATTAATTAAGGAAGATAATTAATTAGAGTTAATTACTGGTTAAGTTTAATCAAAGGTGATTAATAAATTATGGTTTAATTAAAGGTTAATTACTTAATGTAATTAATAATTAATTAAAGGTGTAATTAGGGATCATTAGTTTATAATTAATGATGTGATTAAGAGTTGATTAATTAAGATTAATTAATCAAATGATAAGTGATTAATTGTAATTAATTAAGAGATGAAGTAATTAATTAATTAATTAATGAAGTAATTAAAAGTTAATTACTGTATTGGATTAAGGATAATTAATTTGGAAAATTAATTAAGGATAATTACTTAAATGTAATTAAAGTATAATTAATCAGGGTGATTAATTAAAGTGGAAATTTAGAGGAAGATTAATTAATTAATTTATAATTAATTAATGATTATATAAGTAAGGTTTATAATGAAGTAATTAATTTAATTTATTCTAAATTAATTAAGAGATGAAGTAATTAATTTAATTCACTTTAAATTAATTAAAGATAGAGATAGTTAATTTAATTCATTTTAAATTAATTATGTTGTGATTAAGTAAATCATTGCTTATATAAGAATGGATGACATTGATTGTCTTGAATGGATGTAATCTCAGAAATGAGATAAGTAATGATGTATGGTATGAATGCTTGGTTGTATTATGATGGTAATATTGATTAACTATTGTGATGTTGATATGGATTACCTATTTGGTTATGAATCATCTGTTTTAATTGGTAATGTGATTATCAATTGTGAATTATGAATTATCTATCTGTATGAATATAGATAAGTTAAATTGTTTAAACCTTTAAACAACTTGGCCCTTAAAAGATACGTTTTGGATTTCGATGAGACCGGGATCGGGTTTCCGTATACCGGAATTCCAGGTCTGGAGACCCGAATACCACATCGATACAAATTAACGATAGGTCGTGAAAGTGAAGATGAAGATTCAGAGTGCAAGGGTTATTGTCGTTAACTCTGAGGGTGATTCCAAAACGAGTGTAACGAGATAATGCCTTCGGTTTCGTTCGAACCCGGAACGAACTTGTATGGATTGAATGCTTTCAGCACATCGTCAGGCGGACGATGAGCATTCTAAGTGATATGTTCTGATTAAAGGTAATCGTAACCTCAAGCCTCATCAACCGGGAATGGCTAAAACAGGGGAGATGCAGCAAGGCTTCGTGGGTAGCACCCACTGAGAGCAAGATAGATCCCTTTCTAGAGGTCCCTTTTTTTTTATTCGGCTTAGTGTGTGGTTGGTCGCGCCAACTACGGGATTATCTTGTTCGGGATTATCCAGTAAGGGATGGTTCCGGCTTTGTGTTGCAGGGGAGCGGGCGTACTCCTCGGTACGGTGATCTAGGCCACGTACTGTGACGGGCGGTACCCCAGTAGCCCTGCCATTGTATGGAATCCAAACTCCAATAAGTGTCGTACGTATTAGTTGTGCCCAACTATGTTGGAATGTGAGATGTAAGCATTTCAGCTATTTCTGTATTTTACTTGAAAACCCTAGACCCTATTATAATACAATCGGATTTCCTATCAAATGTTTTAGTTAGCGTAAGGTAAAAACTTACCCATGTTTATTTGTGGGGAGTCTTACGTGATACTTTTGTTTTCAAAGGTTTTCAAAGTTAAGCAATCTAACCGTTTACTCACACCAGACCCATGTCTGACCCAAGTGTTTATTTTCTGTTTTATTAAACTCTTGGGTACTCAATATTGTATTGAGTAGTCAAGGGATTCAGGATAGTCTTGACGAATTCTGGAGGAGCTATGAAGCAGGAGGCTTCAGCGAGTAGATATATAGAGTTTCCGCTGTGTTTGTATTAGTCTGTATTGTACTGATGTACTTGTGTTGTATAATAGACAGAAGTTTATAACTGTCTATTCTGTGATGTATAAATTGTGTACTCTGATGTATATGATACTATGTAATATCTTATGTGATAATATATTTCTCGTTCCGCTGTGAGATTTCTGATGTGTTGTTGTTCTCTCTTCTTTCCTTTTCTTCTTCTATCCCTTTCTTTCTTCATGATGATACGACTTTCTGTGGAGAAAAAGTCGGGTCGTTACAGTTGGTATCAGAGCAGTAGGTTGAGTGAATACCTAGGCTCTGAAGTGGTGTCTATCTTGAGAGCGCGTAATTGTTAGTTATATAAAAATGGTTTTATATTGTGTTAATTGATCGGTTGAGTGGTATATGGATTCTGGTCAATACGAGTAGCTAACGTTATTGATAGGGATCTCTAAACACTTGAACCAGGCCAACAGACACAATATTGTTTTAAAGAGGTAGATGAAATAATTTTACCCAGAAATAATTTCTATATATAAAAAATATATCATTTTAAATATATATATTTATGTATTTCTACCTATTTATTGGGTTACCTGTTCGGGTTTTCCAATATAAGTTATAAAGGTAGATAAGGTGGTAGTGTGTGTAACACAATTACCAATAGTTGGAGTTTGAATGTTTGAGGTTGGAAGTGTATTTGTCGAGACTGTAAACCTAATACCGTCTCGAGTGAACTTTGCAGTTGTGTAAGGATTTCACAATCTCTGAAGGAAACCTGTTATGGTTCGGAGTTTATCTTTGAAGTTGGATGAGTAGAGTTGGATCTGTCGGTTAGGCAGAAGCGAGTGATGGTATCTCAGGAAATTGTAGCTGTGTGATGAGACGCAGTGAATATGGATGTTCCCGAAGATGTTTTCTTTTGGAACAAGTTAATGAAGTGTGTCTGTTTCGGTGTTGTGGCTGAGTTCAGCATGGTGATTCTGTTTGAGGTCCGAATTTCTCGAAGAGCTTTGATTTAGAAATCTTTGGCATCTGTGGCAGCAGTGCAGCTCGGAGTGTTCTTTGTGTTGGCAGGAAGTTTTCTGGCTGAGCAGTTTTCTAAAGGTGAAGTTCAGAAGCAGCAGAGTGGATCCATTTCTTCGATAGATAGGATAGATAAGTGTAAGCTGTTCTGGTTGGTAAAGAGAGAACAGTTTCTTTGCATTTTGGCTGGGTTGATCGCAAAAGTGACTTGCGATAGTTTGAGTATTCTTTTGAGTTATCCGATATTTTCGGGGATGTGTTGTCCAGTCTGTGCTTGTGTTCTTCATCAGCATTTTCATTCTACTCCAAGATCAGAGTGGTGCAGCGAAAGCAATTTGGCGAGTACATCTGTTTGTCTTTTCCAGATAGGAGAAGTTAGTTCGATCTTCTGATGTTTGTGAGTAGAGTTTTGTTTTGGATTGGATAGATCTTGAGGAGATCATTCTGTTGAGTTATTTTAGGTCCTGATTGTTTCAAGAAGTATCAGCGAAGGTTAAGCTGATCAGGTAGGATCTGTAGACAGCCCAAGATCGTCTGAAGGATTTTGTGGATAAGAGACGAAGGAATTTGAAATTCGAAGTTGGAGACTTCGTTGTTGTGAAGTTTTTCTCTGGTTAAAGGGAGCTATAAGATTGGGTAAGTCTGGGAAGTTAGCTCCGAGTTATTTCGGATCTTTTCTGTGATCTAATTTGGATAAGTACTTTGATCTACAGGGTTGAATTGTCAGTTTGGATAACTGGAATTCAATGTATTTTACGTATCTCTGAGGGAGTACGTGTTTAATCTATCTCTGGTTTTGAAACCAGCAGTTCTGGAGGATTTGGTTATTGTTTCAGACTCGTCTGTAGTCTGATATTCTGTTTAGTTCTGTAGATCTAGATGAGTAGAAGCTCTGTAGATTAGTAATATTGATTGTTTGGATTTTGTAGAGCGAGTATCCCGGTATATATATATACCTGGGGAAACTCGAGGAAATTATATCCAGAATTTTGTCTGGATAATTAGAATTGTTTGATTGAGTGAATTGGTTGCTATGGTTGTTAGCATATGGATGATAATATTTGTTTGTGATTTAAATAGATTATTAAATTACCTTTGTTTTAAATTTCGGGGACGAAATTATTTTAAGGGGGGAGGAATGTGATATCCCGGAAATTTGGGGCAATATCAATTTAATAATCTGTTTAAATAATTAAATTGATTTGAGAATCTGTAATAATAAATTTGAATTGGTTTAATAATCTAATTAAATGGATATTTAATTAGTGAATTTATCTTTTAGAAATTAATAAAATGATTTATATTTATAATATATTTATATGTGTGCATATATATATATTGTAAATAGATTCGCTTGGTTTGAAATTTAATAAATATAAAAGTTTATATACACTTAAAATGAATTAAATATATTATATATGATTTTATTAGAATATAATTAGTTTTTATTTTATTTTCTTTTAAAGGTTTCATTTATGTATAATATAGAAAAGCATTTATAATTAATAAGTGTATTAATTAATTAGGAAAATTCATTATAAAGGCTTTTAAATAATTTTAAAAACAAATAAAATTAAATAATGACAAGTGTTAAATTTCTAAACATGTTAAATACATGTGTTAACAAGATAAATAAGGGTAGAGACAAGTGTCATCCTTTAATTTTATTTTCTTTAAATTTTAATAAAATCTAAATTAACTATATAAACTTTCACCTCCTCTCTTCTTTTTCTTTTCTTATCTTTTTCATTTGCAAAGACAAAAATTCTCAAACCAGAAAATGTTCAAACCGAAATCATCTTCTCAAACAAAAACTGAAATCATCTCAAACCAAAAATCAAAACAAATTTACAACCTGAAACCATTTATTCTTCAAACTTTTAACCCTTCTCAAATGCCTGAAACCATATATTCCTTCAAGCCTGTAAACAAAGTCTATAATCAACACTTATCAAAAGACCTGTAACCATGTTCTTGTTTCAAAATCAAGTCTGGCACCATTCCAAGTGCATGCAAGTGAATCTGGAGTTTCAAGAGCCTTCCTGTTTTTAAAGTTTCAAAACAAGTTTTCAGTTTTAAAAGAAATCAAAAGCAAGTGCAGTTCGAAAAGCTTCCAGTTATAATTTCTCTGTTCAACAATAAAAAAGGTGAGTAAACCTTTAAATTAAAACTTAAAGTATCTAATATTATTGCATGTGAATTGATGTGTGGTAATCGCCTTGTATGTCTAGAATTATGTATGCTCTGGTATATTTAAGAAATGTGTATATCAGTAAATTTTAAACATCTAAGTTTTAGTTCAATACTCTGCCTTTTAACTGTGAACAGGAAACCCTTTAAATTTGATACAGATGATATATGTTGGAAATAATATTGGAATGTATGTTTGAAATAAATATGCATGTTTGTTTTAGACCTGAATACATGTATATATGAATTATTAGAACCATGTGTGTATGTTGGTTGCTTGAGTATATCTCTGTTCATTATTCACAGTTTGAAGTTTTGATGGAAAATCAAAATCATTTCATTTATTCTCTGATAGGCTTTAGGATTCAAATAAGAATTGTTTGTTAAATCCTAATCTAAGTTCTGGAATTAAAATTAAGTAAGGAAAATTTAAACATCACTTGGAAAAGAAAGTGACAGTAGGAATTTTAATAAATGTTAAAATTCAAACTATAAAATCTTGTGATTTTCTTTTATAATCTAAATACTTATCTTAGATAATGATTTTTAAGAGTTAAATCAAAAGTTTTAAGTTGATATTGAATGATGAATTCAAGATTTATAAAATAGTGGGTTTTTGGTCTTCCCTGTCGATCTAGGAAGTTTGGAGGGCCAGTATCTTTTCTGGTGATGGAGTGTTGATCGTAGTTGCAGGCAAAAATGGTAGTTGGTGGATTAAAGCTTTGGGGTGATTGTGATTTTGAATCAAGAACATGGTTACAGGTCTTTTGATAAGTGTTGATTATAGACTTTGTTTACAGGCTTGAAGGAATATATGGTTTCAGGCATTTGAGAAGGGTTACAAGTTTGAAGAATAAATGGTTTCAGGTTGTAAATTTGTTTTGATTTTTGGTTTGAGATGATTTCAGTTTTTGTTTGAGAAGATGATTTCGGTTTGAACATTTTCTGGTTTGAGAATTTTTGTCTTTGCAAATGAAAAAGATAAGAAAAGAAAAAGAAGAGAGGAGGTGAAAGTTTATATAGTTAATTTAGATTTTATTAAAATTTAAAGAAAATAAAATTAAAGGATGACACTTGTCTCTACCCTTATTTATCTTGTTAACACATGTATTTAACATGTTTAGAAATTTAACACTTGTCATTATTTAATTTTATTTGTTTTTAAAATTATTTAAAAGCCTTTATAATGAATTTTCCTAATTAATTAATACACTTATTAATTATAAATGCTTTTCTATATTATACATAAATGAAACCTTTAAAAGAAAATAAAATAAAAACTAATTATATTCTAATAAAATCATATATAATATATTTAATTCATTTTAAGTGTATATAAACTTTTATATTTATTAAATTTCAAACCAAGCGAATCTATTTACAATATATATATATATGCACACATATAAATATATTATAAATATAAATCATTTTATTAATTTCTAAAAGATAAATTCACTAATTAAATATCCATTTAATTAGATTATTAAACCAATTCAAATTTATTATTACAGATTCTCAAATCAATTTAATTATTTAAACAGATTATTAAATTGATATTGCTCCAAATTTCCGGGATATCACATTTGCTCTGATACCAAATGAAACAACCCGAGCTTCCTATGCCCAAAAAGTCGGATCATTATGAAGAAAGAAAGGGGTAGAAAATAGAAAAGAAGAGAAGAAAGAAAGAAACAACAACAACGATCTCACAGCGGAACGAATAAATTATATTAATAACATAAACTATTATATAGTATACAACACTTATCAGAGTTATACAACATATACATCACTTACTAGACAGTTATAAACATCTGTCTAGACATTACAACTCAAATACAAGACAAGACATTATCACAGATATCAACACAGCGGAATACTATATCTACGAACGCCGAAGCCTCCTGCTCCATTGCTCCTCCAGAATATTCGTCAAAGCTAAACCTGAATCCCTTGGCTACTCGTAAAAATTTGAGTACCCAAGAGTTTATAAAACAGAAATAAACACTTGGGTCAGACATGGGTCTGGTGTGAGTAACAGGTTAAACTTGCTTAACTTCAAAACCTTTAGAAAGAAAAGGTATCACGTAAGACTCCCCACAAATAAACATGGGTAAGTTTTTACCTTACGCTAACCAAAACATTTGATAGGAAATCTGATTTTATTATAATAGGGTCTAGGGTTTTCAAGTAAAATATAGAAATAGCTGAAATGCTTACATCTCACATTCCAACATAGTTGGGCACAACTAATACGTACGACACTTATTGGAGTTTGGATTGCATACAATGGCAGGGCTACTGGGGTACCGCCCGTCACAGTACGTGGCCTAGATCACCGTACCGAGGAGTACGCCCGCTCCCCTGCAACACAAAGCCGGAACCATCCCTTACTGGATAATTCCGAACAAGATAACCCCGTAGTTGGCGCGACCAACCACACACTAAGCCGAATAAAAAGAAAAGGGACCTCTAGACAGGGATCTATCTTGCTCTCAGTGGGTGCTACCCACGAAGCCTTGCTGCACCTCCCCTGTTTTAGCCATTCCCGGTTGATGAGGCTTGAGGTTACGATTACCTTTAATTAGAACATATCACTTAGAATGCTCATCGTCCGCCTGACGATGTGCTGAAAGCATTCAATCCATACAAGTTCGTTCCGGGTTCGAACGAAACCGAAGGCATTATCTCGTTACACTCGTTTTGGAATCACCCTCAGAGTTAACGACAATAACCCTTGCACTCTGAATCTTCATCTTCACCTGATTCACGACCTATCGTAATTTTGGATCGATGTGGTATTCGGGTCTCCAGACCTGGAATCCCGGTATACGGAAACCCGATCCCGGTCTCATCAAAATCCAAAACGTATCTTTTAAGGCCAAGTTGTTTTAAAGGTTAAAACAATTCAATTCTACTATCTATTTACACACAGATAGATAATTCATAGATTCACAATAGATAATCAACATTATCATTATAAGCAGATGATTCATATCATTATGCAACCAAAGCATCCAAATCATACAATATCTATTATCTCATATCTGAGATCTCAAACCATTCAAGGTAAATCAATATCATTCAGTATCCTTAAGCAATGATTTATTAATTACCATCTATAATTAATTTAAAATGAATTAAATTAAATACTTCATCTTTAATTAATTTAAAGTAAATTAAATTAACTCCTTTCATTATTAACAATCTTGCTTAAGTTACTATTAATTAATTATCAATTAATTAATCAACCCTTATCCAATTATTCATTTTAATTAATCATCCTTGATTAATTAACATTTAATTACATTCAAGTAATTAACACTTCAATTAATTTCACAAATTAATTATTCTTAACCTCTTATAGTAATTAACCTTTAATTACTTTATTAATTAACTAACTAAAATTTGTTTAATCTGCTTTATTTGGATGATGTGATAAGTAGTTGAGGTAATGTTGTTTGCATGGATGAATTAATGTGGCTGTATGTATATAAAATTGTGAAGAATGTCTGTGCATGTCAGTGTATACATTTATTCAACACTCTGTTTGATGTTAACAGACTAATCCAGTTTCAAAAATCCATTTCTCCTTCTCTGATCTCTTTTAGGTTAGGATTCTTAAAGGAAAATGGTTAGTAATAGCCATATTAAACTTTTAAAAATAATTTTAAGTAAAGTTAACTAAAAGGGACAAGTAGCTAACGTTATCGTGTACGTGTTGGTGACAGGCGATGATTTGGGGAGAAGTTGTTGTCTCGGGTTTTTCTTGAATTTGCTCGAGTGATTCTGAGTGTTGTCTCGAAGTTTTTGAGATCGCGAGTGTACCGTGTTTTGCTCGGTGAGGGTACGAGTTTGACTCAGGGTGTTTGAGGGTAGGGTTCGGGTGAGTATTTCGAGCCTGGGCTTAACTAAGTTTTAAAGTAAATTTAAAGTGAAATGTTTTTAAAGGAATATTTATTTAAGTTTTTAAAATTTAATGTTTAAATTGTTTTGGGTCAAAGAAATTATATAATTTCAATTATATAATTGAATTATAAAATGTTTTCAAATCTTTCAATTATAAAATAAATTTGCAAAATGTTTTCAAATGGAAATTTAATGATGTAATTAAGAATTTAATAAAGATAAAGAATTTATCTTTAAAGTTGGTTAAAGTTGTGATAATTAATTAGTGGATTAATTAAAAGAATTATCACCTAATAAAATTTATTGGTATAATTAATTAGTGATGAGATTAATTAAAGATAATTACTTAGGGTAAGTAATAAATGGGATGTTAATGGGTAGTTAATGATGGGACCATTAACTAGTGATTAGGATAATTAATTAAATTAAGATAATTTAATTAATTGATTAATTAATCAAGGATAAACTTTGAATTGGATTAATTACTTAATATAATTAATTAAGTAAATTACTTAGTGTAAGTAATAAATTTGTAATTACTAAATGTAATTAATTAAAAAGGAATAATTACTTTATGGAAGTAATTAATGAAAGGTAATTAGGGATTAATTACATAGATAATTAATTAATGTGATTAATTAAAGTTAATTAATAAATAAGATTAATTAAGACTGATTAATTAATGTGATTAATTAAATGGACTGTAATTACTTAGTAAAGTAATTAATGGTAATTACTGGATGTAATTAATGAAAGATGATTTAAGAATGGAAGTAATTTGAGTTTAATTACTTTTTGTAATTAATCAAGGGATTAATTAAAGATAATTAATTAAGGAGTAATAAATTTATATAATGAAGTAATTAAGGGAAGTTAATTACTGGATGAGATTAATCAAAGGTGATTAATAAATGTGGTTTAATTAAAGATTGATTAGTTAATGTAATTAATTTAAATAGGATAATTAATTAAGAATAATTAAGGATCATTAATTAATATAATTAATGATGTAATTAAGAATTGATTAATTAAGATTAATTAATAAATAATAAGTGATTAAAGTAATTAATTAATTGTCATTAGTTAAGGATTAATGTAATTAAATATAGTTAATTAATTAATGAAGTAATTAAAGATTAAAACTGAATGGTTTAAGATAATTAATTTGTGAAATTAATTAAGTATTAATTACTTAAAGTAATTAAAGGGTAATTAATCAGGAATGATTAATTAAGATGGATACTTAGAGTAATGATTAATTAATTGGTTTAATTAATAATTAAGTAAGCAGGATTTATGGGATGAAGTAATTAATTTAATTCACTTTAAATTAATCAGAGATGATAAATCATTACTTAAGAATGGATGAATGATATTGAATGCTTTACATTGTTGATATCTCTGATAAGAGATGTGCTGATCTATGATATAGATGTTTGGTTGGATTGAAATGATAATATGAATTATCTGTTTGGATGATAATATGGATTATCTATTGTAAATTATCTATCTGTGTGTAGTATAGATAAGAATTGAATTGTTTTAACCTTAAAAAAACTTGGCCCTTAAAAGATACGTTTTGGATTTCGATGAGACCGGGATCGGGTTTCCGTATACCGGAATTCCAGGTCTGGAGACCCGAATACCACATCGATCCAAATCAACAATAGGTCGTGAATCTCAAGTGAAGATGAAGATTCAGAGTGCAAGGGTTATTGTCGTTAACTCTGAGGGTGATTCCAAAACGAGTGTAACGAGATAATGCCTTCGGTTTCATTCGAACCCGGAACGAACTTGTATGGATTGAATGCTTTCAGCACATCGTCAGGCGGACGATGAGCATTCTAAGTGATATGTTCTGATTAAAGGTAATCGTAACCTCAAGCCTCATCAACCGGGAATGGCTAAAACAGGGGAGGTGCAGCAAGGCTTCGTGGGTAGCACCCACTGAGAGCAAGATAGATCCCTGTCTAGAGGTCCCTTTTCTTTTCATTCGGCTTAGTGTGTGGTTGGTCGCGCCAACTACGGGGTTATCTTGTTCGGGATTATCCAGTAAGGGATGGTTCCGGCTTTGTGTTGCAGGGGAGCGGGCGTACTCCTCGGTACGGTGATCTAGGCCACGTACTGTGACGGGCGGTACCCCAGTAGCCCTGCCATTGTATGGAATCCAAACTCCAATAAGTGCCGTACGTATTAGTTGTGCCCAACTATGTTGGAATGTGAGATGTAAGCATTTCAGCTATTTCTGTATTTTACTTGAAAACCCTAGACCCTATTATAATACAATCAGATTTCCTATCAAACGTTTTAGTTAGCGTAAGGTAAAAACTTACCCATGTTTATTTGTGGGGAGTCTTACGTGATACCTTTGTTTTCAAAAGTTTTCAAAGTTAAGCAATCTAACCGTTTACTCACACCAGACCCATGTCTGACCCAAGTGTTTATTTTCTGTTTTATTAAACTCTTGGGTACTCAATATTGTATTGAGTAGTCGAGGGATTCAGGTTAGCTTTGACGAATTCTGGAGGAGATTTGGAGCAGGAGGCTTCACCGTGTAGATATATGATGATTCCGCTGTGTATATGTTGTGTCTGTATCTGTGATACTTGAGTTGTATGAATTAGACAGATGTTTATAACTGTCTAATATGTGTTGTATAAGTTGTGTAACTCTGATGTATATGATACTATGTAATATTTTATATGATATATTATATTTCATTCGTTCCGCTGTGAGTTTCTGATGTTGTTGTTCTTTCTTCTTTTCTTTCTTTTCTTCTTCTATCCCTTTCTTTCTTAATTCACGATACGTCTTTCTGGGCATAGAAAGCCGGGTCGTGATAGTTGGTATCAGAGCCCAAAATCAACATTAAACCCTAGAATTCCATCGAACGACCACCACAGCATAGAATAAAATCATCTACTATTTTTCCTACCATCTTCATCCTCCAATCGACCTTCGACATCAACCCCGATGAACCCAGCCTCACCGATCGTCTGAAAATGACGAAAATGTCTTTTCTGTTCATCTTAAAATTCTCGGCCATCCCAAACTTAAAATTCATGAATTCTGTTTCTAAATTCATCATTTGTAATCACAAATCAGATTATACAATCAAAGATTTAAATTAACATATTTGAATTTTACCCATTTCTTTGATTTCTTCTGTAATCTTAAAATTTGAGTTAAATACTTATTGTATATTCTTGAATCTATTTTTAAAATCTAAAGTATATAGTTAGAAACCTTTTCTATTCACAAATCCTAGACTATAATCAAATGGATTTTAAAGATATGAATTTTTTTCAAATAAAATCTGAAGCCTGTCCTTAGATAAAACAGAGACAGATATATGTTCAGACATGCATATCTTTATATCTACATATTTATAAACATGCAAACAAAAATTCACTAAAACATTCAAGTATATCTCATATCATACTACTGGAATCAAGATATATAGTTTCAAGATCTTATAAAAGAAGAGATTACTCAAATAGAAGATGAACAGAGCAATTAACAATGAAACCAGGCATGCATACTTCAATCCTCACATACATACAGTATACACACATATAATTGAACATGCAAATATACTTCATTCAGAAATCATTCGAAAGCAATTTAAATTCATATAACTTTGAAAAAGATGTTTACTCACCTTTCCAAGAGGCAGAGAAATTTTGAATAAGCTGGAAGCTTTGAAATTGAACTGCTTGCTTTTAAAAACTGAAACACTTGCTTTTGAAACTTTAAAAACAGGAAGTCTCTTGAAACTCCAGATTTACTTGCATGCATTAATTACTGGTCTTGAAGATAGATGTTTACAGGCTTGAAAGAATCAAATAGTTACAGGTCTTTTGAAGAACAATGATCACAGATCTTTGAAAGAGCATTGCAGATTGGTTTTGAAAGTGGCTCAGGCATTTGAACTTTTGAAATGATTTTCAGTTTTGAGGAAATTTCAGGTTTGAGACAATAAATGGTTTCAGGTATTTGAATTTTTGAGCTTTGAAATTATTTGAGTTTTGTAGATTCTCGGTTTTGGAAATAATTTACAGGGTATTGATTTTAATCAGAGGAAGGTTTCAGGTTTGAAAAATGAATGGCTTCAGCTTGTAAATTTGTTTTGATTTTTAGTTTGAGATGAATCTCAGTTTTGGTTTGAAGATGATTTCAGATTTGGTTTGGAGAAGATTATTATTTTAATATATTTGGGTATAAAAATATATGAACAAGGCTTTTATTTAAAATAAGACTTTTGTTTATTTTGTTTTCTTTAAAAAGAAATTTATTTATATAAATTTAGGAAGTGCTTATTTAATAGTAAATAAATATTAAAGTTTTATATTTACACTTAAACATGAATTTAAATATATCATATATGATTTTATTAGAAAATAAATGGGTTTTTAATTTAAAGTGAATTAAATTAATTACTTCATCTCTTAATTAATTTAAAATAAATTAAATTAATTACTTCATTATAAAATAGAGATAGTTAATTTAATTCATTTTAAATTAATTATGTTGTGATTAAGTAAATCATTGCTTATATAAGAATGGATGACATTGATTGTCCTGAATGGATGTAATCTCAGAAATGAGATAAGTAATGTTGTATGGTATGAATGCTTGGTTGTATTATGATGGTATTATAGATTAACTATTGTGATGTTGATATGAATTACATATTGGTTATGAATCATCTGTTTTAATTGGTAATGTGATTATCAATTGTGAATTATGAATTATCTATCTGTATGAATATAGATAAGTTAAATTGTTTAAACCTTTAAACAACTTGGCCTTAAAAGATACGTTTTGGATTTCGATGAGACCGGGATCGGGTTTCCGTATACCGGAATTCCAGGTCTGGAGACCCGAATACCACATCGATCCAAATTAACGATAGGTCGTGAATCTCAAGTGAAGATGAAGATTCAGAGTGCAAGGGTTATTGTCGTTAACTCTGAGGGTGATTCCAAAACGAGTGTAACGAGATAATGCCTTCGGTTTCGTTCGAACCCGGAACGAACTTGTATGGATTGAATGCTTTCAGCACATCGTCAGGCGGACGATGAGCATTCTAAGTGATATGTTCTGATTAAAGGTAATCGTAACCTCAAGCCTCATCAACCAGGAATGGCTAAAACAGTGGAGGTGCAGCAAGGTTTCGTGGGTAGCACCCACTGAGAGCAAGATAGATCCCTGTCTAGAGGTCCCTTTTCTTTTATTCGGCTTAGTGTGTGGTTGGTCGCGCCAACTACGGGATTGTCTTGTTCGGAATTATCCAGTAAGGGATGGTTCTGGCTTTGTGTTGCAGGGGAGCGGGCGTACTCCTCGGTACGGTGATCTAGGCCACGTACTGTGACGGGCGGTACCCCAGTAGCCCTGCCATTGTATGGAAACCCATTCTTCCTACGTGCCCTTACGGTTTTGGTTGTATAACCCACTTTGTGGCTAGTATGCTGGAATTTAATAATGTAACAATTTCAGCTATATGAGTATTTATTTGAAAACCCTAGACCCTATTATAATACAATCGGATTTCCTATCAAATGTTTTAGTTAGCGTAAGGTAAAAACTTACCCATGTTTATGTGTGGGGAGTCTTACGTGATACTTTTGTTTTCAAAGGTTTTCAAAGTTAAGCAATTTAAACCGTTTACTCACACCAGACCCATGTCTGACCCAAGTGTTTATTTTCTGTTTTATTAAACTCTTGGGTACTCAATATTTTATTGAGCAGTCGAGGGATTCAGGTTAGTCTTGACGAATACTGGAGGAGCTGAGGAGCAGGAGGCTTCAGCGAGTAGATATATAGAGTTTCCGCTGTGTTTGTATTAGTCTATATAGTACTGATGTACTTGTGTTGTATAATAGACAGAAGTTTATAACTGTCTATTCTGTGATGTATAAATTGTGTACTCTGATGTATATGATACTATGTAATATCTTATGTGATAATATATTTCTCGTTCCGCTGTGAGATTTCTAATGTGTTGTTGTTCTTTCTTCTCTTCTTTCTCTTTTCTCACCCCTTTCTTTCTTATTAATGATTCGTCATTCTGTAGAATGAGTGGCGGGTTGTTACAGTAAGGTTAAAACATTTCAATTCTTATCTATATACACAAAGATAGATAATTCAATAGATAATCTACATTATCATCCCAAACAGATAATTCACATTATCATTATAATTCAACCAAACATCCATATCATATATCAATCATATCTCATCAGAGATATTAAACAATGAAATACATTCAATACTACTCATCCATCATAAGTAATGATTTATATCATCTCTAACTAATTTAAAGTTTTTTAAACATGATCAAGTTTGTGCACGTTGTTTCGTTCTGGTGTGCTGTGGGTAGCGTTGGAGAAGAAGGGGAAACTCGGGAAGGTCTCGTGATGTTTTGCTTGTTGACTCGAAGCAGAAGACGTACGTGAGTTTGCCTCGCAAGTGACTCGGGAAATTAAGTGAGTTGCTCGGGTTGTTTATTTAAGTAACCAGGTTTTGAAATTTTAAAGCAAATTATATCTTGGTTTTAAAATTTAAAGCATGGACAAGTTTTTAAGTATTTAAACAAGTTTTAAATAAATAATTGTTTAATTTGATTAAACATGTTGAAATGGTTTTCAAAGATCTTAAGTATATTGAAATTAAATGTTTGAATTGCTTTGATTAAAGTAAATTATATTTCAAAACTGATTTCTAAATTGGTTTTAATAAAGTAAATAATTTGAGTAATTATTTAAAATAAATACAAGTATTCTTATTTAATTAAGTTGGGATTAATTAAGAATAGTTAATTAATAAAATAAATTAAAGCTTAATTACTTATTTGTAATTAAGAATAATTACTTAATGAAGTAATTAGTGGAAATGAATGTAATTAATAAATAAATGAATTAGAGATTGAGTGATTAATTAATTGAGTAATTAATTAATGTAATTAATTTTAGGTTAATTAATTAGTCTAATTAATTTAAGATAATCACTTATGATTAATTAAGTGTAATTATTTAGTAAAGTAATTAATGGATAATTACTGAATGTAATTAAGATAAGAGAAAATTACTTATGGAAGTAATTAAATGGAAGTGATTAAGAGTTAATCAATTGATGTTATTAATTAGAGGATTAATTAATATAATTGATTTGATGTTAATTAATTAAAGAGTAATTAATTAATTAAAGGATTAAGGTTAATTAATAATGTGATTAATTACTAATTAAGGTAATTAATTAAAAGAGAGTAATTAATTAAGGAAGTAATTAAGGATCATTAATTTATATAATAAATGATGTAATTAAGGGTTGATTAATTAAGATTAATTAATCAATAATAAGTGATTAAAGAGTAATTAATTAATATAATTAATTAAGGAGTTAATTAATTAAGGTAAGTAATTACAGGATGGTTAATGACTGTTAGGATTAATTAAGGTTAATTAATGAATGTAGTTAAAAAAAATTAATTAATTAAAAGGTTAATAAATTAATGAAGCATTTAAAGGATTATTAATTAATATAATTAATAAAATTAATCAAGGTTGATTAATAAAAGTGATTAATTAAAGTATGATTAATTAATTGTAATTAATTAAGGTTTAATGAAATTAATTATAATTAATTAATAAAAGCAAATGAAGGATCATTAATTATTGTAATTTAATGATAGTAATTAAAGGTTAATTACTGTATATGGTTAAGGATAATTAATTTCTATAATTAATTAATTAAAGGGTAATTACTTAATGTAATTAAAGTATAATTAATCAAGGAAGATTAATTAAGGAAGATCATTAAGAGATGATTAATAAATTGATATGTAATAAATCAATGAAGCAGGATTAAGATAATCCAAGTGATTAAAGGATAGTAATTAATTTAATTAAAGGTTAATTAAATTGATTTAGGAGTTAATCAATTCTGCTTTTGAATGATTTGGATGATTTTTTATTGGGTGATTGGTTGATACTGGATGATTTGGATATGATATCTATATGCTGCTTCGTGAGATGAATGTTGATATGAATTATCTATTGTGATAATGTGATTTATCTATCTGTTTATATCATCCTGAATATAAGTTAAATGTTTAAACCTTTAAACAACTTGGCCTTAAAAGATACGTTTTGGATTTCGATGAGACCGGGATCGGGTTTCCGTATACCGAAATTCCAGGTCTGGAGACCCGAATACCACATCGATCCAAATTTACGATAGGTCGTGAATCTCAAGTGAAGATGAAGATTCAGAGTGCAAGGGTTATTGTCGTTAACTCTGAGGGTGATTCCAAAACGAGTGTAACGAGATAATGCCTTCGGTTTCGTTGGAACCCGGAACGAACTTGTATGGATTGAATGCTTTCAGCACATCGTCAGGCGGACGATGAGCATTCTAAGTGATATGTTCTGATTAAAGGTAATCGTAACCTCAAGCCTCATCAACCGGGAATGGCTAAAACAGGGGAGGTGCAGCAAGGTTTCGTGGGTAGCACCCACTGAGAGCAAGATAGATCCCTGTCTAGAGGTCCCTTTTCTTTTATTCGGCTTAGTGTGTGGTTGGTCGCGCCAACTACGGGATTGTCTTGTTCGGGATTATCCAGTAAGGGATGGTTCCGGCTTTGTGTTGCAGGGGAGCGGGCGTACTCCTCGGTACGGTGATCTAGGCCACGTACTGTGACGGGCGGTACCCCAGTAGCCCGGCCATTGTATGGAATCCAAACTCCAATAAGTGCCGTACGTATTAGTTGTGCCCAACTATGTTGGAATGTGAGATGTAAGCATTTCAGCTATTTCTGTATTTTACTTGAAAACCCTAGACCCTATTATAATACAATCAGATTTCCTATCAAACGTTTTAGTTAGCGTAAGGTAAAAACTTACCCATGTTTATTTGTGGGGAGTCTTACGTGATACTTTTGTTTTCAAAAGTTTTCAAAGTTAAGCAATCTAACCGTTTACTCACACCAGACCCATGTCTGACCCAAGTGTTTATTTTCGGTTTTATTAAACTCTTGGGTACTCAATATTGTATTGAGTAGTCAAGGGATTCAAGATAGTCTTGACGAATTCTGGAGGAGCTGTGAAGCAGGAGGCTTCAGCGAGTAGATATATAGAGTTTCCGCTGTGTTTGTATTAGTCTGTATTGTACTGATGTACTTGTGTTGTATAATAGACAGAAGTTTATAACTGTCTATTCTGTGATGTATAAATTGTGTACTCTGATGTATATGATACTATGTAATATCTTATGTGATAATATATTTCTCGTTCCGCTGTGAGATTTCTGATGTGTTGTTGTTCTCTCTTCTTTTCTTTTCTTCTTCTATCCCTTTCTTTCTTCATAAGGATGCGTCTTTCTGGGCAAAGAAAGCCGGGTCGTGACAGTTGGTATCAGAGCATAGGGTAACTCAGGAAGTAGTAGCTGCGTGATGAGACGTAGTGACTATGGATGTCTCCAAAGATGTTTTCTTTTGGAGCAAGTTTAAGGAAGTATGATTGCTTCGGAGTTGTGGCTGAGTTCAGCAGGGTCTTTTCTGTCTGGATTGGAGTCCGAGTTTCTCGAAGAACTTTGGATAGGAAGTCTTGGCGTCTGTGTCAGCGGTGCAGCTCGGAAGTGTTTTGTGTTCCAGCAAGAAGATCTTTTGGCTTTGTAGTTTTCTAGAGGAGGAGTTCAGAAGCAGCAGATGGGATCCATTTCTTCAATGGATTGGTTAGATAAGATTAAGCTATTCTGATTGGTTAGGAGAGCAGTTTTCTTTGGAAATTAGGCTGAGTGGATCACAAAAGTGGCTTGCGATAGTTGAGTGTTCTCGTGGGTTATCAAAGATTTTCCAGATGTCTTCAAGGAGTCAGAAGTTGTCTGCATTTGAGATTAAGTTCTGTATCGACTTGATTTCAAGATTAATACCGGTGGTTCAGAAGGATAGCTCCTAGAGGAAGGATTTGGTGAAACAGCTCGGTATTTTATGGAACTTCTGAGTTTTCTTTTTTATGGATCTGTTGAGCCTTATCTCCAGGATGTGTTGTCTAGTCTGTGCTCGAGTTCATCGACGGTATTCACATCTTCTCCAGATCAGAATGGTGTAGCGGAAGCAAGACGGTAGCTGTTCTAGAGTGGAAGCAACCGGAAGTTGCAGTGTTTGGATTAAAAGTTTCTACAGAAAATTTTTATGGATCTAAAGGTTAGATTGGCAGTACATCTGTATATCTTTTCCGGATAGGAGAAGTAAATTATAGCCTACTGATGGTAATAGAGTTTGTGTTCTGGATTTTGGGTAGATCTTGAGAGGATCATTTTGTTGAGTTATTTTTGATCCAGTTTGTTTTTAGAAGCATCAGCGAAGGTTAAGCTGGTCGGAATGGGTGTAGGCAGCCCAGGATTGTCAGAAGAGTTCTATGGATAAGAAACGGAGGAATTTGGAATTCGAAGTTGGAGACTTCGTTGTTGTTGAAGTTTTCTCTGGTAAAAAGGAGCTATAAGATTAGGCAAGTCTGGGAAGTCAGCTCCAAGTTGTTTTGGATCTTTTCTGTGTTCTGCTTTGGATAAGAGTTTGGTCTACTTGGTTGAATTGTCAGTTTGGATAACTGGGATTCGAAGTATATCGCGTATCTTTGAGGAAGTACGTGTTTGATCTATCTCTGGTTTTGGAACCAGCAGCTTTGAAGGATTTGGTTGTTGAGTCAGACTTGTCTGTAGTCTGATATCCTGTTTAGTTTTGTAGATCTAGATGAGTAGGAGCTCTGTAGCTTCGTAGTTTAGATTGTCTGTAGAGCGAGTATCCCGGTATATATATATACTTGGAGAAACTCGTGGAAATTTAGGAAGCTTATTCGGATCTGTGTCTGGATAGCTAGAATTGATTGTGTGATTGAATTGTTTGTTTGGATGAAATTGGTTGTTTGCTTGTGTTGGCTGATATGTATGCTAAAATTGTTGAAATGAAATAAAAACTTTGGATTATCTTTTGTTTTAAATTTCGAGGACGAAATTATTTTAAGGGGGGAAGAATGTGATATCCCGGGATTTCAGGGAATTTAAAATGTGATAATCTTTTAAATTAATTATTAAATTAATTGGTAAAGTTATTATTTTCAAACAATTTAATAACAAGTTGTTTTTAAATATAGTTATAAACAGATTTTAAATAGACTCATTATTTTCTAATTTAATAAGTGTTGTTTGAATGTGTGTATATATATATATATATATGTATATTTAAATTGATTTTAATAGGATAATCATTGATAATTAATAATGTGATTTATAAATGGATTTAAAAAAAAATAGAATTATTATTTTCAGGTTAATGAGGAGTCTATTTAAATATATATATATATTTGAATTGATTTTAATTGGGATTTTAAATTAACTTTGAATTTGAATTTAAGAATTGAATTTAAAGAAAAATATATATATTAAAATAATAATATAGTTTGAATTTAAAATATATGAATAAAAGTTTTTATTTAAAAATAAGATTTGTTTTGTATTATTCTCTTTAAAGAAATATATTTATAGAAATTGGAAGAGTATTTATTTAATAGGAATAAATACAAAAGCTTTTAAATTAGCATTGTAAAATAAGCTTAAAATATTTTATATGGTTTTTATTTAAATCATAATTGGTTTATATTCTATTTTCTTTAAACATTGTGTTTATGTAAAAATTTAGAAAGCATTTATTTAAGTACAAATGTATTTATTAATTAGGAAATAAATATAAAAGTTTTTAAAATCTTTTAAAAATAAATAAAAATGCTTAATGACAAGTGTTAGGATAATAGAGCTTGTAAGTATATGTGTTAAATGAATAAGTAGTGTATGAGACAAGTGTCATTCCTTTAATTTTTTATTTTCTCTAATTTTAATAAATCATTATATAAACAAACATATACCTTCTCCTTTTCTTTTCTATCTGCTCATTTTCTAAACTCAAGAAAACCAAACCTGTTAAACCCTTTCTCAACCCAAAAGATCAAAACCTGTAACCAATTTCCAGTTCGAACCCTGTAAAATTCCTCAAATCAAAATCAAGAACCCTGCAACATTTTTTCCAAAATCTGTAAGCAGGCAACCCTAGCTCCTTTTCAAAAAGCAGTAACTAAAGCATTCAGTTTTAAAAGAAATCAAAGGCCTGTTTCTGTTTCAATCATGCAAACCCATTTTCAAAAGCAAGAACAAAAGCCTGTAATTCAAATAATCTCTGCAATTCAAAGTTTTCAAAGTTCCAGTTTCAAACTTTCAAGCTTCAACCTTCTCAAAGCAACATCAAGTAGATTTCAGTTAAACAAGGACTAAGCAATTCAAATTTTCAAAGCAAACTTTCCAGTAACAAGTTTTCAAAGTTCAAGCTTCATCTCAGTTTTAAAAGCTCTCTGCATTTTGGTTAAAAGGTGAGTAAATCTAATTTTAAAAACAGTTTTAAAATCTGTTATTATGTCTTGATATACCTGATAAATGTCACAATAAAATGATATGCAATGTTCACTTGAATAATTGGATGTGAATGGATGTTTAGATAAGAGTTTGTTATAAAATATTTGTGCATATTGGTGTTCATGCTCTCTGTTATTTTCCTGTGAGTCAACCACTTTAATCTTGATTTTATATGATGATAAGGTTGTGAAAAGTATTTGTATAAATGTGAATATGCCTGCATGTGTGTATTTATAATGTGAATGATGTATGCATGTCTGAGTATAAGATCATTTTGCTCTGTTTAAAGTTAACAGGGTAGAAACAATCTAAAAATTCAATTACTCTTCCTCTAATTTTTTTAAGGTTTAATGTTTAAACAAGATAAGTTTAAATTTATCAAGACTTTAATTTTTAATATACTTTCAAGTATAATTATTGAGTTAGTTTTACTGGAATCAAGATAATACAGTAAATCTTAATTATATGATAAAAATCAAATGTCAACTTGTATTGATTCAAATATACATCTTTAATCATCTCTTAAGGTTAGGATTTTTAAAATCAAAATCATAATTTTTAGTAAAGTATTGAATGTGTATTTGGGATATTGCTAGAATTTGGTTTTTGGTCATTATCTGATGACCTGGGCATCTGGGTTGCTCGAGATTGTTGATGGAGCTAGGTGAAGCATTGGAGAGTATAGTAAAAATGGTTGTTGAATTTATAAATCTCTTTGATAATTGAAATTGCTTGATTTTAATTTTAACCCTAGTTTTGTTGAACTTGGGAATTTTGACTACTGCATCTTCAAAATCGCATCGAGTGGTATAAAATTGTAGGGGAATGATGCGTGGTGTGTCAGTAACTCGTGGCCGGAGTTCCAGGTGATATGATGGTCGGAGACGAGGTGGCGTGGCGTTGCTTTCTGACGTTGTCGAATATCTGTTTCGAGTGGAACACTCGAATTCGATTTAAACTAGATATTGTCGATTGAAGGTTTGTAATCGATTGTCGAAGGGTTTTACGACTTGCCGGAGGTGGTGAAGTTCATCGGAGGGTGGCCAGATAGTTGTGCATGTACACAACGATGATAGTGTGTCAGGGGAGTGGGTTCGTGCGACTCGAAGGGATGTCGGGGATTCTGGGTAAAAGCTCGAGTACTTGCTCGTGTTCGTGAGGTTAGGAACTGGCAGTTTTAGTTTTATATAAGAATTGAGAGAAGAAGAAGATGATGGGGAGGGAACTCGAGACACTCTCGAGTAGGATGGTGGATGACTCGAAGCAAGGATCGGGAGAGAAAGATGTTAAGTCTGTTTAAAGTTTTTTTTAAATAACAGTTGAAATTTAAAAACGATTCCCTGTTTAAAACTTATCTAAACCTCTTTTAAAATGTTCTTAAAATTTATTTAAGGAATATGTTAATTATGATAAATCTTTATCTTAATAATTACTTAATCATGATTAACACATATTTTCAAAACATCCAATTCTTTAAAATTAACTCTTAAATACATCTTAAAATTAAGTTTAAAATAACTTAAGATTTAACTTTAACCAATTCAAGTTAAACACATTATATTACTTTTATTACCTTTATTTTTAACCCTGTTAAATAATTCATTTTATAAACATATTCCTTAAATAAATTTTAAGAACATTTTAAAAGAGGTTTAGATAAGTTTTAAACAGGGAATCGTTTTTAAATTTCAACTGTTATTTAAAAAAAACTTTAAACAGGCTTAACATCTTTCTCTCCCGATCCTTGCTTCGAGTCATCCACCATCCTACTCGAGAGTGTCTCGAGTTCCCTCCCCATCATCTTCTTCTTCTCTCAATTCTTATATAAAACTAAAACTGCCAGTTCCTAACCTCACGAACACGAGCAAGTACTCGAGCTTTTACCCAGAATCCCCGACATCCCTTCGAGTCGCACGAACCCACTCCCCTGACACACTATCATCGTTGTGTACGTGCACAACTATCTGGCCACCCTCCAATGAACTTCACCACCTCCGGCAAGTCGTAAAACCCTTCGACAATCGATTACAAACCTTCAATCGACAGTATCTAGTTTAAATCGAATTCGAGTGTTCCCAAATGAAACAACCCGACTTCCTATGCCCAGAAAGTCGGATCATTATGAAGAAAGAAAGGGGTAGAAAATAGAAAAGAAGAGAAGAAAGAAAGAAACAACAACATCGATCTCACAGCGGAACGAATAAATTATATTAATAACATAAACTATTACATAGTATACAACAATTTACAGAGTTACACAGCATATACATCACTTACTAGACAGTTATAAACATCTGTCTAGACATTACAACTCAAATACAAGACAAGACACTATCACAGATATCAACACAGCGGAATACTATATCTACGAATGCCGAAGCCTCCTGCTCCATTGCTCCTCCAGAATATTCGTCAAAGCTAAACCTGAAACCCTTGGCTACTCGTAAAAATTTGAGTACCCAAGAGTTTATAAAACAGAAATAAACACTTGGGTCAGACATGGGTCTGGTGTGAGTAACAGGTTAAACTTGTTTAACTTCAAAACCTTTAGAAAGAAAAGGTATCACGTAAGACTCCCCACAAATAAACATGGGTAAGTTTTTACCTTACGCTAACCAAAACATTTGATAGGAAATCTGATTTTATTATAATAGTGTAACGACCCAGAATTTGGAACAAATTAAATTGGAAATATTTAATTAATTTTAAATATTTGAACGGTAATTTAATTTGAATCCCGAATATAACTTTGAATTTGACGATTAAATTATATAATTTTTAATTGATTGAAGTTGAACAAAAATTTGAATCTTCAATTTTAAGCCGAAGAAAAATATTTCGAAAGCTTTTAAAATTCATTTTGATAATACTGAAGATAACAGAAGCTTCAGAATCGAATTTAGGAGTAAATTGTTCAGTTTGAAATTAGATCGTTCGAACCGATATTTATAAAATAGTCATTTTTCAAACAGTCTCGGAATTTGACGAAACCAGTCCCATTGGATCCGTAATATTGTTTTATTATCGGATTTTAAAATTTTGTAATTTTCAGAGCTATTGTGTGATCGTACGAGATAAAAACGTCTGGACAGTAATTAATCGATTTAATTTAAATATCAATTTATATACTCAAATCACCAGCCACCCTAGTTTCTGATTTGCGTCGACCTACTCTCTGCTTCACGTTCTCTTGTCTCCTCCCTGTTCATTACAAATCTCACGAAAACATCTCAATTCAAAATCAAAATTTCCAGAGGAAATAAATGGCCGAGCTTTGAAATTATATCTCCAGTTTAAATTCACTCCCATCCTCATTTCAAAAGCTCACGACTTTCCATTCCTCCGCTCAAATGAAAAATCGTTTCAAACAGAAAATATGGGGGCGAATTCGATTTGAATTTAATCGCGAGCATCGTTCGCGAGTATGGTCGCGACTTATTCGAGTCGCGCGTGACAGAGGAGAGTTTGGGGAGGCGTTGTCTTCTGGGTGTCGCGAGTCTGAGCAGCGGCGAAGCTAGGGCATCGCGATTTTGGGGGTCGCGTGCAATGTGGCGTACGACTTGAGGGGAGGGTCACAGTAGACGAAGTCATTCTCGAGCACGTGAATTCAAAGGCGGCAGCGCGACTAGGGTTTGTCGCTCGACTCGGGGTCGCGACTGGGAGGCGATGAGGGTGAAGCATTCCTGGGCGATGTCAAATCGATGGCGAAGGAGGATAAGGCTTGGGCCTGCGATGGTGCTCGAGGCAGTGACATTGGTTTTCGTTCGCGTGGGCAGGCGATGGCGAGGCCGTGATTTCGACCTGGGTTCGTTCAAGTTGTCAGTGAGGTAGTCTTCCTCATTTTTTTTTTCTTGCTGGTACATCATATTCAAATTTAAATTTAGATTTATTTTAGGTCAGTTTAATAAAATAAATAAGTATATAATATTTTGAAAAACTACCGAAGTTTATAATTTATACAGAGAAATTTATATAAGCAAAATGTTTGATAAGTTTATTTAAATTCGTTTAGTTGTTAAGAAAATAATAATAATTTAATTTGATGTTATAGTAAAATAATTTACTAAAGAATATACATATAGGAAATTTAGTTTTAAAAATAAACTTTTGAGTTAAAATGAATTTAGTTTTAGTTTTAAAATTTTATTAAATAAATTATTAAAAAGGATTAAGTTAAAATCAATTGTATTTAATTTGTTAAAAGAAGATTTGTTTAATTTAATTGTTTTAGAAATGGTTAGAGAATATTAGGTTGAAACTGGAATGTTGGTTAAATAAATCTATTTATAAAGAAATTGGTTTAGAATAAATTTTTCGATTGATTCGAATATTTACAAATTGTGTAAAATATTTATACAAGGTTTAAAATCAAGAAATCAAGCCGAGAATGGAAGTGGAATTGCAAATTAAAAGCTAAGGTGAGATCTTCTCACTCAGATTTATAATTGAATTGCAGTTATTGATTGATTTGTTTGAATGTGCTATTAGATATGATAGGATATATCTATATATATAGCAGTATATACATATTGGCATATGTATATATTGGATTGATGATTTTCCCGCCTCGTATAGCGGATGAGACCCTATTGCGCCGTTAGTAAGCGGATTTATAAAAAACCTATATACCGCGATAATTCCGTACTGGAGCGGAATTGGTATTGTGCTAACATCTTTGGATGCAGGGAAACAGGTTGGAGGGATCCAACTGGACCCCTCACATTGGTTGAATTTATTTCTACTGTGATGTGATAATCTGTGAATGATTGTTTATGTTATTGAATTGTTGTCTGGAAATTGTTTGAAAGCTAAAATTTAGCTGAATGGATGTTTTGACATCATTGGATTCCAAAGATAAACGAAATTGATTTTTTTTAAATTTAAGTAGAAAATTTCTAAATGAATCAATTTTTGAAATTGTAGAAATTTTGAAGAAACGAATTTTCTTTTTAAAGTATAAAAAGTAAATTTTTATAATCATATTGAATAAATTTTAGAATAAAGTGAAAATGCTAAATAATGGATTTCGTAAAACAGTGATTTTAAATTAAAGAATTTAATTTAAATTTAGATTTTTTAAATAGATTGAAAGAAACAATCTAAATTTATTTTCTTCAAAAGGAATTTATTTAAAAGAAGATAAGTTGGAAATCCAATTAGAATTGTTAATGGGTAAATTGAAATAGTTTGGGAAATCAATGTAAAATGATTTCAAAATTTGAAGAATCCATCTAAAAACAGAATATTGAATACTTTGAGAAAAATAAGGAATTTATTTTGGTAGAGCAAATAAATTTAGAAATCAATATTGAAATTGATTTGGTATTGAAGTTTTTATAAATGGAATTGGAATTTATAAAAGTTGTTTAAAAATCCGAAATTACTTATTTTGATAACTAAAGTATAGAAGATTATTAAAGGAAATGTATTCGCGATTTGGATAGCGAATTATCCTTAAAATAAATGTGTAGAAAAGACTGAAATTGGGTTAGTGAAGTATATTCACGATTTTGGACAGTGAATATATTGTTAAGTAAAATGAATTGGTTTTGGGAAAGCGATATTTCAAAATGAAGTTAATTGTTTTAAAAGATGTTTTAAAACATGTGAACTATCGAAATCATAGATTTCAACATTTCATTGTTGAAATAGACGTTTTCGAAAAATAAGGAAAATATGGACTATAACACTGTTGTTATAGTAAATGATTTTCGAAAGAAAATGTTCTATATAGTATTGGGATTTATATACACCTATCTTAATTCCAAATCCCTATACTATTGATTTCGAGTCGTCGTAACGATGTTTTACGCAACATTCGTTTTGACTCAAATAGATGATAAAAGAATGTTTTCCTTAAAGAATGAATTTATACTTAATTTGATTTAAGTATATCGAATATTTTCAAATGTTGAAAATAAATATATTTGTGAAACACTTATTTTTAAATAAGTATGGAATTGTTTTTTCCAATATGAAGTGAACGTTTGAAAATTTATCTTAGTAAAGATAAATTGAAATTGAATCTTGAAATCGATTTTGAAAAATCGAATATTAGTAGATATTCGAAAAATATGAATTCAATATGGAATTTATAAAAGAAAAGGGAATTTGTTTAAAAAAAATAAATATCGATTTATTTTAGAAGTGTGGAAATTTTATATCTAGTAAAGATATTTTGGAAGATAAAATAATTTGGGAAATTATTTGGAATCTGATGATGTTGCGCATCTTTATTGATAGTTAAATAACCGACTATCAATAATTACCTTGAGTAGGTATTTGTCGTGATTGGATGAATTTGAATGCCACACTTATTTTTGAATAAGCGCTCACTATTCGGGTTAGCCGGGAAAGGACCATGGGGTCGTATAACCCATTCCGAATAGGTGATACGTCGTTATGAATCGCATTCGAAGACCGGTGTTGAAGACCGGATATTTTTGAAAACGGAAGGATTACCGTCGAGTTACTCTACATCGGCTGATCTCCGGTTTAGAGGTTTTATCACCCTTAGTGACGGGAAGTCCTGACGTGATTGAAAATTATCCGGAAATGCAAGGGCTTCGTGAGAAGTGCCTTCGGTTCTGTTCGATCCCGGAACAGACTTTTATGGATTGTGTGTCTGACGTTACAATTTGAGATATAAAGCTGATTTCTTTCAAATACATTTCTGTTGGTGGCGGAGAATTTATTCTCTTAGCTTAACACCCTTCTCTGAGACGTACGAGCTCAGAGGTTATGTAGTTGAAATTTATCAGCGATATATCCCAATTTGGTAACGTGGCATACTGAGTGTTGCTGTGAAATGATCAGTGTTTGATCATTTGCGATATGATCATTTGCTTGATCTTATATCTTTGTGATCATAGGTTGATCATTTTGTTTGACCCGAAGCAGGGCTTTTTGAGAAAGCGTAGCTTTGTGGACGAGACTTCATCGAGCCTCACACCCCGGAAATGGTCGAAACAGGAAGAATGCAGCAAGGTTCTAGGGAGTAGCGCCCCTTAGTGTATGTCATTCCTTCTGGATAAAGGTGGTATCATGGTATGGAGCCCAGATACTTAACCTCTGTGGTTACTGCATTATTATTATCTATGTGGTTTGTTACGAATCAGGGATCCTCGGGAAGATCGTTGACGATTGGGGGATGGCATACGCGTGTCAGTAGTTACCTATTTTTGCAGAGGTAACCCGACCTTGTGTTGGCAGAGATCCGGTTAGGTTCTCGGGTCGTCTATTCCAGGGACGTACCCATCGTGGATAGGAAGTTCCTTAGCCTGACCATTTGTTGGAAATCCAAAGAAACAATACGAGCCTTTACGATTTCAATTGTATAACCTGTCTCCTCAGGAGGTAGCTATAGCAGGCATAATATAATGGTACCTATGCTGGCTAAGATTTATATTATACTTTCGAAATGTTTTCCACTATGCACTAATAATAATATCAAAAAGAATTTGATTTTTGCGTAGTAAGCATCTTTGACTATCATAAGAAGAAATCTCCTCCAAGTCTGCGTTTGCATTGTGTGTGTGGTGGGAGGTCTTATGGTAGTTTCATTTTCCAAAAGCATTGCGAATTGACACTAAAAGTTTTCCTGTTGTTTATTTTAAAGAATAACTGTTTTACGATCTCACACCAGTCACCATGACTGACTCGGAGTTTATTGTTCCCTTCTAAACTCTGGGTGCCCACCAATTTCTACACGGGCAGTGTAACGTCCCGAAAATTTTCGACTTTCGAAAATTCAACATCGATACTCACTTTATCGACTGCTGAGCAATCGAATGCCGAAAACCCGAAAAGTTATGGTTTTAAGAAAGAAAAAGTAGAAGAAGAAGAGGATAGAAGAAAAAGAAAGAAGAACAACAACAGAACAAGAGAACAGCAACAGAAACAGAACAATATCAGAATCTTACACATCGCAGCGGAACAATATATAATAGATAAATCAGTAATCTTTAAAACAAAGAACTATATCATTTTATACATACATCAATCATCAGAGTCAATATACAACAATGGACAGTTATATAAACTTGTCCTCATACAGAATACACAGCGGAATAAATATATCAGATACAAATACTACGTCTCGCCATCCAGCTTATCTCCAAAGCTCCAGAATATCCAGAATATCCTGATAATATAACTCTAGGCTGCCCGTGTGGAAATTTTTGGGCACCCAGAGTTTAGAAGGGAACAATAAACTCCGAGTCAGTCATGGTGACTGGTGTGAGATCGTAAAACAGTTATTTTATCTTTAAAATAAATAGCAGAGAATTTTAAAGTCAATTCGCAATGCTTTTGGAAAATGAAACTACCATAAGACCTCCCACCACACACACAATGCAAACGCAGACTTGGAGGAGATTTCTTCTTATGTTAGTCAAAGATGCTTACTACGCAAAATCAAATCATTTTGGATATTATTATTAGTGCATAGTGGAAAACATTTCGAAAGTAGAATATAAATCTTAGCCAGCATAGGTACCATTATATTATGCCTGCTATAGCTGCCTCCTGAGGAGACAGGTTATACAATTGAAATCGTAAAGGCTCGTATTGTTTCTTTGGATTTCCAACAAATGGTCAGGCTAAGGAACTTCCTATCCACGATGGGTACGTCCCTGGAATAGACGACCCGAGAACCTAACCGGATCTCTGCCAACACAAGGCCGGGTTACCTCTGCAAAAATAGGTAACTACTGACACGCGTATGCCATCCCCCGATCGTCACCGATCTTCCCGAGGATCCCCGATTCGCAACAAACCACAAAGAAATAAATTTTGCAGCAACCACAGAGGTTAAGTATCTGGGCTCCATACCATGATACCACCTTTATCCAGAAGGAATGACATACACTAAGGGGCGCTACTCCCTAGAACCTTGCTGCATCCTTCCTGTTTCGACCATTTCCGGGGTCTGAGGCTCGTCGAAGTCTCGTCCACAAAGCTACGCTTTCTCAAAAAGCCCTGCTTCGGGTCAAACAAAATGATCAACCTATGATCACAAAGATATAAGATCAAACAAATGATCATATCACAAATGATCAAACACTGATCATTTCACAGCAACACTCAGTATGCCACGTTACCAAATTGGGATATATCGCTGATAAATTTCAACTACATAACCTCTGAGCTCGTACGTCTCAGAGAAGGGTGTTAAGCTAAGAGAATAAATTCTCCGCCACCAACAGAAATGTATTTGAAAGAAATCAGCTTTATATCTCAAATTGTAACGTCAGACACACAATCCATACAAGTCTGTTCCGGGATCGAACAGAACCGAAGGCACTTCTCACGAAGCCCTTGCATTTCCGGATAATTTTCAATCACGTCAGGACTTCCCGTCACTAAGGGTGATAAAAACCTCTAAATCGGAGATCAGCCGATGTAGAGTAACTCGACGGTAATCCTTCCATTTTCAAAAATATCCGGTCTTCAACACCGGTCTTCAAATGCGATTCATAACGACGTATCACATATTCGGAATGGGTTATACGACCCCATGGTCCTTTCCCGGCTAACCCGAATAGTGAGCGATTATTCAAAAATAAGTGTGGCATTCAAATTCATCCAATTCACAACAAATACCTATCTAAAGGTAATTATTGATAGTCGGTTATTTAACTATCAATAAAGATGCGCAACATCATCAGATTCCAAATAATTTTCCCAAATTATTTTATCTTTCAAAATATCTTTTACTAGATATATAATTTCCACACTTAACCGTTTGAAAACAATTTCAAATCAATTTCCACATTTCATTTTATCGTTGAAGATAAAATCCCAAAACAGTTCATTTCACATTGGAAAAGCGTTTCCATACTTATTTAAAAATAAGTATTTCACAAATCATTTATTTTCAACATTTGAAAATATTCGATATACTTAAATCAATATTAAGTATATATTCATTCTTTAAGGAAATCATTCTCTTTAAACACATTTATTTGAGTCAAAACGAATGTTACGTAAAACATCGTTACGACGACTCAAAATCACTAGTATAGGGATTCAGATTCTAATAGGTATATAAATCCCAATACTACAAAAAAACATTTCCTTTCGGAAATCATTTACTATAACAACAGTGTTATAGTCCATCATTTCCTTATTTCTCGAAAACGTCTATTTCAACAAGAACTGCGGAAATCTCTGCTTTCGATTTATAATACATTTTAAAACATCTTTAAAATGTTTAACTTCATTTTTAATATCCCTTTTCCAAAACTATCCATTTTACTTAACGATATATTCACTATCCAAAATCGTGAATATACTTCAATAATTACATTTCAATCTTTCTACACGTTTTATTCCAAGAATTATCCACTATTCAAAATCGTGGATAAAATTCCCTTAATAACTTCTATATTTCATTCATCAAATTTGATTGATTTCGAATTCATAAAACAACGTTTATAAATTCACCTTTATATTTTCTAACAACTTCGATTTATAAAATTCTCCTCTTATTAACTTCTAAAATTACTTATCAAAATAAGTGATTCCAGATTTATAAACAACGTTTATAAATCACATTTATACTTCATAACAATTTCAACTTATGAAATCATTTCATTTAGCAATTTCTATTTATATCCCAATTAAGTGCAAAAATCTAATTTATAAGTAAATTACTTATAAATTGTTTATTCTACAACATCTATTCACTTTATAACTTCACGTTATAAATCTATTTATTTCATTCACTTATGAAATCCTTTTTATACTTCTTTTTAACACTTATAAAAATTCGTTTTATAAGTCCAATATTTTTATTAATAAAATATCCATTTTATAAATCTCAGTTTAAACCATTTTATAAATAAATCGACTTTTATTTCAAAAATCACCTTACGGTCATAATTCCCAAAAATCTTAACTTTTATAACTTCAAAATTTTAAACGTTTATTACTTGATTCAAAAATTCCATAAAACGTATATTTTCAAAAATCACTTTAAAAATCCTTTTAAAATAACAGTCGTTATTTTACATTTCAAAACTGAATCCGATGATGCAACAACATCAATCAGTCCATCACAATAGTCAAATATCATATATCATCATATGATAACAGAATATATCAACATATCTGTAAATAATCAATACGGTGAGGAATCCGGTTGGATCCCTCCAACCTGTTTCCCTGCATCCACAGATGTTAGCACAATACCAATTCCGCTCCAGTACGGAATTATCGCGGTATATAGGGTTTTTATAAATCCGCTTACTAACGGCGCAATAGGGTCTCATCCGCTATACGAGGCGGGAAATCAATCAATCCAATATATACATATGCCAATATGTATATATTGCTATATATAGATATATATCCTACTATATCTAATATCACATTCAAACAGTCAATCATCAATCAATAACTGTAAATAATTCCACATTCAAATTTGAGTGAGAAGATCTCACCGTGATTTTAATTCTGATTCCAGCGTTTATTTCGAATGAAATTAAACAGCCGTTTTATTTCACTCAAAATTTACACTAGCTCCAATTGGCTCCAATTCAGTTGCACAGCGAAGTGCTCGACGAAACGAAGACAACGCAACTGGTTTCGTAATTTTCTGACAATGTATGAAAGAGATATGATTTTCCAAAGTTTATACACATTATAAAAATTCAATTTACAAATCTATTTATATTTTATAACCTAATCTTCATCTGGGCCCTTCGTTTTGAACAAGCAAATCTGGGCCGTGCCCCTTCTTTCCCTCCCCAGTTCAAAACATACGAAAGCTACAGAGGCGCCGAACCCAACTTTCATGTCCTAGGGTTTGAAACGCACCCCACCACGCTCGACTTCGCCACGATCGGCGACATCATTTTTGAAGAGCTAGACACACCCCACCCTCGGCCAGAAAATGGGCCCACTCGGCTTCGCCGTTTGCACGCAGTTCGAGGATGAACGGCCGGTCTTCACGCGAGCATTATCGCCAATATACTCAACGAAATACGATCTTAACCGTTCACAATATAGATCTCAACGTGTAGAACATATCTCCAGTTGAAAACTTTTGAAATTGCTGCTTGGATTTCGAGATTTTTGAGGGAGAACGAAAGAAGATATCGGCCATTAATTTTAAATGGTGGCGGCTGAACGTTTTAGGGTTTAGCATTTTCTTTTTTTCTTTTTTTATTTTGTGATAAATGGGGTATTTATAGAGTTTTGAACGACACTATTTATCCGACTTTTCCGAACTCCGATTTACGCGCCGAAACTGGCGTTTCTGGGGTTTACCCCGCATTCCGGACACAATGGAACAGGTTTCGGAAGCTAATTCGATCGTCTGTGTGAGATATGACAAGAAACGATCAATTTAAATTAAACCGATTTAAATCGATTTCGAGGCGTTTTAATTTGTACCGGACAAACGGTGACTCCAAAAATTACGAAATTTGAAATCTTACAATAATATCACATTACGGATCCGATGAAACTGGTTTCGTCGAAATCCGAGACCGTTTGAAAAATGACTATTTTAACTCGACGATTTAAAATTAAAACGATATCGATGCGTTTCGAGTTGCTACGGTCAAACGATAACTCCGATTGCTACGAAAATTGAAATCCGATAATAACTAACTATTACGGATCAAATGGAACTGGTCTCGTTCAATTCTGAGACTGTTCGAAAATTGGCTATTTTTACAGTCGATAATTAAATATTAAAATATTCAATTTTCACAATTTAACTCCAAATTCAGTTTTAGAAGTTCTATAACTTTTCTATAACTCCAGTATGATTTAATATAACTTTACAAATCATTTTCAGCACATTAAACCCATACTTCAATTATTTCTGGAATCTCAATCATTAAATTATCGATTTAATTGACCAAATTAAATCCAATATTCGAATAATAAATTATTCGACTTCTTAATTCTACTTATCAGTATTTAAAATCAATTAAATATTCAAATTTTAATTATCAAAAATTCTGGGTCGTTACAAACTTCCCCCCTTAAAAGAATTTCGTCCTCGAAATTACAAGTTAGGAAGAAAGGTCCTTAACTCGTCTACTATTTTTCAACATCCAATAGTTTTATCAATTTATCAAAACAAATCTTCCTACTAAAGATTCGTTATCAGTTAATTTCATTTTCCAACTTCAATTATAAGTTTCAACAGCATTGTTTACTTCAAAATTCAAATTCGAGTTTAAATTCAAATTTTAAACTTTCAAAATTTTCTCAAAAATTTTCTAACGCCCTAAATTTCCGAAAATTTCGCCAGCGTCTCCTTTGCGCGGCTAATACGGCACTACTACAAAACGTCCCTACGGACTCTCAGATTTCAAAAAGAAAAAGAAAAAGCCAAGCGGCTAGACAAGAAATCATCAAAATCTCATATTGGAATTCAAATACGTACCTTTCGTCGAGCAATTCAAATTTATCTTTAAAATCAAATCCAATTCCTTTATACCTGTATATCCTACTAGCCATAATATCTAGTTACATATATTCAAACCATTTTGTACATTCAATTACAAAATTTTCGATACTTACTTCCATATCATCTTTAATTCACTATTGAAGTTATATATTCAATTTCGTTCAATCTTTACATTTCAATTCCATTTGAATTCAATTCCAACATTTAATTGGATTCAGTTCAATTTCTGAATATTGAATTTTATTGATTAGCTTTCATTCATACTGCACCATTTTAAATTAGTTTCAGTTACTAATCCATTTCAATTTCTAATTCACTTATTCAAATTCGGTTTCAACATTCAGTTTTAATCTTATTCACTTCATTTAATAAGCTTCACTTACAAATTTTAGTTTAATCCTTCACAATCAAATTCAAATTCAATCTTACTTTCTTACAAATTCAAAATGAATTTTAACATTTCCATTTTATTCTCTTGCACTTACAATTGCAATTTTATTGGTTCATTCCCTAATTCATTCGTTTTCAATTTAAACTTTCATTTTAATCAGATTTCAAATATTCTATAAGTTATCAACTTATTTTCATTTCGATTTATATAATCACTTATATATTCATATTACAAATTCATTTCATTAATGAATTTTAAATTTTCCAATATCTATCTGGAATTCCATTTTCATTCATAAATTACATTTAAAATTCATATTTACCATTTTCTTCATATATGAATTCGTTTCCTTATGCTTCCAATTCATATTTAAAATTTCATTCGTTAAATGGATTTTTATTTAAACTTTTAACTTTAAACTTTACAAGTTATCAACTTCATAATATTCCATAGATATTTTAAATAGTATTCCAGAGTCTTTTCACCCTTTCAAAAACCATTTTGAAAACAATTCAATTTATCCTTTGAATTTTTCTAAAACAAAAACCCAAATTTTTCAAACAACTTCCATTTAAAACAATTTGGCAGCAATTCCTCTTTTGGAAACCCGAAAATGAACACCAACGATGCCGCGGTCATCATCGAAGTTATTTTCCAGCGACCGAAAAGAGTTTAGAGCTTTCAACTCTCCAAAATACTTTTCAAAACCCTTGAAATTCATTTTCAAATCAAAAAGATTTAAACTTTCCAAATCACCAAAATTTTCAAATTCTTTTCAAAACATTTCCAAAAACTTCTCTAGAATTCCGTTTCAAATTATAAGTCACATTTATAATTTACATTCTTTAAGTTTCATTAGTATATGGATTTATTTCTTAACCTTGGAGTTACGATTTGAATTTCTTATTCAATTTCAATGATAATAGATTAATATTATCACTTCTAACAACCATGCAACCATATACTATAGTACTTTATAGAAAATCATTTCTTTTCTATACAAAAATAGTTTTGGGCAAAATTATCTCATTTACCCTATTTTAAAACAATACTGTGCCGAATTGTTCTATACAAGTGTTTAGAGATCCCTATCGCTAGAGTTGTACGGACAATACCGACCAGAATCCATATACCACTCAACAAACCAATCATCACAATATAAAACAATTTTATATTCACTAACAAATACGCGCTCATATCTATTATTACACTCAACTCATTCTAGAGTACTGCTGACTCTATCTCTAATGAGTAACACCCAACAGAGCAGGGTTGTCGCTTAACCATATGCTCTGATACCACTTTGTCACGACCGGAATTTTCGACTTTCGAAAATTCGACATCGATACTCACTTTATCGACTGCCGAGCAATCGAGTGCCGAAAACTCCAATAGTGAGGGTTTTAAGAAAAGAAGAAAAAGGTAGAAGAAGAAGATAATAGAAGAAAAAGAAAGAAGAACAACAACAGAACAAGAGAACAGCAACAGAAACAGAACAATATCAGAATCTTACACATCGCAGCGGAACAATATATAATAGATAAATCAGTAATCTTTAAAACAAAGAACTATATCATTTTATACATACATCAATCATCAGAGTCAATATACAACAATGGACAGTTATATAAACTTGTCCTCATACAGAATACACAGCGGAATAAATATATCAGATACAAATACTACGTCTCGCCATCCAGCTTATCTCCAAAGCTCCAGAATATCCAGAATATCCTGATAATATAACTCTAGGCTGCCCGTGTGGAAATTTTTGGGCACCCAGAGTTTAGAAGGGAACAATAAACTCCGAGTCAGTCATGGTGACTGGTGTGAGATCGTAAAACAGTTATTTTATCTTTAAAATAAATAGCAGAGAATTTTAAAGTCAATTCGCAATGCTTTTGGAAAATGAAACTACCATAAGACCTCCCACCACACACACAATGCAAACGCAGACTTGGAGGAGATTTCTTCTTATGTTAGTCAAAGATGCTTACTACGCAAAATCAAATCATTTTGGATATTATTATTAGTGCATAGTGGAAAACATTTCGAAAGTAGAATATAAATCTTAGCCAGCATAGGTACCATTATATTATGCCTGCTATAGCTGCCTCCTGAGGAGACAGGTTATACAATTGAAATCGTAAAGGCTCGTATTGTTTCTTTGGATTTCCAACAAATGGTCAGGCTAAGGAACTTCCTATCCACGATGGGTACGTCCCTGGAATAGACGACCCGAGAACCTAACCGGATCTCTGCCAACACAAGGCCGGGTTACCTCTGCAAAAATAGATAACTACTGACACGCGTATGCCATCCCCCGATCGTCACCGATCTTCCCGAGGATCCCCGATTCGCAACAAACCACAAAGAAATAAATTTTGCAGCAACCACAGAGGTTAAGTATCTGGGCTCCATACCATGATACCACCTTTATCCAGAAGGAATGACATACACTAAGGGGCGCTACTCCCTAGAACCTTGCTGCATCCTTCCTGTTTCGACCATTTCCGGGGTGTGAGGCTCGTCGAAGTCTCGTCCACAAAGTACGCTTTCTCAAAAAGCCCTGCTTCGGGTCAAACAAAATGATCAACCTATGATCACAAAGATATAAGATCAAACAAATGATCATATCACAAATGATCAAACACTGATCATTTCACAGCAACACTCAGTATGCCACGTTACCAAATTGGGATATATCGCTGATAAATTTCAACTACATAACCTCTGAGCTCGTACGTCTCAGAGAAGGGTGTTAAGCTAAGAGAATAAATTCTCCGCCACCAACAGAAATGTATTTGAAAGAAATCAGCTTTATATCTCAAATTGTAACGTCAGACACACAATCCATACAAGTCTGTTCCGGGATCGAACAGAACCGAAGGCACTTCTCACGAAGCCCTTGCATTTCCGGATAATTTTCAATCACGTCAGGACTTCCCGTCACTAAGGGTGATAAAAACCTCTAAATCGGAGATCAGCCGATGTAGAGTAACTCGACGGTAATCCTTCCGTTTTCAAAAATATCCGGTCTTCAACACCGGTCTTCAAATGCGATTCATAACGACGTATCACATATTCGGAATGGGTTATACGACCCCATGGTCCTTTCCCGGCTAACCCGAATAGTGAGCGATTATTCAAAAATAAGTGTGGCATTCAAATTCATCCAATTCACAACAAATACCTATCTAAAGGTAATTATTGATAGTCGGTTATTTAACTATCAATAAAGATGCGCAACATCATCAGATTCCAAATAATTTTCCCAAATTATTTTATCTTTCAAAATATCTTTTACTAGATATATAATTTCCACACTTAACCGTTTGAAAACAATTTCAAATCAATTTCCACATTTCATTTTATCGTTGAAGATAAAATCCCAAAACAGTTCATTTCACATTGGAAAAGCGTTTCCATACTTATTTAAAAATAAGTATTTCACAAATCATTTATTTTCAACATTTGAAAATATTCGATATACTTAAATCAATATTAAGTATATATTCATTCTTTAAGGAAATCATTCTCTTTAAACACATTTATTTGAGTCAAAACGAATGTTACGTAAAACATCGTTACGACGACTCAAAATCACTAGTATAGGGATTCAGATTCTAATAGGTATATAAATCCCAATACTACAAAAAAACATTTCCTTTCGGAAATCATTTACTATAACAACAGTGTTATAGTCCATCATTTCCTTATTTCTCGAAAACGTCTATTTCAACAAGAACTGCGGAAATCTCTGCTTTCGATTTATAATACATTTTAAAACATCTTTAAAATGTTTAACTTCATTTTTAATATCCCTTTTCCAAAACTATCCATTTTACTTAACGATATATTCACTATCCAAAATCGTGAATATACTTCAATAATTACATTTCAATCTTTTCTACACGTTTTATTCCAAGAATTATCCACTATTCAAAATCGTGGATAAAATTCCCTTAATAACTTCTATATTTCATTCATCAAATTTGATTGATTTCGAATTCATAAAACAACGTTTATAAATTCACCTTTATATTTTCTAACAACTTCGATTTATAAAATTCTCCTCTTATTAACTTCTAAAATTACTTATCAAAATAAGTGATTCCAGATTTATAAACAACGTTTATAAATCACATTTATACTTCATAACAATTTCAACTTATGAAATCATTTCATTTAGCAATTTCTATTTATATCCCAATTAAGTGCAAAAATCTAATTTATAAGTAAATTACTTATAAATTGTTTATTCTACAACATCTATTCACTTTATAACTTCACGTTATAAATCTATTTATTTCATTCACTTATGAAATCCTTTTTATACTTCTTTTTAACACTTATAAAAATTCGTTTTATAAGTCCAATATTTTTATTAATAAAATATCCATTTTATAAATCTCAGTTTAAACCATTTTATAAATAAATCGACTTTTATTTCAAAAATCACCTTACGGTCATAATTCCCAAAAATCTTAACTTTTATAACTTCAAAATTTTAAACGTTTATTACTTGATTCAAAAATTCCATAAAACGTATATTTTCAAAAATCACTTTAAAAATCCTTTTAAAATAACAGTCGTTATTTTACATTTCAAAACTGAATCCGATGATGCAACAACATCAATCAGTCCATCACAACAGTCAAATATCATATATCATCATATGATAACAGAATATATCAACATATCTGTAAATAATCAATACGGTGAGGAATCCGGTTGGATCCCTCCAACCTGTTTCCCTGCATCCACAGATGTTAGCACAATACCAATTCCGCTCCAGTACGGAATTATCGCGGTATATAGGGTTTTTATAAATCCGCTTACTAACGGCGCAATAGGGTCTCATCCGCTATACGAGGCGGGAAATCAATCAATCCAATATATACATATGCCAATATGTATATATTGCTATATATAGATATATATCCTACTATATCTAATATCACATTCAAACAGTCAATCATCAATCAATAACTGTAAATAATTCCACATTCAAATTTGAGTGAGAAGATCTCACCGTGATTTTAATTCTGATTCCAGCGTTTATTTCGAATGAAATTAAACAGCCGTTTTATTTCACTCAAAATTTACACTAGCTCCAATTGGCTCCAATTCAGTTGCACAGCGAAGTGCTCGACGAAACGAAGACAACGCAACTGGTTTCGTAATTTTCTGACAATGTATGAAAGAGATATGATTTTCCAAAGTTTATACACATTATAAAAATTCAATTTACAAATCTATTTATATTTTATAACCTAATCTTCATCTGGGCCCTTCGTTTTGAACAAGCAAATCTGGGCCGTGCCCCTTCTTTCCCTCCCCAGTTCAAAACATACGAAAGCTACAGAGGCGTCGAACCCAACTTTCATGTCCTAGGGTTTGAAACGCACCCCACCACGCTCGACTTCGCCACGATCGGCGACATCATTTTTGAAGAGCTAGACACACCCCACCCTCGGCCAGAAAATGGGCCCACTCGGCTTCGCCGTTTGCACGCAGTTCGAGGATGAACGGCCGGTCTTCACGCGAGCATTATCGCCAATATACTCAACGAAATACGATCTTAACCGTTCACAATATAGATCTCAACGTGTAGAACATATCTCCAGTTGAAAACTTTTGAAATTGCTGCTTGGATTTCGAGATTTTTGAGGGAGAACGAAAGAAGATATCGGCCATTAATTTTAAATGGTGGCGGCTGAACGTTTTAGGGTTTAGCATTTTCTTTTTTTCTTTTTTTATTTTGTGATAAATGGGGTATTTATAGAGTTTTGAACGACACTATTTATCCGACTTTTCCGAACTCCGATTTACGCGCCGAAACTGGCGTTTCTGGGGTTTACCCCGCATTCCGGACACAATGGAACAGGTTTCGGAAGCTAATTCGATCGTCTGTGTGAGATATGACAAGAAACGATCAATTTAAATTAAACCAATTTAAATCGATTTCGAGGCGTTTTAATTTGTACCGGACAAACGGTGACTCCAAAAATTACGAAATTTGAAATCTTACAATAATATCACATTACGGATCCGATGAAACTGGTTTCGTCGAAATCCGAGACCGTTTGAAAAATGACTATTTTAACTCGACGATTTAAAATTAAAACGATATCGATGCGTTTCGAGTTGCTACGGTCAAACGATAACTCCGATTGCTACGAAAATTGAAATCCGATAATAACTAACTATTACGGATCAAATGGAACTGGTCTCGTTCAATTCTGAGACTGTTCGAAAATTGGCTATTTTTACAGTCGATAATTAAATATTAAAATATTCAATTTTCACAATTTAACTCCAAATTCAGTTTTAGAAGTTCTATAACTTTTCTATAACTCCAGTATGATTTAATATAACTTTACAAATCATTTTCAGCACATTAAACCCATACTTCAATTATTTCTGGAATCTCAATCATTAAATTATCGATTTAATTGACCAAATTAAATCCAATATTCGAATAATAAATTATTCGACTTCTTAATTCTACTTATCAGTATTTAAAATCAATTAAATATTCAAATTTTAATTATCAAAAATTCTGGGTCGTTACAGGCAGCCTAGAGTTATGTTATCAGGATATTCAGGATATTCTGGAGCTTTGGAAGCAAGCTGGATGACGAGACGTAGTATTTGTATCTGATAGTATTTATTCCGCTGTGTATTCTGTATGAGGACAAGTTATATAACTGTCCATTGTTGTATATTGACTCTGATGATTGATGTATGTATAAACTGATATAGTACTTTGTTTTAAAAGACTAGTGTTTATTTATTATATATTGTTCCGCTGCGATATGTGAGATTCTGATATTGTTTTCTGTTTCTGTTGTTGTTCTTTTTCTTTCTTTCTTCTCTTTTTCTTCTATCTTCTTCTTCTTCTGCCTTTTTCTTCTTCTTAAACCATCATAGTTCGTATTTCCGTTCATTTTGAGTTAATCAATGGAGATTAGTGGTTAATTAAGAGGTACGGATTTGCGGGCCATGACAGTTGTATCAGAGCATATGGTTAAGCGACAACCCTGCTCTGTTGGGTGTTACTCATTAGAGATAGAGTCAGCAGTACTCTAGAATGAGTTGAGTGTAATAATAGATACGAGCGCGTATTTGTTAGTGAATATATAAAAATGTTTTATATTGTGTTTGCTTATCCGTTAAGATGTTTGTGAATTTCGGTCGGTATGTGGGACGCCATATTATCGATAGGGATTTCTAAACACTTAAACGAGACAAGACGACATAGTATTGTTTTAAAATAGGGTGAATGAGATAATTTGCCCAAAACTATTTTTGTATAGAAAAGAAATGATTTTCTATAAATTATTACCGTATATGGTTGCATGGATGTTAGGAAGTAATAATAGTGAATTATCATCACTGAAATTGAATAAGAAATTGAAATCGTAACTCCAAAGTTAAGAAATAAATTCACATACGAATGAAATTTAAGAATATGAATTATAAATGTGATTTGTAATTTAAAACGGAATTCCAGAGAAGTTTTTGGAAATGTTTTGAAAAGAATTTGAAAATTTTGGAGATTTGGAAAATTTAAATCTTTTGATTGGAAAATGAATTTCAAAGGTTTTGAAAAGTATTTTGGAAAGATGAAAGCTCTAAACTCTTTTAGGTCGCTGGAAAATAATCCTGATGATGGTGGCCACATCATTAGAATTCATTTTCGGGTTTCCAAAAGAGGAATTGCTGCCAAATTGTTTTAAATGAAAGTTGTTTGGAAAATTGAGTTTTGTTTTGAAAATTCAAAAGATAAATTTGAATTGTTTTCAAAATGGTTTTGAAAGGTTGGAAAGACTCTGGAATACTGTATAAGAATATTTATGGAATATGATTGAATTTATAACTTATACAAATAGAAATTGTTAATGTAAAATATGTAATTGTGATTGGAATTAAATTTAATTAACAAATGAAATCTATAAATGTGAATTGAAAGTATAAGGAAATAAATCCATGTATGAACAAAAATTATGAATATGAATTGTAAATATGATTCATAATTGAAAATAGAATTCCAAGAAGATAATTGAAAATAAAATTCCTTTAATAAAATGGAATTGTGAATGTGAATGTATAAATGATTGTATAAATCAAGATGTAAATAAGTTGATAACTTATGAAATATTAGAAATCTGATAGAAATGAGATTCAAATTGAAAACGAATGAATTAGTGAATGAGTAAATAAATTTTTTTTTTGATATTATAAGTGCAAGGAAATGAAGTTGAATGTTAAAATTCATTTTGAATTTGAAAGTAAATTGAACTGGAATTGAATATGTAACTTCAATAGCGAATTTAAAAATGATATAAGCAGCTTATATTGGAAATTTTGTAATCGAATTTGCAAAATGATTTGAATGCTGTAACTAGATATAATGGCTAGTAGGATATACAGGTGTATAAAGGGATTGGGAAATTTATTTCACAGATAATTCGAATTGCTCGAAAAAGGTATGTATTTGAATTATAATATGAGTTTTTGATGATTTCTCTCTAGTCGCTTGGCTTTTTCTTTTTCTTTTTGAAATCTGAGAGTCCGTAGGGACGTTTTGTAGTCGTGCCGTATTAGCCGCGCAAAGGAGACGCTGGCGAAATTTTCCGAAAATATCGGGCGTTAGAAAATTTTTGAGAAAATTTTGAAAGTTTAAATTTGAATTTGAAATTTAAATTTGAATAGAGGAGTAAAACAATGAAGTTGTTAAAACTTGTAATTAGAGTTGGAAAGTTAGTTGAATGATAACGAATCTTTAGTAGAAAGATTTGTTTTGAAAAATTGATAAAACTATTAGATTGTGAAAAAGAGTAGACGAGTTAAGGACCACTTTTCCTAACTTGTAATTTCGAGGACGAAATTCTTTTAAGGGGGGAAGTCTGTAACGACCCAGAATTTGGAACAAATTAAATTGGAAATATTTAATTAATTTTAAATATTTGAACGGTAATTTAATTTGAATCCCGAATATAACTTTGAATTTGACGATTAAATTATATAATTTTTAATTGATTGAAGTTGAACAAAAATTTGAATCTTCAATTTTAAGCCGAAGAAAAATATTTCGAAAGCTTTTAAAATTCATTTTGATAATACTGAAGATAACAGAAGCTTCAGAATCGAATTTAGGAGTAAATTGTTCAGTTTGAAATTAGATCGTTCGAACCGATATTTATAAAATAGTCATTTTTCAAACAGTCTCGGAATTTGACGAAACCAGTCCCATTGGATCCGTAATATTGTTTTATTATCGGATTTTAAAATTTTGTAATTTTCAGAGCTATTGTGTGATCGTACGAGATAAAAACGTCTGGACAGTAATTAATCGATTTAATTTAAATATCAATTTATATACTCAAATCACCAGCCACCCTAGTTTCTGATTTGCGTCGACCTACTCTCTGCTTCACGTTCTCTTGTCTCCTCCCCGTTCATTACAAATCTCACGAAAACATCTCAATTCAAAATCAAAATTTCCAGAGGAAATAAATGGCCGAGCTTTGAAATTATATCTCCAGTTTAAATTCACTCCCATCCTCATTTCAAAAGCTCACGGCTTTCCATTCCTCCGCTCAAATGAAAAATCGTTTCAAACAGAAAATATGGGGGCGAATTCGATTTGAATTTAATCGCGAGCATCATTCGCGAGTATGGTCGCGACTTATTCGAGTCGCGCGTGACAGAGGAGAGTTTGGGGAGGCGTTGTCTTCTGGGTGTCGCGAGTCTGAGCAGCGGCGAAGCTAGGGCATCGCGATTTTGGGGGTCGCGTGCAATGTGGCGTACGACTTGAGGGGAGGGTCGCAGTAGACGAAGTCATTCTCGAGCACGTGAATTCAAAGGCGGCAGCGTGACTAGGGTTTGTCGCTCGACTCGGGGTCGCGACTGGGAGGCGATGAGGGTGAAGCATTCCTGGGCGATGTCAAATCGATGGCGAAGGAGGATAAGGCTTGGGCCTGCGATGGTGCTCGAGGCAGTGGCATTGGTTTTCGTTCGCGTGGGCAGGCGATGGCGAGGCCGCGATTTCGACCTGGGTTCTTTCAAGTTGTCAGTGAGGTAGTCTTCCTCATTTTTTTTTTCTTGCTGGTACATCATATTCAAATTTAAATTTAGATTTATTTTAGGTCAGTTTAATAAAATAAATAAGTATATAATATTTTGAAAAACTACCGAAGTTTATAATTTATACAGAGAAATTTATATAAGCAAAATGTTTGATAAGTTTATTTAAATTCGTTTAGTTGTTAAGAAAATAATAATAATTTAATTTGTTATTATAGTAAAATAATTTACTAAAGAATATACATATAGGAAATTTAGTTTTAAAAATAAACTTTTGAGTTAAAATGAATTTAGTTTTAGTTTTAAAATTTTATTAAATAAATTATTAAAAAGGATTAAGTTAAAATCAATTGTATTTAATTTGTTAAAAGAAGATTTGTTTAATTTAATTGTTTTAGAAATGGTTAGAGAATATTAGGTTGAAACTGGAATGTTGGTTAAATAAATCTATTTATAAAGAAATTGGTTTAGAATAAATTTTTCGATTGATTCGAATATTTACAAATTGTGTAAAATATTTATACAAGGTTTAAAATCAAGAAATCAAGCCGAGAATGGAAGTGGAATTGCAAATTAAAAGCTAAGGTGAGATCTTCTCACTCAGATTTATAATTGAATTGCAGTTATTGATTGATTTGTTTGAATGTGCTATTAGATATGATAGGATATATCTATATATATAGCAGTATATACATATTGGCATATGTATATATTGGATTGATGATTTTCCCGCCTCGTATAGCGGATGAGACCCTATTGCGCCGTTAGTAAGCGGATTTATAAAAAACCTATATACCGCGATAATTCCGTACTGGAGCGGAATTGGTATTGTGCTAACATCTTTGGATGCAGGGAAACAGGTTGGAGGGATCCAACTGGACCCCTCACATTGGTTGAATTTATTTCTACTGTGATGTGATAATCTGTGAATGATTGTTTATGTTATTGAATTGTTGTCTGGAAATTGTTTGAAAGCTAAAATTTAGCTGAATGGATGTTTTGACATCATTGGATTCCAAAGATAAACGAAATTGAATTTTTTTAAATTCAAGTAGAAAATTTCTAAATGAATCAATTTTTGAAATTGTAGAAATTTTGAAGAAAGGAATTTTCTTTTTAAAGTATAAAAAGTAAATTTTTATAATCGTATTGAATAAATTTCAGAATAAAGTGAAAATGCTAACTAATGGATTTCGTAAAACAGTGATTTTAAATTAAAGAATTTAATTTAAATTTAGATTTTTTAAATAGATTGAAAGAAACAATCTAAATTTATTTTCTTCAAAAGGAATTTATTTAAAAGAAGATAAGTTGGAAATCCAATTAGAATTGTTAATGGGTAAATTGAAATAGTTTGGGAAATCAATGTAAAATGATTTCAAAATTTGAAGAATCCATCTAAAAACAGAATATTGAATACTTTGAGAAAAATAAGGAATTTATTTTGGTAGAGCAAATAAATTTAGAAATCAATATTGAAATTGATTTGGTATTGAAGTTTTTATAAATGGAATTGGAATTTATAAAAGTTGTTTAAAAATCCGAAATTACTTATTTTGATAACTAAAGTATAGAAGATTATTAAAGGAAATGTATTCGCGATTTGGATAGCGAATTATCCTTAAAATAAATGTGTAGAAAAGACTGAAATTGGGTTAGTGAAGTATATTCACGATTTTGGACAGTGAATATATTGTTAAGTAAAATGAATTGGTTTTGGGAAAGCGATATTTCAAAATGAAGTTAATTGTTTTAAAAGATGTTTTAAAACGTGTGAACTATCGAAATCATAGATTTCAACATTTCATTGTTGAAATAGACGTTTTCGAAAAATAAGGAAAATATGGACTATAACACTGTTGTTATAGTAAATGATTTTCGAAAGAAAATGTTCTATATAGTATTGGGATTTATATACACCTATCTTAATTCCGAATCCCTATACTATTGATTTCGAGTCGTCGTAACGATGTTTTACGCAACATTCGTTTTGACTCAAATAGATGATAAAAGAATGTTTTCCTTAAAGAATGAATTTATACTTAATTTGATTTAAGTATATCGAATATTTTCAAATGTTGAAAATAAATATATTTGTGAAACACTTATTTTTAAATAAGTATGGAATTGTTTTTTCCAATATGAAGTGAACGTTTGAAAATTTATCTTAGTAAAGATAAATTGAAATTGAATCTTGAAATCGATTTTGAAAAATCGAATATTAGTAGATATTCGAAAAATATGAATTCAATATGGAATTTATAAAAGAAAAGGGAATTTGTTTAAAAAAAATAAATATCGATTTATTTTAGAAGTGTGGAAATTTTATATCTAGTAAAGATATTTTGGAAGATAAAATAATTTGGGAAATTATTTGGAATCTGATGATGTTGCGCATCTTTATTGATAGTTAAATAACCGACTATCAATAATTACCTTGAGTAGGTATTTGTCGTGATTGGATGAATTTGAATGCCACACTTATTTTTGAATAAGCGCTCACTATACGGGTTAGCCGGGAAAGGACAATGGGGTCGTATAACCCATTCCGAATAGGTGATACGTCGTTATGAATCGCATTCGAAGACCGGTGTTGAAGACCGGATATTTTTGAAAACGGAAGGATTACCGTCGAGTTACTCTACATCGGCTGATCTCCGGTTTAGAGGTTTTATCACCCTTAGTGATGGGAAGTCCTGACGTGATTGAAAATTATCCGGAAATGCAAGGGCTTCGTGAGAAGTGCCTTCGGTTCTGTTCGATCCCGGAACAAACTTTTATGGATTGTGTGTCTGACGTTACAATTTGAGATATAAAGCTGATTTCTTTCAAATACATTTCTGTTGGTGGCGGAGAATTTATTCTCTTAGCTTAACACCCTTCTCTGAGACGTACGAGCTCAGAGGTTATGTAGTTGAAATTTATCAGCGATATATCCCAATTTGGTAACGTGGCATACTGAGTGTTGCTGTGAAATGATCAGTGTTTGATCATTTGCGATATGATCATTTGCTTGATCTTATATCTTTGTGATCATAGGTTGATCATTTTGTTTGACCCGAAGCAGGGCTTTTTGAGAAAGCGTAGCTTTGTGGACGAGACTTCATCGAGCCTCACACCCCGGAAATGGTCGAAACAGGAAGAATGCAGCAAGGTTCTAGGGAGTAGCGCCCCTTAGTGTATGTCATTCCTTCTGGATAAAGGTGGTATCATGGTATGGAGCCCAGATACTTAACCTCTGTGGTTACTGCATTATTATTATCTATGTGGTTTGTTGCGAATCGGGGATCCTCGGGAAGATCGGTGACGATCGGGGGATGGCATACGCGTGTCAGTAGTTACCTATTTTTGCAGAGGTAACCCGACCTTGTGTTGGCAGAGATCCGGTTAGGTTCTCGGGTCGTCTATTCCAGGGACGTACCCATCGTGGATAGGAAGTTCCTTAGCCTGACCATTTGTTGGAAATCCAAAGAAACAATACGAGCCTTTACGATTTCAATTGTATAACCTGTCTCCTCAGGAGGCAGCTATAGCAGGCATAATATAATGGTACCTATGCTGGCTAAGATTTATATTATACTTTCGAAATGTTTTCCACTATGCACTAATAATAATATCAAAAAGAATTTGATTTTTGCGTAGTAAGCATCTTTGACTATCATAAGAAGAAATCTCCTCCAAGTCTGCGTTTGCATTGTGTGTGTGGTGGGAGGTCTTATGGTAGTTTCATTTTCCAAAAGCATTGCGAATTGACACTAAAAGTTTTCCTGTTGTTTATTTTAAAGAATAACTGTTTTACGATCTCACACCAGTCACCATGACTGACTCGGAGTTTATTGTTCCCTTCTAAACTCTGGGTGCCCACCAATTTCTACACGGGCAGCCTAGAGTTATGTTATCAGGATATTCAGGATATTCTGGAGCTTTGGAAGCAAGCTGGATGACGAGACGTAGTATTTGTATCTGATAGTATTTATTCCGCTGTGTATTCTGTATGAGGACAAGTTATATAACTGTCCATTGTTGTATATTGACTCTGATGATTGATGTATGTATAAACTGATATAGTTCTTTGTTTTAAAAGACTAGTGTTTATTTATTATATATTGTTCCGCTGCGATATGTGAGATTCTGATATTGTTTTCTGTTTCTGTTGTTGTTCTTTTTCTTTCTTTCTTCTCTTTTTCTTCTATCTTCTTCTTCTTCTGCCTTTTTCTTCTTCTTAAACCATCATAGTTCGTATTTCCGTTCATTTTGAGTTAATTAATGGAGATTAGTGGTTAATCAAGAGGTACGGATTTGCGGGCCATGACAAATAGGGTCTAGGGTTTTCAAGTAAAATATAGAAATAGCTGAAATGCTTACATCTCACATTCCAACATAGTTGGGCACAACTAATACGTACGGCACTTATTGGAGTTTGGATTCCATACAATGGCAGGGCTACTGGGGTACCGCCCGTCACAGTACGTGGCCTAGATCACCGTACCGAGGAGTACGCCCGCTCCCCTGCAACACAAAGCCGGAACCATCCCTTACTGGATAATCCCGAACAAGACAATCCCGTAGTTGGCGCGACCAACCACACACTAAGCCGAATAAAAGAAAAGGGACCTCTAGACAGGGATCTATCTTGCTCTCAGTGGGTGCTACCTATGAAACCTTGCTGCACCTCCCCTGTTTTAGCCATTCCCGGTTGATGAGGCTTGAGGTTACGATTACCTTTAATCAGAACATATCACTTAGAATGCTCATCGTCCGCCTGACGATGTGCTGAAAGCATTCAATCCATATAAGTTCGTTCCGGGTTCGAACGAAACCGAAGGCATTATCTCGTTACACTCGTTTTGGAATCACCCTCAGAGTTAACGACAATAACCCTTGCACTCTGAATCTTCATCTTCACTTGAGATTCACGACCTATCGTTAATTTGGATCGATGTGGTATTCGGGTCTCCAGACCTGGAATTCCGGTATACGGAAACCCGATCCCGGTCTCATCGAAATCCAAAACGTATCTTTTAAGGCCAAGTTGTTTAAAGGTTTAAACATTTAAACTTATATTCTGAATGATATAAACAGATAGATAAATAACATTATCACAATAGATAATTCATATCAACATTCATCTCACAAAGCAGCATATATCATATATATATCAGAGACATACAAATCATCCAATATCAACCAATCACCCAATATCAACCAATCACCCAATATCAACCAATCAGTATTAATCAATTATCTAAACAGAATTGATTTACTCTAATCAATTTACTTAACCTTTAATTAAATTAATTACTATCCTTTAATTACTTGGATTATCTTAATCCTGCTTATTATCATTAATTAATTACAAATTAATTAATTAAACATCTCTTAATGATCTTCTTTAATTAATCTTCCTTGATTAATTATACTTTAATTACATTCAAGTAATTATCCTTAACCATATTCAGTAATTAACATTTAATTACTATCATTAATTAAAATAATTAATTAACCTTCATTAATCAATTAACTATAATTAATTTTATTAATCTTCAATTAATTACAATTAATTAATCATACTTAAATTAATTACTTTTATTAATCAACCTTGATTAATTCATTAATTAAATAATCCTTATTTATTAATTAACCTTTTAATTAATTAAATAATTAATTTTAATCAACCACTTCATCCATTAATTAGTCTTAAAACAGTAATTAACAATTAGTAATTACTTATCTTAATTAATCTTAATTAATTATATTAACCTTGATTAATTAATCTAATTAATTAATCTTTAATTACTTCATTAAGTAATTATTAATTTTTTTAAATTAACAAATAATCCTTAATTAATTACTTTATTAATTAATTACCTTCTAATTAATTACACTTAGTAATTAATCTTAAATTAAACACATTTAATTAATCACATTAATTAATTAACTAAAATAATTAAGTAATTAACTCTTAATTACTTACCTAAGTAATTATCTTCTAATTACTTCATTAAATGATCTCTCTTAACTAATTACCTTAACAAGTAATTAATCTCATCATTAAATAATTCTTAAAACTTTAATTAATTAATTATTCCATAATTAATTAACTTCAAACAATTTACATAATTAATTCCTTAATTGATTACAACAAGTGATTACCCATTTATTACTTCAATTAATTACTTCCTTGAGTAATTTTCCATTAATTACTTCCATAAGTAATAATATTCAATAATTAACCATTAATTACTTCTTTAAGAAATTACACTTAATTGATCCATAATTAAGTGATTATTTAAAAAATTAAATAAATAATTAACTAATTATTTAAAATTAATTAAATAATTAATTAATTAACATTCTATATTTAAAAATCCTTAATAAATTATGAAAACATTATTCTTAATTAAACTTTACTTAAATCATATTTAAATTAAGTATTCTTAAATTCATATCAATACTAATTTAACCTTATTATCCTCATAAATAAATTATTTGAATTATTTTAAATCTTATTATTCAAAACAAATTATTAACTTGATTTACAAATCATAATAATAACCTTACTTGGAGATAAAGCATTTATAAATCATTTCCAAATTTACCAAATACCTAAGAAACTTGTTTTAATTCCAGTAATCTGGTTTTGAAATTTTAAAAGCAACTCATATCTGAGTTTTAAAATTTAAGAATGGAATAGAGAAATGCAAATGTATATATAAAAGTAAATTGTGATTTTATAAACATATACATTTCCTTCACTTCATTTCTTTCTATTTTTTTTCAAAACCAAGAGAACTCAAAATCTTCTTCTCTAAATACAAATCTGAAACAAATCAGATCAATACCTTTCTCAAACATTCTCTAAATTAAAATCTGAAATCAGTAAACAAATTTGCCTCAAACCAAAAATCAATCCCTATAATCTCATTTTCAAATCTAAAGCCACTGCATTTTCTCCAATCTGAAATCAAAGCCTGTAATTCATTTTATTTTCAAAGGCAAACCAAAGTCTGTAACCGTTCCTCAAACCAGAAATTCAAGAAAATCAAATCTGTAATACATTTCAAAATCAAAGTCTTCTGCCTGAATTTCTTTTCAAATCTGGAAACAACTCAGAGCAACATGTCTGCATTCTTTTATTCAACCTGAAAGCATGCATGTAGTTTAGATCAGTAAAGCTCCATCAACTCAAGCATTTTATCAATTCCAGTCTTCAATTTCCTGTTTCAGGCTCTGTCTCTATTTTAAATGGTGAGTAACTTTTAAACTTAAAGTAAAATAGGGTTGCATGTTAAATCTCTATCATATATATATGTATTGATGTATGAATATAAGTGCATTTTCCTGTTTATATATATATATGGATGAATTGTGTGCATATGTGACTGTGCTCTGTTATTGCTTTTGTTTGCCAGACCCAATTCCATTTAAAAGTTTGAACCACTTGATCTAGTTTTTGTTAGAACTAAATTTATAAACAAGAATTGTTTGATTTATCATATACTAATGTTAAGATTTTTAATTAAGTCAAATTTCTGGTCTGAGTATCTTTGTAAACCAAAAACAATCAGTGCATGTATATAGAAGTAAAAATTTAAACTGGGAAATTCATAAATCCAGAATTATAGATTGAATACATAAACTATAATGTGAATTTTAACATTAAAATCATAACTTTTAGCTTAGCAATGAAGATGCAGTTTTGGTTTTAACTAAAAACGAATCTTTGGTAACTCTGTTGATCTCGGTGTATTTAGAATGTTGTATTCTTCAGAAATGGTAGTAGGATGATCAAAGATGTAGGGAAAATTACTAGAATTTGAATTAAAGCAATGAGGCGATAATAATTTAGGATTTAAATTTTTAAACCTAGTTTTACTGGGTTAGGGAAAATGATCACCACGGTTTATTCTAGTGATCGAGTGTTTCAGGGCTTTGGGTAAGGGAAGGTTTGGGTTTGACGAAGACATGATCGGAATTCCAGAACCTCTGGTGATCGGGATTTCGAAGACGAGGAGTTGTTGACAGGTTTTGGAGGAAGTCTGTGTTCCAGTTTAGTGCTCGAAGTTCTCGATTTCGATTTCGCGTATTGATAGAAGATTGGATGATCGTTTTCTGGTAGGTGGATGAACGTCGTCATGTGGGGATACTCGGTGATGGTCGGAGGCGACTGCATCTCCGGTGCACGTGCACGCGATCGTGGATATGTCTGGGTGAGTCTGGGTTTTTTTAACAGGGAATGATACTCGAGTTTTTCTCGAGTTTTGTTTCGAGGGATGATCGAAGTTTTTGGGGTGCGACTCGAAGTAAAAGTGTAGTGGTCTCGAGTATTTTAGAGTTGCCAGGTTTTTAAAAATCTGTTGTACCAGGTTTTAAATAACCTGTCTGTTTTTAAATTTAAAATGAATTTTAAAATGTAAAACAAGATTTTAAACAAAGTTAAAATAAGTTTTCGAAGTATGGACTCAAATTGAATTTATATCTTAGTTTGAGATAAATAAGTCTTATAAATTCAAATGTTTTAATAAGTTTAAATGTTTGTTATATTTAAATGTTTGAATTTTAAAAGATTGATTTAAACTCTTTTAGAAATTCTTTTATAAGATGAGTAATTCTTTAACATGAAAAATAAAAGAGTTTTATAAATGTTGTTTAAAATGTTGTTAAAAATAATTTGTATTCATTTTAAATCTTTAAATTTAAAATGAAATTTTGAAGGTAAAATTTAAAGTAAATAGTTTTAAAATACTTTGTAAATGATAACTTGATTTTCAATAAGAACAAAGTTTATCTTAAAGTAATTAAAGATTTGTGTTCATTAAATTAATTAGGAAATTTGATAGATAATTAATTTAATTTGATTAATTAATCATTTGGATTAATTAAATAGGTAATTAAAGGTTTAAACTAATTTATTTATGATTAAGGTTAATTAATTAGGAATAATTAATTTGTAATTAAGGATTATAAATTAGAGTATTAATTAATGATTAAGAATTAATTAATAGTGTAATTAAATATTAATTAAGTTATGGTTAACACTTAATTAATTAAGTAATTAGAGATTAATAAATTGGTTATTAAGATTTATTAATTTAGAATTAATAATAATTAATATAAGTTAATTACTTAAGGAAAGTAATTAAATAATAGTTAATGAGGTCATTAACTATGGGTTATTAAATAATGAATTAATAGAATTAATTTTGATAATTAATTAGTTAAATTAATTTAAGAATAATCAATTATAGAAATTGTTTAAATGTAATTACTTATTGGAAGTAATTAAGAATTAATTACTTATTGTAATTAATTGAAGTTAATTTGATTTAGTTAAATTAATTAATTAAGTTTAATTAATTTAGAATAATCAAGAGATGATTTGATAATAATTACTTAATTATTAAGGTAAGTTTATTTAGAGAAGTAAATAATAAGATAATTACTGGAAGTAATTAGTTGAATAAATGATTTTATTAATAGAAGTAATTTGAGTTAATTACTTTGAATAATTAATCAAGGGATTAATTAAGAAATTAATTAAGGAGTAATTAATTTAGTTAATGAAAGTAATTAAGGGTAATTAATTACTGATTGAAGATTAATCAAGGGTGATTAATAAATGTTGTTTAATTAAAGGTTAATTACTTAATGTAATTAATTTAATTAAGTAATTAATAATTAAGTTGTAATTAAGGATCATTAATTAATATAATTAATGATGTAATTAAGATTGGTTAATTAAGTAATAATTAATAAATGAAGTAATTAATCAATGTAATTAATTAAGGATTAATGTAATTAATTATAGTTGATTAAGTTAATTAATTTTAGTAAATTAATCAATGAAGTAATTAAAGGTTAATTGCTATAAGTGGTTAAGGATAATTAATTTGAGTAATTAATTAAAGATAAATTACTTGGATGTAATTAAAAGATAATTAATCAAAGATGATTAATTAAAATGAAGTATTAGAGGATAATTAATTAATTGATTGTAATTTACTAATAGTTAAGTAAGAAGGATTTATAAAATGAAGTAATTAATTTAATTCAATTTAAATTAAGATGATATAAATCATTACTTATGAATGGGTGTTAGTATTGGATACTTGACTTTGATTGATATCTCTGATGAGATATATGCTGTGTGATATGGATGTTAGTTGAATTGTATGGACTATCTGATAATGTTGATTATCTGTTGTGAATTATCTTTCTTTGTGTATAAAGATAATGAATTAAATTGTTTTAACCTTTAAAACAACTTGGCCTTAAAAGATACGCTTTGGATTTCGATGAGACCGGGATCGGGTTTCCGTATACCGGATTTCCAGGTCTGGAGACCCGAATACCACATCGATCCAAATTAACGATATGTAACAACCCGGTATTGCGTACCAATTATTTATCATCTTTGGACGGTCATCTTTCCTATTCGATTGCTGTTTGGAAAATTGTTAAGTGTTTAATCAGTTGATAATTGTTATTGGAATTCGAATCGGGTTTGAAATGTGAAAATTGTTTGATTTCAATTGAGATTTATTCGGGTTAAAATTCTTTAATAAAAATTGTTGAAATGGTTCGCGGGCTTTAATTGGACCTTGGCCCACGTTCTTTTGGTTGTGGTAATTATCTAGGGTCGAAAACCGTTCCTCCTTGATCACTTTTTCCCATTCGTTTAAACCCTAAGCCTAAATCGCAAACGAAAAGAATGGCGGCCACAATCCTTTTCGTTCGTTCTCGCGTGTCCCCCTGAATCAAGTTAGGGCATCGGAATCGAAGACAACGGCCTCAAGGGGTTCGAACTTCGCTCGTCTTCCCTCGATTGTCACAGCTTCAACTCGTTTCTGGACTTCGTGATTGCATCACTCGAGACTGCTCCAATTGGTCGAGATCAAAGTGAGTAATATCTCACATCTAATTCATTTCAGTTTGATGCTTCTGCAATTTGATTTTTGGGTGTTGATCTAGTTCGTTTAACACTTGCTGTTGAGGCCATTATGTTCTTACTGCCTCTAGTGGTATTTCTGCTCTTGCTCGTTTTACTGCTGCTTTATGATATTGAGTTGTTTCGAATTACCTTTGGAACATGCCTACTCTGGTACTTTGTTTATTACGGTTTCATGAGAATTCTAGCATGTCTGCACCCATATACTCGTTCATTATTGCACTGGTAGTTGAGTTTTGAGCATGTGAGCATTTAGCATTGATATGGTTCATGAGTCTGGATTCATCATGTAGTTGTTCGACCTAGCATTTGATTTGTAGTATTGGTCTGGGTTCTCAGCCACTGTCTGCATTCCTTTAGTAGTTTCGTTCAAGTTATTTTGGGCATTGTTGTTGTTGAGCTTCTTGTTTTGGTCATTGTTGTAGTCTGCAGTTGCAAGTTGTTCATCTCTGTCATGTATCAGTTGCAGTTGTTCTTGTTTGTAACTGCAGTTTCATTGAAATTTTGATACTTGTTCGATTACTGTATTGATCTTGGATTTGTTTGAACATGATGCATTTGGAGTTGAGCATACTTGAGTCTAGTTGTCACGAGCTCACTCTTGCCTACACTTCAGTTCACTGTCTAGAACTTCTGGCCAGATTCAGTTTGCAAATAGTTTTGTATATTTTTACAACTTGAACCTCTGCTTGAATTGGTCTCGGCCTTGATTTGAAACTGTTTAGTCGACTTCAATTACTTTGATTATGTGATATCTTTTGATGGCTTCAGCCTTGATTGGTACTGCATTTCTTGGTTTCTGTCTTTTCTCTCTCTGGTTTCATGTTGATGTACTGGAATCAATTACTTTTCAAAGTTGCCCTGTCCAGTTTACATAAAATACTTACCTGACCCCTTGCATATGTTCTCTGATACATTTCGAGGCATGTTGGTATTTGCTGGTAGTTACAGCTTGCACTTTGAACACTAGTGTGTATTTTGCCTTGTTATCCCCTGCCTCTAGTAGCACTGTGCTTGAACCTTTTGATATGTCATCTGAACTGCTTTTCGAGTTACCGTTGCATTATGGTTTGTCTGACCCTGTTTTGATTTGATAGTGCAGTTGCCTCCTCACTTGAACCGGAATTACATTCATTCGGCATACTGTCCCCAGTTCACTGTTTTATGCATTGAGTTGCACCATTGACCTTGAGCTGCTGTAGACATGTGCTCCGGTCATTCACTTGTTGCTTGTCTATCCATTCACAGTTGCATGTAGTTGTTGTGCACTTGTCAGTGTAGTCTACATCTGTGTTGCCATATCTTGTGCTTGAGCTTGCATGCTTCATGTTGCTTCATGCTTCATATTCTTGCATACTTTGTTGGATTGTTTAGTGCCTCCTTGAATTTGTGTTCACTGTCTTGACTTCACTTGACTTGGATCTATGACTTTGATCATCTATTTCGGTGATGATATTGATATACTTGCTGGAGCTGCTGTACCTGATCGCCTGCATATGCATTCATGTAGAACATATGTGTTACCACCTTGTCCTGGATTAACATTTTGCTGTGATGTTGGTGTCACTTGATTCAGTGATGTTTCGGCATTGCTGTATCTTCACTTTGTTCATGTGTACTTGTCTTTAGCTGTTCATGTTCCTAAGCTTGTTGAAGCTTATGTTGTGGCTTCACTCGTATCTCTTGTGATATCTTTTGAGTCTGTTTACTTTCTGACCAATATGGGTTAGATATTTTGATTTCTTCGACGTATTAATTACTATTAATACTCGGAATTGTGGTGACTTTACATTCTGTTGTGGCGCGGCAGTGCACGTGTGCGTGCACTGCAGCCACACCGAATTTACAGATTTTAATCGATATTTCTCTTCTTCTTGATTCATCGACCTGTTGCGTAATTCGTAAGCTGTATTGGCGAGGCAGTACATGTTAGCTTGTACTGCAGCCAATTAGCATTGATATTTTTAAATTGACATTTCAATTATTTAAACTGTTTTGGATTTCTGTTTTGTGGATTAACACTGTTTAGTGTTACATCTGCCGTTATCCAATTCTCGTACCGAGAGTTGGATATACGAGATTTATGTGACTGTCATCTATATTGAGATTGATTATTACTGCCTATATGCACTAATAAACTGGTTTGAATTAGACTGATCCGGGTATTATTTTCTTTTGAATGTAATACTCGGGTCAGACCGAGTATTTACAGGTTGTAGATTTTTAAGCTTTGGGTTGCTGCTAGAGCTATGAAGACTTTTTATATCAGTTGAAGTGGTCTTCGTCTTGTTCTAGTAGTCAGTGTGTCTGTTTTAAGATGATAATGTATTCATGTATATTAGTCGATAATGTACTTGTATATATAACTTCTTGAGTCGACAATTGTAGTTGTATCATTGGTATTGTGTCAAATGTATTGTAACTGATATCAGTTATTGTATATATGAGACTTTTCGTTCCATCTGTATTCCGCATTTATGTTTTCTGTGTTATTTTTATATTTATTGTCCTAAACTATTATAGCCACTGTGTAGTAGCTTTGAGTTTGTAATGGTATGTCGGATTTCCTCTAAAAGATGAAATGCATGTTATTCTATCTGACATATCGGTGCTCGCACAAAGCAATTACATGGATGGTCGCTCCTCAACAGCCTTATTCTCCGTGCTAGTTGACAGCACTACACCGTAGTGTTCTTGGCTAGCGTGGGTATAGAGGTGGGGCGTCACAGCTTGGTATCGGAGCCTGGGGTTTAGGACAATTATAAAACATAACTTAGATGGAACATGTGTTACAACTATTTGTCGATGTTTTATCTCTCATCTTTACATATGATTATTTTTAACTGTTAGGTATGAATTCCTAACGCTTATTCTTGTGTTTTCGGCTTTGAATTGATTTAGCCGATGTTGACTTTGTTTTAATTTGGCAAATTAAAGCCATTTTGACTTTTGGACTTTGTTCCACTTTTGTTCTATGCTATGAGTGTCATTGTGTACCTGTTACACTGTAATGAAAAATAGCTGGACCAGTTGCAAATTGAGTGATTTTGATTTCTCATTCACATCTAGTTCGAATCTCAGCGATTTTGAACTTGATATTTTGTGTTTTCCTCATCTTGAATTCCATTCGACTTCGGTCACTTTGTTTTTGAGAAATTGTTAATTTCTTGATTTTCAAGACTCTGATTTTGTTTGCCGTTGGTTTCTTTGATAATGATGATTGATTCATTTTGTACTCGACTGCGGCTATTAATTGTTGACTTCGACATTGACTTGATTCTTACTTTTGTTGAAGTCAATTATGCATTTCTACTCGTTTTGCTTTGTTTTTCCAGTTGATATCGATTCTTCTTTCCTAATTAGTTGTTATCACCTTTATTGATTTTGATAACTTCTATTTTCTGGAATTTTTGGGTGTTCCTATTTTAATAAATTCAGTATCGATTTCTTTGGATTCCATTCACATCTTCGTATGTGAATTCTTGTGATTGATTGTTTCTACAATCATTTTTGTGATTTGTCACTTTAAAAAAAAAATATAAAGGTTTTCTATACTAGTAGTAGATATTAAAATCCTTTTCTCCAAACGATTTCAAAAATTATTTTACTACAAAGCTCTTTTCCTAAATCGTTTTCCAATCTATTAATATATACAATCCTTTATTTCACTCGTATGAGAAATTGAATTAAACGGCCTAGTAAAACAAGTGGTATGAAACGCTTGCGTTTACTTCGTCGGTTAACTCCTGGACTTGTTCGATTGAACCCTTTTTGTGACAATTTCCTAGTGAAGATTTACAGCTTGTTCGTAAATATTTAAGTTAAGCAAGTGGTTATGGGACATGAAGCTAAACTCATATATTTACTAGCTTGGTGTGATTGACACTTCCTTATGATCATGACGATCACTTTTGTGATTTAGACTAGCGATTGAGCGATGTCTCTTTGTCTACGTGGGAGACTATACCCCGATCATGTGATGTTTCCCCATCACATTCGTCTACGTGGGAGACTATACCCCGATCATGTGATGTTTCCCCATCACATTCGTCTACGTGGGAGACTATACCCCGATCATGTGATGTTTCCCCATCACATTCGTCTACGTGGGAGACTATACCCCGATCATGTGATGTTTCCCCATCACATTCGTCTACGTGGGAGACTATACCCCGATCATGTGATGTTTCGCCATCACATTCGTCTACGTGGGAGACTATACCCCGATCATGTGATGTTTCTCCATCACATTTCTAGGGTAGCACCCTACGGTCTTCGGGCCATTCCTGTGTGAAAATTTAATGGATAGCTTCCATGAGATAGCTTCTCGTCATGTGTTTACGCGTAGGTGAGCTTCATGCTCCCATTCATGTGTTAGGCCTCCCCCCCTTTTATGTGTTTTCTGGATTTCTGATGATGATTTCTGGAATTTTGTGCTTCACCAATTTTCATGATTTTCATTGATATGATATCAGTTTTTGTGCATTGGTGAATTCATGTGTTATTGACTTGTTATGAATACAAGTTTAGGGTATGATATCCCTTTCTATCTTTGAGAAGATTCTTGTGACATTTTTGATGAATGAAAATTCATTTGGCATTATATTTTGATGCCAGTTATTTTGATGAGATTTTGACGTGTTAACTTCAGTGCTCGTCAATTTTGAAATGGATTTATAAGCGGTTCTCCCACGACAATGATATTGCTAATTTAATCACGTATTTACAAAATTCTTTATTTTTAAAAGTTGTTTCAAAAATATAAATAAAAAAAAAATTGTTTTCAAAATTTTTACAGCTTACATTTTCAAAAGAACGAGGAAGCGAATTAAACATTTCAGAAAAATCGAGGACTATGACCCCTTTCTTTTACTGATTCGCTTAATTCCGGACTTGTCCGTTTGAGAATGTGAAATGTTATTTTTAAAAACACACAATCCTGCACTTTCAAGGAAACGATAAAGAGATTTAAACGATTTAGCAAAAGTACGGACTATGAAACCATACTTTTACTACTTCGGTTAATTCCGGACTCGTTAATTGAATATTTATGACTTCTGATTATCGTTTTTGACAATCAGATGTTTGTGTTTCTGATTATCGTTTTTGATAATCAGATATTTGTGAAATTTGATTATCATTTAAGATAATTAAATATTTTTCGATTTGATTAATCGAATGTTTGTGTTTCTGATTATCGTTTTTGATAATCAGATATTTGTGAAATTTGATTATCATTTAAGATAATTAAATACTTTTCGATTTGATTAATCGAATATTTGTGTTTCTGATTATCGTTTTTGATAATCAGATATTTGTGAAATTTGATTATCATTTGTGATAATTAAATATTTTCCAATTTAATTATCGTCTGAGATAATTAAATATTTTTCGATTTGATTAATCGAATATTTGTGTTTCTGATTATCGTTTTTGATAATCAGATATTTGTGAAATTTGATTATCATTTGAGATAATTAAATATTTTTTCGATTTGATTAATCGAATATTTGTGTTTCTGATTATCGTTTTTGATAATCAGATATTTGTGAAATTTGATTATCATTTGTGATAATTAAATATTTTCCAATTTAATTATCGTCTGAGATAATTAAATATTTTTCGATTTGATTAATCGAATATTTGTGTTTCTGATTATCGTTTTGATAATCAGATATTTGTGAAATTTGATTATCGTTTGAGATAATTAAATATTTTTCGATTTGATAATCGAATCTTTGTGATTTCTGATTATCGTTTTTGATAATCAGATATTTTTGAAAATTCAATTATCGTTTTTGATGATTGAATATTTGCGATTTTGAGATTCGAGCTTCGTCTTTTTCTCTGGCAATCCAGGTGAGTAATTTGATTTACTCACATTCAATTCGTGCAGTACGTGATTTCTGCTCTGATTCCTTTTCTTTCAATTGCTAGAACTCGATTGATTCTTGCTTCTAATAGTCGTCTGATTTTGATTCCTTGATCCCCTCGATGTTGATTCTTTTAATTTTAAGCAATCGAACCTTTCGATTTTTATCTGATACTTCCATAATTCCTATACTTTCCTGCTGACATTTGCTTTGCTTATGCATTCGACATTGCCATGCTCTTATGGTTGTTACTTCTTTCCCACTTATCTCTTAGGATTGCGAGGACGCAATTTCTTTAAGGAGGGGAGTCTGTAACAACCCGGTATTGCGTACCAATTATTTATCATCTTTGGACGGTCATCTTTCCTATTCGATTGCTGTTTGGAAAATTGTTAAGTGTTTAATCAGTTGATAATTGTTATTGGAATTCGAATCGGGTTTGAAATGTGAAAATTGTTTGATTTCGATTGAGATTTATTCGGGTTAAAATTCTTTAATAAAAATTGTTGAAATGGTTCGCGGGCTTTAATTGGACCTTGGCCCACGTTCTTTTGGTTGTGGTAATTATCTAGGGTCGAAAACCGTTCCTCCTTGATCACTTTTTCCCATTCGTTTAAACCCTAAGCCTAAATCGCAAACGAAAAGAATGGCGGCCACAATCCTTTTCGTTCGTTCTCGCGTGTCCCCCTGAATCAAGTTAGGGCATCGGAATCGAAGACAACGGCCTCAAGGGGTTCGAACTTCGCTCGTCTTCCCTCGATTGTCACAGCTTCAACTCGTTTCTGGACTTCGTGATTGCATCACTCGAGACTGCTCCAATTGGTCGAGATCAAAGTGAGTAATATCTCACATCTAATTCATTTCAGTTTGATGCTTCTGCAATTTGATTTTTGGGTGTTGATCTAGTTCGTTTAACACTTGCTGTTGAGGCCATTATGTTCTTACTGCCTCTAGTGGTATTTCTGCTCTTGCTCGTTTTACTGCTGCTTTATGATATTGAGTTGTTTCGAATTACCTTTGGAACATGCCTACTCTGGTACTTTGTTTATTACGGTTTCATGAGAATTCTAGCATGTCTGCACCCATATACTCGTTCATTATTGCACTGGTAGTTGAGTTTTGAGCATGTGAGCATTTAGCATTGATATGGTTCATGAGTCTGGATTCATCATGTAGTTGTTCGACCTAGCATTTGATTTGTAGTATTGGTCTGGGTTCTCAGCCACTGTCTGCATTCCTTTAGTAGTTTCGTTCAAGTTATTTTGGGCATTGTTGTTGTTGAGCTTCTTGTTTTGGTCATTGTTGTAGTCTGCAGTTGCAAGTTGTTCATCTCTGTCATGTATCAGTTGCAGTTGTTCTTGTTTGTAACTGCAGTTTCATTGAAATTTTGATACTTGTTCGATTACTGTATTGATCTTGGATTTGTTTGAACATGATGCATTTGGAGTTGAGCATACTTGAGTCTAGTTGTCACGAGCTCACTCTTGCCTACACTTCAGTTCACTGTCTAGAACTTCTGGCCAGATTCAGTTTGCAAATAGTTTTGTATATTTTTACAACTTGAACCTCTGCTTGAATTGGTCTCGGCCTTGATTTGAAACTGTTTAGTCTACTTCAATTACTTTGATTATGTGATATCTTTTGATGGCTTCAGCCTTGATTGGTACTGCATTTCTTGGTTTCTGTCTTTTCTCTCTCTGGTTTCATGTTGATGTACTGGAATCAATTACTTTTCAAAGTTGCCCTGTCCAGTTTACATAAAATACTTACCTGACCCCTTGCATATGTTCTCTGATACATTTCGAGGCATGTTGGTATTTGCTGGTAGTTACAGCTTGCACTTTGAACACTAGTGTGTATTTTGCCTTGTTATCCCCTGCCTCTAGTAGCACTGTGCTTGAACCTTTTGATATGTCATCTGAACTGCTTTTCGAGTTACCGTTGCATTATGGTTTGTCTGACCCTGTTTTGATTTGATAGTGCAGTTGCCTCCTCACTTGAACCGGAATTACATTCATTCGGCATACTGTCCCCAGTTCACTGTTTTATGCATTGAGTTGCACCATTGACCTTGAGCTGCTGTAGACATGTGCTCCGGTCATTCACTTGTTGCTTGTCTATCCATTCACAGTTGCATGTAGTTGTTGTGCACTTGTCAGTGTAGTCTACATCTGTGTTGCCATATCTTGTGCTTGAGCTTGCATGCTTCATGTTGCTTCATGCTTCATATTCTTGCATACTTTGTTGGATTGTTTAGTGCCTCCTTGAATTTGTGTTCACTGTCTTGACTTCACTTGACTTGGATCTATGACTTTGATCATCTATTTCGGTGATGATATTGATATACTTGCTGGAGCTGCTGTACCTGATCGCCTGCATATGCATTCATGTAGAACATATGTGTTACCACCTTGTCCTGGATTAACATTTTGCTGTGATGTTGGTGTCACTTGATTCAGTGATGTATCGGCATTGCTGTATCTTCACTTTGTTCATGTGTACTTGTCTTTAGCTGTTCATGTTCCTAAGCTTGTTGAAGCTTATGTTGTGGCTTCACTCGTATCTCTTCTGATATCTTTTGAGTCTGTTTACTTTCTGACCAATATGGGTTAGATATTTTGATTTCTTCGACGTATTAATTACTATTAATACTCGGAATTGTGGTGACTTTACATTCTGTTGTGGCGCGGCAGTGCACGCGTGCGTGCACTGCAGCCACATCGAATTTACAGATTTTAATCGATATTTCTCTTCTTCTTGATTCATCGACCTGTTGCGTAATTCGTAAGCTGTATTGGCGAGGCAGTACATGTTAGCTTGTACTGCAGCCAATTAGCATTGATATTTTTAAATTGACATTTCAATTATTTAAACTGTTTTGGATTTCTGTTTTGTGGATTAACACTGTTTAGTGTTACATCTGCCGTTATCCAATTCTCGTACCGAGAGTTGGATATACGAGATTTATGTGACTGTCATCTATATTGAGATTGATTATTACTGCCTATATGCACTAATAAACTGGTTTGAATTAGACTGATCCGGGTATTATTTTCTTTTGAATGTAATACTCGGGTCAGACCGAGTATTTACAGGTTGTAGATTTTTAAGCTTTGGGTTGCTGCTAGAGCTATGAAGACTTTTTATATCAGTTGAAGTGGTCTTCGTCTTGTTCTAGTAGTCAGTGTGTCTGTTTTAAGATGATAATGTATTCATGTATATTAGTCGATAATGTACTTGTATATATAACTTCTTGAGTCGACAATTGTAGTTGTATCATTGGTATTGTGTCAAATGTATTGTAACTGATATCAGTTATTGTATATATGAGACTTTTCGTTCCATCTGTATTCCGCATTTATGTTTTCTGTGTTATTTTTATATTTATTGTCCTAAACTATTATAGCCACTGTGTAGTAGCTTTGAGTTTGTAACGGTATGTCGGATTTCCTCTAAAAGATGAAATGCATGTTATTCTATCTGACATATCGGTGCTCGCACAAAGCAATTACATGGATGGTCGCTCCTCAACAGCCTTATTCTCCGTGCTAGTTGATAGCACTACACCGTAGTGTTCTTGGCTAGCGTGGGTATAGAGGTGGGGCGTCACAGCTTGGTATCGGAGCCTGGGGTTTAGGACAATTATAAAACATAACTTAGATGGAACATGTGTTACAACTATTTGTCGATGTTTTATCTCTCATCTTTACATATGATTATTTTTAACTGTTAGGTATGAATTCCTAACGCTTATTCTTGTGTTTTCGGCTTTGAATTGATTTAGCCGATGTTGACTTTGTTTTAATTTGGCAAATTAAAGCCATTTTGACTTTTGGACTTTGTTCCACTTTTGTTCTATGCTATGAGTGTCATTGTGTACCTGTTACACTGTGATGAAAAATAGCTGGACCAGTTGCAAATTGAGTGATTTTGATTTCTCATTCACATCTAGTTCGAATCTCAGCGATTTTGAACTTGATATTTTGTGTTTTCCTCATCTTGAATTCCATTCGACTTCGGTCACTTTGTTTTTGAGAAATTGTTAATTTCTTGATTTTCAAGACTCTGATTTTGTTTGCCGTTGGTTTCTTTGATAATGATGATTGATTCATTTTGTACTCGACTACGGCTATTAATTGTTGACTTCGACATTGACTTGATTCTTACTTTTGTTGAAGTCAATTATGCATTTCTACTCGTTTTGCTTTGTTTTTCCAGTTGATATCGATTCTTCTTTCCTAATTAGTTGTTATCACCTTTATTGATTTTGATAACTTCTATTTTCTGGAATTTTTGGGTGTTCCTATTTTAATAAATTCAGTATCGATTTCTTTGGATTCCATTCACATCTTCGTATGTGAATTCTTGTGATTGATTGTTTCTACAATCATTTTTGTGATTTGTCACTTTAAAAAAAAAATAAAGGTTTTCTATACTAGTAGTAGATATTAAAATCCTTTTCTCCAAACGATTTCAAAAATTATTTTACTACAAAGCTCTTTTCCTAAATCGTTTTCCAATCTATTAATATATACAATCCTTTATTTCACTCGTATGAGAAATTGAATTAAACGGCCTAGTAAAACAAGTGGTATGAAACGCTTGCGTTTACTTCGTCGGTTAACTCCTGGACTTGTTCGATTGAACCCTTTTTGTGACAATTTCCTAGTGAAGATTTACAGCTTGTTCGTAAATATTTAAGTTAAGCAAGTGGTTATGGGACATGAAGCTAAACTCATATATTTACTAGCTTGGTGTGATTGACACTTCCTTATGATCATGACGATCACTTTTGTGATTTAGACTAGCGATTGAGCGATGTCTCTTTGTCTACGTGGGAGACTATACCCCGATCATGTGATGTTTCCCCATCACATTCGTCTACGTGGGAGACTATACCCCGATCATGTGATGTTTCCCCATCACATTCGTCTACGTGGGAGACTATACCCCGATCATGTGATGTTTCCCCATCACATTCGTCTACGTGGGAGACTATACCCCGATCATGTGATGTTTCCCCATCACATTCGTCTACGTGGGAGACTATACCCCGATCATGTGATGTTTCGCCATCACATTCGTCTACGTGGGAGACTATACCCCGATCATGTGATGTTTCTCCATCACATTTCTAGGGTAGCACCCTACGGTCTTCGGGCCATTCCTGTGTGAAAATTTAATGGATAGCTTCCATGAGATAGCTTCTCGTCATGTGTTTACGCGTAGGTGAGCTTCATGCTCCCATTCATGTGTTAGGCCTCCCCCCCTTTTATGTGTTTTCTGGATTTCTGATGATGATTTCTGGAATTTTGTGCTTCACCAATTTTCATGATTTTCATTGATATGATATCAGTTTTTGTGCATTGGTGAATTCATGTGTTATTGACTTGTTATGAATACAAGTTTAGGGTATGATATCCCTTTCTATCTTTGAGAAGATTCTTGTGACATTTTTGATGAATGAAAATTCATTTGGCATTATATTTTGATGCCAGTTATTTTGATGAGATTTTGACGTGTTAACTTCAGTGCTTGTCAATTTTGAAATGGATTTATAAGCGGTTCTCCCACGACAATGATATTGCTAATTTAATCACGTATTTACAAAATTCTTTATTTTTAAAAGTTGTTTCAAAAATATAAATAAAAAAAAAATTGTTTTCAAAATTTTTACAGCTTACATTTTCAAAAGAACGAGGAAGCGAATTAAACATTTCAGAAAAATCGAGGACTATGACCCCTTTCTTTTACTGATTCGCTTAATTCCGGACTTGTCCGTTTGAGAATGTGAAATGTTATTTTTAAAAACACACAATCCTGCACTTTCAAGGAAACGATAAAGAGATTTAAACGATTTAGCAAAAGTACGGACTATGAAACCATACTTTTACTACTTCGGTTAATTCCGGACTCGTTAATTGAATATTTATGACTTCTGATTATCGTTTTTGACAATCAGATGTTTGTGTTTCTGATTATCGTTTTTGATAATCAGATATTTGTGAAATTTGATTATCATTTAAGATAATTAAATATTTTTCGATTTGATTAATCGAATGTTTGTGTTTCTGATTATCGTTTTTGATAATCAGATATTTGTGAAATTTGATTATCATTTAAGATAATTAAATACTTTTCGATTTGATTAATCGAATATTTGTGTTTCTGATTATCGTTTTTGATAATCAGATATTTGTGAAATTTGATTATCATTTGTGATAATTAAATATTTTCCAATTTAATTATCGTCTGAGATAATTAAATATTTTTCGATTTGATTAATCGAATATTTGTGTTTCTGATTATCGTTTTTGATAATCAGATATTTGTGAAATTTGATTATCATTTGAGATAATTAAATATTTTTTCGATTTGATTAATCGAATATTTGTGTTTCTGATTATCGTTTTTGATAATCAGATATTTGTGAAATTTGATTATCATTTGTGATAATTAAATATTTTCCAATTTAATTATCGTCTGAGATAATTAAATATTTTTCGATTTGATTAATCGAATATTTGTGTTTCTGATTATCGTTTTTGATAATCAGATATTTGTGAAATTTGATTATCGTTTGAGATAATTAAATATTTTTCGATTTGATAATCGAATCTTTGTGATTTCTGATTATCGTTTTTGATAATCAGATATTTTTGAAAATTCAATTATTGTTTTTGATGATTGAATATTTGCGATTTTGAGATTCGAGCTTCGTCTTTTTCTCTGGCAATCCAGGTGAGTAATTTGATTTACTCACATTCAATTCGTGCAGTACGTGATTTCTGCTCTGATTCCTTTTCTTTCAATTGCTAGAACTCGATTGATTCTTGCTTCTAATAGTCGTCTGATTTTGATTCCTTGATCCCCTCGATGTTGATTCTTTTAATTTTAAGCAATCGAACCTTTCGATTTTTATCTGATACTTCCATAATTCCTATACTTTCCTGCTGACATTTGCTTTGCTTATGCATTCGACATTGCCATGCTCTTATGGTTGTTACTTCTTTCCCACTTATCTCTTAGGATTGCGAGGACGCAATTTCTTTAAGGAGGGGAGTCTGTAACAACCCGGTATTGCGTACCAATTATTTATCATCTTTGGACGGTCATCTTTCCTATTCGATTGCTGTTTGGAAAATTGTTAAGTGTTTAATCAGTTGATAATTGTTATTGGAATTCGAATCGGGTTTGAAATGTGAAAATTGTTTGATTTCAATTGAGATTTATTCGGGTTAAAATTCTTTAATAAAAATTGTTGAAATGGTTCGCGGGCTTTAATTGGACCTTGGCCCACGTTCTTTTGGTTGTGGTAATTATCTAGGGTCGAAAACCGTTCCTCCTTGATCACTTTTTCCCATTCGTTTAAACCCTAAGCCTAAATCGCAAACGAAAAGAATGGCGGCCACAATCCTTTTCGTTCGTTCTCGCGTGTCCCCCTGAATCAAGTTAGGGCATCGGAATCGAAGACAACGGCCTCAAGGGGTTCGAACTTCGCTCGTCTTCCCTCGATTGTCACAGCTTCAACTCGTTTCTGGACTTCGTGATTGCATCACTCGAGACTGCTCCAATTGGTCGAGATCAAAGTGAGTAATATCTCACATCTAATTCATTTCAGTTTGATGCTTCTGCAATTTGATTTTTGGGTGTTGATCTAGTTCGTTTAACACTTGCTGTTGAGGCCATTATGTTCTTACTGCCTCTAGTGGTATTTCTGCTCTTGCTCGTTTTACTGCTGCTTTATGATATTGAGTTGTTTCGAATTACCTTTGGAACATGCCTACTCTGGTACTTTGTTTATTACGGTTTCATGAGAATTCTAGCATGTCTGCACCCATATACTCGTTCATTATTGCACTGGTAGTTGAGTTTTGAGCATGTGAGCATTTAGCATTGATATGGTTCATGAGTCTGGATTCATCATGTAGTTGTTCGACCTAGCATTTGATTTGTAGTATTGGTCTGGGTTCTCAGCCACTGTCTGCATTCCTTTAGTAGTTTCGTTCAAGTTATTTTGGGCATTGTTGTTGTTGAGCTTCTTGTTTTGGTCATTGTTGTAGTCTGCAGTTGCAAGTTGTTCATCTCTGTCATGTATCAGTTGCAGTTGTTCTTGTTTGTAACTGCAGTTTCATTGAAATTTTGATACTTGTTCGATTACTGTATTGATCTTGGATTTGTTTGAACATGATGCATTTGGAGTTGAGCATACTTGAGTCTAGTTGTCACGAGCTCACTCTTGCCTACACTTCAGTTCACTGTCTAGAACTTCTGGCCAGATTCAGTTTGCAAATAGTTTTGTATATTTTTACAACTTGAACCTCTGCTTGAATTGGTCTCGGCCTTGATTTGAAACTGTTTAGTCGACTTCAATTACTTTGATTATGTGATATCTTTTGATGGCTTCAGCCTTGATTGGTACTGCATTTCTTGGTTTCTGTCTTTTCTCTCTCTGGTTTCATGTTGATGTACTGGAATCAATTACTTTTCAAAGTTGCCATGTCCAGTTTACATAAAATACTTACCTGACCCCTTGCATATGTTCTCTGATACATTTCGAGGCATGTTGGTATTTGCTGGTAGTTACAGCTTGCACTTTGAACACTAGTGTGTATTTTGCCTTGTTATCCCCTGCCTCTAGTAGCACTGTGCTTGAACCTTTTGATATGTCATCTGAACTGCTTTTCGAGTTACCGTTGCATTATGGTTTGTCTGACCCTGTTTTGATTTGATAGTGCAGTTGCCTCCTCACTTGAACCGGAATTACATTCATTCGGCATACTGTCCCCAGTTCACTGTTTTATGCATTGAGTTGCACCATTGACCTTGAGCTGCTGTAGACATGTGCTCCGGTCATTCACTTGTTGCTTGTCTATCCATTCACAGTTGCATGTAGTTGTTGTGCACTTGTCAGTGTAGTCTACATCTGTGTTGCCATATCTTGTGCTTGAGCTTGCATGCTTCATGTTGCTTCATGCTTCATATTCTTGCATACTTTGTTGGATTGTTTAGTGCCTCCTTGAATTTGTGTTCACTGTCTTGACTTCACTTGACTTGGATCTATGACTTTGATCATCTATTTCGGTGATGATATTGATATACTTGCTGGAGCTGCTGTACCTGATCGCCTGCATATGCATTCATGTAGAACATATGTGTTACCACCTTGTCCTGGATTAACATTTTGCTGTGATGTTGGTGTCACTTGATTCAGTGATGTATCGGCATTGCTGTATCTTCACTTTGTTCATGTGTACTTGTCTTTAGCTGTTCATGTTCCTAAGCTTGTTGAAGCTTATGTTGTGGCTTCACTCGTATCTCTTGTGATATCTTTTGAGTCTGTTTACTTTCTGACCAATATGGGTTAGATATTTTGATTTCTTCGACGTATTAATTACTATTAATACTCGGAATTGTGGTGACTTTACATTCTGTTGTGGCGCGGCAGTGCACGCGTGCGTGCACTGCAGCCACACCGAATTTACAGATTTTAATCGATATTTCTCTTCTTCTTGATTCATCGACCTGTTGCGTAATTCGTAAGCTGTATTGGCGAGGCAGTACATGTTAGCTTGTACTGCAGCCAATTAGCATTGATATTTTTAAATTGACATTTCAATTATTTAAACTGTTTTGGATTTCTGTTTTGTGGATTAACACTGTTTAGTGTTACATCTGCCGTTATCCAATTCTCGTACCGAGAGTTGGATATACGAGATTTATGTGACTGTCATCTATATTGAGATTGATTATTACTGCCTATATGCACTAATAAACTGGTTTGAATTAGACTGATCCGGGTATTATTTTCTTTTGAATGTAATACTCGGGTCAGACCGAGTATTTACAGGTTGTAGATTTTTAAGCTTTGGGTTGCTGCTAGAGCTATGAAGACTTTTTATATCAGTTGAAGTGGTCTTCGTCTTGTTCTAGTAGTCAGTGTGTCTGTTTTAAGATGATAATGTATTCATGTATATTAGTCGATAATGTACTTGTATATATAACTTCTTGAGTCGACAATTGTAGTTGTATCATTGGTATTGTGTCAAATGTATTGTAACTGATATCAGTTATTGTATATATGAGACTTTTCGTTCCATCTGTATTCCGCATTTATGTTTTCTGTGTTATTTTTATATTTATTGTCCTAAACTATTATAGCCACTGTGTAGTAGCTTTGAGTTTGTAACGGTATGTCGGATTTCCTCTAAAAGATGAAATGCATGTTATTCTATCTGACATATCGGTGCTCGCACAAAGCAATTACATGGATGGTCGCTCCTCAACAGCCTTATTCTCCGTGCTAGTTGACAGCACTACACCGTAGTGTTCTTGGCTAGCGTGGGTATAGAGGTGGGGCGTCACAGCTTGGTATCGGAGCCTGGGGTTTAGGACAATTATAAAACATAACTTAGATGGAACATGTGTTACAACTATTTGTCGATGTTTTATCTCTCATCTTTACATATGATTATTTTTAACTGTTAGGTATGAATTCCTAACGCTTATTCTTGTGTTTTCGGCTTTGAATTGATTTAGCCGATGTTGACTTTGTTTTAATTTGGCAAATTAAAGCCATTTTGACTTTTGGACTTTGTTCCACTTTTGTTCTATGCTATGAGTGTCATTGTGTACCTGTTACACTGTGATGAAAAATAGCTGGACCAGTTGCAAATTGAGTGATTTTGATTTCTCATTCACATCTAGTTCGAATCTCAGCGATTTTGAACTTGATATTTTGTGTTTTCCTCATCTTGAATTCCATTCGACTTCGGTCACTTTGTTTTTGAGAAATTGTTAATTTCTTGATTTTCAAGACTCTGATTTTGTTTGCCGTTGGTTTCTTTGATAATGATGATTGATTCATTTTGTACTCGACTGCGGCTATTAATTGTTGACTTCGACATTGACTTGATTCTTACTTTTGTTGAAGTCAATTATGCATTTCTACTCGTTTTGCTTTGTTTTTCCAGTTGATATCGATTCTTCTTTCCTAATTAGTTGTTATCACCTTTATTGATTTTGATAACTTCTATTTTCTGGAATTTTTGGGTGTTCCTATTTTAATAAATTCAGTATCGATTTCTTTGGATTCCATTCACATCTTCGTATGTGAATTCTTGTGATTGATTGTTTCTACAATCATTTTTGTGATTTGTCACTTTAAAAAAAAATATATAAAGGTTTTCTATACTAGTAGTAGATATTAAAATCCTTTTCTCCAAACGATTTCAAAAATTATTTTACTACAAAGCTCTTTTCCTAAATCGTTTTCCAATCTATTAATATATACAATCCTTTATTTCACTCGTATGAGAAATTGAATTAAACGGCCTAGTAAAACAAGTGGTATGAAACGCTTGCGTTTACTTCGTCGGTTAACTCCTGGACTTGTTCGATTGAACCCTTTTTGTGACAATTTCCTAGTGAAGATTTACAGCTTGTTCGTAAATATTTAAGTTAAGCAAGTGGTTATGGGACATGAAGCTAAACTCATATATTTACTAGCTTGGTGTGATTGACACTTCCTTATGATCATGACGATCACTTTTGTGATTTAGACTAGCGATTGAGCGATGTCTCTTTGTCTACGTGGGAGACTATACCCCGATCATGTGATGTTTCCCCATCACATTCGTCTACGTGGGAGACTATACCCCGATCATGTGATGTTTCCCCATCACATTCGTCTACGTGGGAGACTATACCCCGATCATGTGATGTTTCCCCATCACATTCGTCTACGTGGGAGACTATACCCCGATCATGTGATGTTTCCCCATCACATTCGTCTACGTGGGAGACTATACCCCGATCATGTGATGTTTCGCCATCACATTCGTCTACGTGGGAGACTATACCCCGATCATGTGATGTTTCTCCATCACATTTCTAGGGTAGCACCCTACGGTCTTCGGGCCATTCCTGTGTGAAAATTTAATGGATAGCTTCCATGAGATAGCTTCTCGTCATGTGTTTACGCGTAGGTGAGCTTCATGCTCCCATTCATGTGTTAGGCCTCCCCCCCTTTTATGTGTTTTCTGGATTTCTGATGATGATTTCTGGAATTTTGTGCTTCACCAATTTTCATGATTTTCATTGATATGATATCAGTTTTTGTGCATTGGTGAATTCATGTGTTATTGACTTGTTATGAATACAAGTTTAGGGTATGATATCCCTTTCTATCTTTGAGAAGATTCTTGTGACATTTTTGATGAATGAAAATTCATTTGGCATTATATTTTGATGCCAGTTATTTTGATGAGATTTTGACGTGTTAACTTCAGTGCTCGTCAATTTTGAAATGGATTTATAAGCGGTTCTCCCACGACAATGATATTGCTAATTTAATCACGTATTTACAAAATTCTTTATTTTTAAAAGTTGTTTCAAAAATATAAATAAAAAAAAAATTGTTTTCAAAATTTTTACAGCTTACATTTTCAAAAGAACGAGGAAGCGAATTAAACATTTCAGAAAAATCGAGGACTATGACCCCTTTCTTTTACTGATTCGCTTAATTCCGGACTTGTCCGTTTGAGAATGTGAAATGTTATTTTTAAAAACACACAATCCTGCACTTTCAAGGAAACGATAAAGAGATTTAAACGATTTAGCAAAAGTACGGACTATGAAACCATACTTTTACTACTTCGGTTAATTCCGGACTCGTTAATTGAATATTTATGACTTCTGATTATCGTTTTTGACAATCAGATGTTTGTGTTTCTGATTATCGTTTTTGATAATCAGATATTTGTGAAATTTGATTATCATTTAAGATAATTAAATATTTTTCGATTTGATTAATCGAATGTTTGTGTTTCTGATTATCGTTTTTGATAATCAGATATTTGTGAAATTTGATTATCATTTAAGATAATTAAATACTTTTCGATTTGATTAATCGAATATTTGTGTTTCTGATTATCGTTTTTGATAATCAGATATTTGTGAAATTTGATTATCATTTGTGATAATTAAATATTTTCCAATTTAATTATCGTCTGAGATAATTAAATATTTTTCGATTTGATTAATCGAATATTTGTGTTTCTGATTATCGTTTTTGATAATCAGATATTTGTGAAATTTGATTATCATTTGAGATAATTAAATATTTTTTCGATTTGATTAATCGAATATTTGTGTTTCTGATTATCGTTTTTGATAATTAGATATTTGTGAAATTTGATTATCATTTGTGATAATTAAATATTTTCCAATTTAATTATCGTCTGAGATAATTAAATATTTTTCGATTTGATTAATCGAATATTTGTGTTTCTGATTATCGTTTTTGATAATCAGATATTTGTGAAATTTGATTATCGTTTGAGATAATTAAATATTTTTCGATTTGATAATCGAATCTTTGTGATTTCTGATTATCGTTTTTGATAATCAGATATTTTTGAAAATTCAATTATCGTTTTTGATGATTGAATATTTGCGATTTTGAGATTCGAGCTTCGTCTTTTTCTCTGGCAATCCAGGTGAGTAATTTGATTTACTCACATTCAATTCGTGCAGTACGTGATTTCTGCTCTGATTCCTTTTCTTTCAATTGCTAGAACTCGATTGATTCTTGCTTCTAATAGTCGTATGATTTTGATTCCTTGATCCCCTCGATGTTGATTCTTTTAATTTTAAGCAATCGAACCTTTCGATTTTTATCTGATACTTCCATAATTCCTATACTTTCCTGCTGACATTTGCTTTGCTTATGCATTCGACATTGCCATGCTCTTATGGTTGTTACTTATTTCCCACTTATCTCTTAGGATTGCGAGGACGCAATTTCTTTAAGGAGGGGAGTCTGTAACAACCCGGTATTGCGTACCAATTATTTATCATCTTTGGACGGTCATCTTTCCTATTCGATTGCTGTTTGGAAAATTGTTAAGTGTTTAATCAGTTGATAATTGTTATTGGAATTCGAATCGGGTTTGAAATGTGAAAATTGTTTGATTTCAATTGAGATTTATTCGGGTTAAAATTCTTTAATAAAAATTGTTGAAATGGTTCGCGGGCTTTAATTGGACCTTGGCCCACGTTCTTTTGGTTGTGGTAATTATCTAGGGTCGAAAACCGTTCCTCCTTGATCACTTTTTCCCATTCGTTTAAACCCTAAGCCTAAATCGCAAACGAAAAGAATGGCGGCCACAATCCTTTTCGTTCGTTCTCGCGTGTCCCCCTGAATCAAGTTAGGGCATCGGAATCGAAGACAACGGCCTCAAGGGGTTCGAACTTCGCTCGTCTTCCCTCGATTGTCACAGCTTCAACTCGTTTCTGGACTTCGTGATTGCATCACTCGAGACTGCTCCAATTGGTCGAGATCAAAGTGAGTAATATCTCACATCTAATTCATTTCAGTTTGATGCTTCTGCAATTTGATTTTTGGGTGTTGATCTAGTTCGTTTAACACTTGCTGTTGAGGCCATTATGTTCTTACTGCCTCTAGTGGTATTTCTGCTCTTGCTCGTTTTACTGCTGCTTTATGATATTGAGTTGTTTCGAATTACCTTTGGAACATGCCTACTCTGGTACTTTGTTTATTACGGTTTCATGAGAATTCTAGCATGTCTGCACCCATATACTCGTTCATTATTGCACTGGTAGTTGAGTTTTGAGCATGTGAGCATTTAGCATTGATATGGTTCATGAGTCTGGATTCATCATGTAGTTGTTCGACCTAGCATTTGATTTGTAGTATTGGTCTGGGTTCTCAGCCACTGTCTGCATTCCTTTAGTAGTTTCGTTCAAGTTATTTTGGGCATTGTTGTTGTTGAGCTTCTTGTTTTGGTCATTGTTGTAGTCTGCAGTTGCAAGTTGTTCATCTCTGTCATGTATCAGTTGCAGTTGTTCTTGTTTGTAACTGCAGTTTCATTGAAATTTTGATACTTGTTCGATTACTGTATTGATCTTGGATTTGTTTGAACATGATGCATTTGGAGTTGAGCATACTTGAGTCTAGTTGTCACGAGCTCACTCTTGCCTACACTTCAGTTCACTGTCTAGAACTTCTGGCCAGATTCAGTTTGCAAATAGTTTTGTATATTTTTACAACTTGAACCTCTGCTTGAATTGGTCTCGGCCTTGATTTGAAACTGTTTAGTCGACTTCAATTACTTTGATTATGTGATATCTTTTGATGGCTTCAATTACTTATTTAAATATCTTTGAAAAGTCCAGATTAAATTAAATATAAATTTCCAATTTACCAAAGCTTCTATTTACAATATATATATATAAATAAATATATATATATATCCAAATAGAAATATCTTATTAACTTTTAAAGGATAAAATCATCAATTAATACTAATTTAATCAGATTATTAAATTAAATTCAAATCTTATTATCAAAGATTATCCATATCAATTTAATTATTAACAGATTATTAAATTGATATTGTCAAAATTTCCGGGATATTACATGCATGCTTACTTTCTTTCCTAAATAAGAAGGTATATTTATTGTTTAAATTTTTTCTTATAAACGTTCAAAAGGATTTGAGAAAAATTTGCATTCTTTTGTACAGATCTTGTTATGTGAAAGTAAATAAGTTATGAAGCTATAAAGGTTTACTTATACAAGATTTATATATATATAAGAGTGTTATATAAATGAATTTTATACTATGCGTTAACTAAATACATTGTTATTTATATGATCCAGTTTTTGAATATATGTTTGAAACGTTTTGAATTTTATATATACAAATATTTTATTTTATACATATATTTTGTTATATATAAAGGTTTAATAAAAAAAAAAGAGAAAAAAAAAGGAGTAAGTTAACAATGTATTATAAAGAATATTGTTTATCTGCACATATATGTGCATAAGTTTGTTTGATTTCCTGCTGGATATTTTGAAAAGGAAAGTAATAAACTATAATAATTATATATATATATATATATATATATTTCATTTTTAAAATGCGTGTTTTGATTTAACGTTCATTTTGAAAGAAAGTAATAAATTAATCATATAATCTTCGTTTCAATTTTATCAAGCTAATTTGATCCGTTCTCATCAATTTCTATCTATCAGCTTTTCCATCGAAATCGTACCATCTAACTTTTCTTTGGAAGTCATGCTTGCATTTCATAACTCAACTTCATTGTCTATCTCTCTAACCTCGAAAGGTGAGCAATCACTCACGATTAACGTTCTTTTATTTATTAAATTTGATTTCAATTGAAACGACAATTGAAATATGATGCTGTAGTTATTTAAATTATTATATATATATGCTATTATCTGTAACTGTTCACTTGTGGGATATGACACCATATCCTGTTGTTTATATTCTATTGTTATTGATGATATATGACTGTTGTTGTATTTTATATTATCTGTTATCACTCTGCAAGTTCCCTGTTAGTATAGAATTCACTATGGGTTGAAATGATACATACCCGAACGGACTTTAGAATAGGAGAAAATCGTTATGGGTTGAAATGATAAACCCAAGTGATTTTCATTTGAATTGAAATTGGGATTACGGGTTGAAATGATATCTACCTGTATATATTTAAATTACGGATTGAAATGATAAATATCCGTATCACTTAACCACATGATAGATAGATATACAAACACCGTTGGTCCACGTATATAAATATTTTGAAAATAATTTCTATGGTTTTGGAGAGAAATATATGGTTTTAATAAATGTTGGTTCTTAATTTATTTTTAAATGGTAATGATATATATGGATTTAATAATAATATTTTATTTAATTAAGATTGATTTAATACATATAATATGGTTAAGTATTTAAAATTTATGTTTCAAAATAGATTTCAGTAATAATTTGAATAAGTTAAGGTTGGGAAGATAATTTGAACTTAGTTGAAATTGTATTCATTAAAGAATTTTATTTAATTAAACTGATTTGTAACTTATTGAAATTGAGATTTAAGATATGATTTATAACTTGGGTCTGATTTATGTAATTTAATAAATATTTCTTGTTTAAATAAATTTAAGGAAATATTTAGTAAAAATGTAATTTAAGGCTAGTTAAATGATATTGAATTTATTAGGTGAATATTCCTTGATTAAATAATAAATGAAGTTCGTTCAAGAGCTATATGAAACTGTTAAATTTAACTTTGAAATGGTTGAGTATTAAAGCTTTGAAATATATTGGAATTTAAATGGTTTATTTTATGATTCAAATCTGTATTTGAAATCAATATAAATTGGAATTTGTTATTTAGAAACTGAATTGAATTAAAATGGGAAAATTTAGATTGAATTAAATTGGAATTTGAAATTTGAGTTGATTTGAATCGATTTGTGAGACTTGAGGAAATTATTAAATACCTTACTTTATAAATTATTTAGGAAAATATATATTTTGAAATGAAATTATTTTTGGGTTTGAAGTATAAATAAAATTGAAATGACCACGGTGTTATAGTGTATATTTCTACATTGTAGATAGTTCCATGGATCCTTAGAGGATGGTTATCCCAAACATCCTTTAAGTTACTTGTATTTCATTTGATATTTCACTTGAGTTATATTTATTGATATAAGAATGTTAATCCTGACTCGAGTGTTTTGTATTTTGCTTTACGCTCGGGTCAGACCGAGTGATACAGCATTTGAGACTCACCCTTGGCGTTTGGAGCTTCCTTTGGAGATCCAACTTCGCCCCAGCTTTCAGCTCTTCTAGTTGATTTGTTCAGAGAAGTCATCTATTCGTATTGAAGACTTCATTGTATCTGAGATATTCTGTTGTATTTTATTTTAACTCTGATGTTTATATAGTAGCTTCATGAACTACTATTTTATCTATTCCGCTGCGTATTATTGTATTACTCTGTGTCTGTGATTCTGTGATTGATTTATTTACTACATATGCTGAGTTTTGCCAAAATTAAATTAACAATCTGATATTTTGAATTATTCAAGTCAGACATGTGTGGATTTATTGTCGATTTGAATGGTCCAAAATAGTGGGTCGTTACAGTTGGTATCAGAGCTTTGGCTCTAGGCAAAACCTAGCATATATAGTAAATTTATTTACAGAATCACTTTCGTTCGAGTTTGAATTTCTTCCTTTTGACTCGATTTCCTTTAAACTTTGGAACGTTCCTTGCGGTTCCAAAATTCATTCTTGTCTCTCCCTATTTGTATTCTTTTGATTCTGGAGTATCCCATAACTCCACTTCGAATGATCTCTATAAGAATAGACGATCCCGCCAATCTTTGAATAAATTTGTAAACGGGTGGAACTCCTTTACAATTGGCATTGATTCACCGGAGATTTATATATCCCTCGGTTTAGCTGCTGCTATCTCTTGTTATGCCGAATTCTATCTATGGCAATCGAATGTCGATTTGCCTCAAAATTCTGCACCAGTCTTATTATGAAGTCACGGTTGACCCTAGGTTCATCCGCGATTTATAAAAATATATCTATCTTGTATTTTGTAAGTTAATTATCTCATCTTCGTTCAAGCCTATATTCGAATCAGAATTTTATTTGATTAGAGATCTTTTAAATTGAATCTCTATCTTTGTTTTGAAATCCGTCCGTGAATCATCCTTTGAATATCGGGTTTGTTTGTATTTTTGAAATTGTTTTCTAAACCGAAATTATTATTTGATAAGTATGATTATATTTTATATATAAAAGTGAAATGTTTCGATAAAGATTATATACCCTTTTTAAAATGAGAATTTGAGGTTTCGAAATGATTTGTAATTTTGAAAAATTATATAAGAAATTTGATTTATCTAAAAATGATTTATAACTGAAGGATTTTAAATTTGGAATTCGAGAATTGAACCCCGGTGTTTTGAAATTGGTTTTAAGATTTTGAAATATATAATAATAATATGATTTAAAAGTATTTTTCCGAATAAGTAATGTTTCAAATGATTTTATTGAGTTTCGAATGATGTCGAAGAAATTTCAAAAGAAGTTTGAGAAAATAGAAGTCCAGAACTCACTGATGTCGCTGGAAAATAATTTCGGTGATGAGTACACGCATCATCGACATTGATTTTCGAGTTTCAGAGTGGGGGAGAGGCCACTTGAGTAGCTTCGCTACGCGAGTGATTTTGTGAAACCATTTTGATATCAAATTCCGAAGTAAGATTTGATATTCGAAAGATATATGTATATATATATTTGAAATGATTTGAAGTAAGCCGGTGTTCAGTCCTTGAGTTTCGGATTTGAAACCTATCTTTTGAAATTGATTTACTAATTTGTTGTTGATTTCCAACTCTTGAATTTGAAAATGATTTCTTCAACTATTTTGAAGGTTCGAGCACTTCCAAATCAAGGTTAACATTTCAAAGCTAAGAAATTTTGAAAAGTATAAAGTATATTAGTTTGGTATGTATGTTAAAGTATGTAGTAATATGATTTAAATAAGTTGAAACTGTTTTGTTAAGTAAATGAATAAGGCTATTTTGATTTTTTCTAATATGAAATTCAGATTTGAAATGTTTTGAAAAGAATTTGGTCTTCAAAATATTTTGAATAAAATGTAGCTTAAATGTTTTAACTTAGTAACATCCTTATGAAACTATATATTTAACAAGTTGGAATAACTACATAAGTCGTACATATGCTGTTTTATTCGCATAAATAATTTGATCCAAGTTTGAGTACACAAGTTCGAGGTGAATTACACCATTTCGTGTTAGGATTTTTCATTTGATTCTCGATGGCGAATATTCGATATGGATTTTGGGCTTGATTCTAGGATTCTCTATCATAGTATATGGCTATGCAAGGAGACTGATGACCTCTAGTCGAGAAACCATATCGAAGTCCGCATTAGGGAAGTCGAATGGACAATACTAGTTCGAAAGCGAACTTGTGTGATCGAGCGAGCGATCAAATGTGATTTTGCGAAATGATGACGTATGTACATCTTATATTCTAATATTAGTGATATATTTTGACGCTGAAATTGAAAGCTGTCGGGTTAGAATATCTTTGCTTACTAAAAGAAAACTTTAAATTTAAATTACAAAGATATATAACCCATAAAAGCAAAGATATTCAATCCCATATGGCTCTTCATATAGCGAAATTTATTTTGTAAAATTTGATCCTTATATAAGATGGACCTTATGTAAGCATAAGATGATTTTGAAAACATTTGATTTTGGAAATGAATTAGTTGACTTAAATTATATTGATTTAGAAATTTGGATTTATTTTCTAAATATATTATTTTAGAAACTTTGAAAGTAAAGATAATTAAATTGAGAAGAAATAATTTGGTGAAATTGTATATGATTTTGAAATTGAACTGATATTGAAACAAATTGAAATTTGAGAACCTTATGTTACTAAACACTTGATTTGGGAGTTGTCGAACTTATATAAAATTGATTTGTATGAGTATGAAATTGATTTGAAACTATGGATTTGAAAAGGGCACTCAATTTGAAAAGTGAAATCTTATATAATTAAAGTCTATATAAGTGTGATTTGATATACTTTTGATTTTGGAAAAGTATTTGATTTGAAAATTAAATCTTATATATAATGGATTTTATATAAGTACGATATTTGAAAGTGATTTGAAAAGGTACTATATGATACATATTTTCGAAGTAAAGATATGGAAAGTGCCTTCTGCTTGATATCCGATTTGTGGCCACATCTTGGATTCATTCTATCGATATTATTCTCTCTCATTTTTGGTTTTCCGGATATGATACTCGAGTGTCCTTCGAATTCCATGGCATTACCCATGGTCTTATGAGACGACCGCCCATGACCCCTGCACCGAATCTAGAGATAGAGCGCTGTAAAGTGTGTCAGGCGACCATGGACGATTGCCAAGGTAAGATTTTAAACAAAAGAATCTATCGTATTACTCACAGCGCATGGACAAAATACAATAGAACATATGTATAGTGAAGCTTTACAGAACAAAATGACATCATATAAAACTCCATAATAGTTGAATACAAGCATCCACATAGTCAATACATCCAGCCTCACTACATAACTCTCAGAGAATACAAAACAGCGGAATATCCAGTACATATAATAAGAAGATAATATGCAACCCTCCAGCTCGTCTTCGATATCAATATCGTGAGAAGAGAACAGCACCTGTCACCTGCTACCTAGTCTGCCCGTCCCAAAAATGGACGAACAGCCCAAGGCAATAAGAATTAAAACATAAAGCCTTGAGTCAGACAACAGTCTTAGTGAGCAGTAAATTAACTAACAACATACCAAAAGAGCATAAAGGAAAAGGAATAGGAATACAACCCTCCCACTCCAACCTCATTCTACAGTGATAGCCCCCAGACACACACTAAGCAGAAGCAAACATAGCAGAGCATACAATTTAAAGTAAAGCAATTGTCACTCGAGTCAAGAGCGATGTTTTCCAAGTACAAATCCCAAGGTCTAAAACCAAGGTCAGATAAGCACCCAGGAAATACCGCTCTTGAGACCGAATGACGATACAACCAAACATCCATGACTCGGCTATCACTGTTATCATTGTTGCGATATCACCGTTAATTGAATGACCGGCACATTCTTTCAGCCGTCCGTCAAGGGCTAATGGTAACCCCGGTTCTAGACATAACTCCCGCACGTCATCGTGACCCGTGCCTAGGATTATCGAATCTACCCAGAGTACTTGACCATCAACTTAGTCTTTTGGGCGTCCCCATGTACTCTTGCTTAGAGCATGCTAGAACCTTCAACAACGATGAGATCTCAACCTCCTAGTCATCCTCCTCGACGACTATTTCCATACTAGCTCAAGCGCCTCTCGAGCATCCATTATCCTCAACTCGAATCATATCACCGAGTTATCAACATGCTTGGAATGACCCCGTCTGGATTAGACCAAGTCTTCATCACATGATTGCCTCGCTTCATAACATCCTCGCGAAGCCTCATCTCAACATCACATCATCAAATCTATGCATAAGAGCTTCATCATCCCGCTACATATGCCACGAGCAGCTTTCCCAATCCAAGAGCCTTTCCCTTAGCTTTTGAATCACCTTTGGTCTAAATCTAATCATCAATCATCTAGTTCATAAAAATCAATCAAATCAAACATCAATCCAAGCAATCAAGCATTCAAAAATGATCTAAGTAGACAATTATAACAATAATGGCATTTTCGTAATTAAAGAGTTGAAAGTCCAATAAGCATGAAAACATGGATTATATCTCTACAAACTTGATGAATGAACTTGCATAGGTTAACATATGATAAAATGGATGCAACATCATCATGAACAATGGATCTACATGGATCTACACATAGGATGAAGAAAATGCATGGAAATCACTAATTTAACACCAAATCGAGCCAACAATCCGATCTACTCATTTGGATCCGTGTGAGAGATAATCACCACTCACCAAATCACCTAAACAAACCCAAATCAACACGCTTCAGATCTGGACAGTGAAGGATGAAGCTCGATCTAGCACGAATCCGCTTAAAACGAAGAAATCTCTCTTGAAAAGATGAAGATCTTCAATCTAAGCTCTTGAATCTTCAATCTTGATCTTCGATTTGGATGGATGGAAGCACTAGATTAGAGTGGAGAAAAGAAGTGAAGAAGTGTAGAAGTCGAGCTCTCAAAATGGCAGCACTTCGTCGCTTCAAAATCCGGATCCCAAAAAGTGAGAACAACCCCTCCTATTTATAGCTGAAACTGCCCTTAAGTCGTATCTCGGCTATCTCCTTAAGTCGGTGCCGACTTAACACTTAAGCCTCTGCCGACCTAACAACCTCCGACTCAACACATGCGCATATACGAACCCTGTCTACGACTTAATGCGCACGCGCCTTAACCAGTTAGACGACTTACGACTTACTGCTATGCCGAGTTAACCAACCTATACGACCTAACGACTTAACTGCCTCGCCGACCTACGACTTAACCATATGACCGACCTAACGAAGCAGACTCAATATACTGCCGCAAAACCCAAGTCCTAACGACCTACAACAAAGCGCAACCGCGACTTAATACATAGGCGCGACTTAACTTAGGTCGTTGCCGACTTAAGTGCCTTGCCGACTTATGACATACGAAGGAATACAACTACGACTTAACTCGTAACTGGGTTACGACTTAACACAGGAGACGTCCTGCCGACTCACAACTCAACACACGTTGCCGACTCAACTACCTACCGACTCAATTACCCTGCCGACCTAACACTTAACACCCAAACACTTAGGTCGCTCACAACATGTCCTTAGGTCGTTGCCGACCTAACTCTACTCCAGAATACTTAGGCTGCCTACTATTCTTCCTTAGGTCGCCCTAACCTCTTAAGTCGTTCAACCCCACTTCCTTAACTCGGCAACGACTTAATAAATAACTTGTCAGACATGCTAACTACTAAGTCGTCCAGGTCTTAAGTCGACCACTATCTTAACTCGTCAGCCGACTTAACACTTAACTCACCACTATCCTTAAGTCGGTTAATACTATAAGTCGGTCAACTTCTTAGATAGGCTACTCCCTTAAGTCGGTCACTCGACCTAAGCCACCCTATGACTTAACTTCCTTAACCCGGTTAATCCCTTAGGTCGTCCTAAACTATCAACCGACTTAAACCACTCCCCTATCTTCCTTAGGTCGTCGCCGACCTACCACTTAGTCCTTAACTCGTCCAGAACCCATAAGTCGGCTACGACTTAGGACTTAACCAAAATTCTTCCCAAAATCTGAAACAACCAAAAATGTTGAAAATTCCAGATTTGAACGAACTTTTCGATCCGTAAAAATACGGGTCGTTACATTCTCTCCCCCTTAGGAATTTCGCCCCCGAAATTCCAAACAAACAAAGCAATCAAAAACTATTCTGCACGCCTACCATCCATAGCAATCAACAAATCATGCATCCAATTCTAGCTTAGCATGCAGAATTCTAAAACTAGAACAAGTTACAATTTCGTTAGATGACACGACACCTTAGGGCCATACCTTGAAGAGTTCAGGATGAGCTGCCTTCATCCTCTCTTCCACCTCCCACGTACAGTCGTTATCATCGTCACTCCATTGTATCTTGAGCAACTTAACTATCTTCCTCCTGAGCTGTTTCGTGTCGGTTTCTACAACACGAAGCGGCTTACGAGGTCTTCTATCGACTGGATCAACTTCGAAATCTTCACAGCTATCAGCAGAAACCACTGTATTCGAGTCGTGCACATACTTCCGTAGATATGATACATGAAAAACGTTGTGCACACTCGACATCTTCTCAGGAAACTCCAATCTGTAAGCGAGCTTTCCAATTCGCTCGATAATCGGGAATGGTCCAACAAATCTCGGAGTCAATTTTCCTTTCTTCCCGAATCGGATAACATTCTTCAGTGGAGAAATCTTCACAAAAACCATTTCACCTACGTCGAACTCCAAATCCTTACGACGTTTATCAGCATAACTCTTCTGACGATCTTGGGCTGCCTTCATTCGTTGCCGAATGATCTCTATACAATCTGAAGTCTGACGAATCATCTCTGGCCCAAGCATCAACTTTTCCCCAGTTTCCAACCAACATGTCGGAGAGTTACACGGTCTTCCATACAATGCCTCATATGGTGCCATACCAATACTTGACTGGTAACTGTTGTTGTACGCAAACTCCACCAAATGAAGGTGATCTTCCCATGATCCTCCGAAGTCCAAAACACAAGCTCTGAGAAGATCTTCCAAAACTCGGTTGACTCTCTCGGTCTGACCATCTGTTTGAGGGTGATAAGCTGTACTCAAACACAACTCGGTTCCCAAAACTTCCTGGAAGCTCTTCCAAAATCCACTAGTGAACAATGGGTCTCGATCGCTCACTATACCCTTCGGAATACCATGGAATCGAACTATCCACTTAACATACAACTCAGCCAACTTTGATGCAGTCCTAGTCGATCGAACAGGAATGAATCGTGCACTCTTAGTTAAACGATCAACGATAACCCAAATCCCTTCATTTCCCGTTCTGGTTCTAGGCAATCCATCAATAAAATCCATCGACACTTGTTCCCACTTCCATGTAGGAACTTCTAAGGGCTGAAGCAATCCACTTGGCTTCTTCTGTTCAGCCTTTACCAACTGACAGTTCATACACTTGGAAATGAAATCTCCAACATCCTTCTTCATGCCTTCCCAGTAGTAGGTTCTCTTCATATCCCGATACATCTTGTTTCCACCTGGATGAATTGTCAACTTCGAGTGATGACTTTCCTTCAGAACTTCACTCCTCAATTCATCTATATCGGGAACAACTAGTCGTCCTTGCTTCCGAAGCCAACCCTCTCGATCGACCTCGAATCCTTTATCCTTTTCTGGATCCAACCCAGATTCCAATTCCCGGATAATCTTGACAAGCTTATCATCTCGCTTTTGGCCCTCGCCAATCCTTTCCACAAGAGAAGGTCTTATCGATAAGTTTGCCAACATTTCAGGTTCTAGTTCGCATCTAGGCCTGGAGTCAAATCCAGCTAAATACTCGAGACTCTTCCATTCAGAAAACATGGCTCCCAATCCTGCATGTCTTCGACTTAACGCATCTGCCACTGCGTTACCTTTTCCCGGAGTATAAGCTATACCAAAATCATATGATGCCAAAAACTCTAGCCAACGTTGCTGCCGAAGATTCAAATCCTTTTGGGAGAAAAGATACTTCAACGACTTATGATCCGTAAACAACCCGAATCGGACTCCCAACAGATAATGCCTCCACATCTTCAGAGCAAATACAATCGCCGCTAATTCCAAATCATGAGTTGGGTAATTCCTTTCATGCGGCTTCAGTTGTCGACTGGCATACGCAACAACTTTATCCTTCTGCATCAGCACTGCTCCAAGTCCAGTACCACATGCGTCGGTGTAAACCACCATCTCATCATTCCCACTAGGAATAGTTAAAACAGGAGCACTCGTCAGTCGCTCTTTCAGGATTCCGAAAGCCTGCTCACACTTAGCATCCCAACTAAACACTTGGTTCTTCTTCGTTAATCCTGTTAACGGTGCAGCTACCTTGGAGAAGTCTTTGATAAACCGTCGATAATATCCTGCTAATCCAAGAAAACTTCTCACATCTGATGCATTCTTAGGTCTAACCCAATCCTGGATTGCTGCCACCTTAGCGGGATCAACCGCTATTCCATTTCCAGAAATCACATGGCCTAAGAACCTCACTTCACTCTTCCAGAAGTGACACTTCGAAAACTTAGCCTTCAGCTGATGTTTCCGTAAGATCTCCAAAACAATACGCAAGTGCGTCTTGTGCTCTTCTTCCGTTCTGGAATAAATCAGAATATCATCCACGAACACAAGTACGAACTTGTTCAACTGATCTCTGAACACTCTATTCATAAGATCCACAAAATATGCTGGCGCGTTAGTCAATCCAAACAGCATTACCAGCCACTCAAAGAAACCGGATGGTGTCCTAAAAGCAGTCTTCGGCACACTATCCTTAGCTACTCTCAACTGGTGAAATCCCGTTGCCAAATCCATCTGAGAAAACACCTTAGCTTCGTGAAGCTGATCAAACAAGTCATCTATTCTCGGCAATGGATACTTGTTTTTCTTAGTCACCTTATTCAGCTCACGATAATCCACACACAATCTCAACGACCCATCTGCCTTGGTTGCAAACACAACTGGTGCACCCCACTCGGACACACTACGCCGAATGAATCCTTTCTGCAAAAGATCATCAACTTGCACCCTCAACTCCTGCTGTTCCCTAGGCGCCATCCGCCTAAGAGGCATCACAACAGGTCTGGCTCCTTCAACTAGATCTATACGAAACTCGATCTCTCTATGCGGCGGCAACCCTTTGACTTCGTCAAAGACATCCTCGAATCCATTTGCGATTGGCACTAAAGACAGTCCATCCCGTGGAACAACTAGCGAATACATGAAGCTCATGAAGACGCCTTCCTCATGCTTACATCGTATCACAATCTTTCGCCCTTCCACATTCCCGACTGTCACCTCCAACCTCTCACAATCAACCTTAGCCGCATACTTCCTAAGCCAGTCCATACCCAAAATAATTTCGAACCCCGCAAAGTTCAGAACAAAACAATCACAAACAAAAGAGCAACCATGACTCGATACAACTAGACCACGGCATAACATACACAAACAAGACGAACCCCCAACTGGATTAGTCACAACCAATGGCCTATCAACAATATCCGGTTCCAAACCTAACCGGCCTACTAGTTCATTACAAACAAACGAGTGCGACGCTCCAGTATCAAACAGAACTCTAACTGGAACACCACATAGGAAAAGAGTACCTTGAACCACCACACTCTTTCCCTTCTCTTCTGCAGTAGGAGCTTTTGAAGATGACGGAACAGCTCCCAAAGTATAAGCCTGCACAATCTGCTTGTCCCTACTCGGTTCTGGAAAATTCTTCCTGAAATGCCCTGGCTTGTCACAGTTGTGGCACTTCGCCGGTGCCTTCGGATTCTTACAATCCTTGGAGAGATGGCCTTTCTGCTGACAGTTGTAGCAAGTCACTTCGCCTTTCGGCCTCTTCTGACCATCTTTACCCTTCTGCTGCTGCTACTTCCTCTTCTTGTTTCTACCCTGCTGGGGTTTAGACTCTTCCCTGGTTACAGCAACAACAGATCCTTCCTTAGGAAACAGATTCTCGTGTCTGAGAGCTTCCTCCACAAGCTTCCTAAATGAATCGTCCAAGTGATCCATCAATCTTGGAGCCTGTACTTGATCCCCAACATCTACTGATGGCCCCGGGGCTGACATCCTTCTCCTGATCGAAGTCATCATGGTTTCGAACATAGCAACATAATCAGCAGCCCCTTCAGTAGCACGGCCTTCCCTAGCAGCTGGTTTCCCTTTTTGACTCATTCTCAATATCTATAAAAAGGAATGATTAGAACATCTAGAGAAACAACTGCATGAAGGACTCAAACTCTACTAAGCTACTATATTATATATAGTAATCATCCATCAAAATACAATTACGTCTCTCATACGTAGTTACGACGGCGAGCGTTGGGTAAAATCGATTAACCAATGCTCTGATACCAAATGAGACGACCGCCCATGACCCCTGCACCGAATCTAGAGATAGAGCGCTGTAAAGTGTGCCAGGCGACCATGGACGATTGCCAAGGTAAGATTTTAAACAAAAGAATCTATCGTATTACTCACAGCGCATGGACAAAATACAATAGAACATATGTATAGTGAAGCTTTACAGAACAAAATGACATCATATAAAACTCCATAATAGTTGAATACAAGCATCCACATAGTCAATACATCCAGCCTCACTACATAACTCTCAGAGAATACAAAACAGCGGAATATCCAGTACATATAATAAGAAGATAATATGCAACCCTCCAGCTCGTCTTCGATATCAATATCGTGAGAAGAGAACAGCACCTGTCACCTGCTACCTAGTCTGCCCGTCCCAAAAATGGACGAACAGCCCAAGGCAATAAGAATTAAAACATAAAGCCTTGAGTCAGACAACAGTCTTAGTGAGCAGTAAATTAACTAACAACATACCAAAAGAGCATAAAGGAAAAGGAATAGGAATACAACCCTCCCACTCCAACCTCATTCTACAGTGATAGCCCCCAGACACACACTAAGCAGAAGCAAACATAGCAGAGCATACAATTTAAAGTAAAGCAATTGTCACTCGAGTCAAGAGCGATGTTTTCCAAGTACAAATCCCAAGGTCTAAAACCAAGGTCAGATAAGCACCCAGGAAATACCGCTCTTGAGACCGAATGACGATACAACAAAACATCCATGACTCGGCTATCACTGTTATCATTGTTGCGATATCACCGTTAATTGAATGACCGGCACATTCTTTCAGCCGTCCGTCAAGGGCTAATGGTAACCCCGGTTCTAGACATAACTCCCGCACGTCATCGTGACCCGTGCCTAGGATTATCGAATCTACCCAGAGTACTTGACCATCAACTTAGTCTTTTGGGCGTCCCCATGTACTCTTGCTTAGAGCATGCTAGAACCTTCAACAACGATGAGATCTCAACCTCCTAGTCATCCTCCTCGACGACTATTTCCATACTAGCTCAAGCGCCTCTCGAGCATCCATTATCCTCAACTCGAATCATATCACCGAGTTATCAACATGCTTGGAATGACCCCGTCTGGATTAGACCAAGTCTTCATCACATGATTGCCTCGCTTCATAACATCCTCGCGAAGCCTCATCTCAACATCACATCATCAAATCTATGCATAAGAGCTTCATCATCCCGCTACATATGCCACGAGCAGCTTTCCCAATCCAAGAGCCCTTCCCTTAGCTTTTGAATCACCTTTGGTCTAAATCTAATCATCAATCATCTAGTTCATAAAAATCAATCAAATCAAACATCAATCCAAGCAATCAAGCATTCAAAAATGATCTAAGTAGACAATTATAACAATAATGGCATTTTCGTAATTAAAGAGTTGAAAGTCCAATAAGCATGAAAACATGGATTATATCTCTACAAACTTGATGAATGAACTTGCATAGGTTAACATATGATAAAATGGATGCAACATCATCATGAACAATGGATCTACATGGATCTACACATAGGATGAAGAAAATGCATGGAAATCACTAATTTAACACCAAATCGAGCCAACAATCCGATCTACTCCTTTGGATCCGTGTGAGAGATAATCACCACTCACCAAATCACCTAAACAAACCCAAATCAACACGCTTCAGATCTGGACAGCGAAGGATGAAGCTCGATCTAGCACGAATCCGCTTCAAACGAAGAAATCTCTCTTGAAAAGATGAAGATCTTCAATCTAAGCTCTTGAATCTTCAATCTTGATCTTCGATTTGGATGGATGGAAGCACTAGATTAGAGTGGAGAAAAGAAGTGAAGAAGTGTAGAAGTCGAGCTCTCAAAATGGCAGCACTTCGTCGCTTCAAAATCCGGATCCCAAAAAGTGAGAACAACCCCTCCTATTTATAGCTGAAACTGCCCTTAAGTCGTATCTCGGCTATCTCCTTAAGTCGGTGCCGACTTAACACTTAAGCCTCTGCCGACCTAACAACCTCCGACTCAACACATGCGCATATACGAACCCTGTCTACGACTTAATGCGCACGCGCCTTAACCAGTTAGACGACTTACGACTTACTGCTATGCCGAGTTAACCAACCTATACGACCTAACGACTTAACTGCCTCGCCGACCTACGACTTAACCATATGACCGACCTAACGAAGCAGACTCAATATACTGCCGCAAAACCCAAGTCCTAACGACCTACAACAAAGCGCAACCGCGACTTAATACATAGGCGCGACTTAACTTAGGTCGTTGCCGACTTAAGTGCCTTGCCGACTTATGACATACGAAGGAATACAACTACGACTTAACTCGTAACTGGGTTACGACTTAACACAGAAGACGTCCTGCCGACTCACAACTCAACACACGTTGCCGACTCAACTACCTACCGACTCAATTACCCTGCCGACCTAACACTTAACACCCAAACACTTAGGTCGCTCACAACATGTCCTTAGGTCGTTGCCGACCTAACTCTACTCCAGAATACTTAGGCTGCCTACTATTCTTCCTTAGGTCGCCCTAACCTCTTAAGTCGGTCAACCCCACTTCCTTAACTCGGCAACGACTTAACAAATAACTTGTCAGACATGCTAACTACTAAGTCGTCCAGGTCTTAAGTCGACCACTATCTTAACTCGTCAGCCGACTTAACACTTAACTCACCACTATCCTTAAGTCGGTTAATACTATAAGTCGGTCAACTTCTTAGATAGGCTACTCCCTTAAGTCGGTCACTCGACCTAAGCCACCCTATGACTTAACTTCCTTAACCCGGTTAATCCCTTAGGTCGTCCTAAACTATCAACCGACTTAAACCACTCCCCTATCTTCCTTAGGTCGTCGCCGACCTACCACTTAGTCCTTAACTCGTCCAGAACCCATAAGTTGGCTACGACTTAGGACTTAACCAAAATTCTTCCCAAAATCTGAAACAACCAAAAATGTTGAAAATTCCAGATTTGAACGAACTTTTCGATCCGTAAAAATACGGGTCGTTACATCTTACGAGCGTGACTGCATAGCGCAACTGCCTGGCTGAGTCTTGCCTAGGGGTACGGATTGTTTCCTGGGGGATCCAGGCGTAACCATTTTGTATCCTGCAATCTGTGTAGGTCGCGAATAGTAGCGCAACTGCTTGGCTGAGTCTTGCCTGGGGGTACGGATTGTTTCCTGGGGGATCCAGGCGTAACCATTGTGTATCCTGCATTCTACTAGTCATCATGGTGTAACTCGTAGGGCTGAGAAAGCTTACGGATATGGATTGTTTCCTGGGGGAACCAGGCGTAACCATTGTGTATCTACGAACCATGGTTAGACAAAGGTTTTGTTTGTTTTTGTTTGGATTGTACTTTCCATATCTGTTTTTAAAAGTTTTTCCAGTATTTTCACTGGGTGTTGAAACAAGTCTACTAAGTAGCTGGAGAATTCTAGTTTTGCGCCTGATCAACGCACTACCAGAGTCTACAGGAACAAGGATAAACTTGTTGAGACATCGAGTTATAAAAGTATTTTCGAAAGGAAATTTGTTTCGACGATAAAGGTATTTTATTATAAAAGTATTTCCAACAAAGAAATTTTGTATTAATATTTGAAATTGAAATTCTTTTGGTTCTAAATTAATTATTCATGCCCGATACTATTCTTTTGAATCTACCTTATCTGCCCTGCTTTATTTATTCACCTATATTCTCTTTTCCGAATCTGTCTTCTTTCCTTCTTTCCTTCTTTTGAATATATCCTTTAAAATATTGTTTATTTATATACTACATGGTATAATAGAAAATTTTAGTGTTTCAGAAGTTATTAATTAATTATAACATATTTAAAGAGAATGATTATTAATTCATTATAATGTTGGAAGTATCTTGAGATAAATAAAAAAGTTTTTTTTTTATTTATAAATTTTGGGTTTAAAATTTTCAATAGCTTCTTTGTAAATATAAATAATAATGTAAATAATTGTTTTCAAATAGTTTTCATATATTTACAAAGTTGTTATTTAAGCATATAAATGGTAATTGTAAGGAAGCAAGAAATTTTGCAAATGGGTCTTGAAAAAGTTTTAAAGTATATAAGATAATTGAATTGCAAATGAAGTTTTCAAATTTAAGTAAAATTTCTACAGTTTTAAATTAATTGTTTATCTTGTACTTCAATCTTCTTCTTTTTTCTTTCTGTTTGTTGCTATTCTCCTACCTTCTTCTTTTTCGGGGACGAAAAGTTTTGAGTGGGGGAGAGTGTAACAACCCATAAATTTTAAATGGTTTGAATAACGTATTTAATTGAATTCGCAAGAAATTTTAAATAATATTTTAAATAAAATTTTTATATTTGGATTACATCCAATTAAACATAGCAGATTTTAAAACTTCAATTTATTTTATGAAAGTTTATTTTTTTTTGTGAAATTCAATTAAATTTATCCTAACTTGCTAATGATATGTAATCTAAATTTTTATAAAAGGATCTGCAACATCGTAGTTGTAAATTATGAATGTTATTGTTTATAATCATACATGTATGTAACGACCCTGGAATTTAATTTATTTAAATTAATAATTAAATGCATTTTTGAATTAAATTGAGTAATTAAATAAATTTTTGATAAAAATTTGTAAATTAATTAGGAAAATTGAGAGCGAGTTTCCCCGGATCAAATATATTCTGTATAAATCCTTTTAATTTAAAAATATTAAAAATAAAGTAAAAAAAGAAAGAAAATACATGCAAGTGTGAAAACAACATTATAACAAACAAAATAAATCCAAGCATAAGTAAGTAAACAAAATTAGTTAAGATTCAAACAAACAAATATACAAACTGTACAAAGTGATAAAATAACAAACAACATTTATCTATCAACATACAAAGCAACATCTGCTCAGCCGAAATAAAACAAGGCAAAAGATAAAATAAAATATGTTCAAACACATACCAAAACAAAGCTCTCAGCCGAATAAATAAGTCTAGGCAAATAATCAAACAAGGTAATAAATACAAGTTAATAAACTAGTATCCCCAGCCGAAATGAAATTTACAAGTACAAGAAAATTGCAACTTCTCCATAAATGCAAGCCTTACCATATCACTTCAGCATGCTTGGTATTGTACTAGCAAAACAGTTTATCACCCTGTACATTTTCTTTCTGTATATCAAACATCTACATTTTGTTCATTCGAAACTGAGAAAAATAATGTAGCATCATCTCAAAACTCAACAATACCAATCAATTCAAATAAGGAGATAAAAAAAAAGAAGTTGAAGATTTAACTTCAAATTCATGAAGCAAAGCAAGTAGCAGATCAAACAAGCTAAAAACAAATCATTGCAGATTCAAAACTATTTGCAACAAACATAAAGCTCTGTTCTTCTCTGCCATGTTCAGGTGAGCAACTTCAAATTTTTCTAAAACCAGTTTTCTTTTTATTTTTAATTGCCTGTGAATCTGTGAGCAACTCCTACTTTTAAAAGCCTAACTTGTTTTGGTTCTTGATGATTGTGAGTAAACGAGAACCTTTAAGTTTAAAGTTGATCTGTATATATATGTATGTGTTGGTAATCTTATCTGGCATTTGAGATTGTTTTATCATTTTGTTTCATATGAATGCTCTGTAGTTTGAATATGCCAATTTCTCTTAGTTACAGAGTAAATAAATGATTAAGTTACAAAATATCCCTACAACAATCATTTATAGGCTTAAATACGGTGAGTTGTCTTAAGTATAAATAAAGTTTTTAAAACATGTTTTCAAAGTCTGGGTGGAAAATATCAACAGGGGAGTGATTTGCAGGTTATCAAGATTTTTACATTAAATTCAAATATTTTAATTTGTCAATTAAACAATATAGATTGAATCTACATACAAAAGTAGGATTTTTAAAATGAAAATGATGATTTTTAAGCAAGTGTGTGAGATGCAGTTCGAACGTGACGTCTAGAGACACTTTCACGAATTCCAGTCGTTTCAAACAAATTTAAAATCTAAATTTTGGTGAGAAGCAAGCTTGATAGTGTAGCAATACCAGAAAAATGATAGAATTATTTTCGAATGCATAGATTGTGAGTTCGAATCAAAAGTAGGGTTTAAGACCGTGAAACTGATGAGTTTTTTTTTCGAGTCGTTCTCATTCCTCGTTGCATCGAGCGTGGCTGGACTTGGAGAGGATGTGCGTGGGTCGTATATGAGTGTATGGACGAAGACGCGGCGATGCTGGTGGTCGAAATTGATGAGTCGAGGCGAATTTGGTCAAGGAGGAAGTTCAAGTGTTCGAACTGGAGGCTCAATTTGCCTATGGATTATTCTTCGTCGAATCGATTATGGGAATCGAAGATACAGACGAATCGTGAGTCGTCAAGTGGTGCGAGGGTTGCCGGAGCGACGGCGATAGTTGGTGCACGTGCACGTGCACGTTTGGGGTAGTCTGAGTTTGGCGTGGTTTTGAGTTTTGGAGAAGACGAGGAGGAACTCGGAGGCGACTCGGGGGATTCTCGAATTTGCTCGAAGCAAATTATCGTGCGTGCACGGGGATGTGGTTATCTCGTGAGGCTGTTTTCTTTTTGATGGGTTTCGAATTTTGATAAGGGAACTCGAAGCAGGTAGCTGTTTTTCGCGGGGAAGTGTCGTTTTGATTCGAGTGTGAAGAGGGAGGCTCGGGTAGGAGTTAGTTCAGGTTTTAAAACCTGTAACAGTTTTAAATTTTGGTTTTTAAATTTAAAATCAAAGAAAATTTAGTCTATAAATAAAAGTTAAATATGTGAATTCCAATTGATTTTGAAACTGAGTTGAAAAAAAAATATATATATATATAAAGTTTTGTAATTGTTTTAGTAACTTAAAAGTGTTTAATATTTAAGTATATTCAAAACAAAAAGAGTTGAAAAAAAATGAGATTTAAATTGCAAAGGAATAAGATTTTTCAAAAGTTTTGAAGTTTAAAAACAAGGAAGAAACAAGTTTTGAAGATATGGGAACTAATTAGTTTCTCTAATTTATATTTAACAAAGTTAAAACATATTCATAGTTAACGGATTTTAGATAATTGTTTGATTCCAAATTTAAAGTTAATTACTCTAATATAATTAAAGGAACATTTATCAAGGTGTTAAATTAAGGTAATTAATTAAGGATAATTTATTAAATGTGATTAATAAATAATTAAAGATTAATTTATTAAATGAAGGTAATTAAGGGATTAATTACTTATTGTAATAAATGTTGGATATTCTAATAAATTAAAGTTAATTAATAATCACTTGTTGTAATTAATTAAGAATGATTAATTTAATGATGATAAATTTATTAAGGTTAAATTATTAATTGAAGACAATCAATTAAATGGTGAAATTTATAATTAAGGATTAATTATTTAAATAATTAAAGATTGATGAATTATAATTAAAGGTTATTTAATTTATTGTTAAGGGTTAATTAATAAATGATTAAAGAGTAATTTATCAAGATGATTTGTAAATTTTTGAAGTTAATTAACCAGGATTAGAAATTTATTCATAAGAAATTAATCTGATTTGAATTAATCAGATATAAATTGACCTTACTTATGAATGTTTGAATTCTATTGAATATGAATTGTTTGATATCCCTGATATATGATGCTTTGTGATACATCCTGATTTATGTTGTGATCTGTAATTTACTTATCTGTGATATATATCTGTGATCTATATGATAGGCGTTATAGTTTATATCGCTTATCAACTATATTCTGTATTCTGATCTGTGATGATTGTATGATGTGCACTATTGTGAGTGAAACCCCTGGACTACACCATACACACACAAATATGGATTTCACGTGGAAATCGGTTAAGTCACAGATAATTGAAATTTGATGTTTTGAAATTGAAATTTTAAATTTCAATTGATTTTGAAATTAGAAATTTCGGTTTAAATGTGAAAAGCTTTTGAAATGGAATTTCAAAGATGAAACTTATTTTCGAATAACTTGATTAAGTTTTGAAGTTTAAATAATTTGATTTAAACTTAAATTCAAGATTTGAAATTGAACTCTATGATTTGAAAATAGGGATTAGAGATTTTATACCTGTTATATATGAGTTAAACCATTTTAAAAAAGTATTGATTTTGGAATGTGAATAAAATAAAAGGGTTTTAACTCATGTAAATATAATTGGATTTTTCTTAAACGAAAACTATTTGTTTTCAAATAATAACAGCTTTCATATAAGAAGTGAACTTCCAATTTGTGTTGAAAGGTTTCAAATTCAAAATGAAATTGAAATGTTTAAAAGGCTATGAATGAATTCTTTTTTGAAAGCTATGAATTAAATCTGTTTATTTTTAACAGATTTAAAATGATGTTTTGTTTAACCCATTAGAAATGAAATTGTTTTGAAAGCTATAAGTTAAATCTTTGATTTAAAGATTTAACGAGTTAATCAAATTGAAATGAGAATTGATTTGGAAAAATCTGTAAATGAATCTTTTTGTTTAAAAGATTTGAAATGGTAATTGGTTTAAACCATTTGAAAGAATGTTTGGAATTGTTAAGTTGTGACTTAATTGAAATCCCAATATCCGTATGTTTTTAAATATTACGCTCACTATTCGGGTTAGCCGGGAAAGGACCTTTGGGTCGTATAACCCATTCCGAATAGTGATACGTCGTATATGGATGGCATTTGAAGACCGGTGATGAAGACCGGATATTTTTCGAAAATGAAAGGACAACCTGTCGAATGTCTCTGCACTGAGTTGCTCCGGTATAGAGATTTATATCACTCCTTTTGTGACGGGAAGTCCGGACGTGATTGGAAATTATCCGGATTTGCAAGGGCTTCGTGAGAAGTGCCTTCGGTTCTGTTCGATCCCGGAACAGACTTGTATGGATTGTATGTCTGACATTACACTTTGAGATATAAAGCCGATTTCTTTCAAATACATTTCTGTTGGTGGTGGAGAATTTATTCTCTTAGCTTAACACCCTTCTCTGAGACGTACGAGCTCAGAGGTTATGTAGTTGAAATTTATCAGCGATATATCCAATTTGGTAATGTGGCATGCTGAGTGTTGCTGTGTGATGATCAGTGTTTGATCATTTGTGATATGATCTTTTGTTTGATCATTTATCTTTGTGATCATAGGTTGATCATCTGTTGACCCAAAGCGTGGCTTTTTGAAAAAGCGTAGCTTTGTGGACGAGACTTCGTCGAGCCTCGCAACCCGGTAATGGTCGAAACAGGAATCGTGCGGCAAGGTTTTCAGGGGTAGCTCCCCTAGGGTATGACCATTCCTTCTGGAAAAGGCTAGTATCATGGTATGGAGCCCAGATACTTACTCATGTGGATACACTTTCTTTATGATGTGTGATATTGGTTATCGAGCGCTCGGATAAAGGTCCCAAAGGACCGGGGGTGGCATATCTGAAGTTTCTTTTATCCCTTGGGAAAAGGGGTTGCCGGCCTTGTTTGGCAGAGAACAGTTGGTTCTCGGAGCGTCCCGCCAGAGGCGTTTCTTTCGTGGAATAGGAAGTTCCTTAGCCTGACCATTTGTTGGAAATCCATCTTCCAAATACGAACTTTGTACGGTTTTAGTTGTATTACCTGCCATGGAATGTGGTGGTAACCTGCTATTGAACATGGTAGCTATAATAGGCATAAGTGCGAAATGTCTATGCTGGCTAAGATTTATATTCTACTTTCGAAATTGTTTTCTACACTATGCACTAGTAATAGTATCAAATGATTTGATTTTGCGTAGTAAGCATCTTTGACTATCATAAGAAGAAATCTCCTCCAATTCTGCGTTTGCATTGTGTGTGTGGTGGGAGGTCTTATGGTAGTTTCATTTTCCAAAAGCATTGCGAATTGACTTTAAAATTCTCTGCTATTTGTTTTAAAGATAAACTGTTCTTGTTGCTCACACCAGTCCCATGACTGATCCGGAGTTTATTGTTCCTTTCCTAAACTCTGGATGCTCAAAATTTTTCTACACGAGCAGTCTAGAGTTTGGTTTTTCAGATAGTCAGATTAGTAGGTTATCTGGAGCTAGTTCAGTCTTTGGATCGGACTGCACTTGCTTATCTTTGTGCCTCGTTATTGGGAGTTCGAGCTATATCTGGATTAGTGCTTTGAAGATGGAGATTATCCGATGCTGATGTTATCGTTTTCTTTTCTGCTGCTATTTGTTGTATCATATCTCTGATGTATATTGATATTCATTGTATCATTCTGTTGTATCAGATATTGTATATCAATGTATTATTCATTTCTTCCGCTGTGTTATTTACTTAACTGTGTTATAAGCTCCGGCGACTCGGATTTGAACGCTCGAATCTACGACATTCGAGTACGATGTAAAGTATGGATGTCGATTTTCGAACGAGAAAATCTGGGACGTTACATTTGGTATCAGAGCTAAGGTTGAACTTTAGCTCAGGAGTATAACACGTTAAGTAGCTCATTAGAGATAGAGTGAAGTAAACTCTAGAATGAGTAATTCTCAGATATCCGTCTGAACGTCTCAGTAAATTCTCTTACTATCCACTAATAGTGAGTATGAGTGCAAAAAGAAGACGACATAGGGGACAGGGAAAAACGACTATAAATGGTCAATACCCTGCAACAGTGGAAACAATCTTTCTCTATCAATTTTCTTTGATTCGTTTCCAAAGTTCTTTTGATTTCTTCGTACCAGCTACAAGAAGAAGTTTCGGTGCGGTGATGCCTTACGAATCGTTGTAGGAATTCTTACTTCGTATCTTCATCGATTTCTTATCAGCTTTTTAATTTAAACCTTAATGAATTTGAAATTGGAAATTTTAAATTAAAGTTAAATTGATTAATAGAATATGAAGGCTAAATTGAATTGAATCGATAAAACGATTTCGTTTGAAACCAAATTTGAAATTCTATTGAAATTTCTGTGAATACCAAAGTCCGAAGAGGGACAAATTGGTACGTATTCTGTGATATTCCGACTTGAATTCGGAATCCGTATCTTGTGTTCGAGTAATTATAGGAGATTGAATCTGTCTATCTCCGTGTTGTTTCGTGCCTGCGAATTTCGAGGACGAAATTCTTTTAAGGGGGGAAATTTGTAACGACCCTGGAATTTAAATTTATTTAAATTAATAATTAAATGCAATTTTGAATTAAATTGAGTAATTAAATAAATTTTTGATAAAAATTTGTAAATTAATTAGGAAAATTGAGAGCGAGTTCCCCGGATCAAATATATTCTGTATAAATCCTTTTAATTTAAAAATATTAAAAATAAAGTAAAAAAAGAAAGAAAATACATGCAAGTGTGAAAACAACATTATAACAAACAAAATAAATCCAAGCATAAGTAAGTAAACAAAATTAGTTAAGATTCAAACAAACAAATATACAAACTGTACAAAGTGATAAAATAACAAACAACATTTATCTATCAACATACAAAGCAACATCTGCTCAGCCGAAATAAAACAAGGCAAAAGATAAAATAAAATATGTTCAAACACATACCAAAACAAAGCTCTCAGCCGAATAAATAAGTCTAGGCAAATAATCAAACAAGGTAATAAATACAAGTTAATAAACTAGTATCCCCAGCCGAAATGAAATTTACAAGTACAAGAAAATTGCAACTTCTCCATAAATGCAAGCCTTACCATATCACTTCAGCATGCTTGGTATTGTACTAGCAAAACAGTTTATCACCCTGTACATTTTCTTTCTGTATATCAAACATCTACATTTTGTTCATTTGAAACTAAGTAAAATAATGTAGCATCATCTCAAAACTCAACAATACCAATCAATTCAAATAAGGAGATAAAAAAAAAAGAAGTTGAAGATTTAACTTCAAATTCATGAAGCAAAGCAAGTAGCAGATCAAACAAGCTAAAAACAAATCATTGCAGATTCAAAACTATTTGCAACAAACATAAAGCTCTGTTCTTCTCTGCCATTTTCAGGTGAGCAACTTCAAATTTTTCTAAAACCAGTTTTCTTTTTATTTTTAATTGCCTGTGAATCTGTGAGCAACTCCTACTTTTAAAAGCCTAACTTGTTTTGGTTCTTGATGATTGTGAGTAAACGAGAACCTTTAAGTTTAAAGTTGATCTGTATATATATGTATGTGTTGGTAATCTTATCTGGCATTTGAGATTGTTTTATCATTTTGTTTCATATGAATGCTCTGTAGTTTGAATATGCCAATTTCTCTTAGTTACAGAGTAAATAAATGATCAAGTTACAAAATATCCCTACAACAATCATTTATAGGCTTAAATACGGTGAGTTGTCTTAAGTATAAATAAAGTTTTTAAAACATGTTTTCAAAGTTTGGGTGGAAAATATCAACAGGGGAGTGATTTGCAGGTTATCAAGATTTTTACATTAAATTCAAATATTTTAATTTGTCAATTAAACAATATAGATTGAATCTACATACAAAAGTAGGATTTTTAAAATGAAAATGATGATTTTTAAGCAAGTGTGTGAGATGCAGTTCGAACGTGACGTCTAGAGACACTTTCACGAATTCCAGTCGTTTCAAACAAATTTAAAATCTAAATTTTGGTGAGAAGCAAGCTTGATAGTGTAGCAATACCAGAAAAATGATAGAATTATTTTCGAATGCATAGATTGTGAGTTCGAATCAAAAGTAGGGTTTAAGACCGTGAAACTGATGAGTTTTTTTTTCGAGTCGTTCTCATTCCTCGTTGCATCGAGCGTGGCTGGACTTGGAGAGGATGTGCGTGGGTCGTATATGAGTGTATGGACGAAGACGCGGCGATGCTGGTGGTCGAAATTGATGAGTCGAGGCGAATTTGGTCAAGGAGGAAGTTCAAGTGTTCGAACTGAAGGCTCAATTTTCCTGTGGATTATTCTTCGTCGAATCGATTATGGGAATCGAAGATACAGACGAATCGTGAGTCGTCAAGTGGTGCGAGGGTTGCCGGAGCGACGGCGATAGTTGGTGCACGTGCACGTGCACGTTTGGGGTAGTCTGAGTTTGGCGTGGTTTTGAGTTTTGGAGAAGACGAGGAGGAACTCGGAAGCGACTCGGGGGATTCTCGAATTTGCTCGAAGCAAATTATCGTGCGTGCACGGGGGATGTGGTTATCTCGTGAGGCTGTTTTCTTTTTGATGGGTTTCGAATTTTGATAAGGGAACTCGAAGCAGGTAGCTGTTTTTCGTGGGGAAGTGTCGTTTTGATTCGAGTGTGAAGAGGGAGGCTCGGGTAGGAGTTAGTTCAGGTTTTAAAACCTGTAACAGTTTTAAATTTTGGTTTTTAAATTTAAAATCAAAGAAAATTTAGTCTATAAATAAAAGTTAAATATGTGAATTCCAATTGATTTTGAAACTGAGTTGAAAAAAAAATATATATATATATAAAGTTTTGTAATTGTTTTAGTAACTTAAAAGTGTTTAATATTTAAGTATATTCAAAACAAAAAGAGTTGAAAAAAAATGAGATTTAAATTGCAAAGGAATAAGATTTTTCAAAAGTTTTGAAGTTTAAAAACAAGGAAGAAACAAGTTTTGAAGATATGGGAACTAATTAGTTTCTCTAATTTATATTTAACAAAGTTAAAACATATTCATAGTTAACGGATTTTAGATAATTGTTTGATTCCAAATTTAAAGTTAATTACTCTAATATAATTAAAGGAACATTTATCAAGGTGTTAAATTAAGGTAATTAATTAAGGATAATTTATTAAATGTGATTAATAAATAATTAAAGATTAATTTATTAAATGAAGGTAATTAAGGGATTAATTACTTATTGTAATAAATGTTGGATATTCTAATAAATTAAAGTTAATTAATAATCACTTGTTGTAATTAATTAAGAATGATTAATTTAATGATGATAAATTTATTAAGGTTAAATTATTAATTGAAGACAATCAATTAAATGGTGAAATTTATAATTAAGGATTAATTATTTAAATAATTAAAGATTGATGAATTATAATTAAAGGTTATTTAATTTATTGTTAAGGGTTAATTAATAAATGATTAAAGAGTAATTTATCAAGATGATTTGTAAATTTTTGAAGTTAATTAACCAGGATTAGAAATTTATTCATAAGAAATTAATCTGATTTGAATTAATCAGATATAAATTGACCTTACTTATGAATGTTTGAATTCTATTGAATATGAATTGTTTGATATCCCTGATATATGATGCTTTGTGATACATCCTGATTTATGTTGTGATCTGTAATTTACTTATCTGTGATATATATCTGTGATCTATATGATAGGCGTTATAGTTTATATCGCTTATCAACTATATTCTGTATTCTGATCTGTGATGATTGTATGATGTGCAATATTGTGAGTGAAACCCCTGGACTACACCATACACACACAAATATGGATTTCACGTGGAAATCGGTTAAGTCACAGATAATTGAAATTTGATGTTTTGAAATTGAAATTTTAAATTTCAATTGATTTTGAAATTAGAAATTTCGGTTTAAATGTGAAAAGCTTTTGAAATGGAATTTCAAAGATGAAACTTATTTTCGAATAACTTGATTAAGTTTTGAAGTTTAAATAATTTGATTTAAACTTAAATTCAAGATTTGAAATTGAACTCTATGATTTGAAAATAGGGATTAGAGATTTTATACCTGTTATATATGAGTTAAACCATTTTAAAAAAGTATTGATTTTGGAATGTGAATAAAATAAAAGGGTTTTAACTCATGTAAATATAATTGGATTTTTCTTAAACGAAAACTATTTGTTTTCAAATAATAACAGCTTTCATATAAGAAGTGAACTTCCAATTTGTGTTGAAAGGTTTCAAATTCAAAATGAAATTGAAATGTTTAAAAGGCTATGAATGAATTCTTTTTTGAAAGCTATGAATTAAATCTGTTTATTTTTAACAGATTTAAAATGATGTTTTGTTTAACCCATTAGAAATGAAATTGTTTTGAAAGCTATAAGTTAAATCTTTGATTTAAAGATTTAACGAGTTAATCAAATTGAAATGAGAATTGATTTGGAAAAATCTGTAAATGAATCTTTTTGTTTAAAAGATTTGAAATGGTAATTGGTTTAAACCATTTGAAAGAATGTTTGGAATTGTTAAGTTGTGACTTAATTGAAATCCCAATATCCGTATGTTTTTAAATATTACGCTCACTATTCGGGTTAGCCGGGAAAGGACCTTTGGGTCGTATAACCCATTCCGAATAGTGATACGTCGTATATGGATGGCATTTGAAGACCGGTGATGAAGACCGGATATTTTTCGAAAATGAAAGGACAACCTGTCGAATGTCTCTGCACTGAGTTGCTCCGGTATAGAGATTTATATCACTCTTTTTGTGACGGGAAGTCCGGACGTGATTGGAAATTATCCGGATTTGCAAGGGCTTCGTGAGAAGTGCCTTCGGTTCTGTTCGATCCCGGAATAGACTTGTATGGATTGTATGTCTGACATTACACTTTTAGATATAAAGCCGATTTCTTTCAAATACATTTCTGTTGGTGGCGGAGAATTTATTCTCTTAGCTTAACACCCTTCTCTGAGACGTACGAGCTCAGAGGTTATGTAGTTGAAATTTATCAGCGATATATCCCAATTTGGTAATGTGGCATGCTGAGTGTTGCTGTGTGATGATCAGTGTTTGATCATTTGTGATATGATCTTTTGTTTGATCATTTATCTTTGTGATCATAGGTTGATCATCTGTTGACCCAAAGCGTGGCTTTTTGAAAAAGCGTAGCTTTGTGGACGAGACTTCGTCGAGCCTCACAACCCGATAATGGTCGAAACAGGAATCGTGCGGCAAGGTTTTCAGGGGTAGCTCCCCTAGGGTATGACCATTCCTTCTGGAAAAGGGTAGTATCATGGTATGGAGCCCAGATACTTACTCATGTGGATACACTTTCTTTATGATGTGTGATGTTGGTTATCGAGCGCTCGGATAAAGGTCCCAAAGGACCGGGGGTGGCATATCTGAGGTTTCTTTTATCCCTTGGGAAAAGGGGTTGCCGGCCTTGTTTGGCAGAGAACAGTTGGTTCTCGGAGCGTCCCGCCAGAGGCGTTTCTTTCGTGGAATAGGAAGTTCCTTAGCCTGACCATTTGTTGGAAATCCATCTTCCAAATACGAACTTTGTACGGTTTTAGTTGTATTACCTGCCATGGAATGTGGTGGTAACCTGCTATTGAACATGGTAGCTATAGTAGGCATAAGTGCGAAATGTCTATGCTGGCTAAGATTTATATTCTACTTTCGAAATTGTTTTCTACACTATGCACTAGTTATAATATCAAATGATTTGATTTTGCGTAGTAAGCATCTTTGACTATCATAAGAAGAAATCTCCTCCAATTCTGCGTTTGCATTGTGTGTGTGGTGGGAGGTCTTATGGTAGTTTCATTTTCCAAAAGCATTGCGAATTGACTTTAAAATTCTCTTGTGATAACCCAGATTTTTGGACATCCGATAATTGAATAATTAACTGGTTTATTCAATTGAACAGATAAAATTCTGATAATAAAGGATATCTGGTTATGTAAGTGAATTTGAAAATATAATAAAAATTGGATTATAGATATTTGGATAAATATTTGATAATCTCCTAATAAAATTACTTAATATTTGACAAATTATTCTTTTAAAACAAATATTAATGATTGTTTATATACATGGATATAAGGAAATTTTAAATAGAAAATTTTTATATTCAAACAAATTGAATTTGTGTTTGTTTAAGTAAATATATTTGTGTGAGTTAATTTCAGTGTGGACTTTAAATTGTATTTGAATCTGAATTTAAATTTCAAAGGGTAGATATATATATATATATTTTAAATATATTTTGGATTTGGAAATATATTATATATGATATAGTTTGTTTTCTTTAAAAAGATTTATTCTTATAAATTAAGATATGTATTTATTAACTAGGAAAGAGCCTTATAAACATTTAAATTAAGTAAAATTCAATTAAAAACACTTAAGTACAGATGTAACCATATTAGACATTTTAATAACACTTGTAAAACAATCAAGCAAATTGAATAACACTTGTTCAAATTGGAAACAAGTGGCACTATTCTCATTTTAATTTTTAATAAATATTTTAAGGAGAAAATCATTTTTTTTCAAACACTTTCATTATTCCTTGTTTTCTCTTCTAAAACCCAAACCAGAAAATATTCTCAAAACTGATAATGAAAACCAAATATACATTCAAATTGCAAATCTGCAAAACAAAATCAAAATCTAAAATTAAAAATTGCAACACCAACTTCAATCTGAAAGATCACCTGCATTTCTAAGGAGTATTCAAAAACATGCATAAGGATCGAAATCAAGCCTAGTTCAAATCAAAATCTGGAAACTGTAAAACCATGCTAAAGCAACGATCTGATCAAAGCCTAAAGCAAGAACCAAATTCAACCTGAAACAAATATCAACTCTAGTTTCCAGGATCATCAAAGCAAGAAGCAAGTTCTTAATCAAAGCAGCTTCCAGTTTTTCAATTAAGCCTGTCTCTGCTTTTAAATCAGTGAGTAAACAATTTACTTTAAAGGGTTTAAATCTATTTTGAAATCTTGATGCATGCAATAATACTTGAAGTAAAAGTGGTGATAAGTGTTTGCATAGATGTAAATATGAATGCAAGTATATAGGTATGAGGATGTTTGTATGTATGTCTGTGTATCAATATGATTGCTCTGTTCTAGTTTACAGGCTTCAAAACAATTCAAATTTAAATTTCTCTTCCCTCAATTCTTTTTAGACTTAGATACATAAACAAAGTATGAATGAAACAACAAGATATAGGTTTTAAAAATATTTTTAAGTTAAGTTTGAAAGTAGTTTTCAACTGGAAGAGGAATTACAGTAAACACTAAATATATCAAAATTTCGACTTGCATGAATTTAAGATTCACTTATATCATCCAAATCGATTTCGAAAACTATGAATTTTAAAAATAAAATCATGATTTTTAGTTCTGTAATTTGGAAGAATTCTTGGGTTGAACGGTAATTGGGTTTGTGGTGATTTCTGGTGATCGGAGCAAGGATGGTCGTCGTGATCGAGGTAGAAGGTGGCTGGAGGATAGGGGGTTGTTGGAAAAATACTCGCTAGGTTTTTATTTCACCATGGTGGATGAACGACGTCGAACTAGGGTTCGATGTCGGGTCTGGGACGAGGGGTTTTCTGAAGCTTTTGCGACGTTGATGGTTGACCGGAGTCGACCGGAGTGGTGGGGATCAAAGCGTAGTCGTGTGGTGCGTCTCTGAGTGAAATGGCATGGGTTCTGGTGGACCGGTTCGTCGTCGGCGAGGCGTTTTAGTTGATCAGGATTGAGTGCCTGGGTGATCGAACTACTCGTTTTCGATTTTGGAGTTTGTTTGAAGTTAAGGTGGTCGAAATCGAAAGGGGAGGCTGTGGTTGATTTGCCAGCGATGGCAGTGATGACCGGAGCGGCGGCGAACTCTCGTGCATGTGCACGAGATACTGTTGATGTCTGTGTTGTTAAATTTGGAAAGAAGGTTGATGTCTCGGGTATTAGCTCGGGTAATAGCTCGTGTTCGAGTCGCGTAAGATTTTGATAATTTAAATAAGAATAATTAATTGTTTTAATTATTAATTAAGTAATAATAAATAAAATAGTTAAAGATTATAATTAATTAATTAAGAGTTTAATTAATTTGTAATTAAGAATTATTAATTAGATAATTAAAGTTAATTAATTAATAATTAGCAGTAATTAATTAAGAAATTAATTAAGTAATTAATTGGTAATTAGTAATTAATTAATTGATAATTAAGGGTTAATTAACCAAGTATTAAGAATTAATTAAATTTTAATTAATGATTAAGGATAAATTAATCTCTGATTAAGGTTAATTAATTGACTTATAAAAGTAATTAAGGTATGATTAATTAATTAAATGATTGTAATTAATTAATAAATTGATTAAGCAGGATTAAGTAATTAGTTCTTAAGTAATTAATTTAATTTAAGATAATTAAATTAATTATAATATGGATTAATAAATTCTGTTTTGATGATTGTTAGAGTAAAATGTCTGGATTGATTGATATCTATTGGGTGATATTCTGTGATACTCTGTGATATGCTTTGGATATATCTGTGATGAATGTATAGATTATCTATGATAAATGCTATGTGAATTCAAAGTGTTAAATTGAATTGTTTAACTTTTAAATAACTTGACCTTTAAGATGACATTGGTTTCGAAGAGACCGGGGTCGGATATTAGTAAATATCCGAAACCACTTCGATTTGAAATCATCTAAAATACTTTATAGATTGATATGTGAAACCAATAGGCTGGTTGGGATAAAATGGACCATTTAAACTAAGTTGGATACTTAGATATTGTTTTGTGAAAATAAGTGTTGACTATATAAGTTGTTTACTTGTAATAATGTACGAGTTACCCCGGGTTTTAAATAAGTTCTATAGATTGGAATTTCTTGTTAGATGGGTTTACTCACGCTGGTTTCCAGCCTGACCCGGGTGTTACTTTGATGTAATGCTCGGGTCAGACCGAGTATTACAGATTTCAGGTAAGGACGTTCTGGAGCTCAAGAGGCGAGCTGGATGGCAGGAACGTATGGAGTATATTCCGCTGTGATATATTATAGTTACTAGAGACATGTTAATTCTAACTGTCTAGTATATTTGTGAATGTAGTAACTCTGATGTATAAAAATGTAATTAACAAATACAGTTTTCTTTGTATAATTGATATTATTATTTGATATTGTATTTTGATCCGCTGCGAATGTGAGAATCTGTGTCTTGTTCTGTTTCTTTCTTCTATCTCTTTTCTTTTTCTTCTAACTATCTGGCATTTTCGGTTTCGAAAATTCCGGGTCGTTACATTTGGTATCAGAGCGAAGTTTAAGCGAGAACCTTGGCTCTGTTGGGATTACTCGTTAAGAATAGGGTCAATGGTACCCTAGAACGAGTTGAGTGTATATATATATGAGAGCGTAATTGTTATTTTCTTATATAAGGATTTTAAATGATTTTATATAAGAATATATTTTGATATATAAAATGATATTTCTTTCTAATAAATATTAAGGTAATTGGTTGTTAAAATATTGGAATTAAATTAAGTGGTAATAGAAATAAGGCCAATTGAATAAAGATAAGTTTGAAATGAATTCAAACTGAAATTAAAATCTTGAATTTGTAGAAATGTTATCAAGAATAAAGATAATAATGAATTGGTTTCCAAATATGATAATCTTGGTTATTATCATAAATGGTAATTGTGTTTAATAATGAATGTTGTTAATGATTTAGCAAAATGAAATGTTTAGGGAAGTAAACATTTAAGTGAGTATAACTTATAAATTGAAATTGAAGATAATTAAAAATTGTGAAATTTTAAATCTAAATCCAGAAAACTTGAAATTGTTTAGAAGAAGTTTGTTTTGAATTAAAACCAAAGGTGGTAATAAAAAAAAAAAAAATTTAAGTATAACTTGGTGTGTAAAGAAAATGTATATATGAGGAATATACATAATACCAATGATGATTTGAAATAAACACTTAGTGTTGAGTTTTAAATTGGAATGTGATGTGAAACCCAAAGTAAAGTAGGTTTTAAAACTTAAAAAGGGGAAAGATTATTAATCTGAAGTTTAAAATTTGAATGGGAATTCAAATTGTGAAAAGTTGACCGGATTAAGTAAATTTAATTTAACTTGGAGGAAGTTAAATAAGTTTGAATGAATAACTTGAATTGGAAATTTCAAGATGAAATTTAAATTTAACTTGGGTAGTTAAATGGTTAATTTAAATGGGAGTTATGAGTAATCTCAAAATGGGGTTGAGATCTGGAAATTTAAAATGGATACTGTAAATTGGTGTTAGGATAAATTTGGATGTTTATTTATCCTGATATTATTCTATTGTTATAAATAATCAATGAAATTGAGAATTGGTTTTGAAAATTGAAAATGGATAATAAATTGGAATCTGAAGAATAAATTGTTTTGAATTCTTATTTGAACTTTGTAATAAGTTAAGTAAAGATAATTTTAAAATAAAATTTTGGAATTTGGGTTCAGAAATAAATGGTTTAAAGATTTAAGTTGTTAAATAAAAAAAAATTAAGGTTGATTAGATTTAAAAAGTAAAGGTTAATTTAATTTAAAGGATTAAATCAACATTTAAAATATTTAACTCGAATTTATATAATTCGAGATGGTTTTAAGTTGAAATTTGAATAGAAGTAGTTCAAATTGAATTTGATTTGAATTAGGAAAGAAATTGAGGATTAATTCAACTTGAATTGAGGTTAAATCAATTTCAATGGAAATTGAAGTTATTTAAATTGCAATTGAGTTAATTTAAATGGAGGTGGAAATTTGAATTGAATTGATAAGAATTGACAGTTTGGCTCTGGATTATTTTCAAATTGTTTTAATACAAGTATATTTTTCCAAACTATTTACTATACAATCTTTCTTCTTAAACCCAAACTATCTTATATTTATTTTACAATTATTTTGGAACTATTTAACTATTTTGAAACTGTCTTATAAACTAATTACTATTTTTCAGTTACTTATATCTAATCACTATTTTAAAAACTATTTTGCAATTATCTAACTATTTTATACCTACTTAACTATTTTACGGCTATTTTACAAACTAATAACTATTTTCCAACTACTTATCTATTTTAAACTTTTTCAAGCTATTTTTAAATTTAAATAAGTCAAAGTTCAAACTGTTTGAAATTGAAGTAATAACTCAATTGGAAATGGAAGCAATTGAGAATAAGTGAATGGAATTAAAGGAAATGTGAATAGAAAAGAGAATTGATTTGGCTAATAACCAACAAAGATAAATACGTAGGATATACGTATATTATTCTATTCGCATAGTGATTTGATCCAGATTCGAACACAAAATTTCGAGATAGTATTATCGATCCGAGTTGGGATTTTTCGCTCGATTTTCGACGGCGAACCTGGATATGGATTTTTGATTGGTTCTGGATATTCTCTATCATAGTTGTGACTATGCAAGGAGAATGACGGTTTCTAATCAAGAAACCAGATCTGAGTCCGCACTAGGAAGTCGGGTGGACGATACTAGTTCGGAAGTGAAATTGTGTGATCGATTGAGTGATCAGATTAATATTGTGTATGGATGATATGTGTACATCGTACGGATTTGAATGAAATTGATATTGAAGATTTGTGGATAAGAACTGTAAAATGGTTTTTGAAAAGAAATATGGTTAATAACTTTATAAAGAAATCAAACTTGAATATTTGATTTGGCAATAAATAAAGTTATATTTTATAATATGATAAACTCCCCTTATTGAATCTAGCCAGAATAAAGAGGATTTTGAAATGTTTAAAGTATAAAAGAGGTTTTATACAAGTTTGAAGTGATCCAAAGATTTTCAAAGTTATATATATCTATATATATATAAAGGATCTTATGAGAATAATTTTGAAAAAGATTTTGGGAACCTATGGATTTCTAAAAAGGCTTTTGATTTTTGGAAAAATCAATTTTGGGAATTTGGAAAGCCTAATTTGAGAATTATCGATTTTGGTAATCGATTTTGTGTAAAGGAGATTTTGATAAATCATAAAGGGTATGATTTGAAGATACTATAAATATATAGTATAAAATGTTTTGAGTATAGCTCTGGGGAAAAAGGCGCTCCCTTGAAATGAACTTCTCAGGAGTGCCACTGGGTGGTACTGCCTTAAACCCCAAAGGGGGGATTCTAAAGTTGATCCTGTGAGGAGTCCGGACAAACTAGTTCCTGAGGATTATTTGTGTAGCGAAAGTCGAGGGGCTGGTGCCCACAGAGGCATTTGGGTTATGCTGTGATGACAGTTTAACTCGATGTCACTGCGATCTACTGCAGACCATAGCGAAAGTCATGTGTGCCGCTGAGAGCCAACTGTCTACGTTTGATTTTATATCGGTAGACTGTGACACTATGGTAACATAGCGAAAGTCGTTTGTGCCGCTGAGAGCCAACAGTCTGCGTTTGATTTTATATCGGTAGACTGCGACCTATGTGGGAGAAGTTTCATTATTTGGCAGCGAAATTCGGTGGCGCTGATGCCTACAGTTATATGGGTTTGTGCTGTGATAGCAACGTAAGGCCCGGGTATAACTGCGATCTGTAGCGGGTTCCATGGCGTAATCGAGGAGCGCGGAGACCTACAGTTATCTGTGGATTTTGCCGGGACGGCAACGTAACCATCGGGTTAACTGCGACCATGGATGGGGGTGATGATTTCCAGAGCATTCTCACCAAAGATATTTCCTCTATTTTCAAAAATGTTTTCTATATTTTCAAAAATTATTTTCCAATATTTTCACTGGGTGTTGAAAACGGGTTTGCTAAGTCCTTATAGATTTTCAGTCCTACGTCTGATCAACGTATGACCGAATTTCTGTGAGAACAAGGATGGACTTGTTGAAACATCGAGTTATAAAAAGTATTTTTATAAAAACTATTTTGATAATATTATGTAGATTTTTTAAAATGTTTTGAAAAATTTAAATAAAAAGAGTTAAGAGTTAAGATGTCTAAGGAATAATTTAACTAATAATCAACATTATAATAAAATTCTTGCTTCGTTCCTTTTCGAGGACGAAAAGATTCAAAGGGGGAAGGAATGTGATAACCCAGATTTTTGGACATCCGATAATTGAATAATTAACTGGTTTATTCAATTGAACAGATAAAATTCTGATAATAAAGGATATCTGGTTATGTAAGTGAATTTGAAAATATAATAAAAATTGGATTATAGATATTTGGATAAATATTTGATAATCTCCTAATAAAATTACTTAATATTTGACAAATTATTCTTTTAAAACAAATATTAATGATTGTTTATATACATGGATATAAGGAAATTTTAAATAGAAAATTTTTATATTCAAACAAATTGAATTTGTGTTTGTTTAAGTAAATTTATTTGTGTGAGTTAATTTCAGTGTGGACTTTAAATTGTATTTGAATCTGAATTTAAATTTCAAAGGGTAGATATATATATATATATATATATATATTTTAAATATATTTTGGATTTGGAAATATATTATATATGATATAGTTTGTTTTCTTTAAAAAGATTTATTCTTATAAATTAAGATATGTATTTATTAACTAGGAAAGAGCCTTATAAACATTTAAATTAAGTAAAATTCAATTAAAAACACTTAAGTACAAATGTAACCATATTAGACATTTTAATAACACTTGTAAAACAATCAAGCAAATTGAATAACACTTGTTCAAATTGGAAACAAGTGGCACTATTCTCATTTTAATTTTTAATAAATATTTTAAGGAGAAAATCATTTTTATTCAAACACTTTCATTATTCCTTGTTTTCTCTTCTAAAACCCAAACCAGAAAATATTCTCAAAACTGATAATGAAAACCAAATATACATTCAAATTGCAAATCTGCAAAACAAAATCAAAATCTAAAATTAAAAATTGCAACACCAACTTCAATCTGAAAGATCACCTGCATTTCTAAGGAGTATTCAAAAACATGCATAAGGATCGAAATCAAGCCTAGTTCAAATCAAAATCTGGAAACTGTAAAACCATGCTAAAGCAACGATCTGATCAAAGCCTAAAGCAAGAACCAAATTCAACCTGAAACAAATATCAACTCCAGTTTCCAGGATCATCAAAGCAAGAAGCAAGTTCTTAATCAAAGCAGCTTCCAGTTTTTCAATTAAGCCTGTCTCTGCTTTTAAATCAGTGAGTAAACAATTTACTTTAAAGGGTTTAAATCTATTTTGAAATCTTGATGCATGCAATAATACTTGAAGTAAAAGTGGTGATAAGTGTTTGCATAGATGTAAATATGAATGCAAGTATATAGGTATGAGGATGTTTGTATGTATGTCTGTGTATCAATATGATTGCTCTGTTCTAGTTTACAGGCTTCAAAACAATTCAAATTTAAATTTCTCTTCCCTCAATTCTTTGTAGACTTAGACACATAAACAAAGTATGAATGAAACAACAAGATATAGGTTTTAAAAATATTTTTAAGTTAAGTTTGAAAGTAGTTTTCAACTGGAAGAGGAATTACAGTAAACACTAAATATATCAAAATTTCGACTTGCATGAATTTAAGATTCACTTATATCATCCAAATCGATTTCGAAAACTATGAATTTTAAAAATAAAATCATGATTTTTAGTTCTGTAATTTGGAAGAATTCTTGGGTTGAACGGTAATTGGGTTTGTGGTGATTTCTGGTGATCGGAGCAAGGATGGTCGTCGTGATCGAGGTAGAAGGTGGCTGGAGGATAGGGGGTTGTTGGAAAAATACTCGCTAGGTTTTTATTTCACCATGGTGGATGAACGACGTCGAACTAGGGTTCGATGTCGGGTCTGGGACGAGGGGTTTTCTGAAGCTTTTGCGACGTTGATGGTTGACCGGAGTCGACCGGAGTGGTGGGGATCAAAGCGTAGTCGTGTGGTGCGTCTCTGAGTGAAATGGCGTGGGTTCTGGTGGACCGGTTCGTCGTCGGCGAGGCGTTTTAGTTGATCAGGATTGAGTGCCTGGGTGATCGAACTACTCGTTTTCGATTTTGGAGTTTGTTTGAAGTTAAGGTGGTCGAAATCGAAAGGGGAGGCTGTGGTCGATTTGCCAGCGATGGCAGTGATGACCGGAGCGGCGGCGAACTCTCGTGCATGTGCACGAGATACTGTTGATGTCTGTGTTGTTAAATTTGGAAAGAAGGTTGATGTCTCGGGTATTAGCTCGGGTAATAGCTCGTGTTCGAGTCGCGTAAGATTTTGATAATTTAAATAAGAATAATTAATTGTTTTAATTATTAATTAAGTAATAATAAATAAAATAGTTAAAGATTATAATTAATTAATTAAGAGTTTAATTAATTTGTAATTAAGAATTATTAATTAGATAATTAAAGTTAATTAATTAATAATTAGCAGTAATTAATTAAGAAATTAATTAAGTAATTAATTGGTAATTAGTAATTAATTAATTGATAATTAAGGGTTAATTAACCAAGTATTAAGAATTAATTAAATTTTAATTAATGATTAAGGATAAATTAATCTCTGATTAAGGTTAATTAATTGACTTATAAAAGTAATTAAGGTATGATTAATTAATTAAATGATTGTAATTAATTAATAAATTGATTAAGCAGGATTAAGTAATTAGTTCTTAAGTAATTAATTTAATTTAAGATAATTAAATTAATTATAATATGGATTAATAAATTCTGTTTGGATGATTGTTAGAGTAAAATGTCTGGATTGATTGATATCTATTGGGTGATATTCTGTGATACTCTGTGATATGCTTTGGATATATCTGTGATGAATGTATAGATATCTATGATAAATGCTATGTGAATTCAAAGTGTTAAATTGAATTGTTTAACTTTTAAATAACTTGACCTTTAAGATGACATTGGTTTCGAAGAGACCGGGGTCGGATATTAGTAAATATCCGAAACCACTTCGATTTGAAATCATCTAAAATACTTTATAGATTGATATGTGAAACCAATAGGCTGGTTGGGATAGAATGGACCATTTAAACTAAGTTGGATACTTAGATATTGTTTTGTGAAAATAAGTGTTGACTATATAAGTTGTTTACTTGTAATAATGTACGAGTTACCCCGGGTTTTAAATAAGTTCTATAGATTGGAATTTCTTGTTAGATGGGTTTACTCACGCTGGTTTCCAGCCTGACCCGGGTGTTACTTTGATGTAATGCTCGGGTCAGATCGAGTATTACAGATTTCAGGTAAGGACGTTCTGGAGCTCAAGAGGCGAGCTGGATGGCAGGAACGTATGGAGTATATTCCGCTGTGATATATTATAGTTGCTAGAGACATGTTAATTCTAACTGTCTAGTATATTTGTGAATGTAGTAACTCTGATGTATAAAAATGTAATTAACAAATACAGTTTTCTTTGTATAACTGATATTATTATTTGATATTGTATTTTGATCCGCTGCGAATGTGAGAATCTGTGTCTTGTTCTGTTTCTTTCTTCTATCTCTTTTCTTTTTCTTCTAACTATCTGGCATTTTCGGGTTCGAAAATTCCGGGTCGTTACATCTCTGCTATTTGTTTTAAAGATAAACTGTTCTTGTTGCTCACACCAGTCCCATGACTGATCCGGAGTTTATTGTTCCTTTCCTAAACTCTGGATGCTCAAAATTTTTCTACACGAGCAGTCTAGAGTTTGGTTTTTCAGATAGTCAGATTAGTAGGTTATCTGGAGCTAGTTCAGTCTTTGGATCGGACTGCACTTGCTTATCTTTGTGCCTCGTTATTGGGAGTTCGAGCTATATCTGGATTAGTTCTTTGAAGATGGAGATTATCCGCTGCTGATGTTATCGTTTTCTTTTCCGCTGCTATTTGTTGTATCATATCTCTGATGTATATTGATATTCATTGTATCATTCTGTTGTATCAGATATTGTATATCAATGTATTATTCATTTCTTCCGCTGTGTTATTTACTTAACTGTGTTATAAGCTCCGGCGACTCGGATTTGAACGCTCGAATCTACGACATTCGAGTACGATGTAAAGTATGGATGTCGATTTTCGAATGAGAAAATCTGGGACGTTACAATGTAACTCTAATGATACGATTTTAATAACAAATTCTGTGTTCAAGATATGGATTTCATAATAGTATTTTCTTAATATCCTTAGCTTTCAACAATAATCAATTAGCGACCTTAATCTTAATAAGATTTGAAAATCATCAACCTTCGGATAAGTCAAATGATATTCTAAATGTTAATAATAATCTTGAAAAAAAAACTTTATCAGAAGAACATTTTAAGTACACATAAATTTTTATGGGATTATGTTAATATGTATTCAGTAGGCATATGCTAACAACCGCTCAAACAAGAGATAATCACTGATACACTGTTAATTGTCAAAAACTCAAACTATCTATATTTATCATGCAAAAATGCATGCTCCTATATGCGTTTCTTTTTTTTTACATTGGTGTCTGACATGATTGACGCTAGTTAACGTTAAATGACATTAGATGCCAACAATATTATTATGCATTTTCATTATCTTAACTCTTTTATCAATTAACCTCTCCACTTTTATTTCCAATCTGATTTATAACCTGCCTATTTACTTTTCTTACCGTATTTATTATTTGCTAGAATCTAGCCATTTCATAATTCCTTTTTTCAACATTTGATGTGTCTTCTCTAAATCTAAGCGGAAAAATCTGGCTTACCCCTTTTATTCATTTACATTTTCTTCTATTTCAAATTTCATCATGACTGACATGCAACCTTACTTTAATCACTGCGTCAATCAAGCATCCATCTATTAATTTTCATTTATTCTATATTTATTGCCAACGTTATAAATTTGAATGATCACTTGCTTCCCTTGTCTCCCTGATTTCACATCTCTGTGCCTATCCTTTTTAGTTTCTTACTTTTATATTCTATTATTAGCCTAAACGTGCATTTTGACTGTTGCCATCCCCGTATTTATTTCTTTCCTTTTTGAAATTAAAACGTATACGTTTTACATTTTATTTATTTCTAAACCATTCATTGCCTTTCCTTTAAATCAATCCATTCTCTTCTTATTTGCTTTAACTTCTCTGTTGAATCAACGCATGAACGTTGATTTTCATTTATTATTACCTTTTATATTATATTTTTCTCTGTAGCTTTCCACTACCTCTCTCTTCATATATTTCATTGTTGCCTGCTCCTTCTTCATTTTCGAGATCCACTCCCCACCATTGCTTACTTTTCCTCCTCCCAAATTTTTCCATGGCCTACGCCAGATAGAAAAAAAAAGAAAAAAAAAATTTGCGCGACGTATATACCCATCGCCTGAAGCTATCTCCGCCCCTCTTCCCTTTCCACCACCTACAACCCTCAACCTCCACTCACGTTTCTCCTACAAGTGCATGCTTACTTTCTTTCCTAAATAAGAAGGTATATTTATTGTTTAAATTTTTTCTTATAAACGTTCAAAAGGATTTGAGAAAAATTTGCATTCTTTTGTACAGATCTTTTTATGTGAAAGTAAATAAGTTATAAAGCTATAAAGGTTTACTTATACAAGATTTATATATATATAAGAGTGTTATATAAATGAATTTTATACTATGTGTTAACTAAATACATTGTTATTTATATGATCCAGTTTTTGAATATATGTTTGAAACGTTTTGAATTTTATATATACAAATATTTTATTTTATACATATATTTTGTTATATATAAAGGTTTAATAAAAAAAAGAGAAAAATAAAGGAGTAAGTTAACAATGTATTATAAAGAATATTGTTTATCTACACATATATGTGCATAAGTTTGTTTGATTTCCTGCTGGATATTTTGAAAAGGAAAGTAATAAACTATAATAATTATATATATATATATATATTTCATTTTTAAAATGCGTGTTTTGATTTAACGTTCATTTTGAAAGAAAGTAATAAATTAATCATATAATCTTCGTTTCAATTTTATCAAGCTAATTTGATCCGTTCTCATCAATTTCTATCTATCAGCTTTTTCATCAAAATCGTACCATCTAACTTTGCTTTGGAAGTCGTGCTTGCATTTCATAACTCAACTTCATTGTCTATCTCTCTAACCTCGAAAGGTGAGCAATCACTCACGATTAACGTTCTTTTATTTATTAAATTTGATTTCAATTGAAACGACAATTGAAATATGATGCTGTAGTTATTTAAATTATTATATATATATGCTATTATCTGTAACTGTTCACTTGTGGGATATGACACCATATCCTGTTGTTTATATTCTATTGTTATTGATGATATATGTCTGTTGTTGTATTTTATATTATCTGTTATCACTCTGCAAGTTCCCTGTTAGTATAGAATTCACTATGGGTTGAAATGATACATACCCGAACGGACTTTAGAATAGGAGAAAATCGTTATGGGTTGAAATGATAAACCCATGTGATTTTCATTTGAATTGAAATTGGGATTACGGGTTGAAATGATATCTACCCGTATATATTTAAATTACGGATTGAAATGATAAATATCCGTATCACTTAACCACATGATAGATATATATACAAACACCGTTGGTCCACATATATAAATATTTTGAAAATAATTTCTATGGTTTTGGAGAGAAATATATGGTTTTAATAAATGTTGGTTCTTAATTTATTTTTAAATGGTAATGATATATATGGATTTAATAATAATATTTTATTTAATTAAGATTGATTTAATACATATAATATGGTTAAGTATTTAAAATTTTTGTTTCAAAATAGATTTCAGTAATAATTTGAATAAGTTAAGGTTGGGAAGATAATTTGAACTTAGTTGAAATTGTATTCATTAAAGAATTTTATTTAATTAAACTGATTTGTAACTTATTGAAATTGAGATTTAAGATATGATTTATAACTTGGGTCTGATTTATGTAATTTAATAAATATTTCTTGTTTAAATAAATTTAAGGAAATATTTAGTAAAAATGTAATTTAAGGCTAGTTAAATGATATTGAATTTATTAGGTGAATATTCCTTGATTAAATAATAAATGAAGTTCGTTCAAGAGCTATATGAAACTGTTAAATTTAACTTTGAAATGGTTGAATATTAAAGCTTTGAAATATATTGGAATTTAAATGGTTTATTTTATGATTCAAATCTGTATTTGAAATCAATATAAATTGGAATTTGTTATTTAGAAACTGAATTGAATTAAAATGGGAAAATTTAGATTGAATTAAATTGGAATTTGAAATTTGAGTTGATTTGAATCGATTTGTGAGACTTGAGGAAATTATTAAATACCTTACTTTATAAATTATTTAGGAAAATAGATATTTTGAAATGAAATGATTTTTGGGTTTGAAGTATAAATAAAATTGAAATGACCACGGTGTTATAGTGTATATTTCTACATTGTAGATAGTTCCATGGATCCTTAGAGGATGGTTATCCCAAACATCCTTTAAGTTACTTGTATTTCATTTGATATTTTACTTGAGTTATATTTATTGATATAAGAATGTTAATCCTGACTCGAGTGTTTTGTATTTTGCTTTACGCTCGGGTCAGACCGAGTGATACAGCATTTGAGACTCACCCTTGGCGTTTGGAGCTTCCTTTGGAGATCCAACTATCGCCCCAGCTTTCAGCTCTTTTAGTTGATTTGTTCAGAGAAGTCATATATTCGTACTGAAGACTTCATTGTATTTGAGATATTCTGTTGTATTTTATTTTAACTCTGATGTTTATATAGTAGCTTCATGAACTACTATTTTATCTATTCCGCTGCGTATTATTGTATTACTCTGTGTCTGTGATTCTGTGATTGATTTATTTACTACATATGCTGAGTTTTGCCAAAATTAAATTAACAATCTGATATTTTGAATTATTCAAGTAAGACATGTGTGGATTTATTATCGATTTGAATGGTCCAAAATAGTGGGTCGTTACATTCCTCGTTCACGTATGTTTTCAGATCTGAAGAAAAAAAATGGTAATGTCTTCCTCTTTTCTATTCTTTTTCACCTTCTTTTATTAATTTTCCTTTGTAAATTTCCTTGAAATCTTCATGCTTTGCTTGGCCATACTCCTCCACCACCTCCTCCAACCAACGCCACCACTGTTCATGGCCACTCCACCATCCTTTTCCTCTGACTTGACCAGGCCGTGAAACCCCTTGAAGCTATCATCACCAAATGTTGCAAAATCACCTTGAAACTAGCCTAGTCGAACCCTTTATGCACATACCCTTCATTTTTCACCAAAACCACCTCCTTGGCCGCCACCACCAGTCCCTCCACCACCTCTGGCCGACACTCCAGACCCCACCTGACCTTCCTCTAGCATGGCCATGCCCACATCACTTCAGGCCGACCCCAAAGTTTGCACCAATATCCACTTATTTGCCTTAAACCCTTTGTATTCCCACCGTGTAACTTCCACCACTTCACCACACCCCTTAGCCTCCCTTTGCACCACCTTCTCCAGCCCATACCTGAACCAAAACCACTGCCACACCATCTCCTAGCCTCCAGCAGGTCTGGCCGTGCCATTCGTAGCCTTGCCCGAAGCTTGAAATTGTGCAAAAAATACACTTGTTTGCCTTGTACTTGTATTTTCATACATAGCAACTTCCATAACTTCATACCTTAGCTAGGCCGACCTTGGCTTGACCATACTTGACCAAATACACCCCATGGTCGTGCCTTATCATTCTTTGGCCGAGCATAGTGATGGTGAAAGCAAGTGCAAGTGTAACGACCCTGAACTTTGAACAAATTAAATTGAGAATATTTAATTAATTTTAAATATTTGAACGATGATTTAATTTGAATCCCGAATGTAACTTTGAATTTGCGACTTAAACTTTAAAATTTAATCTATTGAATGTTGAATAAAAAAAATTTGAATCTTCAATTTACAGTTGAAGAAAAATATTTCGAAAGTTTCTAAAATTCGTAATTATAATACTGAAGATAACAGGAGCTTCAGAATTGAATTTTAAACTGTTCTGTTTAGTTTTGAAAATTAAATCGTTTGAATCGATATTTGAAAATAGCGTTCCGGGGCACAGTCTCGGAATTCGACGAAACCAGTTCCATTGGGTCCGTAATATTGAATTATTACCGGATTTCAAATTTCGTATTTTTCGAAATTATTATGCAAGCATACGACACATAAACGAGTTGAAAATTGAATTGGATTCAATTTAAAATTTAAATTTAAATTTGGTCAAATGTCACCACGTCTGACTCAAATCAAAACACTGTAGAGTAAGGCAAGCACGATTTTTCTCTGCAAAGTCACGTATGCCGCCTTCATTGTTTTAATAACAGCGTATTCCTTATCTCGTTCAAAATCAAAACGAAAATCTTCGTTCGTTCGAAAAAATCAAAATAATGGCCGATCGAAGATAATTTACTCCCTCTCCTTCATTTTTAAATTCAGCCGAGCCCTTCTTCAAACTCAAAAATCGAATTCCCTTTCTCTCAGTTCGAACGAACTCATTTATAAAGAAAAAGAAAAAGAGAATATCTTGCATTCGAAACTGTTCGTGGCTGTTTGGGCATCGCGCGCGAGAGAGAGAGAGGAAATAGGGGAAATCGATCGCGATGTGGGGTGGTTGGGCCTGCGACGTAGCCTTGAGATATGGGTGCGCGAGATGGCGACCTCGGGGGTCTCGCATCATGGTGATGCTCGCTCGAGACGTGGAGTGGGAGTCACGAGATGTAGGGTTGTCAGGAATCTCGAATTCGATCGAGTGAAAGCTGGAATCGCGAATTGATGGCGTGAGCACGGCGTAGTTGCGTACGATGATGGTAGGGGTGGTTCGGGGTTCTCGCGTTTGCAGTTTGGGGCTAGGTCGAAGTCGAGGCTGGCATCTCTAGGGTATGGAGTTTGTGGCAATGGCGGGGTCAACCTCGGAGTCGCGACCGTTTGTGGTGAGGTATTTGATTTCGTTTTTCTTTTCGATTAAAACTGAAAATATAAATACAGAAGTAAAAAGAAGAAAACTTAGTTTTAAATTTTAAATTGAAATTTGATAAATTATTAAAGGAGAAAATTGATTGTTACAGTAAGGTATTTATAAAAAATTTCAAATCAATTTAGAATTGGAAATTTATCTGTTTGATAAGTTAAAAAAAAAATATAGAAGATTTTATATACAGATAAAGTTTTGAACTACAACAAAGTGTATGAATATTTACAGATTTATAATTTGCTAATTTATTTTAAACAGTAAATACATATATGTAGATATGCCACAGAAATAAAACAGAAATATAAAAAAATAAATATAAATGTTTTGACCTATTAATCTTTTAGAAAATATATATATATATATATGTGAATTATATAAAGATAAGATTTTTAATAGCTTATTTTTATAAGCAGTTAGGAATAAATTAAATAAGTATATAAGCAAAATGTCAGAAATATTTATGCAAATGAGATTTTGGTTTAAAGTAAAAGGAAAGTTAGTTTGAAATTAAAAGGTTTAGTTAAATACATTTATTTAAAAGAAATTAGTTTAAAATAAATTACTAGTTAATTAAAATATTAAAGGAGAAATTGGTTAAGTAAATAAATAGAACAATGATTTAAGTATTCGATTTAATTCGAATATTAATAGGTTTTATAAATTTGTTTATACCAGGTTAAAATCGAGAAAACAAAACTGAAATGGAAACGGATGGCAAATTAAAAAGCAAAGGTGAGATTTTTGTCACTCAAATTGAATGTGGAATTTTTGCAGTTATTGATGATTGCTATTGGATGTGATATTAGATATAGTAGGATATATCTATATATATATAGCAATATATACATATTGGCATATGTATATATTGGATTGATGATTTCCCGCCTCGTATAGCGGATGAGACCCTATTGCGCCGTTAGTAAGTGGATTTTTATAAAACCTATATACCGTGATATTCCACCTCGAAGTGGAATTGGTATTGTGCTAACGTCTTTGGATGCAGGGAAACAGGTTGGAGGGATCCAACTGGACCCCTCACATTGATTAAATTTATTTCTACTGTGATGTGATAATCTGTGAATGATTATTGATGTTATTGAATTGATGTCTGGAAATTGTTTGAAAGCTAAAATTTAGCTGAATGGATGTTGGATATCATTGGATTCCAAAAATAAACGAAATTGAATTTTTGAAATCAAAATAGAAATTTCTAAGTGAATTAATTTTAGAAATTGAATAAATTTTGAAGAAAGGAATTTTTAAAGTATAAAAAGTTAATTTTTATAATCTTATCGAATTAATTCCAGAATCAAGTGAAAATGTTAAATAAATGGATTTCGTAAAATAGTGATTAAAATTTGAAGAATTTAATTTAAGAATTTGGATTTTTAAATAGATTGAAAGAAACGATTGAAATTTATTTCCTTAAAAAGGAATTTATTAAAAGAAGATAAGTTGGAAATCCAACTAGAAATTTAATTGGTAAATTGAAATAAATTGGGAAATCAATGTAAAATGGTTTCAATTTGAAGAATCCATTTTAAAACAGAATATTGAATCATTTGAGAAAAAATGAGGAATTTACTTAGTAGTGATAAATAAATTTTTAAATCAATATCGAAATTGATTTGGGATTGAAGTTTTTATAAATAGAATTGGAATTTATAAAAGTTGTTTATAAATCCGAATCACTTATTTTTTGATAAGTAAAATATAGAAGTTAATAAAAAGAAGATTTATAAGTCGAGGTTGTTATTAAAATAGAAATAGAATTTATAAACGTGTTTATAAATTCGAACTAGATTGAATTGGATAAATTAAATATAGAAGGTTATTAAAGGAAATGTATTCGCGATTTTGGATAGCGAATTATCCTTACAATAAGTGTGTAGAAAAGACTGAAATTTGGTTAGTGAAGTATATTCACGATTTTGGACAGTGAATATATTTTTAAGTAAAATGGTTATGTTTGGGAAAGCGATATTATAAAATGAAGTTAATTGTTTTAACGATGTTTTTAAAATGATTAAATATCGAAATCATAGATTTCAACACTTGTTGTTGAAATAGACGTTTTCGAGAAAAATAAGGAAATGGTGGACTATAACACTGTTGTTATAGTAAATGATTTCCGAAAGGAAATGTTTTATATAGTATTGGGATTTATATATCTATCTAAATTTCGAATCCCTATACTAGTGATTTTGAGTCGTCGTAATGATGTTTTACGCAACAATCGTTTTGACTCAAATAGATGTTAAAATTAATGATTTCCTTAAAGAATGAAATATATACTTAATTTGATTTAAGTATATTGAATATTTTCAAATGTTGAAAATAAATAGATTTGTGGAATACTTATTTTTAAATAAGTATGGAAATGCTTTTCCAATATGAAATGAACTGTTTTGAGATTTTATCTTCAAAGATAAAATGAAATGTGGAAATTGATTTGAAATTGTTTTCAAACGGTTAAGTGTGGAAATTTTATATCTAGTAAAGATATTTTTGAAGATAAATAATTTGGGAAAATTATTTGGAATCTGATGATGTTGCGCATCTTTATTGATAGTTAAATAACCGACTATCAATAATTACCTTGAACGATATTTGTTGAGAATTGGATGAATTCGAATGCCACACTTATTTTTAAATAAACGCTCACTATTCGGGTTAGCCGGGAAAGGACCATGGGGTCGTATAACCCATTCCGAATATATGATACGTCGTTATGAATCGCATTTGAAGACCGGTGTTGAAGACCGGATATTTTTGAAAACGGAAGGATTACCGTCGAGTTACTCTACATCGGCTGATCTCCGGTTTAGAGGTTTTATCACCCTTAGTGACGGGAAGTACGGACGTGATTAGAAATTTATCCGGATGTGCAAGGGCTTCGTGAGAAGTGCCTTCGGTTCTGTTCGATCCCGGAACAGACTTGTATGGATTGTGTGTCTGACGTTACACTTTGAGATATAAAGCTGATTTCTTTCAAATACATTTCTGTTGGTGGCGGAGAATTTATTCTCTTAGCTTAATACCCTTCTCTGAGACGTACGAGCTCAGAGGTTATGTAGTTGAAATTTATCAGCGATATATTCCCAATTTGGTAACGTGGCATACTGAGTGTTGCTATGAAATGATCAGTGTTTGATCATTTGCGATATGATCATTTGTTTGATCTTATATCTTTGTGATCATAGGTTGATCATTTTGTTTGACCCGAAGCATGGCTTTGTAGAAAGCGTAGCTTTGTGGACGAGACTTCATCGAGCCTCACACCCCGGAAATGGTCGAAACAGGAAGGATGCGGCAAGGTTCTAGGGAGTAGCGCCCCTTAGTGTATATCATTCCTTCTGGATAGAGGTGGTATCATGGTATGGAGCCCAGATACTTAACCTATGTGGTTGCTGCATTATTATCTATGTGGTTTGTTGGAATCGGGGATCCTCGGGAAGATCGGTTACGATCGGGGGATGGCATACGCGTGTCAGTAGTTACCTATTTTTGCAGAGGTAACCCGGCCTTGTGTTGGCAGAGATCTAACCGTAATGTTAGGTTATTTCTCGGGTCGTCTATTCCAGGGACGTACCCATCGTGGATAGGAAGTTCCTTAGCCTGACCATTTGTTGGAAATCCAAAGAAACAATACGTGACTTGTACGGTTTTAGTTGTAGAACCTATCATTCACTTCTGGTGGCGCCCCACTGTTTGGATGGTAGCTATAGTAGGCATAGTTCTAAATGTCTATGCTGGCTAAGATTTATATTATACTTTCGAACTGTTTTCTACACTATGCTCTAATAATAATATCAAAAATGATTTGATTTTGCGTAGTAAGCATCTTTGACTATCATAAGAAGAAATCTCCTCCAATTCTGCGTTTGCATTGTGTGTGTGGCGGGAGGTCTTATGGTAGTTTCATTTTCCAAAAGCATTGCGAATTTGTTTTATTTTCTTTGTGAAAAATAACTGTTTTACGATCTCACACCAGTCACCATGACTGACTCGGAGTTTATTGTTCCCTTCTAAACTCTGGGTGCCCACCAATTTCCACACGGGCAGCCTAGAGTTATGTTATCAGGATATTCTGGAGCTTGGAGATAAGCTGGATGACGAGACGTAGTATTTGTATCTGATAGTATTTATTCCGCTACGTATTCTGTATGAGGACAAGTTTATATAACTGTCCATTGTTGTATATGACTCTGATTGATGTATGTATAAACTGATATAGTTCTTTGTTTTAAAAGACTAGTGATTATCTATTATATATTGTTCCGCTGCGATGTGTAAGATTCTGATATTGTCTCTGTTTCTGATGTGGTTCTGTTGTTCTTCTCTTCTTTCTTCTTCCTTCTCCTGTTTCTTCTTCTTCTGCCTTTTTCTTCTTTCTTAAATCCTCACTATTGGAGTTTCCGGCACTCGATTGCTCGGCAGTCGATAAAGGGAGTATCGATGTCGAATTTTCGAAAGTCGAAAATTTCCGTACGTGACAGCGTGGTATCAGAGCATATGGTTAAGCGACAACCCTGCTCTGCTGGGTGTTACTCATTAGAGATAGAGTCAGCAGTACTCTAGAATGAGTTTGAGTGTAATAATAGATATGAGCGTGTATTTGTTATTTGGATATGAAATTGTTTTGTATTGTGTTGACTTATCGGTTGATTGTTTATGGATTCTGGTCGGTGCAGTCTAGCTAACTGTGTCGATAGGTGTTTCTAAACTCTAAACAAGATAAACCGACACAGTATTGTTTTAAATAGGGTAAATGAGATAATTTTACCCAAAACTATTTTTGTATAGAAGAGAAATGTTTTTCTATGAAGTACTATAGTATATGGTTGCATGTTTGTTAGAAGTGATAACATTAAACTATTATCATTGAAATTAAATGAGAAATTGAAATCATAACTCCAAAATTAAAGAAATAAAATTCATATACAAATGAAATTTGAGAATATAAATTATAATTGTGACTTATAATTTAAAACGGAATTCCAGAGAAGTATTTGGAAATGTTTTAAAAAGAATTTGAAAATTTTGGAGATTTGGAAAGTTTAAATCATTTTTGATTTGAAAATGGATTTCGAAGGTTTGAAAAGTATTTTGGAGAGATGAAAGCTCTAAACCCTTTTCGGTCGCTGGAAAATAATTCCGATGATGATCGCGACATCACCGGTGTTCATTTTCGGGTTTCCAAAGGAGAAATTGCTGCCAAATTATTTTAAGTGGAAGTTGTTTGAAAAGTTGGGTTTTGTTTTGAAAGTTCAAAGGATGATTTGAATTGTTTTCAAAAATGGTTTTGCAAAGGTTGAAAAATAAACTCTGGAATACTTTATAAGAATATTTATGGAATATGATTGAATTGATAACTTATACAAATAGAAATTGTTAATGTAAAATATGAAATTGTGATTGGAATTAAAGTTCATTAACAAATGAAATCTATAAATGTGAATTGAAAGTATAAGGAAATAAATTCATATATGAACAAAAATTATGAATATGAATTGTAAATATGATTCATAAATGAAAATAGAATTCAAAGAGGATAATTGAAGATAAAATTCATAATGGAATTAGTAATGTGAATGGATAAATGATTTTATAAATCAAAATGTAAGTAAGTCAAAGACTTGTAGAAATATTTGAAATTTGATAGAAATGAGATTCAAATTGTAGATGAATGAATTTGTGAATAAATTTGCAATTGCAAGTGCAAGAAAATGAAATTCAATATTCAGAAGTTGAATTGGATCCAAATTAGAATTGAAATTGTGAATTAAAAATTCAAATGAATGTGAAATGTAAAATGAAAATGAATATGTATAACTTCAACAGTAAATGTATAGGCAGTTTATACTTGAAATTTTGTAATAAAATTTGGCAAAATGGTTTGAATGTTGTAACTAGATATTATGGCTAGTAGATATACAGGTGTATAAGGAATTGGAATTTTGATTTCACAGATAATTTGAATTGCTCGACAAAAGGTAAGTATTTGAATTTCAATATGAGTTTTTGATGATTTCTTGTCTAGCCGCTTGGCTTTTTCTTTTCTTTTTGAAATCTGAGAGTCCGTAGGGACGTTTTGTAGTCGTACCGTATTAGCCGCGTAAAGGAGACGCTGGCAAAATTTTTCGAAAATTTTGAATGTTAGAAAATTTTTGAGAAATTTTGAAAGTAAATTTGAATTTAAATTTAAATTTTAATTGTTAAGTAAACAATGTTGTTTGAAAACTATAAAAGGTTTAGAATTTAGTTGAATTGATAACGAATCTTTAGTAAAAAGATTTGTTTTGAAAAATTGATAAAGTATTGAATTTGAGAAAAAGAGTAGACGAGTTAAGGACCATTTTTCCTAACTTGTAATTTCGAGGACGAAATTCTTTTAAGGAGGGAAGTCTGTAACGACCCTGAATTTTGAACAAATTAAATTGAGAATATTTAATTAATTTTAAATATTTGAACGATGATTTAATTTGAATCCCGAATGTAACTTTGAATTTGCGACTTAAACTTTAAAATTTAATCTATTGAATGTTGAATAAAAAAAATTTGAATCTTCAATTTACAGTTGAAGAAAAATATTTCGAAAGTTTCTAAAATTCGTAATTATAATACTGAAGATAACAGGAGCTTCAGAACTGAATTTTAAACTGTTCTGTTTAGTTTTGAAAATTAAATCGTTTGAATCGATATTTGAAAATAGCGTTCCGGGGCACAGTCTCGGAATTCGACGAAACCAGTTCCATTGGGTCCGTAATATTGAATTATTACCGGATTTCAAATTTCGTATTTTTCGAAATTATTATGCAAGCATACGACACATAAACGAGTTGAAAATTGAATTGGATTCAATTTAAAATTTAAATTTAAATTTGGTCAAATGTCACCACGTCTGACTCAAATCAAAACACTGTAGAGTAAGGCAAGCACGATTTTTCTCTGCAAAGTCACGTATGCCGCCTTCATTGTTTTAATAACAGCGTATTCCTTATCTCGTTCAAAATCAAAACGAAAATCTTTGTTCGTTCGAAAAAATCAAAATAATGGCCGATCGAAGATAATTTACTCCCTCTCCTTCATTTTTAAATTCAGCCGAGCCCTTCTTCAAACTCAAAAATCGAATTCCCTTTCTCTCAGTTCGAACGAAATCATTTATAAAGAAAAAGAAAAAGAGAATATCTTGCATTCGAAACTGTCCGTGGCTGTTTGGGCATCGCGCGCGAGAGAGAGAGAGGAAATAGGGGAAATCGATCGCGATGTGGGGTGGTTGGGCCTGCGACATAGCCTTGAGATATGGGTGCGCGAGATGGCGACCTCGGGGGTCTCGCGTCATGGTGATGCTCGCTCGAGACGTGGAGTGGGAGTCACGAGATGTAGGGTTGTCAGGAATCTCGAATTCGATCGAGTGAAAGCTGGAATCGCGAATTGATGGCGTGAGCACGGCGTAGTTGCGTACGATGATGGTAGGGGTGGTTCGGGGTTCTCGCGTTCGCAGTTTGGGGCTAGGTCGAAGTCGAGGCTGGCATCTCTAGGGTTTGGAGTTTGTGGCAATGGCGGGGTCAACCTCGGAGTCGCGACCGTTTGTGGTGAGGTATTTGATTTCGTTTTTCTTTTCGATTAAAACTGAAAATATAAATACAGAAGTAAAAAGAAGAAAACATAGTTTTAAATTTTAAATTGAAATTTGATAAATTATTAAAGGAGAAAATTGATTGTTACAGTAAGGTATTTATAAAATTTTTCAAATCAATTTAGAATTGGAAATTTATCTGTTTGATAAGTTAAAAAAAAATATAGATGATTTTATATACAGATAAAGTTTTGAACTGCAATAAAGTGTATGAATATTTACAGATTTATAATTTGCTAATTTATTTTAAACAGTAAATACATATATGTAGATATGCCACAGAAATAAAACAGAAATATAAAAAAAATATATAAATGTTTTGACCTATTAATCTTTTAGAAAATATATATATATATGAATTATATAAAGATAAGATTTTTAATAGCTTATTTTTATAAGCAGTTAGGAATAAATTAAATAAGTATATAAGCAAAATGTCGGAAATATTTATGCAAATGAGATTTTGGTTTAAAGTAAAAGGAAAGTTAGTTTGAAATTAAAAGGTTTAGTTAAATACATTTATTTAAAAGAAATTAGTTTAAAATAAATTACTAGTTAATTAAAATATTAAAGGAGAAATTGGTTAAGTAAATAAATAGAACAATGATTTAAGTATTCGATTTAATTCGAATATTAATAGGTTTTATAAATTTGTTTATACCAGGTTAAAATCGAGAAAACAAAACTGAAATGGAAACGGATGGCAAATTAAAAAGCAAAGGTGAGATTTTTGTCACTCAAATTGAATGTGGAATTTTTGCAGTTATTGATGATTGCTATTGGATGTGATATTAGATATAGTAGGATATATCTATATATATATATAGCAATATATACATATTGGCATATGTATATATTGGATTGATGATTTCCCGCCTCGTATAGCGGATGAGACCCTATTGCGCCGTTAGTAAGCGGATTTTTATAAAACCTATATACCGCGATATTCCACCTCGAAGTGGAATTGGTATTGTGCTAACGTCTTTGGATGCAGGGAAACAGGTTGGAGGGATCCAACTGGACCCCTCACATTGATTAAATTTATTTCTACTGTGATGTGATAATCTGTGAATGATTATTGATGTTATTGAATTGATGTCTGGAAATTGTTTGAAAGCTAAAATTTAGCTGAATGGATGTTGGATATCATTGGATTCCAAAAATAAACGAAATTGAATTTTTGAAATCAAAATAGAAATTTCTAAGTGAATTAATTTTAGAAATTGAATAAATTTTGAAGAAAGGAATTTTTAAAGTATAAAAAGTTAATTTTTATAATCTTATCGAATTAATTCCAGAATCAAGTGAAAATGTTAAATAAATGGATTTCGTAAAATAGTGATTAAAATTTGAAGAATTTAATTTAAGAATTTGGATTTTTAAATAGATTGAAAGAAACGATTGAAATTTATTTCCTTAAAAAGGAATTTATTAAAAGAAGATAAGTTGGAAATCCAACTAGAAATTTAATTGGTAAATTGAAATAAATTGGGAAATCAATGTAAAATGGTTTCAATTTGAAGAATCCATTTTAAAACAGAATATTGAATCATTTGAGAAAAAATGAGGAATTTACTTAGTAGTGATAAATAAATTTTTAAATCAATATCGAAATTGATTTGGGATTGAAGTTTTTATAAATAGAATTGGAATTTATAAAAGTTGTTTATAAATCCGAATCACTTATTTTTTGATAAGTAAAATATAGAAGTTAATAAAAAGAAGATTTATAAGTCGAGGTTGTTATTAAAATAGAAATAGAATTTATAAACGTGTTTATAAATTCGAACTAGATTGAATTGGATAAATTAAATATAGAAGGTTATTAAAGGAAATGTATTCGCGATTTTGGATAGCGAATTATCCTTACAATAAGTGTGTAGAAAAGACTGAAATTTGGTTAGTGAAGTATATTCACGATTTTGGACAGCGAATATATTTTTAAGTAAAATGGTTATGTTTGGGAAAGCGATATTATAAAATGAAGTTAATTGTTTTAACGATGTTTTTAAAATGATTAAATATCGAAATCATAGATTTCAACACTTGTTGTTGAAATAGACGTTTTCGAGAAAAATAAGGAAATGGTGGACTATAACACTGTTGTTATAGTAAATGATTTCTGAAAGGAAATGTTTTATATAGTATTGGGATTTATATATCTATCTAAATTTCGAATCCCTATACTAGTGATTTTGAGTCGTCGTAACGATGTTTTACGCAACAATCGTTTTGACTCAAATAGATGTTAAAATTAATGATTTCCTTAAAGAATGAAATATATACTTAATTTGATTTAAGTATATTGAATATTTTCAAATGTTGAAAATAAATAGATTTGTGGAATACTTATTTTTAAATAAGTATGGAAATGCTTTTCCAATATGAAATGAACTGTTTTGAGATTTTATCTTCAAAGATAAAATGAAATGTGGAAATTGATTTGAAATTGTTTTCAAACGGTTAAGTGTGGAAATTTTATATCTAGTAAAGATATTTTTGAAGATAAATAATTTGGGAAAATTATTTGGAATCTGATGATGTTGCGCATCTTTATTGATAGTTAAATAACCGACTATCAATAATTACCTTGAACGATATTTGTTGAGAATTGGATGAATTCGAATGCCACACTTATTTTTAAATAAACGCTCACTATTCGGGTTAGCCGGGAAAGGACCATGGGGTCGTATAACCCATTCCGAATATGTGATACGTCGTTATGAATCGCATTTGAAGACCGGTGTTGAAGACCGGATATTTTTGAAAACGGAAGGATTACCGTCGAGTTACTCTACATCGGCTGATCTCCGGTTTAGAGGTTTTATCACCCTTAGTGACGGGAAGTCCGGACGTGATTAGAAATTTATTCGGATGTGCAAGGGCTTCGTGAGAAGTGCCTTCGGTTCTGTTCGATCCCGGAACAGACTTGTATGGATTGTGTGTCTGACGTTACACTTTGAGATATAAAGCTGATTTCTTTCAAATACATTTCTGTTGGTGGCGGAGAATTTATTCTCTTAGCTTAATACCCTTCTCTGAGACGTACGAGCTCAGAGGTTATGTAGTTGAAATTTATCAGCGATATATTCCCAATTTGGTAACGTGGCATACTGAGTGTTGCTATGAAATGATCAGTGTTTGATCATTTGCGATATGATCATTTGTTTGATCTTATATCTTTGTGATCATAGGTTGATCATTTTGTTTGACCCGAAGCATGGCTTTGTAGAAAGCGTAGCTTTGTGGACGAGACTTCATCGAGCCTCACACCCCGGAAATGGTCGAAACAGGAAGGATGCGGCAAGGTTCTAGGGAGTAGCGCCCCTTAGTGTATGTCATTCCTTCTGGATAGAGGTGGTATCATGGTATGGAGCCCAGATACTTAACCTATGTGGTTGCTGCATTATTATCTATGTGGTTTGTTGGAATCGGGGATCCTCGGGAAGATCGGTTACGATCGGGGGATGGCATACGCGTGTCAGTAGTTACCTATTTTTGCAGAGGTAACCCGGCCTTGTGTTGGCAGAGATCTAACCGTAATGTTAGGTTATTTCTCGGGTCGTCTATTCCAGGGACGTACCCATCGTGGATAGGAAGTTCCTTAGCCTGACCATTTGTTGGAAATCCAAAGAAACAATACGTGACTTGTACGGTTTTAGTTGTAGAACCTATCATTCACTTATGGTGGCGCCCCACTGTTTGGATGGTAGCTATAGTAGGCATAGTTCGAAATGTCTATGCTGGCTAAGATTTATATTATACTTTCGAACTGTTTTCTACACTATGCTCTAATAATAATATCAAAAATGATTTGATTTTGCATAGTAAGCATCTTTGACTATCATAAGAAGAAATCTCCTCCAATTCTGCGTTTGCATTGTGTGTGTGGCGGGAGGTCTTATGGTAGTTTCATTTTCCAAAAGCATTGCGAATTTGTTTTATTTTCTTTGTGAAAAATAACTGTTTTACGATCTCACACCAGTCACCATGACTGACTCGGAGTTTATTGTTCCCTTCTAAACTCTGGGTGCCCACCAATTTCCACACGGGCAGCCTAGAGTTATGTTATCAGGATATTCTGGAGCTTGGAGATAAGCTGGATGACGAGACGTAGTATTTGTATCTGATAGTATTTATTCCGCTATGTATTCTGTATGAGGACAAGTTTATATAACTGTCCATTGTTGTATATGACTCTGATTGATGTATGTATAAACTGATATAGTTCTTTGTTTTAAAAGACTAGTGATTATCTATTATATATTGTTCCGCTGCGATGTGTAAGATTCTGATATTGTCTCTGTTTCTGATGTGGTTCTGTTGTTCTTCTCTTCTTTCTTCTTCCTTCTCCTGTTTCTTCTTCTTCTGCCTTTTTCTTCTTTCTTAAACCCTCACTATTGGAGTTTCCGGCACTCGATTGCTCGGCAGTCGATAAAGCGAGTATCGATGTCGAATTTTCGAAAGTCGAAAATTTCCGTACGTGACAGCAAGCCATTTAATTATTTGTTGTTCCTTAGTTTCTAGCTTGTTAGTGTGATATTTGGTGTTGTATATTCATGTTATATATATTGTTTTGTTTCTATGTACAAGACAAATAGCTTTGGCTCTCCCCTCACTTGAATCGTAGTCGTGCTTTCGTGCCTTTTGGATCTTTGTTTGTGTGTTTGGTTGTGTATCTCAAGTTTGTAGAGGTGAGTATTTCTCACCAGACATTCCATACTTATATAAGTAGTAAATTGACATCCTGTGAATCTGTAGTTCATATTATCATATTATACCTGACTGTGATATTATTTATATGACGATCACCCTGTTTATTCACCTGTCATATCATCTGTTACTGTTATATAATGCTATTCTGTTTATTTATATCAGTTTATCACACTGCAAGTTCCCTGTAGAATAGAATCACTATGGGTTGAAATGATACATACCCGAACGGACTATAGAATAGGGAAAAATAGTTATGGGCTGAAATGATAGGCCTGAATGATTTTTATTTGTTTCATTTAACTTGGGCTTGCGGGTTTGAAATGATAAAACCTGAATTTTTCCTTTGTAAATTACGGATTGAAATGATATATTATCCGTATCATTTGACTTAGGTTAAAAAAAATTTATATACAGACTCGTGGTTATTATGTATATTTTCTTGAAATTATAAAATATGTTAAAAATGTAAATATTATGAAATTTTGATTTAAATTTAAATTTAAAAAAAATGATTTTTACAAAATATTAGTGATTTTCTATAAGTTAAATAAGTGAAATAAATAAATGGGAAAGTAGGATTTGAATATAAGTAAATTTTGGAATTTATGATTTTGTTTTTAAATGTAGTTTAAATTAAGTAAGAAAATATGATAATTTGATTTTTATTTGAATTTAAAATGATTTTATAAAGTGTTATTGATTTTTCTAGAAATTAAAAATAGTTAAATAAATAAGTGTTTAAAAGTTGAAATTTGAAGTATAACTTAACTTGGAAATGTAAAAGTGTTTTAAAAATAAAAGTTTGGTTAAGAAAATAAAATGGAATTTAAATAAAATTATGAAATGGTAAACTTAATTAAAATGTTAAGTAAATGAAATGTTATAAAATTTTACATTTATTTTATAAATGAATTATTAAAGATTTGATAATTATTTGTGAAAATTTCACTTTGTAAAATCATAAATTAAGGGTATTTAAATGATTGTTTTTAAAGTGAGAAAATATGATTTTTATAAGTTAAAATGGATTTAAATAAATTTTAATTGCTTATGAAATTTTATTGAAAATTTGGAATTTAAATCGATAGCATTTTGAAATGCTATCATTTCTAAAGTTAAAGATATTACAACATTTTGTAAATGCTGTAATTGATATAAATGAACTAAATGGCTAAAATGAACTAAGGGCTATTACCGCACTTTGTAAGTGTTGTAGTTGCTGAATTTAACTAAAGTTTATTTGAAATCTAAATCTATTACAGCATTTTAAATGTTGTCTTTTCGTAATTGAATTGTTTTTAAACATAACTTTCCGTAGCATTTGCTAAGTGCTGTGAAAGTTGAATTTTCACTGTTTAATAAATTTAAATGAATAAATGAATTCTAAAAATGGTAAAATTTTGAGAATTGAATATTTGACTATTAAATATAATAACTTCATTTTTAAATGATTTAAATGGGATATTTTGATTTGAAATATTTTGATATTTTGAAATGGATTTGAAATGATATTTGATTTCGAAGTATAAAATACCATTTTGGAATTTTAACCATGGGATGTAATTTAATTTATGGTTTGACTGATCCTTGGAGGATGGGCAATCCCAAGCATCCTTTAAGTTATTGTGCATTACTACTATAATTCACTTGAGTTGGTTTACATTATATAAGTATGTATGTCCTGACTCGAGTGTTTTGTGTTTTACTTTACGCTCGGGTCAGCCTGAGTATTTACAGCTTAGCTTTTGATTTCTTTTCTGGAGCTAGGAATCGCTGGAGATTCTGCTTGTCTAGTTATCTATTCCCTTTCAGTTTCAGTTGTTCTATTTCAGCTCTGGTATTTATAAACTTCTATGTATTTGAGATTTCTATTGTATATGTTTTTTTTCCAGACTGATATTATGTATTTTGTTTGAGATTTTGTTATAGTAGCTTCATGAACTACTATGGTATTTTAATTTCCGTTGCGAGTTATTCCGATATTTCTGTGATTTTGTGATTGATTTTATTTGCCCCGAAATTTATTACAATTTGTTATTTTGTATTATTCAAGTCGGACATGTATGGATTATTGTCGATTTGAATGGTCCAAAATAGTGGGTCGTTACACAGTTGGTATAAGAGCTTTGGTTTTGAGATACCTTAGCCAGTTGGGGTTAAACTCATAAGAGAGAGGGTTAGTAATACCCTAGAATGAGTCTAAGTGTATATATATGAGTGAGCGTATTTATTAGTGCTATAAAAATGTTTTTGTATTGTGTTAATTTGTTCTGTTGAGTATTTATAAATTATTGTCGAAACATGGGACGCTATGGCATCGATAGGGGTTTCTAAACACTTGAACAGGGTAGACGGACAAAATATTGTTTTGAAATAGGAAAATGAAATAATTTTACCTAGCATTATATTTGGTATATATAAAATATATATATATAATTTTCATAAATTGATATTGTTATTGTGGTGTGTTGTTTGTTAGGAAATGATAATGTTTGGTTATTATCATTTGTTGTTTGGTTAGTCAAAGTTCTTAAAACTATTGACTACTGTATGTTATAAGAAAATGTAATTTTATAAATATGGTATTAATTATGATTTACAAATAAATGAATTTAATTGGAAATTGAGAACTTAAATGCTGGTGTTTGAAATTGGTTTTCAAAGATTTGAGAAAAAAAATAATATTAGTATTATTTGGAAGTATTTTCGGATAGAAACATTTTCAATAAGATTTGAAAGAAGTGTTTTAAAAGGATTTTAAAGGGAAATAAGTTCTATACTCCCCTCTTCTATCATTGGAAAATAATTTCGGTGATGATCGCAACATCATCGATGTTCATTTTCGAGTTTCAAAGTGGGAGAGGCCACTTAGTAGCTTTGCTACGCATTTGGGTCGATAAACAGATTTTGGTTTAAAATTTCTAAATATGATTTGATATTATTTCAAAATGATTTGAAATGAACCTGGTATTTGGTTCTTAAATTCCTGTTAAATTAATGATTTTCAGTTGTAGAAATAAAATGAAATTTTAATAGTTGGAAACTTCTAAAATGAGAAATAGAAAATAAGAAGTTAAGTGTTTAAATGAATATGAGAAGTTAAATTTTAATAGTTGAAAATTATTGAACATTTTGTTGACTAAAAAGAATAAGATAAATCTGTATAACATTCAGTTACATTCTAAAAATATATATAAAACTTACTGAAAACATTTAAAAATTTGTAATGTTAATATGAATATGTAATAGAATTTTATACAAGTAAAACTTAAGTAATGGAGTTATGTCTACAAATGAGAATTATGATGTAAAAGAAATGTTTTAACATAAGCTAATATTTTGAAATGTTAGTAACTAAATTAAATAGTAAAAAGTGAATATTGTTTAAGTAAATGATTATTAACTCAAGAAAATGACTGAAATAATTCATTGATGAATATTAATATTAAAATGGAAATCAAGGTTATAAGTAAATAATAAATGTGAAATAAACTGCAATGAAATGTAAGTAATACTTTAATAATGGATTCATTGATGATTTCAAATATTGAATGGGAAATAAATTGTGTAAGTAATGAAGGTAGATTAATAAAAGATAATCATTGTATGAATGAATGAAAATAAATGAAAAGTAAATGATGTGGAAAGAAACCAATAGAATAAACCTAAATAATATTTAAATTTTATGTTGTTTGGCTTATGGGAAGTTTGGGAAATGATACTTCAAATTGTTTGAGGTTGTATAAATAATCTATTAAGTAATTATCTAAGATTGTTGAGTGTAAGGTACACTTGGTAGTTTATTTATCACCCTTGTAAAATGGGAAGTTTCTGAACTTGGACAAACCATTAGTTTTTATTGATATGGATGTGTGATTGATTCTTTATTTCATATAAAGGTTTTACTACTTTTGTTTGCATATGATTGTTATATATTGTCTGTTGCTTGTACTATTAATTGAACAATTAAAATATATTATTCTTTTACATAATTTTAATTCTTCTGGATTATATAAGTAAAATACAGGTTTATGGAAGCAATAGCTACTGCTTTTTGTTTCATAAATTAAGTTGTTTTCCCGACAAATAGGTACGTTTTTGGATTACGGTTTTTAGAACGATATTTTATTGTTTTTCCCACGGTTTGGGATGTTTTATTTTTAAAATATGACATATATAGTGTAATTATTGATATTATTATTTTTTCGGACCTAGCCGTGCAAATGAGACTCTACCGAAATTTTCGTAAATTTAAGACTTAGAAATTTTTTGATGGAAGTTGAGTTATTTTCAAATTTATATTAAGCTTAAAAATGAAAGTTAAAGTGTTTATAAATTGACTATTTTAAATAAATTATATCAAACCTCTTGATTCTTTCTTGTTCCTTTTCGAGGACAAAAAGTTTTGAGTGGGGGAGATTATAACGACCCGTATTTTTTATAATTAAAAATATTAAATTTAAATAATATTTTGGAATTTAATATTAGGAGAAATTAAAAGTTTATGATCTATAAATGAAAAAAAATTAGAATATGATTTAATAACATTGATTGAATGTAATAGACAACCATTTTAATGTAAGTTCAATCAATTGCAATGATTAAGGTAAATAATGATTAAAATCAATGTTTTATATTTAATGGTGAAATATTATATTATTCAATTTAATTGGTTTTAATATGGAGTATGAAATCAATTATTTAGTACGTAAATTATTAGCTTTTGTTTGTTGATAATTAACTCTGAAATGTGTTTAAATTAGTAAGTTGTAACAATTTGTTTATTCTCGTTTTATCATTTAATCCGTTGAAATTAATTTGGAAATCAATGTAAAATCAATGTAATTAAATATTGCAGTTAATATGAGTTAAGATGATAACTGTAGAATATGAATGTAATAAAATGTAAACTAATGTTAATTATATTCATAAGGAAATAGTTGATTCAGCAATAAGAGTGATAATCAAAATAAAAGAATTTATTGGAAATTTAAAAATATAATTAACTGGGATTTTATTTCAGTTGTAACTGAATGCTGAAATTAATGTAATGTTTAAATCTTGAAATTAACATGGAATATTTAATTGTAAAAGCTTATTAAATTCTGTGTAATCAGGAATGATGGAAATGGTTAACTTTTAATTTAGAATTAAAAAATTGGTTAAATTGATTTTAAATTAATAATTTAATTAATTAACGTGTAAATTAGCCTTTTTGGACATTATGTCTGTTAGCACCAAAATTGGTCACTAACCTCCTTGAGAAAGATTATGTAGAGAGATTAATGATAAATTAGAACTGAAAAATAGTGTAATTCAATGCCAAAAGAACAACAAAAACGAGAACACCAGATTTATAGTGGTTCGGCATAACTGCCTACGTCCACTTTTAGTTTTGATCTTTATTGCTTTCACAAGTAGTTGAATACAGATACAATCTGTATATTCATGACTTGAATACAAGTTTGAACTGAAAATAATAAGTCTTGAAAGTGGCAGAGTCTCCCCAGTGTTCTCCAAAAAAAAGGTCCTTTTTCAGCATGCCCCTACCCCTCTATTTATAGACGAAGATGGGTTGGCCTTCCCTCACGGGCCTAGGAACAAGGTACCTCGGCCCATAGTAGATGACTACTGCGCACCGTTCCATGCAAGCCGAACAAGACATGCCGGACGAGACAAGCCGGACCACATTTGGCCGAACTAGGAACTATGCGCTATCGTGGCTGAATGACATTTACCGAGCGAGGCATGTCGAGCGACGCCCTCACTTAAGGTTGAACGTTAACCTTTTCTTCGAACTTGTGTGATATCCTGACGACGAGCGATGAGTGTAGGCCGGGCGGCAATCGTATGCCGAACGAGAGACTTGTGCCTAGTAAGGTCTGAGGACAGACAAATCCTTGCATGCCGAACGAGGTTCCGTGCCAAGCGAGACTCTGTGCCGGTCGAGGCTCTACGCTGAGCGAGACTCTATGCCGATAGAGGCTCTACACCGAGCGAGAATCTTGGTGACGGACGAGGTTCTGTGCCGATCGAGGCTGTGTGCCGAACGATGGCTTTGCATGCCGAATGGGAACTCTGTGCCAAGCCTCTCATTAACGGGTCAAATAACCGATTAACAATCTCGGATTTCGACGAAACCAGTTTCATCGGATCCGTAATGGTGAATTATTGTAGGGTTTCAAGTTTCGTAGCGATCGGACTTATCGTTTGATCGTGCGAGATCGAAACGCGTAAAAACAAATTAAAAAAATTAAATGAATATAATTTGATTTTGAAATCTAACTGTATACAATGAAATTAGGGTTTGAAACTAGTTCCATTGAGTTTAAAAATATCGAAAACATATATTTCGATATATTGGTTGACCTATTTTTGTTTCGGAAACGAAACGGGCGTTTCGGGTCTTTGTTATCGTTTCGACCCAATTCGATCTGTTCCATCCATTCTTATCTATCTCTATCTATATAAATAGATTTCTCCTGAAACCCTTGCAGTCTTTTATTCTATTTCTGTACGTACTAATATTTTTATCTGCTCCTTCTCAATGTCAGACAACCCAAACCCTAATTCCAATTCCAAATCAAATCTGAAAATTAATCTGTCCAAACCATGTCATATTATATATCGTTGGAAAGCCCTCGACGAACGTAATCTCTCTCTACAATTCATTTTTGGATTGGAGTCTTTGTTTGTCCAATAATCAGTGAAGAAGTCTCGACCGTCCATATTAGGTTTTTGTTTCAACGGTAGATCTTTGACTTCAGAGCGATCGGCGAGTACTGCGACGTAGAGAAGGCCAAAAGGAGTGCATCTGTGGTCTTCGTTCGTGTCAGAGACGTCGTGGATCGCCAGAATTGGCGAATATAGGCACGGCGGCGGCTGTGGTTTTTTGGAGGCCGGAGGTGGCCGCAAGCACGACGGAGGCGCGGCCTGAGGTGGCGGAGGTAGCGGCGTCGTCTAATCTGTGGTCAAGCGTGAGGATAGGCGTGCGACGATGAGGTTTAGGTCGACGGCTGTGTGCTATTGTTTGAGCATGCGTGGTTAGGGTTAGGGTTGAGGTAAACGTTAATTTACATTTTTTCCCTTTAATTTAATTTAATTTAAATTTGATTTTTCAAAACTTCTAACTTCAATAATTTGTGCATTCGAACTCGAATTTGGACGCGGTTTCTTCCGTTTGGATCGTATCGAAATTCCGGACAACATGTAACACATTTGGTCGAATTTGGAGACTGTTCCAATTTGGGCATTCTTTTGGATTTTAATTCGATGAAAAATCAAAGGTGAGTGTTCAAACCACTCACATAATACTAAAATATTTTGGTGTTTTTTAAATTGAAATCATGAAGTGATTAAATTTATTGACTGTTGTTTGATGGTTTAAAATTGACATTTATATTGAATTGCATTTATAGTTTAATTTAATTTGATAGTTAAATTGAAATTGAAATTGACATTTAAACTGAAATGGGAATTTAATCTGCTAGTTAAACAATCAAGAATTTATAACTAGTAATCTGTTATGATATGTGACTGTTTGGATTTTGATTTTGATGGATGCCTAATAATTGATATGTTAGATGTTTAGATGTTTGTTTATGCTGATTTATTCCTGTTATTCACCCTAGATTTTATGTTGATTTATTCCTGTTGTTCACCCTAGATGCTACGGGCATCAAATAAATCTGAAATTAAATAAATAAAGAAATAGGTTGAAATGACATATACCTATGGAACTTGATTTGGATTGAAATGATATATATCCATCACTGAAATTAAAATTAACTAATCACTTGGCCATAGGATAGAAAATTATATACGGACACTGTTGGTAGATTTTAAATTATTTTCTAAAATTGTAAAGAACGTTTTGATTTAATAAATTTGATTTTAAAATTTAATTTAAAGATTTTATTTATAATTTATATTTTATATAAGTTTTAAAAATCTAAAATTTTAAGATTTTAACTTATAATTTTATTTAGTTTTAAAATATATAATTTAAATAATGTAATAGAATAAAAACACTTTAAAAATTCAATCTAATAAAATATTCAATATAGTTTTAAAAGATTAATTTAAAAATTTAATTTAAGGTAATAAATATATACTTTTATAATAACTTTAATAAACAAAAGATTTTTGTAAAAGATTTTAGAATTTTGTAAAGGGTTTTGTAAGGAATTTATAAAAGTTTTTGTAAGAGATTTTATAATGGATTTTATAAAAGGATTTTTATAAAAGAATTTTATAAAGGAATTTATAATGGTTTTATAAAGGAGTTATAAAGGTTTTAAAGGATTTTATAAAGGGTTTTATAAAAGACCTTGTATAAAGGGATTTGGAAGCGTTTTAAAGGAATTTGCGTAGAAGTTTATGAAATAGGGAAGAGTTGTAAACTGTTTTGGAATATATAAATAACTTTATAAATGGTTCTAAAGCATATAAATAGTTTATAAATGGTTTAAGAGAGATTTATAAATTATTTTCGAAATTGATTGAAAGAAAATCTTCCTCGGTATTTATGAATATATTTATACTTTTGGAATAAGTATATTGTAATGACCTGCTTTTACGTACTGTTTAAGCTGACAATATAACCGCACAAGTGAACTCAAATTTGCATAAAAAGGCGGATTATTAGGGGTAAAGAAGAAAAGGTAGAAGAAGAAATAGAAAACTGTTAGAACCTCTACTCTATGATTTTAATGACAACAACTATACAATCACTAGCATCATCCATATGCAGCTTTTGCAACCAAGACTTGAAGGCAGACACAAGGATCATTATATCAAGAAATATTAGTATATTCTGTTAATATCTTAAATAGATGATATGTACAATCTCCTTGAGTAATTTTTACAAGCATATGCATATACAAATCATTAAAAAGATTTTTCACATACTCAAGAAGGGAAATTAACAAACTGTACATGTGTCAGACGTCTGGCTTGTCTACTCAGACGTATGGCAATGTGTTCAGTTTAAATTTTTTAATACAGGCCAGACGTCTGACCTAAACGCCTAGACGTCTGACCTGGGTAATGGCCATCTCTTCTCAATAGACATCTTTTTCAATCGAAGAGTTGCATCTTCTATCTCTAGTCATCACTCTTCCTCCTCAAACATTGCAACACTTGGACTGAAATAGAATGAACCAAAGGTCGTTACTTCTCAAACAAACTCTTCAACATATATAAATAAGCATGAATTTGAAAAGTAAAACTTGCTTGATATTCTGAACTCTTCACTCTTTATTTTCTAATATTCTTGTGATCTCTTTAAATTCTAAAAGTACTCAAAAGCATACTTTTATCTCTTCCTTATATCAAAGCTTAAAATAACATACTACTCAAAGGAGATTATAGGAAGAAACTGTACTTGTAGTCAAAATCAGTGTTATCTAGAAACACGCACTTGTCAGAGAAGTACTCTTGTATAAAAGCCTATTCCTCCGGGCGAAGCGAGGGCAATTGGTTAGTGTATTTCTGAAGAGGAGCTTCGAGACTGGCCGTAGGACGGGAGGTCCGAACCAGTGTAAAAATTCTGGTGTGATTACTTTTAATTTTACCTGCATTTTTATTCTGTGTGATTCATACTATCATTCACATACTTGTCATACACTATATATATATATATATGCGATCCACATAGACTTTCAATTGGTAGCAGAGCCAGGTTAGTTCAAATCACAGTAACACGAATTTGAAACTTGTTAATTTGACAAGTATCTTTCAAGAAGGTCAGTCAACTACACGTCCTCCTCTATTCACCATATCTAATTATGCATATTGGTCAACCTGTATGAGAATTTTTATGGAAGCAAATGGTTTAGAAATATGATCAACAAGTCAAATTAATATGTAGCACCTGAAACAAATATTAGCACATGGACAGATGCACAAAAAACCGCTGCTTCTAATAATGCTAAAGCTATGAATGTACTTTTTTGCTCTCTTGATAAAAATGAATTTTCACGTGTTATGTTATGTACTACTGCTTATGATATATGGCGTACTTTACAAGTTACACACAAAGGTACAACTAAGGTCAAACAAACAAAAATATCAATTTTACAAAATCAATTCTCATCTTTCAAAATGAAACAAAATGAGTCAATTGTTGACACGTACTCAAGGTTTCAAACTATACAACACGAGCTTATGTCACTAGGAGTTAAATTTACTGATTTTGATTTAGTATCTCGAATTCTCAACTCTTTAACAATTGAGTGGGAAAGAAAAGTATTGGCTATCGAAGAAGCTAATGATCTTTCTGTACTCAAAGTTGAAGAGTTAATTGGAAATTTAATGTCGTATGAAGCTAATTTACAGGCCAGAAAGGAACAAAACCATGAAAAGAAGAACATAGCATTTCAAGCAAGCAATGAAGATTCTGAATTGGATGAAGACGAAATTGTTTTCATTGCCAAGAACTACAACAAATTTAAGAAATTCAATAAAATGACAAGATTCCAAAATGGCGGAAAATCAAATTCATTAAATCAAACATCGATCAAGTGATTTGAATGTGATCAGTTTGGACATATGAAGAAAGATTGCCCAAAACTTAACAACGAGAAAAAGAAAAATAAGTTTGAAAAAATTAAGAAAAAGAGAAAGGCATTCCAAGTCATATGGGATGACTCTTCCTCTTCATCCAATAGTGATAGTGAAAGTGATACAGAGCAAGCAAATTTATGTTTCATGGCACACACTAATGAGGTATGTCCCGATCTTACTTATGATGAAATTTTAGAAGTAAGCATGGAACTTGATGACAAATATAGAGAAACAAAAAAATTAAATAAGGAATATGTTGCTAAGATAAATCGATTGGAACAAGAAATAGGGTTACTAAAAGATGAAAAATCTATTTTAGAAGAAGAATTAAAAAATGCTCAAGAAAAGTTAAACTAGAAAATAATAGAATTTGTAATGAACATATTATCTTAAAAGATAATCTAGAAACTTCAAAATCCAAAACTAATGATCTTAAAAACAAGTTGGATAAAATTACTAATAATGTTACAAAGTTTAACAAAGGAAAACAAGACTTGGAAAATTTAATTAAAATTTCCAAGCCATTCAAAAATCGAAATGGGCTAGGATTTGACAATAAGAAAAAAATTACAAAATATAGTAAGATTTATACTAAGAAAAGAAAACCTTCTTTCAAAAATAAGAATTTTATCTCAAATTCAAAAATGATTAAAATATGGGTTCCTAAAACAAGTAATAACCTAATTAAACAAAAATATATAGGTAATTATATGAAAGAAGTAATTCACAATTATAATTATATTTCAAAAGGAACCAGACCATCATGGGTATGGTTACCCTCATCTACTAACACATAGGACCCAAAAAGATAAAAAGGGTACCAGTTTAAACTATTTATTTTTTGTAGGTATCCAAATACAAAAATAAAGAAAAATGGAAATTAGATAGTGGATGCTCCAAGCACATGACGGGAAATGCTCACATGCTATCAAATATAAAGTACATTGATGGTGGCCCTGTAACTTTTGGCGATAATTCAAAAGGGTTCGTCATTGGCATTGGAGAAGTCATCAATATCGGTATCTCTAACTCTCCTATTATTTCTAATGTTCTATTAGTAGAAAACATAAAACATAATCTTCTTAGTATAAATCAGTTGTGTGATAAATGGTTTGAAATAAAATTTGAAAAAGATAAATGTAAAATTCTCGATCAAAGCAAAAATTTACTCTTTGAAGGATTAAGAAATCATAATATATACATCCTAAATATGAACATTAAAAATAATTCAGATTTATGCCTAGCCGAAAATCATGATGATCGTTGGATTTGGCACAAACATTTTTGTCATATAAATATATTAACAAACTAGAAAAACATGATCTAGTTAGAGGTCTACCTAAAATTAATTATAAAATTAAAAATTTATGTGACGCTTGTCAAATGGGCAAATTAAAAAAAAGTTCTTTCAAATCTAAAAATAAAATATCTACTAAGCAACCATTAGAATTACTTCATTTAGATTTATTTGGACCAACACAGGTACGTAGTATAAATCATAACAAATATGTATTCGTAATTGCAGATGATTTTTCAAGATATACTTGGACATTAATTTTTAAACATAAAAGTGACACTTTTGGAATGTTTAAAATCTTTGCAAAATGGATTACTAACTTAATGGATTTAAAAAAAAAATACGTAGTGATCATGGAGGATAATTCGAAAATGAATTTTTCACTAATTTTTGTAACAAAAAAGGAAATAGTCATAATTTTTCGGTTCCACGAACACCACAACAAAATGGTATAGTTGAAAGGAAAAACAGAACTTTGTAGGAATGTGCACGAACACTACTAAATAGTAGTAATCTACCCAAACATTCCTAAGCTGAAGCCATTGCCACTACCTGTTATGTATTAAATCGTGTCACACTTCGACCTATGACTAAAAATACATGTTATTAAATATTTTATGGAAGGAAACCAAAAGTTTCGTATTTCAGAACTTTTAGGTCAAAATGTTTTATTTTAAATACTAAAGATAATCTTGGAAAATTTGATCCCAAAGTTGACGAAGGAATTTTCATTGGTTATTCAGAACGTAATAAAGCTTATAGAATTTATAATAAATGAACAAATATTATAGAAGAAAGCTTACATGTGTCTTTTGATGAAAATTTCCAACAAACTATTAAAGAAGAAGAAGATGAAATTTTAAATCAAAATCAAACTGAAAATACTAATAATATGAATAATTCATCCTCTGATAATAATGAAAATGTTTTAAGATCACCCACACGAATATTAAAAAATCATCCGTTGGATAATATAATTGGAGACTTAAATTCTCGAGTCATTAGAAATAACTTAAATCAAATGTGTCACGTTGCTTTTATCTCAAATACAGAACCTAAAAATTATAAAGAAGCATCTAAAGATGATTCTTGGATCTTAGCAATGCAAGAAGAATTAAATCAATTTGAACATAATAATGTATGGGAACTCGTTCCTAGACCATCAGATCAATCTGTAATAGGAACAAAATGGGTTTTCAAAAACAAAGCAGATGAAAATGGAAATATTACTCGTAAAAAAGAAAGATTAGTAGCTTAAGGCTACAACCAAGAAGAGGGAATTGATTATGAAGAGACGTTTGCTCCCGTAGCTCGTCTCGAAGCAATTCGTACTCTACTTGCTTTTGCGTGTCATCACAACTTTAAATTATTTCAAATGGATGTTCAGAGTGCCTTCTTAAATGGTTTTATCAAAGAAAAAGTTTTTGTAGAACAACTGCCGTTATTTATTCATGAAAAATATCCAGATTATGTTTTTAAACTCAAAAAGGCTCTATACGGCTTAAAACAAGCACCACGTGCTTGGTACGATCGACTAAAAACTCATCTACAAAATTATGGATTTCAAATAAATAGACACCACACTATTTATAAAACATAAAAATAATGATATATTAGTGGTACAAATATATGTTGACGACATCATATTTGGATCAACTAATGAAAGTTTATGTAATGAATTTTCTGAAATAATGAAAAATGAGTTTGAAATGTCACACATGGGTGAATTAAATTTTTTCCTAGGATTACAAATAAAACAATTGGACAATGGTATTTTTATAAATCAAGAAAAGTATTGTAAAGATTTACTTAAATGTTTCGGAATGGAGAACACCACTAGTAAACCAACTCCTATGAGTACAACTTTATATTTAGACAAAGATGAAAAGGGAAAAGACTATGATCAAAAATCTTATCGTAGTATGATCGGCTCTTTATTATATTTAACAGCTAGTAGACCCAATATAATGATGAGTGTCTGTCTGTGCACTCGCTTTCAAGCTCAACCTAAGGAATCACATCATCGAGCTGTCAAACGAATTTTACGTTACTTAACTAACACCACAGATTACGGCTTATTTTATCCTAAAGGTATGGCTTTCCAACTCGTATCATATAGCGATGTAGACTTCGGAGGATGTAAAGCAGACAAAAAAAGCACAAGTGGTACCTTCCATTTTATTGGTCAATCTTTAGTTTCGTGGTTTAGCAAAAAGCAAAATTGTCTTTCCCTCTTGACATGTGAAGCAAAATATATCTCTACCACCTTAGCTTGTGCTCAAGTCATCTATATGCAACAAACACTTAGAGATTTTGATAAAATAATTGAAAAATCTCCGATATACTGCAACAATATTAGTGCTATCAATTTATCAAAAAATCCAGTTAACCATTCTCGAACTAACAAATAGACATACGACACCATTTTCTTAGAGATAATGTCGAAAAAGGAATTATCTCCCTTGAATTTGTTAACACCGACAATCAAATTGCCGATATATTCACCAAACCATAAAATGAACAATCGTTTGTAAAACTTAGATGAAATTTAGGAATTTGTTCATATAATGAATTAATAAATGAAACTATATTATCCTAAATGGTTACTCAGAAAAGCCTTCTTCACCTTTCGTTTTAATACCTTCTGAACACCAAAAATTGTTTTTAAATAATTTTTAACCATGAATTTTGTTAACTAACAAACAATTTTTTCCCTAATTAAAAATTGACAAACCTATATATATATCTCAAAGATAAAAAAAATTTTAACCATATAATCTTTCACTCTCTAAAAAACATTTAAACTTTTATATATAATTTCATCTAATCACAATTCGACTTACTCAGCCATTGATTTCTCCTCTCCTTCTTCCAGCAGTTCGTATACATCTCCTACCAAAACAACACCAAAATCCTCCTTTCCTTCTTCCGGCAGTTCGTATACATCTCCTACCAAAACAACACCAAAATCCTCCTTCCTAACACATTGTTCCTACTACTACTCCTATGTACCATATCGGTTATTCTCCAAAAGAAAAAAGACCAAATATGATATTAATCTTGAAAATGCTTCTCTTCATGACAAAATTGACGAAGTTCATCATTATCAAAAAGAAATGATGAACGTTCAAAAAGAAATGTACCATACACAAAAATACCAAGGAGCTCATCTAAACTTTTTAGAAAAGTGCGTTCTTGCAATATGTGGACACTCTCCTACAAAGGATTGTGTTCATGTACGATCTCCTTGTGTGATCGAAACTCCTCCACATGCTCATCGAATAACTCCACGTAAACTATGGGGAGAAGGAACATCTGAAGAACAATTCAATCCAGTACCTCCTTCTTGGTATCCACTACGACCATTCAAAAAGGATACAAAGGAGAAACCAAATTCATGGGAGAAAAAGCAACTCTGTTCTTCTAAAGACTGTAATTTGAATATATATCTAGTTATAATAAGGTTCAAACCATTCAAACTTATAATTTATATCTTGTTCTTACTAAAATATTGTATCGATAATAACAATCTAAAATCTCTAAATAAACTCAAAATTGTCACAACAGGCGTCTGCGATATAGAGCTATAATATTTGTCATGCTAAACAAGTTCATTCATGCTTATATTTTTTAACATTTTTTAGACCTAACAGACGTCCGGTATTTCGAACAGACGTCTGCCTATAATCCTAAAAAACTTTTATGTTTCAGCTCAGACATCTGCAACTTCATCCAAGCGTCTGGATCAAGTCTCTGGAAAAAAAACTATCTCAGCTCAAACGTCTGATTTTATTCTCAGGCGTTTGCATCAAGTCTCTGTCTTAAAATTACCTATATGACCAAACGTCTGACCGTACTCCGAAGTCACCATTTCAGCCTCCCATATAAATCATCTTTTACATTCTTTAAAGTTTTTTACCTAACCCTACAACAAAACCCTAAACCCCAAATCAATTTGCTTTCTTTCTTTCAAAACTTCAAATCAATGGCACCCAAATCCCAAAAACCCTTTCCTAAGCGCAAGAAAACAGGCCAAGGCTCCGGCTCTCAACCACCTTCTTAGCAATTTTTCATAGATGAAATCATTAATGATTGGATGGTAGAACAAGATGGAAGACAAAGACTTCAGGAATTGGAAAAGAAAGAGATACATTGTGGTCCATTTTATCCACTACGAAGATTCTTCAATTACGAAATCGATGATTTGGTGAGTGATGCTGAGATTCACCATCTCATAAATTATGATTCTAACTCCGGGCAAATTAATCAACTAGCGGTATTTTTATTCTTCATAAATTTATGTTCAATTCATATTTGGAATCCATCTGATCCGGAAAATTGGATTTGGATAAGTGTTTATGGGGAAGTAATCAAATTCAATGTTGAAATACTTGGGCAAATATTACAGGGCTCATATACAGGAATTAGATTACAAGATATTCCTGATATGAGACACATGCCAAGAGATTCAATTACACATCTCATTTGGGAAGATGACATGAGAAAATTATCACCATTCAATTTTCGTCCAAAAGCTAGACTACTTAACCGAATGCTTGTCAATACCATACTCCCTAGATTAGGTAGTCATAAGCAAGTGTATGACCATGACCATAACGCTTAATATGCTATTTTCGGCCATACAAAAATAAATTGGGCTCAATATATTTTTGACCAAATTAAAAGCTTTTGGATCCCAGTTCGTCAAACAATAATCTATGCACCATATATTATGCGAATTCTTCGAGTGCATAACCTGCCTTCATTCTTTTCACAATATGAAGAACTTCCTGTTAAGGAAAGTGGAATTTTTTTCCTATCTTTGATGCATCTTCCTGAAAATCCACCAAGTATTACACCCTTTTCCGAGTACCAACACGAATAACACCAACAACCACAACACCAACAGTCTACTCCTATACGACCTACCTCTATATCAAGGCCTTCTGAATCAACAGATTATCACTCTGATTCCGAAATTCAAGAGGCTTGAATTTCAATAGGACAAGGAGAAAGTATTAGAGATGTAGCACTTCACAACCAGCGTATCCTATCTCTAAATAAAAAATTCTTGGATAAGAAAGTTTCCCGTCTCGTACGATCTTTTTCTACACGAATGACAAAGGTAGAAAAGACTTTAAAAAAGGTCGTCTCTACTCTGGGAAAGGTTATGAGAAAGGTTCGCGGACGATCTTCTGCATGATCTTCATCATCTCCTTCTCCTACACCACCTCTAGCACCTCATGCACATCCATCAAGATCTCGAACAGTCGAAGAGCCTTTACAGACCCATGCTCTTGGAAAAGCTCCAATCAATGTGGACATTGAGGAAAGTGAAGACATTTCATGGCCTCCACAGGAAGCCCAACATTACGACCACTATCAATCTTTTCAGGGACTTTCTATTCGAGAAGATGAAGAGTATCATGATCAGCGACAATGGCAACGTAGCGACTATGATGACAATGCTTCTAATCTATGGGTTTATTGTTCCTACCAATAAGTTATTTTATTCCAAATTCCTACTTGTTTGAGTATGATATTTTGATCTAGTATTTTGACATTGTGATTAGTAACATTATGCTGTTATGATGTTTCCTCATATTGTTTCATTGTGATGTTTCCTCATATTGTTTCATGTACTCTTTTTTGATAATGACAAAGGGGGAGAGAGTTTATACCACCTATAGACAGTGGGAGAAATTACAAAAGATAGGGGAGCTTCTTAGAAATAAATTGTATAGTTGTCATCATATAAAAGGGGGAGAATGTTAGAACCTCTACTCTATGATTTTAATGACAACAACTATACAATCACTAGCATCATCCATATGCAGCTTTCACGACCAAGACTTGAAGACAGACACAAGGATCATTATATCAAGAAATATTAGTATATTCTTTTAATATCTTAAATAGATGATATGTACAATCTCCTTGAGTAATTTTTACAAGCATATGCATATACAAACCATTAAAAAGATTTTTTGCATACTCAAGAAGGGAAATTAACAAACTGTACATGTGTCAGACGTTTGGCAATGTGTTCTGTTTAAATTTTTTAATACAGGCTAGACGTCTGACCTAAACGCCCAAACGTTTGACCTGGGTAACAACTATCTCTTCTCAACAGACATCTTCTTCAATCGAAGAGTTGCATCTTCTATCTCTGGTCATAAATCTTCCTCCTCAAACATTGCAACACTTGGACTGAAATAGAATGAACCAATGGTCGTTACTTCTCAAACAAACTCTTCTACATCTATAAATAAGCATGAATTTGAAAAGTAAAACTTACTTGATATTCTGAACTCTTCACTCTTTATTTTCTAATATTCCTATGATCTCTCTGATTTCTAAAAGTACTCAAAAGCATACTTTTATCTCTTCCTTATATCAAAGCTTAAAATTACATACTACTCAAAGGAGATTATAGGAAGAAACTGTGCTTGTAGTCAAAATCAGTGTTATCTAGAACACGCACTTGTCAAAGAAATACTCTTGTATAAAAGCCTATTCCTCTGGACGAAGCGAGGGCAATTGGTTAGTGTATTTCTGAAGGGGAGCATCAGGATTGGACGTAGGACGGGAGGTCTGAATCAGTATAATAATTCTGGTGTGATTACTTTTAATTTTACCTGCATTTTTATTCTGTGTGATTCATACTATCATTCACATACTTGTCATACACTATATATATATATATATACACGATCCACATAGACTTTCAAAAACAACAACACAGAATTTCACAATCGCAGCGGAACAAAATATAATATATAATAACAGACTTTATATACAAGAACTGTACTGTTTATATACATACCATTATCAGAGTACAATAGACAACAATCAATATGAACAGTTTAATAACTTGTCCTCACACAGCGGAAATACAAATCAAGTATGGAAATACATCTTTGTCATCTAGCTCGTCTCCTGAGCTCCATAGTATCCTATCGACGACAATCTTCTTCCCTCCATCGACGACAATATTCCCTCCATCGACCACGCCACCAGGTCGAACCAAAACCCTTCCCTCCATCAATGACAATCTTCTTCCTTGTGCACGCACGCGTGCATCCGATCGAACCCAACTTCGTGCTCGCCGCTGTTTTCCAGCATAAAACCCATGCTTGCGCTTCAATCCTGCCAACATCGTTTTCCCCTTCCTCTCGAACACACGCAGCATAGAACCACCCACCTCCAGTTCATGTGCCCTACCCTCCACCACGCCACCAGAGTTGCCTCGCATCTCTCAAATCAAACCATGATCGAAACCCTAGGTCGCGTACCACAAACAATATCGTCCTCCCCTTCAGTCGCCAGTGCGAACGCGATCTGCTCCTGTCATCGCGCGATGAAGCACCTCCGACCTTCCAGTTCATGCGCGCCACCATCCCCATGCATCACCCATAGCAGTTGCGATTCGATTGCTGTCGCCATTATTTCTCAAGTCGATTTTATTCGAGTTGATTTTATCTGTGTCCGAACTTTTTTTTTTATTTGAAATCTTGGTTCGATATTCTCTGCTTAAAGGAGGAAGGCACTTGCGATTTTAAAAGGGAAGAGGCAGCTATATGAGGTGGCGTGTTTGAATAGGTAAATGGGTACAGTGAAAGGATGTAATAACAGCTGTAAGGAAAGTTTGACTAGACAATATTTTAATTAAAATTTTAAAATATCTTGATTTTCGTAATTTAAAATCTCGAACCCCTATCGAGGCGTGCCGCTAGGCATTTATAATGTTATACCCATATTCCAAATGCAATGGAATAGGCTTCGAGTCCTAATTCGATCGTATGGAGAAGATAGCTTTAGACCCAATTATTATACTAAATTTTCGATATTAAATTCAACGCATTTATATCCCGTATGACCAAACGATAACTCCAAACGCTATGAAATTTGAAATATGATAATAATACACTACTACGGATCCAATTGAACTAGTTTCGTCGAATTCTGAGACTATGTCTAGGATCGCTATTTTAAATCGTCGATTAAATCGACGATTTCCTAATTTTATGAAATCGCTTGAAATTTTCAGTTTTAAAATCTTGCCAACTAAATTATAATTTTAAATCCAATATTTAAAACCATTTAAATATTCCAAATTAATCATCGAAAAATCAGGGTCGTTACATATATGGATATCTTGATATGAAAGTATAAACTGTTTTTGCATTTTTTTTACGACCAAGGTGTGAAATAAGCGGTTGGTTGTTAAAGAGACCGGGATCGGATATTGTCATACTGTCTGCCAATTTCGAAACCACTTTAACAACTGTGCACGTAGTGGAGAATCCAGAACGAAGTAGGGTGGTTTGGCGAATGCTACCGGTATGAGGTAAGAACACAGCCCTGAACTTCGGGTCAGCCAGATATGACTAAAACAGGAGCTATACCGGGCAAAGTGAGGTCGCTCCTCCTATCGGACATGCTTCTTCGAAACCATATCCTTTGCTTTGTGATTGATTGGTGCGCACCTTTGATTGTGGGAGTGTGTCTCGAGGTGGGCGGTAGTAGCTGCTATGCGTTACCACCTGTCCGGGAGTGCAAAATAGTAGAATCCAACCCTGGGCATTGCCTCGCGTGCCTTGTCATATGCCTTATCGAGCCCACTATGATTTTGGTTTGTGTCGTACCTATGGAGTGCTCCTTGATAACCTACCAGTTTACGGTAGAGTTATAGTACTGTATAGACTACGATGCTTAAGTAAAATTTGTTAAGGGGGATATGGGTAAGGCCTTAATGCTATTTTCAATATTATACTTTAATGATAGACACTACATATAGATAGTTTAATGGATCCTTAAGAGATGGAAAAATCCCGTAACATCTCTGACGCTATTACATTCATTTTCCACGTGATATTGATTTGACTTACATAAGAATATCTTAGTTCTAACTTGAGTCTTTTGTCTTTTCATTACACTCGGGTTAGCCTGAGCATTCCAGTGTTGAAGACTTTATTTTTGGAGGACGAAGACGGAGTTTGGTATATTATATTATTAGAAATTTCCGCTACATCATTTTGGTATGTCGTTGTTTGTACTCTGATTGTTGTAAAAATTGTGAAATCAAATGTATATTATAAAAATAGCTTCATGAACTATTTATTTGATTATTATGTTTTGTCCTTCCGCTGCGAGATTCTGTGTTTTGTATTTCCTTCTTTTCTCTTATTTTCTTGTTTACCTCGTTGACAATCCCCCCTTTTGAATGGTTTGAGTTAGACATGTGTGGTTTATTGTCGATTTAAACCGTCCATAAAGGTGGGTCGTCACACATCTTGAAGATGATGGAATTAAAGACCAAGCTCTTTGAAGTGTAAGGTTTGCTTGCTGCTAATCCTGAGGATGATTCTAAAATGGATGTAGTAGAAGTGGTGCCTTTGGTTTCGTTCAGTCCCAGAATGAATTGGTATGGATGAGTGCTGGCATTGCATTGTTGGCTGGAGGAGCAGTGTAGTATTCCAAGTAGAAAGTGCTATATAAAGGTAAAACATAGCCTTAAGCCTCATCAACCAGGAAATGAAAAAAATCAGGCATGCATAAGGGCTAAGTGGGTCGCTCCCATCAGGGTATGGTCATTCCAAAATCTAGATCGATTACTATCTACCCATGTATGCTTCAGGGCACATTAAAAAAAGGGTGATCATATTCGGTACTACTATTCAAGTGGTAGGCTAGTCCTGTGTGGTAGGGGTACAAGATGTTCTTGTCAGACTTCGATGCATTTTATCTAGAGATGTACCATCGGAAGTTAGTTTCTTACCTTGTCATGGTATGGAATCCATTCTCCAATACGAGCTATGGATTTAATCGTTCCCAACTATGCTGAAACGTGAGATGCAAGCATTTCAGCTATATTCATATTTTACTTTGACCTCTAGACATTATCATAATATTAATGGATTTTTCTATAGGAAATGTTTGTGTTGTCGTAAGGTAAAGACCCGTCCGTGTTTATGTGCGATGTGGTCTTACGAGACACTTTTATTTTGAAAGGTTTTGGTAACTTTAAAAATCCAGTTGGGTGTGTTTTCTCACGCTTGTTTTCCAGAATAATTCGTGTGTTATTTTATTTTAATGCTCGATTCATACCGAGAATATTAAAGATTTCGTTTGGATGCATTGAAGCTTCAAGAAGCGAGCTGGAGGCCCAAGACGTATCTACGTATTTCATTGTATTCCGCTGTGTTGTTTGTTGGTTGTATTTACCAACAATTGTAAGGACATGCTATTATAACAAGCTGAAACAGGTTATTATACTCCGATTAGTGTATGTATAATACATCTTTTCTTGTGTAAAGATTTGCTGCACATTATAGATTATTCGTTTCGCTGGGAGATTCTGTATTGTTTAGTTTTCTTTTTCCTTTCTTCTTTATTTTCCCAAACTATCCGACTTTTCGTTCAATTTGAGTGGGTCATGAGTGGTCGATTGTTCACTTAAACTTATGGAAAAGTTGGTCGTTACAAAATTTAAACCAATCGGTAAAAACTAAATCAATTAGTAGTGCTCCCTATATTATAGAATTAAGGTTCTCAAAACATTTTATTTTTAAAAACTTCACCACATCCAAAGGTCACACAAATTGCCAAAATAGTATTTAAATAGCCAAACGTTAAGTTTTATAAAATCCAATAAAGATTTATAGTTTGAAAACAGATAATATCATTTCACCATATAGAAAATTATTTTTCGAAAATACTTTACAAATAAATTTTTTTCAAACACCTTATTTAAAACCCCATAAACTAATTTACTTCACAACTATAAAGATATACATACATACATACATATATATATATATATTGACCCTTTGATAAACTAGACCATAATTCCACTTTTAATATCAACATACTTTTTTATATATAGTTATTCCAAATTCTTATTTAAAATCGAATCCATAATTTACAAATCATTTTCCAAAGCCACTTATATAAGTAACCATTATCAAATTATATCTCGACCGATCACAAGGATCGTGAAAAACCAAGTCTTGACTGATCACAAGGATCAGGGAAAAATCCATATCCATTTCTATTAATAATATAAGATAAATATAATTACTTACTTAAAATCGTTTAAAAATGAAATTAGATTAATATAGGAATTTGGTTTAAAATTGGTATAGGTATTTTAATTAGTTATACCTATATTTACAAATATAAAATTTTGAATCAAAATTTGAATTACCAATTCCATAAATCAAACACCAAAAAAAGCAATCCAATCACCCAGGAAATCAACTGAACAATGCAAGGCAAGGCAAACTCCGAAATACAAGATAGAAGGAGAAACAACAACCAAGAGTGCATGTTCTAGGTTGCCAACTAGTGGAAAGTCTTAAACGTGCGTTCCAAGCTTTCCTCCTCCCACCGACGACCTCAACCACTATGGCACGATTTCTATGCTCTCCGATGACATATGCTTGCACTATAGACTCAAGAGTACACATGCATTCAACCAATACTTAATCAAAGCTAGCAAGATATTGCAAAAAGGTGAAAACTGTTTTACTGTAAACAAAACTGATAGATATGAAGAAACAAATGTTCGACCACAGGAATCCAATTCTCAGTTCACGATCATCCATTAAATAATCAAGAGCAAGTAATTAGTGTTTTAGAGATACATGTGTGAGAATTAACTCACCTTAATCCCTATATTTTGCTAAGCAAATTCGTAGCCAATTTCACTTGATTCCAACTTAAAGAAACCCTAGAACAAAATTCTCAAGCAAAGAACAAATAGAAATTATTTGCTGCAATTACTGAAATTAAAGAGTCTAGATTATAGAGTAGAGATTAAATTCATTACCTTTATTTCCTCAGATTTTCTAGGAATTTATTTCCATTTTAAATTTGATAATTTGCATTTTGGTTGAAGAGGAACTAGGTATCCTTATTTTTGTTTTCTGAATTGAGAAAGATAAGTTCTCTTTTATAAAAAATGAGAAGGAGACTTATCTTTGTTTTCTTTTAGATGGGCCTAACCTAGTAAATTTAACTTAGGTACTTTTTATTTAATTACCTAATAATAACTTCATTAACCAAAGACTTTAAGCAATTAAACCATAGCCAAATGATCAAAACGACCTCTCCAATTATTTTAACAATGAACAACATTTTTATAACTAATTAAATTCTTATATTATCAAATTTTAAGAAAAATTCGGATTCTTTTAAAATAATAATAATAATAGATGATTAAAATCAATTACATATTTTAATCAAACTCTAATTTCTAATAATCATTAAACAAAACTCTAAATTTCTAATTTCTTCATTTTACAAATTTTTAGAATTAGGTATTCCAAAATAAATTATCTTTTATTAATAGACTATACATTCCAAACTAATGATTTAAATTCTCTAATTTAAATTATTTATTTTATTTTAATTGACTCAAAATGAAGGTCGTTACATCTCGTTTGTAAACTGGCGAGGATACTATAGTCAGGGTTAAGGGAGAACATTTTCTAGTCAGTGATATTATCGAGAACGGAAGGTAGAGGTGTGGTCGGCATAGTTATCTTAGTAACATCAGTTCTGTATTGAGGCAATTATAATTAATGTTCACGAGGAGAATGATTTTTAGACTTATGTTGGGGTCAATAATAAAAAATTCAGACTAAAAATAGTGATAAAAATTTTGAGCCAAAAATTTGACAACATCACAAGGTTTAAATGGGTTTGGGGTAGCATCAATTACATCAAAGCTTCTTTCTACACTTTTAAAGCAATTTCAAACCTGCTACCCACAAAAGATTGTCTGATACAAAACATGTATCAGTCAACCCATTATGTGTTCTTCGCAAAGTTGAGCAAAAAACAAGGTCACATTTGTTTTTCCAATGTAAATTTATTGCGTACGTATGGAAGTGGACAGGTATAAGACTATTTTGGTCGATCACACAATGTTTTTATTTGTCAATTCAAAAATCACTGGTATCCAATCTATGCGTGGTTCGAAATGTAAAAGTAGAGACATTGCACAAATTGCCTTTTCAACATGTATTTGGCTAGTTTGGCAAGAACGTAATTCAAGAATTTTTCAAAATAGCAAAACCAATACCAAACATGAAATGTGTGATAAGTTAGTGTTCATGGTTAGAATTCGACTATTCATATCTAAGCATAACTATAACGACCTAAAATTTTTAACTTTCCAAATGGGAATATTTAATTATTCAAATTTGATTCGAATGTGATAATTAATAATAAAATCAGTTTTTATTAAAACGACTTTATTTTTGCCGATGTATTGTTAAATGAACTTATAGGAATTTTCTATACTTTTTAATTTGGAAAATATTCGATTTATCATTTGACGTATTTTTCGATAAACGATAGTATTTTTGAAATTTTACATATAGAGATAACCATTGTATTTTATTGTTATTTTGCGATCGTGTCACGTTATTGTGCTTGATCGTATTTTTGTTTTTGTCATTCGCAGTTCATATGCGAACGAAATGCTGTGTACGAAGTGCCGGAAATTGTATAATAAACAAACCAAAACACAAGACTATTCTCCATTTTCCTTTTCCCCTTTTGCTTTTCAATTTGCCTCCTTCTTCTTTTATAGTAAAGAAAAAATAACCCAGCCTCCATTCAAAAATCAAAATCAAATGTTACACTCAACGAAGAAATACGAAATTAGATCCATTGGACTCATGTCATCGAAAGCTTTTAAATCCATATAGGTTTGGTTAATTGTGGTTATTGATGGTGTTGATCAACGTGGAGGAGGTGAAGCTAAAGTTTGAGTTCGTCGTCGATTTAGGCGAAATTAGCTTGAACGGAGGTTGGCGTTGGGTTTGTGGAGGTAAAGGGCATCTTGTGGCCGGGCTTGGTGGAGCACAATTATCATTTAGAGTTCGTGACATTTTTAGGTCGAGTGAAGCATGTCTATAAGTTAGAAATTAAAGGGTGGGTCGAGCTTAAGGTGGTGTTCAATGCGGAGAGGAGGTGAAGAGTAGTTCGTCGGTGACGTCGAATTATCGATTCATGAGGTGTAGCTCGAGATGGAGCATGCATTCTTGGGAGAGTGAACATGTGTGTACATGGAGATGATTAGAGAAGGAAGGAGAAGGATTATTGATGGTATTTAAATTAATTAAGTGAAGTGATTAGGTTAATTAATTAATTATTTAAATCAAAATCTTATAAATTGAAGAACTTCTTCATACAGGATCCAATCGAGACGCGGTCTTTTGCATTGCGCTCATAAGAGCAGTATCCATGCATTAGAATTGATTTCATCATGTTTGGAGCAAGTGAAATTTCAAGCTAAAGTCGAATGCCGTTCGATTTTGGATTGAACCGGAACGCTTAAGCGTCCATTGGAATTTTAGTGAGTTATCTCACCTATGGGTGAATACTATATGATATATGGTTGATACAAATTATTATTTTTGTGCTTAAATGATTTATTTATTTAGTTTGTTTGAAGTTCCGCTTTGAAAAGCGAATGACATGTAAAATTAAATATAGGGAACTTTGTAGAGGAATTCGGATTCCACATGACCATGATTTTTAATTTCAATTATATACCTATTGCATAAATTATTGAATGTCAAAACTTGATAGTTTGACCATATTGGATATGACATTGATATATGTTAAAAGTTGAACCTTTTTATTGATAAAGGTAGTAGTACCATTGGTTAAGTGTTACGGTAGCTATTGGCGTCATTATAGTATTTGAAAAAAAAACTATTATTTACTATTTTGTTTTGATTCTGAGATTGATTTTTAATCTGACTTTTAGTTCTATGATATTTTATTTAGAAATAGTTTGTGAACTTTTTTCAATTTTTCTCCAACCTTTTTGGAAATATTTTAGAAGTATTTTGGGAAATATTTATTTTACATAAAAGTTAATATAATAACATATGTTTATTTTAAAGAAAATAGGAGTTTATCTTTTATAATAAAGTGATTCTGTTTTAAAGGAAGATTGAAATATTTTGGAAAAAATATTTATGAATGTTTTATATAAAGTAATAAATAGAAAGAATAGGTTAATAAACGGTATTTTGTAAATAAGATAATAGATTTATAAAAGGTATTTTATAATAGAAGGATATATTTGTAAATGATATTTATAAAAGGGAAATCAATATCATTTTGATAAATTGGAATAGTAAATCACATTTGTGAATTTATGGTGATATATGGAAGTATCGTCTTATGGATAATATTTGGTTCTATCTTAAAACTAAAGCTTTGTGATAAGTAAATAAGAGTCATAAAATGAGTTTTATAATTATATTTGGAGATTTATAAAAAAATTACAATTATTTTTGGAAATTTACAAATGGAGTTTTATAATTAAATTTGAAGATTTATAAAAGAAGTTTTATAATTATATTTGTAGATTTATAAAAGAAGTTTTACAAATAGTAATGAGATTTATAAAAGGAGTTTTATGAATATACAAGAGATTAATATAAAGGAGTTTTATAAAGGAATAAGACTTATAAATGATCATTTTAAACTATGGTGGTATGGAAAGTATTCTTTCCACACTTAACACCAAATTCCGAGGTAAGGAAACTCGTCCCTATCCTAAGAATTAAGAATGTATGTCGAGGCAAGGATAGTAAGCTAACTTGTCCGACAACATTGTTAATCGAGGGGTATCACAAGTTTGAAATTGGAAAGTGGGGATAAGTATATTTGGTCTAATTTACGTACGATCCATTTACTTACACCAATAGGAAAGTGTTTTGGATTTATTGTTATCAATGTTTTAAATGACATTTGTTTTAACCCAAATAAGTATGGTTTGAAAGCGAAATCTTTCTTAAGGTTTTTTGAATATATTTATATCATTGAGATAAGTATGTGGTTACATTTTCTAAGTATTGAAAGTGTAGTGATTTGTGAATATACTTATACCGATGAGATAAATATATCAATATTTTTCCAAGCAGTGAAAGAGTATAAATGAGCAGTGAATGAATAATATACATATTTATATCTTTGTAGAAGTATTTTAATACAAGTGTTTACAAAGTGGTTTTAATTAATGAAAATATTAATTAAAGAGGATTAGTGGTTTTTTATGCGCTTAACCATGTTTGATTTCCATGTGAAATTAAATCTCTGATTTGATTGTTTGTTTATTTGATAGTTAAATAACCGACTATCAAATCTTAGTTGGTTTTAAAATTATCGATTGTTGTCTTGGAGAGACCGGAATCGGATATATTATTCGAAAATCACTTAGAACCAGCATAAGTGTTTGAGTTAAAGACATCTTGAAGATGTTGAAATCGAAGACAAGGTTCTTTGAAGTGCAAAGGCTACTTGCTACTAATCCTAAGGATGTAGTAGAAGTAGTGCCTTCGGTTTCATATCCTGAACAACTTGTATGGATGAATGCTGGCATTGCATTATTGCTTGGAGGCAGTGTTAGCATTCCAAGCGGGATTTACAAAAAGGGTAAAACGTAGTCTCATGCCTCATAGCTAGTAATGACTAAAACATGAGATATGCAGCAAGGCTATGTGGTTCACTACAATTAGGGGTATGGTCATCAACCGATCTACATCGATATTGACCCATTTATGTATGCTAGTGATCAGTATGGTTTTTGGCTGGCAACTGGTATGATGACATATTCGGTACTATCCAAGAAGGGGTAGGTCAGTTCTGTGTTGGTAGGGGTTGAAAGATTTTCGACCTTCGTATATTTTTCTAGAGTTTACTATGGCAGGCGGTACTCCAGTAGCCTTGTCGTTGTATGGAATCCATTCTCTAATACTTGCCTTTATGAACTTAGTTGTACATCTAATATGTTGGAATGCAATTGATGTAACCATTTCTGCTATGATTAAATATTTATTTTAAACTCTAAACATTATTATAATATCACAAGCTTTTTTATAAAATGGCCTAGTTAATCATAAATTAAAAAACCTATCCATGTTTATATGTGGTGTGGTCTTATGAGATACCTTTATTTTTGAAAGGTTTTACACGGTAAAAATCCATTGTGTTTCTCATGCTGGTTTAGCAGACTGGTCCGAGCGTTAATTGCTTATATTGCTCAAGTCAGCCTGAACATATTTCTAGATTAAGTTATGGATGCTTTAGAGCTTCAGGAGACGATCTAGATGCCTGCAAGATGTATTTACGTATCATTTATTTCCACTGCATTCGTTGTGTTGTATTTATCAGCATTTATGAGGATAGGTTGTTTTAACTGTCCTGGCTGATGATATGTTAGTTTACATTGTTTGATGTATGTGTATAAAACTTTTCTTTTGAAAAATTAGTTGTATATTATATATTACTAGTCAGGATGTGAGATTTTATTCTATCTTTTTTCTTTCTTTCATGCTAACAATCTGTCCTTTTGGCACTTGAATGCTCAGCACATGAATACCGTGGATGTATTATTGTCGCTTTTGAAAGTGGAAAAGGCTAGTTGTTTCAATAACACTTTTCACATCATTCAAGATGAAAATATATGTCAATAGTGGAATAAAGAGTTTTTACCCCCGTTCTCTTGGAGACTAGGTTCGTTGGTGAGGAATCGATCATACTATAAGGGACTGGGTGGTATGCTCTACAAAACCGATTTACTTGTCTCTATACTTAACACTTCACTTTCACTGGCTGCTTTTATTTCAGGTACGAATCTGCATCATTTTAAAGAAGGTTGGAGATCTACTCAGAGGCATACAAATCTCACTACAGAATTTTGAAAGAGCTTGGCACTTACCTATAACATCAAGAACACAACCATGAATCCATTCATGCATTCTTATTATGGCAGAGAGTCATTTGGAGCTTTGACGGTTAACAAATTACACACGATGATACTACATACAGTAATTAAAAGAATAATTACATTTAAGGGAACTTTAACTGTGAAAACTCCCCCCTCTCTTGAGAAATGTAGTTTCGGGTCCATGTAAGATACTCTCTTCAAAACACATCCAGGCAAGACACTCCATTAAAACATATTTGTGCTACTGCAAAAGTTGGATGAAGATTAGAAACATCTAAAGTTACAAGCTTGCTAATTTGGTAATTCACATGCAAAAGAACAGAGATAAAGTTAGCTTATTCGGTGGATTTGAGAAAATGGACGGAGAATCTCTCTGAAATTGACATAGAGATGGATAACAACAACTGGAGCCATGGTTTCTAGAAAGGTGGGTTGATATTTTAAAGCTGACATAAGGGTTTTTAATTAAGGAAAGTGAGATGAAACTGATGGATCTAAGTAAATGAAGTACCCCCTTTGTATTTGTTTTAGTGTTTCTAGGGTACGAATGTGTTGTTTTGTTCGAACTCGATTATATGCTGTAATTTTGCTTTCTGAGATACTGGGTCTATAGGGCTCTGTGTGTACATTTTGTAAATGTTTTTTTGGTTTTTATAAAGGAAGTTGAGCCTTTTTTCAAAAAAATATAACATTAAAGTAAAACTTTTTTTACAAATTAAATAAAGTGGAAATTAGCCACAATGGCCTCTTTAGCAAGTGGAATTAGTTTCTAGGACACACAACTGAAATAATTACTTTCAAGGACAAAACGTAAAATAATTAGTTTCTAGGGCTTAAAAACCTATTAAATTATGTCTTGAAAGTAATTGGACTGCTGACTTTGTCCTTGAAAGTAATTATTCTGCTGACTTTGGCCTTGAAAGTAATTTCTTTGAATGTGTGTCCTAAAAACTAATTGGACTGCAAAGTTTGTCCTTCTAGTGAAATGCCCCTTAAATAAACTACTAATTTATTTTAAATTAATTTAGATCATATCTAAATGAACTTTAGACTTCATAGGCCCAATAAGATTCAAAATGGAATAAATTTTTTAAAATTTACCCATTAACCCGTTACGTGTTAGCCCAGATCCAACAATGGTATTAGAGCTTTATAACATATGCGGTCTACAGTAGTCATGTTAGGGCAAACTATTTAAGCTTACTCATTTAGTAGGGTGTCTAAAGAAGTAGTATCTGGGATGAGTTTGGGTAATCAAGTACCTTGCCTTACCTAGCTACTGGCCCGACCCGAAAGGTGAAGTGAGCATAAAGTTTGCCCCTAATAGAAAAGGCCCAATTTGAATTGAGCCTTGGGCTAATTTTCAAATTTATTTTAAAACTAAAATAAAATTGAATTTTAAAATAAGAAATATATTGTAAATATTATAATATAATTTTCAAAAGTGCTTGAAATATATTTTGAAAATTTAAATATTAAGTAGACAAACAAATTAGATAAATAAACTAAATAGTTAATTAATTAAAGTATATATATAACATATAATGATATATATTACATTATCTTGAATTATTTAGGATGATTTAAGTATTACGTATATATAAGAAATTTTCAAAATTAATAAGTAAATAAATTTTTTAATTAAATATATTAATTAAAAGTTAATTAGTAAACAATAATATAATATATAGAAAGATATATGTATAATGATAAATGTTATAGTGTATACATTCAATAAAAAATATTTAACTAAATAATATTAAAAAATTAAGTGAAAAGTTAATTAATTAAATAAGGTTTAGTTAATACAATATTATACATAAGACTATTATAAAAGTAAATTAAAATTATAAAAGTTATATAATGTATAATATGAATGTATAATTAAAGGTGGAACAATAAGGAACCCTAAATTGATTTAGGGGATAAATACATACGTATAACGCGTATACCATAATTTTGGATGTATTCGACACTTGAATCACAATGGTAATTCACAAGAAATACATTACTCCATAAGTTGATATTGCTGAATTTAAGATATTTAAGGTTATGAATCATTAATATAAAGTTGTCCTCTACCATTTATATATTAATAGATTACTCGCATAGTTCTTAGTTGTTGATATTCCTCAAGCTAAGGATCTTATGTGCAGTACTGTTAATATACTGAATGTACAAGGTAAGATACATGTACTTATTTGTTGATATCCTCAAGATACGTACATTTATACATAGGCCATCGTGAGATAGTAGATACGAGTGAATAATCTCTTTCGATTTGCTGAAGTTCCTCAAGGTCGAAATGAGATTAGGACAAGAAACCTAGGGTTAGGAGTTGTATATGATACAACTGATAAAGGGTTAACCATCATTTGCAGAAGTATGATTTGTTGATATTCCTCAAGGTCAGAATCCCAAGGCAAACGAGCCCTAGCACCCACTAGTGAAGTAGAAAGACTTCTATGTTTCATCTTAGGATTTGGAGAAATATAAAAGACTAGTGGAAGCTTATTAGTAAAATCAAATGTGATGTTTATCCTTGCTAATATTCTAAGAACATCTACTATAAAAATGTCCTAATCTACTAAGTTAAAATTTACAAAAAAATTACTACGCCAATTTTTTTCTTCTGAAAATAATAAACTCACCGGATGAAACTAAATAGACTGGTTGGCTAGGGGAAATAAAGATAGCATTAACTCACGAACTTCTTTGCTCATTGATAACCTAACCTCCTAAGGTTAGACCCGTTGATGATGTAGACCCTGATATGAGATTAGCCTATAGCAAATGGGTCTCAAACCTCGAAACCACCCAAGTTTGCATGCTATCTATGCTAGATAAACTGTTCCAAAGACAGCACAAAAACATGACTATCCATCAAATTTTTGATAGCCTCAAAGCTCTGTTTGGGGAATAATCTCATTTTACAAGGTATGAGCTTATGAAGAAATCGTTCAAAACGAAAATGACAAAAGGACAAAAGGTTAAGGATTACCTTCTATTGATGAAAGGCTGTATTGATAGACTTGCTTAATTGGACATTACAATAGGCAATGAGCTACAAGTAGATCTGATCTTAGGGTCTCTTACTCCTCAATTTGAGCCGTTCATATTAAACTATAATATGAGCCAATTGAACGTAAGCCTCGTGGAGCTCCTCAATATGTTGAGGTCAGCTGAATCTCGTCCAAAGAACAAAGTACGGTGATCACAGTTAAGGGGAACACATCATCTTCAAAAGGTTCGAAGAAGAGAAAATGGGATGATAAGAAGAACAAGAAGACTCGTTCAACCGACAAAGGTGAATGTCATCACCATCGCAAGAAGTGTCACTGGAAATAGAATTTTTTGGTTTACTTATACATTGTCAAAGAGAAAAAATAAAATGGTTTTGCTACTCCTATATGTATATTTATGATTCAATTTTTTTTACAATCAATAAATTGTCTTAGGTTTTAGATACTGGATCTGGAACTCATATATATATAATTCGTTATAGGGTCCTAGGAACAGGCATCACGTAGTAAAGGGAGAAGTGAGACTTCAAGTTGTTGATGTATCTCTTACATATGCAACAACCATCGACAGTTGGAGATTTTCATTTTAGTTTACCGAGTGGACTTGTTTTGATGTTAAATAATTTCAATTATGTTAAAAAATTATTTGTTGTATTATTTCTATGTCTAGATTTTCTTATATTTTTCATTGCGCTAATGATGTTATGAACATTATTTTACATGGTAATAAAGTTTGTGATGGTATTTTGGATAAAAGCAATCATGTAATAAATACAAATTATGTATGTGCTATGAATAATTCTTTGAATAACAATATAAATAAAAAAAATTAATTTTGGCATTGTAGATTAGGTCATATAAGTGAGAAATGAATACATAAGTTGAAAATCGAAGGTTTTTTACCATCATTTGATTTTGAATCATTCGATACATGTGAATCGTGCCTCAAAGGTAAGATGACCAAGCACTCCTTTAGTGGGAATAATGAAAGTGTTGATGAAGTTTTGGGTCTTGTACATAGTGATGTATGTGGCTCAATGTCTGTAATTATTAAAGATAATTGTTTTTATTTTGCAACCTTTACTTACGATTTATCAAGACTAAGGTATGTGTATCTTATGAAGAACAAATTCGATGTCTATGAGTAATTTATTGAATATAAGAATGAGGTTAAAAATCAAATAAACCAAAAGATTAAAATACTTCGATCCAATTGAGGAGGTGAGTACTATTGGATTTGTAAGTTAGACAAGAAATCCAACAGTACTTAAAAGATAGTAAGACAGGTTACTCCACCATATACTCTATAACACAATGGTGTTTCGTAGCGAAGGACAGAACCCTATTAAATGTGGTTCGTTCCATGATGAGTAAGGCTGAGTTATCTCATCCTATTGGGGATATGCGCTAGAAACGACAACTTATACGTTGAATTAGTTACCTACTAAAACTGTGTCTAAGACGCTATACGAGATGTGGCGTAAAAAGAAACCAACCTTAATTAATTGAAGGTGCGAGGTTGTCTAGTCTATGTTAAGAACGTCAATCCCAATAAGCTTGGGGCAAGGTACGTCTTGTGTAAACTTGTAGGATATCCTAAGAACTCCATGGGACATATTTTCTATAACACCGAGGAATAGCAAGGTCATTGTTTCTAAACATGTTGTCTTTTTGGAAAACGAATTTTTTTAAAGAAATTGACAACGAAGTTGCGGAATTGGATGAGATCTGAGAGTCGAACATGGTGACCAAACCAATGGGAAACCAAGTTTACCCATATATGAAAACACGCACTCTATTAGAAGATCTTGTAGGGAATCTTCGCATCAGAGAGATATTACAATTTTCTCATAAATGGAGAGAAGGAGGACTTTGACTAAGACGACAACACTCCTCTGTCCCAATAAGCACAATAGAGTAAAGACTCTACACTATGTCTTGGAGCGATGAAATTTGAGATAGATTCCATGTAGAAAACAAAGTGTGGACTTTGTTTGACGTACCCGAAGGGATATAACTCATTGGTTGCAAATGGATTTTTAAGAAAAAACTGAATGCAAATGAACGTGAGGAGACTTATAAAGCACGGCTAGTTGCGAAAGGATTTTGTTAAATTCAAGGTGTTGATCATAACAATACCTTTTCACATGTAGAAATGCTCAAGTCCATTCGGATAATGCAAGCTATTGCTGCATTCTATGGCTATAAAATATGGAAAATGGACATAAAGATGGCATTTCTAAATGGTGATTTAGAAGAGATCATCTACATGTCGTAGCCCGAGGGTTTCGAGGTCAGTGGGAGTGAGGGCAAAACTGTTGGAACTTGGCTAACCCGAAGCGGAGTAAATGGGTAAATTTCAAAAAAGTTCTTCCATTTGGATCTTATTGGGCATACAAAGTCTAATTTTATTTAGATCTTATCTAAATTGTTTCAAATAAAATCAATATTTTATTTAATTTTGTAATAAGGTTTATTTATTATTAGGTTTGTATTATATCATATGATATGTGTATCATATAAATATATGTGTGTACGTGCACATGCAACACGATAAGGTTTACATGGTTTGACATACCCATGTATAGATGGTGGGATTTACACCGCAACGAACATGTTAGCCCCTCTATATACATGCGTGCTGTCAATATATAAGCACGTGTATGAATATATATATATATATATAATTTTACATACTATAAAATAATTATTATAACATGTTAAATTCTATAAAATGATATATATTTACATATATTTCAAATGTACATTATTTTAATATATTAAATTAATTTAAATATTTATATGTATTTAAAATAATTTCAAATTTAAGATAATAAATTAATTTAAACAAATATATATTTATATATATATATGTGTGTGTGTGTGTGTGCATGAAATATTTAAAACTAAAAAGTGACATATATGAAAAAAATTAATTTTTATACAATGTTTAAATTATATATAATTATATATAGCATAATTAAAACATATAAATATGTGTAACTAAATATTAATAAAATATTTTAATATCTATGTGTAAAAATGCACTGACTCGGTCATATAGGTTATTTTGGTCTTTAAATTTTATGTGTTTTTTATTTTTTAATTAATATTTTATGTATGGAAATAATTAACTAAAATATAAATATATAATTAAAAAATCTGATAACAATTTTAAAACATTACATATCATACAGTAGGTTTTGCAGAATTATCATATGATTTTTCATGAATTTATTTTACATGAATTTAAATTTAATTATAAATCAATGGGCATATATATATATATATATATCTGTGTGTGTGGATTTTAATATTTATATTAAAAAAATTATAGATCCTAATACAATATATATGTATATAAAAATCAATAAAATAAAATATAAACATTATACATACATTTATATATACATATAGTAATATTTTATTTCTATGAACTAAAATCAATTCAGTGTGTGTGTCTATATATATGTATGTATGTATGTGTGTGTGTGTGTATAATTCAAAAAAGATGTTTTTTAATTTCTAACCACAAGCATTTAGTAGGATATATGTATACAAAATTTTTTTTGCATACAAATACATATAATCCATCTAATGGTGATAGCACTTCTATATCTAGATTCGTGATATTAAACATATAAACAATGACAACGTAGTTACATAATGAATAATAAATATAAATTTATAAAATAGATTATTGCCCTTCACCAAAGCCTATTTGATACACCTAGAATGTTGAATCTACACATCCCTTGAATCAAATCCTGAATCTAGAGATTGCAATCTTAAGAATTCAACTACAATTGACAATCGAATTGAATTTTGTTTAATGTTTTAAAACATGAATATTTGAGGTATGGAGAGAGGGAGAGGCTGGCCTAATCTTGTCTAGAGAAGTGCAAAAGGTTAAAAAAATAAAGTGAGGGTTAGAGAGCCTTAAATAGTGGATATACCAAGGAGAAAAATTTAGATCCGGATTCCTTTTTTTCCTTTTCTCCTCTTTTTAATTCAAAACCAAATCTCTCTATGGCCACCATATAGCCATCCTCACCACGCCGCTATTGCCAGCTATAACACATCCTCACTATGCCTCTATAGCCGGTTATGGCAGCCCCCTTCACGGGCTTCGAAATCGAATCAACCTCGACCAATAATTAGCACATTTAAATCCAATTTAAATACGTATCATATATCGATTAGTGTATTTATAACTATTATGTATACACATATTTAACAATTATCAATAAACATCAAATAAAATTTTATAATTAATATTTCATAAATATTAATTAATTTATAATAACTATAATTGAATAGTGTTTCACTTTCAATTCTTCAACTCGACCCAACTAAAGTCATTCGATGGATGTTGTTCCACGATTTGACTGTAATCAAAGCGGAGCTTTCATACTAAAGATCAATAGTATTCTCAAGTTAGGAGAACCGTGTAAATTTGTCACATCGATATTTTCCATTTGATCTTAGTTATATTAACCAATAGAAAACTATTCAGTGAGTCATTCCATAGTTATCCAATAACTATCAATAGGTAATCCCTTGGTGCCCCCAGCAGTCATGAGCACTACCCAACATTTAAAGAGCGTTGTGTATTCTGGATTCAACAGGTGCATCAATATCATGTCTCGATACATCTTGACTAGAAGCATTTAAAATGATGTTTTTATTATATTTTGATAAAATACTCATGATTACGGCTATTTGTAATTACTATCACAAATACAACGTTTATGGATTTTCTGCTAAATATACTTAAATTAAATAATTAATATATTATAACATATTATAAATAAGATATAATAGAAAGAAAACACCATTTTTTATGAACGAGAATTGATTATAGAGTTAATAATTTACAATAAATTACAGAATTGCCCATAAGGCATACCCCTAACTCTATCAATCTCCCACTTACACTTGGGCCCAATTATGGAACCTTAATCCCATCCTTCGATTTGCTTCTTAAGAGCTGACCGAGCTAGACCTTTAGCAAATGGATCTACTACGTTGTACTTGGTATCTACCCTTTGTTCACGACTTCTTTCTTTTCTACGAATTCTCTGATGAGGTGGAACTTTTGACGAAAATGCATGACTTCTTGTGTGCTCTAGGCTTTTTTGTAATCTGCATCGCTGTATTGTTATCACAGAACAATGCCATTGGATTCTCCGTATCTAAAATCACTCCGAGATCACTTTAAAACTTGTGCATCCAAACCGCCTCTTAGCTGATTCACTAAGGGCGATGTACTCGGCCTCCATCGTGGAATCAACTACCATTTCCTGTTTGGAACTCTTCCAACCGAAAGCCCTACTGTTACGTGTAAAAACATAACCCAATACCGACTTACTATCATCGATGACACTCTGGAAGTTAGAGTCAATATACCCTTTCATAAGGAGGTCTCCATTCTCGTATATTAGGAATAATTTTCGAGTATTTCTTAAATAATTCAATATATATTTTACAACCATTCAATGCTTCTCTTTAGGATTAGATGGTATCGGCCTACGCATCCTAATGTGTATGCCACATCCAGTCTAGTACATAGCATAGCGTACATTAGGGATCATATGGCTGAAGCATACAGAATCCTCTTCACACACTCTTTCTCCTCTTCAAAATGAGGATCATATTTCTTATAAAGGGCGATTTCAGATTGCGTTGGAACATTTCCACACCTAGAATTCTCCATACTGAAACTCTTTAGTATGGTATTTATGTTCAAGGAGTTAGATAATTCCAATGGCCTGTTACATCTATCTTTATAGATATTATACCTAGTATATTGGCGGCTTCTCCCAAATCCTTCATGGAGAAGTTCTTGAAAAGCCAAGCTTTCATTGATTGTAATAACAAAACATCATTGCCAACTAAGAAGATCACCAACATACAACACTAAGAATACAACAGCGTTGCCGTGTTCCTTTCAGTACATACACGCTTCGTCTGTGTTCTAATAAAAACCAAACTGTTTGATTACTTTATCAAAGTACATGTTCCAATGCATTGAAGCCTGTTTAAATCCATAAATAGACTTTAACAACTTGCAATCCTTGCCCTCACTCCCACTGACCACGAAACCCTTTGGTTGCGACATATAGACGGTATTTTCTAAATCTCCATTTAGAAATGCCATCTTTACATCCATCTGCCATATATTATAGTTATAGAATGCAGCAGTGGCTAGCATAATTCGGTTGGGCTTAAGCATGGCTACGGACGAAATGGTTTCGACATAGCCAACACCTTGAATTTGAAAAAATCCTTTCGCGATAAGCTTAGCCTTATATAAGTGTCTATTTGTCAATCTGAATTTAACTTTTTCTTAAAAATCCATTTGCAACCGATAGGTTTTATCACTTTAGGTATGTCAGACAAAGTCCACACTTTGTTTTCATACATGGAATCCACCTTGGATTTCATTGCACCAATCTAGAGTGTAGAGTCTTTACTCTGCAGTGCTTTTTGGAATGATAGAGGAGCGTCGTCATCTAAGACAGAGTCCTCCTTCTCGCCATCCATGAGAAAACCATGGTATCTCTCCAATGCGCAAGATTCTCTATTAGACCTTCTAACAGGTTGCGTGTTTTCTTATACAAGTGAAATTTGTTCTCCTACTAGTTCAGCCTCAATGTTAACTTCTTGGATCTCATCCAAGTCTACAACCTTGCTGTTAATTTTTTTGATAGAAATTCCTTTTTCAAAAAGACAACAAGCTAACAAACAATGACCTTTTGTTCCTCAGTATTATAGAATATATATCAAATTAAGTTTTTTGGATATACTATAAATTTACCCAATACCATTCTTGCCTCGAGTTTATTCTGACCAACGTTTTTAATATAGGCTGGACAACCCACACTTTCAAATACTTGAGTTAGTGCTTCTTTCCACACCACATCTCATCTGGTGTTTATGGCATAGATTTAGTAGGTAACAAGTTCAACATATGCATTTTAGTTTCCAACGCATTTCCCAAATAGGATAGAGGTAACTCACCCTTACTCATCATGGAACGAACCATATCTAATAAGGTTCAGTTCCTTCACTCCGACACACTATTGTGTTGCAAATATAGGGTGGAGTAATCTGAGAGATAATCCCATTATCTTTTAAGTACTGTTGGATTTCCTATCCAACATACTCACCTCCTCCATTGGATTGGAGAACCTTAATCTTACGGCTTGTCTGGTTTTCTACCTCAATCTCATATTCAATAAATTTCTCATAGACTACGGATTTGTTCTTCATAAAATACTCATATCCCAGTCTCGAGAAATCATTAGTGAAGGCATCAAAGTAAGAACTACTATCCTTAGTGATTATAGGCATCGGGCCATATCTGTGCAGTTAGTGCATAGTGCTTTTTGGCCATTACGCTTTTTCAATATAGCGCTACCGAACAATATATCCTTTTTAAGCCCTATTATTTTCCACTACACCCGTTAAACCAAGACTTTTGAGCATCCGCTTTAATAGCATTAATATAAAAAGGTTGACTTGACTACTTCTCTTTTGAGCCAAATCAACGAAGTTAGAGTAAATACCTAATTTTAAGGCAAATATGCATAGTATAAGTTTGAAATCATTGTGGTCACCAAATTTGGACTACACAAATCATGATATTCTTTAGTTTTGTAATAAAAGATAAACAATATTTATTTTTCCTACACAAACGATGTGAGAATGAAAATAAATTAACTTTAAATATTTGGTTTTATATTAATTAAAGCCTTTTATACCTTCGCTATTTTTCGCTATATCTCTGATTTATCCCCGCTGTGATAACCCGTGCGCCAGTGGGCCTGAATTTTTGCTAAATTGAAAAATCAAAACCACTAAAGTATGGGTCATTGGTTTGTTATCCTGCAAATATGACAAAAGAATGCATATCAGAGCTCTAAATAAATAACTTACAATGGAATAAATAAATATAATAGATCACATAATTATTGACGAAGATTTGACACTTCAAAGGTCAAGTGTCCTTGTCAGAACCGAATATGCCAAGCACCGATACTTGTCCTTCTAACTATTCTGTAGGTTGTAATGAGGAGGGAGAGTCAGAATAATGTTTTGGTGACTGGTATGTATTATATATTATACATAACACTAGCTTATGCCATTTGTTCACTATTTCATATTATGTTTGTTTGCATTTTATTAGTCGTCTGGACTCCACATCCGCGTACGAACCGTTCCCATCTACTTCCAAAGATTTATAACCATACGTGTGTGTGTGTATCCCATGGTCCCCTAATAGACCCAGATACTATCACCCTAGTATCTCTCATTCACTACCTCATCAGGATTTCTTGCCCCATCGCATCACGATCTCGTCTTTGTATATCTCGAGGAAATCCTATCGTGTTGTACCGATGTTCTTTCATACATTTTACCGTCTTCTTTCGTTGGCTTTCCATTAATTTTGCTATATTCTCTTTGGGAATTTTATATCTTATATGCTTCCTAACGTTGAATCGGCTCCACTAACCACCCCATCCATGTTTTGAAGGAATCTCGTTATGGATTAACTAGCCTTGCCATATCAAACAAACTAGCAAACAACTGTGGAAGTACATGACGCAGCGTGGTCCTCCTTGGTAGTATATAGATGAAGACTAACTAGGTGTAACCCTATCCTTCCCATTAATCACTTGGGACTAATGACGTTGGCCTCTTATGCAGCCCTACCTCCTAAAAATTAGTACTAGCACATACTGCATATTGCCTAGTTCGGCTCATCATCCATTTAGGTTGCCTATTGCAATCAAGGCAATAACCTCCTATAAATAAATTTAGAGTAGATCATTCTATCCTAAGGTTATGCCTATCTATATGCAAGCGTATACTCTCCACGAGTCCTACGGTTGAACACGTCCTATATCAGTTTCCTATTATACACTCCCGGTAGCCTTTTAGGATCACCACTTGTATAACTCTACCGACTGACGCATTCCAACCTACTCCAACGACCTTTCATCATTTTCTTTATATAATTTACACATTAAATTATAATAATTCACAGTTGTCATAAACGCATATTCAAGACTACTTATATATATTATCATTCTTTCATCCCTTTCTTTCATTGCCTTTACAGCTCTTATTGTTGACCCTAGGCCTTTATTTTATTATGCGTTTAACTTTTCTTCTTCAAATTCATTCACTACTTCTTTTATCAAATTCTTAATATCATTGCCAATTTGTTCATTGGTTCCTACTTTTATTTCTATTCCCATTTTATTCTCTATTTCTTCTTCTTGCCTATTTTCCATACTTTATTTTTTCATTTCTTTCCACCTTATTGATATTTTTATTTCATTTATATTTTAATGTTAAACTTATGGGATTTACTATATTTTAGTGCATTGGAACTAAACTTCTACTCAATAAATGTTAACATAGTAATTTTCCATATCTTATCAAAAGGAGGAGATATTTGTGCGGTGTTTGTAATTATAAAGACTTGTCTTTTATATTCTTGAAATAGACGGTACAAAACATGGTAGTTATCCCTATTTTGTACATCTCTTTCTTTTTATATACATATATCTATTCCTTATCATTTAAAATGTCACATTTTTGAACTTGATAATATATAGAAATCGACTTGCAGCAATATAAATTCCAATGAACTAAAATATCACTAAAATCCCAAAAATCAAAGTAAGTTTAATTCCAGTATAATTCATAATTGTCAAATAAAAACAAGTTCCTAATCATTACGCATTTCATTAAGATTTCATTAATTCATGTTCGTCGAATAACTATAAATTCATAATCATTACGCATCACTTTAGATTCATTAAATTCAATCCGACGTAAAAATACCTAATCTAATCATTACACAATTCAGTATCAATTTCTAACAAGAAATTATAGATTCATCAATATAAATCTCAAGGCAAGATTAAAATCTCAACATTTTATATATATGAATATACTTGCAATTTAAATTCAATTCTCAGGCATATAGGAATAGATCTGCAATGATATAATCTAACATTATATAAAAACATATAATATTCCCACTCATCTTCTTAAGCATTCCTAAATCTCTAGATCTAATACAGATCTAATCTTTGTTATCTATATTCTCCAATTTGACTCCCTCTTCAGATCCATAAATAACTTTTACATACAGTCTATTAGAATTTGGATTAGAGAGAAGAGATTTAGATTAATTACAATTTCCAATTCAAATTTACAGTTTAACATGGTTGTAGAAATTTGATTTGAACCTATTCTCTATCACTATTATCTTTTACAATCCACATTGGTGTATACGTGCAAACTAGCAACCTAGAACTATTTATTCAAAGAATTTAGAATTGTGGAGGAGAAGAGAAAATGGAAGAGCATCCGTGCTCACTGGAAAATTATGAGTTAGAATTGAAGTCCTAAGTCTAAATTTATAGAAGTTCAAATCAATTCCCACCGGTAGATTAAACTAATTTAAATCCGTCCGTTTAAAAAAATAATTTACTACTACCCTTAACCATACACGGGTCGACTGTCCATATCCATGGTCGACCGCTAACGATCGACCTGGATAAGCGTAGAGTTGATCTATGCTGGTTTAAACGGTGAGATTATTTCGTTCTCTGATCTTTGTTAATTTCTTCCTTCCGTTCAATTGATTCTATGCATTCGTTTCCTCTGTTAATTGATCTTGTTTAAGTCTTTCCCATTTTATTTATTCTCTAAGATTTTAAATTAGTGTTAACATTTATTAATATCCAACCTTCCATTAACGTGGTCAATTAGAGTTAGTTGATTTTTTGTTACCGTATTTATATATACAATTATTTCTGAAGCTAAAACGTCAAATGCCAATAACTTTTTGTTCGAACGATCGAAAAAAGTTATGTATGAATATTAATTAGAAAATCACCACAAACGCAATAGTGCAATTTTTGTAGCCAAGTTCTGACATTGGCAAAAATTCCATTTTTCATGGTTTAGTGTTTATTAGCCAATTTCTTTTTAATTAATTAGCATAAAAATGCGGGTTGTTACATTCTTCCCCCTAATTTCGTCCTCAAAATTCCTCTAGGGTTTAATCATGTAATCTAATCGTACATCCTTTCTAAGCTAACAATCAATTAGTGTGCAATAAATTTTGCAACCAATCGTGTACGGTGCATGGTGTATCACAGCATATACGATATGCAAATTGAGCAATTCTAAATTAGCGCCTCCTATATGAATGCTTTCCTTTAAATAAATTTTCAAATATGTTGCAGACATCCTAAATACACTGGCAATCTATATGAATGCAACTTTTTGAAAAATCAAAAACTGTTTTTCATCTAAATGTCTCATACTTCTATAAATAGAAGCATAGTTCAACCAATTTTACATCCAATCCTTATCATCCAAAATCCTAGCATATTATTGCCGACATGAAAATTTAGAAAAATGCAGTTTTCTAAACCTATTTTCTTATGCTTGGGAAGGGTTTATATGAAAATTTTCATATTTTCATCCTTCTCTTAAGTACCCTTTCTCCACTGCACCTTGGAGTCTTCTCTTTTTCCCCCAATTCTTTTCCAACTTTTCCCAAGTACAATCCGCATAAGTAAATTTTTATTTTAGGTTTTAAAATTTTAAAACAAAATTTATTTCAAAAATCAACTTTTTGTTACTAACAAGATATGAAGAAAGTGACTCCCTAGCTATAACAGCTTTCCCCTTGTTTCTAACCGTATTTTATTTTACTATCATTTCTGCAGGACAGTAAAACCCATTCTAATCAATCAGTCAACTACTCCCCAATGTCAATTATGTGGCATTTCAAAAATTTGAAAATTTCTTCTTTTTTAATACGAAAATATTTTTATATTACTTTCTATGAATATCCATAACTTTTACGTTTTTAAAAAATTTCAATAATTTTTTTGCAAAGATATTTTTATTTTTCAACAGTGCACATAAATATGGGTTTTCGAAAAATAAGTTTTTCCACATCTTATGAAATTGCGTTCTAGTCAATAATCCAATGTCCACAGTGGGTTTCCCTTAATTTACACGGTAAATTTTAAGTTTCAAAAAGTTTTCTTTTATTTATAATGGCAACAAGTAACCAAGTTCAATTATAAATTCTATCCTTTGAGGTATAGGGACATTAACCTGTGGTTACTCAACATTCCAACACGTCCTCTGCTTGCTAAAATTTATCAATCATATTTCATTTCCGCTGTAGTGGTATTTAAATAAATTTTCTTAATTTATTTCTTAACTTCCAGTTCTTTGCTTTTGCATTAATTGAATGTCTTTTTTGAAATTTCCTTACCTTTATTGTTTTTCCATAACACAGTGGTCCACACAGAAAACACATAAAAAGGAATATTTCATATAATGTTGTATGTGCTTTTACCCCCAATAAAGATAGCTAATGCTTACAACCCAACCTCACTAGAACACTACTGGAAGCTGCCCATTTACCTTAACAAACACTAATGATGTTGTGGCTCCATCACCTCTAACTTGAATGGGCCTTACTAACATGCCATCCTTCTAAAATCCTCATATCTTAACTTTGAGTGAAATGACCCTCCTAATTCTACTCTAATTTCATAAGGAAATTTTTTTTTAAGGTAAAGAGGATATATAAATATATAGATATATCATCCATTATAAATATAATTCTCAGGGTCAATATCTTTCTCCAATAAACCAAAATATATCCAGGATCACAATAATCAACCAATATAAATATATCAGTACATTCACAAAGGTAAGCACATACATATGAGGATGTATATGCCTCTCTTGTTTGAATCAGAGTTCTGGAAAACAAGAGGATGTTGGATTGCTAATTTTTTTTTTGACCAAACAATCCACTGGAAACTCACACATTAGTCTGTTTATACTAACTAAGAAGTGATCAAGTAATAATCAGTAGTAAACAAGCTTTTAATATAGATGTTTGTGTTAAGTTCTGAATAGTGACAAAATCAAGCTAAAATGAAGTGGATCCTAAGTGAACACAAGCAACATCTAGGCGTAATGGAAACGCGCCTAACTTATACACAAGAGATCACGAGTTCGAGTACTATGCTGGTTGGTTCAAACACAATTTTTGTTTTTTTTTCTTTTCATTTTTCTTCTGTGCAGTTTGGAACCTGTTATCTACCTATATCTGCATATATATATACTTCATTTTTGCCTATATTCCATCATACAAAACAATAATTCTTGTTTAATTATTTTTGAAACCCATCCCTATAACCTGGAAGGCTTCAGGATTAATATGAATTAAGAGTCTGGTTCTTGGGTTTTGAGGATGATAGAAGTGTTTATCATTATTCATGTTTGTATTTCTTCTTATAAGATCTGTCTGGCATTTTAAAATGCATTTGGTTAAATCTGAGTGAAATTCAGATTCCTATTACAAGTGCAAAGGAAAAGGTGTGTTGATATTTGCACTAAACATGTTTATGTGCATATATAACTGCAACTATTTGAATCTGGCTTCCATCTACCTTATTACAGATCCTTTCTTTAATTAAAAATAGGACATGAAACATTTGTATGGAACAAGTTTAATTATGGAAACCTTGCAGCCATATAAAACATTCAACATATGCCTATTTTCTTTTGTATTCATATGCCATAGTAGAAAATAAAACCATTTAATTTTCTGAGAATCAACTATCCTGATTTTCTAAAACTTAAATCCTTTCCAAAGATTCATGATTGACTAATGCATTTATAAAAGGTAATCATTCAATTTTAACATGGTGTTCTTGCTAAATTCACTTACAAGATTTGACCAAAATCCTTTTAAAACATAACAGATATTTAACTTAGTTCATAGTTTCCAGATACAAGTCAACCTTTTAACAAAATACCCAACAAAATAACCATCCAATATTCAACACTTAATACAAGTAGCAATTTAAATTGTCAATACATGCAGATTTCAACATTTAGGCTCTTATCTAACTAAGTTTAGCATGCTATATCTTCTTCTCAAAGCCTTGCTTCTACTCCTACTTAGTTGCTGCAATCCCTGAAAAAGCATTTGAAACTGCCTCATTTTAAATGAGACACCCCAGATGCCATTAGCACACTAGGGTCAGACACATGTCTGGTATGAGAAAATTCACAAAAGCAATTTGTTAATTAAGTTAAAATCAAGTTAAGTACATATACATAAGGTTCTGTCCTTTGGAATCAGGTAAATACTTGTGTGCATGCTCTGTGTCATTGTGCATGTGCACACTTTAACTTTCTTTCCAGGGACTGCACATATGAATATGGCACATACATTCAAGCATACAACTCAATCATAGACAAACAATCATTCATACCAAACAGGAAAATAACTAATATGAGTTAAATCATTTATTCAATTCTCATATTTCAAATCTGGGAAAAACTCTAGTTTTCTCATCTGCTCAAGTATTATTTCCTTGGTATATTTATCTATCCTTGGTCTCATCTGCAATACTTATGAATCAATGGACACACTGTAATGAACTAATTCACTCCATTACACAAAGATCTCAGGACTTAAACAAGCCATGTGTCAACTTATGTTACTCAAGCACACAAGTCATTCCTGCAGTGTTCTTGACCCCAATTTCCTAATCAGATTTTAGTTAATAATAACCCCTTTTGATTGTTCATGACAAAACCATTCAGTGATCCAATAACTGAAAACATCTATATCATGGCATCTCATATTATTCATGACCATACAGAAACAACAAGCAAACAACCATTGGTGACTACAAAATAAGGTTCTGTATATATATATATAGATATTCATCCTGGTATATTTTTCTTTAAAGGAGTTTAGGCAGCTAACATTGGTTTATGGCTTCTGGGGGAGTTTTTCTTTCTGCAAACATTTGTGCTTGAGTTAAACTCAGAATAATCTGATTTCACTGAATCACAAAATTTTGTTTGCTATGCATTTTATTGAATCAGGAGCATCAGCACATAGGCAACCCTATTGCACCCCTAATTCCTTTCTATTTCAAGCCTCAGCACTTATACATGAGTATATTGCAGCTCAGCATTATTTACATCTTTCTGGGTTGAGCCAAAACCAATACTACTTGCCTATTCTCAACATTTTATTTTCTGGGTATTTGTTTATATCCCCAAACATTAACATAACAGGGATCTGAGTGTATAAAACAGATATGTATACTAACAACACATAAAAACTTTGTTATAATAAAACAAGTGATCAACCAAAGAAAATCAAAACATTTTCAGATTTAAATTCACAGATAAACATTCATATATGAAAATACTCTTTAAGAAAATACTTTTAACTGGCTGCCTACATTAGGACTTATTGCCTTAGATTTTTGAGTGAGTTTTCTCACCTAGCTCTCTCCTTTGTTTCCTTAATTAATTGATGAACTCCTGCCCTTATCCTCAAGCTCTCTTTCTTCCCTTGTCTTATGATTTCTGTGGTATTGTTTTTCTTCTTTTTTTTTCCAAAATTCTTTTCTGAGGAGGAGAGGAGGCTGCTGCATATACATGTATATATATACAGGGTCTCTCTTAGGGTTTTGGGTATTGGCTAAGTCCATTTTTGCCCACCAGAAAAATCATGTTATCTGCATTTTTTAAACCCAAAGTTTTACCCCTTCCCGGCTTAATTTGGGTGAAGAGAAAAGTGGTTACACATTTTTTTCAGAAATTTGCTTTTCAGAAAATACTTTTCCCCCCCTTGTCTACAATCATGCTAAAAATGCGACTTGGTTTTGTTATTTATTAAACACTCTTTTCTATTTTTAGCTTTCATGCAAATGGTATGTACTTCCTTCATTTATTTATAAGAGAATTATTCCTTTTTATATCTCCATTCTTTTCATTTCTGCTTATATTAAAATGTCTGTATATTTTATTTCACTAGTTTAAACTCTAGTATTTTATTAACACATATACATATGTATATAAGTCTTTCTGAAATAATTTGTATACCCTTCTATATATCCCTACATCATTCTATACTGACACACACACATATGCACATGTACACTCAAAATATTCAGTAGCACTCATATATACATTTACTTATGCATACTACTTTTAAGAATTTAATCTACATATATATATATATATATATATTTCCATACACATCAATATGTATGTATTTTTGGAGTTCAGGGTTTTAGCTTATATTCATGTGCATTTCCTGTGCACTCATGTACACACACTGATACACTATCAAGCTATATCAATTCCTCCTTCAAAATTTATTAAAAATTATTTTAAATTCATTTATATTTTTCAGGATAAATTCCTAAAATCTTGGGTCATTACATTGAGTTTTCCAATATCCTCCATGAGTGTTTGCCACCACTTAATCATCTGTAACCATCATCTTCTAATCCAAATTCCTTGATGGTATTCTTAAATCTTGCACTCATGTCTAACAAAATATTCCTAGGTTCTTACCATTATTCTTTAGACTCCACGGGGTTCCTTATTACTATTTTATGAGTAATCATTGCTATCTTTTTCATAGCCTTATCCTTTACCCCATCTTACCTAGGCATTTATTCCAATCTACTCCATATTTAAAAATTTTGGTTTGATCTTTACTATTTTTTTTCAAAAATTAAAACTTCAAATTTTTTGAAACACTTAATCCTAAAACCTTTATCTTTAAAAGTAAAACTTAAAACATTTTAGTAAATTCGAAAATACTTGGTGTTTTAACCATTTAAAAACTTTAATTTACAATTTTTGAATTTAACTTATTCATTAAACCTAAGAGAGAATGTTAACAAAATTTAATTAAAAGTTTCTTCCCTTTTGTTTTCAAATCAACCTTTTCTTTAAAATATCTTTTTCACTTTTACTTCTTAAAAAATTGGTATTTTTAGTTTAACTATTTATTAAGTTTTTCTTTCAAAAACTTATTCGTTATACCATACCATTCTTTTCTAAAAATGCATTTTGTAGTTTTTCCAAAACAGCTTTTATAAATTTTTAAACAATAAAACTAGAGTAGATAAAAACAACTCTTATTCTATTATTCTTTATATCCCCACATCCAATCTTTAATGAAATCTCTAATGTCATGAAAGGGGGACTTTTAAAAGATACTTACAATAAATGTTCACAATAGTAGACAATGTCCATTTTCCTTTATTCGGCCTTTAATTTCTTATGTTGTTTCTAATTAAATTACTAAATTTTTTTATTTTTATGATCTTTTACAAAAATTTTAATTACTACGCTTTTTATTATACTTAAGGATCCTATACTTTAATGCATTGGAACGACTTTCCCCTTTCAAAAGGAATAGTTAAGCAAAAAATTCCCTATGAATCACTTAAAAGAGAGTTCGTGTTTTGTGTGAGATTATAGGAATTACACTTTATTTCTTTATAGAAATAGACAGTACAAAATATGGGATTTCCCATATTTTGTACATCTCTTTCTCGATATTTACATTCCTTGTTATTTCAAATAATACACCTTTATTTGTAACTTGATTGATTCATAGAAACTTATATTACTATCCTTTTTCATTCTAATGATTAGAATATGTTAAATCCCAACATAATTACAATAAATCAAATCTCGTTTCTATTTACATTTCATAACTTTTCTACTATTCAACTCCTCTACCCAAACCGCACTTTTTCCAATTATTTTTCACTTAATTACCGTTTCTTACTTGAACCATTTTAATGTGTTCGCCTACAGCTTTATTTTAAGGTTATAAATCTTCTTTTCTGTGCTATTTACCCATATTCCAAACTTATACCACTTTCTATTATCCACCCATAGGGTTTTACTTTACAGCTTAAAAATTCTCATTACATAGAAAATTTCACGAGCTATATTGCTCTATTATTCTCTTCCAAAAGAAATGGCTTTTTACAAAAATTCCTTTGCTGAAATTTTGGATTTTAACGAATTTACTTTTTTTTTAATTTAAACATATACACATGTAGACACACACACACATATACACATACATATATATCCTTCCCACAAAACTTTTATTAAACATTTTTCCCAAAATCTAATATTTAATTACTTTTTCAATCACTTTCATTAAAAATCCTTTTTAAGTATACAATATATACTTTTTCTCCATTTCTAAAAAAACTTCCTATTATTGGGTTGGACATCAAAGTGGATTTCTAACTGTTCCCTTAAGAACACTCTTCTTTTGGAACATCCCCATCTCCCACTACCTATAACATAAGGATCTTATTTTCCCTTTATGTGGACCTATTACACATCATAAATAGGCAATCATATGGGGATCTATAATTATTAGGTTACCAAGGCCAAACTAGGGAGTCATGTATCATCCAACTTTAGGGATTTTCAATATGTAACTATTGTATAGTTGGAATTATTATGATTTGAGATATATTATATTTATAGGAAAAATACAAATACGTTCACTCAACATTTCCTATTTTTCAAGATCGACTAACCTAAGCTCTGATACCAAATGGGATAACCCGCACCCCAATGGGCCTGAATTTCCACAAAATCAAAATGCCAAGTCCACCAATGTACGGATCATGGTATTCTACTAATAAGACAAAAAATTTCATATCAGAGCTCTAACAAAATAATTTATAGTGGAATAAATAAATATAATAGATCACATAATTACTAACCGGGATTTGACACTTTAAAAGTCAAGTGTCCTTGTGCGCACTGAACATTCCAAGCATCAGTACCTATCCTTCTAGCTATCACGTGGGTAGTAATGAGGAGGGGGGTCAGAACCATGTTTTGGTCACTAGTATATAATATATCTTATACATAACACTGGCTTATGTCGATTGTTCACTATTTTATTTTATGTTGTTTACATTTTACTAGTCGTATCGACTCCACATTCGCATACGAACCAACTTAACTATTCCTCATCCAAGAGTGAAACCAGGTAAGTTAGAGAACTGGTTGCATCAAAGCCTTACTTAGATACTTCATTTTTGAATCTCACAAATGGATAAGTCTACCTCGTCGGCTTTTAGTGTTAAGTATAGTACTAATGATTTCCATAAACAAGTTAGAAATCAACACGATTAATAGGTTTTTAACATTTTCCGACTTACCATTCTTTGGTTAAGAGGGAAGCCGATAGGTTAGAGCTCTATTTCTCCATCCCTACTTGAACATCAATCTTAACTCTCATAAATAGATAAGCCTTACTTCATCAGCTTTTAGTGTTAAGCATAGTTAATTAATTTTCAAACAAGTAATGAAACAATTAACCATTTGGCAATTAAGCAATTCTAACCCCTTTCTAAAGCTTTTTTATATCTTTAAAACCCTTTTTAAAATGATATATATAAGTATAGTAATTTATTTACCAAAGTTTGATATGTAAATAAACAAGTTAAAAGATATTTTATTTCATAAGATAAAATAGTCAATATATTTTCTAAAAACTATATATATTTAAAAATGATTTTTAAATACTTTATAATACTTATAATAGGTTTTAAAACATTAACTCAAAATATTACTTGAAATTAACAAGTTTACAAATTCCTTAAAAACTTGGAAAAACAAGTTTTATTATAAAATTCTCTTCTTTAAAAATTCATAACTACTTCTTAAAAATTCATAAATATCTCAAACCACTTTTGAAATACTCTAATACGAGTTAGTAAAAACTTATAAAAGGAATGGAACAAAATACTTAAATTTAAATATCTTTTCAAACCTTTATAGTCCGAAAATCAAGTCTAAACGAGGCAGCTTTGCAAAGCTGAAGTTTTGGCCACTTTTCGAGTTGTTACTTAACAGTTTACTAGGATTTTAATAAAAATAAACATGCATATAAAAAATTACAAATATGGTGGGGAACCCCTAAGGATCTCCATACAAACTTCTATAGAAATCGCCGAAAACAAGGAAATTACAAACCGCATCTATGGGGGCTATCGCTATAAGTGCACTTTCAAATCCGAGTCTAATCTAAACCAAAATCCATCTATAACCTATGTGCTTTGTTCCAAGGTCTTGTTACAAGCCATACAAGTCCAATCAAGTCCATTCCAAGTCCATACATATGGATCATACGTGTCACTTACTTTCAAAGCAAGAATTCAAACTAATGTTTTAACATATGTCAACAACAATTCAACCAACTTAAACACAATCAAACCTCAACAAATATGGGTTACATTTTCAATGAAAGAGGTGAGTTATCTTACATTTAATCTCACAAATGACCAAGATCCAAGAACCCAAGTCCAAACCTAACCTTGCAACCATCTTTCCTTCCTCCTTCCTTCTCTTTCCACTTGCTTTTTGCCTCCCCTCCTACTTGATTACTCATGGCCATTGAGGGTAGTAAGAGATTAGTCTCACTTCTTCAACTTATAATATGGTGGAAGGTGTTCTAATACTGCACTAAGGCTTCACTCAAAATTTCAGTTGATTTGGATTTGATTTGAAAATATTTTGTTTTGGTAAATTATGAAGAAGAAGAAGAAGCCATGGATTTTCTTACTTTAAGCTTTGTGAATTTGTGAATAATATACAAGGGTGTGCCTCTCGTTATATAGGTAATGAATGATGCTCTTTAATATTGTATTCACCCCCCTCCATGCCATGGAAGACTCACCTCCAATCACTTCTCATTTACATCACTTCTTCTTTATGCTAATTACCGTTATACCACTCTCATGATAATATCTCTTATCCTAATGGAAGCTTCTAGAATGCTTCATGCTTCATAAAGAAGTGTGTGTTAGTTAGTTGCTAATGTATTCATTTGATCATTAGAAAAGTGCCAAAGAGTTCGAACAACTTATGTAGATCGAAAAGTTATTTACCGATAAACCGATTTTCGATCACATTATCATTTTTTATTCGAAGAATGTGTTTTTGTAAACAATTTTTAAAAACAAGTTTCTTATCATTATTCATTAATTAAATGATATCTAACAAGGTTATAAAATCATATTTATAACACTCAATTATATTTCAAAATGTTTTGATATTCGAAGATGAAGTGTTTGAATTTCCGGGTCGCTACATTCTCCTCCACTTAGAACATTTCATCCTCGAAATTCAAATAAGAACGATGATAAAAGAAGATAGACGAAACAAGATACATATATAGAGTACTACTGAAACTATATACAAGTTAAATTGTAAACTGAAATTCATAATAAATGACTCCACCTCAAGCAGTGAGTACACTACAAAAGATATATGATACTTAGATAAGAAGGAACCTCTAGTCTATAAGCAACTCTGGATGGATCTCCTTCAAACTGTCCTTTGTCTTCTTTGTACCATCTCGAGTATCCTTGCTTCATGGTACTTCTAACCTTAACAAAGGAACAAGCACACAGATACTCAAATAGTACTCATAGTTACTAGTAACCAATGCTTATGGTTCGCTCAGGTTTAAAACTCTCTCATCGTCCAAGGACGATAAACATTCTACTAAGCATACCTTACGTTCAACAACCTTAGGTCATTACTTAGACGATTTTTCATGCTACCTTAAAACAAATCAAAGAGCCATTCCCAAATTCTTCATAAGCCAACAAACATAGTATATAAATGCACTAAAGCCCATACGATGCACATGAACCATCTGAATGCAATATCCGATCTAATCACTTACTTGATCATGTAACTTTCACTTCCAAACTGGTATAGATCACTTAACCTCCTTAGTGTGGACTCTAATTTGGTTCCTTAATTAGAAACCTTCTTTCTTCTTGCATAGTCATATATTATGATAGAAAACATCGGGATCGTATCATGAATCCATATCAAGTGTTCGCCGTCAAGAATCAAGTGAAAAACCCTTGTTCGGACCAGTGTAAACCACCTTGAAAACATATGCTCGATTATTAGACCAAGAACAGTTATGCGAATAAAACGATCTACGTATAACTTACGTATTTACCCTATTGGTTTCTTTACTACACCAATTCCTTTTTAATTACATTCATTTATACAATTAGTATGTCATTCAATACTAAAACCATTTATGCATCATTTCATAAATCATAACTTCAAGTTTATAATCATTTTATAACTTTACTCGTAGATTACTTCATTATATCCTAAGAGCATATACGAACATTAAATTTGTTTTTCTTAACAAGTCTGTTTAACCGTCTAATACTTGTTTTAACTTACTACCGTCACAGTTCAAGTGTTATATAAACTCATCTTTATATTTTCAAAAATACTTAACTAAAAGTTCTATAACAACTCAAAAGATCCTGACTATCCAAAATCATCGAAAATTCCATTTCATTTTAACAAATGAAAACTATCAAACAACATATCATATCATAATGCATATACTATACTGTCTTAATGCATAGGCTACATGTGCCCGTGAAATAACATAATAAGAAAACTTTAGAACAAAACACTGGTTTTCATTTCAAATCATTTTGAAATAATATATACATATAATTTTTGTATATCAAATCATACTTTGGGATTAAGTCAAAATCCATTTTACCAAAACAACTTTATAGCATCCCATTCTTAGAAACCCGAAAATGATTGCCGATGATGATGCAATCATCATCGAAATTATTTTCAAGCGACATAATTGAGTTCAATATTTCCAAACCATACCTTTGGTATTTAACAAAAATCATTTCAAAGTGGTATTAAATAGTTCATGTAATAATACTAAGTATCATTACCTCAATCCCCTAAACTAATTTCCTGAATATTTGCTTTCAAATAATACTATTATTATTTTTGCCAAAATCTTGAAAAACATTTTCGAAGACACCGGGATTTAAGTTCTCAAATTCTTTGTTTAAATCCTTTTCATTTATAAACCCATTTTATAAACTATACTGATGTAAAATTACTTTCTTATATAATCTTTTCACAAATTTTTATTTCCTAAAATATTTTATCATTCCTTTTGATTATAGTAAACATCTTTTACCAACTTCCTTACTTTCAACCCAACATTATCACCAAACGTCTTATAATCAAACCATGAAACTCAATTCACAAAGTGTTCATTTTAATGTGCCCACAATTGCTGTCTACCGAACCTTTGATGTAGAAAGGTAAAACTGCTCATAAACTGATTGAGCACAAATCAACAAAAAAACAATAGTTAATGTTCCTAACATGCCACGCATGACTAAATAATCAAGGTTATATGGTATTAAACTATGAGACACACTAGAGTCAAACAAACATGAATAGAAAAGCCAGATAGTATACTGTAAAGAATCTGCATTCCCTTCTCAGCTGCAGAAATAGCAAAGACTCTAGGCTATTCCTCTTTCTTGAGCATGGGACAATCTTTAATAAAATGGCCATGCTAATGGCAACTACGGCAACTCTTCAGTGCAAACTATGGTACCTCCCTTGTTGATGCCTGTTAACCCGCCTTTTGGCAAGGCCGTAGACATGCGGATTTAACTAAATCGACTGCTTGTTTATCGAGACTGAAATATGACGGTTTTAGTCAATTGGATGGATAGACGGTCAATCACAGATGATAATCATGATTGTGAAGCCAGGGTTCGGCATAGTCCATGGACAAAAGTCACAGGATACTCGAAATATGGGTTTCGACAAAAGTCTAGTTGTCGTGAGTCATCCGGGGTTTACTTCGAGTCGTTCCCAGGTTTGCTTCGGGTCACATTGGATCATGCTTCAAGTTGCTCTGGGTCGGTAGGAGTTCACGAATGGGTCGATGTTGTGAAGTTTTTGGGTTGGTAGGAAGGTGGTTCGGCATGTTAGAGTGGATCGGCAGTGGAGTGGATCGGTCATGTAGGATCGGTCAGGGTAGATAAGTCAAAGTGGATCGGTTAAGGAGGGTCGGTCGGATAAAGGAAGGGAGGCCATGTCGTTCGGACAATGGTGTGGAAGCTAAGGTGGGTCGGTCATGCATGGTTCGGTATGTGTCGCTCGGTCACATAAGGTCAGTCAGGGAGGATAAGGCAAAGTGGTTCGGTATGAATGGTTTTGGCCTCAAGGGAATTGGATCATATGGATTGGCCATACGTGGTTTGGCCGTAGTGGGTCGGTCGGCATAGCAGGAGGTTGTGAGTAGGGAAAGGGATTGGAATTCGTGGATCTTCAAGGCAGCATTGAAGACGACTTCGGGTCGGCACTTATCTAGCTCCGGGTCAGCAAGCGAGACATGGTGACGACATTCACTTAAGGGATCAGCATGTTGGAGCTGTTTCGAGTCGCTGAGCACTTTACTTCGAGTCAGGGTTACGGTCACTTCGGGTCAGTACCCTGGCTACTTTGGGTCGGTATATTATAAACTCGGGGTCGGTCGTGGTGTTTGGGGTTTGGGTCGACTATGGTCTTGATGGGCCTGGATCACTCAAGAAGCCCAGTAACTCAGGTTTTACCTATAAATACAGCAGTAGGGCTTCGGAAAAGGGGATCTTCATTCTGTTTCCCTACATCTTCTACACTAAGGCCACTCTACCATTATTGTTTTAAAAACTCTGGATTGTAATTGTAATTGTTTCTCAGATCAATAAAAAGGAAATTTCTAGAGTGGACGTAGGCCAGAGTCAGCCGAACCCCTATAAATTATCTGTTATTACTGCTTTCTTTTTAATTTTTACTGCTCTTCATATTTATACTCTCTACATACACTCTATCTTTGACCTGTGATTGTGATTTGGTGCTTTCATCTGGATTTGGGTGTTAGTGACCAATTTTGGCGCTAACATTTTGGTGCTTTCACTGAGAGAGCTAGCACTCAGGGATTCAGAAGCTTGAATTTTGGATTTAAAGGCTTAGGAAATTTGATTTTGGGAAGCAATGATTAGGCCATCGACAAGAAGACAAGTGACAGAAAGGAGCAATCAAAAAGGAAGTCAAGAGGCCTCCACTGGAGCCGGGTCAGATTAGGCATCCATCTACATCACTAGGGACGAGATGCAGATTATGATGGATTCTACGCAGGTGCAGTTGTTGAAAAGGAACGAGGAAATAATGCAGACACGTCTTAGACAATTTGGACAGACGGGAACAGTAGGAGCTGCAGGAGCTTGGATCCATAGAGCTAGATCAAAAGGACTCAACGAGCAAGCAGATGGAGTGATTCAGCAGGGGGCAGCCCCGAATCAGCAAACAACTACCAATATGGATGGACCTAGACTTGGAGGCACACCACCAGGTAATGCTGGACCAATCCATGGAGGGATACCGGATGACTCTACACAGACCAGTGCCAACAGGAATTGCAGGAGTGCGTGACGAGGAGTATGTACCAGAATTCCCTCGAGGACTTGAAAGGCGATTAGGAAATGGAGATGGGGGGCAACCCTTGGTAGATAACACTGGATTAGCTGACATTATCAGGCGAACTATTCGCGGAGGTCTGAAAAACAGGGATTTGGAGGGAGTAAACAAAAGTCCGTTTACTTGAAACATCAAGATGGCTAGGAATCCACCCGATTTCAAGCTTCCTACTCTGGAAATATACAGCAGTAAGACGGATCCCACTGACCACTTGATGAGGTACACAAGACATATGGAAGTGCTGGGGAATCAGAGGAGGTTATGGCCCGGTGTTTCCCCTTGTACTTGACAGATATAGCTGCTATGTGGTTCAGGCAGCTGAAAGATGGATCTATTATAACATGGACAGAACTGGTGGATAGGTTCTTAAAGCAGTTTCGAGTTCACATAGAAAGGCCGAAGAATGTGATGACACTGCGATCAGTTAAGTAGAGGGTGGATGAATCGCTCAGGACTTTCTTAACTCGGTTTAATGCAGCAGTTGCTTCGATGGATCGGCCGGATCCATCAATGGTTTTAATGGCGGCGGTATTAGGAGTCAGGGATAATTCGGATTTCAAAGTGTCGTTGATATGGGATCCATCAATGGATCTCGAGGAATTCTTTCACGAAGCTGAGAGGTTTCTTCAACAAGAGGATGCATGTTTGGATATGAGGTCAAAGGAAGTAAACACGGTTAAGGGTGGAGAACCGTCTAGTGAAAGCTCGGGTAAAGATAAGGATAAAGGGAAGAGAAAGCACTGCGGAGAACCAAAATTCTCCACTTACACAGGACTGAATGAGACATTGGAACAGATATACTTGGACACTCGGGATCGCCTTCCTTATCGAAGGCCATCAAGGAGGGAACCCTCAGAATGCGAAAGGGCATCGGGAAGGCACTGTCTCTTTCATGACCTAGACGGGCATGATACTAACAGCTGCAGGCATCTAAAGGATATAATAGAGGAACATGTAAGGAATGGTCAGTTGCAGAAATATGTCAAAACTCGGAATGTGGCGGTGGAACAGGAGCAGCCACCGCCTACCTTGAATGACGATGGCACGAGGCCCGGGAATGGTGGTCGATTGGTCATCAACTAATCGTGATGGTTTGGAATAAGTAACAAACTCCGGGCAAACGGCCAAATCACTTAATCATGTACGGGGACGGAGATAACCCTTAGTCATGCTCTAAGATGATGATAGATCGTGATGCCCTAGTTTGTGAAATCTGTTTTTTCCTTTTGGCTTGGACACTTGCTTTTGTTGCTTTGGTTTTGGAGTTCGGTTTGAACTCCCAGTTTTGTTGGTTTTCTGGTTTGGATGCTTGAACTTTGATTTGGATTTTGATTTGGACTTTTAATATGGATTTCTGGTTTTTTGGTTTGAATCTGGATTTCGGATTAGATTTTGATTGACTTTTTATTTGGTTTTTGGGTAAAAGGTCATCGGGTATGGATTATGCTCGGCTAGGGTCCGGAGAGACTAGGATTCGGCGTAGGACTTAGGCCCCGTGTTATGTATCGGTTACTAAAACAGGTCATCGGGTATGGACTATGCTCAGCAAGGGTCCGGAGCGACCAGGATTCGGCTTAAGACATAAGCCATGGCATCACTCAACGTTCGGGGACACTGAATCAAGAACACCAAAGGATTGATTAACACAGGTCACCAAGTATGGATTACGCTTGGAAAGAACCCAAAGAGGTTATAGATTCGGATAATGGCTATGAACAGCTAACAATTTGGGCGTGGACCAGGAGCGGTTCCGGATTTGGATATCGACCCGGAGAGGTCATGGCTTCGGCTATTGGTTATTGGATATGGATGGATTAGAGCTCGGCTATCGGATTCGGGTCCCGGCTTAGGATTTGGACCCAGCAAGGTCCTCGGTTTTGACTACAGGACCCGGAGAGGTCCCGGACTCGGATAAAATGATCCGGAGAGATCGTGGATTCGGTTGATGGATTTGGGATGGATTCGGAATTGGATAACGGCTTGGAACAGTCGTGGAATAGACTATTGGATTTGGATGGAATTGCTCGGTAATGAATGTAACATGGACTTCGGGTATCAGATTTCAAAACACACCTTCCAATAGCAAGGCATGTTTTGGGGGGCAAATGTTAACCCGCCTTTTGGCAAGGCCGTAGACAGGCGGATTTAACTAAATCAACTACTCGTTTGTCAAGACTGGAATACAATGGTTTTAGTCAACTGGATGTATAGACGGTCAATCAAGGATGATAATCATGATTGTGAAGCATGTTAGAGTGGATCACGGTCGATGTTGTGAAGGTTTTGGGTCGGTAGGAAGGTGGTTCGGCATGTTAGAGTGGATCGGTAGTGGAGTGGATCAGTCATGTAGGATCGATCAGGGTAGATAAGTCAAAGTGGATCAGTTAAGGAGGGTTGGTTGGATAAAGGAAGGGAGGCCATGTCGTTCGGACAATGGTGTGGATGCTAAGATGGGTCGGTCATGCATGGTTCGGTATGTGTCGCTCGGTCACATAAGATTGGTCAGGGAGGATAAGGCAAAGTGGTTCGGTATGAATGGTTCTGGCCTCAAGGGGATTGGAGCATATGGATCGACCATACGTGGTTCGGCCGTAGTGGGTCGATTGACATAGCATGAGGTTGTGAGTAGGAAAAGGGATTGGAATTCGTGGATCTTCGGGGCGGCATTGAAGAAGACTTCAAGTCAGCACTTATCTAGCTCCGGGTCGGCATGCAAGTGGCTTCGGGTCGGCAAGCGAGACATGGGGACGGCATTCACTTAAGGGATCAGCATGTTGGAGCTGTTTCGAGTCGCCTAGCAATTTACTTCGAGTCAGGGTTAGGGTCACTTCGAGTCAGTACCATGGCTACTTTAGGTCAGCATATTATAAACTCAGGGTCGGTCGTGGTGTTTGGGGTTTGGTTCGACTATGGTCTTGATGGGCCTGGATCACTCAGGAAGCCCGGTAACTTAGGTTTTACCTATAAATAGAACATGTAGAGCTTCGAAAAAGGGGATCTTCATTCTGTTTCCCTACATCATCGACACTAAGGCTACTCTGCCATTATTGTTTTAAAAACTCTGGATTGTAACTGTAATTGATTCTCAGATCAATAAAAAGGAAATTTCTGGAGTGAACGTAGGCCAGAGTCAGCCAAACCACTATAAATCCCCTGTTATTATTGCTTACTTTTTAATTTTTACTGCTCTTCATATTTATACTCTCTACATACACTCTATCTTTGACCTGTGATTGTGATTTGGTGCTTTCATCTGGATTTGGGTGTTAGTGACCAATTTTGACGCTAACAATGTCTTTACCATCTGCCCCCCTCCCTCCTTCTTACAGTTTTTAGCAAAGTGGCCCTTCTACCCACACCAATGGCAAACAAGGTTGGACATATACTTCAACTACTGAAACTTTCACTTATTGCTCCCAATTGTATAGAAGGAAGAGGCTTTAGTGCAGAAACAACAAGCTTCGGTGCCAAACTCTCAAACCTCAAACCCATATTTACCAAAATCACAAAAGACCCCAAAAGGTGATTTGTCATATCCCATTGGAACTCAAGGTGCATACTCGCAATGAACATCTCGTTCTTCTTCAATGGCATGTCAACCAATCCTAACCCGAACCAAGACAATGCAATGAACCAGTTTTCATACTCCACCACAGTCATGGCCCCCTGCTTCAAATCCAAGAAGCTCCTAAATAAAAAAGTCTTTCCGGCTTTTGGAATAAACTTCATCTCAAACTCATATTTGAATTGAGCCAAAGAGAAGTCATTCTCTTGGACATCAGCTGTAATAGAACTCCACCAATCCATGACTACATCTATCAGATGTCATAATGCCAATATACGCTTCATTGCATCCTCTAGCTCTATATCTCCAAAAATCCAATCGCATAGTCTAAGCCAAAACTATACTTCTATAATAGCCTCCATTCCACTAAACCTCTTACCCCACCGTCTCTCATAATCACAGCAGCGAAGCAAAACTCATCTGAGGCCTGACCTACATGACCTCCTTTATGATATTCACCCTTGGTTCCCTAACTGGAGAAACATTCCTCGATGCTCGATTCCTACCATTCATGACAGTTCTACTCTAACCACCTCTAGTATTGTAAGCTCTAGTACTCATTGTTCTTACTACCTAATCAAACAAAACTTCTTTAGGACATAAAAGGATAGAGTTATTTCAAAGAGAGAGTTACTAAGGAAGATATATTCCTAAGGAATAATTTTAATAGTCCAGTTTTCAAAATACAATATGCTCTTATATGTATAATTTACTTGACTCATTCTAGGGTGTCCTTAACCTATCTATAATGAGCCATACCCGACCAAAGCCAAGGTGTTCGCTCAACCTTGAGCTCTGATACCAAATGTAATGACTCGACTTTTCGACCCTCGAATGTCGACACTAAATACATCCACGATATTCGTGTGCCAAGCACCCAAGTGCCAAAAAGACAAAAAGTCATGGTAAAATAAAAAAGGAGAATAGAAGAAGAAAGGAAGAACACAACATCAAAATCTCATAATGGAACGGTAATATATAATATCAAAAGATTAATACAAAGGGTTAGTCCGAATATAGAAATTTTAGAGTTACTAAAATCTAAGTACTATTGTTAGCCTAGATAGTAATAACTGCCTGTCCTCACAATGCTGATACATGCAATTCAGAAATGCAGTGGAAATAAGATTAGTACGGTAGGCAATCATCGTGCTTCTCACCAAAATCTCCAAAGCGTTCAAAGTTAAATTTGGAAATATACACGGGTTGATCTGAGCATTATAAGAAAATAACATTCAGATCAGTCTGGCAAACTAGCGTGAGAAACTCAAGAAATAAGAGTGACATATAATAGCACCTTGTTGAGACCATATGGATTACCATAATGGTTTTCTCCTCAAATGAAACTAACTATTCATTAATTTAACATATAGTGATATGATAGACTGTGTCTATGTGTAGCACATAAATCATATCAAATAGTGCTATGTGAATGCCACAACAATAGTAAGTGTACAATCAATATCACCGAGGCACGTTCGTATATGGATTTTTCCAAGGAGATCTCCTCAGTCTGACCGCATTCGAAATCCATGATAAGGATCATAAACTACCTTCCGAGCATAGTATATCTCTTGATATGATATATTGTAAGGTAAACGTAATTGGACCACCTTCGATGTGCGGTCTGAGTCATATCAGCTCCCGCTAGCAACAATCGATAAGCATCTTTAGATATGAAGTTTATATACCCTTGAGGTCAGCTAAACCCCTTGGCAATGCCCCTTCTATGTTTTCTATCATTTTCCTGATATCGAGGCTAAGTTCGACATCTCTCACATGAGTCTTCTTCGCTCGAACAGAACTCGAACCAATAAATGGATTCCAGACCACTAATTACTACATGGATTCGAGCATCTCGAACAGATCTCGAACCTCCATATAGGTTCCTAATGTTCACGTAAATGTGCATATTTTTACCACCATATTTAATCTAATTAAATTAAATAAATGATCATATTGGGTATTTTCACATGTTTAAACCAAAATTTAAATTATTTTCAAAACTTCACATATTCATCTTCATATAGGGACAAAATGGTCATTTTTGTGCATATATTAATTTGAGAAAATTTAAATAGAAATTTCTATATTATTTTGTAGGAGATTTGGATGGAAATTACAAATGGTTTTGGGAAGATATGCATGCACAAAAGGAAACAAAGCAAATGAAGATGAAAATAATTCAAACTCATGAACATGGAGGACCCCACCTACCCACTTCCTTTGATTTTCAATTAGGAGCTAACGCACATGCTAAAAGGTCATTAAAGCTTCATGCACATTTAAGTGGAGAATTAACACATGCTAATGATTACTTGGTGGCCACACTACCTCAAGGGCAATTTGGGCATTTCCAAAAAATATGAATTAGGGTTTCATACATGTATAAATACCCCTTATGTTTCATGTAACCCTCTCTTCCCTTAGTCTCTTCTTTAGGCTCTCTCCTCTTAGTTAGTTTTAGGCTCAAAAATAATATGAGAGCTCTCTTTCTTTTCATGGCTACTTAGCCATATTTCTTTTCATGTAATTTTCCTTTCTTTTATGCAATGTTAATTAATATTTTCACTTATTTACATGCTCTATTTCTTTCTTGTTAGTAGTTATTAATTTTTCATGCAAGTAGATTAGTGTTTACATCTTTTTACTTAGATTTTCTTTTCATTTTGCTCTCTTTTTCCTCTTCTTTTAGTTTCATGTTGCATGCTACTTGTGTTGATATGATAACACAAATGAGAGGCTAATCCCTTCAATTTAGGGGTAATGAAGCCTCTAATCATGTAGCTTCAACATTTTGATAATTATTGCTCTCTTTTGTGCTTAAATGAATGTCGATGTGATTTATTGTTTCATGTTGAATTTGATAGTCTATGTTGTTCATAACAAATAGGCTATGCTTAAACAATCACAAACAAAAATTGCCTCTTCATCTAAATATGATTATGGCAAAGAAGTGAATGTTGAAATTGAAATTTGACGGTCTATATTTCTAATTAATAGTTAATAGACCATACTTAAAATATATTTTGCTTTCAACTTGTTTTCATATTTCATGAGAGTTGAAAAGTAATTTAAATGGTGTGTTATAGTTTGATGGTTTATGTTGAGCTAATTAATAGCACAATAAGCCATACTTATGATAAGCACATCAATTAAACTAAGAAGCAACCAAAAAAGAGAGATAATAATTTCATGTTTTGTTGAACTAGGTGATCTAGAGAGTGAAAATTACCTCTAAATTGTCTTAACACTCTCATATTTTTATCAATCCTCTTTTGTCAATTTTTTCATTGTTTTAGCTAATCACTCTAAATCTTTAGTTAATTTGATTGAATAGATATTTAAAAACAACAATTTCCTACGGATCGACCCGTACTCACATACGTGCTATAATCGTACACCGTGCGCTTTCAGTTATTTTTGTTTCAAAACTTTTTGACGGTTTTCTAATTCGATAGAAATTCCGCTGTTAAAAAAGTTTTTGGCGTCGTTGCCGAGGAATTGCTTTGATTTTGATTTTCTATTCTTCGAATTATTTTTGTTTGATTTTTGTGTGGTTTTCTTTTGTGTGTGTTTGTATTAAAAAAAATTGTGAGTTTATGTATGATTTTTGTGACATTTTGTTTATGTGCATGTTGTTCTAGTTTTCTATTTTGCATTTTCATTGCATATTCTACTTAAAAAACATACACTATTTCAATTTAAAAAAAATAATTTATTCTTTGCATTTATTTTTACATCATTTTTACATTTGGATTTCAGTTTGCTTTTACATTTTACATTTGTTACACAATTTCCACTTGCCAAATGCAACATTGCTGTGCGCTGCCAAATTGCTTCTTTGCTGCTCCACTACAGTACTACCCCTCCACCTTTCTGCTATACATATCTCACCACTTACATATCCATCAAACCATCACTGTAATACCACTTACTTGAAACCAAACCCCCTGTACAAACTGACCACAACCTGTCAACCTGCTAGATCATCATCAACAATTACCTGACCAAAACCCAAACAGTGCATCACATTGCCTGTCAACATATACATTGCTTTCTGCATTTCAACACATCACTGTTGCACATCAAACAAACTTCTCCCTACGACTACAAACCACCTTTCTATCTGACATCTTTAGACTTCTGCAACATATAACTTGATCATCTCACACTTCCCATTCACTGTGCCATACCATTCCCATTATACCACAAACATTCAACAGACTTGTACACAAGCCCTGCCACCTTCTACCATCAACAGTCGTTTCATTTGCCTCTCACTGTTACATTACTCTACAAACTACCCTGCACATCTCTTCCACAACCATAGTTCAACTGACCAACTCATTTACCTCACCACTGCACTAACCATACCACTTCATCCTACAAGTCATCAACCCCCTGACTGCTGACCACCAGAACAACCGGCAACACAGCTACAAATCACTCCTCCACTGTGATACACAACCATCCAACCATCATTCTCCTATGAACACCAACATCACATACAAGCAGTAACCACGCCACTGTTATTCCACTACCAGTAATACAACTACTGCTCTTCATCATAAACTCTGCAATCAACATCCCACATTTGTTCACATTATCAATCAACAATCAACTACTGCTCTTCATCCTTGACACTTGACAGCACCGACAGTATAAATTTCACAACGGCCACTTTATAGTAAAGCTGTTACACCGCCGTGCCTTCAACCCACTTCACAAAACAGCAGCAATCTCGATCCTTAACTACTAACCAAAACCATCTTCATTTGTAAATATATTACCCTACATACAACTGTTCTAGCAAACTTCCTCATCATCATTGCATCACAGCAGAACTGCGTGCCATCAGATACCCACACTTCACATTCACCTTCACATCCTCTGAACCACATCAATCTCTACAACAACCCATCATACAGCCACAAAGCAAGTACATCCCCCATCCACGACCATACAGTCATTACCACTGCCATTTCATAAACATTTGCCTTGCAACCCCTTTCCATCAACCAGTCATCCACAACAAAATCAACATACCACATTACCCAAGACCGTATCTTCAAAGAACTCAATCGAACAATCAGCCACAACCAAACCACTGATACTCGACAGTCATGTCAGTCACCGGAACCTCCTCGCAACCAGCCAGCAACACCGCATCCTTCATCGCTAAAGAAATCACGAACCACAAAGTCGAACCACAAACTCATGAACTAACGAAATCGTGAATCATCCAACTCCGAACGCCACACCACTACAACTTTGAACACCTTGTTAATCGACAGCCATCACAAAAACCCATCACCTGACATCGTCGGCGAACATCAATCGAACTCGAATTCACTCAAAACTCAACCGTATCACCAAAATCGAACAACCCAAACCGAAGCCTAAAACCATCTCGCGACATACATTATACTCGAGCAAGTGAAAGTGGACTCAGATTTATGTTTCTGGGAAATTTCGATTATATATATATATATATATATATATATATATATATTTTGAAAGCGGTAGAAGCTAATTCTGATTTGTTTGAAGAACTAAGCTTTTTTTATGGAGCAGTTGAAGTTATCTCGTGAATTTTGGGAGAATTAGTGTGTATTGGGCCGGGCTGTGTGTGTTGTTACTCTTTTCTTTGTTTTAAAGTGTTTAGGCTTAAAGTAATGCATTTTTTTTCAAAAAAAAAACAAAGAGAGCAAGAGAGAGAGAGATTGCCTTCTTGAAGTGTTTTATTTAAAAAAAACATATTTTGTTTCAATTGTTAACTCTGATTTTTCTATTTTATTTTGTTCTACTTCAATAGTTTTGATTTACCTTTGTTTTAGTTTTTCCTTGATTTAAAAAAAATACTCTGCAATTGTTATAAAAAAGGATTGCTTCCTTTTAGTTTTGTTTTTGTTTTACCCTTAGAAATCTTTTCAAAAAAAAACTTGTATATATATATCTTTGTTTTATTTTCAGGATTGCAAAGCAGGAAATCAAAAGGAAGAACCACTTGCCAAAAAAATAGCTCGCTTTCTTGCTTAAAAAAATAATTGATGCTTCGAAATAATTGCTCAATAATTCTACACACTCTAGTATTGTGCTTTCATCTCTTGTTTTTCCTTGTATTGTTGATTGCTTGCATTTGCATTTGTATATAAAAAAAATTCATTCGTAGTTGCATTGTTAATACATGTTTAATTTCTGCTTTGCATTTCATTCTAGAATTTTGATTAATAATAACGGTTAGACATCGATAAATCTTAATTGTATATTGACAATTTGTCCTTTTTCGACAATTTAATTTCTTGGTGTCTAGGCTACGACAGAGCAATAATCAGTTATAAATATTACGGTGATTCATAAATATTATACTGAATTGTTTCTCTGAAGGTACTTAAACCTTCGGTACATTGCTACGGTGATTCATGGTGCACCGATAAATCTTGTCCGTTACCTAGCTGAGAACTATCTTGTTGATCTAAGACAAAGTGTGATTATATAATTTTGGGTTAACTTAGGAAAAATAATTTGTAATTGACCCTTGCATTCATTTAGTTGGTTTAGTTCATGCATATTTAAAAAAAAATCAAAATCCAAAAACCAAAAAAAAATTCCTTAACTTTGTTTTTAAACCCATTCTTTTGAATTTTTTTTATCAAAAACAAAAATCCAACAAAGAAATAATAATAAAATCTTTTCAAAAACAAAAAAAATTGAAAATCCAAAAGACAAAAAAAATCCAATTTTCCTTTTGAAAAATAACTTCCTTTTGGTAAATAGTTTTCTTTTAAAAAAATCCAAAAAAAAAGATTTTGAAAATGTCCGAGTTTTCTTCCTCGTTGAAATTTTACGATAATTGTGGAATTCAATATAATCTATATGATTTCACTCTAAATTCTTATGGATATTTTAGTGACAACTATTGTATAAACAATTTGTATTTCGAATCGCAAAATTTTCAAAATGAGGATCAACCCTCAACTCTTGAAAAAAGCATAGAAACAATTTCGTCTTTACTTGAACTCTCTACACAACAAAATCAAAGGATAAATGATTTGTTTAATTTGTATTTGCGCGATAACTCAAATCAAAGTTTTCAAAACCACTAAAATTTGAATTCACTTCAACATTCAAACGATTTCGAATATAACTCATGCCAATTCAATTTCGAACATCAAAATGAATTTCAAAATCAAAACGAAAGTGGAAACAACTTTTCAAATAATTTTGGCAATGGAAATTTTCTCGATTACGATGCGATCGATAATTTTCGTTCTCAACAAATCCAAACCAAATATTCTCAAGTTAATAGCTATAAATTGGATTTTGTTGAACAAATGGATGAAATCTACCATGATCACATGGATTCGTTGTTCGAAACATATATGAAACAACATGAAAAAAAAAACCAAATCCCAATGTGTGATGAGTCGAGTGATAATCCACCTTTTACCCAAATCAATGATTTTCAAATAACAACTTTCGAAATTGAAAAAGACAATCTTAACGAAGTTATTGAAAAGACGGTAATTGAAATGGATTTCAATTCTTTTGAGGGTGAGAAACTCGATTTAAAATTCGATCTTTCTTTTCCCAATTTTGAAAATTCGAACACAACAACTCTTTATTTTAAACTTGGCACATACAATGAAGTTATTGATAATTCAATAAAGGAAGATGAATTCAATGAACATGAATTTTTTGGACTTTTTGATGACGAGTTGTCGAATTCCGAGAGGGAAGATTTACATCACCATTTTGATTTTGAAATCGATAATTTTGAAGAAGTTTTCAATGATAAGTTTGAACTTCAACTTGGTGAAAATAAACTTGAATTTCAACCAATTGTTTTATCAACCCCGAAAATCATCCAAAATAAAACAAGTCGTACGATTTTTAATAAAACGACATTCATTTTCCCAAATCAACATTCAACTTTGAAATCATTTATGGTTTGGTTTTCCGAGCTTAAGCTGTGTCGTGCATACTTGACGAGACAAATGAATTGGTCTTTGGAAGACCGTTTCATTTACTTTTTAACGATATACTTTCTAATGCATGTAAATACATTTCATTTTCATATAAATAATAATAAACGTTCCTTTCACTTGGTTTGACTGTGGGGACACAGTCAAAATCAAGTGTGGGGGGGAGTCTCATCATTTTCATTTTCAATTTTTCATTGTTTATTTTTGCATTCTCTTTCCAAAACTAAAGAAAAAACTAAAAAGATTAAGAAAAAAAATTTAAGCATTTTGATTTATTTTTAAAAGAAACACTATAGGATAAGTATAAGATTTTGGTTTATTAAATTGAAATTTTTGAAAATTTATGTGTCTTAACAAAAAATAAAAATGAAGTTTGGTTATAAATAACAATGGTTTAACTAGTATATAGGAAGATTCATACGTGTTAATTATGAAATACATCCTAATTGAACATCTTTGTTTTATAAAGTGGTTGATTTAAAGTAAAGATATAACATTTTTTTTGTCTTCTAAGTTAAATGGTGCTAGGATGATAGTGCGAAACTCTCTCTTCCAAAAAAACAAAAAAAAAATATTTCTTGTATATATGTATATTTATTAATAAACACCTAGAGTCATGTGTTCACACTTGTGTGTTCACTCGCCACGCTCTGTATTCCCCTCACATCATTCCGCATGGCAGTTCATGGGTAATATATTTGGCCTCAGTTTATCCGAGTTAGGTGTGTGTATATAAAAATTATTTTACTAATAACGCCTACAGTCAATAAGTGTTCACACTTGTGTGTTCACTCACCACACTCTGTATTCCCTCACATCAGTCCGTAAGGCAGTGCATAGGTAATATATCTGGCCTCAGTCTATCTGAGTTAGGCATATGTAAATATTGTTAATATCAATAAAACTTTCAATAAAAAAATTAGAGAGAGTAAGCAATTGAAATCCAAGCACTATTTTTACTTATTTGATTTGACTTGTTATTGAAAAGAAATGAAAATACCACTTTGATAAACTTTGATAATCAACTAAGGATCTATTTCATGGTTGCACTTTGTTATCAACTGAAACAACGAGTTAAACTATTGTCTATTTGTTATGATAACTTGATTTTTGTTGGAAATTTTGACGAGTAAATGACTTAAATTTTCAAGATAATGACCAAAACTTATATCTAACTTATTTGTGTTAATTTGAAAGTAAATCCTTCATTGTAAATATTTTCAAAAACTCGCATTCATCTCTTTGTAAATAAATCTTTCATTTTGTAAATATTTTCACTTTGCATTCGGATTTTGTGGGTGGTATCCGCTGAATACCCTCACGAGACAACACTCGTCCTATTGGGGACACCCAGAGGTTTAACGGCTTGTTGCATATGCTCAATGCAATCATGTTTCCTACAAAAATGGATTTATCTTAGTTTTTTTTCTTCTTTATTCGAGGACGAATAAAAAGATAAGTGTGAGGGTATTTGATGTGCACGTAAATGTGCATATTTTTACCACCATATTTAATCTAATTAAATTAAATAAACGATCATATTGGGTATTTTCACATGTTTAAACCAAAATTTAAATTATTTTCAAAACTTCACATATTCATCTTCATATAGGGACAAAATGGTCATTTTTGTGCATATATTAATTTGAGAAAATTTAATTAGAAATTTCTATATTATTTTGTAGGAGATTTGGATGGAAATTACAAATGGTTTCGTGAAGATATGCATGCACAAAAGGAAACAAAGCAAATGAAGATGAAAATAATTCAAACTCATGAACATGGAGGACCCCACCTACCCACTTCCTTTGATTTTCAATTAGGAGCTAACGCACATGCTAAAAGGCCATTAAAGCTTCATGCACATTTAAGTGGAGAATTAACACATGCTAATGATTACTTGGTGGCCACACTACCTCAAGGACAATTTGGGCATTTCCAAAAAATATGAATTAGGGTTTCATACATGTATAAATACCCCTTATGTTTCATGTAACCCTCTCTTCCCTTAGTCTCTTCTTTAGGCTCTCTCCTCTTAGTTAGTTTTAGGCTCAAAAATAATATGAGAGCTCTCTTTCTTTTCATGGCTACTTAGCCATATTTCTTTTCATGTAATTTTCCTTTCTTTTATGCAATGTTAATTAATATTTTCTCTTATTTACATGCTCTATTTCTTTCTTGTTAGTAGTTAGTTTATTTTGCATGCAAGTAGATCAGTGTTTACATCTTTTTACTTAGCTTTTCTTTTCATTTTGCTCTCCTTTTCTTCTTCTTTCAGTTTCATGTTGCATGCTACTTGTGTTGATATGATAACACAAATGAGAGGCTAATCCCTTCAATTTAGGGGTAATGAAGCCTCTAATCATGTAGCTTCAACATTTTGATAATTATTTCTCTCTTTTGTGCTTAAATGAATGTTGATGTGATTTATTGTTTCATGTTGAATTTGATAGTCTATGTTGTTCATAACAAATAGGCTATGCTTAAACAATCACAAACAAAAATTGCCTCTTCATCTAAATATGATTATGGCAAAGAAGTGAATGTTGAAATTGAAATTTGATGGTCTATATTTCTAATTAATAGTTAATAGACCATACTTAAAATAGATTTTTCTTTCAACTTGTTGCCATTTTTCATGAGAGTTGAAAAGTAGTTTAAATGGTGTGTTATAGTTTGATAGCTTATATTGAGCTAATTAATAGCACAAATAGGCCTTACTTATGATAAGCACATCAATTAAACTAACTAGTGACCAAAAAAGAGAGATAATAATTTCATGTTTTGTTGAACTATGTGATCTAGAGAGTGAAAATTACCTCTAAATTGTCTTAACACTCTCATATTTTATCAATCCTCTTTTGTCAATTTTCTCATTTTTTTAGCTAATCACTCTAAATCTTTTGTTAATTTGATTAAATAGAAATTTAAAATCAACAATTCCCTACGGATCGACATTTACTCACATATGTGCTACAATCTTACACCGTGCGCTTGCGGTTATTTTTATTTCAAAAAAATTCGATGGTTTTCTAATTCGATAGAAATTCCTCTGTTAAACAGTTCCTCGCATAAGTCCTTTGACGAATGCTAACGTTGTCCTCTTCCTTGGAATACTCCTCAAGGCAGACAGCCCCATACGATAGCATTGTTTGAAATGTTAACACCGACCACTCCTTTTGACTTAACCTTAAGATGGACAGTTTAAATCTATAACATTTCACTTCAAAACTGCTTCAAGGACATAGATAACGTATATGGTTTTAAAGTGATTATGAGTTTGAGTCATCTTATATAAGTACACTCTTCCCGCTTACCGGACTCTCCAAAATCAATTGATGAATTCCTAGCTAACTAAATTCATGTTCTTACAAAAGTAAGCGAAAGCTAGAGACGTTTCGTACCAGTACTCCTCCCATGGGGTTCTCACTGGTATGAAATCGCGAAGCCATTAGAGAACTTATTAATTCAATATTAGGGCAAGTTCAATAATCGACTAATCAATTATCTAGTTAAAACAATTTCTTATACAAATCAATATTCGTATGCTTAACTCGTTTTTGACATTCCAACTTAACTATTCCTCGTCCAAGAGTGAAGCCAGGTAAGTTAGAGCAGTTGCTTCAAAGCCTTGCCTAGACACTTCATTCTTAAATCTCACAAATAGATAAGTCTTCCTTACTGGCTTTTAGTGTTAAGTATACTATTAATGATTTCCATAAACAAATTACAAATCAACACGATTAACACGTTTTCGACATTTTCCGACTTATTATTCCTTGGTCAAGAGGGAAGCCAATAGGTTAGAGATCTATTTCTCCATCCCTACTGGAATATTAATCTTAACTCTCACAAATAGATAAGCCTTATTTCGTCAGCTTTTAGTCTTAAGCATAGTTAATTACTTTTCAAACAAATAATGAAACAATTAACCATTTTGCCATTAAGCAATTCTAACCCCTTTCTTAAACTTTTGTTTATATCTTTAAAACCCTTTTTAAAATGATATATATACTTATAAATATAAGATAGTAATTTGTTTACCAAAACTTGATATGTAAATAAATAAGTTAAGAGATATTTTATTTCATAAAAAATAGTAATATATTTTCTAAAAACTATATATACTTAAAAAATATTTTAAAATACTTCATAATACTTATAATAGGTTTAAAACATTAACTCAAAACATTACTAGAAATTAATAAGTTTATAATTACCTTAAAAACTTGGAAAAACAAGTTTTATTATAAAATCCTCTTCTTTAAAAGTTATAACTACTTCTTAAAAATTCATAAATATCTTAAACTACTTTTGAAATACTCTAATATGAGTTAGTAAAAAATTGTAAAAGGAATGAATTAAATTACTTAAATTTAAACATCTTTGCAAATCTTTAAAGTCCAAAAATCAAGTCTAAACGGGGCAGTTTTGCACAAGTGAAGTTTTGGCCGCTTTTCGAGTTGTTACTTAACTTTTTACTAAGATTTTAATAGCAATAAACATACGTATAAAATATTATAAATATGGTGGGAAACCCCTAAGGATCTCTGTAATGATCCATAAATTTATCACTTTGATAAATTATATTTATTTTTAAAATATTTAAATAAAAGGTTGATAATACAAATAATATTATTTAAGTGATAATAAATAATAATAATTATTCAAATAATAGTTTAAAATGATAATGATTCATTGTAGTTAGTTTTAAAGTGATAATGAATCATTTATAATGGTTTTATAAAGATATATCATTAATTTGAAAATATAAGGAAAATCGATATTGGTTTATCGATATAAAAATGCTTTTTGAAAACAATTGTTCAATATTGATTTATATGGTTTTATAATTCGAATGGGATCTTTTTAATTAATTAATAGTAGCAATAAATTAGTTTTCAAAATTTGTTTGTATATATATTAACTAAGAAATGAAAATGTGATCGGAAATCGAAATCAGGATTCGTAACGATTCAACATGTAGAAGTTGTGCAATGTTGCAGATTAAATGTAAAATACATATGTACATATCCATGTATACATCAATGGACATGAACAAACATATACACATATATATACATTTATACTAATTATATACAAAATCAAAAATATATAAGATATTTTAAACAACTCCTTAACACTTAAGCAACCTTAAGTCAACACTACACACCTAAGCACAACCATCATCACATGCACATGGGAGGGTGTAATGTCAGCCATGCCTAGGTGGTGGTGGAGAGGACTTGGCCATGTTAGGTGATGATGAAGGAAGAGGTGGCACATAGGGGTAATGATGGTGGAGAGAGAAAACACTTAAAATATCTATGGTAATTACCACCATTTGTCACATCAAATGTCACATCTAAAGGGGCACATGACTTTACCCATGCTTGAGATGACTTCTGGCCATCCTAGGGTGGTTTAAGAAGGAGGTGTTAGGTGGTGGAGGTGATGGTGAGGTGATAGCTCATGATGATGTTTGTAGAAATTTTGATGAACTGGCCTATTAATGCCCGCCTCCTTAGCTCATTTTCCATCTTCCATAAGTTTTCCAAACTCGAACGAAATGGAGAAATTCTTTTTTTCAAACCCTCTAAAATTTCAGTGGCTATAACTTTCATGTTTATATTTCTTCACATTTTGAACTTAGCAATGCCAAAAACCCACTTCTTTCCAATGCATTCTCGGGTTTGATTTTTGTGAATCCGGGAATATCTCTTCTTCTTTTGACTACATCTCCTTTAAAACAGCTTGGAATTAAGTAATTCTTTTTTCAAATAGTAAAAATAATAATTTGAAACAATTTTATAGTTGACAACTTTTCCAAATTTTGAGTGCAACATAGTCAAAAAGCCAAGAGAAGATGACTCATTTTTGAGTCCAAATATTGTGAACTAATAACCTCTTCTTTTTCCAATGGTCAAGCTCTTTGACCCTAGACCCTTGTGATATAAGCTATGGTAGTGGAGGAAGGATGTTCAAGAGCAAGGAGGGTGGTGGAGTTGTTTTAGTGATGATTTAGTGAAGTGTTGATTTGTTTGAATGTTGGTAAGAAGAATTGGACTTGGAAATGGGCGACATAACTCCGTTTATACTATTATATATATATATATATATGTATATCTATATATATATTGTTTGCTATGCTTTATTGTGAATACTGTTAATCATGTTTGGTAGTTTAATATGATTGTTTAATTTCATTAACAAGTCACGTTAAATACACGTCGAAAATCACAAAGGAAATCACTTTTCTTTTATTAATGAAATGGTATATATGAAATGTTAAACCTCTTGAAAATGGTTTAAAATGATTTACTAATGTTTTATAAACACTAGAAATTTTTTTGGTGAAGTTTGAATAAGAAATGAAAAACAAGTCAAAACTAGGCGCGTCGTGTGACGGTAGTTCGCGATTTCGCGCCATAAAATTTAAATGAGTATATTAAGTGGAATACAACTTGGAATTCTTTGTATTAAGAATTTTTCAAACTATTATATCCATAGATTTCAAAGAAAAGAAAATTATTGAGATTTCAATAAGTAGATTTTGAAATATAAAGCAAAACAAGTTTTCAAAAACATCTTGGTTTTGAAGTTTAACGACCAAAGTTAAAAATGATTTAAATTTGATATTTTTAAATTCCATAAAAATATGAAAAAATATTTCTAAATATTTTAAAATATTTTAAAAGTGATTTGAGTTATATAAATAAATTTTCAAATAATAGAAAGTCGTTTTGATCAATATAACTTTAAAAATACTATTCGTAGCACTATTTGAAGCAATTTTCAATAACAATTAAAATATGGTTTTAAACTTAACAATTCTTTCCCAAATATTTTATAAATGTTTTTAAATAAATAATTGAGTGTTTTAAAGATGATTTGAATATTTTTATAATTTATATAAAAGAATTTAAATAAATGAATTAAAGAAAAGCTGTTATAAGCAAATGTTTTAGTCTTGGCTCTAATAATCCGACGAGTACACTTGATTTATCTATACATAAGATTTGGATAAGGTGCTTAAACCAAGGAGATATTCAAAACCAACCAGTGCCTTGGCTCACTTGGTTATAAAATATTTTGAAATATCGGAAACGAGTTAAGTATAAAGGATTAATTTTCTAATTTAAAACAATTTGGATTTACCATCTTAGATAACATGTTTTCAACTTATTAAAAAGCTACGTTTTGAAAATAAGAAATCTTTGTTAAGATTTAAATAAATGATTTGGAAATATTTTTCTAAGTAAAATGTTTTGCGATTATTCCAAGTTTAAAAAGGGTTTAATTAAACCAAAGAATTAAATAAAGAGAGGTTTAATGATTCCATATATACCAACAAGAATGTTTAAAGATATATATAGCTCTCGAAGGTATTTTTCAATAAAACAAAATGAGTAAATCAAATGATAATCACCTACTTATAAAACATCTTTTTATCGATAATTGATTCGAACGAACCGGGATCGGATTTGGGTAATTCCTATCCAGAAACTACTTCGAACCAATTTATTTTCGAAAGTGAAGAAAATATATATTGAAGACCTTGATTTCGATGGCAGGGATCTTCATAATGGAAGGACTACTTGTTGATAATTTTGGAATGGCCCCCCGAAATAAATAAATAGCAGTAGTCCCTTTGTTCTGAAATCTTCGTATGCAAGGACTAACTTACTACTAATCCTAAGGGTAATGCCCGACATGATGTGGTAGGAGAGTGCCTTCGGTTTATTTTGTTCCTGGACAACTTTTATGGACGAATGTCTGACATTGCATTTCTAGATCATATTGATTGATCGCTATGAACATACCATCTGTTTAATGGAGGAGAGGGCAACTTCTCTTAGCTTAACACCCTTTCCTGAGACGTACGAGCTCAGGAGTTATACGTTTGTAGAAATCAGTTGTGTGATTGGGGAATGGTAAAGTGACATTCCAAGTGGAATATGTGCTATATAAAAGTAATCGTACCTCAAAGCCTTACACTTGGGAATAGTAAAATAGGAGATGCTTTAAGGCTAATTGGCTCGCTACCATCAGGGTATGAAATCACCTTTCTAGATATAAAAAACTTATGCCCGCTAGAACATTGGGTATAAATTATATGATGTATGCTCGGGATCCTGGATAGGCCGGTAACGGCCGGGTGATGTAATACTCGGTGCTATTTATATATATTATATTTTCGGATTGGCCGATCTTACTTCGCATGAGGACCAACATAGGGGACTTGGATGCATTCCACTAGAAATGCACTGTACGGGAGGTAGTCCCTTACCTCGCTATTCAGTTGGAAATCCAATATCCAATAAGTGCTGTATGGACTTAGTTGTGCAAATACTGAAATGTGAGATGCATGCATTTTATCTAAGATTTATAAGTTTATTTTCAAATGTTTTCAAAGAATGTCATTAAAAATAATATTAAATGATTTTACATATAAAGTGTTTTAAGTTATCATAAGGTAAAAACCCAACTGTGTTTATGTGTGGCATGGTCTTATGAGATACTTTTCTTTTCAAAGAGCTTTTGAACATAATGAAGTAAATTAGATTTGAAGAATCTAAACATGAAGATTAAGCCTAAGTATGTAATTAGATAATTGCATATTTGTTTGTTGCATCGTAGGCTCCATGAGTTCTATTTATGGCAGGAGAACTATGTTGACTTGATCCTATATCTAATTAGGTATCCAATTAGATAGGTGTACGTAGGCAGTCACAAGTGGTAGTGATGAAGCTCCAAAAATAATATAACCCTTTCCTGCATATCTGTTATGGGTTATTATTTGTCTGATGTTCATCTGTATTTTCTTATTATCATTTCATTTCGCATTGACATGTTTATTGAGTTCGTAGGAAAGGATATTGTTTACTCTCTCATCAGAGTGTGCTGTAGTAGATTTGTAGACATTGGTATTTGGTATGTATTAAACACACCATGTAGAATTAATAAATTCCTCTGATAAGTTGTATAAACTGAATTTGTATCCTATACATTTAGCTGTGTTAAATATTTATCAAATGATATTAGGTATTTGTAACATCCCCTATCTTGAGGCCTAAAGCTAAGTGCTACAGATGCTGCAGTCATCTATAGTATTAACTTCCGACGACAAAATACGGTAATGCTAATGATATCCATAATATCAGAAGCACATGAATATGGAACAAAATCACAGATTCAAAAACAACTTTTATGATTACATTTCAAAAAACATGTTTCATATCTAATTACAACCCAATAGTTTCCCAAGTACAAATAAAATATAATTATTACATAAATACGCCAAGAGCGACATATGAAGATGCCACCTTGGATGATCGAAGTACTAAATAGTCATATCAGACATAATACAACACGGCGGAAATAAAACAAAACAACTCCTAAGTACAACTAGCATCAGCCTCCTGCTCGTCTCCGGAAGCTTTATTCATCCACCTACTAAAACCTGTAAATCCTCAACTCTCAACCCACTCAAATCAATTTTGAGTACCCGAGAGTTTAAGGGGAAAACATAAACTTCGAGTCAGACATAAAGCCGGATGTGAATAATAATATACATCTCGGTTTACTGATATTAAGTGAGACCACGTCGCTTAGCAGAATGAGTTTTCCCTCACTAATATCCTTTTAAAACATATCTTTTGCAAATCAAAATCCTACAACCAAACTGGTTGAAACAATATTAGCAATATCATGTATGCATACAAATTAGGTAATCAATGGACTATCTGTCCGAACACTATAGTTTTGTTTGGCTAACTACTAATCTTTGGCTAACTCGGGTCTACTAGAAAAAATAAACAAATAATCTAACTTCTGTTAGATACTCTTCTGGATGGTATGTCCCTAACTTACTTCTCCTAGGGTCAACTGATCCTAATAGATTTGTGAGCTCACCAATAACCTATCTTTACTCTGTATATTCCTTTCTATGTGTAACATCATTTTAGTCTTACCCCTGACAAAGCCCTACACACTAGAATTTTGTACTTATATTAGCTAGGGGCCACTAGCTAAAGTAAAGGGCAGGACCCCATACCAGTCTCATCTGGTATTTTAATATCTAAGTCATTTTACTTAGGGTCATCTACCCTTAAAATTTTCCTTGAAAACCTTTCTTTCAAAATGATTTAACCCTTTTTAAATCATACTTAAACAAGGAAAGTATTCTATGCTTTACTCAAATCACTTGCCATGTTATATATACTTTACACAAAACATTTGTTGATGAAAACATTCAAAACCATTGAAAGTTCCCCTTTCGAAACCATTGAAAGTACCCTTTTGAAACCATTTACATTAAATCTTTCGAAAACATTGAAATCATCTCTTTCGAAAGCTTTTTAAATCCATAGACATCCTCCTCTCAAAACACTTTAAACATTTCCATTCTAAATCATTGGAAACCTTCCATTTAAAACCTTTCGAAAACATTGGGGAATCACCCCTTCGAAACCTTAATCTTAAACCTTTCGAAAGCATTAAGTTCTTTGCATAAATCAAACCTTTCGAAAGATTTTGGGTTCAAGTATAACATGTGGAACAACCTTTCGAAACCATTTAAAACCATTCCTTTTGAAACCTTTGGATTTAACTTTCAATAAAACAAAGGGTCTTAAAATAACTAAGTCGAAAGCAATCTTTCTAAAGCCATTTCCTAAGTAAAAGAAGTGGACGGTGTCAAAACCAATCCCTTCTAAAGCATTGGAGAAGCGGCTTAGATTTTGAAGCGAAACCACCCTTTCGAAGGCATTACTTCGAAAGGTAAAATGTGACAGCTAGGGTTTCGACCCCTTCAAACGCTTCTTTATAAAAAAAAGTGCAACCTCTTTCGAAACCATTCTTTAAAACAATTTGACCAAGTCGAAAGCTATCTAAGTCAAAAGCATTCTTTTCGAAAGCAATGCAGACACATTTCCTTTTAAAAGCAAAGGAAGGTTTCGACCCCTTCGGAACCCCCTATTTCGGCTACATACCTTTCGTCTATGTCCACTTCACTATGTACCAAGTCTTTGATATCATGCGCATTGGTTTCGATGGAAATGAAGGCGGAAGTACCTAGTCGAAAGGTTGGTGCCGAAAGTGGCGAAATAGGAAAAATATGGCAAAACTGATTTTTAACTTTAAAAAGTAATTCTTTTCAGCTAACCTGCTTTGTTTATCAAAATATGATTGGTTGCTAATTTTTTTTCCAAATTCTTTTCTAAAAGTGCTGCCAAAATTTTAGAAGTAAATAATTTAAAATGTTTACAAAATGCCCCTTCTCCTTTTATAAATACATAAAACATTTAAGTCTCATACCTTAAATAATTTTGTATACTTATTAAAACACTTAGAAAAATTCTACTAAAATTCCCATAAATCACTTTTAAATGTTTTCTAACATATATTAATTTCTGACCCAAAACAATATAAATTAGTCATAATTAATTTTTAAACCCAATTAACCATTTTCCTCACTAGAAAATTAATAATAAACCCACATTAATTCAGAAAATTATGAAATTTGAAACCCATCTCTAAAATATCATTTCTAACCTTATATTAAAATTGCAAGTCATTTGGATGTCATCTGATAAGGTTTTCACATTAAAACTTATCATAAAATCAATATGAAATAGCATAAATCATCAACAAGCATATATATCTATTTTAACAATAAAAAACATGGCAATATACATTGCAGAAATATTCAGATCTAATCTAGAAAACAAAAACATCAAAAATATGAGATGCAACCTAATATTCACCTTAGCTTTGCTGTTAAGGAGTTGAGATTTGATCTTAAATTGAATTTGATTAAGCTTTTCCTCATGATTTAGCTTCTCTTCCTCTTACACTTCTAATGGTGGCCGACCTTGGTTATAATTTGTTTAGTTTGTGAACGTTCGTAAAATGAAAGTGGCCCTAAGGGTTTAAGGTATAAGAATGTAACTTATTCCTATATTGCCTTTATGCAATTTTCCTTACCTAATTCATTTTATTTTCCCTTTAGTTCATATGTTTTAAATTGGCACGGCTACCTCTACTAACACAAATCTCAATCCCTTAACCATTTCATTATTTCATTTAATTTAACTAATTAAATGTCTTAAAAAATGTTAATAAAAATTAGGGTCGTTACAGACTTCCCTCCTTATAGAATTTCATCCTCGAAATTACGATAAGGTACACAAAAAATCAATCATAAAGATAAAACATACCATGAAAAAAATCAGGATAAGCGTCTCTAATCCTGCTCTCAGTTTCCCAAGTACAGTCTTTCTCATCGTCGCTCCACTGGACCTTAACTAATCCGACTGTCTTGTTCCTTAGCCTCTTCTCATCTCTTGCGACTATACGAACTAGTTTTCTAACTATGGTCAAATTCGGTTCCACTACTAACTCCTCTAACATAGTCGGTGCTATAGTAGTCTCCGAATCTCGAAAACACTTTCTTAGATGAGAAACATGAAAAACATCATGGACTCCTACCAAACTGTTTGGAAACTCTACTCTATAAGCGAGTTTCTCGATCCTCTCTACAATAGGAAATGGTCCAATAAATCTCAGTGCAAATTTCCCTAATCTTCTGAATCAATTTACACCTTTCATCGGTGATACCTTGACGAAAACATGATCTCCTACTGAGAACTTTAAGTCCTTCTGTCTACTATCAGCATAACTCTTCTACCTAGACTGAACTTCCTTCATTCTAGCTCTAATTAACTCAATCTTATCTGTAGCTTCTCTAACTAAATCTGGACCAAGAACCAACCTATCTCCGGTTTCTATAACTAAATGGGTGATTTGCATAGCCTTCTATACAAAACTTCAAATGGTGCCATCCCTATACTAGCCTGATAACTGTTGTTATATGAAAAATCGACTAAGTGTAAATGGTCTTTCCATGATCCTCCAAAATCTAACACACAAGCTCTTAACAAATCCTCCAAGAATTTATTAACTCTTTCCGTTTGCCCATCGGTCTGTAGATGGTAAGCGGTACTCATTTTGAGCTTGGTACCTAAAGTATCATGTAGACTCTTCCAGAACTCACTAGCGAAAAAGGAATCTCTATCACTTACTGTACTACTAGGAATTCCATGTAGTCTAACTATATTCTTCATAAACAACTTAGTTAAAACAGGTGTCGTCGTGGTTGACTTAACTGAAATGAAATGGGCACTCTTGGTTAACCTGTCCACTATGACCCATATGCTTTCATTTCCTCTATTAGATCTTGGCAACCCGTCTATAAAATCCAGCGAGAGAGAATCTCATTTCCATACCGGAATGTCTAAAGGCTGAAGTAACCCACTCGGTCTCTGATGTTCGGCTTTTAACTGTTGACAGTTCAAACACTACTTCACCCATAAGCCTACATCACCTTCCTAGAAGAAACTTATCTTCATGTCCTGATACATCTTGGTTCCTCCCGGATGAATAGTGAACTTCGAACGATGGCATTCTTCAAGAACTTTCTTCCTAATGTTTCCCACATTCGGAACACATACTGTTTCTTTCTTCATTGACCACTCATTCTAGTCAAGACAAAAATCCTTCAAGTCATCGCTCTCTATTCCATCCCTTAACTTTCTGATCCGTTCAACTAATAATGGATCCTCCCTCTACTTAGAAGCTATCTTTTCGATCATCACTGGTCGAATTTCTAAACATGACAACGTAACAATTTCCTTACTAGATCTAGCTTTAGATCTCCACTGTACTCTACATGTCGTCAACGCTTCAAAATCTTCCACTCGGCTATCATCACCAACACTGCATTCTGATGTTTTCTGCTAAGTGCATCTGCAACCTTATTGCCTTTTCCTAGTGTGTACTCAATACCAAAGTCATAAGTAACTAAAAACTCTAACCACCTCTGTTGTCTCATATTCAACTCCTTCTGAGAGAATAAATACTTCAACGACTTATGGTCCGTATACAGCTCAAACCTTTCTCCCAAAAGGTAATGTCTCCACACCTTCAATGCAAAAATTACCGCAGCTAATTCAAAATCATGCGTTGGGTACCTAACTTCATGCGGTCTATGATGTCGAGATGCATAGGCAATCACTTTACCTCTTTGCATTAACACAGCTCCTAATCATGTTCCACATGCATCTGTATACATTACTAAATCCTGATTCCCTTCCGAAACAACTAATACAGGTGCATTAGTCAATAAGTGTTTCAGCTTCTGGAATGCTTCCTCACACTTATTGGTCCAAACGAACTTCACATCCTTTCGCGTTAGCTTGGTCATCAGTGCTGCTATTCGTAAAAAATCCTTTATGAATCTCCGATGATACCCTGCTAATCCGAGAACACTCTTTATCTTAGTCACTGTCCTAGGCCTCTTCCAATTATTCACTGCTTTGATCTTAGTCGGATCTACAGACAACCATTCCTCTGAGACTACATGACCAAGAAACTTCACTTCCTTCTTCTAGAAATGACACTTTCAAAACTTTGCCTTCAGTTGATGCTACCTCAACGTCCCAAGCACCACTCTAAGATGAACATCATGCTCTCTCTCATCCTTAGAGTATATCAAGATATCATCTATGAAAACTAACACAAACCTATCCAAATGCTCTCGGAAAATTCGGTTCATCAAATCTACAAAGAATGCTGGCGCATTAGTTAGTCCGAACGGCATTACTAACCATTCTTACGATCCATATCAGGTCCTAAACGTCGTCAAAGGAATAATATCCTTTGCTACTCTAAGCTGATGGAACCCTATCGCTAAATCCAATAGGGAAAATACTTTGCACTCAACTGATCGAACAAATCATCAATTCTAGGCAACGGATATCGATTCTTTATCATCTTCTCATTCAACTTACGATAATCGATACATAACCTTAATAAACGGTCCGGCTTCTTGTCAAACACTACGGCTACTCCCCATGGCAAACTACTTGGTCTGATAAAATTCTTTCCTTCCAAATCTATTAACTGCATCTTTAACTCCTTCATCTCGGTAGGTGTCATTCTGCTTGGCGGTCTACTCACCGGTTCATCTCCTGGTACCAAATCTATCTGAAACTCAATGGCTTGTTTCAGTGGCAATCCTACTATAGTTTCAAAAGCATCTGTGAATTCTCTAACAACGAAAACTCGACTCAATTCATCTTCTACCTCCATAACACCCAACAAAGCATTAACCATAAAACTAGGGTTTTCTACGGAGTATACTATTCAATCACTACAATCAGGGTTTCTAAGCGATATTTTTCTATCATGGCAAAATATCCTAGCATCTTATTAACTTAACCAATCCATACCCAAAATAATTCTCAACCCAACGAAGTCAAACAAATGCAAACTACAAATAAAGGTATGACCTAACAATTCAAACTCTAAATGGTCACATCTCATCCCAAGAGTCGCATACCCTCCTATCGGATTTGCAACCCTTAAGGAAGCTGTGTAGTTAAAGCGCTTGGTAGATTCAATGCGGCGGAGGAGCAAAAAGTCATAGCGGGGATACAGCGAGGATATAGCGGATGACCTTAATATAGCATATAAAACTCGTACTTAACTTTTTTACAAATATATAAATGGTAATTAAATGAAAATTTAACATTCAACTGAATCATAATTGATACATACATAATTTTAAATAAAAACATATGTGAATATACCGTAAATAAACGTAAAACTATTATATAACATAATTGAATTTAGTAGAATATTAGGGTATTTTCATTTCTGAAAATATATTAAGAATTCAATTAAATTAATTAATTTTGTAATTTGTATAATGTATAAATGTCATTTTTCAATTCATTTCTTTTAAAAAAGATATAGCGAAAATAGCGGGATATAGCGAAAATAGTGGGGATTAAAGCGGAAAGGCTATATTTGGGGCAATATGGAAAAATCGTAGCGGTAGAAATCCGCTATGAGATATAGCAAGGTTATAGCGGGGTAGTAGCGGGGCATTAACTGCACAGTAAGGAAGTAACTAGGTATGGAGGTTCTAGGTTTTGCTTATGTACCAAACAATGAGATAAAAAAGAATGCGATGCATCGGTATCAAATGAACACTAACTGACATACCATGAATCATAAGTGTACCTCCCAACACAGCCTTTCCCTTTTCCTCTATTGTTGGTTTCAAGGTAGCTGGCTCAAATGCAAACACTTTTCCCTTTCCATCCTTTGCTAGCTCCATGCACTGGTTCTTATAATGTCCAATTTGATCGTAGTTGAAGCATTTAATATTCTTCTTCCCGATCACCTTCTTTCCATCTCCTGAGCGACATTCATTTGCGTAATGCCCTTTCTTATCACATTTATAGCAGACAACCTCCGACTTTCCTTTCTTAGCAGCTCCACCCTTCTGAGCCTCTTTCTTGTGGAAAAACTTCCGACTCTGCCCCACTTGGACTTCTTTTCCCTTATTCCTTTCTAAAAAAGCAAGCATCTCCTCATTCCTCAAAGCCATTTCAACAACAACATCACATGGATCCCTAGTACGCGGTAATGTAGCCTTAGCAAACTCAGGCTTCAGCAACCTAATGAACTTCGCATTCCTCTTAATCAAAGTATTCACCGTAGCATAACCATATCTCGCTAGCTCCTCAAACCTCGTTGCATACTCCAACACAGTCATGTCTCCCTGCTCTAGCTTAGCATACTTCCTGAGTAGAGTGGACTTCGCAATCTCCGACGTAAACCTCTCCTCAAATCTCCTTTTATACTCAGCCCAAGTCATAGTTTCCTCATTAACTCTAGCAGTAACACTGTTCCATCAATAAAGTGCAGCCTCTTGTAGCTATCTAGATCAGTGAAAATCCTCTCGCAATGAAGCAACCAGTTCTCCACTTCAATTACATCTTAAGTACCAATAAACGACTTTCCTCCTAGCCGGGCATAATCTCTACTCAAAATAGCATAGTTATTCACCATCGGAGCTTCTTGATTTCCTCCTCCAACTACCCAGTAGCAACTCCCGCCTGCATCATGTTTACAAAGAACTGATACATCGATCCCATGTCAACTTGAGGGACTCCAGCACCCACATTTTCTGCTTGTGCCCGACCTGGGTTCCTCCTCGTATTTGGTCTGTCATTTCCATTTGTTATGGTGTTTCCCCCACTAAGGTTAACTCTTCCACTTCTGGCATCCATATCTGCATTCGAGTCTTCGTATGATACGAAAGAATAGCCTAAGAGAGATAAGAGAATAGAGATATAGCGTATACTTATATATAGAAAATACAAGTACGTTACTATAGCGTTATCCCATACCCCGATCTTACTCTAATTCCTTAGGATTATGTTTTCAAAAATCATTTAAGTTCAAGTTTTTCATAAACCTATGCTCTGATACCAAGTTGTAACATCCCCTATCTTGAGGCCCAAAGCTAAGCGCTACAGATGTTGTAGTCATGTATAGTATTAACTTCCGGCGACAAAATACAATAATGCTAATGGTATCCATAATATCAAAAGCACATGAATATGAAACAAAATCACAGATTCAAAAACAACTTTTCTGATTACATTTCACAGAACATGTTTCATATCCAATTACATAATCCTAATCGTTTCCTAGGTTCATATCAAATATAATTATTACATAAATACAACAAAAGCGACATATGAAGATGCCTCATTGGATGATCAGAGTACTAAATAGTCAAATCAGACTTAATACAACACAGCAGAAATAAAACAAAACAACTCCCAAGTATAGCTAGCATCAGCCTTCTGCTCATCAATGGATGCTTTATTCATCCACTTACTAAAACTTGTAAATCCTTAACTCTCAACCCACTCAAATCAATTTTGAGCACCCGAGAGTTTAAGGGGAAAACATTAACTTCGAGTCAGACATAAAGCTTAGTATGTATAATAATATTCATCTCGATTTAATGATATTAAGTGAGACCACGCCGCTTAGCGGAACGGGTTTCCCCTTACTAATATCCTTTAATGCATATCTTTTGCAAATCAAAATCCTACAGCCAAACTGGTTGAAACAATATTAGCAATATCATGTATGCATACAAATCATGTAATTAATGGACTATCTGTCTGAACACTGTAGTTTTGTTTGGCTAACTGCTAACCTTTGGCTGACTCGGACCTACTATACAAAATAAACAAATAATCTAACTTCTGTTAGATACTCTTCTGGATGGTTTGTCCCTAACTTACTTCTCCCAGGGTCAACTGATCCTAATGGTTTTGCGGGCTCACTAATAACCTATTTCTACTCTGTATATTCATTTCTGTGTGTAACATCATTTTAGTCTTACCCACAAAGCCCTATACCCCGGAATTTTGGACTTATATTTGCTAGGGGCTACTAACTAAAGTATAGGGAGCGACCCCATACCAGTCCCATCTTGTATTCTAATATCTGAGTCATTTTACTTAGGGTCATTTACCCTTAAAATTTTCCTTGAAAACCTTTCTTTCAAAATGATTTAACGCCTTTTAAATCATACTTAAATAAGGAAAATATTCTATGCTTTACTAAAATCACTTTGCCATGTTATATATACTTTACACAAAACTTTTATTGATGAAAACATTCGAAACCTTTGAAAGTACCCCTTTCGAAACCATTGAAAGTACCCCTTTTGAAACCAGTTACATTAAGTCTTTCGAAAACATTGAAATCATCTCTTTCGAAAGCTTTTTAAAACCATAGACATCCTCCTCTCATAACACTTTAAACATTGCCTTTCGATACCATTAGAAACTTTCCATTTGAAACCTTTCAAAAATATTGGGGAATCACCCCTTCGAAACCTTAAACCTTTTGAAAGCATTAAGTTCTTTGCATAAATCAAACCTTTCGAAAGAATTTGGGTTCAAGTAAAACATGTGAAACAACCTTTCGAAACCTTTGGGTTTAACTTTCAATAGAACAAAGGGTCTTAAAACAACTAAGTCGAAAGCACTCTTTCGAAAGCAATTCCCTAAGTAAAAGAAGTGGACGGTGTTGAAACAAATCCCTTCGAAAGCATTGGAGAAGCGGCTTAGATTTTAAAGCGAAAGCACCTTTTGGAAGGCATTGCTTCAAAAGGTAAAATGCATCAGCTAGGGTTTTAACCCCTTTGAAAGCTTCTTTATAAAACAAAGGCGCAACCTCTTTCGAAACCATTCTATAAACCATTTGACCAAGTCGGAAGCAATCTTTTTGAAAGTAAAGCAGGCGCATTTCCTTTTAAAAGCAAAGTAAGGTTTCGACCCCTTCGGAACCCCCTGTTTCTACTATATACCTTTCGCCTATGTCCAATTCACTAAGTAGAAAGTCTTTGATACCATGCGCATTGGTTTCGATGGAAATGAAGGCAGAAGTACCTAGTCGAAAGGTTGGTGCCGAAAGTGGCAAAATAGGAAAAACATGGTAAACCCAATTTTTAACATTAAAAAGTAATTCTTTTCAACTAACCTGCTTTGTTTGGCAATATATGATTGGTTGCTAATTTCTTTTCCAAATTCTTTTCTAAAAGTGTTGCCAAAATTTCAGAAGTAAATAATTTAAAATGTTTACAAAATGCCCCTTCTACTTTAATAAATATATAAAACATTTAAGTCCCATACCTTAAATAATTTTATATACTTATTAAAACACTTAGAAAAATTGTATATAAATTCCCATAAATCACTTTTAATATGTTTTGTAACATATATTAATTTCTGACCCAAAAACAATATAAATTAGCCATAATTAATTTTTAAACCCAATTAACCATTTTCCTCACTAGAAAATTAATAATAAATCCACATTAATTTAGAAAATTAAGAAATTTGAAACCCATCTCTAAAATATCATTTTTGACCTTATATTAAAATAGAAAGGCATTTGGATACCATCTAATAGGGTTTTCACATTAAAACTTATCATAAAATCAATGTGAAATAACATAAATCATCAACAAGCATATATATCCATTTTAACAGTAAAAAACATGGCAACTTTGCAAAAATATTCGGATCTGATCTAGAAACCAAAAAGATCAAAAATATGAGATGTAACCTATTATTCACCTTAGCTTTGTTGTTAAGGAGTTGAGATTTGATCTTAGATTGAATTTGATTAAGCATTTCCTCTTGATTTAGCTTCTCTTCCTCTTACTCTTCTAATGGTGGCCGACCTTGGTTATAATTTGTTTAGTTTGTGAATGTTCATAAAATGAAAATGGCCTAAGGGTTTAGGGTATAAGAATGTAGCTTATTTCTATATTTCCCTTATGCAATTTCCCTTACCTAATTCATTTTATTTTCCCTTTAGTTCATTTGTTTTAAATTGGCACGGCTATCTCTACTAATACAAATCTCAATCCCTTAACCATTTCATTATTTAATTTAATTTAACTAATTAAATACTCTAAATAATGTTAATCAAAATTAGGGTCGTTACAGTATTAAATCGGTAATTTTCATTTGTAGTTTACATAGGATGGGTTTTCGATGATTTTGACAAGTCTAGAAATCCGAGTTGTCATATTTGATATCAGGGCATAGGTTAGGTGCCTATGTAAAATTTGTCTATGTTAGTAAATCAACCTAGGAGTTTGAAAATGAATAGGATAAGGCACCATACCTCCGACCGAGGTTACGAGTGATAAATTTTTTTTAATGTGCTTAGCTTTTGTTGATTGTTTAGTTGTTTGATTTTTGCTCAGCTAGTTTATAAGCAATTAATTTCCTTTAGCATAGGTTGGGTAGAAAGCAATTGTAGGAAAATCGCTTTGGGATTTAATTCACGATTGGACTATAAGATATTTAACGATAATATTAATTCACTTCAATCTAATTAAGTACGAACACCTTGCGAATTTAGTTTCACAATTTGACTATGTGGTGTTCGATAAATAATAATTGTTTAAGGAATTTAATTAAGATAAATAAATTTATGAATGATTTTTATATAAATAATTAAATAAATTGGATTTATAAAATGTATTTTATAAAGGAATGTTTGAAAATCTAAATCTTGTTATTTTTGAAAAGAATCTAAAGATTAACTAGTTCGATTGGCTCAAAAGTAACTAAAAATGGGTAAGAGTTGTGTTCAAATGGCAAACTCTTCACTTAAGTACTACCCTTCTTGTTAAGGGAATATGTGATACTATTGGTAGTACCCAGTTCCTTAGTATTATTTTGGAGTTACTCGATCTATAAAATTTTCTAATGTTAAAATGATAGTTTTGAATCATTAATTAATGGGTAAATTTTGGATATAAAGGTTAGCTAAAAAGGAATATTAATAAAAGAAGTTTATCATAAAATTGGAAAATAGAAGATAAATTACCTTTTAAATATAAATGGTTTCTTTTGTAAAAGAGAGAAATATATTGTAAATAAACATTTCGAAGTGATAAATTTATAAACAAAGTTTTATCAATAAAAGGATATATTTATAAATGGCATTTTTATTAATAAAGCAATAAGTGCTATAATGAAGATTTTATAATGGAGTAGACTTTGGGGTGAAACTTAATAGATGAAAAGTTTTCATAAAGATTTTGGGTAGTTAAAAAGTACATATATTGTACGTTGATCATTTCGTGACACAATTTTAATCTAAGGTTCGAGTACAAAACTTTGAAGTGTTTACACCAATCCGAAAAAGGGTTTACCACTCGATTCTTGACGCCAAACATTGATGAGGGTTTGTGGTTGGGTACTTATGTTTTCAATCATAGTTGAGAACTATGTATGGGAAATGAAGTTTTCTGATCAAAGAGCCTGATCTGAGTCCGTACTAGAGAATCGGGGAGTCGTACTAATTCGGAAGTAAAAGTTGTAAATTCGAATAGTGGATCGAATCAAATATGGCATATGGATGTATACATCGTATGGGTATTAGTTTAAAAATAAATATTTTGGGCAAACATCTTAGGTTTTTGTTCTTGTGTAATTTCAGGGACGAAATTATTTCAAGGAGGGGAGTCTGTAACGACTCGCAAATTTATCACTTAGATAAATTATATTTATTTTTAAAATATTTAAATAAAAGGTTGATAATACAAATAATATTGTTTAAGTGATATAATGATAATTATTCAAATAATAGTTTAAAGTGATAATGATTCATTTTAATTAGTTTTAAAGTGATAATGAATCTTTTATAATGGTTTTATAAGGATATATCATTAATTTGGAAATATATGGAAAATTGATATCAGTTTATAGATATAAAAACTCTTTTTGAAAACAATTGTTCAATTTTGATTTATATGGTTTTATAATTCAAATTGGATTAGAAATCGAAATCGGGATTCGTAACGATTCAACGTGTAGAAGTTGTGCAATGTTGCGAATTAGATATAAAACACATATGTACATATCCACGTACACATCAATGGACATATGCACATGCACATGAACACACATATATACACACATATATACATATATACTAATTATATACAAAATCAAAAATATATAAGATATTTTAAATAACTCCTTAACACTTAAGCAACCTTAAGTCAACACTATACATCTAAGTACAACCATCACCACATGCACATGGGAGGGGGTCGTGTTAGCCATGCCTAGGTGGTGGTAGAGGGGACTTGGCCATGCTAGGTGATAATGAAGGAGGAAGTTGTGCATAAGGGTAATGATAGTGAAGAGAGAAAACACTTAAAATATCTAAGGTAATTATCACCATTTGTCACATCAAATGTCACATCCAAGGGGGCACATGGCCTTGCCCATGCTTAAGGTGACTTCTAGCCATCCTAGAGTGGTAGGTGGTGGAGGTGATGGTGAGGTGATCGCTCATGATGGTGTTTGTAGATATTTTGATGAACTTGCCTATAAATATGCACCTCTGTAGCTCATTTTCCATCTTCCATAACTTCTCCAAACCTGAACCAAATGGAGAAATTCTTTTTTCATACCCTCTAAAATTCTAGTGGTTACAACTTTCATGTTTACCACTTCTTTCGATTTTGAAAATTAGCTATTTCAAAAATCCACTTCTTTCCCGTGCATTCTCGGGTTTGATTTTTGTGAATTCGAGAATACCTCTTCTTCTTTTGACCATATCTGCATCAAAACTACTCTGAATTAAGTAATTGTTTTTTCTAAATAGTAGCGAAAAGGGTTTGAAACAACTTTATAGTTGATAACTTCTCCAAATTTTGAGTGCAACATAGTCAAAAAGCCAAGAGAAGATGACTCAATTTTGGGTCCAAATATTGTGAACTAAAGACCTCTTCTATTTCCAATGTTTGAGCTCTTTGACCCTAGATGTAACATCCCACTATTTTGGACCATTCAAATCGACAATAAATCCACACATGTCAGACTTGAATACTTCAAAACAGTGGATTGTCAAGAAAATTTGGAGCAAATAAAATCAACACAGAATCACAGACACAGAATATCAGAATAACTCGCAGCGGAAATAAAATACCATAGTAGTTCAAGAAGCTACTATATACAAACTCTCAAAATATATACAAAATTCTCATAGTAAAATAGATACAGTAGAAGTCAGGATACATAAATCAATAATACAGAGACAAATACAGAATAGGAACTAACTGGAAGAAGTAGACGAATAGATAGACAGATAGGCTCTAACAAAACTCTAGCTCCAGAAGGTGAATCCAAAGCTGTGATTCACAAGCTGACCCGAGTGTAAAGTAAAACACAAAACACTCAAGTCAGGACATACATACTTATACAATGTAAACCAACTCAAGTGAACTGTAATAAAAATGCATAATAACTTAAAGGATGCTTGGGATCGCCCATCCTTTAAGGATCCGTAAACCATCAAGTAAGCAGTAATAAACACTATCATAGAAATATACATATCAGAGTAACAATGCAAATAACAGTGCTAATGTGACTAGGGTAGCGCAGAGCTACAGTAATCGTCCACCTCTAGCCACACTCTCAAATTAAAGTGTGCATCCAAATAAATCACAAGGAAATAAAATGGCGTACAGATAAGTGTACCCGTGGTTATAGATTCAAAATGGTTTAAAAATTCGAATTAAAATCATTCATTTTAAACCGTTAAAAGTAAAGTCATTATACTTGCAAATCAAATATTAAATTCTCAAAATTTAACCTTTTCTGAGCTCATTTAAATACTTTAAACATTTAAATTTCAACTTCCACAGCATTTAGAAAGTGCTGCGGTAAGTTATATTTGAAAACAATTCATTTCAGCAAGGACGACATTTAAAAACTACTGTAATAGTTCAGGCTTTAATTTAAAAGAATTAAATTCAATTCAACAAAGACAGCGTTTACAAAACTACTGTAGTAGTTCAATTATATTCAAAAATCTCATTTCAGCCAACTACAGCACTTAACAAGTGCTACAATAGCTCTTTCATTAATTTCAGGTTCAAGTTTAGTTTCAGCACTACAGCACATACAAAGTGCTGTAATAGCCCTTAGTTCATTTTGGCCTTTTAGTTCATTTCTGCAACTATAGCACTTACAAAGTGCTACATATTCACTTTAGTTCAGATTTTAGTTATTATTCAGAAACGATGGCATTTCTGAAGTGCTACTAATTAAATTTCCAGATTTACACTAAAATTTCAGAAACAATTAAACTTCAATTTAAACCATTTTAATTGTATAAAAATCATATTTTTCCACTTTAAACATGGTCATTTAAATACCCTTTAACTTATGATTTTTATAAAGTAAATTTCACAAATAAATATCAAATTTTCATTACTTCACTTATTAAATTCAAGTGTACAATTTTCCTATTCTTTGCATTCACTTAACACTTTAATTTAATTTATCATTTCACAAATAAAACTAAATTTCCATTTTTATTTTCTTTTACATAAACTTCCATTTTTAAAACCAAATCTCGCAAATTCCAAGTCAAGTTAAATTCCAAATTACCATTTTAAGCATTCATTTGTTTAACATTTTATATTCATAGAAAAATCAATAACACTTTAATAAATCATTGTAAATTCAAATTAAATCAAAATGTCATAATTTACATTTTTAAAATACTTAAAAATATCCAGAAAAATATATAAAATAACCACGGGTCCGTATACTATTTTCTAACCCGTCAAGTGATACAGATAATATATCATTTCAGTCCGTAATTTACAAAACAAAATCCGAGTTTTATCATTTCAAACCCGCAATCCCAAGTTAAGAACAATAAATAAAAAGCACTCGAGCCTATCATTTCATCCCATAATGATTTTTCCCTATTCTAAAGTCCATTCTGGTATGTATCATTTCAACCCATAGTGATTCTATTCTACAGGGAACTTGCAGTGTGATTAACAGAAACAAATAAACAATATAACATAATATAGCATAGCAGATTATGGGACAAGTGTATAACAGAGTTTAACATTATAAAATACATATAACAGGCAGGTATAACATGATATAAAATTCTACACATTCACTTGTTGTCACTTCACAATTTATATAAGTATAAATGTCATGAGTGAATACTCACCTCTTAAAAGCTGGAGTTTGCAAACAACACACACAAAAGAAAATCTGGAAAGCACGATGGCACGACTTGATTTGAGTGGAGAGAGCCAAGATATTAATCTTGTATTCGACAACAAAACAAAGCAAAGTATAAATATAAATACAATACAATAATCATATTGAAACAATTATGGAAATAGAATTAAACAAAGACATCACCAAGCTTCCTATTCAATTTTGCTTGACCCAAACTTCACATATGCTCAGCAACACATGTTTTTTGGCTCGGCCACAACATTATTTCAGGTGGAATGGATCTGGTTTGGACTGGAAATGCAAGGCTAGGCTTGAGAATGCAAAGGGTTTGAGTGTTACAAAGTGAGGAAGGTTAAAAGGCAAGGCTAGAAAGGGTTTTGGTTCAACTTGGGCTCGGTCAAAGGCATATTTGGGGTCAGCCAGAGGCTGCTACAGGTCAGGTCAGAGGTTAGTGATGGTGTTCAGAGGTGGTTCTTGCTGGTGGTGGTGGCTAAGGAGGTGGCCGTGGCAAGCAATGAAGGTGGTGTTGCATATAGGGCTCGGTTAGGCATAGTTCCAAGGATTTTTGCAACTTTTTGTGGAGTTTTTTTTCAAGGGAGGTCACGGCCAGTATAGGTCAGAGGAGGAGGATGATTTGAGCTGTGGATGATGGGAAGGAAGTGGTGGTGGTCGGTGGTGGAGATGGTGAGGTGATAGGCCGAGCAAACATGTGAAGGCAAAAATCAAGGCAAAATTCAATGGAGAAAGCAAGAGAAAATGAAGAGAAGATGGAAGCCATTACCAAAATGTTTTTCAGAGATGATAGGCTGAAAATTTGTTGGAATGATAAGTAAATTTCACGTGAAAAGCAAATAAGAAACTCACGGAAACAATAAAGTGTTGAACGGTCCAAAAAGTGAAGAGTCTAGCACATGAAAAGTCATTGTTTTAAAGCTTTTGTCTCTTTGAATTTCAAATATCTTTTATACAAAATAAATAAAATAAAACAAACTAAAATAAAGTGAAGAAAAGAAAATAAATAATTTGTTTTAGGAAAAATAGGAAAATAAATAAAGAAAATAGCTTATTATATTGAAACTAGCTTTAAAAATTTCAAACAAAAATACAATTAACTTAGGAAAATTATAACTCAACAAATTCACATAATTAAATTCAAAGTCCAGAACAAAATAAAAGATGGCAATTAGAATAGCAAAATGAATAATACAATATAGATAAAATTATGCGTGTAAATGCTGGATTTATCAAAATTTAAAACGGAATTCGATGAAACAAAAAGCAGAACAGATATCAAAACCAATTAGTGTTCCAAATAAAAGATTAAAATTAAAATTTCAATTAATTTAAAAAAAAGTCAAAGTTTGACAAAATATAACATTTCCGGAAAGTCAATATTTAATTATATTTGGAAGAATAAAAATAGAAACAAAAATCCAAAATCTCTTGGAAAATATCCAAACTTCAATTTAAAATTATTTAAAAATCAAAGTTTCACAATAAAAATTAATTAAAAAATATTTATAAAAATTATGGGTTGTTACACTCTCCCCCACTCAAAACTTTTCATCCCCGAAAAGGAAGAAGACAGGAGAATAGGAATAGCCAGCCAGAAAAATAAGAGAAATAGGAATAGCAAGTAGGAAAAATGGTGAATCGGGATAGCTAGGAGGGAAAATAGGTCGAAATACAAGGATGAGCCATTAATTTAAAACTATATAAATTCAATCAGAATTCTTTAATATTTATTAACTTGGTTAAATCCATTTTATTATATCCATAAAAATCATTTAATTCAAATTGTTAGTTAAAAAGGTAAACAATATTTAAAACACTTAAAAATCCTTTAGAAAGAAAAATAACTGATCAAAATATCCTTTATATAATACTTTGTCAAAATACTTTTATAACTCGATGTCTTAACAAGTTTATCCTCGTTCTTGTAGACTCTAGCAGTGCGTTGATCAGGCGCAAAGCTAGAATTCTCCAGGTACTTAGTAGACTTGTTTCAACACCTAGTGAAAATACTGAAAAACTTAAAAAAAACAGATATGGAAAGTACAATCCAAACTAAAAACCAAAACATGTCGATCATGGATCGCGGATACACAATGGTTATGCCTGGATCCCCCAGGAAACATCCGTACCCGTAGGCCGACCCCAACCCAGTGATTATGCTATGAAGACTAGTAGTACTGCAGATACACAATGGTTACGCCTGGATCCCCCAGGAAACATCCGTACCCTAGGCTCTCGCAGCCCCTGCTGATTACTCTACCAAGCGACCCAATAGATCGCAGATACACAATGGTTACGCCTGTATCTCCCAGGGAGCATCCATACCCTAGGCTCCCGCAGCCCCTGCGAATTACGCTATGCAGTCGCGCTCATAATACCATTGAGATTGCCATGGAATTCGATGGAAACTCGAGTATCATATCCGGAAAACCAAATCAGAGAATAATATCGATAGAATGAATCCACAATGTAGCCACAAAGCGGATATCAAGCAGAAGGCACTTTCCATATCTTTACTTCGAAAATATGTATCATACAGTACCTTTTCAAATCCCTTTCAAATATCATACTTATGTAAAGTCCATTATATATAAGATTTTATTTTCAAATCAAATACCTTTCCAAAATCAAAAGTATATTAAATCACACTTATATAGACTTCAATTATATATGATTTCACTTTTCAAATTTAGTACCTTTCCCAAATCAATAGTTTTCGAATCAATTTCATACTTATACAAACCAATTTTATATAAGTTCGATAACTCCCAAATCAAGTATTAAAAATAAGGTTCTCAATTCAATTCGTTTCAATATCAATACAATTTTCAAATCATATACGCTTTCACCAAATTATTCTTCCAAATCAAATATCTTCAGTTCCAAAGTTTCCAAAATAATAAATTTAGAAAATAAATCCAAATTTCCAAACCAATATAATTTAAGTCAACCAATTCATTTCCAAAATCAAATGTTTTCAAAATCATCTTATATTTACATAAAGTCCAACTTATATCAGGGTCAAAAAATTTCAAAAATAAATTTCGCTGCATGAAGAGCCATATGGGATTGAACATCTTTGCTTTATAAAAGCTTTTTAATTTAGAATAGTTTGTATATAAAATAGTATGTTTAAGAAGAATAAAAGAAAAATGGTTTTAAATTGATAGTAGTTTTTCATAAAAGAAAATTCCAATTAAATTACAAAGATATCCAACCCAACAACTTCCAATTTCAGCGTCAAGTATATCAATGATATTAGAATATAAGATGTACATATGTCATCATTTCGCAACATTACATTCGATCGCTCGCCCGATCACACAAGTTCGCTTTCGAACTAGTATTGTCCATTCGACTTCCCTAATGCGACTTCGATATGGTTTCTCGACTAGAAGCCATCAGTCTCCTTGCATAGCCATATACTATGATAGAGAATTCTAGAATCAAACCCAAAATCCATATCAAATATTCGCCATCAAGAATAAAATGAAAAATCCTAACACAAAATGGTGTAACTCACCTCGAACTTGTGTACTCAAACCTAGATCAAATTAATTATGCGAATAAAATAGCATACGTACAACTTATGTATCTATTCCAACATGTTAAATATATAGTTTTATAAAGATGTTACTAAGTTAAAACATTTAAATTAAATTTTATTCAAAATATTTTGAAGACTAAATTCTTCTCAAACATTTCAAATCTAAATTTCATATTAGAAAAATTCAAAATAGCCTTATTCATTTACTTAACAAAACAGTTTCAATTTATTTAAATCATATTACTACATACTTTAAACATACATACCAACTTACATACTTTATACTTTCAAAATTACTTAGCTTGAAAAGTTAACCTTGATTTGGAAGTGCTCGAACCTTCAAAATAGTCGAAGAAATCATATTTCAAATCCAAGAGTTACAAATCACCAACAAATCAGTAAATCAATTCCAAAAGATAGGGTTATATCAAATCAAATCCAAAACTCAAGGACTGAACACCGGCTCATTTCAACTGTTCAAATATATACATATTTCTTTCGAATATCAAATCATACTTCGGAATTTGAAATCAAAATTGGTTTCACAAGTCACCCGCATAACAAAACTACCGAAGTGGCCTCTCCCCACTCTGAAACTCGAAAGTTAATGTCGATGATGCATGCATTCATCACCGAAATTATTTTCCAGTGACATAAGTGGGTTCTGGACTTCTATTTTCTCGAAACTTCTTTGAAATTTCTTCGAACTCATTTGAAACTCGTTAAAATCATTTGAAACATTTCTTATTTGGAAAATACTTTCAAATCATATTATTATATATTTCAAAATCTTAAAACCAGTTCCAAAATGCCGGAGTTCAATCACTCAAATTCAGATTCAAAACCTTCAGTTATAGATTATTTTATATGAAACCATTTCTTATATAATTTTTAAAATTCCAAATCGTTTCAAAACTTCGAATTCTCATTTAAAAGGGTATATAATCCTTATCGAAAACATTTCACTTATATATATAAAGTATGGTCATCCTCATCAAAATAACAATTTCAATGTATACACAAATTCCAAAATACAATCAACCACAAATTTTCCAAGGGATGATTCAAGGATGGATTTCAAAACAAAACAAAGATTCAAATTTAGAGGGACTTTAAATCAAATAGAATTCTGATTCGAAGATAAGCTCAAACGAAGATGAGACAATTAAATTACCAAATAGAAGATGGATAAGCCTATATAAATCGCGGGCGACTTTAGCTGGTCAACCGTGACTTTAGTAATACAATTGATGAGAAAATCTAAGGCAAATCGTCCTTCGATCACCAGAGATAGAATCCAGGTATAGCAGAAGATAGACAGCATCGTAACCGATGATACAGACATCTCCGGTGAATCAATGCTAATTGTAAGGGAGTTTCACCCTTTTACAAATCATTCAAAGATTGGCGGAATCGCCGATCTTTCTAGAGGTCATTCAAAGTGGAGTTATGTAGTGCTCCAAAATCAAAAGAATACAGACCGAGGAGACAGGAATGGATTACATAACAAGTGGAAGCATTCCAAAGTTCAAAGGAATCCAAATCGATAAGAATCCTAATCGAGATTAGAGTTAAATAACCTATATCAATACAAAAGAATTCCTATTCATCATTTGGAAAAGACTCAAATTCATACCATACGAAAAACAGGAGCAGAAATATCTTAAGTTTGACAATTTCAGCTAAGCAAAAGATACAGTAGAGTTCACTTAAAGTAACCTAACATACTACTGATTTTGCCATACCCAAAATAGATTCCTATCAAAAATGAATCTAGATTAAACAAGCTTGAAGTTCAAAATTTAAGAGGATCCTAATCAAAGAAATTACTAACAAGGTGGATACGAAAGGAGTGAAGTTTAGGAAAAATTTACTTTCAAAGCAAGAAAATTTATATCAAAATAATCTTTGAAAATTCTTTAAAATCATTTGAAAATCATTTTATACTTTGAAAATACGTTCTCTCACAAAGAAATGATTCTGAGATTGATTTCACTCATTCTAGGGTATTTCTACCCTATCTCTAATGAGATTTTGCTCCGTAGGCTAAGGTTTGCCTAAAACCAAAGCTCTGATACCAAATGTAACATCCCACTATTTTGGACCATTCAAATTGACAATAAATCCACACATGTCAGACTTGAATACTTCAAAACAGTGGATTGTCAAGAAAATTTGGAGCAAATAAAATCAACACAGAATCACAGAAACAAAATATCAGAATAACTCGTAGCGGAAATAAAATACCATAGTAGTTCATGAAGCTACTATATACAAACTCTCAAAATATATAAAAATTTCTCATTGTAAAATAGATACAGTAGAAGTCAGGATACATAAATCAATAATACAGAGACAAATACAGAATAGGAACTAACTGGAAGAAGTAGACGAATAGATAGATAGATAAGCTCCAACAAAACTCTAGCTCCAGAAGATGAATCCAAAGCTGTGATTCTCAGGCTGACCCGAGCGTAAAGTAAAACACAAAACACTCGAGTCAGGACATACATACTTATATAATGTAAACCAACTCAAGTGAACTGTAATAAAAATTCACAATAACTTAAAGGATGCTTGGGATCGCCCATCCTTTAAGGATCCGTAAACCATCAAGTAAGCAGTAATAAACACTATCATAGAAATATACATATCAGAGTAACAATGCAAATAACAGTGCTAATGTGACTAGGGTAGCGCAGAGCTGCAGTAATCGTCCACCTCTAGCCACACTCTCAAATTAAAGTTGCATCCAAATAAATCACAAGGAAATAAAATGGCATACAGATAAGTGTACCCGTGGTTATAGATTCAAAATGGTTTAAAAATTCGAATTAAAATCATTCATTTTAAACCATTAAAAGTAAAGTCATTATACTTACAAATCAAATATTAAATTCTCAAAATTTAACCTTTTTTGAGCTCATTTAATTACTTTAAACATTTAAATTTCAGCTTCCACAGCATTTAGAAAGTGCTGCGGTAAATTATATTTGAAAACAATTCATTTCAGCAAGGACATCATTTAAAAAAAACTGTTGTAGTAGTTCAATTATATTCAAAAATCTCATTTCATCCAACTACAGCACTTAACAAGTGCTACAATAGCTCTTTCATTAATTTCAGGTTCAAGTTTAGTTTCAGCACTACAGCACTTACAAAGTGCTGTAATAGCCCTTAGTTCATTTTACCCTTTTAGTTCATTACTGCAACTTAACACTTACAAAGTGCTACAGATCCACTTTAGTTTAGATTTTAGTTATTATTCAGAAACGATGGCATTTCTGAAGTGCTACTAATTAAATTTCCAAATTTACACTAAAATTTCAGAAATAATTAAACTTCAATTTAAACCATTTTAATTGTATAAAAATCATATTTTTCCACTTTAAACATGGTCATTTAAATACCCTTTAAATTATGAGTTTTATAAAGTAAATTTCACAAATAAATATCAAATTTTCATTACTTCACTTATTAAATTCAAGTGTACAATTTTCCTATTCTTTGCATTCACTTAACACTTTAATTTAATTTATCATTTCACAAATAAAACTAAATTTCCATTTTTATTTTCTTTTACTTAAACTTCCATTTTTAAAACCAAATCTCACAAATTCTGATGCAGTGCAGAAAGTTAAAGGCTTAGGTCGCTCACGACCTAAGGAGAGTGTAGGTCGTTCACGACCTAAGGAGTTAGAGGGGGGAGCAAGTGATGTTGAGAAAAGTGGTTGCACAATCCAATTTTGTGAAGTATTAGGTCGCATACGACCTAACAAGGCCTCTAGGTCGCTCCAATGACCTAACGAGATACTGGAACGACCTATCTTGTTTTTAGGTCGCATACGAGCTAACGAGTTAAGTTATTGGTCGTGGGAACGACTTAACATATCACCAGGGAAAGAACTACGGCCTAACGGGTTGGGGGATGCCGAGTTAAAACAAGGAGATAGGTCGCTGGAACGAGCTGAGAAGATGCTACGACCTAACAAATCACGACCTATGATAGGTCGCAAGAAAACTGAACGAGCTAAGTTAGGTCGCAAAGTCTTGGGTCGCGGGGACTTAGGTCGCGAGGCCTTAGGTCGCGAAGAATTCCCGATGCCGTTCATTCTTAGGTCGCAAAGCTCTGGATACCATTGATTTCCTTAAGTCATTAAGTTGGGATACCGCAAAGTTCTTAAGTCGCAAAGCTCTGGAGGTCATTGATTCTTATGCCGCGTGGATCTCTGCCGTTGATTGTTAAGTCGTCAAGTCATTGTGTTGTATTTTCTTATGTTTGAACTGTTAGGTCGCTGCCGACCTATACTAAGTCATGTCTGTCCTTAGGTCGCGCCATGTTAGGTCGTAGGTCGTTGCCGACCTAAGTACTTGTATTTTTTTGAAGTTTTTGCATGTTGAGTTGTAAAGCTATAAATAGCAAGTGTGAGTCATTTGTAAAGGTTGTTGATTTTTGAATAAATTCTCTTTTGATTGCTGTGTGCTTTCATCTAAATTGGTAGTTGAGTGTAATCTCCTATCTCCTCTTTCGGATAATCGAGTGCGCTCGATTCAATGATTGCAGAAGCCGATTCGCGGAATCAAGTGCGCTTGATCAACGCTTGAAGAATTGAAGATCTTTGAACCCGGTATCGTGCGCGATCAACGAGTTCGAGATAGCTAGAGTTTGGTATCTTCGGATCAACGAATTCGGGCATTTCAGTATCCATCAATCCATCGATTGCTACTTTCATCGATCTATATTGTTTTTGAAATATCCGCTGCGTCAGTTTTGGTATCAGAGCTTGTTCTAGCCAATCATAACTAGATCGAGACTTGGAGCCTAATCATTTTGAAGAATTTGAAGTTTGAAGAGAAGCCGAGAGCTTGTAGTGTTGAGCCGTGGCCGAGAGGAAGAAGAGTTCATCATTGTTCGAAGTTGTTTGATCGAATTTGAATTGGAGGCCGAAGCTTTGTCCATCGTGTTCATCGCGATTTGCTACAAAGTGGAAGTTTTCGATCCGTTTCATTTTGGATCAAAGTCCGAAAAGTGTTTGAATTTTGAAGTGTTGAAGAGTTGTGAAGATTTCAAGTATGCCGCCAAGAAGAGCCAATAGACATCAAAACGTTGAAGCTTTGTATCGAAGAGAAGAAGCTGATGAGATGGAGCAAAGAATCAATGAAAACTTTAGTGAAAAGCTTAACGAAGGAATTGGCCGGTTAGAGAAGCTTATGACAGAAATGAATCAAAATCGGAGAAGGGTTTCACCGGAATCTAACCATGGGGGTAGTAGAGTCTCGCCACATTCCAATCGAGACAGAAGTGTTGAAAATGATCAAGGACGTGGGAGAAACGTGAATGATCGTGAACGGAGGAATGTAGATAGAAGGGATGGTGGTAGACGTGAAGGGAGTAGAGATGTTGGTGGTCAGAATCGACATCGTTATGCATCTGATTTTGAAGAGGAGTATGATGGTGGTAGTAATCAAGGAAGAGGTCAAGGAAGAAACTATTCTGAGTATGATCACAAATGGGAGTCGGGGATGAAGACTGAAATTCCTGAATTCAAAGGTGGTATGCAAGCAGAGGAGTTTTTAGATTGGGTGGCTAATGTTGAGGAGATTTTTGACTTCAAAGAAGTTCCAGAACATCGTAGAGTGAAGTTGGTTGCTACGAGGCTGAGGGGTAGAGCTTTGGCGTGGTGGCAACAAACCAAACTTACACGTGAACGAATGGGAAAGTCAAAAGTTGAATCTTGGGAGAAGATGAGGAAATTGATGAAAGCAACGTTCTTACCTTACAATTATCAATCTTTGATGTATCAACGTTTGCAAAACTTGAGACAAGGGACGAAATCTGTGAATGACTATGCTGATGAATTCTATCAACTTATTGCAAGGAATGATATTATGGAAACGGAAGAGCAGCTGACATCTAGATTCATTGGGGGATTGAGAATGCAGATCCAGGATATGGTGAATATGTTCGATCCAAGATCTGTAGCGGAAGCACATCAGAAAGCGTTGGCTTGGGAGAAGCAGGGTAGACGAGGAGGTGGTGTGTTTACAAATTCCAACAATCCAGTGAAGGGAGTTAGTGGGAGTTCTAATGTTTCAAAAGCCGTTGCAAAATCAGTTGTGAATGAGGTTGGGAAGGCGAGAGTCAATAACAGTTTCAAATGTTATAATTGCCAAGAGTTGGGCCACAAAAGTAATGAATGTCCAAAGCCGAAGAAGAGAGCGATGATAGAGGAGGTTGAGGATGAGGATGAAGAAGCTGAATGTTCCAATTCACCACCTGATGAGGAGGAAGAAGAAGTGTCGGGAGACGAAGGTCATAATCTCATGATGAAGAGGTCTTGTTTAACACCAAAGCAAGAGGAGGATTGTAGTTGGTTGAGGAGCAATATTTTTCAGTCGACATGTACTATTCTGGGGAAAGTTTGCAAATTTGTTATTGATGCTGGGAGCTGTGATAATATAATTTCGTCAGAAGCTGTGAGGAAGTTGGCATTGAAGACTGAGAAACATCCGAAACCGTACAAGCTAGTTTGGTTGAGGAAAGGCGGGGAGGTGAAGGTTGGACGAAGGGCTCGTGTGAAGTTTTCCATTGGGAAGAAATATAAAGACGAAATCTGGTGCGATGTTGTGGACATGGACGTTTGTCATTTGTTGCTGGGGAGACCGTGGCAGTATGATAGGGCGGTGCAACATGATGGGCGTACCAACAGTTACAGTTTCATGTTTGAAGGCACAAAGATCACTCTAGTTCCAAAGAAGCGACAATAGGAGGAAAACAAATTGGAGGAGATTGAAGAGCTCAAAACTTTGTTATCTTTGAAGGAGTTTGTGAAGGAAGTAGAGGAGGAGCCTGAAGTATTTTTATTGATCGGACGGGAGAGTCAGGAAGCGGTTGAAATACCAGAAGAGGTAAAGCCAGTTTTGAAAGAATTTGACGATGTATTTCCAGAGGAGTTACCAACGGAGTTACCACCGTTGAGGGATATTCAACACCAGATAGATCTTGTTCCAGGTGTTGTGTTGCCACACAGACCGCATTATCGAATGAGTCCGAAGGAACATGAAGAGTTACGGAGGCAAGTGGAAGAATTGCTCGAACAGGGGCGTGTGCAGGAGAGTTTAAGTCCTTGTGCTGTACCAGCTTTATTGGTACCCAAAAAGGATGGGACGTGGAGGATGTGCACTGACAGTCGAGCATTGAATAAGATTACTGTGAGATATAGATTTCCAATGCCGAGGTTGGATGATTTGTTAGATCAAATAAGCGGAGCTACTATCTTTTCGAAGATTGATTTGAAGAGCGGATATCATCAAATTCGTATCAGACCAGGCGATGAGTGGAAGACTGCTTTTAAAACCAGGGAGGGTCTATACGAATGGTTGGTCATGCCATTTGGTTTATCCAATGCACCGAGTACTTTTATGAGGGTGATGAATTAGATTTTTCGACCGTTCATTGGGAAATTTGTGGTGGTGTATTTCGATGATATTCTGATTTACAGTGGGAGTCCAGAGGAACATTTGAATCATCTTAGAGAAGTGCTGATGGTATTGCGACAAGAACAATTTTATGCTGCAACGAAGAAATGCGTATTCATGACGCATAGTGTGTTATTTTTGGGGTACGTTGTTTCAGAGAAGGGTATACAGGTTGACCAGAGTAAAATCGAAGCTATCAGAGATTGGCCGCAGCCCAAGACGATAACGGAAGTTCGTAGTTTTCACGGGTTGGCTTCATTCTATCGAAGGTTCATTCCACACTTTAGTAGTGTGATGGCACCTGTGACTGATTGTATGAAGGGTAAACAATTTACATGGTCAGAGGAAGCAGGGAATGCTTTTGGGAAGATCAAGAAGTTGCTGACGACTACACCTATTCTAGTATTACCTGATTTTCAGCTAGTGTTTGAACTACACACTGATGCATCCAAGGTTGGGATTGGAGGAGTTTTGAGTCAGAAGGGACGTCCAATTGCATATTTCAGTGAGAAATTGTCAGGAGCGAAGATGCGATATAGTACATATGATGTGGAATTCTATGCTGTTGTACAATCTATTAAACACTGGAGACATTATCTATTTCAGAAAGAGTTTGTTCTGTATACTGATCATGAAGCATTGAAGCATTTGCAAGGGCAAGATAAGATTTCAGCAAGACATGCATCGTGGATTGCATATCTACAACAGTTTACTTTTGTTGTGAAACACAAATCAGGAGTGACGAATCGAGTGGCTGATGCTTTGAGTAGAAGGAGTCATTTGTTGACAACGATGAAAGTTGAGGTGATTGGTTTTGAACTATTGCCGGAGCAGATTGCAGAAGACTCTTATTTTAAGAAATTTGTTGAAAGGGACAATGAAGGGAAGACTGATGAGTTTATGATGATTGATGGTTTTCTTTTTAAAGGAAATCGTTTGTGCATACCGGAGGGTAGTCTGAGAATGAAGATTATCAAGGAGTTACACGAAGAGGGACATGTTGGGAGAGATCGAACCTTACAGTTGATTTCACAGTCCTACTTTTGGCCATCGATGAGGAAAGAAGTGGAGAGGTTTGTTGAGAGATGTCATATATGTCAAGTTTCGAAAGGAACGGCGACTAATGCTGGTTTATATATGCCGTTACCGGTACCAACTAAACCATGGGTTGATGTGAGTATGGACTTTGTTTTGGGTCTACCTCGAACTCAACGGGGAAACGATTCCATTTATGTGGTGGTTGATCGATTTTCGAAAATGGCACATTTTATTGCTTGTAAGAAGACGACGGATGCTGTTCATGTTGCTCAATTGTTTTTCAAGGAGATCTATCGACTTCATGGATTGCCAGAATCTATTGTGTCGGATAGAGATACTCGATTTCTGAGTCATTTTTGGTTAAGTTTGTGGAAGATGGTAGGAACGAAGTTGAATTTTAGCAGTGCTTATCATCCGCAGACAGATGGACAGACTGAGGTGGTAAACAGATCATTGGGAAACTTGCTGAGGTGTCTTGTACAAGATAATCTGAAGAGTTGGGATGTGAAGTTATGCCAGGCAGAGTTTGCCCATAATCATGCTGTGAATCGAAGTACTGGGTTCAGTCCATTTCAGATTGTTTATTCGAGCTTACCGAAGGGACCGTTGGATTTGACGGTAGTGCCACAATCAAAGAAGACAGTTAAGAAAGCTGCTGATTTTGTTGAGGGGTTAGCGGAATGTCTTAAAATCGTTCAGGAACGATTGGAGAAAGCAAATGAAAAGTATAAACAATCTGCAGATTTGAAACGAAGGAGTGTTGAATTTCATGAAGGTGATTTGGTTTATGCAGTGTTAACGAAAGACCGTTTTCCAGTGGGCACTTATAACAAGTTGAAAGCCAGGAAAATTGGTCCGGTGGAAGTTGTGAAACGAATCAATGAAAATGCTTATAAATTGAAGCTGCCAGATGATGTGTATACGTCTGATGTGTTCAATGTTAAACATCTCGTACCATATCATGGGGATGAACGAGCTGATGTGGAAGAATTTACAAATTCGAGGACGAATTTCTCTCAACCAGGGGAGGATGATGCAGTGCAGAAAGTTAAAGGCTTAGGTCGCTCACGACCTAAGGAGAGTGTAGGTCGTTCACGACCTAAGGAGTTAGAGGGGGGAGCAAGTGATGCTGAGAAAAGTGGTTGCACAATCCAATTTGGTGAAGTATTAGGTCGCATACGACCTAACAAGGCCTCTAGGTCGCTCCAACGACCTAACGAGATACTGGAACGACCTATCTTGTTTTTAGGTCGCATACGAGCTAACGAGTTAAGGTATTGGTCGTGGGAACGACTTAACATATCACCAGGGAAAGAACTACGACCTAACGGGTTGGGGGATGCCGAGTTAAAACAAGGAGATAGGTCGCTGGAACGAGCTGAGAAGATGCTACGACCTAACAAATCACGACCTATGATAGGTCGCAAGAAAACTGAACGAGCTAAGTTAGGTCGCAAAGTCTTGGGTCGCGGGGACTTAGGTCGCGAGGCCTTAGGTCGCGAAGAATTCCCGATGCCGTTCATTCTTAGGTCGCAAAGCTCTGGATACCATTGATTTCCTTAAGTCATTAAGTTGGGATACCGCAAAGTTCTTAAGTCGCAAAGCTCTGGAGGTCATTGATTCTTATGCCGCGTGGATCTCTGCCGTTGATTGTTAAGTCGTCAAGTCATTGTGTTGTATTTTCTTATGTTTGAACTGTTAGGTCGCTACCGACCTATACTAAGTCGTGTCTGTTCTTAGGTCGCGCCATGTTAGGTCGTAGGTCGTTGCCGACCTAAGTACTTGTATTTTTTTGAAGTTTTTGCATGTTGAGTTGTAAAGCTATAAATAGCAAGTGTGAGTCATTTGTAAAGGTTGTTGATTTTTGAATAAATTCTCTTTTGATTGCTGTGTGCTTTCATCTAAATTGGTAGTTGAGTGTAATCTCCTATCTCCTCTTTCGGATAATCGAGTGCGCTCGATTCAACGATTGCAGAAGCCGATTCGCGGAATCAAGTGCGCTTGATCAACGCTTGAAGAATTGAAGATCTTTGAACCCGGTATCGTGCGCGATCAACGAGTTCGAGATAGCTAGAGTTTGGTATCTTCGGATCAACGAATTCGGGCATTTCAGTATCCATCAATCCATCGATTGCTACTTTCATCGATCTACATTGTTTTTGAAATATCCGCTGCGTCAAATTCCAAGTCAAGTTAAATTCCAAATTACCATTTTAAGCATTCATTTGTTTAACATTTTATATTCATAGAAAAATCAATAACACTTTAATAAATCATTGTAAATTCAAATTAAATCAAAATGTCATAATTTACATTTTTAAAATACTTAAAAATATTTAGAAAAATATATAAAATAACCACGGGACTGTTTACTATTTTCTAACTCGTCAAGTGATACGGATAATATATCATTTCAATTCTTAATTTACAAAACAAAATCTGGGTTTTATCATTTCAAACCTGCAATCCCAAGTTAAGAATAATAAATAAAAAGCACTCAAGCCTATCATTTCAGCCCATAATGATTTTTCCCTATTCTAAAGTCTGTTCGGGTATGTATCATTTCAACCCATAGTGATTCTAATCTACAGGGAACTTGCAGTGTGATTAATAGAAACAAATAAACAATATAACAGAATATAGCATAGCAGATGATGGGATAAGTGTATAACAGATTTTAACATTATAAAATACATATAATAGGCATGTATAACATGATATAAAATTCTACACATTCACTTGTTGTCACTTCACAATTTATATAAGTATAAATGTCATGAGTGAATACTCACCTCTTAAAAGCTGGAGTTTGCAAACAACACACACAAAAGAAAATCCGGAAAGCACGATGGCACGACTTGATTTGAGTGGAGAGAGCCAAGATATTAATCTTGTATTCGACAACAAAACAAAGCAAAGTATAAATATAAATACAATACAAAAATCATATTGAAACAATTATGAAAATAGAATTAAACAAAGACATCACCAAGCTTCCTATTCAATTTTGCTTGACCCAAACTTCACATATGCTCAGCCACACATGTTATTTGGCTTGGCCACAACATTATTTCAGGTGGAATGGATCTGGTTTGGACTGGAAATGCAAGGCTAGGCTTGAGAATGCAAAGGGTTTGAGTGTTACAAAGTGAGGAAGGTCAAAAGGCAAGGCTAGAAAGGGTTTTGGTTTAACTTGGGCTCGGTCAAAGGCATATATGGGCTCAGCCAGAGGCTGCTACGGGTCAGGCCAGAGGTTAGTGCTGGTGTTCAGAGGTGGTGCTTGCTGGTGGTGGTGGCTAAGGAGGTGGCCATGGCAAGCAAAGAAGGTGGTGTTGCATATAGGGCTCGGTTAGGCATAGTTTCAAGGATTTTTGGAACTTTTTGTGGAGTTTTTTTTCAAGGGAGGTCACAGCCAGTATAGGTTAGAGGAGGAGGATGATTTGCAGCTGTGGATGATGGGAAGGAAGTGGTCGTGGTCGGTGGTGGAGATGGTGAGGTGATAGGCCGAGCAAACATGTGTGAAGTCAAGGCAAAAATCAAGGCAAAATTCAATGGAAAAAGCAAGGGAAAATGAAGAGAAGATGGAAGCCATTACCAAAATGTTTTTCAGAGATGATAGGCCAAAATTTTGCTGTAATGAGAAGTAAATTTCACGTGAAAAGCAAATAAGAAACTCACGGCAACAATAAAGTGTTGAACGGTCCAAAAAGTGAAGAGTCTAGCACATGAAAAGTCATTGTTTTAAAGCTTTTGTCTCTTCGAATTTCCAATATCTTTTATACAAAATAAATAAAATAAAACTCTATAAATAAAATAAAACAAACTGAAATAAAGTGAAGAAAAGAAAATAAATAATTTTTTTTAGGAAAAATAGGAAAATAAATAAAGAAAATAGCTTATTATATTGAAACTAGATTTAAAAATTGCAAAAAAATACAATTAACTTAGGAAAATTATAACTCAATAAATTCACATAATTAAATTCAAAGTCCAAAAAAAAATAAAAGATGGCAATTAGAATAGCAAAATGAATAATACAATACAGATAAAATTTTGCATGTAAATGCTGAATTTATCAAAATTTAAAACGGATTTCGATGAAACGAAAAGCAGAACAGATATCATAACCAATTACTGTTCCAAAGAAAAGATTAAAATTAAAATTTCAATTAATTTTAAAAAAATTTAAAGTTTGATAAAATATAACGTTTCCGGAAAGTCAATATTTAATTATATTTGGAAGAATAAAAATAGAAACAAAAATCCAAAATCTCTTGGAAAAATTCCAAACTTCAATTTAAAATTATTTAAAAATCAAAGTTTCACAATAAAAATTAATTTAAAAATATTTATAAAAATTATGGGTTGTTACACTAGACCCTTGTGATGTGAGCTATGGTAGTGGAGGTAGGATGGCCGAGAGCAAGGAGGGTGGTGGAGTTGTTTTAGTGATGATTTAGTGAAGTGTCGGTTCATTTGAATGTTGGTAGGAAGAATTGGACTTGGAAATGGGTGAGATAACGCTATTTATACTATTGTATATATATTGGATGATATAATATTTTTTGCTATGCTTGATTGTGATGATTGTTAATCATGTTTGGTAGTTTAATATGATTTTTTGATTTTGTTAAAAAGTTACGTTAAATATACATCGAAAATCTTAAAGGAAATCACTTTCCTTTTATTAATGAAATGGTATATATGAAATGTTAAATCTCTTGAAAATGGATTAAAATGATGTAATAATCCTTTATAAACACTAGAAACAAATATGGTGAAGTTTGAATAAGAAATGAAAAACAAGTCAAAGCTAGGCGTGTCGTTTAACGGTAGTTCGCGATTCGCGCCGTAAAATTTAAATGAGTATATAAAGTGGAATATAGCTCGGAATTCTTTATGATAAGAATTTTCTGAACTATTATATCCATAGTTCTCAAACAAAAGAAAAGTATCAAGATTTCAGTAAGTAGATTTTGAATATGACGTAAAACGAGTGTTCAAAAATATCTCGGTTTTGCAGTTTAACGACCACAGTTAAAAATGATTTAAATTTGATATTTTTAAATTCCATAAAAATATGAAAAAATATTTATAAATCTTTTAAAATATTTTAAAGTGATTTGAGTTATATAAATAAATTTTCAAATAATAGAAAGACGTTTTGATCATATAACTTTAAAAACACTATTCGTAACACTATTTGCAGCGGTTTTCAATAACAATTAAAATATGGTTTTAAACTCAACAATTCTTTCCCAAATCTTTTATAGATATTTTTAAATAAATAATTAAGTGTTTTAAAGATTATTTGAAGATTTTACAATTTATTTAAAAGAATTTAAATAAATTAATTAAAGAAAAGCTGTTATAAGCAAATGTTTTAATTTTGACTCTAATAAGCTGACAAGTACACCTGATTTTTCTAATCGTAAGATCTGGGTGAGGTGCTTAAGCCAAGGAGATGTTTAGGAGCAACTAGTGCCCTGGCTCACCTGGCCTCCTCTAGGTGAGGGATATATAAGGTCGAAATGCCGGAAACAAGCTAAGTATAAAAGATTAAATTTTCCAAATTTAAAACAATTTGGATTTACCATCTTAGATAACATGTTTCAACTTATTAAAAAGTTATGTTTTGAAAATAAGAAATCTTTATTAAGATTTAAATATATGATTTGGAAATATTTTCCTATATAAAATGTTTTGGAATTATTCTAAGTTTAAAAAGGGTCTAATTAAACCGAAGAATTTAATAAAGAGAGGTTTAATGATTCTGTACATACCAACAAAAATGTTTTAAAGACATATATCTCTCGAAGATATTTTTCGATAAAAAGGAATGAATATATCAAATGACAATCACCTACTTACAAAACATCTTTTTATCGGTAATTTATTCGTAGGAACCAGGATCAAATTTGGGTAATTCCTATCCGAAAATTACTTCGAACCAATTTACGTTTCGAAGGTGAAGAAAATATATATTAAAGACCTTGATTTTGAAGGCGAGGATCTTTATAACGGAAGGACTACTTGTTGATAATTTTAGAATAGCCCTCCAAAATAAATAAATAGCAATGGTCCCTTCGTTCTAAAATCTTCGTATGCAAGGACTAACTCGCTACTAATCCTAGGGGTAATGCCGGAAAAGATGAGGTAGGAGAGTGCCTTCAGTTTGTCCTATTATTAGACAACTTGTATGGACGAACGTCAGACATTGCATTTCTTAATCATATTGATTGATATCTATGAATGTATCATCTGTTTGGTGGCGGAGAAGGCAACTTCTCTTAGCTTAACGCCTTTTCTTGAAACGTACGAGCTAAAGAATTATACATTTGTAGAAATCAGTTGTGTGATTGGGAAATGACAAAGTGACATTCTAAGTGGAATATGTGCTATATAAAAGGCAATCGTTACCCCAAAGCCTCACACTCGGGAATAGGTAAACAGGGGATGCTTTAAGGCTAAGTGGCTCGCTACCATCAGGGTATGAAATCACCTTTCTAGATATAAAAAATTTCTTCCCGCTATAATGTCGGGTTTAAATTATATGGTGTACGCTCGAGATCCCGGGTAGGTCGGTAACGGTCGAGTGATGTAATACTTGGTGCTATTCGTATATTATATTTTCAGATAGGCCGGTCTTAATTTGCATGAAGACCAATATAGGGGACTCGGGTGCATCCCACTAGAAATGCACTATACGGGAGTTAGTCCCTTTCCTCACTATTCAGTTGGAAGTCCAATATCCAATAAGTGTCGTACGGACTTACTTGTGAAAATAATGATATGTGAGATGCAAGCATTTCTGCTAAGATTTATATGTTTATTTGTAAATGTTTTCAAAGAATGTTATTAAAAATAATATTAAAGGATTTTACATATAAAGTGTTTTAACTTATCATAAGGTAAAAACCCATTCTGTTTATGTGCGGTGCGGTCTTATGAGATACTTTTCTTGTCAAAGAGCTTTTGAATAAAATGAAGTAAATTTGATTTGAAGAATGTAAACATGAAATTAAGCCTAAGTATGTAATTGGAGAATTGCATATTTCTTTGTTACATTGTAGGCTCCATGAGCCCTATTTGTGGTAGGAGAACTACGTTGGCTTGATCCTGCATCTAATTGGGTACCCAATTAGAAAGGGGTACGTAGGCAGTCACAAGTGGTAGTGATGCAGCACCAAAAATAATATAACACTTTCCTGTTTATCAGTTATGAGTTGTTGTTTGTCTGATGTTCATCTATATTTCCTGCTTATCATTTCATTCTACATTGACAAGTTTACTGAGTTTAGAGGAAACGATATTGTTGCCTCTCTCATCAGAGTGCGCAATGGTAGATTTGTAGACATTGATATTTGGTATGTATTAAACACACCTTGTAGAATTAATAAATTCCTCTGATAAGTTGTATAAACTGAATTTGTATCCTATACATTTAGCAATGTTAAATATTTATCAAATGATATTAGGTATTAAACCAGTAGTTTTCATTTGTAGTTTAAATCGAATGGATTTTCAACAATTTTGATAAGTTTGGAAATTCGGATCGTCACAATCTCTATACAAAGTGCCATAATAATCGCCAAAAACATGGTAGTTCCCAACTGCATCTATAGGGACTATTCTATAAGTGCACTTTCAAATCCGAGTCCAAGCTAAACCAAAGTCCATCTATAACCTATGTGCTTTATTCCAAGGTCTTATCACAAGTCATAAAAGTCCATTCCAAGATCGTACATATGGATCATATGTGTCACTTACTTTCAAAGCAAGAATTCAAACCAATGTTTTAACATATGTCAACAACAATTAAACCAACTTAAACACAATCAAACCCCAACAAATATAGGTTATATTTTTAATCGAAGAGGTGAGTTATCTTACCTTTAAACTCACAAACAACCAAGATCCAAGAACCCAAGTACAAACCCAATCTTGCAACCACCTTTTCTTCCTCCTTCCTCCTCTTTTCACTTGCTTTTAGCCTCCCCACCCACTTGATTACTCACGACCATTGAGGGTAGTAAGATATTAGCCTCACTATTTAAACTTAAAATATGGTGGAAGGTGTTATAATATTGCATCAAGGCTTCACTCTAAATTTGAGTTGATTTGCAAATATTTTGCTTTGGGATATTATGAAGAAGAAGAAGAAGAAGCCACGGATTTACTTACTTTAGGCTTTGTAAATTTGTGAATAATATACAAGGGTGTTCCTCTCCTTATATAGGCAATGGATGGTGCCTTTTAATCTTGCATTCACCCCCCTCCATGCCATGGAAGACCCACCTCCCATCACTTCTCCTTTACATCACTTCTTATTTATGCTAATTACCATTATACCCCTCTAATGATAATATCTCTTATCCTAATGGAAGCTTCTCCATGCTTCATGAAGAGGTGTGTGTGTATTAATTAGTTGCTAATGTATTCATTTGGTCATTAGACAAGTGCCAAAGAGTTTGAACAACTGTATTGATCGAAAAGCTATTTATTCATAAACCAATTTTTAGTTACATTATCAATTTTTCTTCAAAGAATTTATTTCTGCAAACAATTTTAAAAACAAGTTTCTTATCATTATACATTAATTAAATGATGTCTAAAAAGGTTATAAAATCATATTTATAACACTCAACTATATTTCAAAATGTTTCGATATTCGAAGATGAAGTGTTCAAATTCTCGGGTCACTACCAAGATCCAATACTTTAATGCATGGGGACTACTTTCCCCATTCAAAAGAAAACGTTCACGCTATAATTCCCTATGAATCACTTAAAGGATAATGCATGTTTTGTGTGTGATTACCAGTTATTATACTTCATTTATTTATTGAAATAGGTTGTACAAAATATTGGATTTCCCATATGTTGTACATCTCTTTCCCTACATTTACGTTTTTTGTTATTTCAAACAATACACCTTTATTTGTAAGTTGATTGATTCATAAAAACTTATATTGTTATCGCTTTTCATTCCAATGGATTAAAATATGTAAAACCATAACCTAATCACAATAAATCAAATCTCGTTTCTATTTATATTTCATAAATTTCCTACTATTCATCTCCTATACCTAAACTGCACTTATTTCAACCGTTTGTCTCTTAATTTAATGTTTTCTTACTTGAACAATTTTAATGTTTTTGCCTACAGCTTTGTTTTAGGGTTCTAAATCTTCTTTTCTATACTATTCATCCATATTCCAAACTTATACCACTTCCTATTGTCTACCCATAGAGTTATACTTTACAACTTAAAAATTCTCATTACATAGAAAAATTCACGTGAAACACCCCCACACCCCTTAATATACCTAAAAGGACACATTAAAAGTTGTGGTGCATTAAAGGTATAACTGAAACTAACATAAACTAAGATTCACAAGACAAAAAAGGTAAAAACAGCGGAAACTAAGATAATAACTTATTTAAAACAAGACTTCATAATTGTTTCATAAATGAAATAAGCCAAATACCAAATACACATACATGTCTCAAAACCCAAGATGTCTCATAAAAACTCATGTCTCAAAAATCAAAGTACATAATATCCCACATAATAAGCCAGTACACAGAAAGAGCTAAAGCTAGAATAAAAGAAATACATGGTTGAAATCTTCTCCAAGAACCCTCCAAGTAACCGCGATCTACTATCCTCTCCCTTGATTGCCTAGGAGGGAAAGGGGAAATAGAGGAGTGGGTCAGACTAAAAGTCTGGTGAATGATAGTAATTACTAGAATCTTTAAGCAAAGTAAAAGTAATAGACTTTACAACAGTTCTAGCATATAAAAAGAAACAAAGGAAATAGAAAAGAGAGAAACTAAAAATAAATACGAATAAACTATTTCTCAATTAGTAAGATAGGTTAACTTTGATTGTTTGCAATTGTCCTCAATAGCTGCTTTGATTAGGCTGAATTCCTAATTCTACCCATTGATCAGCCTGCTACTCCATAGTATCTACTGTGGACTGGACGTTTCCCTACACAGTAGACTTTGGTGTCTACGAAAGACACACTTACTAAGCGCTTAGAACTCATAGCGATTACTGAGCACTGAAATGGAAGTTGCACGCGTAATTGACACCATGCCCATGCTACCTATTGCTCCCTCTTTTGACCTTTTATTTACCGAAGCCAGCATAAGCGTGCCCCTCGCCTCACTTCAGGATTATGTGAAGCAACTCGTCTCACTTAAGGGCTATGTGAAACACCGTGTCCATATAAAAATAGGGGAAACGCTATTGGTACTGGTCCCTATCAAACAATAATCTAGTTGCGCCCCTTGTTCAAACCCCCTTGATTTGAACTACCATAGATTGACCGTTTACTACCACTATAAGCATAAGCGTACCCCTTGCCTCACCTCAGGATTATGTGAAGCACCTCGTCTCACTTCAGGATTATGTGAAACACCGTAACCATAGAAATATTAGGGGAATGCTATTTGGTACGGGTCCTACTCTTATCTTTGCTTATTAACTTAGATAAATTATTTAAATAAGCCTTTATTTTTATCAATTACTATTATTGCTTATTAATTTATCCTAAGTCTTAAAATAAGCGCCATAGTTTCTATAGTTTACCATAGTTTCCATAGTTTATCAATTTATCACTACAAGAAAACCAGTTATTAGTACCAAAAGATAGCAGCGTTTAATACCTAATTGCAACCATTGACTTAAAAGATTAAAAAAGTACAAGAAATCAACGCTACTAATCTAATCCCGCCCTAGAAATGGTGAATCTTTTTCCTTCCCGCTTTCCTTTCTTAATTATTTCAATTCCCTACCCAAAACCGTAAAATAAACTTCTCATGAGTTTGAAACCAAAAAAATTCTCTGATTCATAAAAAGCATACCTCCTTTATCTTCAACTTAGAACCTCATCCATCACCACTAGTATCTTGCCAACCGAATGCCTCCACAACATCGCTTCATTTCTCAGCCTTCCATGCCACGCTGGTGAGCTTTCAATAGATTCATTGATTTATCAAATTCGTTCAAATTTGAATGATTTGAACTCATAATCTTGATTTGATGCTTCTTGATTTATTTTTACTTGTTATAAGGTTCGATCCAACTTTTCCTGAAATAAGTTTGGAATTTAAATTAAGTTCAATTACTTATTTAAAGATTGGTTAGGGTTAATCTTCATTTCAATATTTTTGTACATGGATAAGAATATTAATTTCTAATTAATGGCTTTTTTACTGATGTTTTCATGAATTTTTGGCTATAAAGCTTTCGCTGAGTATGAAGGAATTTAAGTTGCTTGGAATCAAGTGAAGCTTCATGATTTTCTTCAATGCCCAGACGACATAGAAAGATTACATTTGAGAGATCCATTTGTTGGAAACTTTGAAACACAAAATATTATGAAGGTTTATTTGCCATGGGTGGATATTTCAAAGAGGAACATCAATTTTGTCACTGATATGTTTACTTCTGGAATCATAGACAATAAGTTTATATGAATTTTCAATTTTAGTTTTGGGGTTTTGGAAAATAAATGTTTTTGATTAACCCATTTCATTGTTTTATTTTTTTCCCTCTTAGATTTAGACAAAAGAACAGAAAGGTTAATATTAGAGCAGTGAAAAATTGGTGTAGGAAAATTTTGGATGGTCTTGCTATCTTCATAGCTATGACCCTCCCTAATACACAAAGACCTCAAATATGACAATATTTTGATTAATGGCAACCAAGGCGAAGTTAATATTGGTGATTTAGGCGCAGTTGCTATTCTTCGGTAGTCATATGCTGTTCACTGTGTTGGTAATTCTTGATTATTTAATTTTTTAAATACCATGATGATTTTTTATAGATTAAGTTAATTGTTGTATTATTTATTGAAGTGAAGCAAACTTACACTTCTTATCATTATTATGACTTATGAGATCTAGAGTATTCTCTGAAAATATAATTACAAGCACTACAAGAAAATATGCTTTTAGATACACTTAATGGCAGCGTTTCAATGGTAATTGCTGCCTATGTTTTTTCCTTATGAGGAGAGTGAGTTTGCAACCCCAATATATATGCCAACGTACTGAAATGGATAGATTACCATCAGGTTGCAGTAGTATATCCCATACCTCATTTTATCTTTGCTTACACATGTCCTTATCTACACATATATGCCAACAACACCTTAAGACAAATTTCAATTTATACTTGGATTTTATTTTAAGTCTGATAAACCTGGGTTCTTGTATGCATTTGAGTGTGATGTACATTGAGAAGTTCGTGAATGCGCGAGCTTGTAAATTGAAAACAGGAGAACTGATTAAGCTATAAAATATGATACTAGTTTCAAACATATAAATTTTGGTGCAAAGTTTTATACTATTATTTATAAAGAAATACTTTGATAGGGACACACTTATATTATGCGGTCCATAGGTCTATAAACTAGGGTGTGATGTTATATGTATGAATTTATATGTTGTATATTTTCTTAGGTTATTAGCTTCATTAGTTCTACATTTTGAAGTGTAAACTATGTTATTGCTTTATAATTTGTATTTTGCTGTTTTTTGGATTGTAAACTATGTATACTGGACATAATTAGCTTTCTTTGCAATTTCCACTGTTAGTGTACTAGTTACCATCCATCTCTTGTGTTCATATTCACTGAGTTATTATTCCTAGCGAGAGGTGTACAAGCTATGGCAATATATCATTACTCTGTCATCTATACTCTACCGACAATAATAGTTGGAATATTGGACAAAGATATAAGTCGAAAAACACTACTAAAGTACCCTTAGTTATACGGATCTAGAGCATCTACAGAAATTGTTTTCAGTGGCAAAACTAAACCTGGTTTTATTTCTTCAGATGTCAATATTGAAGAGGTTTGTTTCACTATTTCTTATTTTTATTTTTATTTGAATTATATTACCATGTCCTCTAAACCCCACTTAGTCAAAGTCACACAAGTCATACAGTGGTAGATTTAGCTCTTATGTCTTTATCTAATTTTTGGAACATGCACATAGTTATCTTACCACTAGTAAAATGTAAACTAAAGAACATTCACTAAAGCAGCTATTCTAAAAGTATATTAGTTTATTTACGATGGATTCCTCCCTTTTAATTCAATTTGGAAACCAATACATGTTAATTTTTATGAAGAGAATAATATACAGCAAAGAATCTTCAGATATATGTGTTTAATGTCAACATTTTGTGCGATACATGCTACATAGCAAGATGATTGCATTATATCATACTATTCTAACTGAAGTATTACAACTTAATCTAGATGCAAATCATAGTTTGGATTTGCTGGAGAAGAAAACATGCTATGCATGGCGAACATGAAGGTCTAGAGTTGCAGACTAGTACATTTACCCTGAGACAGATTAAAGCTGCCACCAACAGTTTTGATATTGCAAACAAAATAGGCGAAGGCAGATTCGTCCTGTTTACAAGGTAACGATTATAATCTTGTATTGATTCGATTTGTACACTTCATCCTTTAATTCACGTTCTAAATTTTAATTTCTAGGAGTGTTGCGAGATGGTTCAATGATAGCGGTGAAGCAACTTTCTTCCCGGTCAAGGCAAGGAAACTATGAATTTATTAATGAGGTTAGGTTAATATCGGCTTTACATCATCCGAATTTAGTGAGACTTTATGGATATGGTATTGAGGGAAATCAATTACTACTTGTGTACGAATACATGGAAAATAATAGCCTTGCAAGTGCACTATTTGGTATGTTCCTGTCCTCCTTTTATTTTGTTAACTAACATAGCAGTTGCTATATAGTCATAAGTGTTTGCATCTTGTTTTATTAAGAAACCCATACAGAGTCAAACACGAGCTTTATTGTGAAAGATTGTTCATTTATCAACTATTATTTTTGAAATGGGTGACTTTATACACACAGATGGTATTATCTAGCGGTAAAGACTTATATTTTTATACCTTGGTTAGAAAAAAAGATCATAATGAGAGAACACACCAGATTGTTGTCACCAATTTTAATTACTATTGTATTATTTGCTATAATTTGCTTAGTCACTCATGAAATATGATCTCCCATCTCTGTCTACTATTGCTACATGGAGTATGTATGGTTTGGGTTACTTCTAAAGTTATCGTTAGTGGTTATTTCATTTATAGATGAGAGGTACGTTGAGAAAACTTGATTTAGTTTTATTTTGAGTTCATGTGTATATGAAATCAAAATTTTGTCAATTGTGCTTTGTATGTTTGAAACACGAGTTAGTAGTTTATATTGATATGCTATTTCTCCTTTTTAGATTCCTTGCATATGGAGTGGAAAAGACCTAGTATTGAGTAAAAAAATTCTTTGAAGGTTAGTGAAAAAATAATTTTGTTCCTAGAAATGCACATTTATAATCATGTGATAACATATGATGCAAAGTCAAAGTTATATTCAGTATTAATAAGTATAGATAAGTAGTTCATATAAAATTAGTGGGTGAAAAATATAATATCCTTCGTTAATAGAGTGATAATATATGATGAAGGCAGTTGCAAATGGGAAAGCACGGAGGAGAGATGTAGTAGATTGCATTGCACAGGCATGGAATTATTGCAGCATAAGATGCCATGAAACTAAAGCAGGTGCAAAATAGGAAAGACCAAAATGAAGCAGCTCACGTTTCAAGGATTCAAAGACAACAGTAAATGCTTATCAAAAGGGAGACATGGCCGATCACTGAAACTGAATGTGGCTAGTCAGAAGACTTGACCGAAGTTTGAGTTGCACTGCACACATCTGGAGATAGGCTTGTCCGAAGGGAGAGGTTTATAGAGATCTGATGTGAAGCTGGCACTGAGCTGGCTGAAACTATTTGTAGGGATCCGATCTGAGGATAGGAGGTCGACTTTATTTGATGTGTGATGGCTGATATGTTATATAGTCTGCTGAAACTAAGTTAGTTGAAGTGCAGTAATAGTGTGCTTGTTGGAGGTATACTACTAGCTAAGGGCGGATGTTGAGGTTAAGAACAGTGTGACTAGAGAATGTGGATATATGTTGAGGCACCGACCATCTTGAAATGAGCAGTTAACAAAGTATGGTGCAAACATAAATGCTATTACGGATGCAAGCCGAGGTGAGAAAAAGCGAAGCTCAGTTGCGATCACTCCAATCCAGAAGAGGTGGTTGTTGTGGGGTCCAATCCATGTTAGCTGGAGAATAATCACGAGTGGGAGGGGGTATTGCAAAGTCTTTTGTACATGTGGACTTATCTCTTTTAATTCTTTGTTCTTTTGTACATGTACATTTTTGCAGAACTATTTTCTAATATATATTGGTATATATATGCAGACCTTTCCATGTGGAAATCTCATCGGTGCGCTTGCAAATCGTACCAAGATTGAAGCATATTGATTTGATTCAAGAATACCAAGGTCATATTTTTTATCAAAATACAAAGTATTACATTATTACAGACATTATGTTGGTTTAGATAGGCAATTGAATTATTACTCTATCAATTTAAATAGCATTTTCACTCTATATTTTGGAGTTGATTGTCTCATATCAAAAGATCAATACAAACAATAATGTTTAGGGACACTTGGCTATTGACTCTTGTTACTTGTTAAAAGTATACACTACAAGAAAAGCATGTATTTCAATATATATCAAAAGATATTCATTATTGATTCATTTCCTTGTACATATGTACACCAAGTTTTATTTAGCTGAGTCATTGCCTTGTACATATGCAAACATTTCGACTTCTCCTAGCAAGGCTAAAGTAACTCCTCAGGTAACTATTTGTTTGTTTTAGCCTGACATGAAAGCACTCTAAACGTACACCCCACTATGCAGTAAAGGTGGCATTGCCCCTACACTATGGAGCAGCCATGTGCTGCTGCTATTGTATATAATAGCACATGCTATTGTACACAACATACGAATTTCCTTAATAATTTGGCCTACCTGCTACTCCTTTTACTTATGTAAATTGTGAGTTTGGTGAGATTTGAGATTCCTTAATAATTTTCATGAGTTTGGGTAAACTTTGTGAGAGTTAATGACGCATTGCTATGGCGACCTACATCTGAGTGTACGTACATGGAAGATGCCTTTGGTACTACGATAGCTTGGCCAACAGCATATGTCATTGGAGAATCAAGTTCCAGTAAGTATTATTTTTCAGTACATCATATCTCAACATTAAGTTTTAGTTCTGTTTATTCGGTTATTAAAAAAATAAAAATCTGTATCATAACATTTAAGTTTTTATCTGCAAAGCCACAACATTTCAGTGCATATCCTCTATGGTAAACGTGTTTATCTGTAGAGCCACAACAATTGATACACTTGAAACTAAAACTTAAATAAACCATTTTTCCTAAAACTGTCTACTCAGATTACTCAGATTAATCGTTATGTCATTGCACATGTATTACACAAATGTAGTTATACAAGAGGGCTAACGCAAATAAATGGAAGTAACTGACACTACAGTTGTTGCCTAATATAGTTATGGCAATGTGAATTTAGGGAATATTTTTGTTTTAGAGAACCCAATTGATAGAAAACGACAAGGGTAAAGAAAATTGTACATTTCAATTAGTGGATGGATGCATCATCGATGGATTACGGACGTTCCAGATACTTTTTCATATTTTATAAGATTTAACTTGACCATAGTACTGAATACACAATCTTCCCATAGTACTGAATGCACAATTTGCACATAGAATGAAATCCAGTCAGACTTCTAACCTAGTTTTGATTTTAATATCTGTGTAAATTGAAATTGTGTATTCATTGGGGAACTATATAGGATGCATATAAAAATAGAACAATTTTTGTTAATATGTGTTAATATAGAATATCGAGTTATAGATTACATGATTTTCATATATACATATATACATACATATATATATATTGTTAATTGTTAAACTCATTTGCAGGTAATTAGCTATTTCGAAGCGAAGACTGTGATGCCCCACCTCTATGCTCATAATAAAAAAGAGTATTAAAAGAAATACTGTCTATTATTACGAAGAATAAGGCTGGATAGGAGCAATCATCCGTAATTGGCCTTACACTAATATTGGTTATCTCGATAGGAGTGGTATATACTTTTTATTTTTCATCTTATTTGTTTACTCCCATCGATACCCAATTATCAGTATAAAACAAACTACGATAGTTCATAATAGTTTAGGACATTAGATATAACAACAACACAGATAATATAAATGCGGAACACAGATTAACAAAAATCTCATATATATATATAACCGATGTCAATTACAATATAGTTGACACGATACATATGATACAACTACAACTGTCGACTCTAGAAGTTATATATACAAGTACATTATCGACTAATATACATGAATACATATCGTTCTATACAATGACACGACTACTACAAAATGACACTGACAACTTCAGAAGATGTGAAAAGTCTTCAAATCTCGAACAGCAACTCAAAGAAGGAAATCTACAACCTGAAATAACTCGGGTCTGACCCGAGTATTAAATTCAAAAGAAATAATACACGGGTCAGTCTAATTCAAACTCAGTTATTAGTGCACAGAAGCAATAATAATCAAGATCCAATATACGACAGTCACAGAAACCTCGTATATCCAACTCTCGATACGAGAATTGGATAACGACAAATATAACACCAAACAGTGTTAAACAATAAATCAGCAATCTAGATCAATTTAAACAATTGAAATGTCAATTTAAAAACAACAGTGCTGATTGGCTGCAGTACATGCTAACGTGTACTGCCTCGCCAATACAGTCTATCAAATACTCAGAAGATCAATGAATCCAAAATCAAATGAAGATTCAAATCTCAATGCCACGGCCTCAAATGTAAAAGCAGGCAGACATGCACAATGTGCACGTATGTACATATTGAGAATTTACAATAGAACACGAGGTCAAACCCAAATTAACGGATTCAACACAAGTGAATTCGAAAACCAAATCCGAATACAATCAAGTGATCAAGACAGTCTACACAATTTTTACAAATGCACCAGTGAACAAATAAAACCATATGAAAGCAAGGAGGCAAATGCACAATTCAACACTACAGAGTGCTCAAGAACCTGACTTGAAGCTACAAAGCAACAAACCAAATGCAAGTGAAACCAATCAACAAACAAAGGAACCAGAATCAACTCAGTGCAACCCAAGTCTGCACATATAAATCAAGTGTAGTTTATCACAAATAAGGCCAAGTACAATAATGACCAAAATCAACTAAGGCAAAACTCCATACAAAATAAAATTGCAGCCTTCACTTGAATACAAGAGCAACTGCAACCAGGACAGCAGCCGCCACTTGAATACAAGGGAGACAGTACAAAGTACGACAAATCAAACTGCAAAAGGAATCAGTGCATCAAAGCAATGCAAACCACAACAACAAGGAACTGAGATCATATTGCACACCCAAAAACAACAAATGTGCATGAATTCACAGTGCACTAATGTACTAAGAAAGTGACAGTGATATAAAGCCTCAACCAAATGAATGTGTAATATGTACACCAGTGAATGTGCATAACGAACTGCACATAGGCAAATGAATCAAAGATGCAACAAGAACAAATGAGTAAGTGTCTGCAACAATGCTCAAGGAGTAACATGAACAAAGCACAAAATCAATTTGGACACATGAACTACAAGCCAACAGATGTAAACTTCAATATGACCAAGTACAGCCTCTACATGAAGTCATAATAAAATATGATATGCCTCAAAAGAATGACATGAACAATGCACGCTATAGTCTCACGACCAACCAGACTAGTGAAACAAACACACCCCATTTACATGGAGCAATTCTACTGACAAAATGAAGGCCAAACTACCCAATCACATGAAGCAGTTATGAAACTGGAAATTGCAAGAATCTAGCTTTAGTACAAAGGCAACAAACCAAGTGATACCAGTGAACATGTAAGTAAAACCAAACTACACAGTACAGACATGAACGTGAGGATAGCTACCACAAAATGGAACAAGCAATAGTGGAATAGGTCAAGCAACAACATGAAGCAGTGCAGACTACCCTAAATGACGACTTCCCGATCTCAATGTATCAGTAAACTAAGCTCGGGAGTGTGGCAATGAGTATCATATCAACTTTGATATCAAAACTCAAAGCAAACAAATGTAAAACTTCCCGAGAAATATCCAGACCGAAGTCAAAATGAAATCAAGATACAAGTTCAACAAGCACAAATATCACAAGTTCAAAATCGAAGCTGCAAGCAAGTTGCCGAAGTCATAGAGTAGCAACAAAAATCAAACTGGTATGAAAATACTACCAGAGACAGTAAACCATATAACCCAAGTCGAACAAAATAATATTGCCACACTCACATTCGAAAATCATCAAAGCCGAGCCCAACATTTTCCTAAATCAAAGTCAATCCCGAAGTCACCAGAATAAAGGAGTTCGAACAAAGCCCACTTAAACAAAACTGGAAAATCAGAAATCGAACACCAAAAATCGAAACCACAATAATCGCGAAATCATTCAAAGTCGATGGAACCACAAAACATTCGATACAATAGCAATCGATTTAAAATGGCCAACGTTGAAACCCCTAGCCATCAAATAAATTCGAACGGAGTCGAACTTAACAAAACCCAAATTTTCACAACCAAACCAATAATCGAAGTTAACAAGAACGAACGAAAACCAACAGGGTCGAGTGGATTAGATGTGAGATTTCAACTCACCTTTGACAAAGAGGAGCAGCCGCGGTGAGCGATGGAGAATCGATTGAGCAAGGTAACATGCGACTAACTCTTGAATCGATCGAACAAAGCAAAGCCGTCGCCTTCGAATTTCTAAAGCCCTAAATGAAGATCGAAGCCGCCATTAATGTTCGTCTCATTTTCTTAGCCTAGGGTTTTCGAATGAATGAATGGAGGGGTCGGGTTTTGAATTGAATCAAGAGAGGAATGGGTATCGGCCTTAGATAATAATCACGGCATCTTAACATAAGTGGGCTGAAATTCAATCTTTAAAGCCCAAACTACACTTAACAAATTATAAAAGGATTTCAATTCGAATTAAATCTGCATTAGCAATTAACAACGACTTAATCGTCATTTTGGCGATAAATAATTGTTACAAAAATCTCAGGGTTGTTACAGACTCCCACCCTTATAAAAATTGCGTCCCCGCAATTTTCATAATTAAGGTCGTCATTAACAATAAATTTTCTAACATAAACTAGTTAAGCTAGAAAGTAAAAGATCGAGAACACAAACACTAGAGAAATCTTTTAGTCTCATAAAAGAAATTCACAAATACTCAACAAAGTCTAATTATCAATAGATAATCAGAAAACAGCAAAACTGGATAAATACAATTATCAGCAATATTCAATTTCCAATTAGATATTCAGAAATACCGAAATCACAAAACAGCAATATCTAATTGTCGATATGATAATTAGAAACAGCCAATGTCTAATTATTAGCAAAGATAATTAGAAAACAGAATTCGCAAATCGCAAAACCGCAAGCATCTAGTTATCTAACAAATAAATAGAAAACACGAACTTCATAATCAGCAAACTCCGACTATCAACAGAGATAGGTAGAAAATGGCAATTTAATAAAATCAGCATATTCTAGAATCTATTGGAGACTAGAAAATCTCATATTAATAAAATCAGCAAACATCCAATCATCCAAACGATACTCAGAAAACAAATCAACAAATGTCAAATTATCGAAGACAAATATCACAAAACATCAAATTCAACAAATATTCGATCAGCACAAACGATAATCAAATTTCAAATTCAACAAATATTCGATTATCACAAACGATAATCAAATTTCAAATTCAACAAATATTCGATTATCAAAAACGATAATCAAATTTCAAATTCAACAAATATTCGATTATCACAAACGATAATCAAATTTCAAATTCAACAAATATTCGATTATCAAAAACGATAATCAAATTTCAAATTCAACAAATATTCGATTATCAAAAACGATAATCAAATTTCTCAAATCAACAAATATTCGATTATCAAAAACGATAATCAAATTTCAAATTCAACAAATATTCGATTATCACAAACGATAATCAAATTTCTCAAATCAACAAATATTCGATTATCAAAAACGATAATCAACTTTCAAATTCAACAAATATCGATTATCAAAAACGATAATCAAATTTCCAAATCAAAAAATATTCGATTATCAAAAATGATAATCAAATTTCTCAAATCAACAAATATTTGATTATCAAAAACGATAATCAAATTTCAAATTCAAAAAATATTCGATTATCAAAAACGATAATCAAATTTCTCAAATCAACAAATATTCGATTATCAAAAACGATAATCAAATTTCAAATTCAACAAATATTCGATTATCAAAAACGATAATCAAATTTCTCAAGTCAACAAATATTCGATTATCAAAAACGATAATCAAATTTCTCAAATCAACAAATATTCGATTATCACAAACGATAATCAAATTTCAAATTCAACAAATATTCGATTATCAAAAACGATAATCAAATTTCCAAATCAACAAATATTCAATTATCAAAACAATAATCAAATTTCTCAAATCAACAAATATTCGATTATCAAAAACGATAATCAAATTTCAAATTCAACAAATATTCGATTATCAAAAACGATAATCAAATTTCTCAAATCAACAAATATTCGATTATCAAAAACGATAATCAAATTTCAAATTCAACAAATATTCGATTATCAAAAACGATAATCAAATTTCTCAAATCAACAAATATTCGATTATCAAAAACGATAATCAAATTTCAAATTCAACAAATATTCGATTATCAAAAACGATAATCAAATTTCAAATTCAACAAATATTCGATTATCAAAAACGATAATCAGATTTCTCAAATCAACAAATATTCGATTATCAAAAACGATAATCAAATTTCAAATTCAATAAATATTCGATAATCAAAAACGATAATCAAATTTCTCAAATCAACAAATATTCGATTATCAAAAACGATAATCAAATTTCAAATTCAACAAATATTCGATTATCAAAAACGATAATCAAATTTCAAAATCAGCAAATATTTAATTATCTAACAGCGATAATTAAATTTCAAATCAACGAATATTTAATTATCTAACAGCGATAATTAAATCTAAAATCAACAAATATTTAATTATCTCAGGCAATAATCGAAAACAATAAATTTCCGATTATCAAAAACGATAATCAGAACTCATATCAACAAATATCTAATTATCACAAGCGATAATTAGAAACAACAAATATTTAATTATCGATACGATAATTAAATCTCATAACATTAGATATCTAATTACCTGTAGATAATTAGAAACAACAAATATCTAGCAATCAATTAAGAAGACTAGAAAATCAACATAAAAGCTTGGATCGATCCCATCAGATGGCGAGTTTTTAATTCGCCGCACGTGCATCAACAAATGGCCGAAGCCTACCAAGTACTCAACATAATTTTGGCGCCCAACAAATGACCCGAAGGTTCGCAGAGTGACCCGAAGCTCTAGTACTGGTATTTGACCCGAAGGTCCATCAGAGTGGCCCGAAAGCCCAACAAATGACCCGAAGGTCCTCATAGTGGCTCGAAAGCACACGAAAGCATCAAAATATTTCAATTAACGAGTCTGGAATTAACCAAAATAGCAAACGCACATGTCCCATACCACGTGATTTACTAAATCGTTTGATTCTCTTCATCGTTTCCTTGAAAGTGCAAAATTCATCAAAATCATCAAGCAACAGATATTCAATTAACGAGTCCGGAATTAACCGAAATAGTAAAAGTGTGGTTCCATACTCCGCACTTTTGCTAAATCGTTTAAATCTCTTCATCGTTTCCTTGAAAGTGCAAAATTGTGTATTTTGTAAAAATACACTTTACATTCTCAAACGGACAAGTCCGGAATTAAGCGAATCAGTAAAAGAAAGGGGTCATAGTCCTCGATTTTGCTGAAACGTTTAAATCGCTTCCTCATTCTTTTGAAAGCGCAAACTGTTAAAATTCTTGAAAACAATTTTATTTAATTTGTAAAAATAACAATTTACATTTTTAACTGGACAAGTCCGGAGTTAAGCGAAACAGTAAAAAGAAAGGGGTCATAATCCTCGATTTTGCTGAATCGTTTAAGTCGCTTTCTCATTCTTTTGAAAACGCAAATCGTTAAAAATTTATAAAACAATTTTCATTTTTAAAACGATTTTCCAATCACGTGATTAAAACAGCAAATCAGTAACAATTTCGATAAGAAAATTGTACTTCTCAAAATACCATAAAAACGGGTCACAAAATCAGCATTGCGGAATATCCGCTTGAAAATCCACTTTTAAAAATTTGACGGTTACTGAAGCCAAAGCGACAGTAAATTTTAAAACGTCAAAATCACATCAAAACAATTTACATCAAAATGTAATATCAGTAAATTTTCATTCATCAAAATGTCAACAAAACACCGTGCTTCAAAAATTTAGCATTGGTGTAAAAATCCCGTTATACAAGTAACGGCAACAAAATACGTTTCATAACCAAGCATCAGTTCAACGTAAAATAATTGCAGTAACGTGCAATTCATTTTTGCACGCACATTACAATATAAATAAAGAAATCATTCGAATGTATCTTCAATGAAGATAATTCAAAACAGCAAAAATTTAATCAATATATGATTAGTACAAAAGAAAGCCAGCGGAAGTTTCAACAAAAATCACATATCTGCAATTTCTTCGAATCCTCAATTCGGATTTGAAATTCTCAAAGAAACAAAATAATTACAGCTATGTAAACAACAAATGAAATTCATATCAATTTCGTATTTTGATTTTTAAATCAAAAAGATTATCAGTTATACTCAGCGAAGACAGTTTCACTGTTTCCGCTGCGCACTCTGATAAATAGAACACAAATCAATCAAATCATCAGAACACAATTTCATCAAAACAACAAAACACAATTCTACTTTTATTTTTAAATAAAGATATTTAAAAATTTACATCTAAATTCAAAACGTTAGTTTTGACTCAAAGCACAATAAAACATCGACCAATAGTTGTAACATATGTTCCATCCAAGTTATGTTTTATATTATGTCCATAAACCCCAACCTCTGATACCAACTGTGACGCCCCACCTCTATGCTCATAATAACAAAGAGTATTAAAAGAAATACTGTCTATTATTACGAAGAATAAGGCTGGATAGGAGCGACCATCCGTAATTGGCCTTACACTAATATTGGTTATCTCGATAGGAGTGGTATATACTTTTTATTTTTCATCTTATTTGTTTACTCCCATCGACATACCCAATTATCAGTATAAAACAAACTACGATAGTTCATAATAGTTTAGGACATTAGATATAACAACAACACAGATAATATAAATGCGGAACACAGATTAACAAAAATCTCATATATATATAACCGATGTCAATTACAATATAGTTGACAGGATACATATGATACAACTACAACTGTCGACTCTAGAAGTTATATATACAAGTACATTATCGACTAATATACATGAATACATATCGTTCTATACAATGACACGACTACTACAAAATGACACTGACAACTTCAGAAGATGTGAAAAGTCTTCAAATCTCGAACAGCAACTCAAAGAAGGAAATCTACAACCTGAAATAACTCGGGTCTGACCCGAGTATTAAATTCAAAAGAAATAATACACGGGTCAGTCTAATTCAAACTCAGTTATTAGTGCACAGAAGCAATAATAATCAAGATCCAATAGACGACAGTCACAGAAACCTCGTATATCCAACTCTCGATACGAGAATTGGATAACGGCAAATATAACACCAAACAGTGTTAAACAATAAATCAGCAATCCAGATCAATTTAAACAATTGAAATGTCAATTTAAAAACAACAGTGCTGATTGGCTGCAGTACACGCTAACGTGTACTGCCTCGCCAATACAGTCTATCAAATACTTAGAAGATCAATGAATCCAAAATCAAATGAAGATTCAAATCTCAATGCCATGGCCTCAAATGTAAAAGCAGACAGACATGCACAATGTGCACGTATGTACATATTGAGAATTTACAATAGAACACGAGGTCAAACCCAAACTAACAGATTCAACACAAGTGAATTCGAAAACCAAATCCGAATACAATCAAGTGATCAAGACAGTCTACACAATTTTTACAAATGCACCAGTGAACAAATAAAACCATATGAAAGCAAGGAGGCAAATGCACAATTCAACACTACAGAGTGCTCAAGAACCTGACTTGAAGCTACAGAGCAACAAACCAGATGCAAGTGAAACCAATCAACAAACAAAGGAACCAGAATCAACTCAGTGCAACCCAAGTCTGCACATATAAATCAAGTGTAGTTTATCACAAATAAGGCAAAGTACAATAATGACCAAAATCAACTAAGGAAAAACTCCATACAAAATAAAATTGCAGCCTTCACTAGAATAAAAGAGCAACTGCAACCAGGACAGCAACCGCCACTTGAATACAAGGGAGACAGTACAAAGTACGACAAATCAAACTGCAAAAGGAATCAGTGCATCAAAGCAATGCAAACCACAACAACAAGGAACTGAGATCATACTGCACACCCAAAAACAACAAATGTGCCTGAATTCACAGTGCACTAATGTACTAAGCAAGTGACAGTGATATAAAGCCTCAACCAAATGAATGTGTAATATGTACACCAGTGAATGTGCATAATGAACTGCACATAGGCAAATGAATCAGAGATGCAACAAGAACAAATGAGTAAGTGTCTGCAAAATGCTCAAGGAGTAACATGAACAAAGCACAAAATCAATTTGGACACATGAACTACAAGCCAACAGATGTAAACTTCAATATGACCAAGTACAGCCTCTACATGAAGTCATAATAAAATATGATATGCCTCAAAAGAATGACATGAACAACGCACGCTATAGTCTCACGACCAACCAGACTAGTGAAACAAACACACCCCATTTACATGGAGCAATTCTACTGACAAAATGAAGGCCAAACTACCCAATCACATGAAGCAGTTATGAAACTGGAAATTGCAAGAATCTAGCTTTAGTACAAAGGCAACAAACCAAGTGATACCAGTGAACATGTAAGCAAAACCAAACTACACAGTACAGACATGAACGTGAGGATAGCTACCACAAAATGGAACAAGCAATAGTGGAATAGGTCAAGCAACAACATGAAGCAGTGCAGACTACCCTAAATGACGACTACCCGATCTCAATGTATCAGTAAACTAAGCTCGGGAGTGTGGCAATGAGTATCATATCAACTTTGATATCAAAACTCAAAGCAAACAAATGTAAAACTTCCCGAGAAATATCCAGACCGAAGTCAAAATGAAATCAAGATACAAGTTCAACAAGCACAAATATCACAAGTTCAAAATCGAAGCTGCAAGCAAGTTGCCGAAGTCATAGAGTAGCAACAAAAATCAAACTGGTATGAAAATACTACCAGAGACAGTAAACCATATAACCCAAGTCGAACAAAATAATATTGCCACACTCACATTCGAAAATCATCAAAGCCGAGCCCAACATTTTCCTAAATCAAAGTCAATCCCGAAGTCACCAGAATAAAGGAGTTTGAACAAAGCCCACTTAAACAAAACTGGAAAATCAGAAATCGAACACCAAAAATCGAAACCACAATAATCGCGAAATCATTCAAAGTCGATGGAACCACAAAACATTCGATACAATAGCAATCGATTTAAAATGGCCAACGTCGAAACCCCTAGCCATCAAATAAATTCGAACGGAGTCGAACTTAACAAAACCCAAATTTTCACAACCAAACCAATAATCGAAGTTAACAAGAACGAACGAAAACCAACAGGGTCGAGTGGATTAGATGTGAGATTTCAACTCACCTTTGACAAAGAGGAGCAGCCGCGGCGAGCGATGGAGAATCGATTGAGCAAGGTAACATGTGACTAACTCTTGAATCGATCGAACAAAGCAAAGCCGTCGCCTTCGAATTTCTGAATCCCTAAATGAAGATCGAAGCCGCCATTAATGTTCGTCTCGTTTTCTTAGCCTAAGGTTTTCGAATGAATGAATGGAGGGGTCGGGTTTTGAATTGAATCAAGAGAGGAATGGGTATCGGCCTTAGATAATAATCACGGCATCTTAACATAAGTGGGCTGAAATTCAATCTTTAAAGCCCAAACTACACTTAACAAATTATAAAAGGATTTCAATTCGAATTAAATCTGCATTAGCAATTAACAATGACTTAATCGTCATTTTGGCGATAAATAATTGTTACAAAAATCTCAGGATTGTTACAAAGACTGTCGACAACAAAGAACTATTGGTAATCAAGCAACGAACATGAATTTAATTGTTATATATGTTGTCGTATTTTTTTAGTACCATTTGTGGAAACTTGTCTGTGAATGCTTGTAGTATGTGACTTATTTTGTTGAAAAACTACTATCGAATTGATTATGGATATTATATTTGATTGTGAGATTAGCATGTTTTTTCAATTATTTGAATATGATGATCATATGATTGATTGTTTGTATATGCTAATTATGTGATTTAATTGTTTGTTTGAATATATGAAAATTATGCGATTGATCGTTCGTTTTAAAATGAATAGTATATAAGCGATTGCTGGAAATGGTATAAACTATCAACCGTAAATAGTAGCATTTAAAATATGCTACCAAACAACCAATAACTTTTAGTAGCATTTCAGAAATGCTACAGAAACTAATGTAAACTAATATAAAAATTATATAGTTGCATTTTAAAAACGCTACTGAAAATCAAAAAGAGCATATAAACAAAAAATGCAACCAAAAAATGAAGACTTATGGTAGCGTTTTTTTAACCCTATAGAAAAAACCTATAGCTGCATTTAAAAGTGACTTTTGGTAGCGTTTTTTAAATCCTACAGAAAATACCTATAGTTTCATTTAAAAGTGACTTTTGGTAGCGTTTACTACAACGCAACAAAAAGTTTTAAACTCATGTCGTATAGCAGCGTTCTCTAAAACGCTACCTTAAGTTATGGTAGCGTTTTTTCAACCCTACCAAAAGTCTTTTCTGGTGTAGTGTATAACTTACATTATAATCATACTTATTACTTAGCCCAAGGTCTAAGTGTGAAAATAAGCTTCTTTCTTCTTTTATTCTTTTTAGTTATAATTCTAAGTTATAACTAGGCCAATCTTCTTAATTCAGTGATTAATATCATAATTAGGCATAATTTCAGTCCTATTCCAATTATATTACAGTCTTTTTGATTTACATCTCATATTCCATTATTTCAGATTTCTTATAATTTAATCCAATTTCGTGTCAATTCTATTCTAATCCATATGCGAAGAAGAAGAAGGAGAAATAAAAGAAAACTGAAAATATAAGGAAATCCAAGGCGTAGGAAGAAGATGTAAATAAAGCATAAATAAAAGTAAATAAATTAAAATACTGTAAATAAACTGTAATTAAATGGGAAAAGCTATAATTAATAGAAATAAACTAAAATTCACTGAAAAGAATAGCTAGAAGGAATAGACTAAAAATAATTCTTAAAAAAACTGTAAATACATTACTAAAAAGGTTACTTCAAAAATCATAGTTAAACTACAACTATTGGAAAACCTATTATTTTAAATTAATTAAAGAAATTTAAAATAATTACAATCACTTACCCCGGATCCTTAGCTCTTCCCTTTAGGCCTTCACGGATGCACTTGGGGTTGTTAAATTTTTTGTATATAACGATTTCCTCCTTGGAAAATTATTCCACTTACGGTCCTTCCTGAATAGGTGAACCCAATTGGAGAAAATCTTAGAATGAGAAAAATTGTGAGGTCTAGGGTTCTATTTATAGGGGTAGAAGTGGATCTCAGACCGTTGGATTTGGGGATTGAATAGGATGCAACCACGTCATAGGGTAAGTAGGAGCCATCGGATGCAAGAATAGAAGGATCAGATCAGTTTAAAAAATGCAAATTACGTGTTCAACTTTTGAACGAACGAACGTCCGTTCACGAAAATAGGCAGGTGGATCGACCGGGCGGTCGACCGCCCTTGTGCCCAGGTCGACCGGCCAGTCGACCTGCCATATATATATATATATATATATATATATATATATATATATATATATGTATAGGGGTAGAAGTGGATCTTAGACCGTTGGATTTGGGGATTGAATAGGATGCAAAGACATCATAGGTTAAGTAGGAGCCATCAGATGCAAGAATAGAAGGATCAGATCAGTTTAAAATATGCAAATTATGTGTTCAACTTTTGAACGAACGAATGTCCATTCACGAAAATAGGCAGGTGGGTCGATCGGGCAATCGACTGCCCCTGTGCCCAAGTCGACCGGCTGGTCGACCTGGCTTTTATATATATGTATGTATGTATGTATATATATATTCGTTTCTTTGATTATTTTGTTCCTTGCTCATATTAACTAGGATTCTGATGTTCTATATATGGAAATTGACCAAAAAATTACCACGAACACAATGGTGCAACTCCCATGGCTAAATTATGATAATTTCACAAAGTTATTTTATTATTTAATTAATTAACGAATTAATTATTATGGGTTAAATTTTGGGTTGTAACATTCTCCCTTCCTTAAGGGATTTCGTCGCCGAAATCTCTAAGGATAAAAGAATGTACTAAATGTTTTCATCCAATTCTACAACCAACTACTCAATCATCGATTATTCATCCATTGTTCTTAAGTTTTTCTAGTGCAATTTTTGATACTTATGCAATTAGTGTAGTGTAAATGTTCCTATCTAATGCAAAAGATTAGGGCGTCAACTGATTCAGTTGACCTCCTTTTATGCAATCATGTACGTGCCATGTATCCAAATGAATGCAAAAATTCCCTAATGAGAACTGATAGTTCTATATGCGTGCTACAATCATCATTCAAATGCAACAATCATGTGATAATCATCCATTTATAGCAACCATGAAAAATAGAATAAAAATGCATACACATCCATATGCATATGCTCTAGTGTCCTAGTTAAGCCGATCCCTAAAGAATAATAGTGCCTAGTGTACCTATATGCGTCCATTAGCATCCACTAGCAAACACTTGTAACCACTAGCATACATCATTCATAACATGTTTACATCAAATCCTACCATCCATGAGTTAAATCCTAAGTTCTACCCTCCCAAAGAATAATAAAGGAAAGAACCTATTCAAAACTAACGATGGAAATAGGAAATTCTAAAAACTTACCATCGAAAAGATGAGGATAGGAAGTACGAATCTTCTCTTCTACTTCCCAAGTGGCATCTGCAGCATCATCTCCCCATTGCACCTTTACTAGAGGAACCCCCTTATTCCTTAGTCGCTTGATGTCTCTTCTAATAATCTTCGTGGGGATATGCCGAACAGATGCTTCCCTTTCTACCTCCACCTCCTTTAATTGACTAGGCTCTACAACCACCACCGAGTCATGTAAGCACTTTCGCAAGAGCGAAACATGGAAAACGTTGTGCACTCCTGCGAGCCTATCTGGTAACTTCACTTGGTAAGCCATCTTCCCTACTCTTTCTATGATAGGAAATGATATAACAAATCTAGGGGCTAACTTTCCATTCGATCCGAACCTTACCACCTTCTTAAGCGGGGATACTTTCATAAAAACTAAGTCTCCAACCTCAAACTCAATCTCTCACCTCCGCTTATCCACATAAGACTTCTGCCTATCTTGGGCTGTCTTCATCCTTCGCCGAATTAAATCCACTCTCTTTGATGTCTCCCTCACTATGTCAGGCCCAAGTAGCAACTTCTCCGTAGACTCCACCCAACATGAAGGGGACTTGCAAGGTCTCCCATATAAAGCTCAAATGGTGCCATTCCTATGCTCATTTAGTAACTGTTATTATACGCAAACTCAACCAACAGAAGATGCTCCACCAAAGTTCCTCTGAATTCCAAAATGCACATCCGTAGCAAATCCTCAAGCACTCTATTCACTCTCTCCGTTTAGCCATCCGTCTGTGGGTGATAGGCCGTACTCATTCTAAGTTGCGATCCCTAACGCCTCTTGTAAGCTTCTCCAAAACTCACTAGTGAAAATAGGATCTCTATCACTCACCATGCTAGAAGGGACTTCGTGAAGTCGGACTATCTCTCGAATATAAAGGGATGCCAAATATGACGTTGTGCGCTTACTCTTAACTGGGATAAAGTGGGCACTCTTGGTCAGCCGATCAACAATCACCCAAATGCTAGTATTCCCCTTCCTAGAACGGGGTAATCCATCTATAAAATCCATAGAAATACCATCCCACTTCCATCCTGGCACATGTAAGGGCTGAAGTAATTAACCGGGCTTCTGCTGCTCTGCTTTTACCCTTTAGCAAATGAGGCATTTAGCTACGAACTCCGCCACATACTTCTTCATGCCATTCCAATAGAACATCCTCTTCATATCCCGATACATTTTGTCACTACCTGGATGAATAGTCATACGGGAATGGTGTGCCTCCTCCAAAACCGCTCTTAGCAAATCACTGGCGTGGGGAACACAAAGCCTCCCATCTCTCCTAAGCCACCCTTTGCTATTAATGGAATAATGTTGGAGATGTCTAGAGACCTCTCCTCGGCTAATCCTATCCATCACATCCATAAGCTCTGAATCCTCTCGCTGCCTCGAGCCAATCTAATCCATAAGGGTAGGCCTCACCTCTAATGCCACTAACAATCCGGGAGTAATGTCAGTAGAGGGCTTAAAATCAAAAGTAGAAATGAACTCCAAGCTCCTCCACTCTACGAACAAAGGACTAAAGGTTGCTTTCTTTCTACTCAATGCATCTGCAACCGCATTACCCATGCCAGGGGTATAAGCTATCTCAAAATTGTACGAAGCTAAAAACTCCATCCATCTTTGTTGCCTCAAGTTCAAGTCCTTCTCCGAGAATAGGTACTTCAGTGACTTGTGGTCGATGAAAAGCTCGAACCTCTCTCCAAGAAAATAATGCCTCCAAGACTTGAGTGCAAAAACTATGGCAGCCAACTCCAAATCGTGGGTAGGGTAGTTCTTCTCATGCGTCCTCAACTGCCTACTACCATAACATACCACCCTCCCTTCTTGCATCAACACCGCTCTAAGGCCCGTCCCACATGCATCAGTGTATACGGTAAAAGGTTTAGCTCCATCGGGTAGTACTAACACTGGTGCACTAGTAAAGCCTCTCTTAAGCTTTGTGAAGGAATCCTCACAAGCCACGTCCTACACGAAAGCTTTATTCTTCTTAGTAAGGCGCGTGAGTGGTGTCGAAATCTTGGCAAAGTCTCTAATGAACTTCCTATAATAGCCAGCCAATCATAAGAAGCTCCTAACCTCGGTGACGTTCTTGGGGACCTTCCAATCTTGTACTACAATAACCTTGGCAGGGTCAACAGCCAAACCTTCCTTCGAGACCACGTGCACCAAGAAACGTACCTCCTCTCTCCAAAAATGACGCTTTGGAAACTTAGCTCTCAAATGGTGACTACGAAGTGTGTGAAGAACTTCCTCTAAATGAACAGCATGCTCCTCCATATTCTTGGAAAATACCAAGATGCCATCCACAAATACCACTACGAATTTATTTAGGACTTCTCTAAAGACACGGCTCATCAAATCAATAAAGTAGGCTGGGGCATTGGTTAGCCCAAAAGGCATAACCAACCACTCATAAAGTCCGTCTAGAGTCCTAAATGTATTCTTATCTATACTGTCATCGGCGACTCTAAGCTGATGGAATCTCGTGGCTAAATCAAGCTGGGAGAATACCGAAGAGCCAACTAACGGGTCAAAAAGATCATCAATCCTAGGGAGTGGATATCGGTTCTTCTTTGTGAGCTTATTTAATTCTCTATAATCAATGCAAAGTCGAAGAGAACCATCCGCCTTAGTAGCGAAGACGATTGGTGCTCCTCATTCTGGTATGCTCCTTCTTATGAATCCCTTCTCCAAAAGCTCATGAATTTGCTTGCTCAATTCCGTCCACTCCCTAGGTGCCATGTGCCTCACTGGTAATGCTACTGGCTTAGCATTCTCGATCAAATAAATCCTGAAGTCAGTCTCCCTCTTAGGGGGTAGTCTCCTAACCTCCTCAAATACGTTCGAAAAATCTCTGACGACAGGAACCGAATCAAGCTCTACTGAAGATGAATCGAGGGAATAGAGAAAACTCAACATGACTGACCCTTGCGAGTCACAAGATACCTCGAGAATCCTACCACTACATGTCTCTAATCCAACGACTCTCCTCTCGCAGTCTAATATAGCTCCATATGTGGATAGCCAATCCATACCCAAGATCATCCCATACCTCGAGAATCCCAAAACATAGGCGTCGCAGTCAAATTCTACGCCTAGGATATAAATTTTCAAACCCCTACAAACCATAGACAAGTGTGCTGATCCATCTATGGGGTATGAAACAACAATGGGGTCTACCACTAAAGAAATGTCTAAGTGCAAACAATCCACAAGAGAACTAGAGATAAAAGAGTGCGATGCTCCAGAATTGACTAAAGTCCGAATAGGAAAATCAGATATAGAAATCAAACCTTCAACTGTGACTTTCCTACCTCTATCCGGAATGCTGCCCGAAGGTGCTGCGTCTAATGCCTAGATCTGCGCGATTGGTGCTCTAGTCCCCTGCCCTGCTCTTTTGGGACAATTCCTACTCAAGTGACTGGGCTGTCCGCAATTAAAGCGCTTTCCCTTCATCTTATCCTATCTGCAATCCTTGGCGACATGTCCAACAATCCCATAGTTACTGCACTTCAAACCTTTCTTAATCTGCTTTTGAGGGCCATTACCATTATTCTTCTCTTTATTTTTTTTCCACCACTTCTTCTTCGAACCTTCTGAGTTAACCATTTCTTTAGACTCTCCTTCCTTGACTGCATCAGACATAAGCGCCATCTCAACCAAAGACTCATAAGTGGCTCCCATTGGTACGCGAGTCAGCAATAATCCCTAAAGGGGTTGATTTTATCCCTTTACAAACTTCATAGCTTTCTTGTGCGGTGTGTTCACCAATTCCATACCAAACCGCGACAGCTCATTGAATTGATTGATGTATTCCTTAACAGACAAACTCCCTTGCTTCAAATTGATAAATCTCTCCAACTGAACACTCTCTTCCACTTGAGATAAAAACTTCCTCTCAAACCTCTGCCTAAACCCATTCTCTTACTTCCAACTCAACAACCTCCCACCAATAAGAAGCCTCCTCTTTCAGCTGCCAAGAGGCTAGCTGAACCGGCTGCTGGTCCTCCAATCCCAATAAACCAAATATCCTCTCGGTGTCCCTAAGCCAAGCTCTCGCCTCCACAAAACTCTCCTTTCCAAAAAAAGTCTTTCTGCTCAAACTCGCAAAATCCTTACAAAGCTTAGAGAAATTGATGGCGGCAAGTGGGTTGATGGGGTTCCCATCCGCTGGTGTAGGATTGGGTGCTGGCCCGTGCACCTCTGGAGTCATGACTTGTAAGTACCTATGAAACCAGGCTGAGACTGCAATGCCCTTGGGAAGGTTCGGGGCATCGGCCATTCTACGAAAAGAAAAAGATAGTTTAGGAAAGAATCAAAGAGAGATTGAACTAGACTTATGAGGGGATTTTTATAAAAATCTTTTATACTTAAAAACATTTTTAAGAGTTCTTTTCTGAAAAATACTTTTAAAACAAGTTATTTTGGAAAATACATTACTCTTAAAATAAATTTTTAGGGATCCTGTAACCTTAGGCTCTGATACCAAGTGAAACACCCCATACCCCCTTAATATACCCAAAAGGGCACATTAAAAGGTTTGGTGCGTTATGGGTATAACTGAAAACTAACAGAGACTAAGATTCACAAGTCAAAAATAGGTAAAAACAGCAAAAACTAAGATAATAACTTATTTAAAACAAGACTTCTTAATTGTTTCATAAATCAAATAAGCCAAATACCAAATACACATACATGTCTCAAAACCCAAGATGTCTCATAAAAACTCATAGTCTCAAAAATGAGAGTACATAATATCCCTCATAATAAGCCAGTACACAGAAAGAGCTAAAGCTAGAATAAAATAAATAAATGGTAGAAATCTTCTCCAAGAACCCTCCAGGTAACCGCGATCTACTATCCGCTCCCTTGATTGCCTAGGAGGGAAAGGGGAAATAAAGGAGTGGCTCAGACTAAAAGTCTGGTGAATGATAGTAATTACTAGAATCTTTAAGCAAAGTAAAAGTAATAGACTTTACAACAGTTCTAGCATATAAAACGAAACAAAGGAAATAGAAAAGAGAGAAACTAGAAATAAATACGAATAAACTATTTCTCAATTAGTAAGATAGGTTAACTTTGATTGTTTGCAATTGTCCTCGATATCTGCTTTGATTAGGCTGAATTCCTAATTCTACCCATTGATCAGCTTGCTACTCCATAGTATCTACTGTGGACTGGAAGTTTCCCTACATAGTAGACTTTGGTGTCTACGAAAGACACACTTACTAAGCGCTTAGAACTCATAGCGATTACTGAGCACTGAAATGGAAGTCGCACGCGTAATTGACACCATGCCCATGCTACCCGTTGCTCCCTCTTTTGACCTTTTATTTACCGAAGCCAGCATAAGCGTGCCCCTCGCCTTACTTCAGGATTATGTGAAGCAACTCGTCTCACTTAAGGGTTATGTGAAACACCGTGTCCATATAAAAATAGGGGAAATGCTGTTGGTACTGGTCCCTATCAAACAATAATCTAGTTGCGCCCCTTGTTCAAACCCCCTTGATTTGAACTACCATAGATTGACCGTTAACTACCACTATAAGCATAAGCGTACCCCTCGCCTCACCTCAGGATTATGTGAAGCACCTCGTCTCACTTCAGGATTATGTGAAACACCATAACCATAGAAATATTAGGAGAATGCTATTTGGTACGGGTCCTACTCTTATCTTTGGTTATTAACTTAGATAAATTATTTAAATAAGCCTTTATTTTTATCAATTACTATTATTTCTTATTAATTTATCCTAAGTCTTAAAATAAGCTCCATAGTTTCCATAATTTACCATAGTTTCCATAGTTTATCAATTTATAACTTACGTTATAATCATACTTATTACTAAACCCAAGGTTTAAGTGTGAAAATAAGCTTCTTTGTTCTTTTATTCTTTTTAGTTATAATTCTAAGTTATAACTAGGCCAATCTTCTTAATTCGGTCCGATTAATATCATAATTAGGCATAATTTCAGTCCTATTCCAATTATATTACAGTTTTTATGATTTACATCTCATATTCCATTATTTTAGATTTCTTATAATTTAATCCAATTTTGCGTTAATTCTATTCTAATCCATACGCGAAGAAGAAGAAGGAGAACTAAAAGAAAACTGAAAATAGAATGAAATCCAAGGCGTAGGAAGAAGATGTAAATAACACATAAATAACAGTAAATAAATTAAAATACTGTAAATAAACTGTAATTAAATGGGAAAAGCTATAATTAACAGAAATAAACTAAATTTAACTGAAAAGAATAGCGAGAAGGAATAGACTGAAAATAATTCTAAAAAAACTGTAAATAAATTACTAAAATGGTTACTCAAAAAATTGTAGTTAAACTATAACTATTGGAAACCCTATTATTTTAAATTACTTAAAGAAATTGAAAATAATTACAATCACTCACCTCTGATCCTTAGCTCTTCCCATTAGGCGTTCATGGATCCACTTGGGGTTGTTAAATATTTTTATTTATAATGATTTCCTCCTTGGAAAATTATTCCGCTTAGGGTCCTTCCTGAATAGGTGAACCCAATTGGAGAAAATCTTAGAGTGAGAAAAAGTATTAGGCTTAGGGTTCTATCTATAGGGATAGAAGTGGATCTTAGACCGTTGGATTTGGGGATTGAATAAGATGCAACCACGTCATAGGCTGAATAGGAGCCATCGGATGCAAGAATAAAAGGACCTTATCAGTTAAAAAATGTAAATTACATGTTCAACTTTCGAACGAACGATCGTCCATTCGTTCACAAAATAGGCAGGTGGGTCGACCGGGCGGTCGACCGCCCTTGTGCCTAGGTCGACCGATCGGTTGACCTGGCCTATATATATTTTTTTTCATTGATTATTTTGTTCCTTACTCATATTAACTCGGATTCTGACGTTCTATATATGGAAATTGACCAGAAAATTACCACGGACACAATGGTGCAATTCACGTGGCTCAATTCTGATAATTTCACAAAGTTATTTTATTATTTAATTAATTAATGAATTAATTATTACGAGTTAAATTTCGGGTTGTTACATCACGAGCTATATTGCTCTATTATTCTCTTCCAAAAGGAATGGATTTTTATAAAATTTCCTTTGCTGAAATTTTAGATTTTAACAAATTTTAGTTTCTACTAGAACATTATATTTATGTTTTTCTTTCTTTACAAAGAAACTAGCAAGCTATATATATACACTCTATACTACTTACAGCGGAATAAGACAAAAGAATGCATATCAAAGCTCTAGCGAAATAACTTTTAGTGGAATAAATAAATTTAATAGATCACATAATTACTGACCAGGATTTGAACTTCAAAGGTCAAGTGTTCTTATCAGCACCGAACACGCCAAGCACTAGTACTTGTCCTTCTAACTATCATGTGGGTTCTAAAGAGGAGAAGGTTCAGAACAACGTTCTGGTGACTGCTATATAATATATCTTATACGTAACACTAGCTTATGCTGATTTTTCACTATTTCATGTTATGTTTGTTTACATTTTATTAGTCGTCTCGACTCCACATTCGCGTACGAACCGTTCCTATCTACCTTTCGTAGATTTTACACACATAGATATATATATATATCCCACGGTTGCCTAATGGACGAGATACTATCCCCCTAGTATCTCTCATTCTGCACCGCATCAGGATCCCTCACCTCATTGCATCATGATCCCATCTCTGTATATCTCGAGGAAATCCTATCATGTTGTACTGACAGTCTTTCCTACATTTCACCGTCTTCTTTCATTGGCTTTTCATATATTTTTCCATATTCTCTTTAGGGATTATATCTTGTCTGCTCCTTACATGGACTCGGCTCCACTTACCACCCCATCCATGTTTTGAAGTAATCTCATTATGGGTGAACTAGCCTTGCCCTATCAAACAAACTAGTAAACAACTATAGCAGTGCATGACCCAATGTGGTCCCCTTAGTAGGCTACAGACGAAGACCCGCTTGGTGTAACCCTGTCCTTCCCATTCACCGCTTGGGACTGATGATGTTGTCCTCCTATGCAGCCCTACCTCTTAAAAATTGGTACCAAACACATTGCATAGTGCCTAGTTCCGCTCATCATCCATTTAGATTCTCTATTGCATTAAAGAAAATACCCTCCTCTAAATAAATTTGAAGTAGAACATTCTATCCTAAGGTTACCCATATCTATACGCAAGCACTAACTCTCCACGGGTCCTACAGTTGAACATGTCCTATATCAGTTTCCCGTTACACACTCCCGGTAGCCCCTTAGGATCACCACTTCTATAACCCTACTGAAACTCGCATGCCAACATACTCTAATGACCTTTCATCATTTTCTTTATATAATTTATACATTTAATTATAATAGTTCACACCCGTCATAAACGCATATTCAAGGCTACTTATATACATATCTCTTATATATATATATATATATATATATATATATATTCTCATCCTTACATTCTTTTCATTCATTGCCTTTATAGTTCTTATAGTTGATCCTAGGCCTTTATTTGATTATGCGTTTAACTTTTTTTCTTTAAATTCATTTACTGCTTCTTTTATCAAATTCTTATTATCGCTGTCAATTTGTTCATTAGTTCCACCTTTTATTTCTACTCCCATTTTATTCTCTATTTCTTCTTCTTGCCTATTTTCCATACTTTATTTTTTCATTACTTTCTACCTTATTGGCATTTTTATTTCATTCGTATTTTAATGTTCAACTTTTGGGATTTACTACATTTTAATGCATTGGAACTAAACTTCTACTCAATAAATGTTAACACAGTATATTTCCATATCTTACCAAAAGGAGGAGATATTTGTGAGGTGTTTGTAATTACAAAGACTTATCTTTTTTATTTTCTTGAAATAGACAGTACAAAACACAGTAGTTATCCCTATTTCGTACATCTCTTTCTTTTTATATGCATTTATTTATTCCTTATCATTTCAAACGTCATACTTTTACTCAATTTGAACTTGATAATATTTAGAAATCTACTTGAAACAATATAAATCCCAATGAACTAAAATTCACTATAATCCCAAAAATCAAAACTTTAATTCCATTATAATTCATAATCATGAAATAAAAATAAGTTCCTAATCATTATGCATTTCATTAAGATTTCATTCAATTCATCTTTGTCGAATAATTATAAATTCATAATCACTATGCATCGCTTTAGATTCATTAGATTCATATCCGACTTAATAATACCAAATCTAATCATTATGCAATTCGGTATCAATTTCATAACAGGAAAGTATTGATTCATCAATATAAATCTCATAGGAAAGATTAAAATCTCAACATTTTATATATATGAATTTACTTGTAATTTAAATTCAATTCTCAGGCATATAGGAATAGATCTGTAATGATATGATCTAATATTATATAAACATATATAATATTCCCACTCATCTTCTTAAGCATTCCCAAATCTCTCGATCTAATCCAGATCCAATCTTTGTTATATGTATTCTCCATTTTGACTTCCTATTCCGATCTACAAATAACATTTACATATAGATCTATTAGAATTTGGATTAGAGAAAAGAGATATATATATTAATTTCAATTTCAATTTCAGATTTACAATTTACCTTGGTTGTACCTATTTGATTTGAACATATTCTCTATCTTTATCATTTTCTATAATCCTCCATTGGTGTATATGTGCAAACTAGCAGCCTAGAACTATTTTTTCTAAGAATGTGAAATTATGGAGGAGAAGAGAAAATGGCAGAGCTTTCATGCTCATTGGAAAATTATGAGTTGGAAGTGAAGCTCTATGTCTAAATTTATGGAGGTATAAATCAATGCCAACTGGTAGATTAAATTGATTTAAATCCATCCATTTAAGAAAACAATTTACTACCACCCTTAACCATACATGGGTCGACCGTCCATACTTATGGTCGACCACTAACAGTCGACGGGGATAAGTGTAGGGTCGACCTATGTTGGTCTAAATAGGAGATTACTTCATTCTTTGATTTTTGTTAGTTTCTTCCTTCTGTTTAATTGATTCCATGCATTTGTTTCCTTGATTAACCGATCTTGTTTAATTCTTTCCCATTTTATTTATTCTCTAAGATTTTAAATTAATGTTAACAATTATCAAGATCCAATCTTCCATTAATGTTGTCGATTAGAGTTAATTTATTTTTGTTACTGTATTTACGTATACAATTATTTCCGACGCTAAAATTTTAAACGTTAATAACCTTTTCATTTGAACTCTAATCGGAAAACATTATATATGATCGAAAAATCGCCATAAACATAATGGTGAAATTTACGTAGCCAAATTCCAACATCTGCAAAAATTCCGTTTTTATTGTTTACTATTTATTAACTAATTTCCTTTTATTCAATTAACGTAAAAACGTGGGGTGTTACACCCGCTATAACTTTTTGCACCTCCATCCCTATTGGACCGTTAAACTGTAACGACCCGTAAAATTTAATGGTTTTAAAAGTATATTTAACTGGAAATTTGTAAAATTTTAAACAATAAAATTTGAAATTAAAAATTTATTATTTGGAATACGTCTATTTTAATATAGCAACTGGTAAATTTTCATCTGATAATATTGAAGTTTATTTTCCTGTGAAATTTCATTTCAAATCAAACCGGTTAATAACAGTGAATTTAAAAGTTTTCCGAAACCAAAATATGTCAACAGGAGAAAATTTATTCAGATCATTCTGAATCAGACTGCGAAATTCGTTTTGCGAAAATCGGACGTTTCTAGCTCCGTTTGGATTTTCCCGTACGAAATAGCAGCATTTTCGGTACCGATTATCGACTTTTGGTCGGATGATCGTACCACTAATATCTCTATACCGTTTTGATCCTCTCGTCGTGCTGATCTCAATGGTATATTCATTTCTGTAATTTGAGGTCCGGTACGTGACAAAAACAATAAAGTATTTGTCGTATCGGTACCGCTTAGAACTTCTGAAATTCAATTGACAGTTCAGTGGATATTTTTGGCCACTAGCTTTCATTATAACATTTATTTCATCATTTACTAAAATTTGACCGTTGCCATCCCATATCATTTTGAAATCAGAACGTATAAAAAACTTCTTTACGTTTTGTATTTATAGAAGTGAACGGTTCATTTTATTTTTCCTTTTATAACTTCGTTCCTTTTGTATTGCAAGCTTCATTTTTCTTTTTGCTCGTCCACCTTCCCAGGCCAATCATATTTCCATTTTTTCTTCTTTCCTTCATATGAACTGTTTCCCCTTCTCTTCACAAACATGCCTACCCGCATATCCTATTCCCTGAAACAAGCCTTCTTCTCCACGTTTCTCCTTCCTCTCCTCGCCAACACCACTGCGCTCCCTCCTCCACTTCCCAGAATCAGCCGAGCATAGCCTTGCCTCCCATCCCACAGGCCTCCTCAAACCTGACCTCGCCCCGACATTCCCACTGCCACCAACCGTGACTTGTAGCCGAACCAACAGCCGTTCGTTCTTTTCCCCTTAAGCCTACCCGAGCACCACTGCCCAGCTCATCCGGACCCACCACTTCATCGGTCGCCTATTTCTCTCCTTCCTCCACCACTTAGACCGAGGCATCATTGCACCCATCAACCGATTGGCACCAACCTGTAACTGTGTATATTGACCACCTATATATATGCGAACGTTTGTATATTGTCAGGCATGTTTGCATACTAGATATACATTATTTATATATATACATAATAAGTTTACCTTTTGTTTATATATTTTTTTATCTATATATATCATGCGCTAGATTTGTATATGGTATCACAGTATATTTTATATGTTAGTTTTGGGTTAATGTGACAGTCTATACAAGTTTTAAAGCAGGCATTATATATATGCGCACAGTGATCATTTTTTTAAGTAGTATTATATACAGATTTTTTTTTGTAATAAATTTTCAGCATATATATAAATTTGTACGCAGCCTGTATATCTGCGTGTATATCTTTATCCTATATATATTAAGAATGGTCTGCTATACTAGAAATGTTATAGTGTAAATACATTCGTATGTGAGGATAATGTTAGGTAACTGTTGTCTTACATTATATATCTATCTATTTATGAGGTTGCTGCATATGTCATATATATCATTTGACTGTTGAAGTTTATATATATTATAAGTATAAGTATTTCATATTTTTTCCAGTCTATATATATGTATTTAATATATGATATGTTTAAATTTTTATATTTTGTGAATAAATGATTGTAAGTATTTATATATACATTTGGTTTATGATATAAAAGTTGTAAACTTTATATTGTTTTACCGTTAGATTTTCTTAAAATATATACATGCTAGTTTATAATATTAGTATGATAAGATTTCATTATATTATCTATTATCTTATTGACTAGTGAAATGATTTAGATTTAAAATTTTGTTAATGTATGATTTTTCCAAATCTACCATAAATCATATAGATTTTTATTTTATTTTATCACTAAAGTTAAATTATTGATTTGAAGAGAAATAAGTATATTTCATTTTTATATATGTTGAATTTAGAATATGATATAGTTATATATATAGTTGTATATTTGTGTTCGCTTATATCGGTTATCTTCATCAATCCAGTCCTAATTTGATTTCGACTATCCTTGTTATCAGCTTTGATCGGCGAATTCATGCCAAATTAGCTTTGCTTTGAAATTCGTGCTTGGGTTCGTACCTCATCTCATTTCCGTTCATCTCTAGCCTCGAAAGGTGAGAAATCACTCACGATTAACATTCTTGTATTTATTAATTTTGATTTCAATTGAAACGACAATTGAAATATGATACTATAGTTATTTAAATTTTTATATATGCTATTATCTGTATATGTTCACCTATGACATCTGACACCAGTATCTAGTATTAATATGCTTGTTATTACTATTATCTGTATATGTTCACCTATGACATCTGACACCAGTATCTGTTATTTATATTGATGATATATGCCTGTTGTTTATTTTATATTACCTGTTATCACTCTGCAAGTTCCCTGTTAGTATAGAATTCACTATGGGTTGAAATGATACATACCCGAACGGACTTTAGAATAGGAGAAAATCGTTATGGGTTGAAATGATAAACCCAAGCGATTTTCCTTTGAATTAAAATTGGGATTACGGGTCGAAATGATATCTACCCGTATATATTTAAATTTCGGATTGAAATGATAAATATCCGTATCACTTAACCATATGATAAATATATATACAAACACTGTTGGTCCATATATATATAAATATTTTGAAATTGAATTCTTTGGTTTTGGAAAGAAATATATGGTTTTAATAAATGTTGAGCCTTAAATTATTATAAATGGGAATGATTGATTTAAATACATATATTATGTTGAGTATTCAAAATATATTTCAAAATAGATTTTGGTAATAATTTGAATAAGTTAAAGTTGGGAAGATAATTTGAATTTAGTTGAAATTGATTCAATAAAGAATTTTGTTTAATTAAACCGATTTGAAACTTATTGAAATTGAGATTTAAGGTATGATTAAAAATTTGGGTTTGATTTAAGTAACTTAATAAATATTCTTGTTTAAATAAATTTAAGGAAACATTTAGTAAAAATATGATTTAAGGCTAGTTAAATGATATTGAATTTATTAAGTGAATATTCCCTGATTAAATAGTAAATGAAGTTAAATCAAGAGCTATATAAAAATGTTAAATTTAAATCTGAAATGGTTGAATATTAAAGTTTTGAAATATATTGGAATGTAAATGGTATTTTGTTATTCAGATTTGCATTTGAAATCAATATAATTTGAATTTGTTATTTAGGAACTGAATTGAATTAAAACGGAAAAATGTAGATTGAATTAAATTGGAATTTGGAATTTTAGTTGATTTGAATCGATTTGTGAGACTTGAGGAAATTCTAAATACTTTACTTTATAAATTATTTAATCTATATATACTATTTTGGAAAATAGATGTATTTGAAATGAAAATGATATTTTGGTTTTGAAGAATAAATAAATTTGAAATGACCACGGTGTTAGAGTGTATATTTCTACATTTTAGATAGTTCCACGGATCCTTAGAGGATGGTTATCCCAAACATCCTCTAAGTTAGTTGTATTTCAGTTGATATTTCACTTGAGTTGGATTTATTGATATAAGAATGTTAATCCTGACTCGAGTGTTTTGTGTTTTGCTTTACGCTCGGGTCAGACCGAGTGATACAGCATTTGAGACTCACCTTTGGAGTTTGGAGCTTCCTTTGGAGATCCAACTATCGACTCAGCTTTCAGCTTTTCCAGTTGATTTGTTCAAAGAAGTCATATATTCGTACTGAAGACTTCACTGTATTTGAGATATTCTGTTGTATTTTATTTCTAACTCTGATGTTTATATAGTAGCTTCATGAACTACTATTTTATCTATTCCGCTGCGTATTATTGTATTACTCTGTGTCTGTGATTCTGTGATTGATTTATTTACTGTATATTCTGAGTTTTGCCAAATTTAAATTAACAATTCGGTATTTTGAATTATTCAAGTCCGACATGTGTGGATTTATTGTCGATTTGAATGGTCCAAAATAGTGGGTCGTTACATAAACACTTTAATTGCACAGGACCACATACATCACTATGTACAAGACCTAAGAGTACATTAACTCTTTCGTTGCTCCCACCGAAGGGGTTTTTGGTCATTTTTCCTTTGAGACATGACTCACACGTGTCAAGCAATTCAAAATCAAATGATTGGAGAAAACCTTCTATTTTCAGTTTGTGTAGTCTTTTCTCACTTATATGACTTAGCATACAATGCCAAAGATAGTTATTATTTATACTGTTATTCGAATAATTACTCATAGATCAAACATAATTTGTATCTACCACATAAGTGTCATTTTCTAAAACACCATCATAGATTATATTACCATCTAAAATAATGTTCATAACATTATTAACAAGGCGAAAACATTACCATCTCAAATAATCTAAACACAGATATATTTGCACAAATAAAGTCTTTAACAAAATAGCAATTATTTAATTTCAACACAAATCCACTCGGCAAACTCAAATAAAAGTCTTCAACCATCATTGCATCTACAATAGATCCATCAACAACCTGAATCCTCATTTCTCCCTTTGCCATACGATGGCAGTTCCGAAGCCCCTATAAAAAATTACAAATATGAGTTCCAGAACTAGTATCTAAAATCCAAGACAATTTATTGATTGCAAAATAATTTTGAATCATAAATGTACGGGATAGAGCTACAAAACTATTCCACTTCTTTTCTTTAACAATCTTCAAGTACTCTGAACAATACCATTTCCAACGACCTTTCTTGTGATGATGATGACACTCACCCTTGTCAACAGCAATAGTCTTCTTACTCTTCTTGGTAACCCTTTTCCACTTCTTAAAACATGTCGAAGATGATGTACCACCCTTTACAACAAGCACAGTCCCTTGATCCTTAGATGTAAACTTGACCGACCTCAACATATCAAGGAGCTCCATGTGATTCACATTCAACCGGTTCATATTGTAATTCAATATGAACGGTTCATATTGAGGTGCAAGAGAACCAAGGATCAAATCAACTTATAACTCATTGCCCATCGAACCGTCCAACTGTGAGAGTCTATCAATATAGCTCTTCATTGTTTGTACGTAATCGTCCACTTTTTGTCCTTTAGTCATTTTGGTATTGAATAGCTTCTTTATAAGCTCATACCTTGTAGAATGTGATTCTTCACTAAATAGGGCCTTGAGAGTATCAAATATTTCATGGACAGAAAGGTTTTCGTGCTACCTCTACAATGGCTTGTCTAACATAGACAGCACAAAAACTTTGGTGATCTCTAGGTTTGAAATCCATTTCACATAAGCAAATCTAAGTTTGAAGTTCGCATCATAAGCGGGTTGTTCTTTAGGATCATAGGTGATAGAAAAACAAAGATACTCCCAAGTTAACACTATCGTAATCGCTCTTAGCAAATCGATATTGTTGGGTCCGGTAAGCTTGTCACATTCAAAAAATAGTTTTGGTGTAGAAATTTTTTGCAAGTTCTAAAGTGGTAAATTAGGATATGTCATAGTAGATGTTCTTATAATATTAGTAAGGTTAAACTTTTTATTTTATTTTACTAATAAGTTCCCACTAGTCTATTTCTCCAAACCCAAAAATGAAACATAAAAGCCTTTAGACTTTACTAGTGGATGTTATGACTCATCTATTTTAGGATTTGACCTTGAGTTTGCTTAACAAGTCATAGTCTCACAGACGATGGATAACTCCTTGTCAGTGTATCATATACAATTCATAAGCCAAATAGAGTTAAGGGTATGCTCTAGAAGAAATTATGTAATTGTTACATATATCTAAATCGATAACAAATCTTATTGGATATAAAAGGTGTTTTTTCTATTATATACTTGATATAATATGTTATATTAATTAATTAATTTAATTAAAATCATATTTAATAGAAAATTCATAAATGATATGTTTAGTTATAGTAGTTATAATGTGTTGTAATCATGAGTGATTTATCATAGTAAAATAAACATACCATTTTAAATATTCCTAGTCAAGTTGTATTGAGACTGGATATTGATACATCAGTTGAGACTAGAATATGTAATGCTCTCCAAATGTTGGACGTTGTATTACTTATGGCTACTAGGGGCATCAAGGGGTAACATACTGATTGTTATTGGATAACTATGGAATGATTCACTCGATAGTTTTTAGTTGGTTAATATAACTAAGGTCAAACATAAAATATCAATGTGACAATATTACATAATTCTCTCGACTCTAGAATACTGTCAAGCTTCATTATGGAAACTCTACTTTTATTATAGCTATAATTGGACATCCATCGAACAACTATAATTGGATTGAGTGGAAGCATTGGAAGTGAGATATTGTTCAAAAGTGAATTCGTCTCCTTAATTATATGAGGTTAGCATCGCGGCCAACTTAAGTCAACTCAAAGTCAAAGTCTTTGGCTAGAGTAGTTCAATTAAAAATAATTGTTATTATTGAACCAAGGACTTAGTGTTTGGATATAATGTTGAATATGGATGATATTGGAATTTTGACCATCACCACATTCCATTAGTCCTAATGTGATAGTTTTAACAAAGGGAATTAGTGTAAATAATTGTCACTACTAGGTAACGATTAAATAAGTAAAATTGGATTTTACTGATGCCAAGTAAGTGATGAATTTGGCCATAATGTCACATAACCTACTAAGTGACGTGTGAACATTAATATTCGAATTTTTCGATATTAATCGCCAACCAAATTTACACCCAAGAGTCACTAAACTAAAACTTTGAATACTCCTGTTATCACCTGATTTAATTGATTATAAATTGTTATTAATTAATTAATTTTTATGAAATATTAATTGTAGAATTTTATCTGATTAGTGTTGATTAATATTAAGTAGTGTATGTATAATAATTATAAATACACTTATCAATAATGATATCGATAGTCGTTTAAATTGGATTTAAATATGCTAATTATTGATCGGACTTGAAGTGACCTAAAGGCCCATTGGAGGGGCTGTTATAGCTGGCCATATGGGGAGTAGTGAGGCCTGACATATGATGGTATATGATTGTGGGATTTTTGAATTAAAAAAGGGAGAATCAGTTAGAGAGAAATATGCTTCTAGATCCTACTTTTACTCCATAAACTCTCTCCTATTTAATTACCTCAACCCTCACAATTTAAAAATCTTTTTTGGTTCTCTTTGACCAGCAAAAGGCTGGCCACTCCCCCTCCTTTATTCTCAAATTTTCAAGCTCTATATACTTCATCAAATACAATAAAAGGAGCAGTGGTAGGTGCATTCAGGATGGTAGCACTTTCAAGATTCTAAAATTATTTCAAGGAGTTTCGATTCTATGTTTCAAGGTATACCATCTAGGCATTAGGTGAATGGTAAAATTGTTTTTTTATATTAATGCATATAATATTTACGGGATAGTTGGCACATGCAACACACCTGCATATAAAAGCCCTTTATAAAATTATTAAACTTAAAATTTCTATATAGTTTGATAAAAATAAACTGAAAAATATAAAGAAAAAAATGTAATTTTTTGTTGGAATATGGTGAATTGTAACCTTGTTTATGTTTCAAAATTTTCACTTGAAGATAGGTGTTCATTTTTGTTCATAGTGGGATTCGAACTCTTGACCTCTTGTTTGCGTATAAGGGTATTTTTTAAACTCCATAGTCGGAGCAAAAGATTGTGTTTCTAATTAACTATAATGTTTATTATATGATATACGTATTCAGATAGTAGTTGAATATATCAAGAATCTTTATAACATTGTGTTGTCTTCATTGGACAGATTGTATATATGTGTATATATAAATTATTTTACATATGTATAATCATACATATTGCTCATGACAATTATTATTTTTTGAAAATAATAATATTAAACGATTTAACGTAAAACTGATTTAAAATAAACATTGTTAAGTAAAATATGCTTTTCATTAATTTATGTACATTCATGCATTTATAGTTTCAAAAAAAGTTATTTTCTAATATATATATATATAATTTTATATTCGAATAAAAAAATGTATTTAATTTAAATTGGATTTTATATCTAAACACACACACACACGTTATAAATTACATAAAAATATGTTTATATAAATATTTAACATAATACATACATATATTGTTTTCAATAAAAAAATTAATTTTTCTATAGATTTTCGTACAAAAATTAAATGGAAAATTAAAAAAGAAAATTTCATTTTTGATAAAAATAAATTAAAGCCAAAAAAAGCATTTTTTATGGTAAAAATTAATAAAAAATTAATTTTTTAATTATGTACATGTGTGTGTGTGTGTGTATGTATGTATTTACATAAAACTAATATATTAGTTTAAATTTGAAAATACTAGATATTTCATTTGCATATCTAGATCCAAATCTAGATTTTAAATTTTGAATCTAATATTGAATGAAATTTATAAATTCCTTATACTAAATTTATAATTACTTTATAAACTATAATTACATACATACGTACGTACATACGTACGTACGTACGTACGTACGTACATACATACATACATACATATATATATATATATATATATATATATATATATATATATTGGTAGCATGCATGTGCATAGAGGGGCTAACATGTCTATTGCAGTGTAAATCTCAACATCTAAATACAAGCATGTCAAACCATCTACACCATTCATGTTGCACATGCACGTACACACCTATGTGTATACGATACGCATGCTATAATATATAATAAAAATTTAAATAAATAAAACTTTATTTATAAATACAATAAAATTTTATTTTATCTATAATAAATTTGGATAATATTTTAATAAATTTAGACTTCATAGGCCTAATAAGAGCCAAAATGGAATATATTTTTTGAAATTTACCCGTTTACCCCACTACGTACTGGCTCAGTTCCAACAAAGGTATCAGACCCAAAAAAACCTATGCGGTCAAAATTAGCAGTATTGGGGATAACTTATTAAAGCCCACCCATATAGTAGGATGTTTAGAAAAGTAGTGTCTAAGGTTGGGTTAAGGTAATCTAGTACTCCGCCCTACCTGACTATTGGCTTGACTCGAATGGATAAGGTAAGCCCAAAGGTTATCCCCATTATAAAGGTCCAAATTGATTTGGGACTTGAGCTAGTTTTCAAATAAAAAATTAAATTAAAATAAACATTAATTAAAAGGTTTCAAAAAAAAGTTAAATTAAAATAAACTTAAATAAAAGGTTAAATTTAAAATAAATAAAAATAATATTTTAAATTTAAAATAAATAATGATTTTGTAAATGTTATAAAATAATTTTCAAAATTATCTTGAAAATAAAATAATTGTTTTCTAAAATTATTAATTATTAATTGTATTAATAAATTTAATAATTAATTAAAAGTTAGTATATAAATTAAATAACATATATATTGATATATGCAAAATTATCTTAAGATGTTAAGGTAGCATATGTATATATATAATTTAAAATTAATTATAATTCATTCTAATTATTTTAATTAAATAAATTAAATTAATAAATAAAATAATACATACATACATATATATATAAGATATATGTGTATAACTATAAATGTTTTAGTGCACATATTCGCTTTAAAATGTTTAATATGAATAACATAAAATTAATTAAAATGTTAATTAATTGATTAATAAAATTAACTAAATAAGATTTAATTAATAAAATTAATATAAGATTATACATATATTACTTTGTAAGTTAATTAAATTGTAAATGTTATATGCTGACACCAAAAATGGGCATCAACACCTAATAGAATCTCGTAGAGACTAAACGATGAATGAAATTAAAAACATAGCAGAAAAAGTAAATGAACACATAGATCTTTGTAGTGGTTCGGCAATCTTGGCCTACGTCCACTTTATATTTTTATTGATCCTGCACTAGATTACGATTACAAGAATGTTTGGATCAGCTGGGATCCAATAATACAAGGGTGAAGAATAAAAATGGCAGAGCCTAGACAGCCGAAAGAAAGATCCTCTTTATGGAGAATGGCTGCTGCATTTATAGGAGAAGATGTGCATGGATTGGGCTGAAATTTTGCAAGAAGAGTCTGTAGATCGGTATGGGCCCACCATAACGATCGGTGGCCCTAACTCAATATTTTGGAATGATCGACCAAAGCTTAGCCGATTGTTATTTTGGCATCTGATTGATGGGCGATTGATAGTGTAGGCTCTTCATGATCTAAGATACTTGCTCTCCAAATTTCATGCAATTCCGATGTACCGTTTGTGAGATATCGCATTTTCCATGAAACTATGGATCATTCTGGCTGATTTTGTATGATCGTTATGGATCGATCGGTATGTCTTTCCAAGATTTAGGTGTTTTGATATGCGATCATTTTTGTAGGCTTCACTCTTTAATATATTGATGCTCTGAAAGTTTCAAGTGCATTGGCTTTGTAGATTTTGAGATATTGATCGATCTTCATCGATTTATGCTGTTTTATGGATCGTTTTAGATCGATCCATATAAATTCTTCATTTGTCCATAACTCAAGTGTACGAACTCCAATTAACTTGAAATATGAAACGTTACCTCACGGGACCCGGTCTGATTTTGCCCGACCATCGTCTATAATACTGTACGTAGTCGATTGCTAAGGTTGTTGACCTTTTGTTCCTAGCCAAGTCGATGATATCACTGCCTTGCCAAAAGGCGGGATAACATTTGCCCCCAAAGTACGTCTTGTATCATACATGACATGCTTTGAATTCCCGCAAGCTTCAATCATCGAAAAGGATTCAATTCAGTTTATTTAATGGTCGCTATCCTTCCATTGAGTCATCTTTACTGCTAGTTGCATTTCTTTATGTTCGTCATGACTATTAGTCGATTTCCAACAAGTATAAATTCAGGACTGTATTTGTGACAACCCACATTTCGGAAGGTTTAAATCGACAATAATCCACACATGTTCGACTTAAACAATCCCGAATGTAGATAATCAATGGGGTTAAGAAAGAAAAATAAGAAGAGAAGAAGAAAACAAAACACAGAATCTCATAGCGGAAATGATAAAATATAATAATCAAATAAACAAATTCAAAAGTTGTTTACTATACATTTGATTATAATCTATACACATTTATCAGAGTTATATATATACAACAGGGATAAATAATCAATACAGCAGAATAGCATGATGTAAGGGATAATAATAATAGTAAAATACCAAACTCTGTCTTCGTCCTCCAGAGAATAGTCTTCAACATGCTGAAAAAAACTCAGGACTGACCAGAGCATAATGAAAAGACAAAACACTCGAGTCATGACTAAAATACTCTTATGTAAGTTAAATCAAAATCAAAAATATGAGTGCAATAACTTAAGAGATGTTACGGGATTTTCCATCTCCTAAGGATCCGTTTAACTATTTATATATAATAGTATACCTATAATAAAAAATGTCTATCAGTAAAATAAATATCAAAATAGCGTTAAGGCTTTACATTGATCCACCGTAACACATTTGTACAGTTCTAAACCAAAGTCATAATGGGCTCGTATAGGGATAAATATGACAAGGCATGTGAGGCAATGCCCAAAGTAGGATTCTACCAGTTTACCCTTCCTGGCTGGTCGTAACCCATCCGTGGCCGACCGCGACAATCAATCCGAACAAAAGGTGCACCCATCGAATACGAAATCACAATAGTAATACGAGGGATCAACGCCGCTAGAGGTAGCTAACCTCAAAGGCCAGACATAGGCTCCTGTTTTAGTCACTTGAATTATGACACAAGTGTCAAGGCTATCCATCATCGTTCTCTTACTTCATTCCAATAAATGTCGCCAATTCAACCGCTGCATTCTGGATATCATCCACCACGTACACAGTTGTTAAAGTGGTTCCAATATTGATAGAGAGTATATCAATAAGAGGCTTCGGTCTCTTTAACAACCAAACGTTAGTTTACACACCGGTTGGTTCTTTTATATTTCGAAAACAATTCGTACTTGATATCAAAATATCATATTCGCTTCAACACCCATATTTTTACTTCATATGTTAATTCAACTTGATATATCGATTTCACTTCAAAAATTGATTCGACTTACAGTTTTGGTTATAATTCACTTTAACCCAATTTGCATTTAAATCCAAGATTTAAATATAAACATTCACCCTTTGACCAATTTGAATTTTAGAAAATAGCTTAAATAGTTTAAAAATAGTTAAATAGTTAAAATAGTTTAATAGAAAGTAATTTGAGTATTAAAAATGGTTTATATAGTAAAATAGTTGGGAAAATTAAAATAGTTTGAATAATTAAAGAAAATAGATTTGAAATAGTTTATACTAAAATAATTTATTTAAAAAAAAGTTTCCAAGCCAAACTGATTCAATTCCAAAATTTCCAATTCAAATCAATTTCCATTTCCATTTCGATTTACTCGATTAAATTCCGATTTCAAGTCGAATTTTTATTTCAATTCCAAATAAATTTAAATTCCAATTCCAAATTAATTTATATTCCAAGCCAAACTGATTCAATTCCAAAATTTCCAATTCAAATCAATTTCCATTTCCATTTCGATTTACTCGATTCAATTCCGATTTCAAGTCGAATTTTAATTTCAATTCCAAATTAATTTAAATTCCAATTCCAAATTAATTTAAATTCCAATTTCAAATTAATTTCAACTCCAATTCCACATTTAAACCATTTCGATTTATATCAATTCTGAGTCCATTTCCATAATATCAATTCAAAGCACTTAAATCAAATTTTCCTTCAATATCTAATTTAAAAATCCAAATCTTTAAATATAATTCAAATCCGAGCTCAATTTAAAAATATCGTTTTATATCACACTTTTCTTAGCAACATTCAAAGTTTGAATAAAAGTCAAATTTTTTAAAACAGATCAATTTCCAAAATACACATCATATTTTGATTATAACTTTAATAATCTTAACTTCGATTAATTAAACAATTTCGTTTCAAATTTAAATTTCAACATTCCAAGTTCCAATTTGAAAATAATTTGATTTCCATAAATTTGATTTTTATTTCTTAAAACCAAATCATTTTAAAAAAAAATCGAATTAAAAATTTAAAGTCATTTAATTTAACCAATCCGGTGTCCGTATATAATTCTATATCCTATGGCCAAGTGAATCAATTATTTCAATTTAATTCCAGGGATGGATATATATTATTTCAATCCAAATAAATGTCATAGGTATATATCATTTCAACGTATTTCTTAATTTATTTGAAATAATTCAATTTACAGTTTTATATACTGTAAATAATATACGGGATACTAACATGATATATCAAAATAATTAAACATCCAAATATCAACCAATAGAATCCATCCCAACCAATCATCCAAACAGTCCAAAAATTCACAACAATTTCATAATTATCAGTGTCGGGTAATTTACAGGCAATTAATTTCTAATTCAATTTAACTGTCAATTCAAATTCTATCGATTAATTCAGATATCAATTCAAATGTCAATTAAACTTACAAACAACAACCAATAAATTTCAAATCACTTCATTATATAATTTATCTAACATAAAAAATTATTTTAGTCAATTGTGAGTGTATAAACACTCACCTTTGATTTATCGAAGATTTAAAATCCAAATAAAGGTGTAAATTTAAACAGCCTCAGAATGCAGCCAAACTAGTTCCATGTTGTTCAGAATTTCGATACGAACGTAACGGAGAAAACCGTGCTTGAATCCGAGCTCGTATGCAAAATTTATTCGAGTTAGAACATTTGAATTTTAATATAAAATAATTAATAAAAAAAATAACACGTACATCTTCCCCCCATTGAACAACACACAACCGAAACCCATGAACTCGAACCCTAATTCACAAATGCGCATGACAACCACTGACCGGACCACGATCTGATCTTGCCAAAACGTGCGCACCCTCCTTCACCTCCACCGCGCCAAGCACGGTCCACCACGCTGCCGACGGTGCCGTCGTTTGCACGCAATCCAAGGAAACACATGCGCGACTTCAAAGCCAGATCTTGGCGATTTCGAGACGCTTCGGCACGAATCAAACGTTGGATGTGTAGAGCTCGTTGAGCTCTACGCTTTTACTTTTGGAAGTTTTTAATTTCATTGAACGGATTGGAAGAAAAAAAAGGGAAGATGAAATGACCCTAATTCTTAACCAAATTTTTTTTTTTTCATACTTAGCTAAGACTACCTAGGGTCATCCTTCCCTATTCTCATATTATCCAGGATCTTTCACAATATAAAAATATTGTTTTAAATCTAAATCATTCCTAACATACATATATGAAGATATCTATGTTATATTCTACTAGAATCAGAGCATGATAATATGTAAGTAGAAATCCTTTTAAATCTTTTAAAATGTGATAATTCCCTGATAAAAGATTAATTATTGTATCCTGATTTTTGACCATAGAATCCACTGGAAACATGTACTTTAGTCTGTTATTCTAATTAAGAAATGATCAAGTAATAATCAGTGGAAAGCAAGCTTTTAATATGGATGATTGTGTTAAAGTCTGTATAGTATCAAACTCAGGCTAAAAGAAAGTGGATCATAAGTGAACACAAGCAACATCTAGGCGTAATGGAAACGCGCCTAACTTACACATGAGAGGTCACGAGTTCGAGTGCTATGCTGGTCGGTTCAAACCCAATTTTTGTTTTTCTTTTTATTTTTCTCCTGTATGGTTTAAAATATGATATCTACCTATATCTACACATATATACTTAATTTTTGCCTATAATCTAACATACAAAACAATATTTCTTGCTTTATTATTTTTAAAACCCATTCCTACAACTGTTCTAGGAATTTATATTTATATTTTTGCCCAAATATCAACATGTACACAGATATACATGTACATGTCAATGTCTTTGCTCATTTTCCAGAAAACTGGGTTCAAATGGTTCCTTGCTTCATTGATTTGAAGTGAACAATTGGCCTGACCTATGGTCTAACCATGTGGTTAATCTGACGATTCTTTTATTTGCATTTTACAAACCAGAATCTACCTAAACCATTGATACTCCTTCTTTTCAAAAGCATGTTTATATATATATATTAATCAGACACCTTGTGATCAGATTTATATCATCCTTCCTAACCATAATTCTCTTTTAAAAATGCATATTAAGGGTATATACACTTTTACTTGCATTTGGACATATATCAATATCATGACTTGAAAATATAACAGTTATAATTCTTTCTGGATTTTCCCAATATAATTTCCTATATATCTATCTTTTGAAAGGACTTAGGATGAACTGAAATCATCATAAAATGATTATGCTTATAAAATCCAGGTTTTTCCTCTAAATCAAAAACAACTTTAGCAAATAGATTTTCAAATCAGTTTAACATCAATATCCTTAATACATACCAGACCAGAAATAACCAGAAACAACATAACACATATTTCTTACAAGTTCTTCCTACTTAATACATTTAGATAGCCATAACAATCAGAAAATACATGCATGAATTAACACATTCTAGCTCTTATTTCTAATTATCTTAGCATTCTCTATTCCATATCATTTTAATCTACCTTACTTAGCTCCATCACGACCTGCAAAAGCATTAGTGGCTGCCCCATTATGAATGAGACACCCCCATGTGCCATGAGCAATAAGGGTCAGATCTATGATCTGGTGTGAGCATTTCTAACATATCCATGATATTAAGCTGAGGATACAGCATAAATGTACTTTGCATAACTTGACAGGTATTATCATGAATGATTAATGTATAAATTGATCAGGTATTCCCATATACATACATAAGAGCAAACATATGCATTAAAACAATTTTTATTTGGAACTACTAAGGTTCCTCATACCAACCCTAATCCCGGAAAGACCCAAGTTTCCTGTATCATCATTTAAGGTTGCCTTTTCTTTTTATAAATTCCTGGCCTCATCTGCTATAAGGAATCAAAGGGACACATTGCCATGAACTAATTAACATCATGGCACAAAGATCTCAGGACTTAAACAAGCCATGTGTCAACTTGTCTACTTCAAATAGGACAAGCATTCCAGCAGCCTTCTTGGCACAAAATCCTTAGTTATATTACTAAGTGTATTCATGTTCATTTTGTCAATGATAGCTAGGTGTACAGACCACTTATATACATGAAACATACTAGTTACCTTGCAGACATAATATTGCAAGCAAGTTAAAGGTTACTTTCTAGAGGTATAACACCCAGTCATTCCATCTCACATTATTTAGCATATAAACACCCTATTCAAACATATACCAGAATGTTTGCAACTGAGAATAAATGCATGGCTCTATTGGGTTTATTTTGATTTTGCAAGCAACTATGTTTAGCCGGATTTTTAACCTTGTTTAAACATAATTTTTAGGCTTGTAAATTTTCTGTTTGGTTTAGGGCTCAGCACTTATAGAGAAAGACTCCATTGTACCCTTAACCAATTATTTCAAGCCTCAGCACTATACCATTGTATATGCAGCTCATAGTTTTTTTTTCATTCTTTGTCTTAAGCCATGATTCAGACTAGTTACAAATACTCTCTTACATGTTCTTTAAGGTTTTGGTATAACATACAGAGATGAAAATAGAACAACAAAGTTATACATCCATCATAGCAGATCATATCTCATCAAGCATTCATGAAACCATCAGTAGTCAACATGGTTTGTAAATCAAAACATGCAAAATATAGCATATAAAAGCTTGGCTTCCTAATCTCAGGTCTTAATGCCATGTATATGAGTGAGGATACTCACCTAAATGCTTACACAAGCTTAATCCAGAAAACCCCTCAAATCTATAGCCTTTTCTTCCTCTTCTTCCTTAGGTTAATGAATTCAGTGAGAGAGTAGTTTTCTGGTTAGGCTCTTGATTTATATAGGGGTTCTACCTAGGGTTTTGGGTGATGCAAAATCCCTATTTTAGCCCAAACAAGAATATTGCATTTGGCATTGCATATTCTCTCCCTCCTAACCCTTAATGTCCCGGCCACTATTTTAAAACAAGGCTAAGTTGTGCCCATTTTCTTTCCTTTTTAGAAAGTGATTTCTTTAAGTATTTTTATTATACTTACCTCAAACATGATAATAGTGTGACTTTCTATTTTCTGCCTTTATACATTTGCTTTCTTGCACTTTGGTTCTTACTATTTTAGTGCTTCTTTTTCTTATTTTTCCTTTATTAATTTTCTGCTCAAATAATATCTGTATATATATATACATTTATACAACTATGGGTGTTAGTTTAACTTTAACCTTCTTTTATTTGCAGAAAACATGTGCATTCTTATATGCATTTCTATACTCCTATTATTCAATTAAAATTTCACTTATTCATTATAAATCAATGTTCTCTTCTGTCTTAATTTCCAGACAAGTCATACATATGCATATATATATATAGATATATATATATATATATATACATATCCTCAGGAATTTTAATATTCATGTCTAGGCCTATATTTCCTTTATTTAAAACATTTTATCTAAATGTTTTCCTTCTTTGTTTTATTATTCAGGAATTCCGGATTTTCTCTTAGTGCCATAACTAGTGTGCACGTGCACACATGCACACAACCTTGCACCACTGAAAATCCCACCTATATAATAATTCTGATTTTTCCCCCAGAATTTTAATCATTTATTTAAAAGGATTTTCCTCAAAATCTTGGGGTATTACAATCACCCCTTCTTTTAGGAATTGTGTCCTCACAATTTGCAACATAATCTTTGAGTACTTCTAATTTCTTAGGGAAAACATTATTCAGCATATGCATGAGCAAATCAATTAGTCACTGTCTATCATACATATTAAACTTTCTTAGTAATCTAAGAATTTACCTTTTAAATTTGCAAAGAGCCTAGGGTAATCCATCCTGATTTTATCCTCTAGCTCCCAAGTACAATCACTAGGATCTATACTCCATTGAATCTTTACAAGCTTCAATGTCTTGTTTCTTAATTTCTTTTCTTCCCTTGCCACAATTCCCACTGGCTCTTTCTCATAGATTAGATCTGGATTAATCTGAACTTCAGTAGGCTTTTCTAAGATTTCCTCCTTGTCATGTACCCATCTCCTTAGTTGTGACACATGAAACACATTGTGTATTGCACTCATCCCCTCTGGAAGCTCCAGCTTATAGGCTAGTGAGCCTATCCTCTCCAAAATCTTGTATGGTCCAACATATCTGGGTCTGAGTTTCCCTTGCTTGCCAAATCTCAAGACTTTCTTCATTGGTGAAACCTTAATGAAGACATAATCACCTACTTTGAATTCCACTGACTTCCTCTTTGCATCAGCATATTTCTTTTGCCTGTCTTGAGCTGCTGCCATCCTCTTTCTCACCAGTCCTATTTTCTCTGTGATGTCCTTGACATATTCTGGCCCTAGGATAGCTTTCTCTCCTGCCTCAGCCCAACACACAGGTGATAGACATGGCTTTCCATATAGGGCTTCAAAGGGTGCCATTCCAATTGTGCTTTGGTGGCTATTATTGTATGTGAACTCAGCCAAATGGAGATGGTCCTCCCAATTTCCTCCAAAGTCTAACACACATGCTCTAAGCAAATCCTCTAAAATCTTGTTTACCACTTCTGTTTGCCCATCTGATTGGGGGTGATAAGCAGTGCTTAGGCACAATTCACTTCCCATAGCTTCTTGGAAGCTCTTCCAGAATCTTGAAGTGAAGATTGTATCCCTATCACTCACTATAGTTTTAGGAACACCATGCAACTTTACCACTTCTCTCACAAAAGTTTGGGCTAGCCTAGGTGCATTTCTGTCTGCTTTTACTGGTATGAAGTGGGCTACTTTAGTCAGCCTATCTACAATTACCCAAATACTTGTATTTCCCTTCTTGGATCTAGAAAGACCATCTATAAAATCCATAGATATGTTTTCCCACTTCCACTGTGGTATGCTAAGTGGCTGCAACAACCCTGAAGGTCTTTGGGTCTTAGCTTTTATTTGTTGACAAACCATGCACTTAGCAACATGTCTTGCTACATTAGACTTCATTCCCTTCCACCAATAGTCCCTTTTTAAGTTTTGGTACATCTTGGTGCTGCCTGGATGTATGGAATATTTGCTCCTATGGTACTCATTAAGGATTTCTTCTTTCAATTCTATGATGTTTGGGACACATATCCTACCCTTGTACCTTAGGTATCCTTTTCCATCAATGTGATAATCCTTCACTTCCTCCTTCTTTAATAGGAGAGACCTCTTTTCTGCTAAGTCTTGATCTTCTTCTTGCATCTTTGCCACCTTCAAGACAAAATTTGATTGTAAAGTAATTAAACTTAACCTTCCTTTACTCCTTTCTTCCTCAACTATCTCCATACTTATCCCACTGCTCTCATCTATTTCCAAATCAGTGAGCATGGTCAAGTCTCTAAACTCCTCCATCATCAACATGGCCACTTTTGCATGTTGCCTACTCAATGCATCTGCCACTTTATTAGCCTTGCCTGGTGTATAAAGTATATCTAAGTCATAAGCAGCAAGAAATTCAACCCATCTGTGTTGTCTCATATTCAAATCTTTCTGTGAAAAGAGATACTTTAAGGCCTTGTGATCAGTGTATAAAATGAACTTTGCACCTAATAAGTAATGCCTCCAGAGCTTCAAGGCATATACTACTGCTGCCAACTCAAGATCATGAGTTGAATATCTAGTTTCATGGGGTTTTAGTTGTCTAGATGCATAGGCTATGACCTGATCTTGCTGCATCAACACAGCCCCTAGCCCTGACCCACATGCATCTGTATATACAACTAATCCCTCATTGCCTTCTGGTACTCCCAACACTGGTGATTTTACCAAAGCCTCCTTGATCTGGGTGAAAGCTTGTTCACACTTATCAGTCCATATAAACTTTTGGTTCTTCCTAGTCAGGTTAGTGAGTGGCATTGCTATTTTAGAAAATCCTTGTATAAACCTCCTATAGTATCCTGCCATCCCCATGAATGACCTAACTTCACTAACATTGTTAGGCTTCTTCCATGCTTGGATTGCTACTATCTTATTGGGGTTTACAGAAATCCCTCTAGCAGAGACAACATGTCCAAGAAAATGTACTTCCACTTGCCAGAACACACACTTAGAGAACTTTGCTTTCAAATCTTTTTCTCTTAATCTAGTTAAGACCAAATGTAAGTGGTTCTCATGTTCCTCTATTGTTTTAGAATAGATTAGAATGTCATCTATAAAAATCAGAACAAACTTGTCTAAGTAATCTCTGAATATCCTATTCATTAGGTCTACAAAGTAAGAAGGGGCATTTGTTAGCCCAAATGGCATAACCAGAAACTCATACAAACCATATCTTGTGTTAAATGTTGTATATTTAACACTTGAATCCTCAACCTTCATCTGATGAAACCCAGATGCCAAGTCTAGCCTAGAAAACACTTTAGCTCCACTGAGTTGATCAAAGAGATCATCTATCCTGGGTAATGGGTATTTGTTTTTGATGGTTACTTTGTTTAATTCTCTATAATCTATACACATTCTTAAGGTACCATCATGCTTTTTAACAAATACTACAGGAGCACCCCAGCATGAATTACTTGGCCTTATAAATCCCTTGGCTTCTAATTCTTCCAGCTGGTTCTTTAGCTCCTTTAATTCACTTGGCCCCATCCTTGTAGGCTTTTTGATAATTGGGCTAGCCCCAGGCATAAGGTTAATCTGGAATTCAACGGGTCTATGGTGTGAGACACCTTTTACTTCCCCAAATACATCCAAGTATTCTTTAACTATGGGGATTTCATTAATAGCTATTTCCTTGGGATTATTTTCTAATTCAATTAAATGATTTAGCCTGTTTTCTTTGATAGGTTCACACAGAATTGTAACCCTTTGGCCTTTAGAATTTTGTAGTGAAATGGTGGATGCATCTAGGTCAATTATGGCTTTGAATTGTCTTAGCCAATCTGCCCCTAATATAACTCCTATATTTGGGAAATTTAGAACATATAAATTGGAAACAAATGTGTTTCCCCCTATGTTCAAATTCACATCCACACAAATTATATCTAATACACTAGAACTTCCTAAAGGGCTTTGTATTAACAGAGGTATTTCAGCCAATTTGCAGTTCATTTTCAACCTTTTAACTATTTCATGGGAAATGAGTGAGTGGGTTGCCCCGGTATCATATATTACAGCTAAAGGTATGGTACAAATAAATAGTGTACCTTCCACTTGACCATGGTTTTTAGCATTAGCCTCAATTATGGCCTTGCTCCTACCTTCCAGGTTTGCCACTTTCCCTTGTTGCTTGTATTCTGGGCAATTTCTTTTCATATGTCCTTCCTTCCCACATAGAAAGCATTTGAAAGCTCCCCCTTTAAGCTCTGGGCATCTTGGCTTAATATGGCCTTCTTTCCCACAATGGTTGCAAACTATTTTTCTTTTGGCTTCATTGGGCTTTGCATCTACTGCCTTCTTACCATCTGCCTCTCCTTTCTTCTTATCATAAGGATGGTACTTCCCTTTGTTCTTCTTGTTGCTATTGTTTTTGAAGCTCCTAAACTTATCTCTAACCTTGTCATGCTGCTCAATCTTCAGAGCCAAATCTATCACTTGATCAAAAGTTCTGTCAGCATAAGGTAATATAGCCCTGCTAAGCCCTGGGTTCAATCCCTTGATGTATCTATCATTTTTGGATGCTTCATCAGCCACTAACATTGCCCTATAGGTTGACAATCCCTCAAACTTCTGGGTGTATTCTGTGACATTCATAGTCCCCTGTCTAAGTTTGATGAACTCCTCAAGTAAAGTGGTTTTTGCTGAGGCTGGAACAAACCTTGCCTCTAACATCTCCTTAAATTGATTCCAATTAATATCATTTTCATTCCGGCCAGCTATGATCACCTCCCACCAACTCAAAGCTGCACCTTTTAATTGCCTTGAGGCCACTTGCCTCTTCCTTTGGTCATCTAGTTGCATATCAGTGAAGATCCTCTCTAATGTCCTCAGCCATGCTTGAATTTCCATTACACTTTCAGTTCCTTCAAAGCTCTTGCCTCCCAAATTGGTATAAGTCTTCACTAACTTGGAGAGCTCCTCATATGGGTTCTCAGGTCTGTGCCCAATTCCATCTCTCAAAACTCTCACAAATTCCTGCATGTCAAGCATTTGTGGTGTGCTAGATCCTCCTTGATGATGAGACCCTCTTCCTACCATATTTCTAAAAGTATATGTATTCCATTATATTAGTTTATAATATTTCGCTTTAATTTTAAATTGATTGTATCTTTCCTATTTAACCATTGTGTATGTCACATGCACACACATACATTCAGGGAATACTTATAAACAGTCAAATATATCACAAACAAACCTAGTATAAACATAAGCATACAAATATTTTGCTATGTTAATTAAAACATAGCTCTGATACCAAATGAAATGACCCTAATTCTTAACCAAAAAAAATTTTTTTTTTTTCATACTTAGCTAAGACTACCTAGGGTCATCCTTCTCTATTCTCATATTATCCAGGATCTTTCACAATATAAAAATATTGTTTTAAATCTAAATCATTCCTAACATACATATATGAAGATATCTATGTTATATTCTACTAGAATCAGAGCATGATAATAAGTAAGTAGAAATCCTTTTAAATCTTTTAAAATGTGATAATTCCCTGATAAAAGATTAATTATTGTATCCTGATTTTTGACCATAGAATCCACTGGAAACATGTACTTTAGTCTGTTATTCTAATTAAGAAATGATCAAGTAATAATCAGTGGAAAGCAAGCTTTTAATATGGATGATTGTGTTAAAGTCTGTATAGTATCAAACTCAGGCTAAAAGAAAGTGGATCATAAGTGAACACAAGCAACATCTAGGCGTAATGGAAACGCGCCTAACTTACACATGAGAGGTCACGAGTTCGAGTGCTATGCTGGTCGGTTCAAACCCAATTTTTGTTTTTCTTTTTATTTTTCTCCTGTATGGTTTAAAATCTGATATCTACCTATATCTACACATATATACTTAATTTTTGCCTATAATCTAACATACAAAACAATATTTCTTGCTTTATTATTTTTAAAACCCATTCCTACAACTGTTCTAGGAATTTATATTTATATTTTTGCCCAAATATCAACATGTACACAGATATACATGTACATGTCAATGTCTTTGCTCATTTTCCAGAAAACTGGGTTCAAATGGTTCCTTGCTTCATTGATTTGAAGTGAACAATTGGCCTGACCTATGGTCTAACCATGTGGTTAATCTGACCATTCTTTTATTTGCATTTTACAAACCAGAATCTACCTAAACCATTGATACTCCTTCTTTTCAAAAGCATGTTTATATGTATATGAATCAGACACCTTGTGATCAGATTTATATCATCCTTCCTAACCATAATTCTCTTTTAAAAATGCATATTCAGGGTATATACACTTTTACTTGCATTTGGACATATATCAATATCATGACTTGAAAATATAACAGTTATAATTCTTTCTGGATTTTCCCAATATAATTTCCTATATATCTATCTTTTGAAAGGACTTAGGATGAACTGAAATCATCATAAAATGATTATGCTTATAAAATCCAGGTTTTTCCTCTAAATCAAAAACAACTTTAGCAAATAGATTTTCAAATCAGTTTAACATCAATATCCTTAATACATACCAGACCAGAAATAACCAGAAACAACATAACACATATTTCTTACAAGTTCTTCCTACTTAATACATTTAGATAGCCATAACAATCAGAAAATACATGCATGAATTAACACATTCTAGCTCTTATTTCTAATTATCTTAGCATTCTCTATTCCATATCTTTTTAATCTTGCTTACTTAGCTCCATCACGACCTGCAAAAGCATTAGTGGCTGCCCCATTATGAATGAGACACCCCCATGTGCCATGAGCAATAAGGGTCAGATCTATGATCTGGTGTGAGCATTTCTAACATATCCATGATATTAAGCTGAGGATACAGCATAAATGTACTTTGCATAACTTGACAGGTATTATCATGAATGATTAATGTATAAATTGATCAGGTATTCCCATATACATACATAAGAGCAAACATATGCATTAAAACAATTTTTATCTGGAACTACTAAGGTTCCTCATACCAACCCTAATCCCGGAAAGACCCAAGTTTCCTGTATCATCATTTAAGGTTGCCTTTTCTTCTTATAAATTCCTGGCCTCATCTGCTATAAGGAATCAAAGGGACACATTGCCATGAACTAATTAACATCATGGCACAAAGATCTCAGGACTTAAACAAGCCATGTGTCAACTTGTCTACTTCAAATAGGACAAGCATTCTAGCAGCCTTCTTGGCACAAAATCCTTAGTTATATTACTAAGAGTATTCATGTTCATTTTGTCAATGATAGCTATGTGTACAGACCACTTATATATATGAAACATACTAGTTACCTTGCAGACATAATATTGCAAGCAAGTTAAAGGTTAATTTCTAGAGGTATAACACCCAGTCATTCCATCTCACATTATTTAGCATATAAACACCCTATTCAAACATATAGCAGAATGTTTGCAACTGAGAATAAATGCATGGCTCTATTGGGTTTATTTTTATTTTGCAAGCAACTATGTTTAGCCGGATTTTTAACCTTGTTTAAACATAATTTTTAGGCTTGTAAATTTTCTGTTTGGTTTAGGGCTCAGCACTTATAGAGAAAGACTCCATTGCACCCTTAACCAATTATTTCAAGCCTCAGCACTATACCATTGTATATGCAGCTCATAGTTTTTTTTTTCATTCTTTGTCTTAAGCCATGATTCAGACTAGTTACAAATACTCTCTTACATGTTCTTTAAGGTTTTGGTATAACATACAGAGATGAAAATAGAACAACAAAGTTATACATCCATCATAGCAGATCATATCTCATCAAGCATTCATGAAACCATCAGTAGTCAACATGGTTTGTAAATCAAAACATGCAAAATATAGCATATAAAAGCTTGGCTGCCTAATCTCAGGTCTTAATGCCATGTATATGAGTGAGGATACTCACCTAAATGCTTACACAAGCTTAATCCAGAAAACCCCTCAAATCTATAGCCTTTTCTTCCTCTTCTTCCTTAGGTTAATGAATTCAGTGAGAGAGTAGTTTTCTGGTTAGGCTCTTGATTTATATAGGGGTTCTACCTAGGGTTTTGGGTGATGCAAAATCCCTATTTTAGCCCAAACAAGAATATTGCATTTGGCATTGCATATTCTCTCCCTCCTAACCCTTAATGTCCCGGCCACTATTTTAAAACAAGGCTAAGTTGTGCCCATTTTCTTTCCTTTTTAGAAAGTGATTTCTTTAAGTATTTTTATTATACTTACCTCAAACATGATAATAGTGTGACTTTCTATTTTCTGCCTTTATACATTTGCTTTCTTGCACTTTGGTTCTTACTATTTTAGTGCTTCTTTTTCTTATTTTTCCTTTATTAATTTTCTGCTCAAATAATATCTGTATATATATATACATTTATACAACTATGGGTGTTAGTTTAACTTTAACCTTCTTTTATTTGCAGAAAACATGTGCATTCTTATATGCATTTCTATACTCCTATTATTCAATTAAAATTTCACTTATTCATTATAAATCAATGTTCTCTTCTGTCTTAATTTCCAGACAAGTCATACATATGCATATATATATAGATATATATATATATATATATACATATCCTCAGGAATTTTAATATTCATGTCTAGGCCTATATTTCCTTTATTTAAAACATTTTATCTAAATGTTTTCCTTCTTTGTTTTATTATTCAAGAATTCCGGATTTTCTCTTAGTGCCATAACTAGTGTGCACGTGCACACATGCACACAACCTTGCACCACTGAAAATCCTACCTATATAATAATTCTGATTTTTCCCCCAGAATTTTAATCATTTATTTAAAAGGATTTTCCTCAAAATCTTGGGATATTACAGAAGAAGATGGAAGGATTTCGACCATTGAAAAATAAAGGATCCGACGGCTAGGTTTTGGAATATTTTAATAATAAATTGTCTCGATCTACGTGCCGTATTTATACAGTTAGGTCCAAAATCGTTCGAACTCCAATCGAGACGTGCCACCAGGCGTTTATAATGTTATACCCCCAATCCGAACGCAATGGAACTAGTTTCGAGGCCTAATTTGATCGTATGCGGAAGATAGCTTTTCAAAATCAATTTATTTTATTGAATTCCTTTAAATTGATTTCTACGCGTTTCAAGCTCGCACGGCCAAACGACAAGTGACTATGAAACTTGAAATCCTACAATTATTCATTATTACGGATCCAATGAAACTGGTTTCGTCGAAATCCGAGACAATAGCCAAAATGGCTATTTTTACTCGCTAAGTACAATATAAAATTTTCAATCTTAATTATTCACATTTAAATCCAATTTTAAATATTAACAATCTTAATTATTGTTTATATAAAATTTAAATCAACTTAAGACATCATTTTCTATCATATTAAATTCAGAATTTAATTATTCAAATAATTTCCGATATTAAATTTAAACAATTAAATTATTCAACAAATTACATTAATAACCATTTTTATTCAATAATCACCATAAATTTAATAATTAAAAATAGCTAAAAATACAGGTCGTTACATACTCCCCCCGCTCAAAAATTTTCGTCCTCGGAAAGGTGTTAAGTACGGAATTTAACATACTATATATTTAAAAATATAATCAACTTATAAAACATCAAATTCATTAGAAAACCTTTAATACACCTCCGCTACGCCACTCTGATCGGCTTTCGTAATTTACAAGTTAGTTATCAAAACATGTTATAAAAATTTTAAAACTTCAAAATTTTCTAACTCCCGGATTTACGGAAAATTTCGATAGAGTCTCCTTTGCACGGCTCGATTGAAAATTTTTTACAATTTAATATATAACACAAATATAACCAATATATATCAAATATACATCTCATCTCAATAATGAGGCATCCCGAAGGGAAAAATATAAAATCGCGGTATGTAATCCGAGATACGTACCTTATTATTAATAATACGAGCGAGTTCGCTCGTATTATGCAAGCAAAACAACGTAATGCGTAATCGAGCTCCAAAAGCTAGCATACGCCATCCATACCTACTAAGCACTCAATAACCAAATGAGAACATATATATATAAAGAGTAAAATCGATATATAACATGGATTATGCAATAACCATAAACGAATATAGCAAATGCAACAAAACAAACATCCAACAACTATATCCATCCAAACAATACCAATTCACACTTCCAAATGTCAATATTCAGTTTATTATACTTTTAATTCATTGACATTTATTTCATCTATATACAATTTGTTTGCTTTCAATTTATTCACATAAATTTCTTTTGAATTTAATTAGTTCACCTTAAATTTATTTACGTTCAATTGATTAACATTCATTTCCTTAATCATTCAATGGATTTATATTCAATTTATTCGCTTTTAATTTTACATTCAACTAATTTGGTTTCAATCCATTTTTTTATTCAATCAACCGATATTCATTGCATTCACATTTGATTGGTTACAATTTAATGTATTTACATTCAATCGATTTACTTTCAATTGATTAATATTTATTCTAACTTGATTCACATTCACATATTTTCATTCATTTAAATCAATTTCTCTTATATTTCAACGTTTAAAGTTATCACATTCAATTGATTTCTTTCAATTTATTAGCATTCATTACAAATTTATTATATTCAATTTATTCAACTCAATTTATGAAATTCCAATTGTTTCACTTTTTGTTTAATCTATTTCATATAAATTAATTGGTGAATCGTTTATAAAATTATTTCACTTAACCTTGCTTAAGTTAAATTTGTTTTGTTTCTACTTTGTATATCCTCTTTTTAGTTATACTATCATCATCTATAAATTATCTAAGTTTATTATATATATTTTATACAACACAACTCACTTTTATTATTATTACTTCATAACTTAAGTTATTATTAATTCATCGATTACTTCATTTATTCAAACTCGTCTTATTAATTTACTAAAGTAAATTTTATTTTATAACTCAATTCATATTAATAAAAAAATTCACAATCAATTCATTCAACTTCTCCTAAATCAACTTCAATTTAAAATTTATTCTAATAACTTATTCCATATTATATTAGTTAACATTCAATTTTTATTGAACTCATTCCATTTGCATTTTTTTTCCAATTTTAAATTGAATCTAATTACTCACATAAATTTTTACTTACATTCATTTTTTTTTAATTCAATTTCTTTCACACCTAAATTACATTCATTTTAAAATTCAATTTCGAATTCATTTTATAGCTCAAGTGAACATAATTCACTTTACTAATTCCTTTAGTTCATTTCAAATCCAATTCAATTTATTTAATATTAAGTTAAACTTCATTTCATTTTAATCCATTATTCATTTTATTTAATTTTATTCAAGTTAAATTTTCTTATCATTCACATTTAAAAAAATTTAAATTTGTTTTTAGCTTACTATTCTTAAATCTATAAATTTATACAATTTATTCATTTAAAATTTCATTTTATTATTTTATTTAATTCATTTCAAATACATTTCTCTTTTATCTAAGCTTCCTTGAGTTAAATTTCAATTTATCTACTTAATTTCACTAACTCCGTTTAATTAACATTTCTTAGGTTAATTCTCTTTTTTTTTTAAATTCGAATCTTCTTTTACTTGCTTAACCAAAAATATTCAACAGTTTTAAAATTTTAATTTTACTTTCCTATTCAAATCTATAAATTATAACTTATTTTTATCTATACTATTTTCAATTATAAGTTCAAAATTATTTTCATATATTTATCACATCATACATAAATATATTTTTCACAGTCAAAACTTGTTTTAATCGAAAAATAAATTTCTTTGGGTAGAAATTCTCACTCAGAAACTCGGAAATGAATACTTGCGATGTTGCAGTCATCCCCAGAATTATTTCCCAGCGACCAAATGAGTTTAATGCTTTTATTTTCTTCAAAATCTTTTCAAAATATTTTTCTAGTCAAAACTCTTTCAAATAATATTAATATTAATTTTGAAGGCTTCGAAAACAAATTTTGAAAACAAAAGGATTTTAATTCTAAAATTCTCAATTTTAAAAATCATTTCTATATATAAGCTATATTATAAATATACATATATAAATTTCCTTAACTTATTGACCAAAATATTTAATTAATTTACACTTGGTCATCTTAAGCACTTCTTTTTTTAATCGATTTCATTTCAATTTAATTATCAAATGCTTCATAAAATAAAATTCATTAAATATTCGTTTTTATTTTTATTTTTTTAATTCAACCAATAATCGATGGTAATTAAATATTTCATCTCCTAACAATAATTTCATTAATAATTAACCTTTATATATATAATATAATTTAGGTAAAATTATGTCATTTACTCGATTTTTGAAACAATATTATGTCGACTTGCCTCGTTTAAGTGTTTAGAAACCCCTATCGACGACACAGCGTCCCGCACATCGACCGAAATTCTTAAGCAAGTCAACGGGGAAAGTAAACACAATATAAAACAATTTATAACACTAACAAATACACTCTCATATACATACACTCAAACAGACTCATTTTGGGGTATTACTACCCTATCATTAATGAGTTAAACCCCACAAAGCCAAGGTTATCGCTAAACCTGGCTTTGATACCAACTGTGACGACCCACATTCCGGAAGGTTTAAATCGACAATAATCCACACATGTTCGAATTAAACAATCCAGAATGTAGATAATCAATGGGGTTAAGTAAGAAAATAAGAAGAGAAGAAGAAGAAAAAACACAGAATCTCATAGCGGAAACGATAAAATATAATAATCAAATAAACAAATTCAAAAGTTGTTTACTATACATTTGATTATAATCTATACACATTTATCAGAGTTATATATATACATCATGGATAAAAAATCAATATAGCAGAATAGCATGATGTAGGGGATAATAATAATAGTAAAATACCAAACTCCATCTTCGTCCTCCAGAGAATAATCTTCAACATGCTGAAAAAAAACTCAGGACTGACCTGAGCATAATGAAAAGACAAAAAACTTGAGTCGAGAATAAAATACTCTTATGTAAGTCAAATCAATATCACAGATATGAGTGCAATAACTTAAGAGATGTTACGGGATTTTCCATCTCCTAAGGATCCATCTAACTATTTATATATAATAGTATACGCTATAATAGATAATGTCTATCGGTAAAATAAATATCAAAATAGCATTAAGGCTTTACATTGATCCACCTTAACACATTTGTACAGTTCTAAACAAAAGTCGTAATGGGCTCGTATAGGGATAAATATGACAAGGCACGTGAGGCAATGCCCAAGGTAGGATTCTACCAGTTTACCCATCCGTGGCCGACCGCAACAATCAATCCGAACAAAAGATGCACCAATCGAATACGAAATCACAATAGTAATACGAGGGATCAACATCGCTAGAGGTAACTAACCTCAATGGCCAGACATAGGATCATGTTTTAGTCATTTTAATTATGACATAAGTGTCAAGGCTATCCATCATCGTTCTCTTACTTCATTCCAATAAATGTCACCAATTCAACCGCTATATTCTGGATATCATCCACCGCGTACACAGTTGTTAAAGTGGTTCCAATATTGAAAGAGAGTATGCCAATAAGAGGCCACGGTCTCTTTAACAACCAAACGTCATTTTACACATTGGTTGGTTCTTTTATATTTCGAAAACAATTCGTACTTGATATCAAAATATCATATTCGCTTCAAAATCAAATCCATTTCGAAATCATCATATTCGCTTCAAAAACCATATTTTTACTTCATATGTTAATTCAACTTGATATATCGATTTCACTTCAAAAATTGATTCGAATTACAGTTTTGTTTATAATTCACTTTAACCCAATTCGCATTTAAATCCAAGATTTAAATATAAACATTCCACCTTTTAACCAATTTGAATTTTAGAAAATAGTTTAAATAGTTTAAAAACAGTTAAATAGTTAAAATAGTTTAATAGAAAGTAATTTGAGTATTAAAAATGGTTTATATAGTAAAATAGTTGGGAAAATTAAAATAGTTTGAATGTTTAAAGAAAATAGATTAGAAATAGTTTATACTAAAATAATTTATTTAAAAAAAAGTTTCCAAGCCAAATTGATTCAATTCCAAAATTTCCAATTCAAAACAATTTCCATTTCAATTTACTCGATTCAATTCCGATTTCAAGTTGAATTTTTATTTCAGTTCCAAATAAATTTAAATTCCAATTCCAAATTAATTTAAATTCCAAGCCAAACTGATTCAATTCCAAAATTTCCAATTCAAATCAATTTCCATTTCCATTTCGATTTACTCGATTCAATTCCGATTTCAAGTCGAATTTTAATTCCAATTCCAGATTAATTTAAATTCCAATTCCAAATTAATTTAAATTCCAATTTCAAATTAATTTCAACTCCAATTCCACATTTTAAACCATTTCGATTTATATCAATTCCGAGTCCATTTCCACAATATCGATTCAAAACACTTAAATCAAATATTCCTTCAATATCTAATTTAAAAATCCAAATCTTTAAATATAATTCAAATCTGAGCTCAATTTCAAAAGATTGTTTTATATCACCATTTTCTTAACAACATTCAAAGTTTGAATAAAAGTCAAATTTTTTAAAACAAATCAATTTCCAAAATACACATTATATTTTGATTATAACTTTAAAAATCTCAACTTCGATTAATTAAACATTTTCGTTTCAAATTTAAATTTCAACATTCCGAGTTCCAATTCGAAAATAATTTGATTTCCATAAATTTGAGTTTTATTTCTTAAAACCAAATCATTTAAAAAAAATTTCAAATTAAAAATTTAAAGTCATTTAATTTAACCAATCCGGTGTCCGTATATAATTCTCTATCCTATGGCCAAGTGAATCAATTATTTCAATTTAATTCCAGGGATGGATATATATCATTTCAATCCAAATAAATGTCATAGGTATATATCATTTCAACCTATTTCTTAATTTATTCGAAATAATTCAATTTACAGTTTTATATACTGTAAATAATATACGAGATAATAACATGATATATCAAAATAATTAAACATCCAAATATCAACCAATAGAATCCATCCCAACCAATCATCCAAACAGTCAAAAAAATTCACAACAATTTCATAATTATCGATGTCGGGTAATTTACAGGCAATTAAATTCTAATTCAATTTAACTGTCAATTCAAATTCTATCAATTTAATTCAGATATCAATTTAAATGTCAATTAAACTTATCAAACAACAACCAATAAATTTCAAGTCACTTCATTATATAATTTAACTAACATAAAAAATTATTTTAGTCAATTGTGAGCATATAAACACTCACCTTTGATTTATCGATGATTTAAAATCCAAATAAAAGCCCAAATTTGAACAGTCTCAGAATGCAACCAAACCAGTTCCATGTTGTTTGGAATTTTGATACGAACGTAACGGAGAAAACCGCGCGTGAATCTGAGCTCGTATGCAAAAGTTATTTGAGTTAGAACATTTGAATTTTAATATAAAATAATTAATAAATAAAATAACACGTACATCTTCTCCCCATTGAACAGCACGCAACCGAAACCCATGAACTCGAACCCTGATTCACGAATGCGCATGACAACCACTGACCGGACCATGATCAGATCTTGCCAAAATGTGCACCGCCACCTTCACCTCCACCGCGCCAAGCACCGTCCACCATGCTGCCACCGTTTGCATGCAATCCAAGGAAAAACGCACGCGACTTCATGGCCAGATCTTGGCGATTTCAAGATGCTTCGGCACGAATCAACCGTTGGATGTGTAGATGTAACAACCCGAGATTTGCATTACCAACTAATAAATAAAAGTTAGGATTTTTATTTATTTTAATGAAGCATAAAAGGATTTGGAATAACAAAATTTATTTGAAAAAGGCTATTTTAATTAAATGGGAAATATGGGATTTTAAAATGAGGATAAAATGTTATTTTTGGAAAGTTAAATATTTTAGGAGAGATTTTAAAACGGGTTTGGATAAGAAAAATGAGTTTTATAAACATACATAAACACTTAGACTAATTTTTGGAAAACATGAAATAACTCTCTTCATATTGGGTTATTAAACCTTACCCAATAACTCACCCTAAACTTCCTCTATAAATTATCTCAAACTCTCCTAACCTCATTCATCAAAACCCTAATCAAAACCCTAACCATTTCCTAAAGCTTTCATAACAAAAGTGGCCTCCATCTTCATCTCCTTCTAGTTTTAGCTTATGCAAGTCATTCTATGCAAAGGTAATGCAAATACCCACCTCAAATCCATTTTTATATCTTTCTTATTTCTGAAATTGATTTGGTAACACATGTTTTATGTGTTTTTTTGATCTTATAGCCTCCTAATCATCTTTTGCTAACTTGGGTTGATGCTATAGTAGTCTTTGTTGCTTTCTAAAGAGGTATATTGCTAAAAACCTCTTCTAATATGTGTTTAATCATCTTTTGATGTTGGTAATCAGTTAGTAACACATGTTTTATTATGTAACATGTGAATCATAGCTCTTTGATCATCTTTGCTTTCATTTTGGGGTGTGCACATAAGGTACTTGTAATATATGCTAGCTGAAATTATAATTAGTTTATTGCTGTTAGTAAATTAGGCATATCTCATTCATCTTAAATCGAAATTAAGATTTTCTTGAAGTTCTGGAAAGCTTATTCTGCAGCCTATAACTTTTATGTTTTGAGCTTTGCCTAATTTTGTGGTTTGAATGGTCGAAATCACGTTTGTTTGTCGCTGACCTGACAACAAACTACATTGTTGATAAAATAAAACCCTGAAATTGATTTGGCCATAAGTTACTCCTTTCTTATCCGAATTAGATAATTTTGGATGTTCCGAAAAGGTTAAAACATATGCTACAATTTTTGTTCATTGAGGATTCTGTAATTTTGCCATTTAGATGACCTGAAATGCATTCAAAGACAGAAGACCAATTCTGTCTTTAACAAGTTATCTTGAGTTTCAATCTGATATTGTTTTGCATGTATCTCTCTCGTTTTTGATCCGAATTAGATAATTTTGGATGTTCTGGAAAGCTTAGATTTAGAGCTAAAACTTTCATGTTTTGATTTTCATGAAATTTAGAAGTTAATTTGGTCAAAACTGTGCATTCTTACCACTGTCCCGAGAGCACAACGACAGTGATATAAAATTTAGATCTGAGAATTGTTTTAGTCATAGAATTTTCATCTCTGGTCGGAATTTGACGATCTTGGTCATTCCGGAAAGCTTAGAAACTAACCTACAACTTTCATTTTATTCATTTTGCCAGAATTTGAAGTTTACTATGCCAAAATTGTGGTTTTTCATATCTGGCCAGTTAGTGCATAGCTATAGGCCTTAGTCTCTTTTCTCCCGTTGTTTTCAGCGTAGAACCCCGACTTTGCGACGCCATCCCGGGCTCGTCCTTTGTCGGATTTCATCGTTTTTGGTCTCGTTAAAATGATGAGATCGAGATCTTTAACCATGCAAAGTTTGGTTTAGATCTGGGTGTATTAGATACTTCGTTTCTATTGCCGAAGTAGCACCCAGAAACTATTTTACAATAGTGATCATTTTCAGTTATCGTCGGACCAACTTTGAAACATTGTCGTTTCTTCGTTTCAAGTCAAAACCGAACGATTCTTTTTGCATATCAAAGTAGGAGTACTTTACTACGCTCCTGCAAATTTTCATCAAGATCTGAGTTCATGTGACCCTTCGACCATGTCCTTGAAGTGGGACCTTTACACTGTTTTGACACAGTAAAGTTTTATGATTTTTGTCCGACTTTGAGACGACGCCGTTTCTTCGTTTCAAGTCGGAATTTCCCGATTCTTTTTGCAGTTTGGAGCAGGGATGTTGGACTATAGGCCTACTAATTTTTATGCCATTCGGATTCAGTTTGCTGGTCCGAATAATTTTCCGAACTTGGGTTCGCGTCATTTTTGGACTATTTTCCAACACTTAGAATATTTTCAGTGATTTTCTGGTTCTATTGATTTCTTTGAGATTTGTCTCTAGATTTCGTACACGGGTTTTATGAATTATTTTCAAAGGATTTTTCACTCCTAAATGGCTTTCGAAATTATTATATAATATTATTTTTAATTATTAAATTAATTACTCTATAATATGAGAGTTTTCAAAAGCCGTTTTAAAGTGATTTCAAAATCAATTATAAATCCGTTTCGCACCATTATTTTCTATAATAAAAATCTCACACTCACTCTTTAGCACGTCGAGCGAAGTGGAAAGGAGCTTAAACGGTTAGGAAATCTTCGGCCTATGGAACCGTGTGTATTTTCTTTCTGGTTAATCCCAGACTTATTCGATTGATCGTTTTGACCTTTGGGTCTAGTTTACCGATGATACGAGGTGGACTTTTTATTGTTTGGAGTGTGAGCTTGCTATTGGTTAGGAAACCGTTTAGTGCGAACGTGGGGTATGGGACTCATTGTTAACACTTTACGGGTTCCTCTCCAAGAAGTTAGTGACACATTAGCCTCTGGGCGGCCAGTACTGGACCTCTGGGTCACCACGCCTCTGGGCAACCGTCTCTGGACACCTGCTCTATGGAGCAGTTTATTTTTCGGTGTGCGCCTCTGGGCCTTTATCCTTCTGGGAAGGATCTCGCCGTCTCGCGCGTTCCGCATCTGTGCGAGTGATCGATCACAACTCTACAGTACTTGGCAACAACGACTCTGGTCGGTGCACGTGCAATATTGGTATTATTTGATGATTTTTATATCCATTGGAGTACCGCCATTCAGTGTTGGTTCTATAGAAGCATACGATGTAAGTGCGATTACCTTGTGGATTCACAGTGTCTCTGGGCACTGCTTTTCAGTGTTTGATTTCATTGACTTTTCAGTATATCCCCATTGCTCTTTGGAGCATCGATCTTTGCTTGGGCATTGATTACAGACTCTGGTCACTCTTGGGGTTATTGCCTATGGGCATCTTTTTATAGCTTTGGCTACGCTGATGATATGAGGCGATTTTATTTATTCTACACTTTGGTGTTGATTTCTCTTTGGAGATTTTCATTGTTTATTTATGATTAGGGATCGTCATTATATTCATGTGGTTCATAATATACTTCTCTATGGATAAGTACTGTTTTATTTATGTACCGCATTATTATATATCTCAGTTATTACTGATTGTTTAGCTAGCCTGACCCGAGTGTTTTCGCTCGGGTCAGACCGAGTTGTTTCAGGTTAGGTCTCTGGACTTAGCTGCTCTGTGCTTCCGCTTTGGACTTATCTGCTATGCTTTTGAGATAGCTTATCTTAGTGTCCGCTTATGTTATTATTCAGACTTTGATATGTACATATTGTTGACTCACATGTGTGAGCAGTGGCTTTGTACCCACTTATGATATTTGGATCTGTATTGACGATGTATTGTTCTGGGATTTTATATCTGTTATGTGATTCTGTTCTCTGATGTTTTATCATTTATTATTATGCTTTGTCCTGATAGATCTTTAGCCATTTGTAATTTCGTTATAAGTATTTACCGAATATGTCGAACCACTTGAAAAAAATAATATATAGATACCATCCTTTCGACGTATTCAGTAGATAGTTATAGCTTGATTACAAATGGTCGCTTCCACTATACTCTATTCTCCGCTTTAACAGACAGTATTACTCCCATAATACTCTTTGTTACAGTGGGTCTCAGAGTGGGGCGTTACAGCTTGGTATCAGAGCCTAGTTTCAGGAATAAGCATAATAAACACAGAACAGATACACTTAGTACAATACATTTTAAATTAGATCCGAATTAAATCAAATCCCTTCCTTATGTTTATTGATAGATAAGTTAGGAATATGTATAGGAAGCCGTTATATTCCTTAGTATTCCTTAATTAATTATCTATCACTGAATCATGTCTAACTCTAATTCCCGTTACGACATGTTGAGCGGTGCGAAGGTCTTCTCTCAGCTTGACCTTGCCACCGGATTCCATCAGCTACGAGTCGTGGAAGACATCATTCCTCTTACAGCATTTCGCACTCGTTATGGTTCTTTTGAGTGGTTGGTCATGCCGTTCAGCTTGACGAACGCTCTGGCTTTCTTTGTCGATCTTATGAATCGAGTATTCCGAGAATACATCGATAGATTCGTTCTGGTTTTCATCGACGATATTCTTGTTTATTCTAGATCCGAGGCAGAGCATGCTCATCATTTGCGGATCGTCTTGGATACTCTTCGTCAGCATCAGCTTAAGGCCAAGCTCTCCAAGTTCCATTTTTGGATGAGCAACGTCAAGTTCTTGGGCCATATTGCATTATCTGAGGGTATTTCTGTCGATCCTGCCAAGATCGAAGCTATTCAGAATTGGAAGCAGCCCGAGAACGTTCATGATATCGCAGCTTCCTTGGTCTGGCGGGTTATTACCGTCGGTTTATCAAGGATTTCTCTCGAGTTGCACTTCCCCTTACGACGCTGACTCGTAAGGGCGTTCGTTTTATTTGGTCTGATAAGTGTGGAGCTTCCTTTCAGCGACTAAAGGAACTTCTCACCCATGCTCCTATTCTTGTGGTTCCTGAGAGTAACCAGGATCTTGTTTTTTACACCGACGCTTGTGGTAGCGGCCTCGGTGTTGTGCTTATGCAGAAGGATCGGGTAGTTGCTTATGCTTTAAGGCAGCTACGTCCGAATGTGGTTCGCTATCCTACTCATGATCTTGAGTTAGCTGTTATCGTCTTTGCCTTGAAGATGTGGCATCATTATCTATTAGGCAAACCCTTCACTCTTTACACCGATCACAAGTCTCTGAAGTATCTTTTCAGCCAGAAGGATCTCAATATGAGGCAGCAGCGATGGCTCGAGTTTCTCGCCTCATATGACTTAGACATTCGGTATACCCCTGGCAAGGGTAATCGTGTGGCTGATGCACTCAATCGCAAACACTCGGCGGTAGTTTCTATGATGATAGCTGAGTGGGATATTCTTGACACTCTTTCTATGTGTGATATTCGAAATCGAGCTCCGTCTTCTAATCCTCAGATCTTGCTATTCAGCTTGGAAGCTCGACCTATTGGATCGCATTGCCCATGCTCAGCGCACTACAAGAAAAATCATTTTTAGTTGCACTTATTAGTAGCGTTTGTTATCTAAGTGCAACCAAAAGGTTATCCAAATGCAACCAAAGTTTTATGGAACAAAAATTTAAAAGGGTCGCCGCTAGTTGATTCAGGAAACAACAAAATTAAAGCGGCCCGCAAAAAAAATCTTTCTCCATTCTCTTTTTTCGTTTTCAATTGGCGCGACAGTACTTAAAATTTTTTCCCTTTTCCCTCCTTCCCAATCCACTACCCGTATTTTACCAAAAACCCTATCAGTTACTTAATTAAAAACAGTATCTACTATCCCAGATTTGTCCCTCAAAACAAAATTAAAGTTGGCCAGTGCGAGAACCAGATCGGAGCTAAGTTCTGGGAAGTGGTGTGCGTCGAGCATGGAATCGATTCAACTGGGAAATACAACGGCGACTCAGATCTGCAGCTTGAAAGAATCAACGTTTACTACAATGAAGCAGGCTCAAGCATGTACGTGCCATGCGCTGTCTTGATGGATCCGGAGCCGGATACTATGGACGCAATTAGATCGAGACCGTATGGACAGACTTTCAGACCCGATAACTTTGTTTTCGGGCAGAGTGGAGCGGGTAATAATTAGGCGAAGGGTCATTATACAGAAGGAGCATAATTAATTGATTCAGTTTTGGATGTTGTTAGGAAAGAGGCCAAGAATTGTGACTGTTTGCAAGGTATACTATTTTTACTGGTAGTTTTAGCATCAGATCTGTTTATTTTAAACTACTCTAAGTAGATCTGGTGTAAATTACAACAAATTATATTTCGTAATTTGTTATATCTGTTGTTTGGGTTGTTGAGTGAGAAATTAGGTTATAGTTAACTTAATAATGACAAAATAATAATTAAGGAGGGAGTTTATGTTGCTATTATGCCCGTATGAGACTTTGATATCCAATTTTCCGGGTTCAGTTTATTTTCATTGATCTAAGTTACTACTAAGGTAACTAAAACTTATAGTCTGTGAAGATTTATATTTTGATTATGGTTACATATTTATATATCCTTATGACACTAATGATCAAATGAATTCCATTCCACTCGAATTGAATTTGGTCTTTTGCAGAGAATGTTAATGAAAATGGCACTATTAGCTAAGGATTGGATTTTTGAATTTTTTTAGGGAATATTTGCTGACTTATTTTTACATCAACCAAATTATAGTTACTATTATTATTCATTTGCAGTTTGTTAGAAATGCAGCAAATCAAAACTTAACTTGAATAAAAATTTCTTTATAATTATTCTAATTTAATACATAATTTTTTTTTCTAAATTGTTTGTTGTTTGTAGATTAGTCTTATTAACCGTCTAATTTTAGACTTTCTAGAAGCATTGATATCATTTATCAGCATTCGTTTGTACAATGTGATATCTTTATATCGTTTGGTTCTTATTTAAAATTAAATTCTTGCTCTTAAGCCATGATGAAAATTTTATCAAATTAAATAACATAAACAGCGAAACAACAATAGGGGTATCCAATACAAGCGAATATACTCACTCTAAAAGATAGGGATGTAAACAGAAAACATCCCTTGGGAAAGCCTCACGGAAGTTTTTTCTTCTTCTATGTGCATATGGTTTCTTGGTCTGATTTTAAATGGTGGTGTCACACATATTTCTTTTGTATTTTAAATTAATGTCATACTAGCTACCCTTGGTAATCAGGCTTTGAACTGCGTATATCAGTATTATGGTGTTGTTGAAAGTTGTATGAGTTATATTAAGTTGAAATATTCTGTTTTCAAGGTGTGAAAGTGTCGGTAAAGAAGAAAAACTAGCGCAAAAGCCTGGTGGTACCCGTAATTAGCAGGTTCAATCTTAGAACTTTTACTTTTTATCTCCCTTTAAAATGAATTATATTTGTGTTAGATTGGCATTACATCACAGTAAACTCATTTCTCTAGTTCTTCTCTAGTGACTTTCAAGGTGTGAAAGTGAATTTCATCGAGTTACTTCTTAGTACACTATAACCACTTGAAAGTGATTATATAGATTTTTTTTTCTTATTGTAAGTTATTATATAAAGTGTTTGCATGTAAAAAGAAATGGCATACATTATAATAACCATATTCTTTTCTAATAAAGCTACCAAAATGTTTAACTTGCCCAATTATAATAACACAAGATAACCATGGCACCAGATTATCCATATACATAATATATTTAATTACAGTAAACATAGAAAGAAAGATTATCATTGAAATAAGTCATGTAGTGATTAGTTAATATGGGCCTTGGTCATCGTCCTCATAGCATAGACCCATGGGTGGTTTAATATATTAGCACACTTCAAGCAGAAAATGTAGACATTTCAATGTGCATCATATATATGTAGTTTCATTAGTGTAGAAAATATAGCCACTCCCAATGGTTTCCAGTATTATGTTATATTAATATGAATTTATATATTGTTTCACTAACAGAAAATGGCCTACTGCTATTGTTGTTTGAGTTTTAATGGAAGAAGATGTTCTTTTGGTTGTAGGAATATATATAAGTATTACATCCGTTTTGGTTAGATAGAATTTGAAATCTATTCTTAAAACTTGCCTGCTATATGATTTTTTTACCTTGTTAAACCTCCAAAATGCATTAAAATTGTTTATGTCAGGTTGTACAGTTATAGTATTAGAAATCCAAAATAATTTTTGAACGCTCTATCTACCCCCAATAAGTATGGCTGGCTTTGTCTATCCCAACTTGGTTGACCTGTGTAGGTATTAGTGAGCTAACTTTTGTCTATATAAGGAACATCAAAGTGTTAGTATAGTTGCACTGTAAAACATTGCAGGCATGCAGTTTTAAAACATTCTCATTGTTCTTTTTTGTTATATTGCAGTCAAATATTCTGTCTTCTGTAGATTCTGTTGATTCACTTGGATGTGTGTGTGTAATAACATAACTTGTAAGTGCTCACTTAATTTGTCTAGATTATCACTTCTTTGTTGTTTGCAGGTTAACTAGTGATCTAGTACCGTCTGGTGGTATGTTCATGATGCCTCATCGATACTCATTGTTCTTTTTTGTTAAATTGCAGGCAATTTTTTTGTCTACGGCAGATCCGGCCAATTCACTTAGATACGTATGGGTGTTCACATTCCTGCCTGCCTTGATTTTACAAAAATGGTATTGTTTGAGTCTTGTCCTTCATACGGCACCTACCTTTTTTTTTATTGATATAAACAAGAGTTATGACATGAGGGAGTTTTGGATACAAACTAAAGAAGAAAACAACATAAGGTATGTATAGTAAATATACCAAATGGTCATTGTCAGCATATACAATCGATCATTGTCAATGAAAGTTGCTAACCAGGCGAGTTTTGTCGTGGAAAACAAAAACCTCGTATATGGATTTACTGTATCTAATGGATAAATATCTCTTTTGAAATAAACGTATCCGTTTAGATGTTGTGGGATATGATCGAAGCTGATAAACTATGCACTGAAATGATTATTCTATTAGCTAAGTGTACAGTTATTTAAAACTTTTAAGGTGCTAGTAATGTTCTGCTGCCTCGGTGTCTATATATATTCCAAACCCATTTCATTCGTTTCCTCATCACCACTGCATGCAAATTATCCAAGTTAATAGGCATGGAGGCTATACTCTGTTCATCAAAAATTATGTTCTCTGGCAATTTGCTACAAATTAAGAGACTCGGTCCAATGTATTTACCTTCCAATACTTTTCCCTGCCACAACGAAAGATTCAATCTAAAGAACATGGATACTGTCATCGATAAGGAAAGTTGCACTTCAGAAAAAACTTTGATCAAATCTTCACCGTCAGTAGAACTATTCAAAACCGATAAGATAGTCGACCTTACTCCTTGGGAGCTCCAGCTCCTCTCCTACAACTACATCCAAATAGGTTTTCTCTACCCCAAACTGCTAATCAATGACACCATTGCTCGCCTGAAAAGCTCACTTTCCCTAGCCCTGTACATACGTATCTAAGTGAGCGATGCTTTACCGGAACTAGATTTAGTAGAAGGATGGGATTTAATGAAGTTATTTTCAGCATATTATACATTTATTTGTTTTTTCATTAGTTGTTTTCTCTCTGTATGTCGTATATCCTGTTGCTAGGAGTGTTGTTTAGTAATAAATACAAATACTAAACTTGAAGTTGAAAATTTTGCAAATTCGTTTCAGGTGTATTCTTTCCAGTGTCCACTTGCTGCCTTCCTCTTTTGTTTGAAGTAAGAAAATGAACTCAGGTTAGCTCTGTATTTTAGTATTTTAAACCAAACGATCTACATTTAGTGAGTAGAATGTGTAAACTTGGCTGATTTTTAGGTAAGGATATTTAGGATACAACATTGTTGCTTGCAGTTTGTATATAGAAAACGTAAAATTCAACGGGCAAGTATTATACAGTTCATTACGTATTCTTTGAAAATTGAGAGCACTACTACTGTTAGGAAGTTACTTTGTTGCTTTGGTATATTTTGTGTAGCAAACAACTGGAACTTGTTCCTTCGCTAATTTTGAATTCAGTCGATTAATCAACAATATATCAAAACATCTAATAAGTAGTGTATGTCAATTTAATCGATGATTTATTTGAGTAGTGATTGATCCTTGTCATTTTTACTTACTACTCTGTGCTTATTTGGAAATTTGTCTCTTTCAGAACATGTTTTATTTCCCACTCTTTTCTTGTTTATTGTTCCAAATAGTGTTAATTTTACGTCTTTTGGTTTATTGTTCCAAATAGCGATGCTTTGCTGGAAGTAGATTCAGTAGAAGGATGTGATTATTCATGATATTACTTAGGGAATTATGTTTCAGTTGGAATTATATATCTACTGATATTGTGTTTATTCATGATTACTGATATTGTGTGCTAAAGCTACCGCCTTAATGAATTTACAGATGCAAAACTACTTCAGGATTCTTGTACGTGCTTAATTTTTTTGCTAGTACTTCAGTTCAACAGAAAAAGAAAAAGGAAAATGATTTGATGTTGCAGTAAAACATGAATTTTGTTTCTTAGTTTATGTAAGATTCATTACCGAAAAATAATAATTTATTCATAGACTGGCTTCAGAAATCGGGTCTAGGTTACAGTCTGTAACAGAATCAGATATGCTCTTGATTGCAATCTTAAATTCATTTCTTGGTTTGAAATATAAATTTGTGATTATTTTATGTCATAGTCTGTTATGGATTTTCAAATGATATCTAATTATCCGAGTTCTAATAAACAGAACCAAAATAAAAGTGTATGTTTTCAACTTTTGATCTCTTATCATTTTGTTTCAAGTTATACTTAATTTACAACTTTACTATGTTTTTAAAATGTACAGATTCATGAAGTGAACCGAAGATGATCAGTACCCAAACTATATTATAAATTTATTTCTATCAATTACTTATGAATTTTAAATATTCACGATTCTCATTTTTGCTATAACCCTATGACCTGATTAGCTTTTCAACTTTTATGGTGCTTGATATTATTCTTGCATTCCAGGTTGATTTTATTAGAGAATAAGTTGAGCAAGTAGGAGCAGTAGCCGTGCCTAGTTGGAATATTTTTGCAACCATTTCTCTTTTTTTTTTCCTTTTTGTTAATCATTTCTGCTTCTTTTCTTTCATTTAAACTATTGTTACAAACAAACCACTTGAGTATATACGTAATATACCTATTTCTCATCTTCTTCTACAGAGACTATGGATCTTAAAGATAACTGGAAGCGAAGGGACGTATATAGAAGCTCGTGTGAGAACTGATGTTAAAGAGTAATACCGAATAAAGCTAGGTGCAAGCAATGATGTTATTTTTCTGTGAATTCTTGTAGTATGTGACTTATTTTGTTGAAAAACTACTATCGAATTGATTATGGATATTATATTTGATTGTGAGATTAACATGTTTTTGTAATTATTTGAATATGATGATCATATGCTAATTATGTGATTTAATTGTTTGTTTGAATATATGAAAATTATGTGATTGATCATTCGTTTTAATATGAAAATTATACAGTTGCATTTTAAAAACGCTACTGAAAATCAAAAAAAGCATATAAACAAAAAATGCAACCAAAAAATGAAGACTTATGGTAGTGTTTTTTTAACCCTACAGAAAAAACCTATAGCTGCATTTAAAAGTGATTTTTGGTAGCGTTTTTTAAATCCTACAGAAAATACCTATAGTTGCATTTAAAAGTGACTTTTGGTAGCGTTTACTATAACTCAACAAAAAATTTTAGACTTTTAGTTGCATGTCGTATAACAGCGTTCTCTAAAACGCTAACATAAGTTATGGTAGCGTTTTTTCAACGCTACCAAAAGTCTTTTCTGGTGTAGTGGCGGCAGGATCCATATTTGTTGCGATACATTCATCTCCTTGAGTCGGGATCCAGTGATGAGACATTGTTGGATTATTCTATTGATTCTCATCGGTGTCTTCGCAGGAAGAACCGTATTTTGGTACCATCTGATTTATCACTTGGGCATGACATTCTGGACGAGTGTCATCGCACTAAGTACACCATCCATCCCGGTTCGAGCAAGATGTATGCCGATATGTGTCGGGTATATTATTGGAAAGGCATGAAGAGTGATGTTGCAAGTTATGTAAGCCGTTGCATGACTTGTCAACAGATCAAAGCTGAGCACCAACGTCCATCCGGTCTTCTTCAGCCGCTAGAGATTCCATTATGGAAATGGGATCAGATATCCATGGATTTTATTGACGGTCTGCCTCGATCGAGGTCAGACCATACTTCTATTTGGGTCATCGTCGATCGCTTGACCAAATCAGCTCATTTCATTCCTATTAAGTCCACTCGGACTGCTCCTCAGCTTACCAAATGTGAAGGAAGTCGTTCGACTTCATGGCATTCCTAGCTCTAACATCTGTGATCGAGAAACTATCTTTACTAGTCACTTATGGAAGTGCCTACAGTCAGCTTTGGGCTCAAAGCTGAATTTCTCGACTGCTTATCATCCTCAGACCGACGGTCAGACGGAGAGGGTGAATCGTATTTTGGAGGATCTTTTGTGCTATTGTATTCTGGATTTCGGAGGTAGTTGGGAGGATCACTTACCGCTTGTAGAGTTCTCCTACAACAACAGCTTTCAGTCTAGTATCGGCATGGCACCTTTCGAGGCTCTTTACGGAAGGCCATGTCGCTCTCCTGTTTATTGGTTAGAATCTGGTGAGAAGCACCTTCTTGGTCCAGATTCGGTTCGGGAATCTTCTGAGAAGATTATTCTTATTCGTCAGAGAATGAAAAAGGCGCAGAACCGTTAGAAATCCTATGCGGACAACCGTAGGAAGCCTCTTGAGTTCTCCATTGGTGATCATGTCTTTATTCGGATATCTCCCATGAAGGGGGTTGTGCGTTTTAGCTCTACAGGGAAGTTGGCTCCTCGCTATGTCGGACCATTTCCTATTACGGAACGCATCGGCCACGTTGCTTATCGTGTGGCTCTACCTGCTCATTTCTCTGGAATACACGACGTGTTCCATGTTTCCCAGCTTCGCATGTCTGTCCGCGATCCTGATTCTATCATTGAGCCGCATGTTGTGCCTTATTTAGAGGTCTTACCTGATTTATCTTTGGAGCAGCAACCTTTTCGTGTGCTTGATTCGGAGGTTAGACGCCTTCGCAACAAAGAGGTTCCACTCGTGAAGATTCAATGGTCACCGAATCCTAAGGACTGCACTTGGGAGACCAGAGAATCTATCGAACGCTCTTATCCTGGCTTTCTCTCATCTTCTTCTGCGGGTGAGAATTCTCTATTTTATCTCTATCACTTCTTTTGTGGATTTGACGTTATAGACGACATCTATCTTAAGGAATTGCGGGGACGCAATTTTCTTAAGGGGGGGAGTCTGTAACAACCCGAGATTTGCATTACCAACTAATAAATAAAAGTTAGGATTTTTTATTTATTTTAATGAAGCATAAAAGGATTTGGAATAACAAAATTTATTTGAAAAAGACTATTTTAATTAAATGGGAAATATGGGATTTTAAAATGAGGATAAAATGTTATTTTTGGAAAGTTAAATATTTTAGGAGAGATTTTAAAACGGGTTTGGATAAGAAAAATGAGTTTTATAAACATACATAAACACTTAGACTAATTTTTGGAAAACATGAAATAACTCTCTTCATATTGGGTTATTAAACCTTACCCAATAACTCACCCTAAACTTCCTCTATAAATTATCTCAAACTCTCCTAACCTCATTCATCAAAACCCTAATCAAAACCCTAACCATTTCCTAAAGCTTTCATAACAAAAGTGGCCTCCATCTTCATCTCCTTCTAGTTTTAGCTTATGCAAGTCATTCTATGCAAAGGTAATGCAAATACCCACCTCAAATCCATTTTTATATCTTTCTTATTTCTGAAATTGATTTGGTAACACATGTTTTATGTGTTTTTTTGATCTTATAGCCTCCTAATCATCTTTTGCTAACTTGGGTTGATGCTATAGTAGTCTTTGTTGCTTTCTAAAGAGGTATATTGCTAAAAACCTCTTCTAATATGTGTTTAATCATCTTTTGATGTTGGTAATCAGTTAGTAACACATGTTTTATTATGTAACATGTGAATCATAGCTCTTTGATCATCTTTGCTTTCATTTTGGGGTGTGCACATAAGGTACTTGTAATATATGCTAGCTGAAATTATAATTAGTTTATTGCTGTTAGTAAATTAGGCATATCTCATTCATCTTAAATCGAAATTAAGATTTTCTTGAAGTTCTGGAAAGTTTATTCTGCAGCCTATAACTTTTATGTTTTGAGCTTTGCCTAATTTTGTGGTTTGAATGGTCGAAATCACGTTTGTTTGTCGCTGACCTGACAACAAACTACATGGTTGATAAAATAAAACCCTGAAATTGATTTGGCCATAAGTTACTCGTTTCTTATCCGAATTAGATAATTTTGGATGTTCCGGAAAGGTTAAAACATATGCTACAATTTTTGTTCATTGAGGTTTCTGTAATTTTGCCATTTAGATGACCTGAAATGCATTCAAAGACAGAAGACCAATTCTGTCTTTAACAAGTTATCTTGAGTTTCAATCTGATATTGTTTTGCATGTATCTCTCTCGTTTTTGATCCGAATTAGATAATTTTGGATGTTCTGGAAAGCAAAGATTTAGAGATAAAACTTTCATGTTTTGAGTTTCATGAAATTTAGAAGTTAATTTGGTCAAAACTGTGCATTCTTACCACTGTCCCGAGAGCACAACGACAGTGATATAAAATTTAGATCTGAGAATTGTTTTAGTCATAGAATTTTCATCTCTAGTCGGAATTTGACGATCTTGGTCATTCCGGAAAGCTTAGAAACTAAGCTACAACTTTCATTTTATTCATTTTGCCAGAATTTGATGTTTACTATGCCAAAATTGTGGTTTTTCATCTCTGGCCAGTTAGTGCATAGCTATAGGCCTTAGTCTCTTTTCTCCCGTTGTTTTCAGCGTAGAACCCCGACTTTGCGATGCCATCCCGGGCTCGTCCTTTGTCGGATTTCATCGTTTTTGGTCTCGTTAAAATGATGAGATCGAGATCTTTAACCATGCAAAGTTTGGTTTAGATCTGGGTGTATTAGATACTTCGTTTCTATTGCCGAAGTAGCACCCAGAAACTATTTTACAATAGTGATCATTTTCAGTTATCGTCGGACCAACTTTGAAACATTGTCGTTTCTTCGTTTCAAGTCGAAACCGAACGATTCTTTTTGCATATCAAAGTAGGAGTACTTTACTACGTTCCTGCAAATTTTCATCAAGATCTGAGTTCATGTGACCCTTCGACCATGTCCTTGAAGTGGGACCTTTACACTGTTTTGACACAGTAAAGTTTTATGATTTTTGTCCGACTTTGAGACGACGCCGTTTCTTCGTTTCAAGTCGGAATTTCCCGATTCTTTTTGCAGTTTGGAGCAGGGATGTTGGACTATAGGCCTACCAATTTTCATGCCATTCGGATTCAGTTTGCTGGTCCGAATAATTTTCCGAATTTGGGTTCGCGTCATTTTTGGACTATTTTCCAACACTTAGAATATTTTCAGTGATTTTCTGGTTTTATTGATTTCTTTGAGATTTGTCTCTAGATTTCATACACGGGTTTTATGAATTATTTTCAAAGGATTTTTCACTCCTAAATGGCTTTCGAAATTATTATATAATATTATTTTTAATTATTAAATTAATTACTCCATAATATTAGAGTTTTCAAAAGCCGTTTTAAAGTGATTTCAAAATCAATTATAAATCTGTTTCGCACCATTATTTTCTATAATAAAAATCTCACACTCACTCTTTAGCACGTCGAGCAAAGTGGAAAGGTGCTTAAACGGTTAGGAAATCTCCGGCCTATGGAACCGTGTGTATTTTCTTTCTGGTTAATCCCAGACTTATTCGATTGATCGTTTTGACCTTTGGGTCTAGTTTACCGATGATACGAGGTGGACTTTTTATTGTTTGGAGTGGGAGCTTGCTATTGGTTAGGAAACCGTTTAGTGCGAACGTGGGGTATGGGACTCATTGTTAACACTTTACGGGTTCCTCTCCAAGAAGTTAGTGACACATTAGCCTCTGGGCGGCCAGTACTGGACCTCTGGGTCACCACGCCTCTGGGCAACCGTCTCTGGACACCTGCTCTATGGAGCAGTTTATTTTTCGGCGTGCGCCTCTGGGCCTTTATCCTTCTGGGAAGGATCTCGCCGTCTCGCGCGTTCCGCATCTGTGCGAGTGATCGATCACAACTCTACAGTACTTGGCAACAACGACTCTGGTCGGTGCACGTGCAATATTGGTATTATTTGATGATTTTTATATCCATTGGAGTACCGCCATTCAGTGTTGGTTCTATGGAACCATACGATGTAAGTGCGATTACCTTGTGGATTCACAGTGTCTCTGGGCACTGCTTTTCAGTGTTTGATTTCATTGACTTTTCAGTATATCCCCATTGCTCTTTGGAGCATCGATCTTTGCTTGGGCATTGATTACAGACTCTGGTCACTCTTGGGGTTATTGCCTATGGGCATCTTTTTATAGCTTTAGCTACGCCGATGATATGAGGCGATTTTATTTATTCTACACTTTGGTGTTGATTTCTCTTTGGAGATTTTCATTGTTTATTTATGATTAGGGATCGTCATTATATTCATGTGGTTCATAATATACTTCTCTATGGATAAGTACTGTTTTATTTATGTACCGCATTATTATATATCTCAGTTATTACTGATTGTTTAGCTAGCCTGACCCGAGTGTTTTCGCTCGGGTCAGACCGAGTTGTTTCAGGTTAGGTCTCTGGACTTAGCTGCTCTGTGCTTCCGCTTTGGACTTATCTGCTATGCTTTTGAGATAGCTTATCTTAGTGTCCGCTTATGTTATTATTCAGACTTTGATATGTACATATTGTTGACTCACATGTGTGAGCAGTGGCTTTGTACCCACTTATGATATTTGGATCTGTATTGACGATGTATTGTTCTGGGATTTTATATATGTTATGTGATTCTGTTCTCTGATGTTTTATCATTTATTATTATGCTTTGTCCTGATAGATCTTTAGCCATTTGTAATTTCGTTATAAGTATTTACCGAATATGTCGAACCACTTGAAAAAAATAATATATAGATACCATCCTTTCGACGTATTCAGTAGATAGTTATAGCTTGATTACAAATGGTCGCTTCCACTATACTCTATTCTTCGCTTTAACAGACAGTATTACTCCCGTAATACTCTTTGTTACAGTGGGTCTCAGAGTGGGGCGTTACAGTAGAGCTCGTCGAGCTCTACGCTTTTGCTTTCGGAAGTTTTTAAATTCATTGAAGGGATTGGAAGAAAAAGAAGGAAGAAGATGGAAGGATTTCGCCATTGAAAAATAAAGGAGTCGGTGGCTAGGTTTTGGAATATTTTAATAACAAATTGTCTTGATCTGCGTGCCGTATTTATACGATTAGGTCCAAAATCGTCCGAACTCCAATCGAGACGTGCCGCCAGGCATTTATAATGTTTTACTCCCATTCCGAACGCAATGGAACTAGTTTTGAAGCCTAATTCGATCGTATGTGGAAGATAGCTTTTCAAAATCAATTTATTTTATCGAATTCCTTTAAATTGATTTCTACGTGTTTCAAGCTCGCACGGCCAAACGACAAGTCTGATTGCTACGAAACTTGAAATCCTACAATAATTCAATATTACGGATCCGATGAAACTGGTTTCGTCGAAATCCAAGACAGTAGCCAAAATGTCTATTTTTACTCGCTAAGTACAATATAAAATTTTCAATCTTAATTATTCACATTTAAATCCAATTTTAAATATTGACAATCTTAATTTTTGTTTATATAAAATTTATATCAACTTACGACATCATTTTCTATCATATTAAATTCAGAATTTAATTATTCAAATAATTTCCAATATTAAATTTAAACAATTAAATTATTCAACAAATTACATTAATAACCATTTTTATTCAATAATCACCATAAATTTAATAATTAAAAATAGCTAAAAACATAGGTCGTTACAGTATTCTATTAGTTGCTATCCATGTCTGGTTCTACGAAGCTAGTAAGCTTTGGCTATTCGATCCAGTGTTTTCTCTTAAAACTCCATGTGGAAATTCAATTTCTGTCGGTTTCAAGAAATCTAATTTTTAGAATATACACGTGCACATTTAGGTACATGTCCTTTTCATTGGCTCCCGAATGCATTTGTACGCTCACGAGTCATCACCAATTCCTTATAGTTTAATTGCAGTTGGATTGCAATTCCTCATTTATATTTATTTTATAATGAAATAAGGGGTCATAATAAGTCACTTAATGGGAAGGGACTTCAAGTTCTGTAGGAATGATGGCTTTAGAGCTGCATGCAAGGGCGAATGGAGTATGGCTAGTCGCGGACTTGTGGGTGGTTCTGTAAGCCCGTAATGTTGTTGGGAGTTCAACTACCCACTTGCCTCCAGCCTTTTCAAAATGTTTCTTCAGAATGGAATTTATGATTTTGTTAACAACTTTGACTTGTCTGTTTGCTTGAGGGTGAGCAACTGCCGCAAATCTATTTTCAGTATGATGTTGATGGTAGAAGTCTTCGAATTCAGCGTTGTCGAATTGGGTTCCGTTATCAGTTACAATTGTTCGTGGAAGGCCAAAAACATAGATGATACTCCGGACAATGAAGTTGATTACCTTCTTCGTCGTGATCGTGGCTAAAGGTTCAACTCAGCTCATTTGGTGAAGTAATCCGCTACATCGAAGGTGACTTAGCTCCGTCTTTTAGAGATAGGTAAGGAACCGATAATATCAATCCATTTGTGTAACTTCCATGGGCAGAGCTATCGGAATTTTTTGCAAACATCTAGCACTCATCGCATTGTCTGGCGTGATCAGTTGCATCTCGTTTAACAGTTGGTTAGTAATACTCGTAGCGGAGTATTTTCTTTGTTAGGGTTTTCCCTCGGTGTGATCTTCACATTCTCCTTCATGGGATTCTCTCAAGACTTATTTGATTTCACGATGGGCGATACACCGAAGCAGGGGAATGGAGAAGCCTTTTCTATACAAGACTCCTTTTTGGATGATTAGCGTGAAGCTTTATGGAATATCTATCGTTTTTATTCCTTCATCTAAGAAAGATCCCTTGTTGCAGATAACCTTTGACATGAGTCATCTACGACTCCCTTTTTGGCTCCATCCTTAGAACCCAATTAATCTCCATCCGGTCGATGCTCGGAGCATCTAGTACTTTAATTGGGACAAAATCTATTTGTCGCGCATTCCCAGAACTGGCTAGCTTGGCCAGTGAGTCGCCTTTCTCATTTTGTATCTCTGGGGAAATGTGTAATGGTGTATTTCTCGAAGTCGGCCAGTAGCTCTTGAACCCGACCGAGATATGGAGCATGTTGTTGCCCCCTAGTATGATAATCTTCCTTGACTTGGCATATTCCTAACCGGGAATCCCAAAAGATTTGTAAAATTTTCACTTCCATTTCTCTAGCAAATTTGAGCCCGATGATCAAGGCTTCATACTCAACTTCGCTATTTATTGCAGAGAAGTCGGGTTTCAAGGTGTAGCAGATTGATTGTTCCCTTAGGAGTCACTAACACGACTCTAGCACCAGAACACTAATCGTTGGTTGCTCCATCTGTGTACATTTTCCATTGGTTGGTTGATTCTCCACTGCTCTTCGAAAAGTCGTCTAGTGCAGTGAATTCAGCTGTGAAGTCCGCCAATGTCTATCCCTGGATAGCTCTCCGAGGGAGATAAGTGATATCGAATTGGCTTAGCTCAATATTCCATTTGAGCAACCTTCCAAACGTCTAGGGTTGCTGCAGGACCTGTCGTAATGGTTGGTCAGTGTAAACGTTGATGGGGTGAGCCTGGAATTAGTGGCAAATCTTTCGTGATGCAATCAACAGGCAGTACACGAGCTTTTCCGGCTTTGGGTACTTTCTGTCAGCACCTGTCAATCGCATGCTAACATAATACACAGTCCTTGGAACTTACTCTTTAAGTAATAGTGTGGCAGTTATGTCATGTACCGACACCGCTAAATAGATGTATAAGTCTTCACAATCCAGTGGCTTGGATAGGATGGGGGTCTCTCTAAGTGATCTACTAGAGCTTGGAATGCATCTATGCAATCCTGCATCCATTCAAAGTTCCTTTTCCCTCTGCCGATCAAGTCGAAGAAAGGAATACACTTGTCGATGGCCCTTTCGATGAAGCGGCTTAGGGCGGCAACCTTTTCATTTAAGCTTTGTACCTGCTTCATCATCTTCGGTTCCTAGACGTTTCAAATTGCTTGAATCTTCTCGGGATCGGCTTCGATTCCACGAGAATTGATGATGAAACCCCAAAATTTCCTTGACGCAACTCCGAAAAAGAATTTCAAAGGATTTAGTTTCATTCCATATTTTTAGAGAAACTGAATATCTCCGTTAATTCATCGATGTGGTCGTTTGATCGTCGTGACTTCACGAGCATATCATCCATATATACTTCTGTCGATCGCTCGATCTGATCTTTAAATATCCCATTGACTAGTCTCTGGTAAGTAGCTTCAGCATTATTTAGTTCAAATGGCATCACAACATAACAATATAACCCTAGATCGGTAATGAAGCTGGTGTTCTCCGGGTTGAGGACATGCATTAGGATCTGGTAGCATCCGGAGTACACATCCAAAAATGAAAGCAGTTAATATCCAGTGGTTGAGTCTACCAGCCGGTCGATCCTCGAAAGTAGAAAGCTGTCTTTCAGGCATGCCTTGTTTAGGTCAGAGTAGTCGACATATGTCCACCAATTTCCATCGACTTTTTTTTATGAACTAGATTAGACACCCATTTTGGGTAGAGGGCGTCGTGGATAAATCCATTCTTTTTCAATTTATCCACATCCTCTTTAAGTGCGGCAAATCTTTCTGGATCCATGCCACGTTGCTATTATTTCACCGGGACATGCCTCGGGTCGATATTCAATGCATGGCTCGCGATAGTTTGTGGGATCACATACATGTCAGAATGGGTCCAAGCAAACACACCAAGATTCATTCAGAGAAAGCCAGGTAATTCCTTCACCATCGTTACACTAAGCTATGATCCGATCTTCAATACCCGTAATGGGTCGTCATGGCTGATTTTAATGTCGATTGTTATCTCAAAGGGTGTAGTCTTGGATTCTTTGAGTTCAAATGTAACTATTTCGTGTAACAATCAACGTGAAATCTAGTTGGGACAGTCAATGATGACAGTTACTCCAGTCGAATCCCAGAGTCTTGTCATGAGTTATAAAGTCCGATAGTGAAGGGCTCTAAATGCTTTGAGTGATTATTTGCAAATGGCAAAGATCAGGCTTAGAAGCATGTTGAAGCAAATGTTGAGTGGGGGATAGCCTCAAGTTGCATGCAGCTGCATAGCTGGCTCTTGCTTTGAGTTTTGAATCTGCTTGTGTATTTTAGTAATGTGCTTTCCATTCAATGTACTGGTGAACTGTTGCTCGTCGTTTAGGTTGGAATGATAGTCAGTTGCCCATGAACTTGGGTATTGATTCGATAATTCTATCCCTAGGCATCCTTTCGGTCGTAGCCTCGAGTCGTCGTAAACGCTATATAAATGT